>JAJTWQ010000023.1:1314433-2611367 GCA_029007595.1 Solanum commersonii | reverse complement strand
ATTACTTTCTCCAATTTGCGCTTAGTCAAAGGTCAAATAATTTAGGACCAAAAACAACATACCATAGTTTTTTTATTACCTCATGAGGATTGGTAAGATAAGGTTTAGCCCCCCTTGCTTGTACTTAATTGAGATCTTTTTAACTTCTAATAAAAGGCTGGTACACACTTTGTCTAATGGTAAATTTGCCAAAAAAATATAATTGTAATAGTTGAAGATTGGAATATTTGCACTATGCCATTTCACAAAGCAGTATTAGTTTTCTACACTAATTTATTTCTCCTCTTAGTTGCAAACAAGAATGGATACCTCCCTGGTAAACAGAAGCAGATCTAGGATTTGGAGGTCGTGGGTGCCACATTGTTCAAGTAAGATAAAAGGATCGGTTGCTTAAATTTTGGGTTACAATTTGGATTATTAATCTTTTTTTGATTTTTATAAACAAATCAATCAAATATGCATGTTAGTAATATTTTTTTTAGATATTCCGAGATTAGAGATAACTAAACAATTCAATTTTTATTTACTCTTTGGAATTAGGTGTCTTATTCGCTGAAACTTTGAGAAAAAAAAGATTTTTCACAATTAAATTTGAGCTTGTATAAACTATCTAGTAGTATGAACTTAATATATTCATATTCCATTGACTTTATGTATTGTTGGAGATATATAGTAGGGAAAAAATAAAAATTATAGTTTCAGCCTAGTCATCTTACTTAGCAAGAATGTCAGAGAGATCAAAAGAATCTTTAAATTAAAAAAAAATTCTAATAATAATATTCGTCATTTTCAAAACTTATATTTTTAAAAACTACTATTTAGATATATTGTTAATAATATTTATTTGACGTCCATAATTCAATAGTCATTAATTGATAAAGAATAAACACGTAACACTAAAATCAATAGATTAATAATTAGTGAAAGAGAAAGTAAAAAAATTAAAATTTTTGTGAAAAGAAGTCCATTTGAATTAATAAAGAATAGTAAATAAATAAGAATGAATGGAGAAAAAAAATTAAAGCCCTTTACACATTAATGAAAAAGACAAAAAAGAACAAAAAAAGAAAAAAAGTAGCAAACAAAATAATAGGTGCTTTCAGCAAGGTCCGAACCCGCGTTGGCTATGTGGCAGGCGGCCTCCTTAACCAATTGAACTGTTCAACATTTCAGTTACTAGGTGGCAAAGTTAAAATATATTTAATTATATATATATATATATATATATATATATAACGTTTTTTACGAGATCACTGAGTGTCGTGGCACCCCCACCTTTCCAGTAGATCCGCCCCTATTGGTAAGTATATCCAACATGTGGGGATACATCTAGTGTTCAATTAGACAATAGGTGTCAACTTCTATGTACATGAGGCTATAGGGACAAAGCTTGCTCTTCCACGAAACAATATATAGTTAAAAGGTCCAAATCTGAAATGCCATGTAACATTTACTGTGTTACATCTATGCATATTTTGCATTTTTTCTAATTTATACTGCTTCCTGAATTAGATATTTATTCTTAGATGGATATGACCCTAAGCCTACATCCTGAATGTGACTGGTACTCGATAATCATTGTTCAATCCCAAGAGAACCCTTGACCTGACTACTACTTCACTGAAGATTGACTCAAGCAGAATTAAGATTTAAAACAACATTAACCATTTAGTCTCAAGTACTCAACTGTCTTAAAATATTCAGAAAACAATAATACTTAAAAAAATAGTTTAACAAAGGAATACTGAAAGCATACTCAAAACTAATTATCTATGAAACCTCTATTGTTCAAGAAAGATGTTCGGACAAGACCCACAACACCTCATAGTAACTAATTAAAAGATAAAAGTGGAGTCCTTTAGAATGTATGGAGGCTCACCAAAGCTAACCAAAAGTGTAAGTGATCATCTCAATGAAGCGCCTATTGATGATCCTGAACACATGTATCTGCATCATAAAAGATGTAGGTTGAATGACATCAACATATTGAATGTACGAGTATGTAATATAGTCGAAGCGAAATGACTAAATGAAAGGACTGCAATATATATAAATATATATCAACTGAATGTAAAGAAATACAATAGTGAAAACATTTAAACTTTACAAATACTTACTGATCTCTAAACTCAACGTATTAAGTGATATAATAGAAATACAGTTTTAACTCTATTTTGGAGATTCTTTAATCGACAACCATCACTATAGGCAACATGATGATACACCGCCTCACCCACGCTGTCAGAATTGTCCTATACCTTGTCGAGATAAGGAACATCTTAACTAAGTGGATCCACTAACGCTCTGCTTGCAAACAATAAGGAGTCATCTAAAAAGTATGATCTTTTACCCATGTTGATTACATGGTTTATGAGGATTGTGAGTTGTGTGAACTCATCCTTATATCGATGCTCAATACTACTCCCAATAAATATATACTCATGCTCAAATGTATAAATCATACTCTTTCTCAATTCGAGGTAATTACTTAAACTTTCCTCTTAAAAGAGGTAACTGCTCTAAAATATCTCTGAACTCATTTAAAAATCAAAGTTTCTCTTTTCTCAATGTAAAAACTGATACCTTTGGGAATACTTACTTTCTTTATACTCTTACTCAATTCATATTTAAAAACTCTTTCTCAAAACTCATATTTTGCTCTCCTTATAAATCAATTTAAAGACAAAACATTTGTTTTGAAAAGATTCTCAAATTTAACTCAACAGTAGGGTTCATGTTGAAATATAAACATGAACAAATAACATCAAGGGTCTCAATACAATGATAAATAACTCAATTCTCAAGAATTAAGAACTCTTAACTCAATAATATCTCGTCTAAAGAATACTCACAGTCAAGGATAAAACCATAAATTACTCTTTTACTGAATTTAGATGGATATAAGGCGTGAGGACGAACTTAGTCCATCACTATGTCAGCCTTACATACCTGGAAGAACAAAGTTCTTGGTGAAATTGGTGAAAACTCAAAGAACGCTTGGAACCCTAGTTTTCTTCTCTTGGATCCTTTCTCTATGACTTGGAGAGTTAGTGAACGTAAAAGTATTGACAAACACTGTTTAAATCCTTAACTAGGTGTAAAAACGTCATGGTTTAGACTTTGAATGGGTGGGTAAAGACAAAAATGACCCCTCTTAAAAATTGAAGAAAACCTCCTACAAGTCTATCTATAGTTCGTGGTTTGTTCTACAGATCGTAAATCTCATTTGTGGAATTTATATTGAACTTTGTGGCTCAAAATCTCATTCTACGGGTCCAATCTATGACCCGTAGAAGTTCCTATGGCCCTTAGATTGGGTCTGTAGGAATTGGACCCTAAAATCTGACTTTTCTAAAGTTTTTGACGAGTTGATAGTATGGGTTGTCAAAATTTCCACGACCCGTAGAAGCAAGTCATAAGAATTGTCTTCAAGAAACTCTAATGTGACAGTGTCTGGTAAAACGACCATAACCTTTTACGTTAAACTAGAAATAAAGAAAACTTATTGGGCGTTGGAAAGAGGATCGTAGACCTTAAGTTTGATAGGTCACGGGTCACCTAATTCCATTTATGTTGAGATATATGATTGTTTGTATTTGACCTAAGTAGAATCTTATGTCAAAACTTAATCGATAAGGAAGCTTTCAACTCAACTTTCTGCTAGGGGGTTCTTGTGACCTTAATTCATATCCAAATATTGACATTAACACCTAATCACAACTTAATAATCACCCCATACAATCTTATATGCAAATGAAGAATGATTTGGGTCTTAGCTTAGAAATTTTTGCAGGTGTTACAATATCTGCTTGTTGGGATCATTCGTCCTCGAATGACGGTTAAACTAATCATGGAAGGGAAAGTAGTTACTATAACTATCTCTCTTAATTTTTAAACTTGCCTTCTAACATAGGCAGAACTGATTCACACTAAGAGTTTTGAAATCGGACTAGAACACATAAGTCACGAACGACATGGCTTTGAACATAGTCATGTTCTATCTAAAACTATCTAACATGAAACAAGGTTATATGGGCATGAAGTAAGAATATGACTAATATGCCTTTAACGATACGACTGCTAGATTTAATCCTAGCAAAACCTCTAAACCATTCCCTTCTTTTTGACTACCACACTTTATTAGTTGCAACTCATAGCTCCTGCTAGAGTATATAACTATTATTGGCAATGTCTAAGTTAAATCGCTTGCTCTTACTGTGTTCAAGCCTTATATCTAAATCACACGGTGCTAAACATGAGATGGTTATACCAATCTAAACAATAAGATTCAAGTTCCATACCTGTATAGGGAATCTCATCCCAAGAATACTACTCATTATAACCACATCCAACTAGCCTCGAGTTCTAATCAAGAACCACCTAATGCATCACATTACTACTAAGAAACCGACTAATTACTCTCATCAAATTATTACTCATTGTAAAACCTCATCTCCTTCTTTCTCCACATTTATAACCTTAGATGGAATAAGCACACCACTACTACCACTATAAGAAACATCAACCCTCTGATATTTATCATCACACAACTACTATCAATAACATCACTCTCAAAACTAAAGAGGATTACTAAAAGAGCTTTAGGGAAAAAGATCATAAGCACAATTCATTTTAGAATTCTAATATAAGAATATGCATGACATAACATTATGTTGCTATCCGTTGAGAGTAAGCCATGAATTCTTAAGATTGAGCATACTATGAAACATGAGTGCTTATTTGAATTGGTTCATACCATGATGCTAGTATCCATAACTTTATAGAGTAAGATTAAGATCAATGGGCTATAGTCTTTGCCCCTCATTCTGGGAACTGATCATAGATGTGAATCTATCTAAAGTGTATGAGCACATATCACACCTCGAAGCTACCTCCAGGACGCAGACACGGGACCTAGGATCATGAGTGACCCCAAGATAGCCCTGCTAGCATATCATAATCATGCTAGATAAACTGAAGTAAGAAATTACTATGTGGAAACTTAAATCATCATAAAACTGAAAATACCCATTACTATCTGAATAAATAAACTCTAAGTTTAATGATAACTAAAATATCAAACTCCAAAGCTAAAACTGAATCTAACTATGTTTGAAATAAATCCTCTAACTGACTAGAGATGCTAGGTCATGCCCCAGCTAAATCTAGCAAGACTGAAACTAAAGACTGAAATGTAGAAAGGGAACATGTCTGTCGTCCTCAGAGAATTAAGACTTACTACTGATACTGCTAAGCTGAAGATCAGGAACCTATCTATGCATGATCTAAGTACTGAGGACCTGAACCTATATCATGAGAAGATGTAATAGAAAGTATGCGTCAGTACTTGAAAGCTACTGAGCATGCAAGATAGAATAAAGCCAAATAAAACATATAACTGAACAAAGCGGTAAACTAATGATATAATATGAACATGATACTATGTTGAGACTACTGAATATGAACTAAATGAATGTAATGACCAAGTTTATAACCTGCTGAATCTGAAATTTAAATTGTAACTGATAACATGGTCAATGCACTAAAATCTGACTGTGGGAGCTACTAATAACCAACATAAAACCACATGAGCTAAATATGGAATCTGATGTATACGTCCCATCGAGAAGACCCAATATACCCTGCCAAAGGTATAGAGGCATGATTGACGTGATCACTAAATTGATACCCACAAAGAGGACTTATAACCTATGAGGACATGTAGTTCTGGGACTTAAGGGTGACTGACCCTAGTCCAACTCGGTATAAAGCCTACTGCCAATTGAATATGTGTAAATTATAACATAACTTAAGTAAACTGGATAGCTCAATAATCTGACATGCAAATCTGAAAATGCAATATTTATTTCTGATAATGAAACATTCAAAAACTGAGGCATGTATATCTGTTTATCTGTCATAGCTAATGTAACTCATGAACTAATAGAACTACATAACTAGGGTTCTGAGTTTATGCAAGAATCTAGGCAAAAACAATACTAAGACATGATAATCTGATTAGGAATGTTAAAATAACAAAATCATAGTAATCTACTGAAATTCTAGAAATTTTAGGTCTAGATAATATGGAGGGAATCAAGAATCTGTCTGAATTCTATGGACCTAATGGGTGAAAGGAACCCACTAGTAAAATCCCACGTATGGTAACGAAATTCACAAAGAGATCTTTTGATTCGGGGGCTGGAACGGATGAGAACTCGCTACGTTCTTGGACTAGGGCTGGTCGACTGCTTTTTCCTCTTTTGTTCTAATTGGATGAATTTTTGGAGAATGAATTGACAAGGGTAGGTTCTAATTTAGTTTTTAGGCTAAATTTGACCAAAACTACCTAGTTTAGGGGTTAAATGACGTAGTTTAGGGGTCCAACGTATAGGGAAAGACCAAATGATCCCTGACTTAAAAGTTGTCGGAGGTCACCGACAAACCGTCAGTGGATCGACGATCCATTCTGGTTGGCTGTCGTTTTGCTTCAGAGAGTCGAAGCAGTGGACCACGATCCATGGACCTGGACCACAGACTATGGTCCCACCTATGGTCTGTAGGTTTTGGCCGTGGGTCGTGCCTTAGCTTAACTTTTTGGGGTTCTGGAGAGGTGGTTGCAGGTGGCCCACCATGGACCCCACCTACGATCCGTGGCCTCCCCCTATGGTCCGTGGGTGGTAACCGTGGGTTGCATATGCAACTTCTGGAAATCTGCTAATTAGTCTGTTTTCAGATATGCGGTGTTACATTATCTCCCTCTTGGGAACATTCATCCTCGAATGAAGTCTAAACTAGCTGGATAGGGAGGGAAAGGGCTGCAAACCCTATCACTAAGTACTAGAAACTGATTTCTGACGGAACTAAGTTCCATGAACATGCAAGTATGCTGAAAATGCAAGTACAAGCTGAAGGAATATGATACTAAGACTGAAACTATGCATGAATGACTGAAAAATTGAAGAGGAACTATTACCTCAAGCTAGAATGGAATCGGAAGGAAAGAGATGAGGATACTTGGCCTTCATAGCTGCTTCTGCTTCCCAAGTAGCTCCCTCTAGGGATTGACTCCTCCACAAAACCTTAACTGAAACGACTTCTTTGTTTCTCAACCTTCAAACCTGATGATCAAGAATATCAACTGGTACCTCTTAATAAGTGAGACTATCCTTCACAACCACACTTTCTAAAGGTACAATAGATGATGATCAACCACACACTTCTTCAACAACGAAATGTGAAAGACCGAATGCACTGTTGCTAGTTCTGCTGGCAACTCTAACTCATAAGCCACTTTACCAACTCTTTTCAAGATCTTGTAAGGGCCTACATATCTAGGACTGAGCTTTCCTTTCTTGCCAAACCTCATTACCCCCTTCATAGGTGACACTTTCAGGAAAACCCAATCATCAACTTGGAACTCCAAGTCCCTTATCCTTACATCTGTATAGGATTTCTGGCGACTCTGGGCTGTCTTAAGTCTATCTCTAATGAGCTGAACTTTTTCCATAGCATCATGAACTGAATCTGGTCCTAGCTTTCCCTACTTCAAACCAATCAACTGGAGATCTGCATCTATGCCTATACAATGCCTCATAAGGGGCCATCTGAATGCTGGAATGGTAGCTATTATTGTAGGAGAACTCTATAAGAGGAAGGTGATCATCCAAACTACCCTTTAAATCGATCATGCAAGCTCTCAACATGTCCTCTAAGGTTTGAATGGTACGCTCTGCCTGACCATCCGTCTGTGGATGAATTACTGTGCTAAGATTAACCCGAGTACCAAGACTTTTCTTAAATGACTTCCAGAAATGAGAGGTAAACTGAGGACCTCTATCTGAGATGATAAACAAAGTAACCCCTTACACCCTGACTATTTTATTAATGTAAAGCTTGGCATAATCCTCCATCGAATCTGTAGTCTTAACAGCCAAAAAGTGAGTTGACTTAGTAACTTGGTCAATTATCACTCAGATGGAGTCATGTGTCTGCGAGTACGAGGTAAACTTGTAATGAAGTCCATGTTGATCACTTCCCACTTTCAAGTAGGAATGTTGATTTGTTGAGTCATACCTCTTGGTTTTTGATGTTTTACCTTCACTTGTTGACAATTAGGGCACTTAGCCATAAAATCTACTGTATCCTATTTCATGCCATTCCACCAAAAGACTTCTCGTAGATTACGGTACATCTTAATGGCGCCTGGATGAATAGAATACCTGGAGTTAAGGGCTTCTGCAAGAATCTGCTATCTCAATTCACCTACCTTAGGAACACGTAATCGACCCTGATAGTGAAACACACTATCTCTCTCTTGGGAGAAAACCTCTACTCTCTACTGATGAACTGGACCTTTTAGTTGAAGCAATATTAAATCGTTATCTTTCTTTTCCTTAACCTCCGCTACCAATGAAGATTCTTACCCATTCTGAACTGTTACACCACCATCTGATATGCTCATAAGGCAAACTCCTAAGCGAGCAAGCCTGTGAACATCTTTTTCTAGTTCCTTTCTTCCTTCTTCAACATATGCTACACTACCCATAGATCGTTTACTAAGAGAATCTACTACTACATTGGCCTTACCAGGATGATAAAACACATTCATATCATAGTCCTTGAGGAACTCAAGCCATTTCCTTTGGCGAAGATTCAACACTTTCTGGGTGAACGCATACCGAAGGCTTTTATGGTTTGTGAACACATCTACGTGAAAGCCATACAAGTAATATCTCCAAATCTTAAGTGCAAACACTACTGCTGTAAGCTTAAGGTCATGAGTCGGATAATTCTTCTCATGCACCTTAAGTTGTCTAGAAGCATAAGCTATAACCTTACCTTGATGTATCAACACACAACCTAGGCCGACTCTGGATGCATCACGATAGATCACATAACCGTCTGAACCGTCTGGTAGAGTAAAAACAAGAGCTGTAGTCAACTTAGTTTTCAGTTTTGCGAAGCTTTTCTCACAATCATCTGACCACTGAAACTTAACCTTTTTCTGAGTCAACTTAGTCAATGGAGAAGCTATGGTTGAAGTTCCTTCCACGAACCTTCTGTAATAACCAGCCAAACCCAAGAAACTTCTGATATTTGTAGGAGAGGTAGGTCTGGCCATTATTTCATTGCTTCTATTTTCTGAGAATCTAGTCGAATCCCTTCGCTAGACATAATATGCCCAAGTAAAGTAACAGATTGCTACCAAAACTCACATTTGCTAAACTTATCGAATAACTGGCGATCTTTGAGAATTTGTAGGACAACCCTCAAATGAGTCGCATGTTTTTCCTCATTCTTAGAGTAAATGAGGATATCATCAATAAAGACGATAACAAACAAGTCTAACTACTACTTGAACACTCTGTTCATTAAATCCATGAAAGTTGCAGCAGCATTGGTTAGTCCAAATCATGAACCTTGGCTGCCACTGATCCACCACTAGCATTTCCAGGAACTGGAACTTGTTGGTTGTTCTGGTTGGTCACACTCTGAGCCAAAATCTGAATCACATTCTGAAACTATGCATTCAAAACTTACGGATCTCAGACTAGAGGAGCTACGTTAGCATTGCATGCATTAACATTCCTTCTATAAGCTCTACGAGGAGGCATGATCTGAATGTGCATAATGATGTTCGACATAATCAACTGACACTATTTCGGTTCAAGTGCCAAATGATTGAGTGTAGTGATATAACCCAACCAAGGGTTGGGATCGTTCCCACAGGGAGTGGTTTTGAGAATTAGTAGAAAAATCAAATCAAGTTCTAATTAGTCATAGCTATAAATATTAATGAATAAAAACATACTAAATCTAAGGGGTGATGCAAGCGTCAATTTTCAATGGGGGTTTGTATTAACTATTCATTAAAAATGACAAAAATATAAGGAAACGAGATATAGAGATGGGATTCTTGGGATGTGATAGGAGTAAAGGTTAGAGTTGACTATTGGGAACATGCTTTTAATATTAAATTGTTGAGCATTTGTGACTAGCTAGACTATAATGGGGGTAAATTCTCTCTCGAGCAACTTACCCCGAATCAACTCGATTTCTCTCAAACACCGGGTTGCCGTATTAAGCACAACCCCTGTCTTAGCCAATTCACTCTCTGAAATGTGTGGGAGAAGGACTAGGGTTCACTCTCTCGAGCTGAACCCATGTCGAGCTTATACCACCGGCTATCAATTTAGTAGTCTTAGTTTTACGACCTCTCTCTCGAGCAAGCCAAAAACACTAAGATAAAATCGTATTTGCAACTACAATCCCATTAAGTTCATACATAACTACTAAATGAAATCACATTTAAACAACAAATAAATCATCAACAAGCAAGACCAATAGATAATTTAACCCATATTCACAAAATCACACCCCAAGAATTGGGGTTTTAGCTAGACATGTAAAAGAGATAAAAATTTATACCAATATCAGTTTCCATCAACTGGGTATGAAAAATTAAATCTTAAAACACATCAAGAGTGAAGAATCTTCGAGACCCACGTCCAATTTGTTAAAGTTGAAACCCTTTGAGTCTTCAAGGTCTTAGAACAAAGTCTCCAAAACTCTCTAAAACTTGAACTCTCCAAAAACTGTAAAAAGTTTGAATAATAGAAGTGATATCATTCTAGAAATTTAAACAAGTATTTATAGTGTTTGAAAATTTGTGCTACGGAGGACCATTCAACGTAATTAGTTGGGATCACCGATACGCTCGGCGCTCCGTCTTTTGGTTGATTTCATCGCTTTCCTACTTTAGCCTTCATCCTCTTGGCATTTTGAGTCGTTGGACGATATGGTACTGCTTTGCAAAACTGATCAGCAACGCACCGACTACTCCATTTCATCGCCAACTTGACCTTTTCCTTCAGGGCTCAACACACTAGAACAAAAGGCGATATCTAGGCCCATTGATGACTCGCTAACTAGGCTCGGCGATCTTCAGGCCTTCATTTTTTCATTCTATTCAGCCTCCTTGTTCCTTCTTGCCAAGTAGTGTCCATGCTTTGCCTCAAACTCTAAATACCTGAAATTTTCATCAAATATTGAGACAAAATGTGTATTTGAGGACACTAATTCTATCAAAATATAGCCTTAAATGAGTCCAAATAGTGGACTCATCAACACCCCCAACTTAAACTTTTGCTTTTCCTTAAGTAAAACTCAAGTTCGGTAGTCCAAAAAGGATGTCTCAAACAATGGTACAGAAGACTCAACCATGAATGTACACAACAAGACTCAACTTACTCATGCAAGAATCAATTGTATACTTAAAGACTCAAGTTGTGACACACCATTATCAAAGATTCTCAAGCTCACTATACTTACTTCAGATGCAAGTTCGAGCTCATCAAATATATTCAAATGCCCTCACACAAAGAATGATTCCATATTCACACACAATGGTTTAATCATTTAAAATTTTGGAATCAAATGCAACGCTCACTCTCACAAAAAAGAACACAATGCATGCTTTCACTATAGGTTTGCCCATATTTTCCAATCAACAATTGTTTCAGCTCACTCAAGATCAAAAAGGTCATTTCAAGGCTTGTAATGGGGCTGAGTGCAAAGGTATGGTCATTTAAGCTCAGTGACTTTCATTCTCGTGAAATGTGGTGCTTTCAACACTCTCTTTCCTCTTCTTTCATTTTTTTCTTTAGTGCTCATAAGTCATCCTATTATTCACTTCCATGGATTGTTCGAAAGCCCATTTCTTTTGACATTTCTCATATCTTTATTTCACAACTTTTTCTTTTTCTTTTCTCTTGTCTTTTTTTTTTGTATGGAGGGGTTCTATTTTTCTCAACACCATGAGTTAAAAGGGAATTTTCTTGCACTTCTGGACTTGCCTTTTCTTTTCACCACACTCCCAACTTAGTCTTTTAGCCTAAGTTATCTATTCAATCAACCACAAGGATTATAGGTAGCGGATTAAGAAAGGTCATGCTTTCATCAAGTTTCTTCCAAAGAAAGGTAAGGCTCAAAGAGTGTTCAAAAGAGGTTCACACGCTCACAAGGTAGGCCACAAAAGAGGTATATGTCAAATTCGCTCACACTCTTCGAAGTTGCCTAAGATCATATCAAAAGATAGCCTTACTTAGTCGATCGGACCAACGAGGCAAATTCTAGGTGTTATCATACATGGTTCACAGTGAGCTCATCACACAAGGCATTGACACCAAAGTCAAACAAGACTCGACACTTTCGCTAGTGTGTAACATTCATCACACGAGAATCAATTGATAGTTGGCAAGTCACAATGAGATACAAAGAGTTCACATATTGACTATGTAACTTCACTTGGTCTCATCGTAGCCGTACATTCCTGTTCATTCGATTATGAGCACTATTTGAGTCATTGATATTGATCAAAATCGAGACTCAATTTATCTAAAGAACAACCACATTCCACACGTACAAGAGGTGGTGAAAATTTAATTTTTTTTGGAAAGGTCGAAATCATTTACAATTTAAAATAAAAGGAACCAGCTCAAACATCCATGAAAAGCAGTGTTATCATAATTTAAGCTAAAAACCCAATATATCAATAAAATAAGAGTCGTAATCATCACACAAAGGTGGGCCTCACCCCACCACAAACAAAAACCATTAGTCCTCAAATGCAAATAGGAATTATTCAATAGTGAAGTAAAGAAAAATAGAGAGGGAGGTAAAGAGGGATCATGTCTATGCAGCCTCTCCATTTGTTTGGGCATCAGTGCCCGATGCCTCACCCTGAGCCTAAGCATCAGTACCCGAGGTTACCTCAGGAGGAACATCAGTACCAGATTCACCAAGTTCTGTTGAGTGTTGGTTTACTAGAAAGACATGCGCCGCCCTGTAGAATCCCCGGGCCCATGAAGGAATATTAGGGTCTAGGGTAATGGTTTTCCTAGCAGAAGTGGGCCTCTTACCCTTGCCTTTCTCAGTGGTTGTAGGTAGTTTCGTAGCTTTGCATTTTGACGTAGCTGCATCCTCATTTATCACAATCCCTTTGGACTTCTCTTAGGCTGGTGTTATTCCTTCAGCAACTTTTGATTTAGTAATGTCTTCAAAATCTCGAAGAGAAGTTAGAAAAACTTAAACAAAAGCATAGCAGAACAGTTTCAGACAGGTTCGCCAAACCAGAGGGCGAATCACAGAATTTCTTGGGCGAGCTAGATCGAGCTCGCCGAAGGAATTAGCTCTAAAAACTGCGGCAAGTAGGCGATGGGGAGAACTACTCGATGTGTCGCCGATAGCTTTCGGCGAACAACGATATGCCTGCTGAGATTTCCAGTGCACAAAGGTTCAGGGGTGCAGACAAAGGGCGAATGAAAATCCTTTCGGTGAGTCGTTGAGTGCTTTTGGCAACCTCAGGCTTTTCGCCAAAAGTTACAGACTTTAACTACTCACTCAGTAAGAAATTAAAGGCGAGCGGAGGGCACTAGGTGAACCGTTGAGTGGTTTGGCGAGCTTGCCAAACGACCCAACATGCCTACATTCAACCCAATTTCTTGAATTCAACCCCGCAACCCCCAAAAATAAAATCAAAGCATGCACTAGTTTAATTAAGCTTAGACCCATCACACCTAAACACGACCCCTCAAATTTTAATCCAGTTTAAGGCATATTATTACGAAATTTCAACAATCACAACTACTCGAGCAAGATTATCAAATTAAATCATGCCTGTAAATTATCTAATACCTATTAGGCAGGATCAGAATACTCCAATAAGATTAGGCTATTGCAAATGAGTATAATGTTTGATAAAATAAACTTGGGGCATAGAAAACCAACCTTTTGTGTTGATAAAGAGAAGATTGAAACGCTAGGCGGCAATGTAAACCAATTCCACTCACAAATCAGCAATAAAAATGCAAAAATATAGGAACTAGTGTGCGGGTGTGAGTTTGGAAAGATAAAAACTGAGGGAAAGTGAATGAGGTTGAAACCTTTAAACCTGCGGTCTACAAAACCATCCAATTTTTGCCCATTTTGGCGACATTAGTTGAGCTCGCTGATGCTTATCATCACCAACAACACTATCCTACGATAAGAGTGTTTACTATCGTCGATAATATAGTAACCCAACCAAAGGTTGGGGTCGTGTACTAAAGGAGCAGTTTTGAGAATCAATAGCCAATTAGAATTTCATTCAAATTAGTCATAGTTAAAGATATTTACGAGTAAAAATATCTTAGATTAAAGAGGTGACACAAAAGTGTCAAATATCGATTGGGGTTTTGTCACAAATAGTAAAAACAATAAAATAAAAAAGGAAATCAAGTTGGGGAGAAGTTCTTGGGGCGTGACCGCAATATATGCTGATGTAAATCAATGGGTATATGCTTTGGATAGGAAATTTGCAAGACAAAAGTGAATAGGTTAAGCTTTAGATGGAAATATGTTCCCTCTCGGGCAACTTACCCGTTTCAAATGGGTCCTATCGGACACCCATTTACCGCATGAAGGCCAGCCTATGCCTTACCCCACTCACTCTCTTGAGCTGAGTGTTAGGATATGAGACTAGGGTTCACCCTTTTGGGTTGAACCTCATGTCGACTCACTCCTTAGGCCATCAGTTTAGTGGTCTTGGTTTCGCGACCTCCTTCTCGAGCAAGCTAAAAACACATGGGTGGTTTTGTATTTGCAACTACAAAACCATTAAATTAAACCATAACCACTAGGTGAAATCACCATTAAAATGCATTTAACCTAGTAGCAAGCAAGATCCAACAACAATATCAACACTTATTTGCTAAATCACACCCCAAGAATAGGGGTTTTTAGCCACACATTAAGAAATAAGAAATTATACCTAACATGACAATAAAATCAACTGGGTATAAGAAATTAAACCTTAATTTAAGCAAAGGAAGAATAATAGAGAAGACCCACTTCCAATTTAGGGAAGATAAACTCCTTTCTTTAAGTCTCCCCAAAACCCTTTCCAAACTTGAGAGAAAAAGTACTATTCTATCTAAAATTATAATAATAGCTTCACTCTAAAATGTTCTCTATAATTACAACTCTCAATGAGTATTTATAGTTTCCAAAAATGTGCTGCAGAAGACCTATTCGGCGCCGGTTGTTGAGATTGCCGATGAACTCGGTGATCTGCCCTTTGGTCAGCTCATCGCCTTCAACATCCTCGCATTCTGGATCATTAGGCGGTACAGTACTGCTTCACAGAATTACTCGACGACTCACCGACTGCTTCTTTCATTGCCTTTTGATTCGCTTCCTTCAGGGCTTCATGCACTGGAACAAAGGGCAGTGTATGTCCCTTCGGCGACTCGTCAAGTTGGACTTGGCGATCCGCAGGCTTTCATTTCTTTATTCTTTTCAGCCTTTTCGCTTCTTTTTGCGCTGAAGTGTCCATGCTTCCACTAAAACTTCAAATACCTGAAACTTAAGCATTTCAATAAGATATTGAGATAAAACAAGCATTTGAGGACACTATTTCTATTTAAATAAATCTCTAAATGAGTCCAATTTGTGGATTCATCAACACCACCAACTTAAACTTTTGCTTGTCCTCAAGCAAAACTCAAGTTTAGTAGTTTGAATAGGATGTCTCAACTAGTGCTACATAAGACTAAATCATGACCATACACAATAAGACTCAAATTACTCATTTAAAGATCATTTGTGTACCCAAGGATTCAAGTTGTGACACACCATTATCAAAGATTCTAATCCTCGCAATACTTGCTACTTGTGCAAGTTCAAGTTCAACAAAGAGTATCTAAATGCCCTCACATAAGAATGATTCCATATTCACACACAGAGATAATCGATTTAAGATAAAAAATCAGATGCAACGCTCACACTCAAAAAGAAGAACACAATGCATGCTTTTACCCATAGGTTTGCCCTTATTTTCTAATCAATCTTCGATTCAGTTTACTCAAGATCAAATAAGTCTTTCTAAGGCTTGTAATGGGGCTGAGTGCAAAGGTATGGTCATTTAGGCTCAGTGACTTTTTCCTCATGATATGTGGTATTCTCAAGGCATCCTCTTCTTTTCCTTTATCAATTCTTTTTCTATTATTTCTAAGTCATCTTTTTATTCGTCTCCGTGGCTTGCTTGGAAACCCAATTTCTTTCATATTTTTATTCCACAACTTTTTCTTTTTCATTCTTTTTTTTATATGGAAGGTTTCCATTTTTCCATAACACCATGGGTTGAGAGAGATTTTTCTTGCACTTCTTGAGTTCTCCTTTTCCTTTTCACCACACCCCCAACTTAGGCTTTTGGCCTGAGTTGGCTATTCATTAAATCATAAATCTAGAGGATTATAAGTAGTGGGTCAAGTAAGGTCTAGGGTTCATCAAGGTTCTTCCAAGGAAAGGGCAAGGCTCAAAAGGTGTTCAAAAGAGTTTCACACGCTCATGGGTAGGTCACAAAAGAGGTATATGACAAATTTGGCTTACACTCTTTAAAGTTGCCTAAGATCATCTCAAGAGTGCACCTTTCTAAATCAATCAGACTAACAGGGAAAATTCGAGGTTTATTCATGCAATGTTCAAAGTAAGCTCACCACACTAGGCATCGACACTTAAGTCAAACAAGACCACACACTTTCGCTAGTGTGCAATGGTCATTACAAGAGAATCAACTCGATAAATGGCTAATCACAACGAGATCCAAAAAAATCACATATAGTCTATGTAACATCATTTGGTCTCGTCGTAGCCACATTTTTTTTTCAATTGATAGCACTTATCAAGTTATTGGTATTGATCGCAACTGAGACTCGAATTTGCAAGAGAACAACCACTTTCAACACAAGAGATGGCAAATTTTTTTCGAAAGGGTCAAAATTATTTTACAATTAAACAAAAGAAATACATAAGCTTAAACATTCACACAAAGCAGTATTAAAACACAATTTAAAACATACAACCCAAATATAAACGAAGTACTACATCGAACATCACACAAAGGTGGGCCTCATCCCACTACAAATAAAAGCAATTTGTCCTCAAATGAAATTAACACAGAATCCAGAATGTAGAGTAAAGAAAGACAGAGAGGGAGGTAAAGAATGGATCCTGGCTAATCAGTCGTTCCATTTGTCTGGGCTTCAGTGCCCGAAATGACCTCCAGAAGGACTAGCTCCACTGGATTCAGCAGCAGGAGCTTTTGCCAAGTAAGCCTGCACAACATCATCTATTATGATTTCTTCAGTCTCGTCTATGTTGTCCGCTGGAGCTCCCTCAAATATCGCTTCGTCTATCTCTGCCTCTGCTTCAGGATCAACTGTCTTCTCCGCTTGCTCCCCCTGTCCAGTGGTTGTCCAAGGCATCTCAGGCATGTCTAAAATCTCTATTATTCCAAAGACCATGGACACATCAGTAGACTTCAAGTGATCTACATCTTTTCGTAGCTTAGTAATGGCAGCTTTTAAAGTTGTCACCTCCCTTGTGGGTCTTTGGTTGTGCTTACACACTGCTATCCTAACCGCTAGGGCCTCAATGGTAGTGCTCAGGGGTGTCACAACATCAGTTAGGGCAGTTTGGATCATTCCTAGGATGGAGGCTTCTAAACAGGTAGCCCAACGATTAGCGGAAAGGGCCATTTGTCCCATCCGGAGTAGGGAAGCTTGAGTTATTGAAGGGTAAGAAATAGTAGAAGAAGAACCTGGACTGTCAGAGGGAGCAACAGTGGCAATGGATATTTCTGAAGGTCCAGGGGCTAGAGTAAGCAGAGGTGCCTCTGCAGATGTGGATCCTGTGGATTCAGCTTCCTTTAAGATATTCAGTTTCGATTTTTCAAATATTAGTGGAGCCTATGGGCATCACTTCCACATCTTTCTTGGCATCTCGAGGGACTTGAGCACGTTTGCACAACTTTTTCATTAATACCATGAAGGGAAGCAAAGTTTGGCGCTGCCTTGCATGCATGAGCATCTCTAAAGCAATGATCCATCCCAAGTTTAGCTCTGTTCCTTTGATGAGGCAACCTAAACAAGCTGCTTTTGCGTGACGAAGGATGGATTCATTCTGTGAAGGCACGATTGTGCTGATGATGAAGCCAAACCAATACCTTTCTGCCACATTTAGGTCCTTCTTCTCAATAACTGCCCCAACCTCAAGCAACTTAGGTGTTTCGTCTGATATTAACAGGGCTAACCATTTCTTCATAACTTCTAGTGGCGTATTTCTGATCATAATTTGACTGTTGTCCTCAAGTATCGCAGTGCACCCCAGAACAACATTTATAGAAGAATAGTCACATTACACTTTCTTTCCCCTAATGACTATATAATCAACTGGTTTAAACTTGGCAACCTGCTTCTTTCCTCATGGTAATAATGCATTGTACACGCTGTAGAACTCTCTGACACAACTTGGAATATGCGGGCCACGGGGCTTTGTGAAAATTTGGAAGTTATGAGATTTCAGACATCTCATAATCTCGGGATATCTATCAATCACCCCATTCATGGAGAGACATTTTTTTTCAAAAATTGTCCTTAATCCCTTAGTCTTTGATCTGTTCGTTGATTTTGGAGAACGGCCTTGTACTAGGGGTGCAAGAACTATTGCTTGCATTGGGACTGGAGGAGAAGGGCTGGTAGGTTGAGGCTCCCTGATCCGAGATGGATCATTTAACCTCTTAGATCGCAGTTCAGCCCTCTGTGCTATTGTCAGCTCCTTATCATCAGAGGTTGCACCTTAATTTTCTGAAGCAGTGAGGTAAGTGCCATATGTACCTTTACTTGTCGGAGCTAACTTCTAAAGAAGTAGGTGCTTTTCCTTTTCCTTTTCTCTTCCCACTGGTTGTGGAAAGTTTTATGGCCAGTCCTTTTGATACAACTGAGCCCTCATTAATCTTAATCCCTTTTGATTTATTATGTGGTGGCATGTTTCTACCTGTGACTTTGGGTCTAGCCATGTCTGCAAGACATCAAGAACAAGTTAGAAATAATCAAATCTGAAGTGCAGACAATTAGTAACAGTAAGATTCACCGAACTAGTCGATGAATCGCCGAACCTACTTGGCAAATTGGATCAAATTCATCGAAGAGATTGGCTTAAGATTTTTACAGGTTGGCGATGAGAGAGCTTTTTCAGCAAATCACCGACTACTTTTGGTGTGCAAGGGTTTGTCCGCCGAAAGTTACAGTGCAACACTGGTTTAGAAATTAGATAAAGGGCGATCGAAACTATAATAGGCTAACTGCCGAGCAGTTTGACGAACTCGACCCAGTTCGCTAAACAACTTGACGTGTCTACATTTAACCACTTTTTTGAATTTGACCTCGCAACCCTCTAAAACAAAATCAACAATTGCACTAGTGAATTTAGACTAAGACCCACCACACTCATCAACCCAGGATACTCAGATTTCTCCCGATTCTACCAAACTAAACAACATGCAAGCATAACCACACAAAACTTAAATCACTTCAATGCACATGCAAATGAGATTTCAAAAATAAGATAACAAGGGCACGATTCACAGATCAAATTTGGCATCTAGACAAGATAAATTTATGAGAGAGCCCCAGCACATGTCAATTCAATAAGCTCAATTGCATAAGAGAACAAATTCATCACAATAGTCTAGGGGTTCGGGAAAAATAATCTTTTATGCTACTCAAAGTACTTTGAAATGTTTATAGGCAATGTAATTCTGAGCTTGAACACTAATCGGCAACTAAAATACCAGGATTGGGGAAGTAATGAAAATTTACTTACTAGGTGCAGCTTTTGCGACAATAGAAGTTGAATAAAAAATAAACATTTGTCAAACTATTGAAACTATTGGTCTTTAAAACTGTTTAGTTGTTGCTCATTCGACGACATTAGTCGATATCGCTGAACTACTCGGCATCACGCCAAGTGGTCACCTTCTCCTTTGAATGTTACAGACTGTAATGTAGATTACTCTTGACTCTGACGGCTGTCTAGATCAAGGTCGCCGTACTGTTCGGTGATTTGCCGAATGGATCTATGAATTACTAATTTACATTTTTCATTCATTTTCCACGTTTCCAACTGTAAAATCAATACACCATTATTTATAAAATAAAACTGAAGCATGTAATGGTTTTAGATTGCCTCCTAAACAACGCCTTAGTTAACGTCCTAGCACATCACAAGTCAACACTCAAATCGGCTTTTTGGGGTTTAACCTAGTTCAACTAGGTGATCCCACTTGTTCATATGGATGGAGTTGAGGTAGTACATGACTCAAGAGAGTTTCAATTAACTGGATAGATTTAGAATGAGAATCGATTATCTGATTTAGCACTTCTACATTTTCTCTAATCTCTTCTAACACTTTATCCTGCTCATTCAGCTTTTGGAGAATGGTTAACAACATATCGTTGATACATCTATTCTCAATGTTCATAAGTCTTCCCTGCTCTATAGATGGTAAGCATTTGCTCTTTCTTTTGGACATAACTTCCAGTTCTTTAAACTTTTGGGTCAAATTATCCATTTGACCCAACAAAATGGTTAATTGCTGGTCCTTCTCCGTATCCTTGTTGGTTCTAGCCACAATGTCAAGGAACTTGGTTGCGGTCTCATTGGAGTATCTCTCAAGGCCACTCGGGATAAGTCAATTGATTAATCCTTTATTTTTGGGGTTTAGACTCCGATAAAAACATTCTAGTAGAACTAGATCAGGGATCTCATGAGTTGGGCATTGTGTCAATAATGTTTTAAACCTCCGCCACGACTCATGAAAAAGTTCTCCTTCTAAATGCTTGAAGGTCAGAATATGATCCCTAAACCTCATCACTTCTACTGGGAGATGCTCCGTTGGTCCACCATCTCCATCATGTATACTCATTATCCTATCTCAACTCACATGAAAAACAAAACTAAAAATTAAGTAAGTAAACTACCACTAACAAAAGCCAAAATTCTACTGAACTACAAATTCTCCAATGACACCACTCCCCGACAGTGACACCATTTTGATGCTTATTGTGACCAACGACATTATCCTATGATACGAGTGTCTATGATCGTCAATAATATAGTAACTCTACCAAGGGTTGGGGTCATGTCCCAAGGGAGTGGTTTAGAGAATTAATAGCCAATTAGAATTTCATTCAAATTAATCGTAGTTAAAGATATTTATGAGTAAAAAACATCGTAGATCAAAGAGGTGACACAAAAGTGTCAAATATCTATTGGAGTTTTGTCATAAGTAGTAAAAAAGATAAAATAAAAAGGAAATCAAGTTGGGGAGAAGTTCTTGGGGCATGACCGCAATATATGCTGATGTAAATCAATGGGTATTTGCATTCGATAGAAAATTTGTAAGACAATAGTGACTAGGCTAAGCTTTAGATGGAAATAAGTTCCCTCTCGGGCAACTTACCCCGTTTCAAATGGGTTCCAATTGGACACCCATTTACCGCATGAAGGCCAGCCTATGCCTTACGCCACTCACTCTCTCAAGATGAGTGTTAGGATATGAGACTAGGGTTCACCCTCTCGGGCTAAGCCTCATGTCGACTCACTCCTTAGGCCATCAGTCTAGTGGTCTTGGTTTCGCGACCTCCTTCTCGAGTAGCTGCAAACACATGGGTGGTTTTGTATTTACAACTACAAACCCATTAAATTAAACCACAACCACTAGGTGAAATCATCATTAAAATACATTTAATCTATCAACAAGCAAGACCCAACAACAATATCAACACATATTTGCTAAATCACACCCTAAGAATAGGGTTTTTTAGCCACACATCAATAAATAAGAAATTATACCTAACATGACAATAAAATCAACTGGGTATAATAAATTAAACCTTGATTTAAGCAAAGGAACAAGAATAGAGAAGACCTACTTCCAATTTGGGGAAGATGAACTCCTTTCTTCAAGTCTCCCAAAAATCCTCTCCAAACTTGAGAGAAAAAGTAATATTCTATCTAAATTTATAATAATAGTTTCACTCTAAAATGTTCTCTATAATTACAACTCTCAACAAGTATTTATAATTTCCAAAAATGTGCTGCAGAAGACCTATTCGGCGCCATTAGTCGAGATCGCCGATGAACTCGGTGATCCTCCCTTTGGTCAGCTCATCACCTTCAGTGTCTTGCCTGCAACATCCTTGCATTCTGGATTATTGTTCAGTATAGTACTGCTTTGTAGAAATACTCGGTGACTCATCGACTGCTTCTTCCATCGCCTTTTGATCCGATTTCTTCAGGGCTTCGCGTAGTGGAACAAAGGGTGGTGTATGTCCCTTTGGTGACTCGCCAAGTTGGACTTGGTGATCCGCAGACTTTTATTTTTTCGTTCTTTTTTGTCTGTTTGCTCCTTTTTGCGCCTAAGTGTCCATGCTTCCACTAAAACTTCGAATACCTGAAACTTAAGCATTTCAATCAGATATTGAGATAAAACAAACATTTGAGGACACCATTTCTATTAAAATAAAGCCCTAAATAAGTTCAATTTGTAGACTCATCACTTTCCTATCCTCTCAGCGATTCACCGAGTGTTCATTTACCTCACCAAATTTTATAGAACCTCTAGTGAGTGTGGGGGTCCCAACAGCGGTCTCCATCGAGATCGCCAACATGGTCAGAGATTCGCCAATAATTTCCCTAGGCTTGCCGAGTTTTACAAACTCTAATTTGAAGATGTCTTGAGTCAAACGGTGGATTAGGTCATGTTCAACGACCTCTTCGGTGACTCGCTGACTTGAATTATTGCTCGCTACCTTGCACTTTTTTGAACATTTTCCACACTTCAACCTGTACAAACAACACACCATTATTTGACCAAAACATAAATAAAAATCAATGAGGGGTTTTGGGTTGCCTTCTAAACAGCGCCTTAGTTAACGTCGTGGCACACGTAGGTCCTTATTTAAATTCCATTCGTGGGATCAGACCTAGTTTCATAAGGGCACCTTGCATTTGGCTTTGGGTATAAGGAGGACAGTACCTGGTCCATTTGGGATCCCAGTAGATGAATGAGCAGGGAGTGGGAGTTTGTCATCTGATTCAGTATCAAGACGTTCTTACTCAATTCTTCCAGCACCCTATGCTGCTCATTTGCTTTTTAGAATAGGAGTATGAGAATTTCTTTGATCTGTCCATCCTCTCTGTTCTTAAGTTTCCTTTGTTCATGAGAAGGAATATAACACCTCTTCTTGTTGTACTAGACTTCAAGATCCCCAATCTTCTTGGTTAGCTCATCTAACTGGGTTAGCAAGACTGCTAAGCTGAAGTCTTTTCTATTGCTTGCTTTGGCTGATTTAAGTTGTCAAACAATTTGACTGCTGTCACATAAGGTTGTTGTACTACACTACCCGAGACAATTTGATAAGCCAACATTTTGTTTCCTGGACTAAGACTTCTGTAGAAACAATCCAGAAGAACTATGTTGGGGATCATGAGTATGGCATTGACTCAGAAGTGCTTTAAACCGCATCCATGCCTCATGAAGTTGTTCGCCTTCTAACTGCTTAAAGGTTAGAATCTTATCTCGAAACCTCATCACTTATACCGGGTGGTGCTCCATTGGTTCACCATCTCCATCATGTATACTCATTATTTTGTCTCAACACACAAACAAGCAAGAAGAAACTAAAAATTAAGTAAGTAGAACTACAACTAACAATAACGAAAATCCTACTTAACTAAAAATTCTCTAATAACACCACTCCCCGACAGCGGTGCCATTTTGAAGTTTCACGTAGTCAATTGACACTATTTCGGTTCAAGTGCCAAACAATCGCGTGTAGTGATATAACCCAACCAAGTGTTGGGATGGTTCCCACAGGGAGTGGTTTCGAGAATTAGTAGAAAAATAAAATCAAGTTCTAATTATTCATAGCTATAAATATTAACGGATAAAAACATACCCTAAGAGGTGATGCAAGCACCAATTTTCAATGGGGGGTGTTTGTATTAACTATTAAAAAAAAAGACAAAAACATAAGAAAATGAGATATGGATACAGGATTCTTGGGATATGATAGGAATACGGGTTAGACTAGAGTATCGGGTACATTCTTTTGATAGTAAATTATTGAGCATTTGTGACTAGGCTAGACTATAGTGGGGGTAAATTCTCTCTCGAGCAACTTACTCCGAATTAACTCGATTTCTCTTGAACACCAAGTTGCCACATTAAGCACAACCTCCGCCTTAGCCCACTCACTCTCTTGAGCTGAATGTGTGGGAAAAGGACTAGGGTTCACTTTCTCGAGCTGAACTCATGTAGACTCAATACCACTGGCTATCAATTTAGTAGTCTTAGTTTTACGACCTCTCTCTCGAGCAAGCTAAAACACTAAGATGAAATCGTATTTACAACTACAATCCCATTAAGTTCATACACAACTACTAAATGAAATCACATTTAAACAATAAATAAACCATCAACAAGTAAGACCCAACAGATAATTTAATCCATATTCACAAAATCACACCCCAAGAATTGGGGTGAGATAAAAATTTATACCAATATCAGTTTCCATCAACTGGGTATAAAGAATTAAGTCTTAAAATATGTCAAGAGTGAAGAATCTTCGAGACCCACGTCTAATTTCTTGGAGTTGAAACCCTTTGAATCTTCAAGGTCTTAGAACAAAGTCTCCAAAACCCTCTAAAACTTTAAACTCTCCAAAAACTGTAAAAAGTTCGAATAATAGAAGTGATATCATTCTAGAAATTTAAAGAAGTATTTATAGTGTTTGAAAATTTATGCTGCGGAGGACCATTCGACTCAATTTGTCGGGATCATCGATAAGCTCGGCGATTCGCCTTTTGGTCGATTTCATCAGTTTCCTTTTTTAGCCTTCAGCCCCTTCATATTTTGAGTCATTGGGCGATATGGTACTACTTTGCGAAACTGATCGGCGATGCGTCGACAACTCTATGTCATCGCCAACTTGACCTTTTCCTTCAGGGCTCAACACACTAGAAAAAAATACGATATCCTGGCCCATCAGTGACTCGCCAATTGGGCTCAGTGATCTTCAGGCCTTCATTTCTTTGTTCTTTTCAGCTGCGTTGTTCCTTCTTGCCAAGTACTGTCCATGCTTTGCCTCAAACTATAAATACCTGAAATTTTTATAAGATATTAAGACAAAATATATATTTGAGGACACTAATTCTATCAAAATATAGCCCTAAATGATTCCAAATTATTGACTCATCACATAACGATGGGTTAGAAATGAGGAATTAGATCATACCTTCTGCACGATAAAAATATAAAGAAAGTGAAGTTTTCCTAAAACACTTCGTAGCCTTTCTCTCATTAGATATGGTGCACTTCACACCCGTGAAAAGGACTCTACTTAGTGTGGCTTTTCAGGCATTCTAGGACTCTTAAACCTAGCGGTTTAATACCTAGTTTGTCATGCCCAGAAGCTACCCCAAGACGTGGACACGGGACCTAGGATCTCGAGTGACCCCAACCTAACCCTGCTAGCATATCATAAGCATACTAGATAAACTTAAGTAAGAAAGTACTATGCGAAATCTTAAATTATCTTAACACTGAAAAGATAGGGAATACCCATTACTATCTGAATAAATAAACTCTAAGTTTAATGACAACTGAAGAATAAAACTCCAAAGCTAAAACTAAATCTAACTATGTCTGAAATAAAGCCTCTAACTGACTAGAGATGTTGGGACATTCCCCAGTTAAATCTAGCAAAACTGAAACTAAAGACTGAAATGTAGAAAGGGAACATGTATGTCACCTCAGAGAATAAAGAGTCACCACTAATACTGCTTAGTTAAAGATCGAGAATCGATCTATGCATGATTTGAGTACTGAGAACCTGAACGTACATCACGAGAGGATGTAGTGCAGAGTATGCGTCAGTACTTGAAAGGTATTGAGCATGTAGGATAAAATAAAACTGAATAAAACATATAACTAAACAAAGCGGTAAAGCAATGATATAATATGAACATGATACTATGCTTAGAATATTGAACATTAACTAAATGAATGCAATGACCAAGTTTATAACCTGCTGAATCTAAAATCTGAACTGTAACTGATAACCTAGTCAGTGCACTAGAATCTGACTGTGGGATCTACTAATAACCGACATAAAACTACATAAACTAAATGTGGAGTCCAATGTATACGCCCCATCGAGGGGACCCAATATACTCTGCCAGAGGTAAAGAGGCATGACTGACGTGATCACTAAAGTGATGCCTAGAGAGGGGACTTATAACCTATGGGGGCACATAGTTTTGGGATTTAAGGGTGACTGGCCCTAGTCTAACTCGGTATAAAGCCTACTCCCAACTGAATATGTGTAAATTATAACACAACTAAAGTAAACTGGATAGCTCAATAATCTGATATGCAAATCTGAAAATGTAACATTTATATCTGATAATGAGACATTCAAAAATTGAGGCATGTATATATGTTTAGTTGTCCTAGCTAATGTAACTCATGAACTAATAGAACTACATAACTAGGGTTCTGAGTTTATGGAAGAATCTAGGAAAAAAATACTAAGACATGATAATCTAACTAGGAACGTTAAAATAACTAAATCATAGTAATCTGCTGAAATTCTAGAAACCCTAGGTCTAGATAATATGGAGGGAATCAAGAATCTAACTGAATTCTAGGGACCTAATGGGTGAAAGGAACCCACTAGTGAAATTCGACATACTTGGTGATGAAATTCACAGAGAAATGTTTTTATTCCGAGGCTAGAACTGATGAGAAATCACTGCATTATTGGACTAGGACTGCTCGACTTCTTTCTCCTTTTTTGTTCTAATTTGATGAATTTTTGGAGAAGGAATTGACTAGGGTCGGTTCTAATTTAGTTTCTAGGATAAAACTGACCAAAGCTACGTAGTTTTAGGGTTATACGACGTAGTTTAGGGATCCAATGCATAGGGAAAAGAGCAAATGACTTTTGACTTAAAAGCTGTTGGGGGTCACCAACTGACCAGACCGATGGACCATGGGTAGACTGACGGTCCGTTCAAGTCGGCCATTATTTGTCTTGAGAGAGTCAGAACTGTGGACCACGATCCATGGACTTGGATCACGAACCATGGTCCCACCTACGGTTCGTAGGTTCTGGTCATGGGTCATACCTTGGCTGAATTTTCTGGGGTTCTAGGGAGGTGGTTATAGGTGGCCCACCACGGATCCTACCTACGGTCCGTGGACCCCTCTATGGTCTATGGGTGGCAACCGTGGGTTGCACCTGCAACTTCTGAAAATTTGCAGGTTAGTCTATTTTCGGATACGGGGGATTACAACATAGGTCATGGACACAATTTTAATATTATAAACAATAAGAGGATGTTGTAGTGACTGGGTTTTGAGGAATACACTAGAGTTTGAATGGATTGATATATCACTTTAACTCTTTCTGAACACATCACTATATGATTCTCAAGACTTGTCTTGTTTTCTCATCTTATCATCTCCCCCTTAGGTATAAAGACGACACTTTAAAGTTATGTATCTATTCCATCATCTCTAAATTAGTCTGGATTCATTTTACTCTAATACTCAGGAAACACTGATCTCATGGCTGCCAAACTCTCCATACACAGGAACTCAAATTCCTTCTAAGTCTTCTTTCTGAGATGCTTCTCTTAACCTCTTCCAGTTCTATAAAAGTCTTTCTATAAGCATTACCTCCATTGGCTAATAAAGCTGCTTAATCTAACTCTATATAGTCTGACTTCTCCTTCTTGGTCCACTAATACCATTCTTCTAAGTTCATAACTACCTAACTAGAGGAAACTTGAACTGTATTTAAGAGGCTTATCGTTGGCTATATATGATCATACTAATTAGCATGGAATACATGTGTTTGAAAACTAGTTAGATAAAAATCATTAACCTGGAGTATTTATCAAACACAAATCATCTAAAGTGACTATCGATTGTATATGACATAATTATATTTGGATAATTATCTAATTTTTTTGAAAACACAAACTTTTCAAGAATATCCAATTTTCCATTTGAAGAAATATTTAAAGAGAGAAGAAGAAGAAAAATACGTGTGTTAATGTGTAGAGAGATATAGAAGGAAAAAATTTAAATATACAAATCTGGCTAATTAGGTAACCCAATAATTATAAAAGACCTTTTATGAAAAAAATAATAATAAATTATTACCAATTATGTGATCCATAATTGGAATAGAAATTAAAATATAATTTGACTGTTATAAATAGAGTGTGTCTGCCTCTTTTTTTAAGTGTATCCTTCCAACAATTTCTTTAATGTCTAATCAAAAGCCTTTGCTTAGCCTTCAGAAGATATTATTTTACAACTTCTTTCCATCAAAAGTTAAAGAAAAAGCTTGCAAACTTAACAGCACTCCACATGTAGTGACTCGAGAATGAATTGAGATAAGGGACTTATACCCTCCCTCAAAACTCAATTTGGAAAACTGATGAGTCCACAAATTGGACTCATTTAGGGCTATATTTTGATAGATTTAGTGTCTTCAAATGCATCTTTTATCTCAACATCTGATGAAAACACTTAAGTTTTAGGTATTTGGAGTTTGGAAGCAAGCATGGACACTACTTAGCAAAAAGGAGCAAAAGCAACCAAAATAATAAAGAAATGAAGATCTGCGACTCATCGAACTCTGAATTAATCCGGCAAGTCGCCAAAAGGTCTCATCCTCGCCTTTTGTTCCAGTGTGCTGAGCCCTGAAGGAAAGGATCAAATCGGTGGTGAAAAGGAGCAGTCGGCGTGTCGCCGATTAGTTCTGCGAAGCAGTACTGTATCGCCCAAGGATCCAGGACGTGAAGATGCTGAAGGTGATGAGTTGACCAAAGGGCGGATCTCCAAATGCATCGGCGATCCTGACTAACTATGCCGAAAGGGTCCTCCACAACACATTTTTTGGAAACTATAAATACTCATTGAAAGTTGTAATTACAGATGCGATTGTCACTTTAGAACATATTTTTAATACTTTTTAGCTTTTAGTCTCTTTAGTTCCAAGTTTGAGAGAGTTTTGAAGAACTTGAAGATTCAAAGGGTTTCATCTCTAAGGATTTGGGTTTGGGTCTTTTGGATTCTAAATTCTTAGCTTGTAAGAAGACCTAAATCTTCATACCCATTTGAATGCAAACTCAATTTGGTATACATTTCTATCTCTTATACATGTGTGGCTAAAAACCCTAATTCTTGGGGTGTGATTTTGTGAATATGGGTTAGATTAGTTGTTGGGTCTTGCTTGCTAATAGTTTAAATGTAGTTTAATTATTATTTCTTCTAGTAGTTGTGTATGAATCTAATGTATTTGTAGTTGCAAATACAAGTTCACTCTTGTGTTTTTGGCTTGCTCAAGAGATAGGTCGTAAAAGTAAGACTACTAGATTGATGGCCAATTGGAGTGGGTCGACATGAGATTCATCCCGAGAGGGTGAATCCTAGTCCCATGTCCATACACTCAGCTGGAGAGAGTGAGTGGGTTAAGGCGTAGGCTAGACTTCATGCGGCAAGTGATTGTCCGAGAGGAACACATTTGAAACGTGGTAAGTTGCTCTAGAGAGAGCTTATCCCCCTTAAAGCTTAGCCTAGTCATAATTACTCTATAAGTTCTCTATCAAAATCATGTACCCAATAATCTTGTTTAATTTGTATTCCAATCACATCCAAACAATCCCCCTCTCATTATCTAGATATTTTTGCATTTTTGTTGTTTTTGTTTACTTGTGGCGAAACCCCCATTTGATATTTGACACATTTGTGTCACTTTTTAGATTTCTAATGTTTTTATTTGTAAATGTCTTTATCTATAACTAATTAGAATTAGATTTTTCTTTTCTATATATTCTTGCTACCGCTCCCTTGGGACATGATCCCAACCCTTGGTTGGGTTATATTACTACTTACGACCATTGGACACTCGAATTGGAGGTAGTGCCTTGATAAGCATGATCATAAAAAGAATTTATCAAATTGGCACCGCTGCAGGGGAGTGGTGTTACGTGAAAGTTTTTGGTTTAAGATGAATTTTCCTTTTGGTAGTCGTAGTTTACTAACTTTACTTTTAGTTTTATTTTCCTTCAAATTTGTTGATGTAGGTAGGTACCCTAAGCATGGTTGGGGGTAAGGGTGGCAACTCGGCTGAGATGAAGCAAGAAGTCGAGAGAGACTTTACATTACATGCATTGGTAACTCAACTGAATGAGTTGGTCACCAAAATAATAGAGGTGGAAAACTAGTGTGAGTGTCAAGAGAGGTACATACTTCCTCACGATAAGAAGCAATCTAGAGACAGGGAGAACAATCGTGTCAAGGAAACACTCCAAATCATTCTCCAAAAGATCACCGAACAAGATCAAATGTTAGAAGAGATGAAGGAGAATATTGAAGTGTTGAATCAAATGGTTAGCTCTCACTCTAGATCGATCCAGCTGATCACGACACTCATGAATTATGCGGTGCCTCCTCTTCACTCAAACGAACTATTGGGGTTACCTAATGACACTAGGACTAACCCAACCAATGGGGAGTGAGTAAGGACTTGCGTCATGCCATAATGTTAAATCACGCGCTTCTTGGGAGGTAACCCATGGTTTTAAATGCTTTAGTTTGATTTTATAAATAATGGTGTGTTAGTGTTGTAGGTTTGAATGAGGAAAGTGGTGAAAAATATAGGTTGGTGAGAAAATGGTCAGTCAGCAGATCGTCGAAGAGGTCGGCGAGCTCTACTTAACCCGTTGTTTGGCTTAATTCAAGGTTAAGTTAGAGCCTGTAAAACTCAGCGAACTTATGAAGCAGTTCGGCGTGTCACCGACATGGTTGGCAACCTCAATGTAGATCGCTGTCTTGACCCCCCAAGAAATTAAAGAATTCTAGCAATCGGTGGGCAAGTGCCCACTCGGCGAGTCCCTAAGTTGATCAGCGAGTGCGACTAACATCGCCGAATGGGTGTGAACTGGATGGTTTAAAATGGCCAAGTGACTCAAAATTTGAAATTCTTCACTTTTCCTCGCTCTTGAATCTCCTAAACTCACACTAAGGTAGTATTTTCTTTATTTTAGCATTTTTTTTTAGCATTTTAGTTGGTTGATTGGTGCTCGAAACTTCGATTTCTATGCCGCCTAGCAATCCAATTGTATTTTAATCGTCATTAAAGGTTAGTTCCTAAAACCCTGCATTTATTTTATCAAAATTGTTCTCATTTGCAATCTGTTGAGCTTGTTGAACTGATGTTGAATCTCTCTGAATAGATGGGATTACGTATATTATCGATTGCTATTCGATAACTCTAGCTTAAATGATAGAATCCCACTTGCTAGTGCTTTGAGTTGAATTAAATTGCTATGGGAGTGTACAATTGTTATGGGTCTTAGTTGAATTTGTGTTGTAGTAGCTTAAATTGTGTTTTCGAGGGTTGTGGGGTTGAATTTAAGAAGATGGGTTGAAAATAGGCACGTTGAGTCGTTTGGCGAGTTGGGCCAAGCTCGCCAAACCACTCGGTGGGTTGCCTAATATCTCCATCTCGTTTTTAATTTAATGCTAAATGTGTTGTAATTTTGTAACTTTTAGCGAGAAGCTTGATGTCGCCAAACGCACTCGGTGACTCGCCAAAAGACTTCTTGTTCGCCCTTTGTCTGCACCCTTGTACCTACTCTACATTGCACTCGATGAACCGCTTAAGTAATTGCGCACTTCGCCAACTGGTTTGTCGAAGTGATTCCGCAATTGAACTGCCTTGTTTTAGTGTGAATACTTTCTAACTTTTCATTTTGATGTTTGCGTAATCAAGACACAACTTCCAATGCAAGTGTCTACGATCGCACAATAGTTTAGTAACCCAACCAAGGGTTGGGATCGTTCCCAAGAGAGTGGCTTTAAGAATTAATAGAAAAATAAAATTTAGTTCTAACTAGTTGTAGCTAAAGACATTAACGATTAAAAACATTGTAAATTAAAAGGGGACACCAAAGTGTCAATTAACAATGGGGTTTTGTCACTAGTAAGTAAAAACAACAAAATAAGCAAGGATATCTAAGAAATGAGAGGGGATCCTTGAGATGCTTTTGATAGAAGATTCATAGAATAATTGTGAATAGGCTAAACTTTAAGGGGGATAAGCTCTCTCTCGAGCAACTTACCCCATTTCAAATGCGTTCATCTCGGACACCCACTTGCCGTATAAAGGACAGTCTGCGCCTTAACCCACTCACTCTCTCGAGCTGAGTGTGCGGGAATGAAACTAGGATTCACTCTTTCGAGCTGAACCTCATGTCGACCCACTCCCACTGGCCATCAATTTAGTAGTTTTAGTTTTATGACCTCTCTCTTGAGCAAGCCAAAAACACATAAATAAACTTGTATTTGCAACTACAAATTCATTAAATTCATCCATAACTACTAAACAAAATCATAATGAAATTACGAATAAACTATCAACAAGCAAGACCCAACAATTATCTTAACCCATATTCGCTAAATCACAACCCAAGAATTGGGGTTTTTAGCCACACATGTATAAGAGATAGAAATTTATACCAAATTGAGCTCATATTCAACTGGGTATGAAGATTTAAGTCTTGATACAAGACAAAATTTAAGAATCTAAGAGACCCAACTCAAAATCTTGAAGATGAAACCCTTGGATCTTCAAGTCTTCAAAATCCTCTCAAACTTAGAGCAAAAATATCAAAAAGTACTATTCTATATGAAAATTATAATAATTATTCAACACTTAAAACTACAACTCTAACTAGTAATTATAGTTTAGATAAATTTGTGCTGCAGCGGATCATTCAACATCGTTACTTGGAATCGCCGATCAACTCGACGATTCACCCTTTGGTGTAGTTCATCGCCGTCTTGCACCAGCCTTCAGCGTTATCGTGCTTAAGGTCATTGGGCGACATGGTACTACTTCGTGGAACATCTCGGCGATGCACCGACTACTGCCTTTTTCCATCGACTTGATCCTTTCCTTCAAGGCTCAGCACACTGGAACAAAAGGTGAAGTAAGACCCTTTGTCAACTCACCAAGTGGACTCGGCGATCCTCAAGCCTTCATTTCTTCATTCTTTTCAGCCTTTTAGTTCCTTTTTGTGATGTAGTGTCCATGCTTTCCTTCAAACTTCAAATACCTGAAATTTAAGGGTTTTCATAAGATATTGAGCTAAAATAAGCATTTGAGGACACAATTTTTATTAAAATATTGCCCTAAACGAGTTGAATTTGTGGACTCATCAACACTCCTAACTTAAACTTTTCCTTGTCCTCAAGCAAACTCAAGTTCACCCATTCAAAAAGGGTGTCTCGAACAGTGCTACACAAGGCTCAATCATGAATGCACACAACAAGACTCAATTTACTTAAGCAAAGATCAAATGTGCACTCAAAGATTCAAGTTGTGACTCACCAATATCAAAGAATCTGATGCTCACAATAATTGCTTCAAATTCAAGTTCATGCTCAACCAAAGTGTTCAAATGCCCTCACACAAAGAATGATTCCATATTAACACAATGGTTTCATAGTTTAAAGCTTCAGAATCAGATGCAACGCTCACTTTCACAAAAAAGAACACAATGCATGTTTTCACCCATAGGTTTGCCTGTATTTTTCGATCAACATTTGTTTGAGCTCACTCAAGATCAAAAAGGTCTTTTTCAAGGCTTGTAATGGGGCTGAGTGCAAAGGTATGGTCATATAAGGCTCAATGACTTTTATCCTTATGAGATGTGGAACTCACAGCACTTCCTTTTCTCTTCCTTCACCATTTTCTTTAGTGCTCATAAGTCATCCTTTTATTCACTTTCCTTGGATTGTTTGGGATCCCTATTTCTTTTGTGCTTTATTCCACAACTTTCTTTTTCATTCTTTTTCTTTTTCTTTTATGTGTTTTCTCTTTTCTCTTTTTTTTTCTTTATATGGAGGGGTTCCATTTTTCTCTAAACCATGGGTAAAATGAGACTTTCCTTGCATTTTTTGACTTGCCCCTATCTTTTCACCACACCTCCAACTTAGGTTTTTGTCGTAAGTTGGTTATTAAACTAACCACAACTTCATGAGGATTATGGGTGATGTATAAAGAAAGATCATTGTTTTCATCAAGTTTCTTCGAAAGGAAGATAAGGTTCAAGGGGTGTTCAAAAAAGGTTAACATACTCACAAGGTAGGTCACAAAAGAGGTATATGTAAAATTGGCTCACACTTTTCAAAACTGACTAAGATCATATCAAGAGATAGCCTTACTTAGTTGACCGGACCAACGGGGCAAATTGTAGGATCTATTATGCATGGTTCAAAGTAAGCTCATCACACTAGGCATTTACACTAAAGTCAAACAAGACTCTACACTTTTGCTAGTGTGCAACGATCATCACAAGAGACTCAATTTGATACATGACTAATCACAACGAGATGCAAAGAGTTCACATATTATCTATGCAACTTCATTTGGCCTCATTGTAGTCACGCATTCATGTTCGTTCGATTGAGAGCACTATTCAAGTCATCGATATTGATCAAAACTGAGACTTAAATTTGCTAAAGAACAGGAACATTCAAGTGCATACAAGAGGTGGCAAATTTTTTGGAAGGGTCAAAATCATTTACAATTTAAAGCAAAAGGAGCCTCAAGCTCAAACAACCACATAGAGCAGTATAAAACAACATTTTTAAACAGAACAACCGAAATATATACACAATATAAACATCAAATATCACACAAAGGTAGGCCTCACCTCACCACAAATAAAAACAATTTGTCCTCAAATGCAATTAACACAGAATCCGAAAGGTAAAATAAAGAAAGACAGAGAGGGAGGTAAAGAGGAAATCCTAACTAATCGCTCACTCCATCTATCTGGGCTTCAATGCCAAGAGTGACCTCCAAAAGGGCCAGTTCCATTGGATCCAGTAGCAGGAGCCTTTGCCAGGGAATCCTGCATATCAATATCTATCATGATTTCTTCAGTCTCGACTATGTCGTCCACTGCAGCTCCCTCAAACATCTCTTTGCCAGTCTCTGCCCCTGATTCAGGATCGGTTGTCTGCTCCGCTCTGTCCCCATGTCTAGTAGTGGTCTGAGGCATCTCAGGCAAGTTTGGAATCTCCACTGTTCCAAAGAACATAGACACATTGGTTGACTTCAAGTGGTGTATATCTTTTTGCAGCTCAGCAATGGTGACTTTTAAAGCTGTCACCTCCCTTGTGGGCCCTTGATTGTTCTCACACACTGCTATCCTGGTCTCAAGGGCCTCAATGGTAGTGCTCAGGTGTATCATAACATCAGTTAGGGAAATCTGGATCATGCCCAGAACAGAGGCCTCTAGACTGGCAGCCCGACGTTTAGCAAAAAGTGCCATCTGTCCCATTCGGAGTAAGAAAGCTTGGGTGAGTGGAGGCCAAGAAATAGCAGCAATAGTAGTGGGTCCGAAAGACCGTGCAGCAGCAGAAGAATTTGGAGTATCAGCAGAAGTAGCAGTGGCAATGGATATACCTGAAGGCCTAGGGGCTGGAATAGGCAGAGGTTCCTCTGCAGGCAATGATTCTGTGTTTACTAACTCCACCGATGCTGCATTCTTCCTTTCTGCTTGATCCTTAAGGTACTCGACTTCGATCCTCTGAACATCAGTAGAGGCTATAGGCATCACTTCGATATCCTTCTTGGTATCTCGAGGTACCCGAGCTCATTTGCATAATTCTATGATTAAGATTGGGAATGAAAGTGAGGTTCAGCTCTGTCTTGCACACATGACTATCTTTGAAGCAATGATTGTACCCAAGTTTATCTGAGTCTCCTCTATGATGCAACCCAGGCAAGCTGCCTTGACAAGGCGAAGGGTTGACTCATTCTGGGACGGCATAATTGTGCTGCTGATAAAACTGAACCAGAACCTTGCGGCTATGTTTAGTTTTTTCTTTTTAATTGGGATTCCTTTCGCCGACCACTTCGGAGTCTCATCTGAAATTAGTGGGGTTAACCACTTTTTCATCTCATCCAGCTTTTTTGTTCTGATCAAGTGCTGGCAGTGATCCCCAATATTCATGGACATTCCCAAGACTGCGTTGATTTCCTCACTATCACACTTCACCCTCCTGCCTCTGACAAGCACATAGTCAACTCTTTTAAAGGCTGCTGCTAGCTGCTTTTTCTGGGGTATTAGTGCACTATATGCACTGTAGAACTCTCTTACCTAATTTGGAATTTAAGGGCCACGGGGTTTAGTGAATATTTGGAAATTATTATACCTTAAGCACTCCATTATTTCTGGGTGCCTTTCTGTAACTCCATTTATAGACGAACGCTTTTCCTCCATAATTGTCCTTAGCCCTTCAGCCTTTACTCGATTCATTGACTTAGGCGGAGGACCTTGTACTGGAGGTGCCAATACCATTGCTTGCTCTCGAACTGGAGGTGTAGTAGTGATAGGCTGGGGACTCCTGACCCTGGATGGATCATTCAACTTCTTAGTTCACTACTCAGCCCTCTATGCTATTAACAAATCATCATCATCAAAACTTACACCTTCGCTTCCAAATTGGTTGGGGTCATTTCTATAAAGGCATCACTGTCAGTGTTTGCATCTGATAAGTTAAGGGTCTTGTCTTTGCCCTTGCCTTTCCCACTAATTGTGGAAAGTTTAGCAACCTTGCTTCAGGATGCAGCTGCATCCTCGTTGATTGTAATCCCTTTTATTTTGTCTTGGGGTGGCCTGCTTGTTCCTGCAACTTTAGATCTAGCCATTTCTACAAGGAATTAAGAAGAAGTTAAAACAACTAAATCAAATTCATAAGGAGACAATTGCAAAAAAACTCGCTGAATAGATCGGCGATTCGCCAAGTTGCTTTGACAAGTAGGGTTTTATCCGCCGAAGGATATAGTGCAAAAAAAATTTAGGGTTGCAGAAAAAGGGCGATCAAGGGGAGGTGACAACTTTAAAAGCTGGCATTGTTGAGCTGAGAAAAAATGTAGACCACCTAAAGTCTACCTATGTGTCTATGGTCTTTGGAACAGTGGAGATTCCAAACGTTCCTGAGATGCCTCAGACCACCACTGGACATAGGGATAGAGCAGAGCAGATAGCCGATCATGAATCAGAGGCAGAGACTGACGAAGAGATGTTTGAGGGAGAGCCGAGACTGAAGAAATCATGATAGATGTTGCCGGTAGGCTTCCTTGGCAAAGGCTTCTGCTGCTGGATCCAGTGGAGCATGTCCTTCTGGAGGTCACTCTGAGTAATGAAGCCCAGACAGATGGAGCGACTGAGTAGCTAGGATCCCCTCTTTACCTCCCTCTTTGTCTTTCTTTATTTTACCTTTCAAATTCTGTGTTAATTACATTTGAGGACAAATTGCTTCTATTTGTGGTGGGGTGAGGCCCACCTTCGTGTGCTATTTGATGTTCGTATTATGTATATATTTGGGCTGTTCTGTTTTAAAATGTTGTTTTATACTGCTCTTTGTGGATGTTTGAGATTGAGGCTTCTTTTTCTTTAAATTGTAAATGATTTTGACCCTTCCAAAATTTTCACCACATCTTGTATGCACTTGAATGTGGTTGATTTTTAGAAAATTTGAGTCTCCATTTTGATCAATATCGATGACTTAAATAGTGCTCTTAATCAAATGAACATGAATTTGCAGATACGATGAGGCCAAATGAAGTTGCATAGATAATATGTGAACTCTTTGCATCTCGTTGTGATTAGCCATGTATCAAATTAAGTCTCTTATGATGACCGTTGCACACTAGCAAAAGTGTAGAGTCTTGTTTGACTTTAGTGTAAATGCCTAGTGTGATGAGCTTACTTTGAACCATGCATGATAGATCCTAGAATTTACCCTGTTAGTCTGGTCAACTAAGTAAGGCTATCTCTTGATATGATCTTAGGCAGTTTTGAGGAGTGTGAACCAATTTGACATATACCTCTTTTGTGACCTACCTTGTGAGTGTGGGAACCTCTTTTGAACACCCCTTGAACCTTACCTTCCTTTGGAAGAAACTTGATGAAAACAATGACCTTTCTTTATCTATCACCCATAATCCTCATGAAATTGTGGTTAGTTGGACAACCAACTTAGGCCAAAAGCCCAAGTTGGGGGTGTGGTGAAAAGATAGGGGCAAGTCAAGAAGTGCAAAGAAAGTCTCCTCTTACCCATGGTTTTGAGAAAAATGGAACCCCTCCATATAAAAAAAAAGAGAGAAAAGAGAAAGGACAGAAAAGAAAAAGAAAAAGAATGAAAAAGAAAGTGGTGGAATAAACCACAAAACAAATAGGGGTCCCAAACAATCCATGAAAAGTGAATAAAAGGATGACTTATGAGCACTAAAGAAAATGTTGAAGGAAGAGAAAAGGAAGTGTTGTGAGTACCACATCTCATGAGGATAAAAGTCACTGAGCCCTATATGACCATACCTTTGCACTCAATCCCATTACAAGCCTTGAAAAAGACCTTTTTAACCTTGAGTGAGCTGAAACAAATATTGATCGGGAAATACGAGCAAACCTATGGGTGAAAGCATGCATTATGTTCTTCTTTGTGATAGTGAGCGTTGCATCTGATTCCAAAGCTTTAAACTGTGAAAACATTGTGTGAATATGGAATCATTGTTTGTGTGAGGCCATTTGAACACTTTGGTTAAGCTTGAACTTGCATTTGAAGCAAGTATTGTGAGCATGAGATTCTTTGATATTGGTGAGTCACGGCTTAAATCTTTGAGTGCACATTTGATCTTTGCTTAAGTAAATTGAGTCTTGTTGTGTTCATCCATGATTGAGTCTGTGTAGCACTATTCGAGACACCCTTTTTGCACGACTGAACTTGAGTTTGCTTGAGGACAAGAAAAAGTTTAAGTTGAATGGTGTTGGTGTGTCCATAAATTGGACTCATTTAGGGCTATATTTTAATAGAAATTGTGTCATCAAATGCTTATCTTAGCTTAATATCTGATGAAAACCCTTAAGTTTCATATATTTGAAATCTTAAGGAAACCATGGACACTACGTCACAAAAAGGAATGAAAATGCTGAAAAGATCGAATAAATAAAGGCCTGAGGATCGCTGAGTCCACTTGGCGAGTCGCGGAAGGGTCTTACTTCGCCTATTGTTCGAGTGTGCTTAACCCTGAAGAAAAGGATCAAGTCGATGGAAAAAGGGAGCAGTCGGCGCATCACTGAGAAGTTCTGCGAAGCAGTACCATATCGCCTAATAACCCAGAGCACGATGACGCTGAAGGCTGGTGCAAGACGGCAATGAACTACACCAAAGGGCGAATCACTGAGTTGATCGGCGATTCTGACTAACGACGTCGAATGATCCACTGCAGCACAAATATGTGAAAACTATAAATACTAGTTAGAGTTGTAGTTTTAAGTGTCGAACAATTATTATAATTTTCATATAAAATAGTTCTTTTTGATATTTTTGCTCTAAGTTTGAGAGGGTTTTGAAGACTTGAAGATCCAAAGGGTTTCATCTTCAATATTTGGAGTTGGGTCTCTTGGATTCCTAAATTTTGGCTTGTATCAAGACTTAAATCTTCATACCCAGTTGAGTGCTAGCTCAATTTGGTATAAATTTCCATCTCCTATACATGTGTGGCTAAAAACCCCAATTCTTGGGGTGTGATTTAGCGAATATGGGTTAAGATAATTGTTGGGTCTTGCTTGCTGATAGTTTAATTATAGTTTAATTGTGAATTCGTTTAGTAGTTGTGGATGAATTTAATGAATTTGTAGTTGCAAATACAAGTTTATGTATGTATTTTCAGCTTGCTCGAGAGAGAGGTCATAAAACTAAAACTACCAAATTGATGGGCGGTGGGAGTAGGTCGACATGAGGTTCAGCTTGAGAGAGTGAACCCTAGTCTCATTCCCACACACTCAGCTCGAGAGAGTGAGTGGATTAAGGCGTAGGTTGGCCTTTATGCGGCAAGTGGGTGTCCGAGAGGAACGCATTCGAAACGGGGTAAGTTACTCGAGAGAGAGCATATCCCCCTTAAAGTTTATCCTAGTCATAATTATTCTATGAATCTTTTATCGAAAACATGTACCCAATAATCAAGCTTAACCGTATTCTCATCACATCCCAAGGATCCCCTCTCATTACTTAGAAATCCTTGCTTATTTTGTTGTTTTTACTTACTAGTGACAAAACCCCATTGTTAATTGACACTTTTGTGTCCCCCTTTAATGTATAATATTTTTAATCGTTAATGTCTTTAGCTACGACTAGTTAGAACTAAATTTTATTTTTCTATTAATTTTCAAAAACCATTCTCTAGGGAACGATCCGAACCCTTGGTTGGGTTACTAAACTATTGTACGATCATAGACACTTGCATTGAAAGTTGTGTCGCAGGAAAAGAAGTTGAGTTGACTCAGAAAGTTGTTCCCATTTCTAGACCTCCACATCATTTCCCATAGAGGTTAGTGCAGAAGACTGAAGAAGGAAAATACCACAGGTTTATGACTATGTTGAAACAACTTTCCATCAATGTCCCGTTGATATAAGCTTCGGATCAAATGCCTGGGTATGCAAAATTCATGAAGGACTTGGTAACCAAAAAAAAGGCTGTCAGTTTTGAGTGTGATGAGAGGTTACAGCATTGTAGTGCCATATCTATGAGGTCACTGGTGCAAAAGAAAGAGGATCTTGGCGCTTTCACTATTCCTTGCACCATCGGGTAGATGCACTTTGAGAAGGCCTTCTGTGATTGGGGTGCCAACATAAATTTGATGTTATTGTCAATTTATAAGAATTTGGGTTTAAGGGCTACAAAGACAACTGCAATGCATTTACTTATGGCTGATAAAACTGCGAAGAAGCCCATTGGAGTGCTTCAAGATATCCTTATTAAAGTGAGGCCATTTATTTTTTCGGTGGACTTTGTGAGACTTGATTGCGAGTTGACTTTGAGGTTCCCATCATCTTAGGGAGACCATTCCTTGCTACTGGGCATGCCTTAGTCGACATGGAGAGAGGGCAGATAAAGTTCCAACTGAATAAGGAGGAGGTGACCTTTAACATCTGTAGGTCTATGAAGCAAGAAAGTGATCTTAAATCGGTCTCTGTGGTGAGTCATATTGTGGGACAAGGTGCTGAATTTTCTAATAAGGAGAAGTTAGATATAGCCTTGTACAAGGATAAAAAACGCCATGATCAAAAGACAGAAAAACGCAAACTAGCTCCTAGTGATCTAGTGTTGTTGTTCAACTTAAGGTTGCACTGGTTTCTGGCATATTCAAGTCCCAATGGACCGGACCATTCAGAGTGACTCAAGTGTCCCCACATGGAGTGGTTGAGCTCGAGAAAAGGAAGGGGACAAGGTTCAAGGCCACCCACCGGAGGATAAAAATCTACATGGGAAATTTTGAGAATGTCAATGTAGTGATAAAGGCATGGCACCATGATGAAGTCTGAGTAATCAAGGTGTCTGCATCGTCCCGTGACGTTAAATCAAGCATTGCTCAAGAGGCAACCCAAAATGTACAATCTAGCCAACTATAGGTTTTTCTATTCAATATAGGAGTTTTCGTCTATTATTTTGATTTTTGTAGCTAGATAGATAGGTGTTTCATATTTATATTAGTGTTGGCTAGATATAGAATAGGTCTGTGTCTAAAAGGTGTCGAGAAAATGTAAAAGGAAAGTCCTAATGGTTGCTACATGTGTAGGGATGAAAGGTAAAATCTGCAGAAAATAGTTGTGCAGTGGTCTATGGACCCCATCAATGGTTCGTTGGTCAATCTACAGAATGTGAATGGTGTCCGTAGATCCAAGGTAAGTTCCCAAATTTTTCTATGAGTCAGAGTGACCTACGGACCAGACCTATGGTCCGTAAGTCAACACACGGGCCGTCGATGGGGTCTCATTGGTCTAAACTAGGGTTCTGCCTTACTCGACCCGGACCCCTATTTTATAAAACCTTCCATTCTCAAATACGTTCCCCACTTCCAAAACTACCTCCTAACTATTTTCAACTTTCTAAATCCCCTTAATCACTCACTTTAACCCCCATATCAATACCCACATCAATTCCCTAGATCTCATAATCCCTTTTTTCTCTCCCAAATCAGTTCCCACATCCCTTTCTTCCCCAAATTGATTTCACAGGTTCGGGTTCGGTGTCCATGTTTGTATAGGAGTTTTTGCAGTCGATCACACACTCACCATTGTTGATTACTTGCAAGGTAAGTTCGTTTCTCCCAAACTTTGAACATTTCATAGTTTCATTTTGAAATAACAATAATGAACTTGACCTTGGGTTGTAAATCATGTGTTTGAATGTTGAATTGTAGTTAGAAAAACCCTTGGAATGACGGTATGTGAATGTCTTGTAAATTATAACCAACTAAATCAAGTAATAGTCAAAATTGGAAGTTTTGACTTAGGGTTCGTATGTTTCGGTTTGTTAAAATGTTGAAATTTGTGTCAACGAAACCCAAAGGATGATTAACTACCAAATTACATGTTGAAATGCATGTGTAAGCCTAGTTTGTTTGTGTAATTATTGAAAGAAAGGCATGAAGTGTGAGTAAATGTCTGAAATCTGGCACAAAACTGACCCACGACTCTAACCCATGGACGGTAGGTCAGGGTCCGTGGGTCAATTGCGTATAAGTTTTGTACAAGTGTCAAACCACGGTGTGGACTACGGTCTGTCATTCTATCTATGGACCGTTCTACACATCCGTGGTTCCTACATCAAAGATCCAATTTTGGGTACTTTGACCTACGAAAGGGACCCACAGACCATCGTTCCATCGACAGATCGTAGGTACCCACCGTGGATCAACAGTTCAGCTACTGTCTTGATTGTTTTTTTTTTTGTTTTTATTTGGGTCCAATTCTTGTTCTAAAATTTTTCCATAAGTCTTTTTGATTTATTTTGGTATTAACTAAGCCTCCACAGGTACCATGGCCCGCAAGCAAGCTCCAACCTATGCTGTCAAGGACAAGTCCAAATTTGTCGCTCCTTCACGACGTCTGATCATTGAGGAGGACACTAAGGACACATAGTACATTCCTCCCACCACCAGCACCTCCCCTAGTCCCCCCCCCACTACTAGGAATTAATCCAGTAGGTTTGTTTCGACGTGGTCACTTCCCCAATCTGACGAGGGGGCCATACAAATCAAAGCTTGGCTCAGAGTCCCAGTCCGACTTTAGTTCTCGTGGTAGTACCACCTCCTCAGCAGACTCTAATAGCTCCAACGATAGTCCGACACCTACTAGCAATGAGCCTGCTCCCAAGGCTAATTAGCCTAACAAATGGTGTGTCTCAGGCTAATATCAGTTGTACGGAAATGGCACAATGATTAATAAGCACCAGATGATGACTAGGACTGTGACTAAAGAGCGCAGTGACCTTACAGAAATCCTTCACACTACATCGTCTATTGAGGAGCTCTTTTGGTGACATCAATGCGAGTGGATGGCACGAAACCCTAAAAAGTACAACAAGGAGATGACTAGGGAGTTCTATGTTTCATATGCCATGACCATCAAAACTTCCATGTCTAAATGGACCATGCCCGTCGCTCAGCATCCAATTGAGTCTCTATTAGTGCGGGGTTACACAGTCGACATCTTAGAGGTCACGATTTATAGGTTTCTATATGGCACAACTCACACTCTACGCATCAATACTGTAGAATATGACTATTGGATGGAATCATTCAGAGGAAGACATTTCAGAGAGATGTTGAGTAGAGGGAGACATTGTTGAGGTGGCTAGCTAGTCACATTGCTGAGGATAGAGAGTGTGTTGAGTAGGTTAACGTTTCTCGCCTAGGTATTAGAAAGGCTACACTAAACTTTCCTGCGAAGTTCTTTTGGTTGTTGGTTCAAAATAGATTGTCCCCGACTTAGGCGGATAATGTGGTTACATAGGATCAGGCCGTGATGATTGCAACCATGATAGCGGGGTTGGAGATCGACTTTGCCCACATATTGAGAATAAAGATCCATGAGAGAGCCTTTAAGGCCACCACCACCTTGCCCGTTTCGTGCCTTATTTTCCAGCTCTGTAGGGAGTCTTCTATTCTAGTGTGGCATTGTCACAGGTCGCTTGAAGCAACCAAGACTCTACACATTGGCCTTATTTGGGATGTGCCAACCTCGTTGCACCACGGACAGAGCCAGAGGTTGAGGTACCACCACTGGGTGATGTTCTTACTATTGATGTTGAGCAAATGTAGGCTGAGAATTCCACCATTTCGACCACTACAACAAACACTCAGGCTCCACCATCTCCGGCCACTAGTCAGGCCCTTAGCTCATCCCGAGCTACTCTTTTTTCAGGGGCCACCGCCATCCCTCTAGCCCAGGTCTAGAAGCTGGAGGCACAGATGTCCACTCTGCTTCAGCATGTGAATCCATGGATGCATCGCTTTATTACGGAGTTCGAGGCGAGGATGGCGCATTTGATGGATCATAAGGTTCAAGTCGTTCATAAGCGCTTGGATGCTTTTGGATTGCGTGTATTAGAGAGGCCAGCCCCAATCATCGATGTGACTGATGTACCATGAGTTTATGGTATTTTTAATACATTTCACTTAAGAGTTTTGTTTGTGTAGGGCCTTTTTGTATTGGTTTTTATGTGTTGTTGTCATGTTTGTAGGAAATATGTTCATACGCAGAAATTGAGAGAGAAAACTGAAAGATGTGTAGAAAAGGGCATCTATGGAGGTGATCTACGCACCGTAGGTCCATTTACGCTTCGTAGATGGGTGTCGTAGATGAGCAGGAAAGGCATTAAAGGAAATTAGGGAAATCTGACTAAGTGTGGAATCACAGGGGCCATTTACGGTCTGTAGATTAATCTACGAACCATATTATTGATACATCAAATGATTCAGAGAGGGGTTCCAGTACCTGATTTTAAAGATTCTAAGTGTGGAGCTACGAAGGAGGGTCCACAGACCATAGATCAATCTACGGTCTATACTGTTGGTTTCGTCGTTAGCTTTATAGATGCTGGTTTTTGGGAGCTAAAAATTTGCCTAAGTCCTGGGTTACGAAAGGGACCTACGGACCGCAGATCCATCCATGGTCCGTAGGTCAGTCTCATAGATTGAAGACGCGTCCTAAAACATTATTTCCATATTTCGCTTCCTTTTTAGTTAGGACTTATTTTTATATATATAGGGCATGTAAACCTCGTTTTTGGGGGTTAGACTTCATTAATTTTGTTCTAGTTGTTTGGCTTAGGAGATATTTTTGCAACATTAGAAATTATCAATTTTCTAAGTTTGTTTTGAAGATGTTACTTTGAAATTCAAGTTGAATTTCTAGGTTTATTATTCTTCTTACGTAAGTTCATGATTTCTTCTTCTAAAACTATGAATCGGGTTCTTGCTAATATGGGTAACTAAATCCACAACTAGAGTTGTGGGAACCATGAACAATTAATAAAGTGGGAATACTAATTAAGCAATTCTTGAATAGTGTTGATGCATGCATTGAAAATTCTTTTGTTTAGAAGTCTTTTTAATGAGTGCACGCATTAGAACACGCCATGTTGCTACTTATCGGACCAAGGAGGTAGTTAATAAGAAAATAATTATCAACATAGATTTAGTATGATACTATCTAATAGTCTAATATCGATTAGTGCGAGGGTGATAACTAAGCCAAACATCGATGTGATGTCTAATATGAGATAAAGGCAAGGGTTAGTAAATTATACACACGTAGCCAGACCAAGGTGTGGGGTGAAATTCTCTAGATGTCGGACAAAGAATTTAGAGATACCTAACTTATTAGTTTGCATGTAATACACTAGGAAAGGATTGCTATTACAAGGCTTACCGTGTTATGAGCTTGTGGGGAACACGTACATCTTAGTTACTCTCTCATCTTGATGACAACCGAAGTTGAATTTTGCTTACTGATTACTTACATAATTCTCATAATTTGTTTCACAAATCCCCCCCCCCCTTTTAATTACTTGTTTTCCAGAAATCGTTTGACTAAACGAATATAATAGTGGGTTAAAATTAAGTCTAAACCATTTTCCTCGTGGGATCAACCCCAACCCACAAGTTGGGTTCTTTATTTGACAACGATCGTTTATGCTTCTTTAGGGAGGTGTAATTTGAGCGTATCAAATTTTGGTGCCGCTGCTGGGGAATTTGGCTTTTAGATTAAGTTTAACGACATTATTGAACTTTAGTCAATTATTTCCTAATTTTAATTTTTCTTTTGTTTTTGTCTCTCTCAGGTTCCTACTCTAGTGTATGCCAAGTACACGGAGCCGAGGTGAACCACTTACTCCTTACGATCCAGAATTAAACTGAACATTGCGAAGAATAAATAATCAAGGAGTCTAAATCAATATCATCTTAGGAGATTTAGGTGATGGAGTTGAGTTGCAGCCTCCAAAGGTTGGTCATGAGAATAATCCAGTTCAAGATGAGAACTTACTGAGAGATGCCGTGAGGGTGCAGGATCCACCATGGCCAAAACTACATGACAACTATAGGGTCAACTTCAACATTACTGATTCTGACGGACCTCTTGTCCTACATCTTCTACCTTAGGGGCATATATTTGTGGTGACTAGTAGTTTGATGTAGATGCTTACAGTTAGGGGCTTGTTTTCAAGTTTGCCATTAGTGGACCCATATGCTCACATAGCTAAACTAAGGATTGTTTGCAAAAGTTGTGTAGGCCGATTGGACTGGGACATGGACGTCATTGGATTGCGAGTATTCCCCCTATCATTGACGAGTGATGCTGCTGTGTGGTTTCTGAGCTCCTTTATAACTCAATCTATACATGGGAACAATTGACAGAGGCGTTCTTAGCAAGATTTTTTCCAGTGTCCAAGAAGCTAAACAAGAAAGATAAACTCAACAATTTTGTAACACTACCTGGAGAGTCTGTGAGTAGTGGGACAAGTTCATTGCTTTCATAAAAGGAGTTCCTAATCACTGCATTGATGATGCGCTGAAGGGATATTTCTACCGAGGTTAGGATGACAACAGTAAGGTAGTGCTTGATAGTATTATTGGAGGTTCATATGATGAGTGCACTTTTGAACAAATTACGGAGAAACTGGAGAAGATATCTCGAAACAATAAATCTTGGAGCACTAGAAGGTCGGATACTGGGAGGAGCACGATCACCGTTGAAGCTACAAACAACCAGCCTGTGAATGATATTCGTGAGGAGATGGCTCAGATGAAAACCGAGTTGGGGTTGGTATTGAACCATGTGAGCGGAGGTCTAGAAAAGGTAAATGCCGTCAATTATTTGACTAGAACTCCACCACCGGGTGAGGAATGTTACTATGAAGAGGATACTTATGCGGTGAATGATCAGACGAGGGGTTTTTGAGCCAACGCCCAATGTTCTAATATGGATAATTGGCGCCAAGGTCTAGGAAACCAAGGTTGGAACTATGGTAACTACAACCGAGAGGGTCAATATGTCTGAGATGGCAACTACAATCATGATAACAACTACAACCGGAACAACTTTGACAACAAAAATGATCAGGTTGGGCCTTATGTCCCTTCTGAAAATATTAGAAATCTGGTAATATGGAAGCTGGAGGTAATATGTCATTATTGTGGATATGATGCAGAAGATGATGAAGAAGTTTGATATTACTGGTGAGAATGTGAAAGAGATGCGCACTGAGTTGTCCAGAATTGACCAGAAAGTTAATGCCCATACAGTGTCGACAAAAGCAACTTGAGCAGCAGTTTAGTCAGTTGTCAACTACTGTGAATACACACCAATCAGGTACGCTTCCCAGCAACACCATCCAGAATCCAAAGAATGATGGGCATTGTATGGCTACCACGATTCATGGAGGAAAGTAGACTATTAACCCCACCAAGCCATCCGATGTAGAAAAAGTGGTAAAAACAGATGCTGATGAGATTCAAGTTACAAAAGAGACTAAAAATGCCACAGAAAAGGAAGCGAAGATAGCCCAAAAGGTTGTTCTCATGCCTAGACCTCCACCTCCTTTCCCACAGAGGTTAGTGCAGAAGGCTGAAAAAGGAAAGTACCGTAGGTTCATAACTATGTTGAAACAACTTTCCATCAATGTTTGATAGAAGCTTTGGAGCAAATGCCTGGGTATGCAAAGTTCATGAAGAAATTGGTGACCAAAAAGAGGGCTGTTAGTTTTGAGAATAATGAGAGGTTGCATCTTTGTAGTGCCATTTCTACGATGTCCCTGGTACAAAAGAAAGAGGATCCTGGAGCTTTCACTATTCCATGCACCATCAGTAAGATGAACTTTGTGAAAGCTTTGTGTGATTTGGGTGCCAACATTAACTTGATGCCATTGTCAATTTATAAGAAGTTGGGTTTAGGAGCTCCAAAACCAACTGCGATGCGTTTACTTATGGCTGATAGAACTATGAAAAAGCCCATTGGAGTGCTTCAAGATGTCCTTATGAAAGTGGGGCCATTCATTTTTTTGGTAGACTTTGTTATACTTGATTGCGAGGTTGACTTTAAGGTCCCCATCATCTTACGAAGACCATTCCTTGCTACTAGGTACGCCTTGGTCGATATGGAGAGAGGGCAGATAAAGTTCTGACTAAATAAGGAGGAGGTGACCTTTAACGTCTATAAGTTTATGAAGTAGGAAAGTGATCTTAAATTGATATCGGTGGTGAGTCACACTTTCAAAAGAGGTGTTGAAGTGTTTAGTAAGGAGAAGTTAGGTGCAACCTTGTACACGAAGAAGAAGCGCCATGCTCAAAAGACAGCAAAGTGCAAACTAGCTCATGATGATCTGGTGTGGTTGTATAAATCAAGGTTGTGCTGTTTTTTGGACAGATCCAATTCCCAGTGGACTGGACCATTCAGAGTGACACAAGTGTCCCTACACGGAGTGATTGAGTTCGAGAAAAGGAATGGGACAAGGTTCAAAGCAAACCAACGGAAGATAAAAAACTACATGGGAAATTCTGAGAGTGTAAATGTAGTGATAAAGGCATGGCATCTTGATGAAGTCTAAGTAATCAAGGGGCCTGCGCCGTGCCGCAACGTTAAATCAAGTGCTTCTTAGGAGGCAACCCAAGATGTAAAAGCTAGCCAACTATAGGTTTTTCTTGTCAATTTAGGAGTTTTCTTCCTTTATTTGATTTTCTGTAATCCTTTAGATAGGTGTTTCTCTTTTCGTATTAGTACTGGCTAGATATAACATAGGGTTCGTGTCTAAAAAGTATCCAAAAAATGTAAAAAGAAAGCCTAACGGTTGCTACATATGCTGGGATGAAAAGCCAAATATGTAGAAAAAGGATTATGTAGAGGTGTACGGACCCCATCGATGGTTAGAGGGTCAATCCACGGACCGTGAATGATGTCCGTAGATCCTAGGTATGTATCCTAAATTTGTCCAAGTGTTGGTGCCTCTAATAGCGTCAGCACTACTAATGGTGTAGCGAGAGTTGATGTTAGCACTACTTATGGTGCTGAGATGAGAGATGTGGGCACTATTGAGGGTGACCCAAGTGTTGCTCTAGCGGGCTTTGGGAAACTGGACCAACCCACTTATTGAGAGTTCTTCGGTGCTATGCACCACAGGTTTGCTTTACTCGATCCTTTATTCTTTACTTTTTGTGCATTGGGGACAATTGCACTCTATTTTGTTGGGGGTGGGGTAAATGGATTGTATGTGTAGAAGCTTGAGAAAGAATGAAGCATGATGGCATAATTGAGTCTGAAAAATGATACCCATCCAAATTTTATGAGATGTGCTAAAAGTATTAGGCTAGAATGAGTTGAATGTGTTGGCTCTGAGTATGACATGATAATAAATCAACTTGATAGCATGACTTAAGTTAAGACTTGAACTAGGTAATCTGATAATATGATAATGAAACTATGTGCCAAGAGAGTGTGAGAATAGTTGATTGTTCAAACAGTCCTTGTGCCAATCTAGAGCTTGCCTGGTTAGTCCTGCTAAGATAATCTACTCTAGAAACTAGGAAGTGGTCATAGACCCTTGTTATGATAAGTCCACAAATTGCCTAAAAAGAATCCAACCAGATGAAATAAATGCTCCCGTTAATCCAAATGCTTTGAGCTTAAAATAAACCATTTCATTCTAAATCCCTAACTTAACTTCCCATAATCTACTATTTTTTGGCCCTGGTCCCTCCTTGAAAATGTGCACCTCGACTTAGGCCAAAAGCCTAAGTTAAGGTTGGCTATTGCAAAAGTGACCTCAATCCTGGCCCTGATCCGACATCGGGTATTGTGCATCTCAACTAATGGAAAAACCATAAGTTGAGGGTGGCTTTGAAAGAGGAAATCGAAAGAAAAATGGGTATGAAAAGAGTTTGGTGTTGAAAAAGAGAAAAAGAAAAGTGAGAAAAGGATGTGACATTGTGCAAAAGAAGGTGAATAAAAGTGTTGAAAAATTAAGCAAAGAATAAAATGCAAGAAAAAGAAGAAAGTGAAAAATAAAATAGCTACAAAGTCGAAAGTCGTATCCATGGTCAAAATGAATCAAGGGAAAGACGATAAAAATGTATGATGTCGAAAATAGGACAAAAAGAGGTGGAAAGCCTAATGTAATATCAAGGAGGACAGAAAGTCACTAAAAGTATCCAAATGTACCACAACTGACCTTGAGCCTACGTTACCAGCCAAGAAAGTCCTATAGTGATCCTAGAACCTAGCTTGGAGAGTCTAATTAATGAAAATAAGAGCAAGACTATGGCATTGAGCACTAACTGTACTTGAAATTATTTCTGAGTGTGAGTGTTAAATGAATCCTTGTACTCAAAATCATATTCATTATGTGAAAAAGGGATTTCGTTTGAAGTAAGGGCACTAGTTACATTGTCAAAAAGTTGGTACCTTGGTGATAGTAAAACAGTGAATGTTGTGCGTTAATTGGTCGATCTTTGTCATATTTTGATCCGCATGAGTTAGCTTGTTAAGTCAAAAAGATTTTCACTCAAAAAGAGAGTCGGGATAGATAGCCATGTGATTGCTTGTACTTGAATTGCTTTCTTCTATACAAGTGTCGTTTAGAGTCTTAGTGTGTCGTTTGAGGACAAACAATGAATTTAAGTTGAGGGTGTTGATATATCATGAGTTTACGGTATTTTCAATACATTTCACTTAAGAGTTGTGTGTGTCTAGGGACTTTTTGTATTGGTTTTTATGTATTGTTAGCATGTTTGCAGGAAATATGTTCAGACGCAGAAACTAAGAGAGATAGCTAAAAGATGTGTAGAGAAGGGCATCTACGGAGGTGATCTACGGACTGTAGGTCTATTCACGCTCCGTAGATGGGCGTCGTAGATGAGCAGGCAAGGCATTGAAGGAAATCAAGGAAATCTGACCAAGTATGGAACCACGGTGGCAATTGATGGTCCGTAGATTGATCTATGGACCGTACTGTTGATCCGTCGAATGATTCAAAAAGGGGTTCCAGTACCTGATTTTGAAAATTCTAAGTGTGGAGCTACGAAGGAGGATCCACGGACCATAGATCAATCTACGGTCTGTTCTATTAGTTCCGTTGTTTGCTCCAGAGAAACTAGTTATTTGGAGATGAAAATTTGCCTAAGTCCTGGGTAACGGAAGTGACCTATGGACCGTAGATCCATCCACAATCCATAGGTCAATCTCGTAGATTGAAGACGCGTCCTAAAACATTATTTCCTTATTTTGTTTCCTTTTTAGTTAGGACTTATTTTTCTATATATAGGGCATGTAAACCTCATTTTTGGGGGTTAGACTTCATTAATTTTGTTCTAGTTTTTTGGCTTTGGAGATTTTTTTGCAACATTAGCAATTATCAATTTCCTAAATTCATTTTGAAGATGTTACTTTGAAATTCAAGTTGAATTTTTGGGTTTATTATTCTTCTTACGTAAGTTCATGATTTCTTCTTCTAAAATTATGAATCGTGTTCTTGCTAATATGGGTAACTAAATCCACAACTAGGGTTGTGGGAACCATGAGCAATTAACAAAGTAGGAATACTAATTAAGCAATTCTTGAATAGTGTTGATGTATGCATTGATAATTCTTTCGTTTAAAAGTCTTTTTAACGAGTGCACACATTAGAACACGCCTTGCTGCTACTTATCGGACCAAGGAGGTAGTTAATAAGAAAATATTTATCAACATAGATTTAGTGTGATACTATCTAATAGTCTAATGTCAATTGGTGCGAGGGTGAAAACTAAGCCAAACATCGATGTGATGTTTAATATGAAGTAAAGGTAAGGGTTAGTAAATTATACACATGTAGTTGGACCAAGGTACGAGGTGAAATTTTCTAGATGATGGACCAAGGATTTAGAGATACCTAACTTATCACTTTGCATGTAATACACTAGGAAAGGATTGCTATTACTGGATTACCGCGTTATGAGCTTGTAAGGAACACGTACACCCTAGTTACTCTCTCATCTTGATAACAACCAAAGTTGAATTTTGCTTACTGATTACTTACATAATTCTCATAATTTGTTTCACAAATCCCCCCTTTTTAATTACTTGTTTTTCATAAATCGTTTGACTAAACGAATATAATTGTGGGTTAAAATGAAGTCTAAACCATTTTCTTTGTGGGATCGACCCCAACCCACAAGTTGGGTTCTTTATTTGACAACGATCGCTTATGCTTCTTTAGGGAGGTATAATTTGAGTGTATCAGTGACCACCTTCAATCAGGAGTTGGCTAGCCTCCATGCTAATATTGCTGCACTCCTAGCTCCCCCGAAGACTAAGCCAGAATCTGCCCTTATTACACTGGACGATGAGGTGGTGATGATTGCCCTATTTGGCGATGCTATGGTTCCACCAGATTCTTCCCGTGCCATTAGGAAACGCCACCACTCCAATCGTACATCTGATGATATTGATGCTTAGAGAATGAGGAAGAAGGAGCGCCAACAGTTGGAGGCAGCCACGAGGGCTTCGCTACTAGATGAGGAGATAAGACAGCACCGAGCCTAAGAGATAGGTATTTTCCCATCAGGCAGTGTGAGCACTACTGAGGGTGCTAGGATAGTTGATGGGAGTGCTGCTGATGGCGTTCCTAGTGTTGATCTAGTGGGCTCTAGGAAATTGAAACAACCCGCTTTGTGAGAGGTCTTCGGCGCATATGTACCACAGGTTTGCTTCACCCTATGTTTTACTTTTATTTTTTTGTATTGGGGACAATTGCACCTTATTTTGTTAGGGTAGGGTAAATGGATTGTGAGTGACAGGGTGAAGTCTGAGTAACCCAACTCATAATCCTCTCTTGGGGTTTTCTTGCCTTTGTTATTTTCCCCCAAGAGACAATTTTAATTTATGTTGAACCGGTATGTTTAGGAATATATATATGTGTGTGTAGAAGCAAGTAGAAAAATGAAAAACATGACGACATAAAAATCATAAAAAATGATTCCTCTCCAAACAATTGGAAATGTGCTAGATCTTTAGGCATGATAAGTTGAATGTGCTGGATCTCAATGTGAGATGATAAGGAACCAATTTGACCTCATGACTTAAGCTAAAGCTTGAACTGGGTAATCGAATAATCTGATAATGAAACAATGTGCCAAGTGTGTGTGAGGAAAGCTTGAATGTTCATACAGTTTGTGCCAATCTAGAACTTGCCCCGTTGGTCTTGCTAAGATACTCAAGGCTAAAAGTTAGGAAATGATCATAGGCCCTTGTTCAAATAAGTCCACTCAAGCCTAAAATGATCCAACCAAATGAAATAAATGTTCCCTTTGGTCCAAATGTTTGACCCTAATATAGACCACTTCTTCCAATTCACCTAACTCACCTTCCCTAAAATAAATGTTTTGGCCCCGGTCCCTCCTTGGATATGTGCACCTTGACTTAGGCCAAAATCCTAAGTTGAGGGTGGATAATTTAAAAAGTTACCTTGATCTTGGCCCTAGTCCAACATTGGATATTATGCACCTCAACTCATGTTAAACACATAAGTTGAGGCTGACTATGAAAAAGGAAACCAAAAGAAAAAGGGTATGGAAAGAGTTTTGTATTGAAGAGAGAAACAGAAAAGATAGAAAAAGATATGACTCTGTGTAAAATATGAATAACAAAAGTGTTGAAAGAAATAAATAAAAATAAAGTTAAAGAAAAAGAAGAAAGTGAAAAATATGAGCTTTAAAGTCCAAAGTCACATATGTGTTGAAAAGAGTCAAGAGAGAGAAAATACAATGAAAGGATGTCAAAAATAGGTTGAGAAAAGAGGTAAAAAGCCAATGTAATGTCAAGGAGGGCAGAAAGTCACTAAAAAGTACCCGAATGTACCATACCTGACCCTGAGCCTACGTTACAAGGTAAGAAAGTTCTATAGTGATCCTAGCAACTAGTTTGGAGAGTCTAAGTAGTAAAAATAAGGGCAAGCCTATGGTATTGAGCACTAACTGTGCTTGAAGTCACTTCTGAGCATGAGTGTTGAATGAATCCTAAAACTTGAAAGTAATATCTATTGTGAGTGGAAAAAGGATTTCTTTTGAAGTGAGGGCACTAGTTACATTGTTGGAGAATTGATACCTTGGTGATTGTGAAATGTGTATGTTATGATGTCTGTTGGTCAATCTATGTCATGTTTTGATCTGTACGAGTCAGTTTATTTAGTCTAAATGAAAAGATTTGCACTAAGGAAATGGAATGGGTTGAAATGGCCATGTGATTGCTTGAGTTTGGATGTCTGCTTCTACCTAGGTGTCGTTTAGAGTTTTAGTGTGTCGCTTGAGGACAACCAACAAGTTTAAGTTGAGGGTGTTGATATACCGTGAGTTTACCATATTTTTGATGCATTTCACTCAGAAGTTGTATGTGTCTAGGGCTATATTGTATTAGAAATAATGTGTTTTGTATTATGTTTGCAGGAAACAAGCTTTGCAGTTGATGGAGATGAGAGTTGAAATCATGCAAAAGGGGCCACCCACAGAGTGATCCACAGACTGTAGTTCATGTGACAGACCATCATTGGGCAGGCGTAGATGGAGCATCAAAGAATTTTGATCAAGTGTGAAACTACAAAGCAACTGATGGACCATAGGTCGACCCACGGGCCATCCTGTATATCCGTCGATGGGTTCAGAGAGTTGAAGTTCCAGTACCTGATGAAAAATCCTAAGTATGGAGCCACGGAAGGGGACCTATGGACCGTATGTCGACCCACGGTCCGTAGGTCGAGTCATCACTTGAAGCTGCATTTCAGACATCTTATTTCTTTATTTTGTTTCTTTTTTATTTAGGACATATTTTCTATAAATAAGAGTTATAAACCTCATTTTTTGGGGTTAGACAACATTGTATACTCTTAGTTTTTTGTTTCTTTGGAAATTAACTAGGAAACTTTAGCAATTTGATTTCCGAATTTCATTTTATAAGATTTTACTTTGAAATTCAATTGGAGATTTTGGGTTTCATCAACTCTACTCGAAAGTTCATGAATTCTTTTTATCAAAACATGAATTATGTTCTTTCAAGCATGAGTAGCTAAATCCACAACTAGGGTTGTGGGAACCATAAGAAATTAACAACGTATCAAATGTTAGAGCTCACCTCATTCCTACTTGTCGGACCAAGGAGGTAATGAATGAGAAAAAATTAAAAGCAAATATTTAGTGGATGCTATCTATACTCTAATGTCAATTGGTGCGAGGCTGAAAACTAAGTCATACATTGATGTGATGTCTAATCTGAGGTAAGGTAAGGGTTAGTAAAGTATACACTCGTAGCCGGACCAAGGTGCCTAGTGAAATTCCCTATTTGGAGGACCAATCACTTAGGGATACCTAACCTACCAACTTTTCATGTAAATCACTAAGAAAGGATTACTATTATTAGGATTACTGCGTTAAGATCTTGTAGGGAACACAAACACCCTAGTTTCTCTCTCATACTGATAACTTAAAGTTTGAATCCTACTCACTTGTTACTTAATCAACAATCTATTATTTGCTTACAACCCCCCCCCCCCCCTTTTATTTACTTGTCTCAAAAATAGTTTGACTAAACGGATATAATAGTGAGTTAAGTTTAAATCTAAACCATATTCCTCGTGGGATCGTGTAACGACTCGGAAAATGATAGAGTGAAACTAGAGCCTCACATGTGAGTTTGGAGTCGAGAACTTAATGAAATGATTATATTTGAATTTGACCCAAAAGTTCTTAAAAATGTGCTTCGGAAGTTACCGGAAACTTGTTTAGCTGTATATAAAAAGATCCGTTTCGTTTTTCGAAAATCCGACTTCATATTCTTGTTTAGGGGGTCAAATTGAGTGGGAAATGGGTCTAACCCAAATTTTAGAGCAACCGTATCAAAATCCGAAATTTTCAAGTGAAGCCTTTTTCGAGGGTCTACTTTGGAGGGTCATATCTCCTAGCACACAAATTATTTGGGTGGCCATAATATATCCATGGAAATCCCTTTGAGTTAGCTACCTAACGCACTTCGTTTCACCTCATTCGGAGTTCGGACGAAGAAGTTATGCCCATTTTCGTAAAGTCTGTCCGACAGAAAACGCAAATTCCAGTAGCTAATGTTACTGTTCATTACTGTTCACCCGCCTGAAATTTTTTCTAAGTGTTGGACCATTTTTTTTTAAAAGACTTATGTTATTCCTATATACCATTAGTTCATTCCCATCCCTAAAAACATTTCCCTCTCTACAATCCTCCATTTAAGAAAGTCAAGAACTTGGAGCTAGGGCTTGGTTTGAAGGTGGTGTCTTCATCAATTTTCGTGGGAGATCATAGCAAAGGTATGGTGGTCTTGATCCTTGTCTAATTTTCCATTCAAGGAGCCAAATCCAAAGTTATTTCAAAGTATGAAAAATCTAGGTTTTCACTCAATCTCATGGGTTCTTCCACCAAATGGTTTTAAAAGGTTTATAATGGTACTTTATGGTTATATTGTTGTTGTATTGACGATTTAAGATGAAAATACTCCATGAACCCATGATTTCTCTCTATTCCTAGTTTATGCCTTTATGAAGTGGGTTGCTAGATAATGAATGTATATGAATCAAATTTGTTTAAAGGTCTTTAGATTGTTGAAGTATGTCATTACCCATGCTTACTTTATGGTGTATTGTTGGGGTATTGGTATGTGAGGCTTATGGCCTTAAAGGCATAGTATGAGAAATTGAAGTGTTACCATGACATTATACGAATGAGAATTCAATGAAGATAATGTGATCATGTTATGAATGTAAAGGTGTTGTTGTAGGTTGTTCACTTGGTTTGGCTGCATCATTACTACCCTATTTTTCATGTTCTTCGATTTCATTACATGCCTTCAAGGTGTTTGACAAAATGTCCAACTATGGAGAATTGATGAATCGATGCTTTAAAGTTTGAGTTATGAGATGTATGGAAATCCAGAAAATGTGTTGATGACACTCATGAATGTTGATGATATAATATGAAGGATTCTTCAATATAAAGTATACCTTGAATTGGTAGGGCTTATGCATCATTTTCTTGTATAAATGATTATATTGTTGATTGTTGAATCCTTGGATCGGTAGGCTTATGGCACCCTTCCACATATGCTTATAATGAACCTTGGATCGGTAGGCTAATGGCACCCTTCCATTAATGATACGAAATGAATCTTGGATTCGGTAGGCCTATGGCACCTTTCCATAAAGGTTAATGATGAGTCTTGAATCGGTAGGCCCATGGCACCCTTTCAAGAGGAGTTAATGAGCTTTCCTAAATGTACCTTGAATCGGCAGGCTTATGGCACCCTTTCATGTGTTAAATAATGTACCTTGAATCGGTAGGCTTATGGCACCCTTTCATGTGTGATGATGTCAAAGTAGTGAACTATTCTATGGGAATGTAGGCTAAGCATCGAGCGGATTTGGTTAGATGGAAACTCCCCGACAGTTAGGCATGAGTTTCAATGATCGTCTACCTTATCCCATAAACTATGTGCCCGCATAGGAAGCTAGTGGATCCATTAAGCTATATATACCGGTCTTCCTTAGGCAAGTAGACCACCTCTTTTCGGTGTGGGGATTCATGACACCAGATTCCATGACAAGCTCTCATGGTCTATGTCGGTTAAACGCTTACTTCCCATCATGTGAGATTTCATTATGGTTTCTTGACAGGTTCTACAAAGTGTAGGTAGTAGTATGGGATGCTACCTATACATTGCACGTAGGCTTAGAGAGGGTCATAGTGAGTTTCTCTAAATCCTAATGACTGTGACATGAATGTACCCTAAATGAGGTTATTAAAGAATGTTGGCTCTTAAATGCTTAATATGTTATGCATGTTATACTTGGGTTATATTACGAGTTATTTTCTCTTGTCATGTCTTAATTAATGATATACCTCTTATGTATGAATATTGTGCAAAGGTGAAAGAAAGGAATGATAAGTTACTTTAAGTGACCTAAATGTGGTGCCTTAGTATGGATGGTGGTATGGGACGCCATCCATACATTGCACGAGTATAGCATAAGGGTTTCTTGAGGTGAAGGTCCAAGGTAAAGGTTTTCATGTTGATATTGTTTAAAAGGTGATATTATGACTTACTTGATGTTATGCTTGTCTTGTATGTCTTTTATGCTATTGTTCATGATATTTCAAAAGGTGGCATAATGCATGGTCTCTAACTAAAATGTCCCCTTTAAAGCATGTTTTGCATGGTCATCATACTTAGTACATTTTTGTGTACTAACCCATATTCTTCATGTTTTTACTACAAGTGTAGGTTCCGGCAAGTGATCCCTCTTAGCTAGTTTGAAGTGTTGGATTGCTTTCCTCTAAGACTTGGTATGTCCTCATGGATTCGAGGACAAGACTTTTAAGTTCTTTTGTTCATGTAATAGACTTCTTTTGATTGTAAAGGGCCGTGCCCCTACTTATGTTTTGCGACCGTGTCTAAGATGGCCATGTGAGACTTAGACTTCCGCTGTGTTTTTTTTTTTTTAGTTGTTTTAAGAAGTTTAAATGTGTGGATGTAAATAAGTTTTTTTTTTATTTCCGCACTATTTTCATTATTGAATGCAATGAATGACTATGTGGCTTGTATAAGACCCCTTCGGGGTCGAGTACGCCTTGTTACGACTTGGGGGTGCTCCCGGGTCGTGACAGATCGACCCCAACCTATAAGTTGGGTTCTTTATTGGACAACAATCGCTTATACTTCTTTAGGGAGGTGTAATTTAAGGTATCAATATACCAATATCATAATTTCAATATGTCATCAAATTTCCACCTAGCTTGTGGTCATGGATATAAGTAAGGTGACATGTTTTCTTTATCAAAAATAGTATTTCTCCACTCTCATAATTTCATGAACAATAATATGTTGAATGAGAATGAATGCATCACAACACATACAACACAAAGGCATAATCAAGTCATCAAGGATTTTGATTAGTATTGTCACGCCCCAAGCCTACACCCTAGACGTGACTGGCAATCGAGAACCATTGTTGGCGCCAAGCGAAAGCTTGGGCTGGCTCAACTCTCAGCGGAAGACTTACTCAGAAATAAGTGGCAACTCAAGTCTTTAAACAATTAACACTAGAAATGCTAAAGACTCATGAATTAATACTGTCTATCTATCTACGGAGCCTCTAATACTATGAGGGATGTCGGGATAAGACCCCCGATCATCCTAATAAAGTGAATTAACTGACGATAAATAAAAAAGGGATCATCCGAAAGTAAGGACTCTCGCCAAACAAATCTGGAACTCAATTGGATCAACGAAGCGTGGGTTGATGATCTTGGTTACATGTATCTGCATCATGAAAGATACAGGTCAAATGGCGTCAGTACATGAAATGTACAAGCATGTAAGGGGAAAAATAAAGCATGACATAAGCTTGAACTAGAACTGAAGAAACACTTACCTCATCTCAACTCACTCAACTTTAACTCAATCTCAACTCATTTCAATATAAAGAAGTGATAAAGGTCAATATAAAGAAAAGTTTTTAAAACAGTAGATAACAACTCAATGTATTGAAAAATACAATATAATTCTGTTTGTATGTAAAAATACAAAATAAACTCTTTTTGGGAGATTCTCTAACCGACAACCATCACTATGAGTTATGTGATGATACAACATCTCATCCACGTTGTCAGAACTATCCTATATCTTGTCGAGGTATAGAACTCCACAACTAAGTGGATCAACTAGTCTATGTTTGAAAGCAATAAGGAATCATCTAAAAAGTATGACCATTTTTACCCACTTTGGCTACATGGTTTATAAGGACTATGAGTTGTTTGAATTCTCTCTCATATCGGTGCTCAATACTACTCCGAAAAATATAACTTAGCTCATATGTTTTAAAGAAAACATTTCCTCATCCTCAACTTTGAGATTATTACTCAAAAGATTTCTCTAAAAAGAGATAGTGCTCAAAACTCCTCATAACTCATTGAAAAATCTCACTTTCCTCCTCTTTTAAAATGTGAAAACATTTAATCTTGGTAATACTTAGTTCCCATATAATCATTTTGAAAAATGAACTTAAATTTACTCATCCTCATACTCAAGTACTCAAGTCTTACAACAAGTTTTAAAACAATGTAAAAGACTTCTTAAATAGACTCGAAAGAATCTATCAAACTTGACTCTTAACTCTATATTGAATTTGAATTATGAATTCAAGAGTTATGATTTGTGTTGTGAAAGACCTCTTAATGACTAAGTGGGGTTTAAATAGTTTACAACAAAGAACGAGCAAAAATGCTATCTGGGGAACAAAGGCGCGAAGCGAAGATGATTTAATTTATTTGGTCGCAAAATATTTTTTTGGGACAGTGGAGTCCACGCTCTCTCCATGACGCGAAGAGAGAGGAACTCTCTAGGGGAGCAAGTCCGTGACGTGGACCTGGCACCCTATTTCTACCCGATCTTTTCTTCTTCTCCAAAACTCGATTCAACTCATACCCACTAAAATTCTAAGGTTAAAACTCTTGAATTCTTATAACTCAGAACAAATTCAACAAACCCACACAAGAAGCTATCAATTTACTAAACTCATTCGCAATTCTCACCTCAAGAATTCAACAAGAACTTCATTATCAAAGAAAGAAACTCAAACTTCAACAACTCATCAAGAATCCATCAAGAACTCAAATATACTTTATCTTAAGGATGAAATTAAAATACATAAATCATGATTGGCGTGTGGGGGAATGAACCCAACACTATGAAAGCTTACATACATTAATTTGACAAAAATCCTCGACAAATCTCACGAATCCTGAAGAATGCCTTGAACCTTATCTCTTTTCTTCTTGAACTCTCTTCTAAAACCCTAATCGTAAATTAGAATTTTGTAAAACTGACCCATATCAGATTTGATCCCAAAATATTCACTAATTTCGTTTTAATCTGAAGGGGTAAGGAAAATACCAAAATACCCATCATATTTTTGGGTAACTTTCCTTAACTGGACATGAAGATTTCAAATAGGTATATCTCCTACATTCGAACTCAAAGCTTAGCAAACTTGGTGGCATTGGAAAGAGGATTCCAAGACCTTTTATTTGATATCTTATGGGCTACCTAACTCATCATGTACTAAAAGTTATGGTCGTTTGAAGTAGACCCAAAACTCACAACTTAAGCATAAATTGCAAAATTCTCAATTTGGCTCTTTCCAAATTAGTTCTTTCTAAATTTAGATCGTTGTAACACCGGGTGTTACAATATTTTCCCCTTGGAAACATTCGTTCTCAAATGAGATCACTCTTGGTAGACTGAGGGTGGAAAACATCTATCAGCCTATTCAAACAGCCAACATGCAATATAGCACATTCAACATATCAATTAAAGAGTACCAAGAAAAAAATTAGTACCTTGATTTTGAATTTCCCTGGACTCAAAGAGATGTGGGTATCACTTCATCATATCCTCTTCAGCCTCCCAAGTATGTTCCTCAACAAACTGGTTCCTCCATAATACCTTGACTGATGCTACCCCTTAGTCCTCAATTTGCGAACCTGACAATTTAGAACGTGAATGGGTACCTTCTCATAAGATAGATTGTCCTTAATAAAAATACCTTCAGTCAGTATAATAAGTGAAGGATCCCCCATACACATCTTCAATATTGAAATGTGAAACACCGGATGGATTGTTGCTAACTCTGACGATAGTTCCAGCTCATAGGCTACATTTTTAATACTCTTCAATATTCTGTAAGGACCAATATACTAGGTACTAAGCTTCCCCTTCTTGACAAACCTCATAACACCCTTCATGGGTGAACCTTCACATAAACCCAATTATCCATCTCAAACTCTAAGTCTCTTCTCCTAATATATGTATAAGATTTCTAACGACTATGCACTATTTTCAACCTTTCTTGATAGTTTTCACTTTCTCTATAGCTTGATGGACTAAGTCTGATCCTATCGACCCAACTTCACCAACTTCATATCATCCAATAGGAGATCTGCATCTTCTCCCATAAAGGGCTTCATAAGGAGCCATTTGGATGCTAGAGTGATAACTTTTATTGTAAGCAAACTCAATGAGAGGTAAATGATCATCCATATTTCCCTTGAAATCAATCACACACGCCCTCAACATATCCTCTAAAGTATGAATTGTACGTTCTGTTTGACCATCAGTCTGAGGATGAAAAGCAGTACTTAAATTCACCTTAGAACCTAAATCCTTTCTAGAGACACTTCCAAAATTGTGCGGTGAATTATGCACCTCTATCTTAAATAATCAACACATGAATTCCATGAACTCTGACTATCTCTTGAATATACAATTTGGCATAATATTTTGCTGCGTGGGTAGTCTTTACCAGCAAAAAGTAGGTTGATTTAGTCATGAAATCTATAATCACCCAAATAGAATCATGTTGCCTGTGAGACTAAGAAAAACCAGTAATAAACTCCATATTTATCATCTCCCACTACCATTCTAAAATCTCTATATTAAGAGCCATACCACTGGGCCTTTGGTGCTCTACCTTAACTTGTAGACAATTCGGGAACTTAGCAATGAACTCACCAATACACTTCTTCATACTACTCCACCGATAGAATTCTCTCAAATTATGATACATCTTTGTGGAACTCGAATGGATAGAATATCTAGAGCTATGAGCTTTCTCCATGATCCTCTCTTGGAGTTCATGAACCTTTGGTACACACAATCTACCTTGATACCTCAATACACCATTTCCCTTTTGTTCAAAAGTCATCACTTTCTGCTTATGAATTCGCCTTCAATTCAAGCAAAACAAGGTCTTGGTCTTGTTTCTCTTTCACCTCAGACACTAATGATGATTCAACCTCATTCATCACTATACTCCACCTTCATTGGAATCCATTAACCAGACCCCCAATCATGCAAGTTTGTGCACATCTTTAGCTAACTCTTTCTTGTCTTCTTCAATATAGGAAGTACTACCCATAAAGAACTTGCTCAAAGCATCAGCAACAACATTAGTCTTACCTAGGTGATATAGAATACTCATGTCATAATACTTGAGTAACTCTAACCACCTCCTATGTATGAGATTAAGCTCTTTCTGACTAAATACGTACTGAAGACTCTTATGATCGGTGAAAACATCCACATGAACACCATAAAGATAGTGATGCCATATTTTCAAAGTGAACACTACAACAGCCAACTCTAGATCATAAGTTGGGTAATTCCTCTCATGAATCTTAAGTTGTATGGAGGCATAAGCTATAACCTTGACATTCTTCATTAATACACAATGCATCACAATACACAATGAAGCCTTGTGTACCCTCTGGTAATGTCAACACTGGGGCAGTAGTTAACCTAGTTTTCAATTCCTGAAAGCTTTTCTCATAAGGTTCAAACCATTGAAACTTTGTTGTCTTCTGAGTCAACTTTGTCGAAGAAGATTAAATGGATGAGAACCCCTCGATGAGCCTTCTATAATATCCAACCGACCCCAAGAAACTCCTAATATCAGTTGGAGATGTGGGTCTAGGCCAGTTCTACACTGCCTCTATTTTCTGAGTGTCAACTCCAATACCATCACCAGAAATAATGTGGCCTAGTAATGCCACTGACTCAAGCCAAAATTCACAGTTGGAAAATTTAGCGTACAACTCTCTATTCTTGAGAGTTTGGAGAACTTCTCTAAGATGGCTAGCATGATCTTCCTTATTCCTTGAATATATTAAAATGTCATCAATGAAAATGATAACAAACATATCAAGATACAGCTTAAACACTTTGCTCATAAGGTTTGTGAACGCTGCAGGAGCATTAGTCAAATCAAATGACATAACCAAAAACTTATAATGACCATAATGGGTCCTAAATACTGTCTTAGAGATGTCACTCTCTCTTACTGTCAACTGATGATAGCCTGATTTAAGGTTTATCTTAGAAAAACAAGTGGCACCCTGAAGCTAATAGAAAAGATCATCAACCCTCGAAAGTGGATACTTATTCTTGATAGCAACCTTATTCACCTAACGGTAATCTATACACATTCTAAGAGAACTATCTTTCTTTCTCTTCCTCACAAATAAGACCAGAGCGCCCCAAGGTGAGACACTTGGTCGAATGAAACCTTTCTCAAGAAGGTCCTTCAATTTCTCCATTAACTCCTTCAACTCAGCTGGAGCCATTCTATATGGTAGAATAGAGATAGGACGACTATCAAAAAGAATGTATATACCAAAGTCTATTTCTCTCTCAGGATAGACTCCGAGAAGATCGTCTGGAAAGACCTCTGGAAAGTCACTCATAACTGGAACGGACTGAATAGCTGGTGTCTCAACACTAGAGTCATTAACTCTGACTAAGTGATAGACACACCCCTTGGAAACTAACTTTCTTGATTTAAGGTATGAAATAAAATGACCCTTAGGTACGGTTGAACTACTCCTCCACTCTATAACTGGCTCATTAGGAAACTAAACTTGACTACTCGAGTTCTATAATCAATTGAGGAATAACAGACATGAAGCCCATCCATACCAAGAATAACATCAAAATCTATCATGTCTAACTCGACTAAGTTAGTCATGGTGTCCTTGTGATTGACAAAAATGATACAATCATATTAAACTCTCTCAGTTAGAATAGACTCACCAACATGTGTGGAAATACTGAAGAGCTCAAGAAGTTGCTCAGGAAGAATATTAAAATTCATAGCAATATAAGGAGTCACAAAAGATAGACTCACTCCCGGATCTAGCAAATCATATACATCAAAAGTGAAGACTTTGATCATACTAGTGACAACATCTGGCGAATTCTCTTGCTCTTGGCAACTAGTGATAGCATAGAAACGATTTGCTCCTCCGTCTGTCCCTAAAGTATCTCCTCTAGGTCCAGCTCTGTCTGGCGGAGCCACTGAATAAGATTGGGCTCTATTGCCCCTATTTTCATTACCTTGCCTGTTCTTAGGGATCTCTCATGAAATGACCATTTTAACCACGCTTGAACCAACCAGTGGAGCCATAATGACACACTCTTGAATGGTTACTACCACACTTAGCATATGCAGGAGTCCCATTACCTCCTTATGCCATACTACCTTGAGACTGTGTAGGTTTAGCTCTAAAATTCTGCGAACTCTGATTCTTGAACTCACCTTTATTCCTCAGTGTAGGTGCATTAGCATATGATGGAGTAGGTCCCTTTGGATTTTGTTGGAAAGATGACCGATTCGCATTATTGTTCTGCTGCTAGGACTCATTTCCTGTTGTTTCAACTTTCTTGTTTTAGAGCTCCTCTCTATCTCTCAGGTTGTACTCCTCTCTATCCCCAAGAAGGCACCTTCAAACACAGGTCAACTCACAATTGGTGCTCTCTCAGCTCTACCCTTCTTCCATTAGTCGTACCAGACTCTAGAAACCTCTTGAATTGGTATGCAGCTAGTTCCACTCACTCGACATCAGCAATATGTATAACCTCAAAAACCTTTTGTAACTCGTTCACAAAATTCTTCGAATCCTCAATGACACTTGAAACAGCGAAGTCCGGAGGATTCATCCTTAAGAACTCATAGATCCTGGACTTATCAGCCACATCCTATCGAACCCCTCGCTGTTGACCATCTTGGTGGGCCACCACTTGACTCAACATCTGGATAGCATCCCAAAACTCAACATTAGTGAGCTCTCATTGGGGTTGCACTTCTAGTGCATTGGAGATCCCTTGATCCTGAAGACTAGCATTTCTCCTAGAGGGACGACCTCGAACAGCTCTTCGTGAAGGCATGATCAAAAGGATACGCGCAACCATAAGTTAGAAAGAAATTTTATAGAATTAAACTCTATCATATGAAAAGAGTATGAAATAAGTGAGATAGTTCCTAAATTTTGCAGCGTCCTAATTATAGATGTGACACACTTCACACTGATAACTAGGAATCTACAGACACAACTTCATATACACCCTAGGACTCTTGAACCCTGGGCTCTGATACCAAGTTTATCACACCCCAAGCTTACACCCTAGACGTGCTCGGCACTCGAGAACTATTGCTGGACCTAAGTGAACCCTTGGTCTGGCCCAACTCTCAGCGAAAGATTTACTCAAAAATAAAGAACTTTAAAGGTAGCTTTACTGAGCCATCTAAAAAGTAAATTCAAAACATTTTAGAAATAAAACATTAACTGGCCAAAAGTGGCAACTCAAGTCTTTAAACATTAAACACTGGAAATGAAAAAGACTCATGAATTAATATTGTCTATCTATATATGAAACCTATAATACTATGAGGAATGTCGGGACAAAACCCCCGATCATCCTAACAAAATGAAATAACTGATGATAAACAAAGAGGGGATCCTCCGAAAGCAAGGAGGCTCACCAAACAAATCTAGAAATCAACTGGATCAACAAAGCGTGGGTTGATGATCCTAGTTACCTATATTTGCATCATGAAAAATGCAGGCCAAATGGCATCAGTACATGAAATGTGCGAGCATGTAAGGGGAAAACTAAAGCATTAATAAGCTTGAACTGGGACTAAAGAAACACTTACCTCGTCTCAACTCACTCAACTTAACTCAATCTCAACTCATTTCAATAAAAAGCAGTGATAAAGGTGCAATATAAACAAAAAAAAATTAAAATTGTAGATAACAACTAAATTTATTGAAAAACTACAATATAACTATGTTTGTATGTTAAAATACAAAATAAAATTTGTTTGGCGATTCTCTAACCAACAACCATCAATATAAGTTATGTGATGATACAACGTCTTGTCAATGCTGCCAGAACTATCCTTTACCTTGTCGGGGTATAGAAATCTTCAACTAAGCGGATCATTTAAAAAGTATGACTCTTTCTACCCACGTTGGCTGCATGATTTATAGGGGTTGTGAGTTGTTTGAACTATCCCCCATATCGCTGCTTAATACTACTCCCAAAAATACAACTTAGCTCATATATTTTAAAGAAAACATTTCCTCATCCTCACTTTGAGATTATTACTCAAAAGATTTCTCTAAAAAGAGATAGTGCTCAAAACTCCTCATAACTCATTAAGAAATCTCACTTTCCTCCTCTTTTGTAATGTGAAAACATTTACTCTGGGAATACTTAGTTCCCATATATTTATTTTGAAAAATGAAGTCAACTTTACTCATTCTCATACTCAATTACTCAAGTCTTAAAACAAGTTTTAAAATAATGTAAAAGATTTCTCAAATAGACTCGGAAGACTCTCTCAAACTTGACTATTAACTCTATCTTGAATTTGAATTATGAATTCAAGAGTTATGATTTATGTTGTGAAAGACCTCTTAATGAATATGTGGGGTTTAAATAGTTGATAACTAAGAACGGGCAAAAAAGCTATCTGGGAGCAAAAAGCGTGACACGGAGATGATTTAATTTATTTGATCGCAAAATATTTTTTTGGGACTGTGGAGTCAACTCTCACTCCGCGACACGAAGAGAGAGGAACTCTCTCGGGAAGCAAGTTCACAACACGAACCTTGCACCCTATTTCTGCCTTATCTTTTCTTCTTCTCCCAAACTCAATTCAGCTCATACCCACTGAAATTCTAAGGTAAAAACTCTTAAATTCTTATAACGCGAAACAAATTCAGCAACCCACATAATAAACTATCAATTTACTCAACTCATTCGCAATTCTCACCTCAAGAATTAGACAAGAACTTCATTATCGAAGAACAAAACTCAAACTTCAAGTACTCATCAAGAATCCATCAAGAACTCTAATATACTCAATCTTAGGGATGAAATTCGAATATATAAATCATGTTTGGTATGTGGGTGAAAGAAACCAACATTATCGAAGCTTACATACCTTAATTTGACGAAAATCCTTGAGAAACCTGACGAATCATGAAGAACGCCTTGAACCTTTCCTCTTTTCTCCTCTTTTCTCCTCTTTTCGCTTCTTGAACTATTTTTTAAAACCATAGGCGTAAATTAGAATGTTTTAAAACTGACCCTAATCAGATTTCCAAAATATTCACTAATTTTGTTTTAATATGAAGGGGTAGATCTACCTCATCCGAACTCAAAACTTAGCAAACTCGGTGGAATTGGAAAGAGGATTCCAAGAACTTGCATTTGATAGCTTATCGGCCACATAACTCATCATGTACTGAAAGTTATGGTAGTTTGTAGTTGACCTTAAACTTACAACTTAAGCATAACTTGCAAAAATCTCAATTTGTCTCTTTCCAAATTAGTTCTTTCTAAATTTAGATCGTTCTAATACTGGGTGTTACAAGTACAAAGTTCCCAAACTCACAAATCATGAAACACGTCCTCAAATGATAGGAATAGTTGAGAAAACCGTTTGAAATTAGTCTTTATCACTTAGAAAAATATTTCTTTCATTTTAAGATATTTCAAAAATCAACTCAAGCCCCTAACTCGGGCATCTCAATGTCAATTATAATGATAAGCCACACAACCACTCACTTGAGCAATTACTCAAATATTATAGGTTTTAAACAACAATTAAAGATATCACACAGGCCTTTATATTGGGTAAGCAACACAAATAGTCATCACATGAACTAGGAAAGAATTTGAACACTTACCAACCTCTAAAACTCATATTACAATTCATTTCACAGTTGACTTCCTATGAATGATCACTTACTCTTCTTAATCTAAAAGAGGAACAACCAAACTTACCTCAAAGGTTGAAACTTCACCCGAACAACTCTATCGGAGCACTACCTAGAGTCTCAACGATGGATCATCAAAATAATCCTCAAGTATCAAGAATGAATAGAGTTCATCAAAAGGAACCCAATAATACCCATATTGATAGGACTAGAAACCGGGGGTAAAATAGTCTAAAAACCACTCCAAAAATTGAAAGGCTAAAATCACATTTTTAGTTGAAAATCTAGTTCTACAAACCAAGAGGAATTTGTGGTTGAAAAACCTATTAAAAACAAGCAAGAGTCGAGCTCCAAATCAAGAATTTACTAATTTTCCTACTTTGGGAGAAAAACCAAAAACCCACATTGAAATGAAGATTTAAAAGAGTTTTCAGAAGACAAAACTCAAAGGAATTGATAAAGAATAGTTAAAGGCACTTACCCAAACAAATCTCCTCAAGAAACCCCTCAATAACCTCCTCCTCTAAGCTCCCAAATGAGTGAAAAATGGTGGAATATGAAAAATGGGATGAATTCCCAAATATACACTGCCACAGGTTCCGTAAATGCGGTCCACTAGGAGGCTAGGGCTTGCAAATGCGGGGGAAATTTGTGATTGTGGAGCACTATTCACCCATCGATGCGCCTCAAACCTTACATGAACGCAATGCTCCAGCTCCCACTCTCCGTGAACATGCAAGGGGACCCACGAATGCAGTCCCCTTGTGTAACATCTCACTAAATTGAAAGAACTATAAAGAGTTAGAATTGGAAATAATCATCTTAGGAAAGAATGAAAAATCTGGAAATTTGCTAAGTTTGGGTTTTAGGTCAACTTCAAATGACCATATCTCCTAGCTCAGGATAAGTTAGGTGGGTTTCCAGAAAACATAGGAAAGATCATTGAATTACATCTACACCGCTGAGTTTGTGAGATTCTGTGTTCGTATGAGTGAGATATGCCCTTTGGAAGTTGGTCTATTTAAATAAGGAAAGTCTAATCAAAATTTTAGAAGGGTATTTTAGGCTTTTCCTTGCCCAATTGTTTTATTTCGTTGTTTGTTTCGTTGTTTGTAATTAAGTTAGGGTCTAATAAGAATTAGACTAGTTTAGAAAAGTCGAAGTTCACGCTAGGTCTTGGAGAAAAGAGAAAAGAGGAGAAAGGAGAAGAAAAGTTCAAAGTTCTTCGATTTCTTGGAGATTTTCGTGTGGATTTCGCCAAGGATTTGATCCTACAAGGTATGAGAGGCTTTCATAACATTCGGTTCGTTCACCCACATGCCAAACATGTTTATTTCGGCATGAATTTGTCCTAAAAGAGTTTGAAAGTTGATGTTCTTGATATGTATTCTTGAATTAGATGTTGTTCTTTAGTTGGGCAGAGATTGAGAAGCTTCTGAGATCATTACGTCAAATTATTGATTTGGTTGGAGTTAGGTTCTTAGGTACATTTCTTGGGTATCTGTATCTACAAAGAAATTGGGAAAAACAACCGAGTTTGGGTGAATTAGGGCTGGAAAATGAAGAAGAAAATTAGTTGGACAAATCTGGGCACCAGCTCCGCGTCGCGGACCTTATCCCCAGATTTGGGAAAAATCATTTCGTATCATGGAGCAGTCATGGACCATTCTGCCTCAAAAAGTATTTTTGCAACCAAAATTTAAATACCTCTCCGCATCGCGGACCCATCCTTAGACAGTGATTTTTTTAATCTTTTCTCATGTTTAGCTATCTAAAAACACTCCTAAACATCAAGAGATCTTTCCTATATCAAATCACCATCCTTGAATCCATAATTCAATTGAAGGAAAGTTAAGAGTCAAGTTTAGAAGTTAAGAAGCAAATCAAGAGAAGTTCATTAAAGTTTCAAAAGTCTTTCACAAACGTTTTAACTTTGTTCTAAGACTTAAGTTCTAAGTTAAGCAAAGAGTAAAGGGTTGAGTTCATTTCTCCAAAATTTATAACGGAACTAAGTATTCCCAAGAGTTTAAAATGTTTTCACATTTGAACAAGAAAGGGAACATCGATTTCAAGAGAGCTTTTAAGCTAAGTTTTTAGTAATTATCTCAAACCAAAGAAAGAAGTTTGTTTTAAAAACGTATGAGCGAAGTATATTTGGGAGTAGTATTGAGCACCGATATGGGGATGCGAGATCATATTAACTCAAGTCTCCATAAATCATGTATCCATCATGGGTAGTCAAGGATCATACTTTTTAGATGACTTCTTAATATGCTTTTAGCATAGACTAGTGGATCCACTTAGTTAAGCATTCTATATGATGGCAAAGTATAGGACAGTTCTGGCAGCGTGGGCAAGACGATGTATCACCACTTAGGCTCATAGTGGTGGTTGTCGGTAAGAGAAACTCCCATAGAAACTATATTACTTTATTATATGAGTAAAGTTGAGTTTGTTATTGCATTTTCTTTAACGAACTAAGTTATTTTCCACTGTTTTACAAGCTTTCTATATATTGCAAATGTTTATTGTTTTATATTGAATTTAAGTTATTCAAGAGTTGAGTAAAGCCAAGGTAAGTGTTTCTTTCAGATTCTTTTCAAGCCTATGTTGTGTTTAGCATTCCAACTTGCATACTCATACATTCAATGTACTGATGTCAATTGGCTTGCATCTTCTTATGATGCAGACGTAGGTAACTAGGATCATCACCCAGTGTCTCGTTGATCCAGTTGAGCACTCAGAGTTAGTTGGTGAGCCTTCTTACATTTCGAAGGACTCCTTTTACTTTGCTTTTAGTATTTCTTTGTTAGGATGATCGAGGGTTTTGTCCCGACATCCCTCTTTGTTTTAGAGGCTATATAGACAGTCAGACAATTAGTAGTTCAGTTGTCTTTACATTATCATTTTATATGTTAAGACTTGAGTTGCCATTTTGGCCAAGTTGAATGTTGACTTTTCAACATTCTAAGTTATTTTATTTAACAGTTGAGTAGAGATTCATTGAATCTTTGTATTTATGTTTTTAAGTCTTTCATTGAGTAAGTAAGTCAGGCCAAGGGTTCGCTTAGGGCTAGTAATGGTTCTCGAGTGCCAGCCACATCCGGGGTGTGGGCTTGGGGCATGACATACTTGGTATCAGAGCCTAGAGTTTAAGAGTCCTAGGGAGTCTATGAAGCCGTGTCAGTAGAGTCCTAGTTATTGGTGTGAAGCACGCCACATCTATAATTAGAAGGCTGCGACACTTAGGAAAATTTCTCACTTCTTTCATATTGATTTCGTACGTTAGAGTTTGATCTCTAAAAAGTTTCTTCTAATTCACGCTTGCGCATGTTTCAGATAAGCATGCCTCCATGAAAAGCTGTCAGAGGTCATCCTTCTAGGCATAATGTTGAGGAGTAAAGGGTACCCAATGCACCTGAAGTGCAACCTCAAGGGGAATTTACTAATGCTGAGTTCAGAGAAGCAATAAGGATGCTAAGTCAAGCTATGACTAACCAGGTTGGGCAACAAAGAGGAGCTCGACAAGAAGAGGATGATACTTCAAGGATTCGTGAGTTCTTGAGGATGAACCCTCCAAGTTTCATTAGTTTTTGCAATACTGAGGATCCAGAGAACTTTATTGAGGAACTAAAGAGGTATTTGATGTGATGCACGTTACCGATACTGGGCAAGTTGGACTAGCTGCATATCAATTGATGAGTGTTACTAGGACTTGGTTTGACCAATAGAAGAAGAGTAGAGCTAAGGACCACCACCTGCGAGTTTGGCATGTTTTGAGGAAGCTTTCTTGGGGCGTTTCTTCCCTCGAGAACTGAAAGAGGCAAAGGTATGAGAGTTTCTTACTCTTAAGCAAGATTCTTTAAGTGTTCATAAGTATGGGTTGAAGTTCACCCAACTGTCCCGCTAAGCTCCGGAGATGGTTGTGGCTATGAGGAATAGAATGAGTCTATTTGTTAGTGGGTTTTCCCGTCTGTCAAACAAAGAGGGCAAGGCAGCGATGCTAATTAGGGACATGGATATATCGAGGTTAATGGTATATGTGCAACAAGTTAAGGAAGAGAAGCTAAGGGATGCGGAGAAGCTTAGAAACAAGAAGGCTAAGACAGGGAATAAGTCAGTCCAGCAGAAAAGTAATGTGAACCATTCATCCTTTCAGCAAAAGCAAAAGGGACCTACTCCATCATCTGTGTCATTCCCCGATCCTACACCGTGGGCGAGACCAACACTCGGAGACCATTGCTGGCCCCAAGCAAACCCCTGGCCTAGCTTTCTTAACTCAGCGGAAACTTAACTCAACAGAATAACTTCATGCAATGAAAGGTCATAAAACAACCCAGCTGATAAAATCTGGCCAAAAGGCAACTCAAGACTCAAGTAGAATATATTATATATATTCATATGTGAGAGACTCAAAACTAACTGACTGTCTACGAAGCCTCTATAACATTGAGATGGATGTTGGGACAGACCCCGCAACATCCTAATTAAGCAAAACATAAGAAAACAAAATAACTGAGTCCTCCGAAATGCAAAGAGGCTTACCACTAACTCTAGAGTGCTCAGCTGGATCAACAGTGTGCTGAATGTTGATCTTGGGAACCTGCGTCTGTATCATAAGATGATGCAGGCAAACTGGCATCAGTACAATGAATGTACGAGTATGAGAGCTGGAAAGCTAAACAACAATTAAGCTTGAAAGGAGTACCAGAGAACACTTACCTTGGTTCTGTTCGACTCATGAATACTGAACTCAATAAAAAGCAATAAGACACATGCAATACATAAAGCATGTAAAACATTGTAAACAACTTAGTTTGTTAAGTATAAAATGATAACAAACTCAACTTTACTTATATAAAAGTAATATAAGTTTTGTGGGAGGTTCTTTAACCGACAACCACCACTATGAGCCCTAGTGATGATACAACGTTTTACCTCACGTTGCCCAAGGACCATCCTATACCTTGCCATGATATAGGACCTTACTTTACTTAGTGGATCCACTAGCTTAACTTACATGATCATCTAAAAAGTATGACCCGTTAACTCCCATGTTCGGCTACATGGTTCTTATGGAGAGTTGAGTTAATATGAACTCGTGTCCCCAATTCGGTGCTCAATACTATTCCCAAAAATATACTTTGGCTCATATGTTTTAAAAACAAACTCCTTTCTTTGGTTTGAGATAATTACTCAAAACTTAGCCCAAAGGCTCTTTTGGAATCAATGTTCCCTTTTCTTTGCTCAATTGTGAAAACATGCATAAACTTCTTTGGGAATACTTAGTTCCCTAATAACTTTTGATAAAATTAATTCAACTTTATACACTTGGCTTCACTTTAAAATCTATACTCTTTACTTTACTTGAAACTCAATAATCTTTACTTAACTTGAAACTTAAGCTTTAAAATGAAGTTAAAATGTTCAACAAAGACTCTGGAAAAACTTTAAAGCCTTGATTTGACTTGCTTCGTAACTTCTAAACTTGACTCTTAACTTCACTTGACTTTGATCCTAACTAGACTTGAATTGGATTATGGATTCAAGGGTAATGATCTCATGTTTATGGATGAGTTCGGGATGTTTAGATGTACCTTAGAGTATTGGAAACAATTATAAAACATAGGTACATTACCAAGGAACATGTATGAAAAAATTGGGAAATGAAAGGGAAGGATTGGCGTCCTTGGCGCTCTAAGAGGCGGGGGGCGCCGGCCCTCAAACTTCAGAGGGGCCTGCTGGGCGTTCTGCCAGGGGTGCCACCCCAAGGGGAAAGTTCAGCATCCCTTTTTGGGGCGCGCTGGCTAGAGCGACACCCCAGCCCTTTTCCCCCAAAAATCCATTTTTTTCCCTAATTGTTTTCCCAACTCTAAACCCCTTAACTTCAAAGGTTCCAGCCCCAAACACTTAGAATCATAAAACCCCTCAACATACAATAGATTCAACTCAAAACACAATCGGAAACATGTACCAAACCAACAAGAACTTCAACAACACAAGCACAAGAATTCAGCAACCACAATCAACCTTTTCTCGAAATTAAAACGAGTTTGGCGTGTGGGGGAAAGAACCAACCCAACACTACGATCTCACATACCTTAATAGGGATCACCCTCGATGAAAACAATGATGATCTTGACGAAATCCTTGCTTCTTCTTCTCTTTCTCCTCTTCTTTCTCTTTTCTCTCCAAAACCCTGACTCTCACTTTTAAAAATGGAAAACTTATTTAAAATCAGTCTAACACCTCAATATAACCAAAAGAAATGGATAGGGAAAAGACCAAAATACCCTTACAAATTTGGATTAAACTGCTATGTGCGGCTATGCCAACAACCCAACTTCCAGAGGACATAACTCACTCATACGAACTCAGAATCGAGCAAACTCGGCGGCGTTGGAGAGATCATTCCCAGGGATTTCCAAACATAACTGGAACTACACCTAAATCATCCTGAGCTAGGAGTTATTACAGTTCACAAAGGTCACCAAAAACTCATTTTTTTTCCATACTCGAAAAATTTCCAGATTTTGAATTTTTCCAAAAATGACTAATTCCAATTCCAAGCTTCTTCATAGTTATTTATAATTGCAAGACATCACAATATCTCCCTAGGCTAAGGGCGTAACATCAACTCAAACACCCAACAAGCAACCATGCAGACAACAATAACAACAACTACTACATACTCATTAAAGAACACTAAGAAGGAAATTAGTACCTTGATCTGCATTTCCTCCGGATTCAAAGAGATATGGATATCTCTTCTTCATATCCTCTTTGGCTTCCCCAGTAGCTTCCTTGACAAATTAGTTCTTCCAAAGGACCTTGACTGATTCTACATCTTACGTTCTCAACCTGCGAACTTGACAATCTAAAATCTGAACAGGAATTTCCTCATAAGATAAGCTATCCTTGATCCCAATATCTTCAGTAGGTATGATCAACGAAGGATCGCCTATGCACTTTTTCAACATGGAGACGTAAAAAATCGGATGAACCGCTGCTAGTTCCTATGGTAGCTCCAACTCATAAGCTACATTGTCAACCCTCTTGACTATGCGATAAGGTCTAATATACCAGGGATTAAGTTCCCCCTTCTTACCAAACCTCATAACCCCCTTCACGGGTGAAACTTTCAAATATACCCAATCATCTACTTCAAATTCTAACGCTCTTCTCCTAACATCGGTGTAGGATTTTTGACGACTCTATGCCATTTTCAACCTCTCTTGAATCATTTTCATCTTCTCCATAGCTTGGTGAACTAAATCTGGTCCTATCAACCCTGCTTCACCAACTTCAAACCATCAAATAGGAGATCTGCATATTCTCCCATAAATAGCTTCATATGGAGCCATCTGGATGCTAGAATGATAACTGTTGTTATAAGAAAACTCAATGAGAGGTAGGTGATCATCCCAATTACCTTTGAAATCAATCACACAACCCATCAACATATCTTCTAAAGTATGAATAGTATGTTCTGCTTGCCCATCAGTCTGAGGATGAAAGGCAGTACTTAAGTTCACCTTTGAACCCAAGCCTTTCTGAAAAGATTTCCAGAACTATGCGGTAAACTATGCACCTCTATCTGAAATGATGGAGACTAGGACTCCATGAAGTATCACCACCTCTTGAATAATTAACTTGGCATAATCTTCTACTGAATGGGAAGTTTTTGCTAGCAGAAAATGGGCTGATTTTGTCATTCTGTCGACAATTACCGAAATAAAATCATGTTGTCTACGAGACCTTAGCAACCCTGTGATGAAATCCATATCGATCATCTCCCACTTCCATTTCGAAAGTTCTATATTCTGCACCAAACCACCGGGCATTTGGTGTTCAACTTTTACTTGCTGGCAATTTGGACATTTAGTAACAAACTCTGCAATGCCCTTCTTCATGCCATTCCACCAATAAACTTCTCTCAAGTCACGATACATCTTCGTGGAACCCGGATGAATGGAATATCTGGAGCTGTGAGCTTCCTCTGTAATCCTTTCTTGGATTCCATCTACCATAGGTACACACAATCTACCTTGATACCTCAATACACCATCTCCCCCTTGTTCAAAAGTTAATACTCTTTGCTTTTGAACATTTGCCTTCAATTCAAGCAAAAATGGGATCTTGATCTTGCTTTTTTTTCACTTCTGACACCAATGATGACTCGGCCACGCTCGTCACTGCTATTCTTTCTTCTGCGGAATCTATAAGTCTAACTCCCAGGCATGCCAATCTGTGCACATCTTTTGCTAACTCTCTCTTTCCTTCTTCAATATGGGCGGTACTTCCCATAGACAACCTGCTTAAAGAATCAGCAACAACATTAGCCTTACCTGGGTGGTAAAGAATACTCAGGTCATAATCCTTGAGTAATTCTAATTACCTCCTCTATCTGAGACTAAATTCTTTCTGAGTAAGCACATATTGAAGACTCTTGTGATCAATGAACACATCGACATGCACACCATACAAGTAATGACGCCATATCTTCAAAGAAAATACTAAAGCAACCAACTCTAAGTCATAGGTTGGGTAGTTCTTCTCATGAACTTTCAACTGTCTGGAGGCATAAGCTATAACCTTGCTATTCTGCATTAAGACACAACCCAAACCAACCCTAGATGCATCACAATACACCACAAAACCTTGAGTACCTTCTGGTAAGGTCAAAACTGGAGCAGTAATCAACCTCTTTTTCAATTCCTGAAAGCTTTTCTCACAAGCTTCAGACCATTGAAATTTTACTGTCTTCTGAGTCAACTTGGTCAAAGGAGATGCAATAGACGAGAACCCCTCTACAAATCTTCTGTAATAGCTAGCTAAACCCAAGAAACTCCTAATTTCAGTTGGAGATATGGGTCTAGGCCAATTCTGCACTGCCTCAATTTGCTGAGTATCAACTTTAATTCCATCACCATATACAATGTGGCCTAGGAACGCCACAAACTCAAGCCAAAACTCACACTTAGAGAACTTGGCATACAACTTCATATCTTTCAAAGTCTGAAGAACTATTCTGAGATGGCTAGTATGATCTTCTTCATTCCTTGAATAGATTAGTATGTCATCAATGAAAACGATAACAAACATATCTAAATAAGGTTTGAAGATTCTATGCATAAGGTCCATGAATGCTGTCGGTGCGTTGGTCAAACCAAAAGACATGACCAAAAACTCATAATGATCATATCTGGTTTTGAAAGTTGTCTTTGGAATATCACATTCTCTTACTCTTAATTGATGATAACCTGATCTGAGGTCAACTTTTGAGAAACAGAAAGCACCCTGAAGCTGGTCGAAAAGATCATTAATTTGCGAAAGAGGATACTTATTCCTAATGGTAACTTTGTTCAACTGGCAGTAATCTATACACATCCTGAGGGAACCATCTTTCTTTCTCACAAACAAGACCGAAGCACCCCAAGGTGAGATACTTGGTCGAATAAAGCACTTATCTAGGAGATCTTTCAATTGCTCTTTCAACTCTTTCAACTCTGCTGATGCCATTCTATAAGGCAGAATAGAGATAGGACGAGTATCTGGAATGAGATCTATGCCGAACTCTATTTCTTTCTCAGGAGGAATTCCAGGTAGATTATCAGGAAAAACTTCTGGAAACTCTCTTACTATAGAAACTGACTGAAAAAGAGGTATCTCAACACTAGAGTCATTAACTCGGACTAAGTGATAGACACAACTCGCAGGTGGTGCATTCTCAACTCTGTTCCCTTTCCACTGGTCGAACCAAGTTCTAGCAACATTCTTTAATTAATACGTAGCCAGTTCAACTCACTTAGTATATGCCACATGCATCACATCAAAAATCTTCTTCAACTCCTAAATAAAGTTTTATGGATCCTCAGTAGTGTTCAAACCCATGAAACTTGGAGGATTCATCCCCAAGAACTCACGGATCCTTGAAGTGTCAGCTTCTTCCTGTCGAGCTCCACTTTGCTGACCAATCTGATTAGTTATAGCTTGACTCAGTATCCTAAGTGCTTCTCTGAACTCAGCATTAGAAACGTCCCCTTGTTGTTGTACTCCAGGTACATAAGGTAACTCTTGCTCCTCAACATAACATCTAGGAAGACGCCCTTTGTCGGCTCTTCGTGGAGGCATGACTATCTAAAAACACGCACAAGTACGAATTAGAGGGAAACTTTTCAGAGATAAACTCTAACGCACGAAATGACTATGAAAGAAATGAGAAATCTTCTTAAGTGTCGCAGCCTCCCAATTACAGTTGTGGCGCGCTTCACACCGATAATTAGGACTCTATAGACACGGCTTCATAGACTCTCTAGGACTCTTGAATTCTACACTCTGATACCAAGTTTGTCACACCCCGAGCCTACACCCTGGGCGGGACCGGCACTCGAAGACCATTGTTGGCCCCAAGCGAACCCTTGGCCTGGGTTTCTTAACTTAGCGGAAACTTAAATCAACAAAATAACTTCATGCAATGAAAAGTCATAAAACAACCAGCTGATAACATCTGGTTGAAAGGCAACTTGAGACTCAAGTAGAATACTATATATATATATATATACACATATGTGAGAGACTCAAAACTAACTGACTGTCTATGAAGCCTCTATAACACTAAGATGGATGTTGGGATAGACCCCGAAACATCCTAATTAATTAAAACATAAGAAAACAAAATAACTGAGTCCTTCGGAATGCAAATAGGCTCACCACTGACTCTGGAGTGCTCAGCTGGATCAACGGCGTGCTGAATGCTGATCCGGGGAATCTGTGTCTGCATCATAAGACAATGCAGGACAACTAGCATCAGTACATTGAATGTACGAGTATGAGAGCTGGAAAGCTAAACAACAACTTAAGCTTGAAAGGAGTACAAGAGAACACTTACCTTGGCTCTGTTCGACTCATGAATACTGAACTCAATATAAAGCAATAAGACACATGTAATACATAAAGCTTGTAAAACATTGTAAACAACTTAGTTTGTTAAGGATAAAACAATAAGAAACTCAACTTTACTTATATAAAAGTAATATAAGTTTTGTGGGACGTTCTTTAACCGACAACCACCACTATGAGCCCTAGTGATGATATAACATTTTACCTCACGTTGCCCAAGGACCATCCTATATCTTGTCGTGATATAGGACCTTACTTTACTTAGTGGGTCCACTAGCTTAACTTATGTGATCATCTAAAAAGTATGACCCGTTAACTCCCATGTTCGGCTACATGGTTCTTATGGAGAGTTGAGTTAATATGGACTCGTGTCCCCAATTCGATGCTCAATACTGCTCCCAAAAATATACTTTGGCTCATATGTTTTAAAGACAAACTTCTTTCTTTGGTTTGAGATAATTACTCAAAGCTTAACCCAAAGGCTCTTTCGGAATCAATGTTCCCTTTTCTTTGCTCAATTGTGAAAACATGCATAAACTTCTTTGGGAATACTTAGTTCCCTAATAATTTTTGAGAAAATGAACTCAACTTTATACACTTGGCTTAACTTGAAACTCTATACTCTTTACTTTACTTAAAACTCAATAATCTTTACTTAGCTTGAAACTTGAGCTTTAAAATGAAGTTAAAATGTTCAACAAAGACTCTTGAAAAACTTTAAAGACTTGTTTTGACCTGCTTCGTAACTTCTAAACTTGACTCTTAACTCCACTTGACTTTGATCCTAACTTGTCTTGAATTAGATTATGGATTTAAGGGTAATAATCTTATGTTTATGGATGAGTTCGGGATGTTTAGATGTACATTAGAGTATTGGAAACAATTATAAAACATAGGTACATTACCAAGGAACATGTATGTAAAAAGTGGAAAATGAAAGGGAAGGATTAGCGTCCTTGGCGCTCTAAGAGGCGCGGGGTGCCGGCCCTCAAACTTCAGAAGGGCCTGCTGGGCGTTCTGCCAGACGCACCACCCCAAGGGGAAAGTTCAGCATCCCTTTTTGAGGCGCGCCACCCCAGCCCTTTTCCCCTAAAAAATTTGTTTTTTTTTCCTAATTGTTTTTCCAACTCTAAACCCCTTAACTTCAAAGGTTCCAGCCCCAAACACTTAGAATCATAAAACCCCTCAACATACAATAGATTCAACTCAAAACACAACCGGAAACATGCACCAAACCAACAAGAACTTCAACAACACAACCACAAGAATTCAGCAACCACAATCAACCTTTTCTCGAAATTAAAACGAGTTTGGCGTGTGGGGGAAAGAACCAACTCAACACTATGATCTCACATACCTTAATAGAGATCACCCGCGACGAAAACCACGACGATCTTGACGAAATCCTTGCTTCTTCTTCTCTTTCTCTTCTTCTTTCTCTCTTCTCTCCAAGACCCTAACTCTCACTTTTAAAAAGGGAAAACTGATTTAAAATCAGTCTAACACCTTAATATAACCAAAAGAAATGGCTAGAGAAAAGACCAAAATACCCTTACAAATTCAGATTAAACTGCCCTGTGCGGCTGAGCCAACAACCCAACTTTCAAAGGGCATAACTCACTCATACGAACTCAGAATCGAGAAAACTCGACGGTGTTGGAGAGATCATTCCAAGGGAATTCCAAACATAACTAGAACTACACCTAACTCATCCTGAGCTAGGAGTTATTACAGTTCAAAGGTCACCAAAAACTCATTTTTTTTCCCATACTCGGCAAATTTCCAGGTTTTGAATTTTTCCAAAATCACTAATTCCAATTCCAAGCTTCTTCATAGTTATTTCAAATTTCAAGACATCACAATCTGCTAGTGCACCCAGAAACAAAAGTGAGTATAATGGTCATAATTCGCTGAATTTCAGAGCTAGACCTGTGCATTCTCAAGGTGTGTGGCACAAGGAGGTAATTGGGCTCCTACATGTGCTAGGCGTGGTAGAACCCAACCAGGAAAGTGTCATAATAGCCAGTCAGGTTGTTTCAAATGTGGACAAGAGGGTCACTTCATGAAAGAGTGCCCTAAGAACAGGCAAGGTAGTGGAAATCAGGGCAATAAAGCCCAATCTTCATCAGTTGGTCAAATAAATCATCGATCCTTGGTAGTGGATATCTGTTCTTGATTTTTATTCTATTCAATTGTCTATAGTCAATACAAAGCCTAAGAGTGCGATCTTTCTTCTTTACAAACAAAGCAGGGATTCCCCAAGGAGAAACACTATGTCAAATAAAACCTTTCTCAAGAAGTTATTGCAATTGAGATTTCAATTCTCTTAATTATGTCGAAGCCATTCTATAAAGAGTGATAGAAATAGGGGTAGATCCAAGGATAAGCTTGATTGGAAATTCAACCTCTCTTTCCGGGGGTACTCCAGGAAGGTTTTCTGGGAAGACTTCTGGAAAATCACATACAACAGGTATGTCCTTGATACAAGGACTCTTCAACTGTGTATCAACTATGTGAGCAAGGTATACCCTACAACCTTGACGCATCAGCTTTCTTGCCAAGTTCGCAGAAATAATACTAGATGTCAATGATCTTTCACCTTGTGCAATGATGTGTGAAAATGTAGAATCTTTAAAGGTCACATGCTCTAACCTACAATCTACCACTGCATGATATTTATGAAGCCAATCCATCCCGATAATAACATCAAAATCCTTGAAGGGCATTTCAATCAAATCAGCAGGGAAGACAAGGTTTTGAATCACGAAGGAACAATCTCGATAAATTCGATTACACACAACCTGATAACCCAAAGGACTTTCAACCAACACGTCATAATTAAGTCTTATATATTTCACATTTTTCAGGAAGAACAAGTGATGAATAAATATTGGAATGTATAGAACTAGAATCAAACAGGGTAAACACACATAAGCCAAATAAGTGAAATTTACCGACAACCACGTCTTGTCCATCTTGCTCATCCATCTACCTCATAGCATAAGCGCGTGCAGTATTCCTTTGTCCACTAGCTTGATTAGCTCTACTTGTACCTGCTACTTAGGTGTTTTTAGGTCTTGCACCTCTATTAGTTTGAGAAGGATTAATAGAAGGCTTATGAACTGAGCCTTCAGTTTTCAGGGAAGGAGCATTATTAGGATTAGGACAATCCTTCACTTTATGATCAAAGCTCCCACAATTGAAACATACACCAGAAGCTCTCCTGCAAGTACCATAATAATTCTTTCCACATTACGGACAAGTAGGAACACAAGGCTTGCCTTGGCCATAATTTGGAGTGCTAGCTGTAGAAAAATCTGATCTGTTTTGCTTTTGTTGCGGTGGCCTGTTATCACTACCAGCCTTAGAGTTATCAAACCTTCCCCTTTTTGATGGACCTCCAAAATCTGGTCTAGGCTTCCAGAATTTGTTTTCATATCTACTAGCTTCTTCTTTATCAAGTCGCTCCCAAGTAAAAGCAGCAGACACTAACTTACAAATTCTCATGTTGTAGGATTGCCACATTTTTTTTAACGGAATCATTTAAACCATCTTCAAATTTCCTGCACTTGTCTTTTTCCTCTTTAATAATACCTCAAGCATAATGAGAGAGCCTTAGAAACTTTTGTTGGTACTCAGCAACAGACATGCCTCGTTGCCTTAAATTCAAAAACTCCTTTCTCTTTGCATCACAATAAGCAGGTGGGACATATTTCATACAAAATTCCCTAAAAAAATCATCCCAAGTAAGAACATGAGGTTTTACATTGGCATTTGGAACACTTACCCACCAATCGTAAGCATCCTTTTGTAATAGTGAAATAGCATACTTAAATTTGGCAATATCTGAACACTCTAACTGCTCAAATACCCTCTTCATGCGCTCCAGCCATTGTTCAGCATCTGTGGATCAACGATGCCTTCAAACTCCACTCCACCCATTTTTCTCATTTTCTCAAAGTTAATCATGTTGGGTTCATACATAACTTCAGCCATGTGGTGGAAAAATTCAGTCATTTGTTGAAAAGGAGGATTCATGGCTTTTGTACTATGACTCATGTGAGGATGTTAACCAACTCTTACACCCTGATGGTTTCCCACTTTAGATCCACTAGTGTGGGGAACATATTGATTCGAGAAAGGTTCTCCAACCTCCTCTAGTGCATGAGGTTGGGGAACAGAGGTACCCGAACCTTCACGAGCAGCTTCCATAGCTTGGTCAGAAGAAGAGGCAGTAACTTAATTCCTTCAAAAGGGAAGATCACATTGTATTAGGGACATGTACATGATGCATGTACATTCTACATGCGAAAAAAATATTATAAACCATGTAAGTGAACAAATAATCAAAATAAAACCTGTTTTCAAATGCGAACAAGTATACAAGTAATTCACAGCAAAAGTCCTAGAACCACAAACCTAGGCTCTGATACCAACACTTGTAGCGACCCTTCTAAAATAATATAAGCCAATAACTCACGAGATTTTTATGCATATATTGTCCTCACACTACCCAGCTCAGAAACAGATTTCGTCACTTACCAAAAAGAAGTGTGTTTTCTCAAATTCCAGCCAAAAGGACCAAGTTTTTCTCTTGTAATTTTGAAGGACAATTTGTTTAGCTAAGATTCTAATGTTCCTAGACTTGAGGGAAACGAATTTAATTAAAGGAGGTGTAAAAATATATAGCTACAAAAGTGATACTTATCACATGTACAAATGTCACCAAAAGGGCTGCCCAAACAAAAAGTTGGCTGCCCAAAAAGCATACATATATACCTATATGTATATCCCCCACCTCCTTATAAAGTTATACATAATTTTAATTAGAATATTACGAAAATACCCTAACACAATACCTTAAATTATGATCACATTTTATGTTAAGCAAGTTAGCAATTATTACAACATTTCAAGTTCCCAAAATGAGAATAAAACATATTGTAATAATTAAGCAATGGTAAATCGACATGCGACTCTTGGTTAAAATTTAGGGGTGTTACATTTCTCTCCCCCTTAGAGAAATTTCGTCTCAAAATTTACCTTACACTAGTCCCAGAACAAGTGCGGATACTAGGTCCTCATGTCTTCTTCTCGGTAGCTTCTTTTCCAGAATGGTTCCTCCAAAGTACCTTTACTAAGGGGATTCTCTTGTTTCTAAGTTGCTTTACTTCTCGAGCTTTAATTCGGATAGGTTCTTCATTATACGTCAAGTCAGGATTAACCTCAATAGATTCAACTAGAAGAACATGCGATGGATCAGAATGATATCTTCTGAGCATAGAAACATGAAAGACATTATGGATCTTCTCCAACTCCGTGGCAAAGCTAATTTATATGCAACTGGTCCAACCCTTTCAAGTATCTCATAAAGTCTAATAAATCGGGGACTAAGTTTTCCTTTTTGGCCAAATCTCATAAACTTTTTCCATGGAGACACCTTTAAGAATACTTTATCTCCCACTTGATATTCAATGTCATGCCTTTAAAGATCAGCGTACGACTTTTGTCTATCCGAAGAAATCTTTAGACGATCTTTGATAATTTTTACCTTGCCCTCAGTTTGTTGCATAATTTCAGGACCAACAAGCTTTCTTTCACCAACTTCACTCCAACAAAGAGAGGTCCGGCATTTCCTTCCATAAAGGGCTTCATAGGGAGGCATTCCAATACTCGATTGGTAGCTATTATTAGAAGCCAACTCTATCAAAGCCAAGTGTTTTTCCCAACTACCCTCAAACTCCATAATGCAAGCTCGAAGCATATCCTCCAAAATCTATATCACTCTTCTCGACTTGCCATCTATTTGAGGATGGAACGAAGTGCTAAATTTCAACTTAGTACCCAAAGCTTCTTGCAAGCTACCCTAAAATCTGGATGTAAACCTTAGGTCTCTGTCAGATACAATAGATATAGGGATCCCATGTAGTCTTACAATCTCATTAATGTACAATTCGGCTAAATGCTCAAGTGAGTAATCCATCCTGATTGCTAAGAAGTGAGCACTCTTGGTTCGCATATCCATAATCACCCATATTGCATCATGGTTTCTTTGGGTGCGAGGAAGTCCAGAAACAAAGTCCATAGTTATTCTCTCCCATTTCCATTCCAGCATCGACAAGGGCTGTAGTAAACCAACTGGGACCTGATGTTCTGCCTTCACTTGTTGACAAACCAAACATTTAGAAATGAACTCTGTAATATCTCTCTTCATACCATTCCACCAATAATGTTCTTTGATGGTCTGGTACACCTTTGTACCTCCGGGATGCATTGTATATGGTGAAGTATGTGCTTCATTCAGTATTTTTCTCCTCAAGTTGTCATCCTTAGGGAAGCATAACCTGTTCTGATAAAATAAGACACCATCCTCTACTAATGTAAAATCAAGCTTTTTCCCATTTTGAACTTCTCTGGTCAATTTTACAAGTTTCTCATCTATCTTTTGTGCTTCTTTCACCTGTTCAAGTAATATTGACTTTACTTGCAAATTAGCAATAACTGAACCGTTTGAATCGAGTGTGAAACAAACATTCATGGCTCTTAACTCAAGGAGCAAGGGTAAAGGACTCAAAGAAATGCTAGCAAAGGATTTTTGACTTAAGGCATCTGCCACCACATTGGCTTTACCCAAATGATAATCAATCGTGCAGTCATAATCCTTGATGAGTTCAAGCCATCTACGCTATCGAAGGTTTATCTTCTTCTGAGTACCCAAGTACTTTAAGCTCTTATGATCAATGAATATATGGTATTTCTCTCCATACAAATAATGCCGCCATATTTTTAAAGCAAACACTACAGCAGCAAGTTCAAGATCATGGGTAGGATAATTCAATTCATGCGGTTTTAATTTTCGAGAGGCATAACAAATAACCTTCCCTTTTTGCTTCAAAATGCATCCGAGACCATTGTGAGAAGCATCGTTGTATACTACATATTATTTCCCTTCAATTGGTAGAGTAAGTATAGGTGCTTAAGTCAACAAGGATTTGAGAGTTTCAAAGTCTCCTAGCATTTGTCATCCCAAATAAACTTTACTTCCTTCTGCAAGAGCTTATTTAAAGGAGAGGTGATAATGGAAAAGCCTTTCACAAACCTTCTGTAGTATCCTGCTAAGCCTAAGAAACTTCTTACCTCGGTTGGACTTTTGGGAGGTCTCTATTCAACAACTACTTGTATCTTACTAGGATCCACCTTCATGCCTTCAGTTGATACAACATGTCCCAGAAACGTCACTTCATTAAGCCAAAATTCACACTTGGAAAGTTTAGCATAAAGTTCCTTCTCCTCAAAATTTGCAAAATAATCTGGAGGTGTTTATCATGGTCTTCACTACTTCTGGAAAATATTAAAATATCATCTATAAAAACAACCACAAACTGATCAAGATAATGCTTGAATACTCGATTTATTAGATGGATGAATACTGCAGGAGCATTTGTCAATCTGAATGGCATCACCAAAAATTTATAATGACCATACCGAGTTCTAAAAGCAATTTTAGGAATATTTTTTGCTCTAACACGCAGTTGGTGATATCCAAACCTTAAATCAATCTTTGAGAATAATTTAGCACCCTTCAATTGGTCAAAACAAATCATCGATCCTTGGTAGTGGATATCTATTCTTGATTGTTATTCTATTCAATTGAGATTTCAATTCTCTTAATTCTATCAATGCCATTCTATAAGGAGTGATAGAAATAGTGGTAGATCCAGGGATAAGCTCGATTGGAAATTCAACTTCTCTTTTCGGGGGCAATCCAGGAAGGTTTTCTGGGAAGACTTCTGGAAAATTACATACAGCATGTATGTCCTTGATACAAGGACTCTTCAACTGTGTATCAACTATGTGAGCAAGGTATGCCCTAGAACCTTGACGCATTAGCTTTCTTGCCAAGGTCACAGAAATAATACTAGATGTCAATCATCTTTCACCTTATACAATAATGTGTGAAAATGTAGGATCTTTAAAGGTCACATGCTCTAACCTACAATCTACCACTGCATGATATTTATGAAGCCAATCCATCCTGATAATTACATCAAAATCCTTGAAGGGCATTTCAATCAAATCAGTAGGAAAGACCATGTTTTGAATCACGAAGGAACAATCACGATAAATTCGATTACACACAACCTAAAAACCAAAGGACTTTCAACCAACACATCATAATTAAGTCTCATAGATTTCACTATGAGTTTCTGGTCATGTCGCTCGGTTTGACTAATGAACCTGTAACGTTCATAGACCTTATGAATAGAGTTTTCAAGCCTTATTTAGATACGCTTGTTATCATCTTCATTGATGACGTACTAATCTACTCAAGGAATGAAGAAGATCATGCTAGCCATCTCAGAATAGTTCTTCAGACTTTGAAAGATAAGAAGTTATATGCTAAGTTCTATAAATGTGAGTTTTGGCTTGAGTCTGTGGCGTTCTTGGGCCACATAGTTTCCGGTGATGGAATTAGAGTTGATACCCAAATGATAGAGGTAGTGCAGAATTGGCCTAAACCCACATCTCTAACTGATATTAGGAGTTTCTTGGGTTTGGTTGGATATTATAGAAGGTTCGTAGAGGGGTTCTCATCTATTTCGTCCCCTTTAACCGATTTGACTCAGAAAATAGTGAAGTTTCAATGGTCTGAAGCTTGTGAGGAAACCTTTTTGGAATTGAAAAAGAGGTTGACTACTGCCCTAGTGTTGACCTTACCAGAAAGTATGCAAGGCTTTGTTGTAAATTGTGATGCGTCTAAAGTTGGTTTGGGTTATGTACTAATGCAGAATGGCAATGTTATAGCTTATGCCTCCAAACAATTGAAGGTTCATGAGAAGAATTACCCAACCCATGACTTAGAGTTGGCTGTTATAGTTTTTTCTTTGAAAATATGGCACCATTATCTCTATGGTGTTCATGTGGATGTGTTCACCGATCACAAGAGCCTTTAGTATGTGTTTACTCAGAAAGAGCTTAATCTCAGACAAAGGAGGTGGTTGAATTACTCAAGAATTATGACATGAGTATTCTTTATCACCCAGGTAAGGCTAATGTTGTTGCTAATGCTTTAACCAAGTTGTCCATGGGTAGTACCGCCCATGTTGAGGAAGAAAAGAGAGAGTTAACAAAAGATACGCATAGACTTGCATGCTTAGGAGTCCGACTAATGGATTCCACAGAAGGAGGAGTAGTGAGATGAATAGGGTTGAATCATCATTAGTGTCAGAAGTGAAAGAAAAGCAAGACGAAGACCCAATTTTTCTTGAATTGAAGGCAAATGTTCATAAGCAAAAAGTATTAGCTTTTGAACAAGGGGGAGATGGATTATTGATATGTTAAGGTAGATTGTGTGTACCAATGGTGGATGGACTCCAAGAGAGGATTATGGAGGAAGCGCATAGCTCAAGATATTCCATTCATCCGGGTTCCACAAAGATGTATCACGATTTAAGAGAAGTTTATTGGTGGAGTAGCATGAAGAAAGGCATTGCACAGTTTGTTGTTTAGTGTTTGAATTGCCAAAGAGTTAAAGTAGAGCATCAAAAGCCCAGTGGTTTGGCTCAGAATATAGAACTTTTGGAATAGAAGTAGGAGATGATTAATATGGATTTCATCACAGGTTTACCAAGGTCTCGCAGGCAACATGATTCTATTTGGGTGATTGTCGACATAATGACAAAATCAGCCCACTTTTTGCCGGTAAAGACTACCCATTCAGCAGAAGATTATGCTAAGATGTATCTTTAACAGGTGGTAAGACTTCATGGGTTCCGATCTCCATTATTTCATATAGAGGTGCGTAATATACTGCACAATTTTGGAAGTCATTCCAAAAAAGCTTCGGCTCAAAGGTGAACTTAACTACTGCATTTCATCTTCAGACTGATGGCCAAGTAGAGCGCACTATTTATACCTTAGAGGATATGTTGAGGGCGTGCATGATCAATTTCAAAGGTAATTGGGATGATGACCTACCTCTCATCGAGTTTGCTTACAACAATAGTAACCACTCTAGCATCCAAATGGCTCATTATGAAGCTCTTTATGGGAGAAGATACAGATCTCCTATTGGATGGTTTGAAGTTGGTGAAGCTGGGTTGATAGGACCAGATTTAGTTCATCAAGCTATGAAAAAGGTGAAAGTGATTCAAAAGAGGTTGAAGACGATGCAGAGTCGTCAGAAATCCTACGCTGATGTTAGGAAGGGAGTTAGAGTTTGAGGTAAATGATTGGGTGTATTTAAAGGTTTCACCTATGAAGGGCGTTATGATATTTGGTAATAAGGGGAAACTTAGCCTCCGGTATATTGGACCTTATCAAATAGGCAAAAGGATTGATAAAGTACCTTATGAAATAGAGCTACCACAAGAGCTAGCAGAGGTTCATCCAGTGTTGCTTGAAAAAATGCATAGGCGATCATTCATTGATCATACCAACCGAAGATATTGGGATCAAGGATAGCTTGTCTTATAAGGAGATTCCTGTTCAGATTTTAGATAGCCAAATTCGCAAGTTGAGAACAAAAGAGATAGCATCAGTCAAAGTCGTTTGGAGGAACCAATTTGTTGAGGAAGCTACTTGGAAAGTTGAGGAGGATATGAAGAAGATATCTCCACATCTCTTCGAATCTGGAGAAGTTTTGAATTAAGGTACTAATACTTTTCTTGGCTTTTTATTTGTAAGTTGGCATGTTATTTTTGCATTAATTGTTGGGTATTAAGCTGTCTGTTAGATGTTACACCCTTAGCCTATTAAGAGTAATCTCATTCTAGGATGAATGCTCCCAAGTGGGAGATATTGTAACATCTCGCTAAATTGAAAGAACTAGAAAGAGTTAGAATTGGAAATAGTCATTTTAGGAAAGAATGAAAAATCTAGAAATTTGTTAAGTTTGGGTTTTCGGTCAATTTCAAATGACCATAACTCCTAGATCAAGATGATTTAGGTGTGTTTCAAGATACCGTAGGAAATATTGTTGAATTACCTTTTCAACACCGCCAAGTTTACACGATTCCGAGTTCGTATGAGTGAGATATTCCCTTTGAAAGTTGGGATGTTTAGATAAGGAAAGTCTAATCCGAATTTTGGAAGGGTATTTTAGTCTTTTCCTTATCCAATTATTTTATTTCATTTTTGGTAATTAAGTTAGGGTCTAATCAGAATTAGATCAATTTAAAAAAGTTGAAGTTCAAGCTAGGGCTTGGAGAAAAGAAAAGAGAGGAGAAAGGAGAAGAAAAGTTCAAAGTTCGTTGATTTCTGGAGATTTTCGTGTGGATTTTGCCAAGGATTTAATCCTACAAGGTATGTGAGGCTTTCATAACATTGGGTTCATTCATCCACGTTCCAAACATGTTTATTTCAGCATGAATTCATCCTAAAAAAGTTTGAAAGTTGATGTTCTTGATATGTATTATTGAATTTGATGTTATTCTTGAGTTGGGCTGAGATTGAGAAGTTTCTGAGATCATTACATCAAATTATTGAGTTGGTTGGAGTTAAGTTCTTAGGTACATTTGTTGGGTATTTGTATCTAGAAAGAATTTTGGAAAAAGAATCGAGTTTGGATGAATTGGGGCTGAAAAACGAAGAAGAAAATTAGTCGGACAAATCTGGGAACTGCTATGCGTTGCGGACCTACTTCCCAAATTTGGGAAAAATCACTTTGCATCGTGGAGCGGTAATGGACCGTTATGCCTAGAAAAGTATTTTTGCGACAAAAATTTAATTACCTCTCTACATCGTGGACCCATCATCTGATAGTGATTTTGTGATTTTTTTTTTCTCATGTTTAGCTATCTAAACACACTCCTAAACATCATGAGATCTTTCCTATCACAAATAACGATCCTTGAATCCATAATTCAATTCAAGGAAAGTTAAGAGTCAAGTTTAGAAGTTAAGAAGCAAATCAAGAGAAGTTCATTAAAGTTTTACAAAAGTCTTTCACAAACGTTTTAACTTTGTTCTAAGACTTAAGTTTTAAGTTAAGCAAAGAGTAAAGGGTTGAGTTCATTTCTCCAAAAGTTATAAGGGAACTAAGTATTCCCAAGAGTTTAAAATGTTTTCACATTTGAACAAGAAAGGAAACATCGATTCCAAGAGAGCTTTTAAGCTAAGTTTTGAGTAATTATCTCAAACCAAAGAAAAAAGTTTGTTTTAAAAACATACGAGCTAAGTATATTTTGGGAGTAGTATTGAGCACCGATTTGGGGATGCGAGTTCATATTATCTCAAGTCTCCATAAACCATGTATCCATCATGGGCAGTAAAGGATCATACTTTTTATATGACTCCTTAAGATGCTTTTAGCATAGATTAATGGATCCACTTAGTTAACCGTTCTATATGACGGCAAAGTATAGGACAATTCTGGCACCGTGGGCAAGATGATGTATCACCACTTAGGCTTATAGTGGTGATTGTCGGTTAGAGAAACTCCCACAGAAACTATATTACTTTATTATATGAGTAAAGTTGAGTTTGTTATTGCATTTTCTTTAACGAACTAAGTTGTTTTCCACTGTTTTACAAGCTTTCTATATATTGCATATGTTTATTGCTTTATATTGAGTTAAGTTATTTAGGAGTTGAGTAAAGCCAAGGTAAGTGTTTCTTTCAGATTTTTTTCAAGCCTATGTTGAGTTTAGCATTCCAACTCGCATACTCTTACATTCAATGTACTGATGCCAGTTGGCCTGCATCTTCTTATGATGCAAATGTAGGTAACCAGGATCATCACCCAGCACCTCGTTGATCAACTTGAGCACTCAGGGTCAGTTAGTGAGCCTTCTTGTATTCTGAAGGACTCTTTTTACTTTGCTTTCAGTAATTCATTATTAGAATGATCGGGGGTCATGTCCCAACATCCCTCTATGTTTTAGAGGTTTCATAGATAGTTAGTAGTTCAGTTATCTTTACATTATCATTTCATATGTTAAGACTTGTTGCCATTTTGGCCAAGTTGAATGTTGACTTTTAAATATTCAAAGTTATTTTATTTAAAAGTTGAGTAGAGATGCATTGAATCCTTGTATTTATGCTTTTAAGCCTTCCGTTAAGTAAGTAAGCCAGGCCAAGGGTTCACTTGGGGCCAGTAATTATTCTCGAGTGCCAGCCACATTCGGGGTGTAGGCTCGGGATGTGACACCTTGCACCAAACACCTTAAAATAGATAAGCCAAAGATCAAAGTCTCCAATCGGACCCTCGAAAATCATTCAAAGTCCAATAAAAATACACTAGACATGCTATACCACTAAATTTCACACTCTGGACTCAAGGGAATCGTCATATTTCCAAAAAGAGGTCAAATAATGGAATTAAACTCCCGGAACACTCTTAAGGCTTAAAACTCAACCTTTCACCCCAAACGCTCAAAACTCAACCTTAGGCCTTGAAAACCTTACCAACCACCTAACTAACTCAAACTCAACGTTCCAGATGCTATAAAACTGACAGAATTCCCATCTGAAGCTAGGAACTCAAAATGTTGACCAAAGTTAACCATACCAAGAATTCTCAACTAAAAAGGGTTAAAATCACCAAAAATGCACATGATCACATCGGGGACCACACCAACCATTTCCGCAACACAAACTAAGCATGAAAATGCTAAGAGGAAGGCCAAAATGGTCATTTCACAATTAAAAACAAATTCACAAGAATTGGGACATTACATGGAGTAACCCAGATATGCCTCTTGGATTTTGTATAGATATTGATTTGCATTGACGTGTTTTAAAGTCTTACAGGTCTAGACCTAAAATGACAATATCATTAATATTAGTGGGTTGGGTTGTTCATTTGTTACACATTATATATTCAAGTCTTTGTTTCCATTTTTTTGCATAATTGAAGTTGTTGGTTCTAATAACTAGAGCAAAAGAACGATAAAAGAAGAAAGGCAACATGAGTTGTTGGCTGCTCAGTTGTTGGTCATGGCCTTTAGAAACAGATACCTATATTTAGCATAAATGACGGTTGTAAGTAAACTGTCTTAAAAAATCATCTTCTGGCCGTCGAAAATCTTATTGCACGATATAAAATCAAAACTAAAATGATGGCAGTACCATAGAATGTTCTTCTTGAGTCATTTATGCTTCCTTTTAATTTGGCTAGTTCAGCCAATACATTCTTGAGGGGAACTCTGAGCTTGTTTTGTTTAGTCTTCAATTTTTCGCAGCATAACTTAAACCATATTAATTATCAAAGGAAACAAATCTAGTTTCCTCCCATGTTTTGTTACTGTAAACTTTATAAATGTCAATAGAAAAAAATCGATATCCATAATAGTAGAGTCCACACCTTAATTGAATGAGGGAACAAGAGCAAACACTTCATCAATAGATTCCAAACGAATAACAAGAATGTTCCACATAACATGTGTAAGCCATAAGATAAAGGATACTTTGGTATATTTCACATATATTTAGTTTTTAGTCTTCCATTTTTTTGCAGATAAGTTTAGTCTTCAATTTTTAGCTCCTTTTTGGCAACAAATTTGGTGTTAGATAAGTTCTCGAACAATATAGGTTGAATAGGATCATTATTTATCATAGATATGAGCTTGTATTTGATCTCTTCAAATTCGATATAATTCATCACAATCTTATTATGATATTTTTAAAATAACTATAATAATTAGCATGGAAATAATAGACATGCACATGTTCGAAAACTAGTTAGAAAAAAATAATTAAGTTGGAGAATTTATCAAATACAAATCATCTAAAAGGACTATGGATCGTATATGACATAATTCTATTTGGATAATTATCTAAAAAAATTTGGGGAAAAACACGCTTCAAGAATATCCAATATTCTATGGGAAGAGATATTTAAGGAGAGAAGAAAAAAAATGCTTGCCAATATATAGAGAGATATAAAAGGAAAAAATTTAAATATACAAATCTGGCTAATTAGGTAACCCAATAATTATTAAAATACCATTTTTGGGAAAAAATAAAATAAATTTTTTACCAATTATTTGATCTATAGTTGGAATAGAAATTTAAACTGGCTAATTAGGTAACCCAATAATTATTAAAAGAATGTTTTTGGGAAAAATAAAATAAATTCCTACCAATTATTCTATCTATAGTTGGTAATAGAAATTAAAACCTAATTTTACTGTTAAAAATAGAGTGTGACTGCCTCTCTTTTTTCAGTGTATCCTTCCAACAATTTCTTCAGTGTCTGATCAAAAGCCTTTGCTTAGCCTTAAGAAGACATTCTTTTACAATTTCTTTCCATCAAAAGCTGAAGAAGAAGCTTACAAACTTAACAACACTCCACATGTAGTGACTCGAGAACAAATTGAGATAAGGGACATATACCCTCCCCCAAAAATCTATTTGGAAAACCCCTGGCAGATCAAGAAAAAGATTACCCGAGATGAGGTTATTGTAGGAAAACTGGTGATTCCATTTTTTGAGACGTTTGAGTACATTATTCGATACTGGACATTAGATGCAGCCAAAAGTTTGGAGGATGGGAGCGATGTGCCTTTTAATGTGTGGTATGTAACAGAGGAGAATATCCCTAAGAAGTATGAAGTTGGAAGTGTTTTCTTAAGGAAATTGCACAATGATAACTTTTATCTTTCGTGCATTAATTTGTTCAATAGTCGCGGATTAAGTGTTAGTGATGAAATTGGACTTTATTGGGATCCTAGATCTTCAATCTCAATGTTCAAATTACTTTCTCAGGTTCGCGCTTAGTGAAAGGTCCAAGAATTTAGGACCAAAAATGACATACTATAGTCATTTTGTTAGTATTTCTCTTTCATATAGTTGTAATAGTTGAAGATTGGAACATTTGCATTATGGAGTATGATGATTCTTCAATTCCCAATTTACTTTGTACAATCCCCTTTTAGTACATGTGTTTTCATTCCTTGTTATTATAATGCTCTTTTAATTTAGATGTGCAATTTTAAAAAGTAGTAATTTCTCCACTGGTTGATTTCTCCTCTAAGTTGAAAACAAGAATGGATACCTCTCTGTTAAGTTTTCCAAGACACGCCAAAAGGTCATATTTTGTGCACCAATAGTATTGACCAAAAAGTATCAGGAATATACATATAAAGGTTTTCGTCCCAACAGTTAGTAGATTATTTGTTTCCATCGGAATCTAGAACTAACTATTCAGAGCAATTATATCCACCAACTATATCATACTTGGACAAGAACTTATCGTTTTTATGACTATAAATAAGACCTGTCTTTTCTATGTGAAAACTACATATCAATTAGGGGGCGTATGTAGGAGCATCAACTCCAAATTGTTGGAATTCTACGAAAGTATTGAAAGCCAAGATACATTCTTGCAAGACTTGTTGAGCTTCTTCATGTGATAGATATCGCAAAAATATTTCAGTTTCAATGGCTAGGTGGAGTGACCCAGATGTGCCTCTTGGATTGTGTATATATATTGATTCATGTTGACGTGTTTTAATGTCTTATAGGCCTAAACCTAAAATTGAAAATATCATTAATATTAGTGGGTTAGGTTGTTAGTTTGTTACATATTATTTATTCAAGTCTCTGTTTCTATATTCAACAGTTTCTAAAAATCCTAGCTAATAACTAGGGTAAAAAAAGATAAAAGATGAAAGGAAACATTAGTTGTTGGCAGTTCAATTGTTGGGCATGGCCTTTATATAGATGCATAAACTTATGGAAAAATTAAATACCTACATTTAGTGTAAATGACGGCTGTAAATAAACTGCCTTACAAAATCATCTTCTGTCAATTGAAATTCTTATTTGTATGATATAAGATCAAACTAAAAGGAAAAAAAGATAAATTTACCCATGAACTATCGTAAATGGTATCTGAATACCTTTTATTATACTTTTAGGACACTGAAGTCCTTACCGTCCAAATTTTGGGGCGTATATACTCTTTCTATTCACGGTGGGACGCGTGTCACAATCTTAAACACCTACCCGGTAAGTATTTATTTTTTATCCATAAATAAAAGACTCACCCAAATTAATTAAAAAAAAAACCCAACCAATTAACATAATACCCACACCCAAATTATAACCCTAAATCCCCAAACACTTCATGAGATCGAAATCATAAGTCTCCTTTCTTTCTCATGATTTCTTCAACACTTCATGGGATTGAAATAAATCTGGTTCATCCAATATTTTGTTAGTATTAACATATGTAGAAAGTTCTTTAAGAAATTAATTATAGTTTTATCGTCATGTATAGTAAAACTTAAAACTCAATTAATAGTAGCAATTGAAAGCAGCCTCAACACCCAAACAACCTCAACTCTTGAAATGTCATTAGAGCAAAATGAATTTTCATAATAGTAGAATCCATACCTTAAATGAGGAAACAAGAGCAAACACTTGATCAACAGATTCCAAGTGAAAGTTGGCAATCATGCAGAGCTGCATCCATACAACAATGAAATATGAAAAGATTGTTTCACATCACATGTAAAACATCAAAATATTAACAACTTGAAATCTTCAATACCTCCCCATCAGATACGTCATGTTGTTTTGGTGGCCTGAATTGAGTAAAATGAAAACAAGCACTAGAAGAGACAATTACAACAAGAAGTTCTCCCTTTCTTTTCAAAACTCAGTAGCTTCACAATCCATCAGACATGTTTTAAATCAAGAGATTCTTAGAATGAAGCTCTTTGATTTGTCCACATCAGCATGATCATGTTGACAGTCATTTGATTTCAATTCAAGAAATTTATCAATTATTTTTTTCTATATTTTTGGAGACATAGGAATATGGTTTCCACTTGGTGAAAAGAGTAGAACACAAACATCTTTTCTAGTTAGAGTTGAAAGCTCATGTGCTTTCTTGAAAAGGGTTTTTTCCTTTGCGAGAAAGTAGCAGCGCGCACTTCCTTTGATTCAATCAAATCCATTTCAATCTTTTGCTTACCCCAGCTAGTCCTCTTTTCTATTGGAAAAACAAATAATCAAAGAAGAAAATAAGATGTTTTGGCTGATTAAGCCTGGGCAACTTTGAGAAGAACACTGAGGTAATTTGTAGTAGGTGCACGAGTCTATTTGTCACGTGTATTGTTACATTATTTAATATTTTCATATTATGAATCTATTTGTCACGTTTATTGTCACATTGTTTAATATTTTGATATTCTGAGTCTATCTGTCATGAGTATTGACACATTTATTTAGTATTTTTCATATCATGTGAATCGATTACTAGATTTACATATATAATGTTATTTCGGAAGGAGAGCCTTGAAAAAGGGTAAAGTTATCTATCTGTGACTTGTAGGTCACTAGTTCGAGCCATGTAAGCAATCACTAATGCTTGCTAGGGTAGGCTATTTACATCACACTTTAAGGAGTTTGGCCCTTCATCGGGTCTCACTAACACAAAATGTTGTGTGACTTGAACTGCAGTTGTTTTTTTATATAATGTTAATTATATACTATGAATGAAAAGGAAATATGCCAAATAACTAGTTTAATTTTTCCTTTACATGTACATTTTCTTCTAATATGATTCAAGAAAAAATTCTCAACAACTCCACCTCAATAGAATCTTAGAACATGATTTTACACCTCTAACTAATACACTCTTTGTTTCAAGTTGTTTGTCATACTTTCCTTTTTAGTCTGTATAAAAAAGACCTATCACAACTAGGCTCAAGGTTATATGTGATCTAATGGAATAGCTTCCAAATTGTATAAGGCTGCAGTTTGTGGATGAAAAATATGGTAATTTGATCGAGATTTTCTAGGATATTGTATATGATAATTTACCTTTGTATCGCAATAATTGTTAGCACCAGGGTCATGATGAAAATAGTTCTTCTTTGATCTTGAAAAAGAATCAAAATAACAAACAAAATGATGATACCATTGAAGGTACTTGCGATATTGAAAAATATCAAGGTGATGTGAAGTAAATATCAAATAAAAAAAGGAAGGGTTTAAGGTGTCGATCAAAGTAAAGCTACTGCTTTAGATTGATAATTGGTTGCTGCCACTTCAACAAAATCATGCAAACGCAATGGATATTGATACATGTAATATTTGGCATTGGTATAAAATCACATCAAATTAGGTAAGTCACAACTTAGGTTATATATAAGTTGGGCTAAATAGAAGGTAAGTAAAGTTTATGGGTTGGCTTGAGAAATGGAGAAGAAGAAGAGATTTTATTTTTTTAAAAATGGCTAAATAGACAAGCCTTTCATGCACTATTGATGAGTGTATTAGGAGCATCAACAATGTTTCGGTAGGTCTTGAGAAGTGGAAGAAATTGTTGAAATTCTATAAAAAGAAGTGTCTCGCATGCCAGGATGCATTATTGCAAGGCTTGTTGAGCTTCTCCATGTGACTTGCATCACAAAAATATTTCAGGTTCATACGACTAGGTGGAGTGACCCAGATGTGCCTCTTGGATTGTGTATAGATATTGATTCATTCACACAACAATTTTCCGCATGAGATGTTTCAAGATCACCGGTGACTTAGATCGCTACATGCTTCTTTACGATGATAGTGGAGCCAACCTCTGATGAAGATACCAAGTTCCTTACAGGGATATATGTAACACCTTAAACAATCTTACATCGATAAACTATATGAGAAATTCAAGGAATATAAGGAAGCAAATTTATCCATGTTGACACGTTTTAAAGTCTCTAAAATTGACAATTTTATTATTATTAGTTAGTCAGGTTGTTTGTTTGTTACACGCTATATATTCAAGTTTGAAATTCAGATGCAACATTTTATCCATCAAAATTATCTTCAATCAGTAACGTGATACTTTCTTCAAAGTAAAATGACCAAGAAAATTGGATAGAGAATGTATTTAACTTAAGACAAAACTTATTTTGTAACAACATATGACTGAAAGTTTTTGCATTTGCACAAGAATAAGGGTACATTCATTCAAGTCTTTGTTTCCATTTTTCTACAAAAGAAGGATAAAATAAGAAAAGCAACTGCTGGGCATGACCTTTAGAAATGGATGCATAACCTCTGGACAAATACCTGCATTTAGCGTAAACAACGGTTGTAAGTAAACTGCCATAAAAATTCATCTGTTGCAGTCAAAATTCTTATTTGAACTATACAAGATCAAGACTAAAATGATAATATTACCATAGAATGCTCGTTGTCATGCCTCGAGCCTACCCTGTACGTGGCCGACTCGAGAACTATTGTTGGTCCCCAAGAGAACCCTTGGTCTAATTAACTAGAGGCATGAGACTTAATATGATATGCGGAAGCCTTAAATAGATGAATATTTAAATGATTTAAATAAAAGCTTTGAAACAATGTCTTGAAATACTTACCATGAATATGTTCCAATAAAATCATCTGGAGAAAAATATGAAAAACATATAACTCTGTCTATCTATGAAACCTCTATTGTTCAAGATAGGCATCGGGACAAGACTCCCGACACCTCAAATACTACTAAACAGGATATAAAAATGGAGTCCTCCGAAATAAAGGAGGTCTCAACAAAAGCTATCAAGAAGTATAAAGTGATCTCAACAGAGTGCATGTTGATGATCCTAAACACATATATCTGCATCATAAAAAGATGCAACTTGAATGACATAAGTAGATTGAATGTACAAGTATGTAATATGGATGAATAAAACAATAACTGAATTCATGACTGAGTAGATATCAAGTAAAACAATATATGAACAAGTAGTGAAAACCATTTGTTCTTAATAATAAAATATGAAATAAAAGCAATATGGGAATGGAACACTTTACTTTGTGGGGAGTTTCTTTAACTGGGTACCATCACTATAAGTCTAGCGGTGATACAACGTTTCACCCATGTTGCAAGGGCCATCCTATACTTTGTTGAAGTATAGGATGCTAACTATAACTATGGATCCATCTAATAAGCCTTCTTGAGGTGTGAGGAGTCACCCAAAAAGTCTGTATCATCCTATCCTATATTGGCTATGTAGTTTTATAAGACTTTGAGTTAAAAATAGACTCTTACCTAATTCAGTGCTCAATACTACTCCCAAAACAAACCATATCAATTATGTTCAATCACCCTTTACAGAGAAAGAGACAATTTCTTTACTTTTACTTTCACTTTTCTTTACTGAAATTTTTTTCATAAAAATCAATTATACTCTTTCTATTTCTCAACTGTTAAATAGTACATATGAAACCATTCATATTTTTTCTTTAATTTAGAAACTCTCTTCAGTAACATGCATTTAAAACATATACTTATGGACTTACCCATTAAGTCTGAAATTGATGTATAAGAAATCTCATATAATTCTCTTTATAAACATGACTTTTATAAATAAATAGGGGTTTATGGTTTGATCCCACTTAAATACAAAAGAAACCCCACTTAAAAAGTTGTTGCAAACCTTCCACAGGGCCATTTAAAGTTTATGGTTTGATCTACGGACCGTAGATCCCATCCATGGAATTCATATTGAAGTTTTAAGGTTAAAAGGTTCATTCTACGGGACCAAACTACGACCCGTATATGGGTTTGTAGAAATTGAACACCAAACTACGACCCGTAAAAGGGTTTTGTAGTTCATTGACTTAGAAAACTCTGTTGTGGTAGTCTTTGGTAAAATAGTCATAACGTTTACTCTGAACCCGAAATGAGGCAAACTTGGTGGAGTTGGAAAAAGGACTCAATTTTATTGGTCAGGGGCCACCTAATTCATTATGTTCTAAGAGATATGATCGTTTGAAGTTGACCTATGTAGAACTTTATATCAAAACTTAATCGGTAAGGAAGCTTACAACTCAACTTTGTGTTAGAGGATTCTTGTGACCTTAATTCGTATAAAAATCCATTCCCATACTAAATAATAGACTTTAACACCTAAGAAAAATTTAAGAATCACCCGATACAACCTTATACGCAAATGTAGAACGGTTCGAGCCTTAGCTTAGAAATTTTTGGGGTACACTCTTCTTGAGTCATTTATGCTTTCCTTCTAAGTTTGGCTAGTTCAGCATAAGTTAGACCATCTTCATCATTGAAGGAAACAAATCTAGTTCCCTCCCATCTATTGTTAGTATGAACTCTCTAAATGTCATTAAAAATAATCAATATCCATAATAGTAGAAACCACAACTCAATTGAGAGAACAAGAGCAATCAACATATTCTAAACGAAAACAAGAATGTTCCATGCACATAACATGTTTAAAACACAAGATCAAAAGATATTTTGATATATTCCACATATCTTTAGTTTTTAGCTCCCGTTTGACAACAATTTTTGTGTCTGGCAAGTTCTCCAACACACGGCCAAAAGGTCATGATTTGTGCCTTGCAGTGGCAATAATATCGGTTGAATAGGCTCATTATTCATCATGGATATGAGATTGTTTTTATTCTCTTCAAATTTGATGTAATTCATCACAATCGTATTATAATATTTTAAATACAATTATACTAATTAGCATGAAATACGCGTGCACGTGTTCAAAAACTAGGACAAAAATCATGAAGCTGGAAAATTAATCAAATACAAATCATCTAAAGTGACCATATCGTAAATGGCATAGCTCTATTTGGATAATTATCTAAAGTTTTTTGGGAAGGGGAAAATGCTCTGATATACCCCTCAACTTTGTGAGTTAGAGCTGGTATAACCCTTGTTATGAACGTGGCTCATATATACCCATACCATTATATAAATGACTCACAAATACCCCTACCGTTACAAAAGGAGCTCCCATATACCCTTCATCTAACGGAAGTGAAAAAATTAGTTTTAAATTATTATTTTTTTACTCAATTTTCTAAAAAAAAATCATGTGGGGATATATATGATCATTCTAGTAAAATTCAAGTTGTATTTTAATATTTTTCATACATAAATTATTGTTTGACTTCTTTGATTATCATTATTTGAATTTTTTAGTTTTTTCTTTCATTCTTTAGTGTAAATAAAAAAATTTAATACTAATTTTTTTGCAGCTGTAATTTAGTGTTTGTATTTGTAAAAATATATGGGGGCATCTATAATAAATTTTACAAGAAAATTAGTGAAACATAAATAAATTGGCTCATTAAAATAATAAATTTAAATTAGTCATTGAAAAATAAAAGTAAGAAAATAATAAGAGGAAGATCAAATGTACCACATATGGATTATAGTTTTTACAAAAGATAATTAAAAATTGAAATTAAATTATATTTTTCACTTTCGTTAGAGGAAAAAGGGTATATGTGAGTCATTTGTATAACATTAGGGGTATATATGAGTCACTTTCATAACGAGGAGTATATCAACTCTAAATAACAATGTTAAGGAGTATATCGGACCCTTTTCCCTATGGGAAATAAACAGCCTTCAAGAATATCCAATTTTCCATGAGAAGAAATATTTAAGGAGAGAAGAAGAAAAAAATACATTTGTCAATATAGAGAGATATATAAAAGGAAAAACTTTAAATATAAAAATCTGGCTAATTAGGTAACTCAATAATTATTAAAGACCCTTTTTGGAATTAAAATTAAGGTTGTCAAAAATTAGAGAGAAATATAAAAGAAAAAACTTTAAATATAAAAATCTAGCTAATTAGGTAACTCAATAATTATTAAAAGATCCTTTTGGAATAAAAATTAAGGTTGTCAAAAAAAATATCACCCAGAATTCTATGTTCCAGCTCAAGGTTGGAATAAAAAATAAAACCTAATTTTAATGTTATAAATAGAGTGTTACTACCTCTCTTTTTCTTTAGTTTATCCTTCCAACAATTTCTTCAATGTCTAATCAAAAGCCTTTGCTTAGCCTTAAGAAGACATTCTTTTACAATTTCTTTCCATCAAAAGCTGAAGAAAAAGCTTGCAAACTTAACAACACTCCACATGTAGTGACTCGAGAACTAATTGAGATAAGAGACATATACCCTCCCCCAAAAATCAATTTGGAAAACCTCTGGCAAATCAAGAAAAAGATTACCCATGATGAGGTTATTGTAGGAAAGCTGATGATTTCACTTTTCAAGATGTTTAAGTACATTCTTTGATACTGGACATTGGATGCGGCCAAAAGTTTGGAGAACGGGTGCGATGTTCCTGTTGGCGTGTGGGATATAACGGAGGAGAATATCCCTAAGAAGTATGATGGTGGAAGTGTTTTCTTAAGGAAATTGTACAATGATGACTTTTATCTTTCGTGCATCAAATTTGTCAACTATCGCGGATTAAGTGTTGGTGATGAAATTGGACTTTATTGGAATCCTAGATCTTCAAGTTTAATGTTCTATTTTCTCTAGTTCGCGCTTAGTGAAAGGTCCAAGAATTTAGGACAAAAAATAACATTCCATAGTCGTTTTGTTAGTTTTTCTCTTTCATATAGTTATAATAGTTGAAGATTGGAACATTTGCATTATGGAGTATGATGATTTTTCAAATTCCCAATTTAGTTTGCGCAATCCCCTTTTAGTACATGTGTTTTCATTCCTTGTTATTATAATTCTCTTTTAATTTAGATTTGCAATTTTGCAAACCAATAATTTCTCCACTTATTGATTTCTCCTCTAAGTTGCAAACAAGAATAAAAACCTCCCTGATAAGTTTTTTCCACCGACAGTATTGACAGCGAAAAGTATCATGATCGTTCATATAAAGTTTTTCGTCCCAACAGTTAGTAGATTATTTGTTTACATCGGAATCTAGAACTAACTATTCAGAGCAATTATATCTAGCAACTATATCATACTTGGACAAGAACTTATCATTTCTATGACTATAAATATGACCTATATTTTCTATGCGAAAACTACATATTAATTGAGGGGTGTATGTAGAAGCATCAACTCCAAATTGTTGGAATTTGGAAGTATCGAAAGCCAAGATACATTCTTGCAAGACTTGTTGAGCTTCTTCATGTGACAGACACATGATCATCAAATGCCTCAAATATTTGTTTTGCCCACGTCAGCAAGATCACAATGACGATCGTCTGATTTCAATTCAAGAAATTTTCAATTACTTTTTCTATATTTGTGGAGCCATATGAATATGGTTTTCTAGTTGGTGAAATGATCAGAGCACATACATCTGCTCCGGTCAGAGTTAAAAGTTCTTTCGCTTTCTTGAACAATGTTTTTCCTTTGCAAGAAAGCTACAGCTAGCACATGCTTCCTTTGACTCAATTGACTCCATTTCAATCTTTTGCTTATCGCTGATGATACTCGTTTCCATTGTAAAAGAAAATAAGAAAATGTTATTGGCTGAATAAGCCTGAGCAACTTTGAGAGGAACACCAGGGTAATTTATAGTAAGTCCACGAGCTTATTTGTCACCTGTATTGTCACATTATTTAATAGTTTCATATTATGAGTCTATTTGTCATGTGTATTGTCACATTATTTAATATTTCCATACTATGAGTCTATCTTCCATGAGAATTGTCGTGTTTATTTAGTATTTTTCATGTCATTGAAATTATTACTAATTTATATACATGACTAGTGTCCGGACATGATGTACATGTGTCCATGTCATGCAATACATATTTTTTAATACAACATAAATAATACTAATAAAATATATATGGGTATATTGACTAACATAGTCAAACCTTAAAAGTTGAATTAGCTATAATTCATTAGTTAGTTATGTAGATTCATAATAGTGTTATTAGGTACAAACAAGTAATATCATCGTATGATACCTTGGTCAATGTTGAATCTAAGGCTTCAAAGATTGTATTATTTGTTTCCTTCGGAATATAGAACTAACACTTCGGAGCAATTGTATCTAGCAATCATACCATACTTGGAAAAGAACTTATTGTTTCTATGACTATAAAAAAAGACCTATGTATTCTATGTGAAAACTCTATATTAGTTGAGGGGCACAGTAGGAGCATCAACAGTGTTCTAGTAGGCTTTGAGAAGCAAAAGAAATTATTGGAATTCTATGAACGAGTCTCAAAAGCCAAGATGCATTCTTGCAAGGCTTGTTGAGCTTCTCCATGTGACTAGCATCACAAATATATTTCAATATCATACGACTAGGTGGAGTGACCCAGATGTGCCTTTTTGATTGTGTATAGATATTGTTGGTTTTTCTAAAACTATGCGGCAGCGAAAAAAGGTTTAAAATGTCTCTCTTTGAATTTTGAATGGCTTTCAATTGATTTCAATAATTTTATTAAGAATTTAGGGGCATTAAATAGCCAACATAAAATACATAATCTGCATAATTTGAAATTTAAGAATTCTAAAATATCTCAACAACTAAAACAACATAACTAAGATTCCAATTTCAAATTCACCTTAAACTAAACAACTTATTTTGCTAAAAACTACTATAGTAACTAAAAGCAAATTTGAACACTTCTCATTTGCTTTAGTTACTACAATTGTAAAAATTGTGCCTCCTCAATTTTTGTCCTCCCGTAGTTGATGCTGATTTTTCATGATTATTTTTGAACTTGCACGTTTTTTGATATTGATCTTTCTCTTTTTCTTCTATTGATTTTGTTCTTCAAAAACACTTTCTATGAAGTTTTCTTGTGTAAAAGTTCTTTTGTAAGTGCTTTTATTTGGACAATTATAGGATTCACAAAGTGTAGTTGTAAGTATATTTCTTCCATCACAACAACACATCTGACATATGTTATAAAATATGAATTCATTTTCACTAACCAAATATGATAGTTTTTGTGAGTAAAACTTTTTTGGGAATTCAAAGAGAAATAGCAGCTTGACATCGATATTTGTTGAAAATGCCCTTACACTTTGAATATAAGCACGGGTGAAAATGGTAGCCCTAACGGATTAAAATAGATAGCCCTGACATGTAGAGCATTTTATATAGTCACACCATTTTTAAGGCATATGTTCACATTTACGAGCCAACTTTAAGGAATTACGCGATTTTTTTCATGTGTATTAGCCCATGGATCTGGTGCCTTGGAGCACCCCAAAAAAAATTCTAATTTTTTTTTATAAGGACCTTCATAATGAGTTGGGGAGCATTACGTATAGTCACAACATTTTTAAGGCATATTTTAGCATTTGCGAGCCAACTTTTAGGAATTACGCAACTTTCTTGGTTTTTCGTGTGTATTATTAGCTCATGGATCTGGTGCCTTGGAGCACCCTAAAAGTTTTTTGAAAAATCCTTATGAGGACCTCTATAATGATTTGGGGAAGCATTACATATAGTCACACCATTTTAAGGCATATTTTGGCAGTTAGGAGCCAACTTTTAAGAATTACACGACTTTTTTGGTTTTTCGTGTGTATTAACCCATGGATCTTGTAACACCTCAGAAACCAGACTTAAAAAAGTGCAGCAGAAATCACCTGAACCAGTGAACCACGGCAGGGTTCACGAATCGTGATAAGGTCCACGATCCATTGACATGCCCGTAAACTCGCCCTTTCCCAGCAGAGGTGGACCACGGAGCCCTTCACAAGTCATGGACCACCTCATGGACCATCCTGGCACTCGTGGAAGCTAGTTAGAGTCCACTAGGCCCAGACGTCAGACCACGGGACCCTTCACGGGCCGTGGTTTGGAAGATGGACCGTGGTGGCGTCCGTGGAAGCAATCCCAAAAACCAGTAGCTACTGGACCAAGACCACGACCAGCTTGACGACCCGTGGTCCCTTTGACGGTCTGTCAGAGGGGCCGTGGTCAGTCTCGTCAGGTTTTTAAGTAGGGTCATTTAGTTTTTTCCTCATGCGTTGGACCCTTAAACTACGTGGTTTTGGTCAGTTTTAGCCTAGTAAACAAATTAGAACCTAACCTAATCAATTATTCCCCCAAGTCAAGTGGAAAATTAGAGAAGAAGTCGAGCAGCCCTAGTTTAAGAACACAGCAAGTTTTCATCAGTTTCAGCCCCAAAATCAAAATATTTCTCCGTGAATTTTGTCACCAGGTATGCGGGATTTCACTAGTGGGTTCCTTTCACCCATAAGGTCCCTAGATTTCAGTCGGAATCTTGATTTCCTTGATATTATCTAGACCTAGGGTTTCTTGAATGTTAGAAATTGTTGGATTTTAGCGGTTCGAATGTTCCAAATCAGATTATCATGTTATTTCTTCATTTCTTATAGGAAATTCAAAACCCTAGTCATGTAGTTCTTTTAGTTCATGAATTACACATGCTAGGTCAGTGATTTAAATAGATATACATGCTTCAATTTACGAATGTCACATTATCAATTATAATTGTTGCATTCTCAGATTTTGCATGTCAGTATTTTGAGCTATCCATAATACAGAAATTCAATCCTAAATTGTTAATTACATAATCAATTGGGAGTAGCTTAATACCGAGTGGACTAGGGTTCAGTGTACTCGAATAGTCCCAGAACTATGTGCCCCGTATGTTGTAAGTCCCATCTGTGGACATCATTTTAGTGATCACGCTAGTCATGCCTCTATACCTCTGACAGGGTATATTAGGTCCTCTCGATGGGGCGTATACATCGGACTCCACATTTAGCTCATGTGGTTTAATGTCGATTATTATTAGCTCCCTTACAGTTAGATTCTATTGCATTGACCATGTTATTAGTTATAAACTTGGTCATTGCATTCAGTTAGTTCATGTTTAGTATTCTCAGTTGAGTATCATGCTTATCTCTTATCATTGCTTAGTTACATACTTTGGTTCAGTTATGTTATTGTTCAGCTTTACTCTATCATGCATGCTCAATACCTTTCAAGTACTAATACATACTCTGCGCTACATCTTCTCATCATATAGATTCAGGTTCTCAGCTTCCAAATCACGCATAGATCGATTCTCGATCTTCAGTTCAGCAGCATTAGTGATGAGTCCTCATTTTTCGAGGACGATTGACATGATTATTTTCCTTTGCTTTTAGTCTTTAGTTTTAAGTATTTGTTAGATCTAGCTGGGGCATATCCCAGCATTTCTAGTCAGTAGAGGCTTTATTTCAGACATAGTTAGAATTAGCTTTAGTATTTGAGTTTGACTTTTCAATTGTTGTTAAACTCTCAGTATTTTATATATTCAGATTTAGTATAGGTATTCCCCATCATTTCAGATTATTTCATGATTAGCTTCTGCACAGTATTTATTGATTCATATTATCTTTAGTATACTTATGATATGTCAGCAGGGTTAGCTTGGGGTCACTCGTGATATTAGGTCCCGTGTCCGCGTTCTGGGGGTAGCTTCGGGGGGTGACAGATCTGACACCTTGGAGCACCCAAAAATAATTTTTTAAAAAACTTCATAAGGACCTCTGTAATGAGTAGGGGAAGCATTACATATAGTTACACCATTTTTAAGGCATATTTTTACATTTATGAGCCAACTTTTAGGAATTACACGACTTTCTAGGTTTTTTCATGTGTATAAGCCCAAGCATTTGACGCCTTAGAGCACCCAAAATTTTTTATGAAGAAACCTTATGAGGACCTCTGTAATGAGTGGGGGTGTAATTACATATAATTATACCATTTTAAGGCATATTTTCGCATTTACGAGCCAACTTTTAGGAACTACGCGACTTTCTTGATTTTCCCTGTGTCTTAGCCCATGGATCTAGTGCCTTGGAGCACCCAAAAAATATTTCTAAAAAAAACATTTTGAGAACCTCCGTAATGAGTTGTGGGAAAATTACGTATAGTCACACCATTTTTAAGGCATATTTTTGCATTTACGAGCCAACTTTTAGGAATTATGCGCTTTTTTTTTTTTTTGTGTATTAGCCCATAGATCTAGCGCCTTGGAGCTCCCAAATTTTTATTTGAAAAAACTTTACGAGGACCTCTATAATGAGTTGGGGAGCATTACGCTTAGTCACACCATTTTTAAGGTATATTTTCGCATTTACAAGCTAACTTTTAGGAATTATATAACTTTCTTGGTTTTTTGTATGTATTAGCTCATGGATCTGACGCCTTGGAGCACCCAAAATAATTTTATGAAAAATCTTTACGAGGGTCTCTGTAATGAGTTAGGGGAGTATTACGTATAGTCACACTATTTTTAAGGCATATTTTTGCATTTACAAGTCAATCTTTAGGAATTACATGGCTTTTTTGGTTTTCGTGTGTATTAGCCCATAGATCTGACGCCTTGGAGCATCCAAACAAACATTCTGAAAAAAAATTATGAGGACCTTCGTAATGAGTAGGGGGAGTATTACGTATTGTTACACCATTTTTAAGGCATATTTTTTCATTTACGAGCCAATTTTTAGAAATTATGCAACTCTCTAGGTTTTTTCGTGTGTATTTGCCCATGTATCTGGCGCCTTGGACACCTAAATTTTTTTTTGAAAAAACCATTTTGAGGACTTCCTAATGAGTTGGGGGAACATTACATATAGTCACGCCATTTTAAGGCATAATTATTACATTTACGAGCCATTTTTTTGGAATTACGCAATTTTCTTGATTTTTCGTGTGTTAAGGATCTGACATCCTGGAGCACCTACAACTTTTTTTTTAAAAAAACTTTAGGAGGACCTCCTTAATGAGTTGGGGGAGCATTATGTATAGTCACGCCATTTTTAAGGCATATTTTGCATTTACGAGTAAAGTTTTATAAATTATGCAACTTTCTTGGTTTTTCGTGTGTATTATTAGCAGCCAATGATCTTCCACCTTGGAGCACCCAAAAATTTTATTTGAAATTTTTTTGTGGACCTCCATAATTAGTTGGGGGAGAATTGCATATAGTCACACCATTTTTAAGGCATATTTTCGCATTTCTGAGCCAACTTTTAGGAATTACGCTATTCTATTGGTTTTTCGTGTATATTAGCCCATGAATCTGTCGCCTTGGAGCACCTAAAAGTGTTTTCTGAAAAAACTATATGAGGATCTATGTAATGAGTTGGGGAAGCATTACGTATAGTGACGTCATTTTAAGGCATATTTTTGCATTTACAAGCCAACATTTAGGAATTACGCAACTTTCTTTTTTTTTTCATGTGTATCGGCGCATGGATCTGGCGCCTTGGAGAACCCAAAATATATTTCGAAAAAAACTTTATGAGAACCTCCATAATGAGTAGGGGGAGCATTACATATAGTCACACTATTTTTAAGGCTTATTTTTCGCATTTACGATCCAACTTTTAGGAATCACGTGACTTTCTTGGTTTTTCGTGCGTATAAGCTCATGAATCTGGCGCCTTGGAGCACCTAACAAAATTTTCCGAAAAAAACTTTATAAGGACCTCTATAATGAGTTGAGGGAACATTAGGTATAGTCACACCAGTTTAAGGCATATTTTTGCATTTGCTATCGTAGATTGGGAGATGGTGATGAAATCGAGCTATACTGAAATCCTAGATCTTCAAATGTAATGTTCAAATTACTTTCTCAGATTCGCGCTTAGTGAAAGGTACAAGAATTTAGGACCAAAAACAAGATACCATAGTCTTTTTGTTACCTCATTAGGATTGGTAAGGTAAGGCCTAGCTCCCTTTGCTTGTACTTATTTCTATTGAAATTTTTTTATTTCTAATAAAAGGCCACTAGACACTCCGTCTAGTGGTAAATTTGCCCCCAAAAAAATAAAAATATAGTTATAATAGCTGAAGATTGGAATATTTGCACTATGGAGTATGATGATTCTTCAAATTCCCAATTTATTTTGTGCAATCCCCTTTTTGTACCTGTGTTTTCTTATGTGTATGAGTAATTTTAGGAGAGAATTAGAAAATGGAGAGAGGAAAGATAAAATTAGATTTGTATAAATGAGTATACAACCCCGGAGAGGGATCTTTTTCTTTCGATATACAAATTGTTCATGGGACCCATAATTAATAGCAAATTATATTAAACTATAGTCACACATAATAATTAATAAAAATTGTAACCTCGTTGAATATTAAACTAGTAATGTTTGCCAACTCCCGTAATTTTCCCAACTTGGATTGCAATAAAAAATTACCTTATTAAGTAATATTAATTATCTTATATGTAATGAATAGTCATATATTAAATTTTTTGAGAATTATTAGTAGTTATATATAATTTGACTTGTCCCTAATTATTATAAGTGTATATTTTCAATAAAGTTTGGGTTGGTTGGACTATAAGGCAATTAAAGTAATGACTTGGAGCCTCAATTATTTTGGGGTTTTACTTTTTCCTAAAAATGAACACTCACTCTCTCTCTCTCTCTCTCTCTCTCTCTCTCTCTCTCTCTATATATATATATATATATATATATAAATATATATTTCTATAGAAAATATAATAACTGTTTATCTTTTTAAAGTGAGTTCATTGTGATAATTGAGAATTGAAATTTTAAGTTAAAAACTTGATGAAGAAAATGCATAATAAGGGTAAGCTTAGCCCTCGTGATTTATGGTATTAGTAATAGTAGGTATTGAGAACTTGATTGATTGATCCTTTTAGCCGATGTATGGCTTGTTTAATTGATTGATACTCTTCTCTCCGTATTATTCATATTCTTGAGGAAATTGAAAGACATTTACACCTGTGCATCAAATATTTTTTTCGTATCGATGGCATTGTTTCATGTTTTTATACGTCGTCACACGCATAACATACATGATAAATCATATGATTATAGTCCGTGAAATTCAAAGGATCTAGTTCCAGAGGGGAAATTGATATGAGTTTATCCATGGGTACTTAAGGACCGGATCTGGATGGAGTGATGGTATTTTTTTTACCCAAGGGTTCTACGTACTGATCGGCCTTGATGGCAGTATATGAATCTCGTGAATTCTCCATGAATCACGACTACCTACCAGCATGAGTGTGTGTGTGTTATGGTGCATCAATTATTTCATCTCATATCATATCATATCATATCATATCACTTGCATTGCATTGTATTGTATTGGTTGTTATACTTTATATCATTTTTTTTATCTATTTGGCTGAGATTATTTTAAGCTTACTTGCTTTATTTACTGAATTCCTATTAATTATAATAATTATAATTATCTTGTTTGTTTACTTGTTTTGATTATCAATATATGTTATTGCTATGATTTTGAGAAGCGTGAAGATAGGCATGGAAATGCCAACCCTCATCATCGCTTCATTTAAGGTTGATCAATAATGTTATTCAATACTCTCTCTATTTCATATTAACCCTTTAAGAAAAGAAGATTAAGACATAAATTAGGCATAACTTTTCATTTTTACCCTTGTTAATTATTGTCAAATTTATGATTAAAATAACTAAACATTAATTAATTAATAACTAATTCCAATACTAACTAATGAAGGGTAAAATTGGAAGGACATTTTAAAAGTAGTCTTAAAAATTGAACAATTAAGTTAATTTGAAAAATGAAAAATGTCTCAACAATTCAATTAATTTGAAATACAGAGAGTATATATATTTTCGTATTCACTTTATACTTGTTACACCTTTTTGTGTGCAGATCTTGTTTTGAGTTAAGAGTGTTGGTGATAGCTTGAAGTATTTGGAATGAACTGCTAGTTGTTCCACAACACTAGACTCCTTTTTTGTTTATTTATTTCTTACTTTTCTTTTGGATGGACGTAGTACTTACTGATAAACTTGAAATCTTACTTTAAAAGCTCTTGTACTTGTGACATCAGATTTTGGATGTCATTTTACTCTACTTTACACGACACTTTCAATATTATAAATGTTTACTTGATTTTTAATTTTTACTATCGGTTTTTCTCTTTACTTCCATGTTTTAAAATTGTTAAAATGAATTTAGTTGTGTAATTGGTTCGATTATGAGGTTTGGGTCCGTGATATCACGACTTAGGATTATTGGATCATGATTGATACTTTGGGAGTAAGGATCAAAGATTTACTACTTCAAAAGAAAATTTCAAAATTTAACTACTTCAGGAGTAAATTTCAAAATTTTCACTACAAGAGTAAAGCTTACAATATTTAGAATATTTATTCGCAATTACTCTACTTCTTCTGGAAGTAAGTCGTGCGTAGCTATACGCTTTGCTAAATACTATCACAATTACTTCAAGGAATATATCTAGATTAATATATTTAAAAATAATTATCATTCTTTGGGTGGAACATAATCATATCAATGTACCTTAATCACATCAAATTGTGATAGTTTAGTACCTCTTTTAAGATATTGCTGCTTCACGGATAAATCAAAGTTATGCATATAAGATTTGTATACATTTTTTCAAAATAATAATTAAATTTATGAAATTATATTGAACATATTATTGTTATTATTATTATATCTTTAATTTCAATTGTAATCCTAACAAGCTTATGAAAATGTTACCAGTTCTGGTGGTTATAGACATAAACAAATTTAATTAACAAAATATAAAATAGAACTATGATAGTTATCATTAGCATAGCAAGAGTAAAAGCACATGGAGTAATATATATTTACTCACATGACTTTTTTAAATGAAAAAACCCCGCAGCCGCTATTCTTTTGGTGGCGCATAAGGTAAAATTCTCGTTTCTAACTCGCAAACCACACAAGAGAGCTAAACCACACTAGGCAAATCTGGTGTGACGAGCTCGACCCCAGAAGGCAAATCGCTTGCTTTTGATGGCAAGTGATTTTGAACTTGAAACCTCCGACATGAAAGTCCCAAGCCTAAATCATTGGGCCACCCCAAAGGTAATTTACTCACATGACTTTTTTCAAACTAATCCTATTTATTTTCTAAGAAAAATTCACTTGACTTTCTCTTTTAACTTGGCAAAAGTCATTGTAAGTTTCAGTGGAATATTCTTGGCACTTTCAAGTTTAAAAATCGAAATTAATGAAAATCAGATAATAGAAATATTACTGTTTATCGAGAAGAAAATAATCACCAAAACAATTATTGCAATAGAGATTAATCTTGTCTCTCTATCATAATTATCTGCATCTTTCAAAGTAAATACCCAAGATGATAAAAGCTCATGTTGATAACACGTTATGTTACGTAATAATAATAAATTTAAGAGATAATAACAGATGTAATTAAAGAAGTTGAGAGAAACACAAATTTTATTTCTCTTGAAACTGATGTATAAAATGAATTCATTTAGCTTCAAGACTTTTATAGGAGAAATGAAGTTATTGCGAGACTTTTAATTTCAAAAAGCTATTGCAAGACGTTTACAGTAGTTGTCTGATTAAGTTATTTGCAAGTTTCTTGCAAGTTATCTACATTATTATAAACTTGACGAAGGTGCTACAAGACTTTTTAGAAAGCTATCTACATGAGCTACTTGATTCATTGCAAAATTCTTTAGGAAATTATAAGGTATATTTAAATAAATATCACAATATAATAGTGTATCTGTAACATGTTTTAAATTATAATTTTGTTTTACAATTGATCTAGTGAATCTATTATTTTTTGGTAAACTGGCAGGAAAATGACGTATGTGATTATTTTATTTTTTGTTTGTTGGATATTACATTGAAAAAGACATGTCAATATTTTTGTAGCAATAGTTAGAAATTTTGAGTTGACTTCCACATGTTCAATTGCCAATGCAGCAACTTGTATTGACCCAGTCTAGTCTACTCTTAACAGATGAGTCATTAAATAACAACTATTTCAAAATTCAGCAACTTGAAATGATGACATTAATTGAATAGTAAGATACAACGAAGAACATAATGAAATACATATAAGAAAGACACTTTGAAATGTCCACCTATCCCCCCATTTATTAGACGCAGAGCCAAAGTTGGATATTATTATTTTTTCCCATCCGGTGTTCGACTAAATCTGGATTCGCGCCGGGATGTCCTACATTGGGCGGTAAAGTGCTGCCAACAAAGGCGACTTCATACCCCAGGAAACTCGAATCTGAGACCTCTGATTAAGGATGAATGAGTGCTTACCACTCTACCACAATCCTTGTTGGTTAGCCAAAGTTTTTATTCTTCTTTGATATTCTATTTTCTTAGTGTTGGCTAAAAATGTCTTATTCCAGCTTACCAAAAAAGAAAGTCTTATTCTAGATGATGGAAACACTATATTATATCATAAAACTTATTAAAATTCGTCCATGCTTGAAATCAGCTTGCAAACTCATTTCTTTTTTTTTCCTTTTTTTTTTTTTTTTGTATTGAGATTGAGAACTTGAAATATAGTCAATTTTGTTTCATAAAAAAATAATTTAGCTAACTTTTCAAAGCTTCATGAATCATGGAAGGGTATGAATTTATTTCGATTGAGTTAATTGCTTATATGGTTAATTAAGTTATAAAAGTTATTCTAGTAAGATAACTTTTGTATTTTTTTAGGATGATAAAATCATCCTAGAATGTACATGTTTTTTATAATAATTACAGTAGAATGTCTTTAGGGTGATCTAATTTGCAAAATAGCGAGTAAATATAGAAATTTTTGTATCTAAGTATAATATACACATAATATACGTCATTAGTGTATAGATTGTTATATTTCAAACATATTGATAAATATATTTGGCTGAACTATACCGTAAGTTTCATATCCCCAAATATCATCTATTCCATGGAGGGAAAAATAGCACTTAAAATAACTGAAGCAGCTAAGATTGCTACGTTTATAAAAACAGTAACGCCATTTTTTTTTTTATGTGAAAAGGCTTAAATATGTCATTAAACTTTTAAAAAAGGCTCATTTATATTTATGTCATCCGTTAAAAGTTTGGTCATTTATGCCATTATCGTTTAAAAAAGGTTCATCCATGCCATTTTTTTTAAACTCCGGTTTTACAAAATCATTTTTTACATCCCAAACAACTTTTAATGCTTTTCAATTGAAGTTCTAGATCAAATGTACTCATTTTGCTTCTTCTTCCTCAAGAACACATAAGGAACATCAACAACTCCCAAAAGTTGTTTGGAGTGGAAAAAATGGTTTTGCAAAATCGTAGTTAAAAATAGTGGCATGGTTGAGTTTTTCCTTTAACAAAAATGACATAGACGATCGAAACTTTTAATGAATATTATAAATAAGCCTTTTCTAAAAGTTCGATGGCATATTTAAGCTTTTTTTTCCTTTTTTGTTAATGGGGAGCAGAGTGATGGAAGTTGAACAAAAGAAATTATGCTATGTGAAGCGAAGCGGAACGAATTGATCTTCCTGAAATTATCCTACAACCGCCTCGTGTCATCCCTACATTGAAATGACCAATTTTTCTCTAATGGCCTTTTAAAATAAGCCTGTGGAGGTCGAATCTTTCAGAGGATTTTATATAATTTTGTATCGAATCTAATGGATCTATATTCTGTATCATTATTTTTAGCGGAGTGTTCATGGTTTAGCTTGAGCTTGTCTGTGATGAAATTAAAACCAAATCAAATCAATTTAGTATATTTTTTAATAATTAAAACTGAATCAAGTATAATACAAATTTAGTATAATTTACATAAATATCATATTGTAAGGAGTAAATTACATCATATTTCTACTCTTTTTTTAATTACAATAATCCCTTAAAATTTGTACCTTTCAGATACATAAGTCACCATCCGGATACATTAATTCCTATACAAGAAGTATCAATCTATTACGCTAAAATAGAGAATAAAAACTGAAAATCTAATTAAATCTCATAAATTACGCTTACAGTTCTTCTTACTTTCAATTATACAGAGGCAAATCCTAACAAAAAGAAAAAATTCAAAATTTAAAATCACTTTCCTCTGTTCAGCGAAGAAACCTTTCAGATTTGGTTCAAAAACTTTTATCGAAATTTTCAGCAAGCGAGGTGAGTTATGAAGGATACAAAATTGATGGAATTGTTGTTGGACAAATGATTTCTTTTGTAAATCTTCAAGTTTATCAAAGATCCTTTCAATTTTGATTCAAGATTGTCGAAAAATTTGAGATTCAAAATTCTTCTTCCAGTTCATCAAAGATCCTTTCAATTTTGATTCAAAATTATTGAAAATTTCGAGATTCAAAATTCTTCTCATAGTTCATTGACGATCCTTTCAATTTTGATTCAAAATTATCAAAATTTTTTAGATACATCATGATATCTTTGCTAGTCTTGTTATTATCATCATCAGTGGTTTGAAGAAGTTCTTTAGCTTCTCTGAGGGCTCTCAACCTCTCCCTTCGTGTTACTGTCTGCGTCACCTCTATGGCATTTTCCTCCTCTATCGACATGATTATAATACTTGTATACTAAATGTCAAATTTGAACTCTCGTTGCTTTTGCAGAGTAAAAGAAATGGGAAAAGTAGAAAAATACAACATTGATAGAGCAACTAGATGGATTTATATGTATAAGCTTTTATGTATTTATGTATTATGTCCATAAAATTGTGCATGATATATTACTATTTATAACTTTAACTTCAGGGTAGAGAGATCTGATAAAAAAATATATGAGATTACATGTATTGTGTTGTGCAGTTGATTTTTTAATCTGTGATTTTGAGATAGATATCATGATACATTACTATTTTAAAAATATTTAGTAGAATGCTAAGCATTATAATCCTACCTGATACATTAAAGTAGTAAATATTGCCCATAAGGTGTTTGGTTTTAGATCAATACATTAATTGACAAATTGTAACATGCTAGCATAATTCAAAATTCAAAATTCTTCTTCCCATTCTTCCAAAAAACTCTCAATTCTTTAATCAAACTTGTCGACAAATTGTACTAATACAACATGAACTTGTCACTCATGTCGAGACATTCCGAAATCTAGAAAAATGAGGTTAAGTATGAATGATACAAAAGTGATGGAATTGTTATTGATTAAAATATTGGTTTTGTGAATCTCAAATTAGTCATTGCAGTTGAATTAGAGACTGATGAGTTGAGGAAAAAATTGTAAATCAGATACATCGTTGAGGTGAAGAAATAAGAGCCTGAATTTTTAATGTGTCCGCTATGCATTGATACAACATACAAAAAGGCTGAAGAGATACATAGCTTTGATGGATACATGTATGTGTGGTAATTGCTATGTATCAGATACATTTAGTATAAATTCAAATTGACGTATCATGCCTAAAAAATTAGTGCATGATAGTTACTATTTATGTATCTTATTTTGTTTGAGAAATACTATATTTTATAAAAAGATACATTATACATATAATTATTCCAAATAACATCTTTTTATGTGTGATACATAACACGGTGGTGATTAGTTGATATGTATATGACGTATATAATAATGTTTGAAAACTATTGAATTTGACATTAGGATTTATGTATCAAGTGTGTTTATTGGGTAATGTGTACAGACACATAGCCTTCTAGTTGAATAATATTGGGTGTATGTATCTGGTAGTAAAAGATTGTTACTGATGTGTATAATATACCTATTGTTGGATCTGATACATAGTGTTCCAGTTAGAGAACATTATGTTTTATGTATCCAGATTGAAGCTACATTATATAACTTGATACATAAAAATGATACATTAGGTAGTGTTCATGTATCAAGTACATTTATGTTAAACATGATAAATACTAATCGAAGATTCAACAACATTAAAGTTATGTATCAATACCTTAAATATGAACACGATACATTGCATAAAGCAAAAACTAATGTAGCAGTGAAACATCAGATCAGTAATAACACTAACAAAAATTAATTTAATTAAAAAAAATAAACGAGATACATTGAAAATCTGTATCTTTAATAATGATGGTTGTGTAATGACAGATCCAACTTTTTTCCTTCTTTTTTTGAGAGTTTTTTCAACAGTAAATTTAGAAGTTGGGCATACATTCTTCTTCAACTTCTCCAATGTTAGATTCATCATAAATAATGGATTGTTTCTTTGTTTAGATCTATTTTGAATAAAATTTTCATTGTCAGAATCAAATATATGACATACAGTATCATCAGTGGTTGAAACTATTTGTGTAATCTCAATACTAAAGATGGAGCTTCATCCATATATATCGGAAATTTATAAATTAACATCTATTTTTAAAAAAAATAAAATCGATACTATAAACTTGAAATTAAAAAAAACGGACGAAGAAGAAGATGAATAAGAAGTAACGCTTCAATATCCTGCAATTTATGAATTGGAAAGAGAAAATATTTGAAATTCAAAAGTGGAGTTGATTGAGGTAATTGATAATACAATGGAGTAATTTTACGAGTGAAAAACAGGAAGAAAGATCGTGTATTTGGGGCTGTTCTCAGTGATGTATAATATGAGTGAAATGAGGGATTTTTGTAATTTTCTGAAGTGGTAAGAAAAAAATAGAAAATATGGTAAAAAAAAAAGTGTATATAAGTAATTTATGTCTCATTGTCTACATTTATAAGCAACTTCAATGTTTAATTGAAAACCTGTTATGTTGAAGATTTCAAAACATTTCTCTTAAGAATCCTACAAAAGTAATAAACCATTGAAATTGGGTCATTGTAATTACGAGTTGAATGTCTAACTGACTACATTTATAAGCAACTTGAACGTTTGATTTAAAATCTATGGAAGTTTTCAAAATATTTCTCTTAAGATATTGCCAAAGTAACAAACCATATGAAGATATCATATGTGATTCATGAACTGCCATTTTTTTTTTTTTAAAAAAAACAATGCATCTAAGTTTCGTAACTAGTTTATGCATTTTGAACTTTCCAAAGTTAGCGACAAAAACATCTGAATAGCTAAAGGAAGAAAAACCAACCGAGAGAATCCTTCTAAGATGGGATAGGGAGATTTTGATGAAATAAAACCTAACAAAAACATTGACACAATACGGACGGCTAAATTCTACTAACAAACAAAAACATTGAAGAAGTTAAATACTGATTGTTTGGATGAAAACTAAGTAGATGAATTGGAAGTTTGATGAAAACATTAAAGATAACATATTTAATTAATGGTTGTTGGATAAAAACTACGCTCAAAGTAGGGTGTGCAAAAACCGGTTTAACCAATAAATTTAATAAAAAAATAAAACTATTGATTTATTGGTATTGAATTATTGGTTCGATTTTCAATTTTGTGATTTTGGGTTATGATTAAATTGATAATTCAATAAGATTATATTTGAATTACTATTTTACTCCTAAATATATAACAGTGACTTTAACATTTTACCAACCCTATTTTTTAAAATTTTAGTATTACTTTCCGTCGTAGGCAACACAAACTAGTATTACATTCTCTCTTCTCAATTTTAAATTTGATTTTGACAAAGAAAATTAATGTTGTTTCTGCAATTATTTGCATGAATATTTAGAAGAAATTCGAATAGTTTTATCTTAAATAAAAGTGATCAATGTAGAAATATTTGTGTTTGACTTCTGTTCTTTCTACTTTTTCTATTTTATGAATATATATGATCGTATGAGTCTTTTTATCGGTTAAACCGAAAACCATAGCCTAAAATCGATAATACATATCTTATTAAAATTTAGTTATCAGTTTAGCATGTTCACAAATTAAAAATCAATAAGCCAAGCCAAATCAACCATTGCATACCCCTGGCTCAAAGTATCAGAAGGATGAAAAAATCACTTCTTGACTTGGAACTATTCTGCAATAAGTTTGATGATTTAACATACTTGAAGAGGTCCTAAGTCAACTAACTCATAGTTAAGTCAATGAGTGTACCCATGCCTCATACCCTCAAAAACAACATATATGAAATATTCAATTCCCCTAGACCCATTCATAAATAGATACATTATTATAGGAGGTTTGCCTTCATCCATGAGATCAAGGTATCACTATCAATAGGGGCCCGCTGACATAATAGACTTTAAAACCTCACCTTCCCTTTAATAACTACCAACATTCTTATTGCAAAAAAAGGTAACATCCTACATTCTCAAGTTAGTGTTGAATCAGCTCCACAGTCGTGCAATAGTCTTTTACGGTGTTTTTATCCTTTCGTTCCATTTTTTGCACAGGAAAAGAGAATATATTTGTTCCCATGGCGTCGAGCTCATCATCAAAACTGTTATTCTGCATTCTTGCTTCAATTTTTCTTGTTACCTCAGCTCAAAACTGTTCAAACTACACTTTCCCAGCCAATAGAACTTTCACCACTTGCAAAGTACTTCCCTTTTTAGAAGCAAACCTCCACTGGAACTACAATTCATCCAGCACAGAAGTTTCAATTGCATACAGAGCTAAACAAGATTCTAAGGGGTGGGTAGCATGGGCTATCAACCCTACAAGACAAGGCATGGTCGGATCGGAAGCATTAGTTGCTTTCCATAACTCAACTGACAGCATGATAGCTTACACAACACAAATAACAAGTTATAGTCCATCAATGCAGAGAGCAAATCTCAGCTTCCAAGTTTCAAATATATCTGCAGAATACTTGAACAACGAGATGATTATCTTTGCGACTATAGGGCCACTGGGCAATGGAACCGCAGTAAATCATGTCTGGCAAGGTGGACTCTCAGTCTTGAACGACATCCCTCAGATGCATCCATTTTCATCCCAATACCTTCAATCATTTGGACAAATAGATTTTCAGGCAGTTTGAATACTCCCTAAGAAGAATAGTCATCTTTTTTTTTTTTTCAACTTATCAAATAAATAAGAAGTCATCTTTGGCTTTCATCCATTATTCCAAATCAGGTTTCCAAAATGTCTAGAATATTACTGTAAAATAGCGGTCTCTATTTCCAGGCAATAAAAAGTTCCAATTCTTGTGCTTTCTTCGTCACCTCTTAACTATTGTTTGTTTGAACACGAACCAGACACAAATTAGTCAATAATCTAACATTTGCTGTGTTTAATTTATCTATCAAGGTGTTGTCGCTGTTGTATATATCAAGGTGATCTTCCAATGTAATATAACGAGGAAAAGAACAAAACAACATTTTGAACATTCCTTCAAGTGTCTGGAACTGATTAATTAGTGAAAAATCAGTAGAAGAGTCGCAAGCTTTGATTCAACAGTCTCTGGATAAAACTAATTACCAAAATAATATACTCAATACCCTCCAGGCTGAAGGGAATGGTCTAACCGGGGAATATGAGCAATAACCATGTTGCCAATTAACTGATGCAGCTCACCTCACATTGACTCGGTCATCAGCATACACAATGTGTCTTCAGGTGCTATGAATGTGTAACCATATTGCCAACTAATTGACGCAGCTCAAATATCTTTGACTCAGTCACTGGTAACTCCAAGGTCATCTGCACAACATATTTAGATTTAGATGTCAACAACTAGATTGAATAAGCCAAAAGAACTAGAAGGGCAACTTAGCGAAAATGAGGTTTTGATTAACCCTCCTTTTTTTTAACCAACTTAAGAAGTATAAGATTTAAGGAAGCCGGAATTCCTATTCCAATTCAACTTTGTCGCAACAGTTAATTATAATGTTTATGAACAGAGAATGAAGATTTTACCACCGATCTCTCAGTCTAGCAGTATTATTAACTCCTTGTGGCACGGAAAAATGTCTCCAAATCAGACAACTATTCATTACTGAGAAAAAGAAAAAGAGAATCATCAGCTCACCTCATTGAATATTTTACTGTAAGAGGTCTCATTGAAACCCTGCAAAACAAAGCATTTGAGGTTACTTGACTGTCAGCTCTGTAGATCCAAATTTACATGTAAAAGGACACATTATTGATAGTGTGCATGAGTTGGCGGTTATAGAGATACCAATTTTTGGAATAGGCTGAGAGAGGCCTGATTTAATTCTCCAATTTTGACATGGAAGGTATGTATCTTGAAATTATCAACTGCAAATGTCATCATCATGAGAACAGATTCTTTGCCAAGCCCTTTGCCACGACTATACTAGCAAAAGCACCATAAAAAAATGAAAATTAGTCCAAGAAATAAAAAAGAATGTAGGGAAATTGAAAAACAGAGTTGTGACATGCAAACAAGAATGAGAAACTATGTTGCTCGACTCGGGTGAGGGTATCCGATATGAGTGCGGATCTAGAGGTCAGATTCGGAAGATTCAATTTTCAAAAATTTGGGGGTACGGGATTCAACTAAGAAAAATTACAAAAGTAGAGCTATCCAATTATTCTACATTTTGAGAGATTTTGTGGAAAAATTACATGTAGGTTGTAACATTTTAATCTTTCATTTTGATAATTTCTCAAGTTATTCTTCAATCATACATTGTACACAACAAATAAGCAAACTAAATATTATAAGCAAATTACAATAGAACAAATATAATTAAAAATATCAGACAGTGAAATAAAATTAACCTTTTATACAAGAACAGGAATGGAATAACTCTTAGCTATTCATAATTAATTAATCACATGACTAGAGCAACAACGAACCCACCCAGTGAAATCCCACAAAAAAATCAATACACAGTAAAAATTCAGGCTTTACCAAAAACTATGAACATTTGAACTTAACTAATAAAGCATAATCAAATTAGATACTCCTAGCTTTCTTCCTCAATATCATCTTCTTCCAAATACCACTCCTTCTAATTGAAGTTCATCTATTGATAGCTTAATTAAAAATTCGTCGTCTCATTAATATCAAAACAATCTCCACCTAAAGCAACATCGAATCAAAATAAAGAGATATATTAGAAGGTTTTCATGAGAAGGGAGGAAAGAGTTACCGTGCAAAATAAATAATGGAGAAAACTATCAAATAAAGAAAATGTAGACATACTCAAACCCTAATACTTGCTTGATTGACTAATATATTTTCTCTTCTTGTGAAGAGCAACCGTAGATTATAGTGTACAAAACAAAATCTTTAGCTTTTGAAATTGCTAATTTATTTCTCTTGATGTTGTGAATCAAAGAATAAGTGTTCAATTCCTTTCTCAAAAGAGGAAGAAGTTGATTGAGTAAACATCTTGTAAGCTAAGTTTGGCAAAGCAGAGCCTAGACACCATGATTTGCCCACCAAGAAAGAGTATGATCATACATTATAGCCTCAATCACACGATGTTCACTAAATTAACCACTCCCACTACAAAATGCTCCAAAGAGACTTGCTTCATTTCATTTGAAAGTACTATTGGAAGCGTTCAATCATATAATTCAATGACATTTCTCATCTTCTTAGGAGTTAGCCTTCAAATCTCATTTTTACCTTGAAGTAATGATTGGTAATATTATTTTGAAACTAATGAGTGTGTCATACAAGGCAAAGGGAAAATACTTTTGTTCCACCTAGCCACAAGAATACCTTGAAATGTATCAAAAAAATTGACTAGCCAGAAATGAGACCCTTCCCCTCATGCACATAGATTACTTTCTTTAACTTCACAATCATTGTGTCCCAAATGCCATAAATGTGAAGCAACTTTGGCCACTCAAGATCCACATTGTGAAGAGTCCCACATCGAGGGTCAAAGGGATGAGTGGTTTCTCTCTATGGCTTGGGCAATCCTCACCTCTTGAGCAAACTTTTGGGGTTAAGTAATGACCAAGATTCACTGCTTTAACATGATATCAGTCGAAGGATCTCAGTTTCAACTGATCAACTTATTTGATATAATTCAAGATATTCTTATGGTAGGTGGAATAAAATAAAACCCCTTTGAATTGTATGATGCACTCATTGGTTCCAAGATATTGTCATAAATCATGGCTTCAAGGAGAAAATGGCATTCAAAGCGTAGATACAAATAAGATAGAGATATTTCATAAGATAAGTATTGAATGCTTTCATAGATACTTTAAAGATTCAAATGAAATGAAATAAGTTCCTTTGGAGTAAGAAGCATTTTGTAGTGGGAGTGGTTATTTTAGTGAGCTTCATGTGATTGAGGCTATAATGTATGATGATCCTCTTTTTATTTTGAAACTGATAACTTTGTATTCCTTAGCATTAAGGGCTATGCTGGCCACCTCCAAAAGTGTTAGTTACATAGAAAAACCAGCAAAAAAAAGAAAACAGGACTACTTACAAAGCTCCTATGAAATCCATTAGTTGAATTTCTTCTTCTATGTTCATTTCTTTACACCAAAAACCTAAAGTTGTAATTACTTTCCACTTAATCTTCTCTATAGTGCATTCTTTCCCTACAAAAATTCTCTGATTTCTCTCCTTCCAAATGATCCACCAGATACAAGCAGGTACTATTCTCCACCACCTCCTCTGGCTCTTACTACCTCCCCTTCGACCCAACAACTTAGTAGGTCTGTTGTATGTTCTGGCATAATCCAATTTAGGCTAGCTAAATTGGTGAAAAGAGCCCATACTTGTGTTGTTTCTTTGCAGTGGAGGAACAGATGATTGTTGGTTTCTAGAGCCTCTTTACAAAGATAACATCTTGAGGCAATAATTTTTCCCCTCTTTCGAAGTTTATCATGTGTCAGGCAAGCTCTCCTAGTTACCAACCAAGTGAAACACTTCACCTTAATAGGGGCTACACTCTTCCATATAGCACTCCATGGTCCTGATTTCTTTTATTTTTGATGACAAGGGAAACCCACAGCCGCTACCCTTTGGGTGCGCACAGGGTAAAACCCCCGCTCCTATGCAATAGCTCGCCAACCACATAGGAGAGGTAACCCGCACTAGGCAAGCCTGGTGCGACGAGCTCGACCCAGAAGGCAAACCCTTTGCTTTCGCTGGCAAGGGGTTTCGAACTTGAGACCTCCAACATGGAAGTCCCAAGCTTAAACCACTGGGCCACCCCGAAGGGTTATCATGGCCCTAATTTCTTCCCCGCAATTGTGGCTAGATCCCTTTTATACATTCTGTTCACATAGAATTGACCATCAGTATGATGCCTCCATAGCAATTTATCTGTTTCCAGATTTGTGCCAGGAAAATCTCCAATCAAAGCTAGCATATCTGATGTCTCCCTTTTTATACATTGTGTTCACATAGAATTGACCATCAGTATGATGCCTCCATAGCAATTTATCTGTTTCCAGATTTGTGCCAGGAAAATCTCCAATCAAAGCTAGCATATCCTCTTTCTTGGTGGGAAAATCATGATGTCTCGGTTCCACCCTTACAAAACTTATCTTACAAGTTGTTTACTCAACCGACTTCTTCCTCTTGATGTGGAAGGAATTAGAGCATTTATACTTCGATGCACAACATCAAGAAAAACAAATTACATAGCAACTTCAATAGCCGACGATTTAGCGTTTGTAATAGTTGCTCTCTCGTAAGAAGAAAAAATATGTAACTGGACCATGCAAGTACTTGGATGTGGATATATCTACATTTTCTTTGTTAGATATTTTCCTCAACTATTTATTTTGCATGATTTCTTTTTCCTTTTCATGAGAACCTTTTAATATATCTATTCATTTTAATTTAATGTTGCTTTAGGTGGAGATTGTTCTGATATTGATGAAACGAACCACTATTTAATTGAACTATCAATAGAAGAACCTCAATTAGAAAGAGTGGTCTTTGGAGAAGAATTTGAAGATTTGGAAAAAGTTGAAGATATTAAGCAAGGAGTAGCTAACTTGACTATGCTTTGTCGATTTTTGTAAATAAAGTTCAAATGTTCATAGTTTCAGTAAAGAATAAATTTCTACTTTGTGTATTGAACAACAAATTAGGAATAGATAAGTTGTGGCTGAACTGAATGTCCACTTATGTCTTAAATTTTAAGATTTCTAGTTTCACACTTTCACTTTGTTTAAGTTATCTTATTTTCATATTCAAATTGCATGATACAATTTCAAGAGTTATGTCATTCTTGTTCTTGGATAAAAGATAAGTATTCTTTCACTTTATGTCTGGGTTTTTTAATTGTATTTGTTCTATAATATGATTTCCATATTTGGTTTGCTATTTGGTTGTGTACAATACAGGATAAGAGAGTGGAAGAAATATGTCCATCTTAGAGAATATTCAGAACTTTAGTTGTTGCTGCTAGTGCATGTGCCTACTACCTACAACTTGAGAAATTATCAAAATGGAAGATTGAATTCTACAACCTAAATGTAAGTTTTCCACAAAATATCTCTCAAAATTTAGAATATCTTTATAGCTCTATTTTTATAATTTTGAATTTTGTTAATCTCTAATCCTAGCACTGTATCCATACTTGGATTCGTACTCCCAAATCTTAAATATACTTTTTGCCGAATCTGACCTCTAGATGTAGATCCGTAGCGGAAACCCACACCTTTAGTTTGAGCAACACAGGTTGGCTTCATCATCAGAATTCTAAAATAATATGATGAGAATGATGGTATATATAGTTTGCATATGTGAGTGCGTGTGTGCTTTTCTTAGTACAAGTTAGTCAATCCCATCTTTTTGATAGAATATTCTTAGCTAGTACTATCAATTATACATTAATCTATTAATAAGTTCAAGTGGGAAACTATTATCTCTTTTATGTCAAAATATGACTGGATTTGAAATATGATCTTTAGAGTACCTAACTCCCCCCCCCCCCCCTTCTACTTGGATGTGACTGTACTCGAGCTGAGGGTCTCTCGGAAACAGCCTCTCTACCTCCACGAGGTAGTGGTAAGGTCTGCGTACATTATACCCTCCCCAGACCCCACCTAGTGGGATTTACTGGGTATGTTGTTGTTGTTGTTGTTGTTAGAGTACCTAACTTTTTTATAAAAATTGGGCACAACAATGACATACCCAGTGAAATCCCACAAGTGAGGTTTGGGGAGGGTAGAGTGTACACAGAACATACCCCTACCTTGTGGAGGTAAAGAGGCTGTGTTGGAGGACCCTCAGCTCAAGTACAACATATCAAAATAGGTATGAAAAAGGGAAAACGGTAGTGGAGAAACGAAGAAACTAATAAAGAAACAGTAACAACCACAGAATAATGCAATAACCTAATCACAATCAACAAGTGTTGGTGGAATCAAAAGCAAGGCACTATAAGAATACGGCTAAAACCCTCAAAAATGAAGACATATCCATACCAACAAACCTTCTACCCTGATAGACGGCCTCCACACCCTCCAATTTAAGGTCACGTCCTCGGTAATCTAAAGTTGCACCATGTCTTTTTTTTTTTTTTGATAGATTAAAGTTGCACCATGTCTTGCCTGTCTAATACCCGAAATAATGATGTCCTCATAAAGGTAAGATAGATACAACAACAACAACAACAACAACAATAGTGAATTCTCATAAAGTGGGGTCAGCCGTCAGGGGAGAGTAGAGTGTATCCAGACCTTACCACTACCTCTTAGAGTTAGACAGACTATTTCTAAAAGACCTCTGGCTCAAGCAAATCAAAGAAGTAATCAAAAGAAAAACATAACAACTAATAGCAAAGTTGTGCAGCACATATATGCAAGAAACTGTAACACCAATAACAAGGTGCAAATACCTAAACACACTAAATCACAAATTATAATCAGAAACTTAAAACCAAAAACTAATACTACGACTGACTTGTAGCTCCACCCAACCAAAGACCAAAATAGGCTATGAATAAGAACACCGCTCAACTACCTACTAATCTTCTACCCTTATACGCGACCTTTATATCCTCCTATCTAAGGTCATGTCCTTGATAAGTTGCAGATGCGTCAGATCATGCCAAATCACTCTCCCCAATACTTCTACGACCTACCTCTGCCTCTCCTCGAACCCACTATATCCATCCTCTCGCACCTCTTAACTTAGGCATCCGCACATCTCCCTTTCACATGCCCAAACCATATTAGTCTCCTTTCCCTCATTTAGTCCACCACAAAGGCCATTCCCACTGCCCCCGATATCCTCATTCCTAATGCTATCACTCCTAGTATGCCCACACATCCATCTCAACATCCTCTTTTTGTCACTTGCATCTTTTGAACCTGGGAGTTCTTGATTGGCCAACACTCCAGCCCATACAACAAAGACGGTCTAACCACTCCTCTATAAAACTTACCTTTAAACTTTGAGGGCACATTCTTGTCACACAGAAGGCCGGATGCAAGCCTCTACTAAATCCATGACGTACTAATACGATGTGTGACATCATTATCAATCTCAATATTTCCTTGGATCGGAGACCCTAGATACTTAGTTTATATGTAAGTTTTCCTAACATCATATGCTTTGTTAATTAGGAAGAAAATTAGGACCTATGGCAGCCAACTCCCACACCTTGTTGATTCTATTAATGATGCCAAAGTAACCACACCGCTTTTGAATAGCACGTATTTTTATGCATTTTTCTTTAAAAATAAATCTTGTCTAGTGGCTTTTAACGTGGGATGTTAGCTCATCAAATTCATGCACTATACCTATTTTTGTTCTTTTTTTCACGCATTACTTTGGTTCTCTGGCAAAAATATACACATCATTTTGATTTCAAACTTCTTCCTCCACCCTCCCACTCTTTCTCCTCTGTTGATCTTCTTCCTCTTGTCCAACAACTCTTCTTCCTCCTCCTTTTGGTACCAATAGCGGGGGTACAAAGCATGGACTCATGCTTTCTCTAACAAATCCTTAATCAAGCAACTTCTCTACTTGTCTTTGCAATTCCTTTGTCTCTTCGGGATTGCTCCTATAAGCAAACTTATTTGGAAGTGAGAAATTGAGTGAAGTTATTTTGAATTATGCAACGTATCATAGAGAACTAGCCGTCTTGCAGTCTTGGTCCAAAACCTATTTGAAGTCAAAAAGAGACAAGATTGACACAGTTCAGATCTTGTAACATGCTTGAGACTCCGTCAATTTCCTAATCATTTAGGACCCTTCTGAAGATCAGTTCCAGCCATAGGCACTCCATATCTTCGCGTCATCTTTTTGGAGGATTAAGATGTTAATTCTTAAGATCAGGGAATTGATCTTTTAGGGTAGCCTGTCCTAACCAAAGGTCAGTCTAAAATTCTGTCTTTACTCCATTCCCAACTCTATAGTTAGGCCATAATTTTCTGATAGTCTTCCACCCGTCACAACCATAAGTGTAAAGTACATCTCTGGTGATCCACTGATTCATTAAGCCTTATTTTTGGGATATGAATCCTCTCCACAGGGAATTGTTTCTTCACCCGCTGAATCTCCATATCCATTTTTGAAGCAGACTTCTATTGTGCAGATTGAGATTTTTTTATGCCCAAACACCCTTGTTTCTTGCTGAGACTCTGTGAATCCCACTTCACTAAGTTACAACCTTTTTTCTCTTTGTTTCCCTGCCAAAAGAAATCTCTTCTCAACTTGTTGATCTTTTTCACTACTCCCTTAGGAATAGGGAAAAGAGACATCATGTAAGTTTGAAAGGCATCTAATTTAATTTCTTCTGTCTTCGAATTTTATTTTAAGCTTCGACATATATTATTTTAGTTTCTTGTTTCATGTACATGAAACTAACTCAATTATATTAGAAAGGATGAACTGGAGATGCCCTAAAACAAAAGAGATAACAAGCCTAACAAGTGAAGCGTCTGATACACTTGAGAAGGCGTCAGCCGGAAAGTAAGAACTCTTAGACAAGACCTAGAAGAACTAGAAAGTCATTCTAGATTTTCACATCCACTTCATACATTTTCTTTGCTCAAAAAGGCAAAGGGAAAATTGCATACAACAAATTTAGCAGTTCTCTCTTAAACAAAAAATAGGGACTCCTTGGACATAGGCTAGGGGCAAATCCAATAGGCTAACCCTGTAAATGCTTCATCATCCTAATCCTAACTGGTGAACTACCTTTTGAAAACAAGTGATAATTATCCCTCTCAATGACAAAACAAATTTTCACTCCAAATCACAACTACAGATAGAAATCTAATATTGCAACAGACAAAGTTCTTTTAAGGTGGCGGAACCAATCAACTATTGACACAACATTGAGAGTCAAAGCAGCAAATGGGAGATATTAAAGCATGTGTACCTTTTCGGTTCAGCTATCATAATCTCGACTTCAGCCATTTGGGGATCATCCAAGTCATTCATGTATATGTTCACATCACCAACCATGGCTGTCAAAATGCAATATGGTCAAACTGAGAATCACATATCATTCCAGAAAAACCAAGTTCCCACTTCCCTATTGCCCACTAAAACTTGTGAAAGCTACTTTATAAAAACAAAAATATGCAAAACCAATAAGAAAATTCTAAAAGGAAAATTTCAACTAGTTGCAAAAAATTCAGATCCTAATATACAGCTTCATACCTTAGTATGAGCATACAGAGTAATAAAATTACCACAGGTTCTGTGCTGACCATAGGTAAGACCCAGGCAATACAATGTCAAATAAAGCTACATGGAGTGATTAAACTAGAGCAATTGAAGATCAAAACAAGAATGTGACCTTCAACATGAGGTTCTCCATGAGTGAAGTTTCCAACAATTAGTTCCCTGTCCAACAGGATGAAAGTCTGCTCTGCCATTAAAAAGGAATTTCCAATAACATTTTGTAAGAAACCATACAAAGAAAATACAACCAAATACCATTAAATTTCAAGAACATCACTATTTATTCCTTTTTGTCCCAGCCAAAAGCTGACATAAGCAAGTAAGCAACAGTTCAGGAACAATTCACCACTTAGTACTACCATTTGACTTAGAGTACAAGGTGTGCAAGCTAAGTTATAAACCAAACTTATAATTGGTCCTGACAATCGGCATTTCTCCATAATTCAACAAAAAACAGCAATTCAGGTGCCAAGATAGCTTTTCATTTTTTTGATAAACATGAAAAGACAGTATATCTGTTTGCATCAAATAACCCTCCAAAAAAGCAGCAATTCTGGCAAAGATAGGTTTTTTCTTCATCAATAATGAAAAGGGTACCTATCTCTCAAACACACAGTGACATAAGAAGCAAATTTGAACCAAAAATGAAATCCATACTTAAGGGGTCTCGGATAAAAGTATTCTTGATTCCGCTAGAAACAGTAATTCAAGCCAAGATATCTTTAAAAAACATGAAAAGTCAGTATATCTGTTTGCATCAAATTACCCAAAGAAAAACACCAATTCTGGCAAAGATAGGGTTTTTCTTCATGAATAATCAAAAGGGTAACTATATCTCAAACATACAGTGACATAAGAAGTAAAATTTGAACCAAAATTGGAAGACATACGTACTTAAAGGGTCTTGGGTCCAAGAAAGTTGCATTTCATATTCTTGCTCAAGGGTAAGTGGTTCAGAACCAGTTGCTTGAAGGAGAAGAGGATCTTGCATCCATTCATGGTACTTTGGCACATGCTCTCTCATGTAGGGTACCAGTATCACCTTCTCCCCTTCCACGCTCACCTTCATTTTCTCTGTAAAATCCCAGGAGTTGGCAGTGCATCAGTCAGCTTAAAGTTTAAGCTAGGCAATGCACTATTTATTTGTTACGGGCTTCACTATGGCAAACTGCGGGCCACCCTATATTTGATTCTCCAACTTTTGGCATACTTCACAGAGTTGTATCTAGTTCACATTTTCAATTTTTGTGATACTATTTGAACTGACATAAAATTTAAAAACATTAATTAAACTAATCTTAAATATTTTTATAGCTACTAGATCATTTTATTAGGATAAAAAGATAATTTTTAACTTAAGTTGCTTCTAAATTATTATATTTTTTAAATAAATTAAAAAAGAAACAATGTCACATAAATTGAAATAGATGGTTTTTGTGGCTTTCTCAAATAGTTTTTTATATTCTTACGATTAGGGGTGTTCACTAGTTAGTTGGGTCAGTTCTTGATCAAAATCAAACCAACTTAATTGGTTTTAAAATTATCAAAACCAAACCAGACTTAATATAATATACATTTATCGGTTTCGGTTCGATTATTAACCATATACATAAAATTTAAAGAAATAATTTATTCAAAACGTGAAAAAAGTGACAATAAACCATTCAAAACAAAAAATAGTTAGAATGACTGACATTACGAAACTTTTGAACATTGAATTTTCTATGAATAAAGCTTCAAAATTCACTATTTTTGGTCTAAAAGAAGAGACATTGTGACATTTTCAGTTCCACAAAGAATTTTTATGGACACTCATATATATATGAAAATAATAAAATAAATGTTCTCACATTGGGAATTTTTACTTTCATAATTAAATTATAAATAAATTTTGATGAATACATATATAAGATCTTTAAAATTATTTATAAAAATAATATATTATGTATGTATAATAATAAAATTTATGTATATTATTTATCGGTTTGGTTCGGTTCAGTTATTTCTTCTATTTTTTTCGAGTAAAATCATAACCAAACCAAATACTATTGATTTTTTTAAAATCTAAAACCAAACCAAACAAACCAAACAATAAATAAATCGATTCATTTAATTGGTTTGATTCGATTTTTCGATTTGGATCGATTTTTATCCAAATCGTGAACACCCCTACTTACCATTTTAAAATTACTAAGTTAATGTAGTAAGTCACACAATACTTAGGGGGTGGGGGGAAGGATGGTTGAAAAAAGAAAAGGCATGTAATATTTAAAAGTTGAAGTTATGTTTGAGGTCTTTAAACACACATTTAATTACAAAAAAACGTAGAAGTCTTTTGAGTGTAAAAAGAATTTCCCTTGGGGTAATTAACACTAGCAAGCATTTACGTACACCAAAGGAATAACATTTCATTTAGTAGCAAATCATGATATAGTATTTTTTTTTTCCAAATCATAGCAATTCATACTATCGCAGTACAAAGTTTATGGTGCACAACTCAATAACATAATTGAAATAAAATGAAAACGGAAAAGCGTCTAATATATCCCTCAACTTTGGAGCTAATATACCCCGTTGTAAAAGTGACTCATATATACTCTTACCGTTATACAAGTGACTCACATATACTCTTCATCTAACGGAAGTGAAACAATTAGTTTTAAATTTATTTTTTTTACTTTAAATTCTAAAAAAAATCATGTGTATCCTTCTAGCAAAGTTCAAGGTATATTTTAATCTTTTTTCATACAAAGATTATTTTTTGACTTTTTTGATTATGATTATATTTTTTGAGTTTCTTGTTCTTTTTTCTTTTTTTTTTCATTCTTTAGTGTAAAGAAAAAATTTAAAACTAATTTTTGGCAGCTATATTTTAATTTAATTTTTGTATTTGTAAAAAATATGGGGCATCTAGAATAAATTTTACAAGAAAATTAGTGAAACATAAATAAATTTGACCATAAAAATAATAAATTTAAATTAGTCATTGAAACAAAAAAGTCAAAAAAAAATACGTGTGAGGAGGATCAAATATATTTTTTCAAAAATATAATTAAAAACTTAAATTAAAATTAATTTTTCACTTTCATTAGAGGAAAAGGGTGTATGTATGTCATTTGTATAACCATTAGGGTATATATGAGTCACTTTCATAACAAGAGGTATATCAGCTCTAAATGACAAAGTTGAGAAATATATCAGACCCTTTTCCCAAATGAAAATATACTCTACGGAAGAAGTGGAAAGGTCACCACAATTGCAATGGTGGAACGATCAGCAAATCCTCAAGAATCAATTGTAGTTTTCTATTATAGTATTTGCAAGGAAAAGTAAGTAACCTATAATGATTCTTGCTAGGTCATTATAGCTTACTTTTTATTTTCTACCTAAAAAAAAAAAAGTAAGCTATAATGACCTAGCAAGAATCATCAACTCGTCCCAATCTATCGAGGATGAGTCTTTGTAAAACATGTTGTAACAATCCAATACTTCTTTTTGATTGTTTATACTTTAAATCATAATTTAGGATCTTGTATAGGTCAATAATACTTTCTGAAACTTGTTGGCATGGCTTGCATTAGGACCCGAGGGGCTCTGGGGTATTTCAGCATCATTGAAACTCATTTTGATGTTGAAATTTTGCTAGTTCTGGTTTCCTTCTTCGTGACCACGAGGGAGGAAGTTGCTACTCTGGAGGCTTAGAGGAATTGTTAATGTGATCACATCTGGGAACTTTGTGATTGCGAAAATCAGTCAATGGGTTAGTCCGATCAAACCTCTTATGCAATCATGAAGGGGTTGATCATGACCATGAAAGGATAAGCCTGAAGGTATCACGAACATGAAAGAGACGTATTTAGTATATGAAAAAGGGTCAAAACTACCCCTCCATTTGTTTTTGTCTCACAAATATCCCTTACTTTAACCGACTGCCACCAAGCATGTCATGTGGAAAAAAATTGTCACGTGGCCAATCCATATCAGCATCCACCCCTTACAAAATATTTTTTGTATTGTGTCTTTGGTGGTGGTGTGTATTCCCTTTGAAATTGTGGAAGATCAATTTCAAGGTCTAAAGAAAGGTGTCCTCTGTTGAGACCGGTAGAAAAAGGGCCTGGTCTTATTTTTATCCTTCAATTTGACTTAGGTAGGGATGGCAATGGGGCGGTGCGGGGTGGGGGTGGGCAGGTTGAGCTTAACCCGCAAATTTTTTAATCCGTTCTGCCCCGCCCTGCATAACAACTTTTTTTATTTTCAACCCGCCCCACCCCGCCCCGTATAAACCAGCCCCGCATGAACCCGCCCCGCATAACTTTTTTAATATTTTCTTTTTCTAGTTAAGTTTGATACTAAAAATAAAATTCATAACAATAAATATTATTTTTTTTCGTTAAGTTGTAATTAATTTAATAGGATAGTGACTTAATTTTATTTTTTTTGGGGTCAATTGGAAAACATGTAAGAAATTGTTTTACTTTTTATTGAACCATTTTCATATACTATCTCAAATATTTTAGTAGATTTATAGAAATTATCTTAATAAATAATGTTCTATCACTCTTACGACATGTAAAAAGTTAAAATTAAATTTGAACACACATAAAATCACATATACCCGCATCCCATCCACCCCGCACAACCTTAAACCCGCCCCGCCCCACATAGCCTTAAACCCACCCCGCCCCGCATCCACCCCATTACCATCCCTAAACTTAGGGTTTGGGCGGGTTTTAAACGGAACAGGCTGATGAATATTAAATTGGATGATTTTTCGTGGTGGATGCTGATATGGATTGGCCACGTAGCAATTTTATCCACGTGGCGTGCTTGGTGGCACTCCGTTAAAGTGAGGGGTATTTGTGAGCTAAAACAACAAATAGAGAGGTAGTTTTGAGCAAAAAAAAAAAAGCAGGGGTATTTTTGCTCCATTTCGAAAATTCCAGAGTACTTTTGGTCATTTTTTCGTTTAGTTTATATTTACAATATTGGTAAAATTCAACAACATTTTTAATAACGGGGATTTTTTAGGAGCTACTGCTCTTGGATCGTTTCAACCCCAAATTTAATTAGTAAGCGTTTGGCCATGCGATACCATATCACGATATAGAATCGTGAGATGGAATCAATGTTTGGACATGCAATTTTATGTTGATTCCATCTCATGATTTCATATCATGAGATGTGATTCCATATTCTTCAAAAACCATGATATGAGAATTCCATATCATGATTTGAGATATTTTTAATACAAAAATTGATTCACAAATTTATATTTGTGATGTCTTGCAATTTGAAATAACTATGAAGAAGCTTGGAATTGGAATTAGTCATTTTTGGAAAAATTCAAAATCTGAAAATTTGCCGAGTATGGAAAAAAAAATGAGTTTTTGGTCACCTTTGAACGGTAATAACTCCTAGCTCAGGACGAGTTAGCTGTAGTTCTAGTTATGTTTGGAAAGCCCTTGGAATGATCTCTCAAACGCCGCTGAGTTTGCTCGATTCCAAGTTCGTATGAGTGAGTTATACCCTTTGGAAGTTGGGTTGTTGGCACAGCCGTACCAGGCAGTTTAGTCCGAATTTGTAAGGGTATTTTGGTCTTTTTCCTAGCCATTTCTTTTGGTTATATTGAGGTGTTAGACTGATTTTAAATCAGTTTTCCCTTTTTAAAAGTGAGAGTTAGAGTTTTGGAGAGAAGAGAGAAAGAAGAGGAGAAAGAGAAGAAGAAGCAAGGATTTCGTCAAGATCGTCGTGGTTTTCATCGGGGGTGATCCCTATTAAGGTATGTGAGATCATAGTGTTGGGTTGGTTATTTCCCCCACACGCCAAACTCGTTTTAATTCCGAGAAAAGATTGATTGTGGTTGTTGAATTCTTGTGGTTGTGTTGTTGAAGTTCTTGTTGGTTTGGTACATGTTTTCGGTTGTGTTTTGAGTTGAATCTATTATATGTTGAGGGGTTTTATGATTCTAAGTGTCTGGAGCTGGAACCTTTGAACTTAAGGGGTTTAGAGTTAGAAAAACAATTAGGGAAAAAAATGGATTTTTGGGGGAAAAGGGCTGGGGTGTCGCGCCAACCAGCGTGCCCCAAAAAGGGATGTTGAACTTTCCCCTTGGGGTGGCGCGCCTGGCAGAATGCCCAGCAGGCCCCTCTGAAGTTTGAGGGCTGACACCCCACGCCTCTTAGAGCGTCAAGGACGTCAATCCTTCCCTTTCATTTCCCATTTTTTCATACCTGTTCCTTGGTAATGTACCTATGTTTTATAATTGTTTCCAATACTCTAAGGTACATCTAAGCATCCCGAACTCATCCATAAACATGAGATAATTACCCTTGAATCCATAATCCAATTCAAGGCAAGTTAGGATCAAAGTCAAGTGAAGTTAAGAGTCAAGTTTAGAAGTTACGAAGCAAGTCAAAGCAAGTCTTTAAAGTTTTTCAAGAGTCTTTGTTGAACATTTTAACTTCATTTTAAAGATCAAGTTTCAAGTTAAGTAAAGATTATTGAGTTTCAAGTTAAGTAAAGAGTATAGAGTTTCAAGTTAAGCCAAGAGTATAAAGTTGAGTTCATTTTCTCAAAAGTTATTAGGGAACTAAGTATTCCCAAAGAAGTTTATGCATGTTTTCACAATTGAGCAAAGAAAAAGGAACATTGATTCCAAAAGAGCCTTTGGGCTAAGTTTTGAGTAATTATCTCAAACCAAAGAAAGAAGTTTGTTTTTAAAACATATGAGCCAAAGTATATTTTTGGGAGTAGTATTGAGCACCGAATTGGGGACACGAGTTCATATTAACTCAACTCTCCATAAGAATCATGTAGCCGAACATGGGAGTTAACGGGTCATACTTTTTAGATGATCATGTAAGTTAAGCTAGTGGATCCACTAAGTAAAGTAAGGTCCTATATCACGACAAGGTATAGGATGGTCCTTGGGTAACGTGAGGTAAAATGTTGTATCATCACTAAGGCTTATAGTGGCGGTTGTCGGTTAAAGAACCTCCCACAAAACTTATATTACTTTTATATAAGTAAAGTTGAGTTTGTTATCGTTTTATCCTTAACAAACTAAGTTGTTTACAATGTTTTACAAGTTTTATGTATTGCATGTGTCTTATTGTTTTATATTGAGTTCAGTATTTATGAGTCGAACAGAGCCAAGGTAAGTGTTCTCTTGTACTCCTTTCAAGCTTAAGTTGTTGTTTAACTTTCCAGCTCTCATACTCGTATATTCAATGTACTGATGTCAGTTGGCCTGCATCGTCTTATGATGCAGACGCAGGTTCCCAGGATCAACATATTCAGCACGCCGTTGATCTAGCTGAGCACTCCAGAGTCAATAGTGAGCCTTTTTGCATTCCGGAGGACTCGATTATTTTGTTTTCTTATGTTTTGCTTAATTAGGATGTTGCGGGGTCTGTCCTAACATCCATCTCAGTGTTATAGAGGCTTCATAGACAGTCAGTTAGTATTGAGTCTCATATATGTATATATATATATATATATAATATTCTACTTTGAATCTTGAGTTGCCTTTTTGGCCAAATTTTATCAGTTGGGTTGTTTTATAACCTTTCATTGTAGGAAGTTATTCTGTTGAGTTAAGTTTTCGCTGAGTTAAGAAAGTCAGGCCAAGGGTTCGCTTGGGGCCAGCAATGGTCTCCGAGTGCCGGTCCCGCCCAGAGTGTAGGCTCGGGGCGTGACAAACTTGGTATCAGAGCACAGAGTTCAAGAGTCCTAAGGAGTCTATGAAGCCGTGTCTATAGAGTCCTAGTTATCGGTGTGAAGCACGCCACATCTATAATTGGGAGGCTACGACACTTAGGAAAATTTCTCATTTCTTTCATACTTATTTCGTGTGTTAGAGTTTATATCTAAAAAGTTTTCCTCTAATTTGTGCTTGTGCGTGTTTTCAGATAGTCATGCCTCCACAAAGAGCCGGCAGAGGGCGTCTTCCTAGACGTTATATTAAGGAGCAAGAGTTACCTTATGTACCTGGAGTACAACATCAAGGGGAAGTTTCTAATGCTGAGTTTAGAGAAGCAATTAGGATACTGAGTCAAGCTATAACTAATCAGATTGGTCAACAAAGGGGAGCTCGATAAGAATGAGATGACACTTCAAGGATCCGTTAGTTCTTGGGGATAAATCATCCGAGTTTCATGGGTTTGAACACTACTGAGGATCCAGAAAACTTTATTGAGGAGTTGAAGAAGATTTTTGATGTGATGTATGTGGAAGATACTGAGCGAGTTGAACTGGCTACGTATCAATTGAAGAATGTTGCTAGAACTTGGTTCGACTAGTGGAAAGGAAGCAGAGCTGAGAATGCACCACCTGCGAGTTGGGCCTGTTTTGAGGAAGCTTTCTTAGGGCATTTCTTTCCTCGAGAATTGAGAGAGGCCAAGGTACATGAGTTCCTCACACTTAAGCAGGATTCTTTGAGTGTTCATGAGTATGGGTTGAAGTTCACCCAACTATCCCGTTATGCTCCGGAGATGGTTGCAGACATGAGGAGTAGAATGAGCTTATTTGCTGCTGGGCTATCTCATCTGTCAAGTAAGAAAGGTAGGGCTGCAATGCTTATCGGGGACATGGACATATCAAGGATGATGGTTTATGTGCAGCAGGTTGAGGAAGAGAAGCTAAGGGACAGAGAAGAGTTCAGAAATAAGAAGGCTAAGACCGGTAGTGAGTCCGGGCAGTAGAAAGGTAATGTGAACCGTCCGTCCTTTCAACAAAGGCAAAAGGGACCTGCTCCATCATCTGCTAGGGCACCTGCACCTATATACAGAGGTGAATATAATGGCAAGAATTCGATGGACTTCAAGGCTAGACCAGCACAGTCTTCAGGTAGTATGGCACAAGAAAGTAGTTTGTTTTCTGCATGTGCTAGGTGTGGTAGAACCCACCCGGGTAAATGTCGTGATGGTCAGACAGGTTGTTTTAAGTGTGGAAAAGAGGGTCACTTCATGAATGAGTGCCCTAAGAATAAGCAAGGAAGTGAAAATTTGGGCAGTAAGGCCCAATCTTCATCAATTGCTCCCCGAGACAGGATGGCACCCAGAGGAGCTACTTCTAGTACGAGCGGAGGAGCAAACCGCCTCTATGCACTCACCAGTCATCTTGAGCAAGAGAACTCTCCGAATGTGGTCACTGGTATGATCAAAGTCTTTGCTTTTGATGTGTATGCTTTGCTAGACCCAGGAGCAAGTTTATCGTTTGTAACTCCTTACGTTGCAAATAAGTTTGATGTTCTTCCTGAAAGACTTTGTGAACCCTTTTGTGTTTCTACACTTGTTGGGGAGTCTATTCTAGCAGAAAGAGTCTATCATGATTGTCCCGTTTCCATCAATCACAAGAGCACCGTGGTTGATTTGGTTGAGTTAGACATGGCAGATTTCGATGTCCTTTTAGGTATGGATTGGCTTCATGCTTGTTATGCATCCTTAGATTGAAGAACTCGAGTGGTCAAGTTCCAGTTTTTAAATGAGCCGGTCATAGAGTGGAGTAGCAGTTCGGTTGTGCCTAAGGGTCATTTCATTTCATACCTTAAGGTGAGAAAGTTAGTTTTGAAGGGTTGTGTCTATCACTTAGTCCGAGTTAATGACTCTAGTGTTGAGATACCTCCTTTTCAGTCAGTTTCTATAGTAAGAGAGTTTCCAGAAGTTTTTCCTGATGATCTACCCGAAATTCCTCCTGAGAGAGAAATAGAGTTCGGCATAGATCTCATTCCAGATACTCATCATATCTCTATTCCGCCTTATAGAATGGCACCATCAGAGTTGAAAGAGTTGAAAGAGCAGTTGAAAGATCTCCTAGATAAGGGCTTCATTCGACCAAGTGTCTCACCTTGGGGTGCTCCGGTCTTGTTTGTGAGAAAGAAAGATGGTTCCCTCAGGATGTGTATAGACTACCGCCAGTTGAACAAGGTTACTATCAAGAATAAGTATCCTCTTTCGCGGATTAATGATCTTTTCAACCAGCTTCAAGGTGCTTCCTGTTTATCAAATATTAACCTCAGATCAGGTTATCATCAATTAAGAGTAAGAGAATGTGATATTCCAAAGACAGCTTTCAGAACCAGTTATGGTCATTATGAGTTTTTCATCATGTCTTTTGGTTTGACCAACGCACTGGCAGTATTCATGGACCTTATGCATAGAATCTTCAAACCTTATTTAGATATGTTTGTTATCGTCTTCATTGATGACATACTAATCTATTCAAGGAATGAAGAAAAATCATGCTAGTCATCTCAGAATAGTTCTTCAGACGTTGAAAGATAAGAAGTTGTATGCCAAATTCTTTAAGTGTGAGTTTTGGCTTTAGTCTGTGGCGTTCCTAGGCCACATGTATCTGGTGATGGAATTAAAGTTGATACTCAGAAAATTAAGGCAGTGCAGAATTGGCCTAGACCCACATCTCCAACTGAAATTAGGAGTTTCTTGGGTTTAGCTGGCTATTATAGAAGATTTGTAAAGGGGTTCTCGTCTATTGCATCTCCTTTGACCAAGTTGACTTAGAAAACAGTAAAATTTCAATGGTATGAAGCTTATGAGAAAAGTTTTCAGGAATTGAAAAAGAGGTTAATTACTGCTCCAGTTTTGACCTTACCAGAAGGTACTCAAGGTTTTGTGGTGTATTATGATGTATCTAGGGTTGGTTTGGGTTGTGTCTTAATGCAGAATGGCAAGGTTATAGCTTATGCCTCCAGACAGTTGAAAGTTCATGAGAAGAACTACCTAACCCATGACTTAGAGTTGGCTGCTGTAGTATTTGCTTTGAAGATATGGCGTCATTACTTGTATGGTGTGCATGTCGATGTGTTCACTCATCACAAGAGTCTTCAATATGTGCTTACTTAGAAAGAGCTTAATCTCAGACAGAGGAGATGGTTAGAATTACTCAAGGATTATGACCTGAGTATTCTTTACCACCCAGGTAAGGCTAATGTTGTTGCTGATTCTTTAAGCAGGTGGTCTATGGGAAGCACCACCCATATTAAAGAAGGAAAGAAAGAGTTAGCAAAAGATGTGCACAGATTGGCATGCCTGAGAGTCAGACTTATATATTTCGCAGAAGGAAGAATAGCGATGACGAGCGGGGCGAAGTCATCATTGGTGTCAAAAGTGAAAGAGAAACAAGTTCAAGATCCCATTTTGCTTGAATTGAAGGCAAATGTTCAAAAGCAAAGAGTATTAGCTTTTGAACAAGGGGGAGATGGTGTATTGAGTATCAAAGTAGATTGTGTGTACCTATGGTAGATGGACTCCAAGAGAGGATTATGGAGGAAGCTCACAGCTCTAGATATTCAATTCATCCGGGTTCCACAAAGATGTATTATGACATGAGAGAAGTTTATTGGTGGAATGGCATGAACAAGGGCATTATAGAGTTTGTTACTAAATGTCCAAATTGCCAGCAAGTAAAAGTTGAACACCAAAGGCCCGATGGTTTGGCGCAGAATATAGAACTTCCGAAATGAAAGTGGGAGATGATTAACATGGATTTCATCACAGGGTTGCCAAGGTCTCGCAAACAATATGATTCTATTGGGGTAATTGTCGACAGAATGACAAAATCAACCCATTTTCTACCAGTAAAAACTACCTATTCAACAGAAGATTATGCCAAGTTATATATTCAAGAGGTGGTGAGACTTTATGGAGTCCCAGTCTCCATCATTTCAGATAGAGGTGCACAGTTTACCACACAGTTCTGGAAATCTTTTTAGAAAGGCTTTGGTTCGAATGTGAACTTAAGTACTGCCTTTCATCCTCAGACTGATGGGCAAGTAGAACGTACTATTCAGACATTAGAAGATATGCTTAGGGATTGTGTGATTGATTTCAAAGGTAATTAGGATGATCACCTACCTCTCATTGAGTTTGCCTACAACAATAGTTATCACTCTAACATCCAGATGGCTCCATATGAAGCTCTTTATGGGAGAAGATGCAGATCTCCTATTAGATGGTTTGAAGTTGGTGAAGTAGGGTTGATAGGACCAGATTTAGTTCACCAAGCTATAGAGAAGGTGAAAGTGATTCAAGAGAGGTTGAAAACGGCACAGAGTCGTCAAAAATCCTACACCGATATTAGGAGAAAAGCGTTAGAATTTGAAGTAGATGATTGGGTATATTTGAAAGTTTCACCCATGAAGGGGGTTATGAGGTTTGGTAAGAAGGGAAAACTTAGTCCCCGATATATTGGACCTTATGGCATAGTCAAGAGGGTTGGCAATGTAGCTTATGAGTTGAAGCTACCACAGGAACTAGCAACGGTTCATTCGGTTTTTCACATCTCCATGTTGAAGAAGTGCATATGAGACCCTTCGTTGATCATACCTACTGAAAATATTGGGATCAAGGATAACTTATCTTATGAGGAAATTCTTGTTCAGATTTTAGACATCAAGTTTGCAGGTTGAGAACGAAAGATGTAGCATCAGTCAAGGTCCTTTAGAAGAACCAATTTGTCGAGGAAGCTACTTGGGAAGCCGAAGAGGACATGAAGAAGAGATATCCATATCTCTTTGAATTCAGAGGAAATGTAGATCAAGGTACTAATTTCCTTCTTAGTGCTCTTTAATTTATAGTGAGCATGTAGTAGTTATTGTTATTGTTGTTTGCATGGTTCCTTGTTGGGTGTTTGAGTTGATGTTACTCCCTTAGCCTAGTAAGAGTAACCTCATTCGAGGACGAATGTTCCCAAGGGGGAGATATTGTGATGTCTTGCAATTTGAAATAACTATGAAGAAGCTTGGAATTGGAATTAGTCATTTTTGGAAAAATTCAAAATCTGGAAATTTGCCGAGTATGGAAAAAAAATGAGTTTTTGGTCACCTTTGAATGGTAATAACTCCTACCTCAGGATGATTTAGGCGTAGTTCCAGTTATGTTTGGAAAGTCCTTGGAATGATCTCTCGAACGCCGCCGAGTTTGCTCGATTCCAAGTTCGTATGAGTAAGTTATACCCTTTGGAAGTTGGGCTATTGGCACAGCCGTACCGGGCAGTTTAGTCCGAATTTGTAAGGGTATTTTGGTGTTTTCCCTAGCCATTTCTTTTGGTTATATTAAGGTGTTAGACTGATTTTAAATCAGTTTTCCCTTTTTAAAAGTTAGAGTTAGGGTTTTAGAGAGAAGAGAGAAAGAAGAGGAGAAAGAGAAGAAGAAGCAAGGATTTAGTCAAGATCATCCTGGTTTTCGTCGGGGGTGATCCCTATTAAGGTATGTGAGATCATAGTGTTGGGTTGGTTCTTTCCCCCACACGCCAAACTCATTTTAATTCCGAGAAAAGATTGATTGTGGTTGTTGAATTCTTGTGGTTGTGTTGTTGAAGTTCTTGTTGGTTTGTACATGTTTCCGGTTATGTTTTGAATTGAATCTATTATATGTTGAGGGGTTTTATGATTCTAAGTGTTTGGAGCTGAAACCTTTGAACTTAAGGGGTTTAGAGTTGGAAAAACAATTAGGGAAAAAAATAGGATTTTTGGGGGAAAAGGGTTGGGGTGTCGCGCTAGCCAGCGCGCCCCAAAAAGGGATGCTGAACTTTCCCCTTGGGGTGGCGCGCTTGGCAAAACGCCCAGTAGGCCCCTCTGAAGTTTGAGGGTTGGTGCCCCGCGCCTCTTAGAGCGCCAAGGACGCCAATCCTTCCCTTTCATTTCCCACTTTTTCATACATGTTCCTTGGTAATGTACCTATGTTTTATAATTGTTTCCAATACTCTAAGGTACATCTAAACATCCTGAACTCATCCATAAATATGAGATCATTACCCTTGAATCCATAATCCAATTCAAGGCAAGTTAGGATCAAAGTCAAGTGAAGTTAAGAGTCAAGTTTAGAAGTTATGAAGCAAGTCAAAGCAAGTCTTTAAAGTTTTTCAAGAGTCTTTGTTGAACATTTTAACTTCATTTTAAAGATCAAGTTTCAAGTTAAGTAAAGATTATTGAGTTTTAAGTTAAGTAAAGAGTATAGAGTTTCAAGTTAAGCCAAGAGTATAAAGTTGAGTTCATTTTCTCAAAAGTTATTAGGGAACTAAGTATTCCCAAAGAAGTTTATGCATGTTTTCACAATTGAGCAAAGAAAAGGGAACATTGATTCCAAAAGAGCCTTTGGGCTAAGTTTTGAGTTATTATCTCAAACCAAAAAGAGAAGTTTGTTTTTAAAACATATGAGCCAAAGTATATTTTTGGGAGTAGTATTGAGCACCGAATTGGGAACATGAGTTCATATTAACTCAACTCTCCATAATAACCATGTAGCCAAAATGGGAGTTTACGGGTAATACGTTTTAGATGATCACGTAAGTTAAGCTAGTGGATCCACTACGTAAAGTAAGGTCCTATATCACAGCAAGGTATAGGATGGTCCTTGGGCAACATGAGGTAAAACGTTGTATCATCACTAAGACTCATAGTGGTGGTTGTTGGTTAAAAAACCTCCCACAAAACTTATATTACTTTTATATAAGTAAAGTTGAGTTTGTTATCATTTTATCCTTAACGAACTAAGTTGTTTACAATGTTTTACAAGCTTTATGTATTGCATGTGTCTTATTGTTTTATATTGAGTTCAGTATTCATGAGTCGAACAAAGCTAAGGTAAGTGTTCTCTTGTACTCCTTTCAAGTTTAAGTTGTTGTTTAGCTTTCCAGCTCTCATACTCGTACATTCAATATACTGATGCCAGTTGGCCTGCATCGTCTTATGATGTAGACGCAGGTACCCAGGATCAGTATTCAGCACGCCGTTGATCTAACTGAGCAATCCAGAGTCAATGGTGAGCCTTTTTGCATTCTGGAGGACTCGATTATTTTGTTTTCTTATGTTTTGCTTAATTAGGATGTTGCGGGGTCTGTCCCAACATCCATCTCAGTGTTATAGAGGCTTCATAGACAGTCAGTCAGTCAGTCAGTTAGTATTGTTCTACTTTGAGTCTTGAGTTGCCTTTTTGGCCAGATTTTATCAGTTGGGTTGTTTTATGACCTTTCATTGCAGGAAGTTATTTTGTTGAGTTAAGTTTCCGCTGAGTTAAGAAAGTCAGGCCAAGGGTTCGCTTGGGGCCAGCAATGGTTTCCGAGTGCCGGTCCCGCCCAGGGTGTAGGCTCGGGGCGTGACAATATTTTGTTAAAACAACCCCACATTTATATCTACTAACCATTTATGTTATATGTAAATAAATTTTACAATGACATCATTACTTTTTAAAATTTATTATTCTCACCAACATATAGTGACTTTAACTCACACCAACTAATTGTTGAGTAATATTAAAGACTAGTACACTACAATATATGTTCAATTTTTTTTATTGAATTAAGGTTTGATGAATTAAAGTTAGATGAAACAGTTACTTAAGTGGAGAACAAATAGCAATGTAATAATTTATCATGCGATTTTACAATTTTTTGTTTATTTGGTAAGATTGAATAAATAATTGGGGATATTTTAATAGTTTTACAACTTATGAGATTCTTATGTTTATGAGAAAATATACAACACAAAATTTCATATCATATGTCCAAACAAACTTTCAATTTCATCTTATAATTTTATATTACGTTATCATATCATGATATCATATCGCATGGCCAAATGGAATGTATGAATTCCTTAATTACATCGATCTAGAAACTATATATGTGTAAACTTCATTGAACTGTATCGATCGGCGGAATCCAGAGGTTTAAAAGGATAAAATTGGGAATTTTAGACCTAGACCTAAAATTTGAAAATTATTAATTTGACTTAGCAATAAATATCAGTACTGGATTTTAGTTATAAGGCTGGAATCCCTCCTTGGCTTATGAATAGTGTGTTCATGAATTTAATTTTCGATTTTGAATTGTTGACTTGAGGGGCGGGTGTGGGTTGACTTTGCCATCGGGGTGTCAAAAAGTTATGGGATTAGTTTTTAGACTAATTTGGATTTGTTATTCATAGCTAATGCGATCCTATAGAACTTGCTCCTCTATGTTACTTAACATACCATCAAAAATAACAATGATATGTTTGAGTATTGGATATTCAATAAGTGTCTCATGTCTGGGGGCAAGAGTTAATACAACAATAACAACATACCTATTGTAATTTTACAAGTAGGATGTGGAGAGGGTGAAGTGTATGTAGACTTTACTCCTACCTCATAGAGATAGAAAAGATGTTCTAGATAGACCCTCAAATTAAATAAAACATGTCAAACAACTTGCAAAAGGAAGATACAAATATGGGGGAAATACAATAATAAGAAAATGCAAGATAATATGAAATGGAGAGTATTACCAAACAAACAAGAGAAAGAACAGTTGCAACAATGAAACAATGCAGTAATTGGAGTACAAAAACAACACAAGTGATAACTGAAATCAAAGATTAAAAAAAAAAAACTAAGAGAATAGTGCTAAAACTACTGGTAAGAAGGAAGGCCCAAGTATGACCCCCCAAGCTTATGCTGCAAGGAAGCGAAGGAACTCTGATCCACCAACTAACTTTCTAGCCTAATTTGCGGTCTTCAAACTCTCATATCAAAGGTCACATCTTGATATGATCAAGGTGCATTATGTCTTATATAATCACTTCCCCCAATACTTCTTTGGCATGCATGTACCACTCTTGACACCCGCCATTACCAACCACTTACCCCTTCTCACTGGGGCATCTACACTTCTCCTCTTCACATACCCAAACCATCTCAACCTCTTTTCCCTCATCTTTTTCAACACGGAGTCCACTCTTACCTTGTCTTGGATATATTTATTTCTTTCCTTGCCTCTCCTAGAGTGCCCACACATATACATCAATACTTTTCTCTCTGACTCTTATCTTCTAAATATGAACTTTTAATTGGTCAACATCCCCCTCCATAAAACATAGTCGATCTAACCAGATCTCTATAGAAATTAGCAATCATGAGTTTTGATAATACCTTTTTATCACACAAGACTCCGATGAGCCTCAATATAACACTCCATCTGTTCAGAATGTTTAAAATGTTTAAATTAACACATACTTTTGGGGTAAGACTAGGAGTACTTAATATGATAAAAAACAATCATTTGTTAAAAGGTATTTAAATCGCACAATGGTTGTATGTTAATTTTTTTAGTCAAGCAAATTGTAAAACAAAACTGGACAAAAGTTATTGCAGATTACTTTCTTGAATTCTCTGAAATTTTAGGTCATATGTCATAGCTTTTTATTAATATACTTGAAGTTAGGGGCTGATCCACGCACAAAATCTCTATGAATCTAGTTTTCAATACATTAAATCATTTGCCAATACAACTTTAGAGTAGAGAGATATCTGCATTTTTGCGAGACTACATAGGCAGGTAGGTCAAGGCTGGCCCTAGGTCAGTGGAGTGGATATATATTGTGGTATTCTCTCTAGAAGTCATTTTTCTCTTATAAAAACTTCTTCCCAAGATCTAAAAATATAGTAGAAGATCAAAATATTCCTTAAATATTGATAACTCGGGATTAAGTGCTAAATGGAAATTTTTCTATGCATTGAACCTGTCATTTTGGCATAATTTTCTCCGTATTTTGTGTGGTGTTGCTCTTATGAGGTGCGGACAATGGGCTGTTAAGGACATTGATGGTATTTGTGGCAGTAGCTACAGAGTTATATCGGCAAGGTAAGGATCTTGTACACTTATTCTTTGTTTTTGACATGAAACATAAGTATTTGGGCATGAAATAAGAATAGGACTACTATGCATTAAGCAATACGAATGATAGGTTTCAAGCTTAGCAACACTTCTAATCATGCTCCTCTTTAGGAATACTACACATCATCTGCATCACTATCACAACTGAAAAAGGATCACTAAAAGAGCTTAGAGCGAAAGATTATAAGTACGATTCATTCGAGATATATGATATAAGAATATGTATGATATATCATTATTTCTCTAGCTATAGAGGGTAAATCACGAATTCGTGAGACTGAGCATACTATGAGACCTAAGTGCTTATGTGAATAGATTCATATCATGAGGATGATATTCATAACTTTATGGACTAAGATTGAGATCAAGAGGCTAAACTCTTCGCCTCTTGTTCTGGGAACTAAGCATAGATGTGAATCTATCTAAATTGTATGAGTATATTGATGGACATAATACTAATATCCGAGACATCAACAAGGTGTGATAATGATAGATATTTGAGGAATACACTAGAGTATGAATGGATTGATATATTACCATAACTCTTTTATAAGCACATCACTATCTGATTCCCAACACTTGACTTGGTTCCTCACCTTATCACCACCCTTAGGTCTGAAACCAACACTCTAAGGCTATAGACCTATTCCATATTTTCTAAACTAGTCTATATATATCCACTTTACTCTAATACTCGGGAAATGCTAATCTCATAGCTACTGAACTCTCTATGTGCAAATACTAAGGTTCCTTCTAGGGATTCTTTTTGAGATGTTTCTCTTAACTTCTTCCAGTTTCTATAGAAATCTTTCTATAATCATTACCCACATTGGCTTATAAATCCGCTTTATCTAACTTTTAATAGTCTAACATCTCCTTGTTAGCCCAATAATATTGTCCTTCTACGTTCATATCTACCTAACTGGAGGAAGCTTGAATATATTTAAGAGACTCATCATTGTCTATATATGATCCCTTCGACCAAACTCTTAAGGGTAATAAAGAACGCTTACATCAACCTACTCCACATTGGCAACTCAAATATACTATGTAGGCACACATAGCAAATCATAGACTTAATTAGAGCCTCATCTGACTATATACAATCTTGGGTACACCTCTTAATATTTTTGTTTATCTAATTAATGATGTAGCCACACTTCATTACTCTCATCTAAGAATCGTAGTACCACACTTGTACCACTCACATTTATTACAAATTAACACCTTAATTTCTCACCTACTATATGTTAAACCTACTAGATCAAATCTAAAAACTAACGTCATCACCCTCATGTTGTCATCCTTTTTATCACGACACTCATCTCAAATTCAAGCTTAGTGTCTAGTACTAAATACGGAAAGCAATATAATTGCTCACATAATATACTATCTTATGACTACTAGATAAAATTAAGAAAAACTCACCCACTAAGACCTCATGACAAGTAGTCAATCTTTATCTCTCAGTCTACCTAGTTGCAATTTATCGTTACATTTTCTTTTACAACCTAAGTACTATTTACCCATCCACTATACATCATTGTCTAATTACTTTCATAACCCTATGACTATCATGGGGCTCTCCCTTCAAAATGATAAGTCGGGCTTAGATCTATCACCTCATGACTACTATATCCTTCTGTTCTACACCTATACTAGGTCTTTACTAACACAATAACACATCATCATAAACTTCTTTCTTGGTTCAAGTATATTCTAACTCATCATAGCTAGTAACTGATCATCTACCTTCTATCTTGAAATTCACACAAAATTATTACTCTTTTGTCAACACATAAGGGAAAATCACCCCCTTAATAACTTACTTGGTACATGACAACAACTACATATTTTACTCAATAACTATCTCCACTTCGTAGGTTACTACACTTCTATATATATACTTCTAGCTTTGGGCACTTCTACTACGACTAGCTTTTAATATCACATATCATACTATATGGTGCACAACTCAATAACATAATTGAAATAAAATGTAAATCTACTATGCGGACGAAGTGGATAGCTCACCACAATTGCAATAGTGGAACGATCAGCAAATCCTCAAGAATCAATTGTAGTTTTCTATTATAGTATTTGCAAGGAATAGTAAGTAGGCTATAATGACCTAGCAAGAATCATCGACTCATTCGGATCTATCGAGGACAAGTCTTTGTAAAACATGTTGTAACAGTCCAATACTTCTTTTTGATTGTTTATACTTTAAATCAGAATTTAGGATCTTGTATAAGTCGATAATACTTTTTGAAACTTGTTGGCATGGCTTGCATTAGGACCCGAGGGGTTCCAGGGTATTTTAACATCATTGAAACTCATTTTGATGTTGAAAGTTTTGCTAGTTCTTGTTTCCTTCTTCGTGACCACGAGGGAGGAAGTTGCTAATCTGGAGGCTTAGAGGAATTGTCAATGTGACCGCATCTGGGAACTTCGTGACTGCGAAAATCAGTCAATGCGTTGGTCTGATCAAACCTCTTACGCAATCATGAAGGTGTTGATTGTGACCGTGAAAAGATAAGTCTGAACGTGAAGACGTATTTAGTAACGGTAAATGATCAAAATTATCTCTAAACTATATCTGAAATGGGGCACAAATACCCTCCATTTATTTTATTTTATTTTTGCTCAAAACTACCCCTCCATTTGTTTTTGTCTCACAAATACCCTTCATTTAATGGAGTGCCACCAAGCACATCATGTGGGGAAAAAATTGCCATGTGGTCAATCCCCATCAAGATCCAGCATGAAAAATAATCCAATTTAACTAGAAATAGAAAAGGTGTTCTCGAGAGGCCCTCAAATTAAATAAAGCATGCCAAACAACTTGAAAAAGGGGATACAAAAATGGGGAAAATACAATAATAAGAAAATGCAAGATAATAGGAAATGGAGAGTATTACAAAACAAAAAAGAGAAAAAATAGTTACGACAACGAAACAATGTAGTAATTGGAGAAGAAAAAACACAAGTGATAGCTGAAATCAATGATTAAAAAAATCTAAGAGAATAGAGCTAAATTAAAACTACTGGTAAGAAGGAAGCACCAAGCATATCCGGTAGGGAAGCGAAAGAACTCTAAACTACCAACTAACTTTCTACCCTAATCTGGAACCTCCAAACTCTCCTATTTAAGGTCACATCCTTGATAGGATCAAAGTGCATTTCTATATTTCTATATCGCAAAGGAATACAAGTGATACTAAAGCGAATGAATACAAGTGATAAAGATGTTTCAGCCTGTATGCATCGAATAAACATGTATCAACCTGTATTTTTGTATCACGGGGATCAATATACAAGAGATACAAGAGCAAATGAATATAATATACAAGTGATATACCTTGTATCAACCTGTATGTATCGAATAACACATATCAACTTGTATGTATCGAATAACACATATCAACTTGTATGTATATATCTAGCATCTCTCCTCTCTCTATCCCAAATCTTGCTCTGCCTCACTCCTGACTCTCCTAAAATCACTTATCTCTCTCCTTTTCCTCTCAATATCGCTCACCTCTTCTTCTTTTCTTTTCTTTTCTTTTTTGCTAGGAATGCTAAATACCCATATATAGCTACATATGTCTAATATTAGTCATTTCTAAAACTTTTCCTTAAACTAAAATATAAGACTTTTTTTTTCATTTGGATCTAGAAGTTGGGCTTGGCCGCCTAAGTTTTATTTGGTCTATAATATATCGTTTTTGATATGTAAAATCTACTACATTGTTTCATATTAAATTAATAGTTGTTCTTATAGAAAATGATCCGACAGGACAAATCATCACAAATGTTAAAACATTATATGTGCAACTCTAGCTAGTTATCTTATTTAATGGGACTTATATTTCACTTATTATATAGTAGGTAGAAATGTTAGAATGAAAGAAGTTGGCTGATCTGGTAAATAAAGTTCATAGAATAAAGAAAAAAATTACTATAAAAGTCTCGATCATTTCTTGTGGAGAAACATATTTTAATACATTTCAACTCTATTATTTGTTTACTTCTTATTGATTTGTACTTATAATTTTACTTATTAAATAGCAATCATAAAAAAATCTATTGAAGAAAATCAAGTGAAATCTTTCAACAACTATTGTTGAACTACTTCCTAGGGATGGAGGGGTTATTTGATGATCAACTAAACTACTAAAGCACTTTCACCTAAGAGCTCTTCCTTTATTTTATCTCTTACTTATTTTCTATTTGAGAGTACTTACGATAATATATTTCTAACTAATATAATTCTCTCAACAAAATTTACTCCAAGTATAAAAAAAAATCAAAACTAAAATTTGAATTTGTTCCCTTTTACACCAGTAAATGAAACTGGCGCCTTATATCAATTGGTCCATCTTTACTTTGGACACCTAATCTCAAAGTTGTGAAGGACGAACACAACTTCAAAAGTTGTACGGTGCAATTCCAACAAGCATATGAATAAGTGCATTTTTCTAATTTCAAGGGATAAATTGGTTCTTCTCTCATAAAGCCATGTGTTATTACTTAGTACAACTGTCTTCCCAATACTTTAACCCATTCCCACCTTCTCCTTATCATATTCTAGACTATTCTTCATGAAGTTCTGTAATGGAGCTCTTGAAATTGTAGAAAAATTGTTATCAAAATAGGTTTTTATCGTTCTTAATTTCTTTGGTGTTATCTTTTTTTTTTGTCTCTTCAAGTAAATCTGCTCTTTGTCATTGTTGAAATTTTCCACCACAATAAAAAATCGCAACACGGAGAAAGAGCAAATACAGTTCTGGTAACAATCTTTTTTTGAAGTTTGTTGCTTTGTTTAAGTTTTTCATTGAGTTGTATCATGCATGTGTGATTGTGTTTTTTTTCCTTCTTTCTCTTTCATCCTTTCTTTTGTTTTACTCATTTTTTGTGATGGAATTTCAACAGCCGACTCTTTATTTTCATTTCATTTTGAATATTTTGGTTCATAAAGATTTATAATTTGATAAATCGAATGAATTTTAAGCTCACTAATATTATTAAGTAATTAAGTATCTTTTGCAACTACTAAGTTTTGGTCCAAATATGAATACTAGATACTCTGATATATGTCTCCCCGTTTATTGATTTTCTCATTTCTTCAATAATCATCTTATTCTGATGTGGTTGCTTCTATTGCTTTGCTCTTCTTAGTAAGTTTTATTTAATTTTTTTTGTCCTCTGCTTGGTGTATTGGCAGAAGTTCAACATGCATGCATCTATATAGTTGATTGTTTTTTTTTCCTTAAATATTTTATTTTAGTTCTAAATTTGTTATGTTGAGTTTTTATCTATTCTCGCCTTTTAATACATCTTACTGTTAATGAAATTCTGGTGATATTAGTATTTTTGCTATTTGTTTGAGTAGTTTGTTTTCACATGCATATTGATAACTACATTAGATTTGCACTCTGATGAACGGAAGGTATTTGACAATATGCCTAAATCAACTAAATATTTTTTCACAATAGATTTTCTACAAAAAAAATAAAATTGTATGAAGTAAGAGATAAAATTAAGACAGGATTGCTATAGTATAAGGCGTGATTCATGCTCAGTCTAAAGCATTTCTCTGTCATTGCTTTAATTTCTATTCTACCTCTTAAATCCTAAAAAAAATACATGTACAACAAATATTAGATCCTTTCTTTCTCTATCATTTGTGCATGTTTTCACTACGCTATTCAGAAATATCAAGATTGCTAATTTTTTCTTTGTTCTTAATTGTCAAACTTGGTTCCTGATGATTTGCAAGTTTCGTCATCTTTACCTCCAATTGACACACAACAATAATGTAGCTTCATCTCCTTATTATGGTATGTTCATCTTCTCATAAATGTCTTTATTTTTGAAAATTGCAAGTAATTTTACCATATTTGAACAAGCCATTTTCGATTTGCTTTGCTTCACCTATGTTTTTTTTTCTTGAATTGCTTTTGTCTTTTGGTTATCTCGATTCTCCGCATTGGTTAAATGTGATATAAATTAATAACAAAGTTGGTTCTCTCAATTCTCACTTTAGTGATCCACATATGTGCGCTATGAACAGTTTATCACATAATTGTACAAAAAGAAATAGTTATTGTATTGCATTTGTGAACTTATATATTTTATTGGTAACTGAACTTTGGAACTATTTAATTGGTAGTTAAATTACATTCCCTTTTCTCATGAACATGTGTGTTGTACTTCTCCTTAAGCAAATATGTGTACGCATATTAGATAGATAGGCACACTTTCTCCATCATCATTTTTCACCAAGGAAATCATTTCTTATGCACCTATTGTGTTTGATAGTATGCCGAACAGACTGAACAACTCTTATTTCTTTGTTTTCTCCACAGAGTTTCCACAACATTTTCCTCTGTCAGACAACTATCCAAAAGGTAGATTTTAATTAATTTCTACTAGACAATACTATTATATAGATCAGTATGTGTGTTATTTGTGATTGGGTTCAAATTTTTTTGGAACCTGTATCCTTTGTTTGCCTATGGTCTGATTGCATTTTGATACTGCATAATGACTTTGTTTTTACTAAGAAATATTAGTTATAAATAATGTATGTTGTTTAGAATTAAACCAAAATGTGACTTTACTTTAACAAAATTGAGAACTACTTGCAATAGTAATATTCGACAAACAAGGACGATGTGTTGCATGACCCCAAAATACTGACAGGAGTGTAATTAGAGATGTTATGGGTGATCACTTTACTTATCTATACTTAGTGTTCTTAAGATTACTTGAGAAGTAGTGCTAACATATGGAGTAATGCTAATTATGCTTTCAATGACTTGAAATCGTGTCATTTCTTTCTTCACTTCTTTTCATTGATCTTCTAATGGAACTTGCAAATGTTGGTTAAATGTTTCTTTATAGTCTGTTTTGAGACTTGATTTTGTTAAGTAGAATGCAACTTGAGGATGGTCCACTTGTTCAGTTTGTGCTCAATGTTATCGCCACCCTTCAGGAAAAGAGTATTCATCTGCTTTATTGGTTGTCTGAGATATCTTTAAATTATGTTCCTTTTTTTTCTTCCTTATAAGTTATAACTGCATCGTAATTCCTATGAACTTATAACTGCATCCTAATTCCTAGGAGCTATCATAACTTTTGGATAATCTCCTTGCTAATCTAGTGTTGTTGGATATGCAGGTCAATGCGGCTATGATCTGAACAAGGTTAGTGATATCAACTCAACAACTTTGTAATCATGTGTGTTTTTTAGGCATCAAATGCTAACATTATATTTGGCTCAATTTTATGTTTACATTTAGCATATGCATGTTTGCACTTAACTCTGTAGGCTGTTACTCAGTAATTGTCACCACATTGTTATATGTTAAGCATACATGTGAAAGTTGCTCTTCTAAGTACCTGCAGATACCATCTAGCCTGCCTATTCACCCACTCCCTTTTATTATTACCTATGAAATCTTGAAAGTAAGTCCTGTGTTTTGTTTGATTTGTGTCCAAACTGTGATCGGCTATACGCTTTTCTAGGTCTTCTTCAAAGTTAATCCTGTTGCTGGTTTGGATTTTGTGGCTTAAGTTTAAGCAATTTTGATGTATGTGGTATGAAGTCCGCATTTAACTAGAAAATAAATCATGCTCCATTTTACTTATCTAAATATCTATCAAGTCTCTATCACAGTTAAAGTAGTTACCTCATGTACCTAAACTTAGCTTGTGGATTTAGGAACCGTTGAATGATTTTTTTGCTAACTGTGGTTTACTTTCATGGCGAGAAACCACAATGCATGTGTGGAATCATACATAGTTGCAGGGAGGACGAGGCCAGGTTGTTGCTAGACTTGTAGAAAAGACAATGCTCGGCTATTGCTGTTTGATCTTCTTATTCTGAATATATCACCCTGGCAACAATTTTTTAGGTGCTTCTATCTTTTCGTTTCAGAAAATTTGCATGCATACTAGACATAGGCGTCAAGAAAGTAAGTTTTCTTGTATGTCACTTGGTGTTGCTCATGCTGCGAACTAGGATGGATGAGGATGAGGATGAGCTAGGCTTTCAACAACATAGGGCACATTCGTGAAGTACAGCTTGACAACAATAAGGAGTAAGTCTCCCCTATCACCAACCTGTACCTTCTTTCAATGCACCATTTAAGGCCAAAATATCGCTAAAGAAAACAATTGATTCCATTGAATAACAAACTAAGAGCTGAATTACCAAACCAAGGCAACTGTTGAATCATTCAAATAATGCACCACCTACTTGGTCATCCTTCTATTAAGACAAGTTATTGCTATCAATTTGATTTTTGAGGTGTTCCTCTTTCTCCCGACTACTTGCATGTGAAGCGAACAGTTATTGTACCATTTGCACATTATCATTTAACAAATTACTTCTGGTGGATTAACATAATTCCTTTGATGCAGGATACAAAGACATTTAATAGTAGCGGTGATCAGTCTTTAAGAAGTAAGGAGAGTAGGCATGCTGATTTTGGAAGTTTTTGATCGCATCAATGTTCTAGATTCACAATTCATAAAGCAATGTGTCATTTCTCTTTTGAGTTGTTTCAAATAATTTTTTAGCTATACAACATGAATCAATTCTCGAGTATGAGACAGCTCTAGAAAAAATACTAATCCATTTCGATACATCTCCTCTTTAATGAAATAGGTTTTAGAGGCAACATGTGAAGTGACTGCTCTAAAATTCATCTTATTCTGCTACTTACTCTATTGGTACATATTCTAGATTATAAATTTCATTTGCAATGTATTTTGTTCTATCATGGAGAAGAAAGACCAATTTCCAACTTAACAATTGCGACACACATTGCTACCACAATAGTTTTGGTAAAAAATTAAAATTATATTATCTTGAATTTGCTGATTGACTAAAAATTTAGTATAACATATCTAATTTTCACAAGGATAGATGTTTTGATTACAACTATAGTGTGAACATCTTACATAATGATTGACATATCAGTGCAGGTCAAGACAAGAAATCAAAGGTACTTTGAAGCACAAAGCAAATCAATTACTCACGAATGTATATTTTTTAAGTTTCTTACAGTTTCAATCTTCGAATCCGGTTATTTGGTTCATACATGTATCCAATGCATGTGTTAGCACTGAGGTTGTGGCTACCAGCTGTTGACTCTTTTAACTAGGGAAAATTGTATGAAATAACAAACTATTAATTCAAATTAAATGATATAGTCATAGTTTATTTTATTTGTAATTAGCAGCAAACATTCCTTTTTTTTTTGCCATCTGGTTCGGTATACAATTATTCATTCGGTATACAAATGTATAAAATGCGTTTGTGTTTGTATAAAGCGAGAGAAAATTGTATATACAAATACAAATACATATATTTTCGTCCTATACACTTACAATTATACAAATACAGATATTATTATACAAATTACAATATATAAATAAATTTATACAAAATTGAACAATTTGTATAAAATTGGATGAATATAGCAAATTATACAAATCAAAAGCTCCATAGCAAACATAAAATTTGCTATGGAGCGCAATTATGCAAACTATAGTTATAACATACAAATATGATTTTTATGTTTGCTATATGTGAAAGTTGCTCTTTTAACTATACTATCTACAAGTAACTATGAACACAAGTCATTAAAACTCAACATGTTGGGCCCGTGCTCATCACCCATCTAGTGTATGTATATATATATATATATATATATATATATATATGAGAATATTAAAAGTCGGTAAAATAGAATTACAAAAAATTATTATTCTGATCTTAATTGTAAAAGAAATTACTATGTATGGTATTGAATTTGATAAATATGCTTTCATCTTTGTTATGTTATTATCTGTTTTTTCACCGGTATGTGAAATACACTACCAACATTTTTTTATTTTTTATAAAATTGTGCTTCTAATAAATTTATTATAAAAATTTTAGTGGCTAACTTCATTCACATAACTCACATAAATAGTGTTGAAAACCAAATCAAAACACAAAAGTTGTGGACTATATTTCCATAATATCATTAGATAAACAGCCCTAACATACTGGTCAACTTTTAGACCCATTAATAAATAAATAATTTATTAAAAGAAATACTAATTCCTTTTTAGTTAAACTTGTAATGTTTAAGATTGTCCATAAGTTAGGACCGAAATACTTAGGTGTCATGCTAAGCTAGTAAAGAAAACATCGAAAGAACATAAGTAAGAAGACAAACAAGAAATATAACAAAAGAGACAAACATTTAAAGTAGTTCGGTGAATCGACCTACGTCACAAGAGGAGATAAGCAATTCACTATATAAAAGAGAGTATAAAATATATAGATAAATAACCTCACACAATTCCTCAGAATACCGGAATACAAAGATGTTCACGTAAGTGTTAATGTAATACTTATATCTCACAAATTCTCACCCTACAAATGAGGCTCTGTTTATAGAGTCATAAACTTTTTGCTACAAGAAAAAGGACTAGCCAAATATGGAGACTTTGTATTTTTCTTTAAAGAAAAAGAAAAACTTCAAACAAAGAGTTGAACAAAAAATTCTTATTGAAATGATGTGAAGAAGCAAACAATCTGGAGAATAACTAAACCTTTTTATTGAAAGCTTATAATGAAAATACAGTAGAAAAGAGAAATTTATAAACTAAACTCTAAAGCTATAACTGACTCCTAAAAAAGAGGTGCAAAAAATATTCCCATATCAAAGTAGTGATATACTTTGCTATTGACTCTAGCCTATCCCAAATTATAGGAACAAACACCTAGACTTGGTAAAATCAGTAAAATAATGAAAGCAGTAAATAATATACACTAATTTGTAATACTCCCCCTTAGTACATATTTACTGTCAATGATGCCAAGAGCAACTCTAAACTTTTCAAAATAAGGCTTCCCTAAAGCTTTTGTAAAGATATCTGCTACTTGTGCACCGGTATGAACTCCTTTCAACTCAATTTCTTGATTCAATACTTTCTCTCGAATAAAATGGTAATGAACTTCTATATGTTTTGTTCGCCCATGGAAAACTGGATTTGAAGCAAGTTTGATGGCACTCTCATTATCACATTGAATTTGCACAACATAGTCCACTTTGCCAAAAATATCTCCCATCAAACATTTTAGCCAAATGCATTCTTGGCAGCCATTGTCGCTGCTATATATTTTGCTTCTGTACTAGACAAAGCAACAGTGGCCTGCTTTTTGCTACACCAAGAAACAGCCGTAGATCCAAGGTTGAAACAGTACCCTGAAGTTGAATGACGATCAGCCATAGCACCTGCCCAATCTGCGTTTGTAAATCCTTGCAACACAAAATCATTCCCTTTCACATACATAAGACCACAATCAACTAAACCCTTGATGTAACGTATAATTCTTTTTGCTGCCTCTAAATGAGGAGTTCTTGGATCCTGCATAAATTGAGAAACAACACTGGCAGAATATGCAATTTCCGGCCTTGTGATAGTTAAGTAAATTAAACTACCAACAAGCTGTCGAAATGATCTAGCATCTTTCAACAACTTACCTTCATCTTTCTTCATCTTAAGATTTATCTCCATTGGAGTTGCCATTTCTTTTGCCTCCCCCATGTTAAAATGCTTCAACTAACTCTTAGCATATCTTCTTTGACATATAAAGTACCCTTGGCTGGTTTTCTCCACTTCCAAACCAAGAAAACATTCAACCTCACCTAAATTCTTCATCTCAAATCGAATTGACAGATCATCCTTCAATCGAGATATTTCTTCTTCACCACTTCTAGTAATTATCATATCATCCACGTATAATAAAACCAGCAAATGGATTTGTGATTCTAATCTTACAAACAAACTAGAATCTGATTCAAAAACTTTAAATCCACAAAAAATAAAATATTGTGCAATTTTGCCATAGCAAGCACGCGGAGCTTGTTTAAGGCCATACAATGCCTTCTTCAATCGACAAACATGATTGGGGAATTGTTTAGAGATGAACCCTTGAGGTTGCTCCATTAGAACTTCACGATCCAACTCTCCATAAAGGAATGCATTTTTTACATCAAGTTGCCGTAACTTCCAATTTCTAAAAGCAGCAAGTGAGAAAACCGATCTCACAATTACCATTTTCACCACAGGATTGGAGGTTTCTTCATAATCTTGCCCATAACTTTGAGAAAATCCACGAGCCACGAGACGAGCTTTGCATCTTTCAATTGTGTCGTCAGATTTCTTTTTCAATCGATAAACCCACTTATAAATGACTGGTTTGTTGCTTTCTGGCTTTGGTACAAACTCTCATGTATCGTTCTTCCTCAAGGCATCAATCTCTTCTTGCATTGCTATTTCCCATTTTTGGCAGCCCTTAGCTTTCTCATAGCATGTAGGTTCTTCATCAAATGCTCCAGTAAAGAAACACGAATTCACAGTGCAGTGATTTAACTTCACTTGATAATCTTTGAGATGATTTGGTTGCCTTTTCTTCCTCAAGGATCTTCTAACCATTTCATGTCCATTTTCTGAAGACGAGGATTCCATAGATGGAGTAAGGGATTCATCAACTCCTTGAGCATTAATTTCAGGAAACAATGACTCATTTTGGTAATCATCAAGTGTGACATTTTCTAAACTTGATTTTTGGGTTGTACACCAAGATGACACTTCATCAAACACAACATCTCTAGATGTAACAAACTTTTTGGTTTCTGGATCCATGCACTTCCACCCTTTCCTGTATGAATCATAACCAACAAACATACATCTATTTGATTTTGGATCAAGTTTAGTTCTATTTGATTTAGGAACATGAACATAGCAAATAGAACCAAAGACCCGAAAGTAACTAACATTTGGTTTTTGATCATATAGAGATTCAAAAGGAGTTTTTTCCTTACCAGGTCAAGGAGGTAAATGATTTATGACGTGACATGCACATTGAAATGCTTCTGCCCATAGCTCACGAGGTAGACTCTTATCGTGTAGCCATGAAAGACTTGCTGAAGAGAGATGTGCCAACTTTCTTTCTGCAACCCCGTTTTGTTGAGGAGTATTGGGATACGTCATTTGTCTTTGAATGCCATTTTCTTCACAAAATTGAAAGAACTTTGTTGACATAAATTCACCACCATTGTCACTCCTCAAACACCTTACTTTTTGCTCAAACTCCTTTTCTATAATGCTGCTAAATTCAATGAACTTGGAGAGTGCTTCATTTTTCTCTCTCAAAAAATATACCCAAGTAAATCTAGAGAAGTCATCTACCAATATCATTGCATATCGGTAGCCGCTACAACTTGTTGTTCTTGTCGGTCCCATCAAGTCTGTGTGCACTAGTTCAAATGGAGCTAATCTACGATTTGATGAGCTTTTGAAAGAAAGGCGGTGTGATTTCAAATACTGGCAGCCTTGACAAATCACTTTTTCTTGAGCATTTTTCAGAGGTGGCATGTCATCTAAGAGTTTATCTGAAGAGATCTTTTGTAGCATTTGATAACCTAAATGCCCCAATCGAGCATGCCATATTGCTGCATTATCTATTTGGCTTGTTTTCTTCACATACGCCTCTCCTGCTGACATGACAAATAAGGAGCCTTTCTTTTTCCCAGCAAACAGAACATCAACTTCAATATTTTTCATGTTACCAAGTACTTTAACATCATCTGGATCAAACACCACATATTTTTCAGAATCAGTAATTTGAGAGACTGAAACTATATTCTTCTTCAAACCTGGAACATGATAGACATCATTTAGCTTGATGTTTGTATCATTAATACCAATTTCAACCACACCTTCCTTCATTACTGCATAAGTTGAGTTATCTGCCGTTACAATAACTCTTTCTCCTTTATGTTGTCGCGGCACTGAAAATAATGAATCATCTCCAGCCACATGGTGTGTACAACCAGAATCAATGATCCACTCATCCTTGAAATCAACATAATTGATATGAGATTTATGTGGTGCCAATTCAAACTTCGCATTTTCTTTTATTTCAATGTCTTTAGTAGTAAAACAATGCTCCCATTTAGGCTCATCATCTTGTTCATCTTCACAAGCAGCATTTGCTTTGGAGATCTTAACATGATAATATCTTTGAATATGCCCAAGCTTCCCACACCTATGGCACCTGATTGATTTGTATCCTTGTGAACTGTTACCAGTAACCTTCCTACGATTTGTACCTTCCTCTGGATCGTCCTCATTTAACTTTCCTTTTGAAAAAAGAACAGTCCCATGTTTAGAGTTGAAACTTTTGGCCATTTGTTTAACAAAGCTTCCTGACTAGATAATAAATTTTCCAGTTCTTCAACCGATGGTTGTTGTGCCCACCCTTGAATAGAGATGACAAAGGGTGTATACTCCTTATTTAAACCACGAATGAGGAATCTCCTTAAACGGGCTACACTAATCTTCTCAGTTGCATCTAGTTCGGAAATTTCAGCACAAATATTCTTCACTCGCAAGAAGTATTCTGAAATTGACGTGGTTCCTTGCATCGTCATTGCCAATTCATTTTCCAAGAATTGTAACTTTGCTGTATTCTTCTTGGAAAATAACCTTTCAAGAGTTTCCCAGACTTGTTGTAGAGAACCAACATCACGGACATGATCAATAAACTCTTTGCTAATCGACGTCCTTAAAGCAAATAGAGCCTTCCCGCACTTGATCTGTCATTTCCTATGTGGTTCAATATTATCAGGAGTATCTGCTGGAATTTCTATATCTGAACCAGCTACCAGTTCCCACAAGTCTCGACCTTGAAGATAAGCCTCCATACACATCCTCCAATAGTTGTAGTTAGTTCCTACAAGTTTCTCAACACCATTCTGTGCTTTTGCACCACTTCCCCCATTAAATTGATCCATATTACACAACAAGAATTTTCTCACAGAACAATAACAACAACATAGATTGAAGAATCCCAATCTGGCTCTGATACCAAAAAACAAAGAGTTGAACAGAAAATTCTTATTGAAATGATATGAAGAAGCAAACAATCTGGAGAATAACTAAATCTTTTTATTGAAAGCTCATAATGAAATACAGTAGAAAAGAGAAATTTATAAACTAAACTCTAAAACTATAACTGACTCCTAAAAAAGAGGTGCAGAAAATATTCCCATATCAAAGTAGTGATATACTTTGTTATTGACTCTAGCCTATCCCAAAATATAGGAACAAACACCTAGACTTGGTAAAATCAGTAAAACAATGAAAGCAGTAAATAATATACACTAATTTGTAATAAAACTCAGTTAAGATATTAAAAAAAAAAAACTAAGAGCAAATACCAAACAAAATTGATTTCCAGCACAGTACATATTGAATATTACATATGAACAATTATAGTACAAATGAACTTGCTTGAAAGAGGTAAGGTCAGAATAGAACACGAGTAAGGACTCCTAAAAAAATTGGAGCAGAGGACGCAGATTATAAGGTAGGAAATCAAATTATCACCAATAAAATGATTATGCTAATTTCTTTAATAAAAAGCTTTTGGCTTATGCGAAATTGCAATTTTTAAGTACTTCATTAGTACATATTTTTGTAAATAAAGTTTTGAGTAAATATAGACTTTTGATATTAGCTTCAAATTAAATAGTCATTTATTCTTGTTGTATTTTACCACGTTTCTCCAAAATTATTAGATTTTTTCATGAAAACACCACTATTTATTCCTCTTATCCTTGCATTAGACGAGGATTTAGCGTACTTGAACGGCTTACAATATTTAAATAGAAGTTGAATTATCACATTGTGTTATTCATAATGGTGAAAACTTTATCTTGGATTTGAGATAGAGATCAATAATATTGGAATTAAAGAGATAAATATTATATAGCTATTATGCTCCAAAACAGTAATATTAATTTGCAAAAGGAGTGCTTGGTCAACGGAACTCTCAAAATAATTTTATATGAATTTTAACTTTAGATTGATTTAATATTTATCACAATTGTGAGTAACAAATTAATGTATTTGTTCCTCTCTTTCTTTCTCAATACTATAAAGTTTCAATAATTTGGGGAAAATGCACAAGTACCCCCAACCTATGCTTGAAATTCCAAAGATACACTTATATTATACTAAGGTTCTATTAACCCGGCCCAAACTGATTTTATAAATAATTTTCTACCCCTTTTCGGCCTACGTGGCACTATCAACCGGATAGCTTGAAAAAATTATCAACACGCGTTGGGCCCAGAAGATAGTGCTACATAGGCCGAAAAGGGGTAGAAAATTATTTATAAAATAAGTTTGAGGGTAATAGGACCTTAGTATAATATAAGTGTGTCCCTGAGATTTCGGGCATAGGTTAGAGGGTACTTATGCATTTTTCCAATAATTTGTTTGTCAGTTAGTTTTTGTCTTAATTTATAGATTTTTGTAATCTACAAATAGTAATTTTCACATAATTGTAAGACATATAAAATTAAGGAACACAACAACAATACATGTATACTCTTGTACTCCAAGCTGTCCTTTTTCACTAATTCTGTCTTATATATTTTACTCACTATATTCAAACAAACCACGGGTCTAGTGCAAACATTCATCTTCAGAGCTCTAAACCTTCATACGACTTTCTTTCATTAATTACTTTATCATCTTCATCTTACTTTTACTTATCTTATTAATTGTTCTTATTTAATTGCTAATAACCGAATCTAGCAAATTATTAAGTTAAGACACCTTTCCCTGAGTTCATACAAATTCAACTATATCATTTTCTTGATAAACAGTTTGGCACACACCATGAAGCCAAGATATTTGTGTGTCCGACGGAGCATGGATTTGGTATTCTTTATTACCTAGGATTCTGTTGACTCTTTTAATATGCTTGTATATTATATTACTTTAATTTGACAAGGTGTATCACTGTTGGAAGACAAGGCAACACATAAGAAACTACTTACTAGCAACCTCTTAATTGAGAGTAATGCATGAACCTTGAAGGTTGGATGTCTTTTTTAGTTTTGAGTTAGCCCAAACAAAAGGTTTTAACACGAAATTTATATGATGTGATTATAGATTGATCGAGGGAAAGTCATATGGATTACTTGAGTAACGAGTTTGGTATTTCGAAATGAGTACTGTGAGTAGTAATCTGACCACAATTTGTATTTCATAAATTTCATGATTTGTATGTGGTTTATAAAGTTAATGTGTTACCGAATGTTTTGAACTTGCATGTGGGACAAGTCTCTTACTTGATATGACACTGAAAATATTATTTGAGATGATCACTACAAGAAAAGTGTGGATTACTTGGGGATTTTCCTAGGGATTGTATACAAAAATTCGCAGGAAACATTATTTCCTGCGGATTTTCCTACCAAAAAGAATCCGATGAAAAAACGTTCGTAGATAATTATTTCCTGCGAATTTGAAAATCCCCAAGTAATTTACCTAGTGATTTATATTTCACAGGTAAATCACTTGCGATTTTTCTTACAAAAACTATTTAAAATATCCTGGTTTTTTTTGGTAAAAATTAACAAAATAGGAAGTTTCTTACCATTTTTTTCACAAATAAAGTCACATGAAAATATTCTAATAATTTTTAAGAAATTTCTTTTACGTAAATATTAATTATTATCTCCTAATTAATTATTTAGTTTATTAAACTTATATACCTCTTCTTGGTTAATTATTGTCGCCCAATATTCATAGTGTTAACATTATATATGCTAAATTCTTATGCTCTTCCATCGATGTGGTACAAGAAGTACCAAAGACATTACACTAAGTTTTGGTGATTTTTTTCGATCTGATTAATTTTTAAAGCTAAATTAAATTAAATTAATGGAATATTAATTTTTAATATTCATAAATTACACAAAAAGAACTATAAAGTCATCTCATATTAATATGGTGACGAAATATATCTTAAAATATTGGCTAAAGTTTATGTGATTGATCTCTTAAAAAAAGAAACATGAAAATTATTTATATATTTAAAATAAATCACTATCACACAACATATCATGAAATTTTTGTGCCTACACTTTCTATGAGATAATATCCATAACTAAGCATATTAAACGCATGCAAAATTTAAATTGTTCGTACAAAAAGTCATATAAATAAATAATTGAAAATATAAATATGTTTATAAGTTTAATGTACAAGGAAGTTATAATCAATAATTAATAGTATATCCTATTAGGCATGTGTGGTATTTATAATTTAAATTTATCTTTTAATAATTATATTTTAAAATACTTAATTATATATTTTGAAATAAATGTAATTTTATAATTTACTAAGAGAAACTATATCATTTTCAATGCTGGTAAAAAAAATTAATATATCAATTGGATACAGGACATACAAGTAAAATTATTTTTATATAATTCTATCAACGAGAAAGTAATTAAATTTCACATTAATAAGGTATATAATCGAATTTTTTCTACTTCAAAATATTGCTTAACTTATTATATAATACACAATTTACTATAAAATAATATTAAATCAAAATTAATTATAATTATAATCGTTATTTTTCCAACGTTATTTTTTCCAATTTCAATACTTTGTATCTTTAAAATAAAAAAAATAAGATAAGAAAATGGTATCTATGGTGTTTGGTGAGATTAAATATTAATGTATAATAGTTAAAAATATTGATTTTGACATTTGTTGAGATGTTCCAACACCGTATTAAATTGATATTATTTTATAATAATTTATTTAACCTAAAAGTATAGTAACTGTTTAACAATAAAATTTATTCTAGTGTCATTGTCATTTTTATATTATTATAATTTTAAATTTGGCAAATATATATTTAAGAAACTATTTCCCGGGGACTCCAAATTTAAAAAAAAATCAATTAAATTATATTTTTAAAAATCAAGTATGCATAGTTCCAAGTAATCAAAAAATCACCAACCAAATTCACAAAAATAAAATCTCTAGGTTATTCTTCAAGTAAGAAAATTCTCAAGTAAATCCCCAACAAAATTCGTAGAACATGAATCCCCAGGTAATATCATATTATTAAAAAATTATAGTTACATTTCTAAGTAATTATTCCTAGCTAAATTTGCAAATAAGTTTATCTAAGAATTTTCTTGCAAAAAGATTTTTTTAAAAAATATTTTTTTGCATTACTTGCAAATTTACCTATGAAAACGATACCTGCAAATTATTTTTCCTAGATAATTCCCCATGTAATAATTCTACAAAAATGGCGTCAAATTTACCTACCAATTTTTCTGGGCAAATATTTTTTGCATGTAAAACAATCTAAAATTTAGGAATTTAATATTTCCGCATGAAAATTCGAAGGAAATTTCTACGGAAATAATCCCCAAATAAAATTCACAGGTAATTTACAGTTTTCTAGTAGTGGATCTCATTTTATAAGATATGATTACTGTTATTGAAAGAGTTTTGCACTCATTTGAGAAATGGTATTTTGACATGTGATCGTTAAGTTTTGAAATAATATGATTTAATAAGATTTAAATGCTTTGTTCAATTTTGAAAATGTTTTTCTACAAGTACATATTGTTCATAAAGAAAAAGTATAAATGAGAGTAGACCTTAATGGATCCCATAGCGAACAACGAGTTCGTTAGACCTGATGCACCTTGTAGTTACAGATTACCAATAAAACTCTTGCTAGTGGAAAGGTAGAACTAGCATATTGTTACCGATATCCCTCGAGTAGGGATCTACCTATATGAATATTTAACTTTGCTATGAGGATTCATTGGTTGCTTCCTAAAGAGAAGGTCACACTGATTACATCATTCATCCTTGAAAACCTCCCAGATATAGGATTGATATGAAAGCATTTTTCTAAGTTTATTTTTAAAAGTTCACATTGATTTTGCTCACATGAGACAAATAAGATTGAATATTATTACTGTTTTTGAAAGGGCATTGATTTCATCATTTTCATTATTTTACTAGCATGTTTTTTGACTTGTCCCTCATTAAAATGGTTGTGGTTAAGTATTATTACTTACTGAGGTAGCGTCTCACTCCCCGCCAAAATTTTACAGAGAACACAAGTGACATTGGCGAGGACTACAGTAATATGAGCCAGAAAGTTGGCATTCCATGGTGAGCCCGTATTTGTTCATGCGGACAGTTAGGTTATCTATTGTTATAGAACTTCCTTTGAACTCTTAGAGCCGCTCCATAGTCACTTCTTTACTTGAGTCGCGAGTATTCTTTCATTCTTATATAGACTTTTGACTTGTATTGATTTTTTTTTTCTGTTTTCAAAGATGAAGTAGTATTATTGTGTGGTGAATAGATAGCTAATGGATATTGTGCCTTGTATTGGAGAAGTTATTAGTTGTGTTGCTGCTTTTTAAGACAGGGAAATATTGGATAGGCCAAAAACCAAAGTAAACTCTGCCCGACTTTTTATAGATTTTTGCTGAGGCTTGCTTTGGAATTCTTTCCTTTTAGCGTCGATCACAGGCCTAAATTGGGTCGTGACAATCACTCTACTGATTGTATCAATATACTATCTTGAATCATTCTATATGTATTATCCTATATATCAACATATATTTCTATAACATAAATGAATACAAGCAGTACAAGAGAGAACGAATACAAGTGATATAATTGTATTAACTTGTACGTATCAAATACAACTTATATTTATGTATCGTGAATAAACATAAGTGATACAAAAGTAAATAAATATAAGTAATAGACTCTGTATTTATATATTGCAAAGGAATACAAGTGTAACGACATGTTCCTGTCGTTATAGAAAAGTAAATGGGGAAAGAATTAGGTCCAGAAAAACTTTTTGTAGTAACTTGAAAATTCCTAGCCTAGTCCATATTTGGATGAAACCTGAGTCATGTGAGGTCTAGGGAAGTCTGGTAATGAATGAGAGATTAAATAATGAATTTGGTCACATGAGTGGATAGCTAAAACGTTAAGGAACTCGTACGACTTTACAGAATCGAATTCGGGCGAGAAGAACTTCTGAAACTGATCTTGGCATGAATGGGTAGTTTTAGAGCGTCTTGGTTTGAAAATGTGTTGTGAAATGGGGGCTTGGAACTCAAATTTCGAGGTTCTATCTCTGTGCAACCCGTTGTAGCGAGATGGGTGCCGTTGTAGCGGGGCCACTGTAGAGGGCCAGTAGTGACGTAAATCGGGTAAAGACCCCAAAAATGTTATTTTCTACAAACCTTTGTTCTTAGGAGTTAAGAGGCGACCCAGGACGAGTTCTTGACAGTTTTCCACGATTTTTGGTGCTAAAGGTAAGTATTTTACTCCCCTAATCCATTTTTCGATCTGTAGAACTTAGATTCTTGGTTAATTATTATTGTGGGAGGGTTTTGACCTGAAACTAATGGTGGAAAAACCCCTAAGTTGGGTATTGAGAGCTTGTTTTGGTTTAGGGTTGACAAATTTGATTGTAACTCGGGTAATTAGGCCTCATTAATTGATCATTGCAATAAATTATTGTTTGTAGACATAGAACAAGCGGAAAGAATTCGAAAAGGGAAGATTCATGTATCTTAGGAGGATTCAAGCTTGGCTTCGAGGTAGGTGATGGTTTGATTTCCTATTTGTGTGATATATATGGGTGATTGCTTCATTGTAATGCATGTACGTATGTGAATGAAACATTGTTGATCAAACCTAATGAAATGAGTATGAATAAATAAATGTATGTCATGATTCAACACTTGATAGTATGATTATGAGAATGTACATATGAGTGTGATTGTGATTGTGGTTGTGTTGAATAGATCGGGTGTCACATTCCAACACACTAATTGGGATCGGGTGTCACGTTCTGACACTAACATTAGATCGGGTGTCACGTTTCGACACATATATTGGATCGAATGTCACGTTCTGACACACTAATTGGGATCGGATGCCACGTTCCTGTACACTAACAATTTGTGTATGGGTTCCATGAGAGGACCATTGAATTGTCATATTTACTTGTCATTGAGAATGTGGATTTGTACATTGCTCTTGAAATGATAGTTGTGTTTATATTCCGTACATGTCACGTTTGCTTTGTTGCGACTGCTTATATATATTTCGCTTAGTGGGATAGTCGTGTGATCCTTCCAGTACATTGTGGTTGTGTACTGATACTTCACTTGCTCTTTCTTTGTTGAGTACAGCGCATCTTCAGGTAGCTACTGACAGACCTCATTTAGGAGATAAGTGATCGAGACCGAATTCAAGGGTGAGTCAATTCTTCCAAACTGCCATGAGTTCTCTTCTGTTTAGTCCATTCTCTCAGACTTAGACTAGCTCTTAGATCTTTGTTATGTTTTAGCTTTCATGATTGTATCCCTATTTCTTAGCCTTGTGAATTGTTAAAGTTTTGGTACAATGACGTTCAGGTTCTAGGGGTTGAACTTCCGTATTAGTTATGTTCGTTAAACCTTTGGAGTTTATGGGAACTCTACATAATTTCTGCATTTAAACCTGCTTTCGTATATTTAAATGTCTATCTTTTCGTTAAGTTGTGTAGGTGGGTTGTAGTTGTCGCACCCTATTTCGAACCAGGCTGAAACAGTTCACAACATAATATGACTGACACTCTGATTTTGGAAAAAATGCTTTTTGTTTTAGAGTCGCCACCTAAGTTTTAAGGAAAATATTAGGAAAACCATTTTTATGTATGTAAACTCTGTTTTGATTTGCAAAATCAGTGAGATTTTGAGTAAGGGTTTTGGTTACTCGAGGGGAAGGTGTTAAGCACCCCTCAGAGCTTATATGAAGATAATCCTTAAACTCAATTTAGGAAAATATGATTTGGAAAACTTTTTTATTTATTTGCTTTAAAAATCAATGATAAGTTAATTAGTTAGTTTAAAAAGGAGTGCAATACAAGGTACGACACACACACACACACACACACACACACACATATATATATATATTAGGACTCATTCCATAGTCACATTTATTTTGTTAAATGTATAAGCCTACTTCCCTACTTATTTTTCTTTAAAAAAATGTGTATCTAAAGATAAATATCTTAGCCTTAAGTAATTTTCTAAATATAATTATTCTAGCCTTTAAACTAGTTTCAAAATATTTGAAGGTCCTAAGCAATGAGCAGGCCTAAATGAATATTATTTTAGCCTTTATGTATCTCCAAGTTCATTTGGAGGTCCCAACTCATGAGTTTTATTTTTTCTTACTTAAATACCAAATTGAATATTATTTCACCCTTTTAGCTTCAATTGAGAATTTTAGATGAGAAGTTTTCCTCTTCCTTAAGATAAAGGCCCAAGTCGATATATATTTCTTTTCCCCAATTTTGAAACACCTAAACGGGTAATATTTTGACCTTTTTAGACTTCATTTGGAAAACATTTAAACTATAAGCCCCCTCTTTTCAACTTAAAAGGCCTAAAAGAATATTATAAGCAAAAAATGCCAACCCATTTTTTAAGAAAATATCTTTTGCATCATTTGTTCTAAAGTTGGCTCAACTAAATTCATAAAGAAATAATATTGGTTCACGTTAAATAAGCTTCAAAATGAAAGACAAACAAATATATCAAAACTTGTAAGTAAAGGTTAGCCAATATATCCAAACAATATAATTAAGACTCGAAAAGAGGAAGGCTAAGAAATATTGGACTCCTAATTCGCGAGACTCCAAGTGTTGCGATGATCCTAATTGCTGTTGGCCTAATATTTTAGGTCAATAACGAGTTCCAAAGTAGAAACTCCATCCCTCCGGTTGTACATGAAACATAACAAAGAAAAGGAGATAAAGATTAGCAACTAATTAAAGGGTACACTTATGTAAGTACACATACAAATATGAACGTACCCTCTTAAGCAAGAATATCAAAGACTTAGCTAAAATAGTGTTTTAACATGTAAAAGTTTCTTCTTTCACTATTTGGGAGAGATAATGAAATTCGATTATTACTAAGACGCAAGTGTAACTTTATGTAGTTATAGTGATGACCTTTTAAGAATGAGTAAAGTATATTCTTTCACACTACATAATTTTATATATATAACTTATATATAGTCTATTATGTTAATCAGATAAATGTACTTTTGGGAGAGAACATGAGAATTAAACAGCCTTTCCAATCATTTCAATAATAATAAAAAAGCTATACTTTGATTCCCTATATACGAAAAGCACCAACTAAACCAAAAGTTGATATAACATTGAATAGTTTGACAAAATAAATTCCTAGCAGCTTACGGTACAAAAAAAATAGTGTTACTGGAGAACTCATTTGAATCATACCAAATCTTTCATGGACATCAAAATAATGTTAATATAGGAAGAAAAAAAAACACTTAACTATCTGAACACATAAATAAGCTCTTTGGGACAATTGGGAAATTCATTTGTAACATGTATATTTACTTTTAACTCGAGAAGATGAGACACATGGAGGGGTTCAAATCAAGATGAAGAACAATCATTTCTCTAATCAGTTCATATAACATCAAACTAACTGTCTTCTTCTCCTATTTTTATCAGGTATTCGTATATGGTAAACACATTAACGCTAATGATGGGGCATCCAGATACCGATGCAAGCATGATTAAAACTTAACCTTTCTTCGTATTTTTTCTTTTAATCACAGATGTCTCAGCAAAATCTATTAATGGACGCCCTATTACATTTTTTCAACAATGTTAAGAAAAATTACATTAAGGCAAAATAAAGTAAAGAGATTAACGGAAGTTGTACCTTTTATCTAGCAGCAAACAGGGGGCTCTGACATCAAGATATTTCAACTTCAAATTTACTCTCGAACTTGAATTAAAAAATAGAAAATAGAAGGACCAGAGAAGATCGAAATTTTCAAGAAAAAACAAATGTTTCAAGTGTGCTTTTGTCCCTCTTTTCTGTTGTTCTTCGATTGATTCAAATGAGAACCAAAGGGCTAATTTTATAGTCGAATATATGGGACACTTCCAACCTCAGACCTATTAGATCAATGGCGTAACCAATCAAAATCTGATGGTTCTTTGCGTCCTTCACTTTTCAGGCGGAGCAATGATGATGGTCGAGACTTCTAGGCCTGCCTTGGGTCAGAAATAAATTGGAAAAGATGTAAAGTTGATAGAAAGGGTGGCTGTGATTGATGGACGGTGGATGGGGGAAGAGGTGAGGTTGGAGACCGCCGAATATTGTTGTTTTCCGGTGGTCCATGGACGTTTCTTTGTCAGTGGACAACGGGTGATTGATGAGATAGGACGAAGGGGCATGGGGAAGATGAAGTCATAAAGTAAGAGACCGCTGGAAATTAACATTTTTTGGCGGTTCATAGTCGTTAGATGCGATGGGAGAGGAGAGGAGCGTCTGGGAAAGGGAAAAGTAACGTGATTTCTGGGGAAACAAAATAGTATAGCTGGTGAATGTACTATTTTGGGGAAGGATGAAAAGCTTTGGGATTTAATTTGGGCCATCCGATCGTTTGATCGGACGGCTAAGTTAAATCAGGATTTAAAAGAAAAAGGTATATATATATATATATATATATTAAAAAATGATAAAAGCTTAATTAATTATGATCATTAGATTTAATCGTAGGGTCAAGATTTAACCTAAAGAAACACAATCCATGTGATCGCCTACATGGCATACATGGATTGGCCAATTTAAGGAGACTTGGATTGCCAAATTTGTTCAAATTAAACTCATTTAAATTATAACTACTTTCTTTATTAAATAGCCATAAGAGAAAATTATTTTGCAAGATTGGCTTATTTGATAAAATTAGTTGTTTTTTTAAAGTTAAATTAATATAAATTAGTAACTCAATAATTAATTAACATTTCTAATTTAAAAATGTACGAAAAATAATATCTATTGCGACAAAATTATATTTGAATAAAAAATAGATTCGACTCTTAAGAACGACATTTATTTTTTTAAAAAAAATGAGAAAGTAAGTAGTAATATATATATATATATATATATATATATATATATATATATATATATATAATATTTAATTTTTATAAGAAATAACATTTGTGAAATAAATTTATCAAGTAACATAAATAATTAAAAAAAATATTTTCCTATTTTTATAAAAATTTCATAACACATATGTATTATTATTATTATTATTATTATTATTATTATTATTATTATTAAATGTGGAGAGCCAAAATTGGGTGTCAATAGCTTGCCCCTTTCTTTGTCCATGGAAGAGAGTAAGGAAGATGTGGACAAAGAAATATTGACACGACCCAATTTTAGGCGACCCACCAAAATACACTTAAAGCAATAACTTGGCAAGAATGTTTATGGAGTTGTGGCCGAATCTAGCTTCCGAGCTGCCTACACATCTCAGGTTTAATGAGAAATCAAGCCACATGTAGTTCTAGAACATAACAAATTTTTATTAAAAATTTGCCCTAGTATCGAATTATGATAATACTGAAATCTTTCGGTGGTGAGGTATGAAGAGATTAGCATGAATAGAGGGATGAGATACGGTTCTAAAGAAACTTCGAATGAGAAATGCTCCGTAGCAACTTTTACTGAAGACTCATGGTAGATAGATGAATTTTTGAAAAGGATGCCCCAGTGTCGAGTTACAACAAACTGAGTCATGAAAGAGCTATAAGTGAAGTTTAAATCTGAACTTTTGAAAATCGAGCTGAGTTGAGTTTTGAAAGTGAATCCTTGACGTAGCTAGTGATGCTTGACATTGCACTAACTTGCCCTCGTTTGCTGTTTAGAGGGAGTTCCTCGTTGTAATGCTTTGTCCTGCAAAACATGCAAAAAGGTGAAAAGTACATGTTGCGGTTCAAAATTATAAATTGAAATAGTAATGTAGAGTGTAGATGTTCAAACGATTGTTGATGTCTCTTTTTGTGTTTTGAGTGTGATGTAGGTAAAGTAACTTGTAATGTAGAGGCCCTCGATTGGCGGGGTTGTTGTAATGTAAAAGCATGCATCTGGCTATGTAAAACTTGTAATGTAAAGCCTCCGGCTGGCGGGGTTGTTGTAATGTATAAGTCTGCATCTGGCTATGTAAAACTTGTAATGTAAAGCCTTTGGCTGGCGGGGATGTTGCAATGTAAAAGCCTGCATTTGGCTGCGTAAAACTTGTAATGTAAAGTCTCCGGCTAGCGGGGGCTACTGTAATGTAAAAGCCTATATCCGGTTGTGTAAAGCTTGTAATACAAATTAAATTATCGGCGTATGACAGCGTTGCTATGTGTGCATGTCCCTAGTCGGTGGAGCTTTAGTGATATTAGTACGATGTAGTGTCTGATTGGCGGAGTGTTGCTTCTTTTGCTTATATACAGGCTTCAATTGGCGGAGTTCGATCGATATTTGCTATGTACAGTGATACGCTCAAATTACACCTTCCTACAGAAGTATAAGCGATCGTTATCAAGTAGAGAACCCAACTTGTAGGTTGGGGTCGATCCCACAAGGAAAAATGGTTTAGACTTTACTTTAACCGACAATTATATTCAATTAGTCAAAGAACTTCCAGAAACAGGTAATTAAAAGGGGGGGGGGTTGTTTATATGAAACGAATAGTAAGAATTCAGTAAGTAATCAGTAATCAAACTAAACTTAATTTTTGGTTGTTATCAAGATGAGAGAAATAACTAGGGTATACGTGTTCCCCACAAGCTCATAACGAAATAATCCTAGTAACAGCAATCCTTTCCTAGTGTATTACATGCAAAGTGATAAGTTAGGTATCTCTAAATCCTTAATCCGGCATCTAGAGAATTTCACCCCGCACCTTGATCCGGCTATGTGTGTATAATTTACTAACCCTTACCTTTACCTCATATTAGATATCATAATCGATGTTTGGCTTAGTTATTACTTCGCACCAATCGACACTAGTCTATTAGATAGTATCACACTAAATCTATGTTAATAATTCTTTTCTTGTTGATTACCTCCTTGATCCGGCAAGTAGCAACAAGGCGAGTTCTAACGCGTGCACTCGTTAAAAAGACTTCTAAACGAAAGAATTATCAATGCATGCAAAACACTATTCAATAATTGCCTAATTACTATTCATATTTTGTTAATCGCTCATGGTTCCCACAACCCTAGTTGTGGATTTAGTTACTCATATTAGCAAAAACACAATTCATAATTTTAGATAAAGAAATCATGAACTTACGTAAAGAAAATAATAAACCCAGAATTTCAACTTGAGTTGCAAAGCCAAAATCTTCAAACCGAACGTGTAAAATTAATAATTGATAGAATTGTAATTAAATCTCCAAAGTCACAAAGTAGAACTAAAAGAATAATGTCTAACCCCAAAAACGAGGTTTACATGCCCTATTTATAGAAAAACAAATCCAAATTTAAAAAGGAAAGTCTGTTCAGGCACGCGTCTTCAATCCACGAGACTGACTTACGGACCGTCGATTGATCTACGGTCTGTAAGTCCCTTCCGTCAGCCAGGACTTAGAAAATATTTCATCTCTCAAACAACAGCCTCTCTGAAGCAAACGACAGACTTACAGTACGGACCGTAGATCGATCTATGGTCCGTCAATCCCCTCCGTAGCTCCACACTTAGAATTTTCAAGAATCAGGTACTAGAACCCTCGCAGTCTCATTTTATGGTTTGACCAGTACGGTCCGTAGACCAATCTACGGACCTTCAATTGCCACCATGGTTCCACACTTGGTAAGATTTCCCTAATTTGTCATCTATCCTTTGGATGCTGATCTACGGTCATCACATACGGACCGTCAATGGACCTACGGTCCGTAGATCATCTCTGTGCAAGCCCTTTTTCTGCATTTAGCTCAGTTGTCTCCGTACTTCTGCGCCTGAACATCTTTCCTATAAAAATACAATGAAACACATATAAACCAATACGATAAGGCCCTAGACACACACAACTTGTAAGTTAAATGTATTAGAAATACCATAAACTCACGGTATACAGCCTTCGGTCTACGGAGTTTGATGATGTTTACTATATACAACCTCCAGTTGGCGGAGTTTGACAATGTTTGCTATGTACAGCCTCCGATCAGGAGAGTTTGGGTGGCATTTGCTATATACAACCCCAAACTTGTGGAGTTTGGTGCTGTTAGACGGTGGTCTTCGATCGACGGAGTTGTTGATGAGGTTAGATTACAAGCTCTAGTTAGTGGAGTTAATTTGAAAGAAAGCTAACTACCCTATTTTCCTACGAGGATCCTTTTTCTTCAGAATTTGGTCTGGATCTTTGAGCGTACCTGCAAAATTTAAATGAAATGTTCTTAGATGTAAGATGCAAGTTGAAATACTTTCGGTAAATAAAGTAGGGAAGAAGTATTCTGGCTCAATATCGTAAGAAGTCAAATGGCGTTTCTGGTCATGCCCCGAGACTTGATGTTATTTTCTTGATTCCTGCACTAAAAGAAAATTTTTAGTTTGGGAGGGGGGGTTGATTTGTATCGACTCGCGGACTGAAACCTCGTCACTGGAATCCTTTGACACCTTGTCTGTACCGCACATAATTTCTTAACCTAGAGACTTTGTAGGTGGATGAGTAGAAAAATATTGTTGAAAATAATTAGCTTTTTTTTTAGAAACTAAATATACCGAGTGTGTGTGTATATATATATATATATGTATGTATAGTAATTCTTCCAGCATTTTTAGATTATGACATATTTCGAAGTCCATCAAGCTTTCCATTTTGTTGACTATATCCAACATAGTCTTCTTGTAGCTTTTATCCTCCTGATGAAGCTTTCCTAGCTCTTTTGCAAACATTGCGACGATCGATATTCTTTAACATTTTGAGGTTACGCTAACTATGAGAAAGTGTTTCCTAAGGGTATGACAAGAAATTATGCAGTACATTGATCGAGCTTGACTCAGGTTGCCTACATATCCCCAAAATAGTAATCAGGTAGTAACGTAGTTCGAATACAAGTGGGAGAAATAAAAGTATGTAATGCAATGACGAAGCTTGACTCAAGCTGCTTACGTATCCAAGTGGAATCTGGTCGTAACGTAGTTCGAATATAATAGGAAAGTGAAAAATATGACATGCAATGATCGGGCCTAACTTAGGTTGCCTACGTATCCAAGTGAAATCAGGTCAGGATGTAGTTCGATACAACAGGGGAGAGTGAAAAACATGAAATGCAATGGAAAAGTAAGAATATATAATGCAATGATCGGGCTTGACTCAAGCTGCCTACGTATCCAAGTGGAATCAGGTCAGGACGTAGTTCAAATACAAAGGGAAAGTGAAAAATATAAAATGAAAGGGACCAAATCCGACAAGGATTACTTACGTATTCGACCGAAGGAATTCAGGTCGAGTGTAGTTCTAAATACATGGAAATGATATTTCTGGGTTTTCTAAGAGAGATCGGATCCGATGTGGGTTGCCTACGTACCCCGCCGTGGGAAGTCAGGTCTAGACGTAGTTATGTTACATTTGAAAAATGCAAAAGCACACAAAATAAGCGCTAATCTTGAGGTCTTCAGATGTACTATTTCTTAATGGCGTCTGAATTGATTGGCTTTGTGCTCACTCTGCCGTCCATTTCTGCTAAGATTACCGCTCCTCCTGAGAGTACTCTATGAATCCTGTAGGGTCCTTGCCAATTTGGTGCAAATTTCCCTTTGGCTTCTCCTTGGTGAGGAAAGATCTTCTTCAATACCAACTGCCCCGGTGTGAACTGTTGAGGTTTGGCCTTCTTGTTAAATGCTTTGGTCATTCTATTTTGATAGAGTTGGCCATGACAAATCGCGTCCATCCTCTTTTCATCGATGACCATCAATTGTTCATGCCTGCTACGTATCCATTCTGCATCATCCAGACCAACCTCTTGGATAATCCTTAAAGATGGTATTTCCACCTCAGCAGGTATTACTGCTTCTGAACCATAAGCCAACATATAAAGAGTTGCCCCAATTGATGTTCTGATTATGGTGCGATAACCAAGTAAAGCATATGGTAGCTTCTCATGCCATTACTTGTGACTGTCCACCATTTTCCTTAGGATCTTCTTGATATTCTTATTTGCAGCTTCAACTACTCCATTCATCTATGGTTGGTAAATCATGGAATTTCGATGAGCAATCTTAAACCTTTCACAAGTTTCCTTCATAAGATCGCTGTTGAGGTTGGCTGCATTGGCTGTTATGATTGATTCTGGAATTCCAAACCAAAAAACTATGTTGTTACGAACGAAGTCTGCCACTACCTTCTTAGTCACTGCCTTGTATGATGAAGCTTCGACCCATTTTGTGAAATAATCGATAGCCACTAGAATGAAATGATATCCATTTGATGCGGGAGGCTTTATGAGTCCAATAACGTCCATACCCCAAGCAACAAATGGCCAAGGGGAACCCATCACATTTAGCTCATTCGGTGGAACCCATATAAAATCTCCATGCACTTGACACGGATGACACTTTTGCACATATCGGATGCTATCTCTCTCCATGGTCATCCAAAAATATCCAGCTCTTAAAATCTTCTTGGCCAACGTGAACCCATTCATGTGAGGTCCACATGTTCCTACATGTATTTCTTCCAAAAGCTTTGTCGCTTCTGCGGCGTCAACACACCTCAGCAATCCTAAATCCGAAGTTCTCCTATATAGGATTTCTCCATTAAGGAAGAAATTATTGTCCATCCTCCTCAAAGTCCGTTTCTGTTTGCTTGTAGCATTTTTAGGATATTCTTGTGCTTCTATCAATCTTCTGATGTCATAGTACCAGGGTTTTCCATCTAGTTCCTCATCTACATGAAAACAATATGCATGTTGATGATGTATCTCTATATCGATAGGATCAATGTAATTCTTGTCTGGACAAACTCATTTTGAGCTCGAGGGACATGCTTGAACTCAATCTTTGTGAATCTTCTACTCAACTCTTTTACGTAATGCAAATAAGGAAGGATCTTGACATTCTTAGCGGTCCATTCTCCTTGTACTTGATGAACCAACAAGTCAGAGTCTCCTATCACCAAAGTTCTTTGATACTCTTGTCTATGGCCATTCTGAGTTCGAGAATACAAGCTTCATATTCCGCCATGTCATCGGTACAGTAGAACCTAATCTTGGCTGAGATTTGGTAATACTGACCTGTTTTTAAAATTAAGACTGTTCCTATTCCTACTCCAATAGCATTTGATGTTCCATTAAAAAACATTCTCCATCCGTCATATGATTCTGACATGTCTTTTCCTACAAACAAAACCTCTTCATCAGGCAAGTAGGTTGTGAGTGGCTTGCAATCTTGGTCCACCGGATTCTCTGTGAGGTGATCCGCCAGGGCTTGCCCTTTGATGGCTTTTTATGTCACGTACACGATATCAAACTCGCTCAACAAAATTTGCCACTTTGCCAGCTTACCTGTGGGCATTGGTTTCTGAAAGATGTACTTAAGTGGATCCATTCTTGAAATCAAGTACGTGATGTATGCAGATAGGTAATGCCTAAATTTTTGTGCAATCTATGTCAAAGCGCAACATGTTATTTCTAACAAGGTGTATCTTGCCTCGTACGATGTGAACTTCTTGCTCAGATAGTAAATGGCTTGCTCTCTTCTAACTGTCTCGTCATGCTGCCCCAATACACATCCAAATGCATTATCTATGATAGATAGATACAATAACAAAGGCTTTCCAGGTTCTGGTGGGACCAATACCGGTGGGTTGGACAAGTATTCTTTGATTCTGTAAAAAGCCTTTTGGCATTGCTCTGTCCATTTTGTGGTACTATCCTTCTTTAATAATTTGAATATGGGATCACAGATCACTGTGGATTGTGCTATGAACCGACTGATATAATTCAGTCTTCCCAAGAAACTCATCACGTCTTTCCTGGTCTTGGTCAAATATAGCTCTTGGATCGCTTTTATCTTTGATGGATCCAACTATATGCCTTTCCTACTAACGATGAATCCCAACAGTTTTCCCACAGGTACTCCAAATGCACACTTTGCTGGATTCAACTTCAGATTATACTTGCGCAACCTCTCAAAGAACTTTCGTAAGTCATCCAGGTGGTCTGAACTTCTTCTGGATTTGATAATGACATCATTCACGTACACTTCAATTTCCTTATGGATCATATCGTGAAAAAGGGTAGTCATGGCCCTCATGTAGGTTGCATCGACATTTTTTAGACCAAATGGCATTACTCTGTAGCAATACACTCCCCATGGAGTGACAAACACTGTATTCTCTATATTATCTTCATCCATCAGGATTTGGTGATATCCTGCAAAGCAATCGACAAATGATTACAACTCATGTTTTGCATAATTATCAATGAGTATATGAATATTTAGAAGGGGGAAATCATCCTTAGGACTGGCCCTGTTGAGATCTCGATAGTCCACACATATTCTGATCTTTCCATCCTTTTTTGGCACAGGCACAATATTGGCTAACCATGTGGGGTAATTTGTAACCCTCACAACATTCACCTCAATTTGCTTAGTTACATCCTCCTTGATCCTTAAACTCAAATCTGGCTTAAATTTTCTTGTCTTTTGCTTAACAGGTAGACAAGTGGGATCAGTCGATAATTTGTGCGAGACAATATCGGTGCTTAATCTTGACATGTCATCATAAGACCAAGCAAATATGTCAAAATACTTCTTAAGCAATTATATTAACTCTTGCTTTCTTTCAGCCTCCAAATGTATGCTGACTCGCGTCTCCTTCACGATTTCGTCATCTCCTAAGTTGACAACCTCTGTTTCATCCATATTGGGTTTTTTCTGACTTTCAACTTGCTCGATCTCATGTGGTAGATTTTCAGGCATCATTCTTTCATCATATTCTTCGTGATCTTGTTCATCACTTTCACCTTGCTCGGTGTACTCGTTACATGTCATAACCGTTGAACGAGAATTTTTATTAATATAAGTGCTGAAAAGTGCAAAAGGTAAGTAGAAATAAATAAATATTTAAAATAACGAGAACATTTTTAAAGAAAATAAGGACTTTTTATTTCAAAGCATTATAACTTTTAGAAGAGGCAAGCAACAAAATATTAGGCATGATTCAAGCCTCAATTTGATCATGCGAATTTTTAAAATTAAGACTACTTTTCCACACTACCAGGACTCTGGGTGAAACAGGGACGGGCTAATGGTCCAATTCTGTAAGATTTCTCCAGGTTTGGTATCACGAATAGTCAACTTATTGAGATTTATCCCTTCCTCTTCTCTAGCCATGGCCACGAACAGATTGCATATTTTTTCTACGATGTCATCAATGTCAACTTGATCTGGAATCAAAGCTTGTTCTGGTACAAAGATTGTATTGCTTGACCCGTGATGGTCTCTTCCCGAGGTAGGCTCATATCCAAGTCCATTGGTGCTTCTCTGATGCTTTAGCTAGATTGGCTCAACTATACCGTTAGACTTGGGTCCAAGTCTATTCTTTGGCTGATACCCATACTTCAACATTTCTGACACCATCATTTTTGTTGCACTTGACAACTTTGTATTACTTGCGTCTGCTTCCTCACCAACTTTTATAGTTTGCATAATTTCCAAAGTGTGAAAGGTGGCTCCGTCTAACTCGTCAGTGACTGGGATAGAATTAATAAAAAGGATGGGGTGACTGAGCTCTCTGTGGATGGTAACTTCTGTGCGACCCCACTCAAACTTTACACATTGATGAAGAGTGGAAGGAACCACTCTTGCCATGTGAACCCATGGTCTTCCCAATAACAGGTTATAGTTGGATGATACATCCATCACTTGAAATAGAATAGGGAATTTAGCTGGCCCCACCTGTGATATGAGACAGATCTCTCCGATGACACTTTTTTGCGCTCCATCAAAAGCTCTAACTTTCACACGACTTTCCCTTATCTCTCCCATATTAACACCTAAATCCCTCAAAGTGGTGAAAGGACAGATATTGCATCCAGAACCACCATCAATTAAAACTTGAGTCACAATTTTGTCACAATAATTGACTGCAATGTAAAGCATTTTGTTGTGACCAGCCCCTTCTGCAGGTAAGTCATCATCGTGGAAAGAAATCTTGTTAGCTTTCACTACTCTTCCAATCGTTACAGCTAAGGCCTCACTTATGGTCTCTTTTGGAATGATCACTCCACTTAACACATTCATCAAAGCATTCCTATGATCTTCAGAACTCATAATCAAAGACCAAATGGATATGTGGGCTGGCGTCTTCTTTAGCTGTTCTTCAACCAAATAGTCTTTAGACTGCATCTTTTTCCAAAACTCTGCGGCTTTAGCATCGATAACATTCTTCTTTGGATTCTGTTCTTTTTTGAGAACTCTTTGATTTAGATCCTCTGGGGCATACCACCTCCCTGACCAAGTCATTTCTTGAGCCACGACAGTGTTGATCAACTTGCCTTTGGTGCGTGCTTAATAGTCCCATGGGACTCCTTTGGTGTCATATTCAGGCTTTTTAGCGATCAAAATGGTCACTACAACTCTTGGGAGATATGTTTGGACAATCAAAGGTTCCCTTAGTTGAACAGTGATAATAGGTTGCGCCAAAAATGTCGTGGCATCTGGTTCATCTACGTCGGGACAGTTAGGGCCCCCATATTCTTCATCTAGAGTAACCATGTTGACTTCTCGATTCTCATGGTTTGGCAATGGGTTGTTGTTCACATTGGGAGGTGCTGGAGTGGATTTGATTACTCCTTTTCTGATCAAAGACTCAATCTGGTTCTTCAACCCATAACAATCTTCGGTGTCGTGTCCTTGGATTCCCGAGTGGTAAGCGCATCGCTTATTTCCATCAAAATTATGAAGTATTGGATTAGGAAGTTTTCCTTCAACTGGTTGCAGCACTTCCGCTATCCTCAACCTCTCAAATAATTGGGCATAGGTTCGACAATAGGTGTATAAGTACGAGTATTCCTATCTTTAGGATTTGAACATGGTCTCGGTGCATATGCTGGTCTATTTTGGTGGATTGGTGCTTGGACAAGGACATATAGTCTTGGAGGATTTTGGTATGCTAGTGCTCGGGGTAGATTATAGTGTGGTTGGGTATTATATACTGGGATGTATAAAGTATGCACTGCGATTTGGGGATTATTGGGGTATCGGTGAGATGGTCCTCCTTGTTGGTAAGTGACAACTAAAATATCCTTCTTTTTCTTTTTGATGCTGCCAATGGAACCTGATTGTATAGCCCTACTTGCAGCTTGCAATGCGACCATAGACTGAATCTTCCCAAATTTAACACCCTCCTCTATAAAGTCTCCCATCTTGACCAATTCTACAAACTTCTGACCAATCATTGATATCATCTTGTCAAAGTAGATACCTTCTTGAGCTCGAATAAAGTACTTCGAGAGCTCACTCTTATCTAGTGGTGGTTGCACCCTTGTGGCCTCAGTTCTCCAACATCATGCATATTCTTGGAAATTCTCGAATGGCTTCTTCTGTATATTGGCCAATGAGAATCTATCAACAGTAATTATAGTATTGAGTCTAAAACGAGTCATGAAGTCCTCTGCCATTTCTTGCCAATCACCCCATTTACGAGGGTCTTGACGGGTATACCAAGTTAATGTTTCTCCAGACAGACTTCAGATGAATAACTTCATCCTCAACTTCTCATTTCTCCTTACACCGACTAACTTGTCACAATATGCCCTCAAATGTGTGTGAGGGTCGCCCTTTCCATTGAACATGTCAAACTTTGGTGGTTTGTACCCTACCGGCATGTCAATGTCTGGGTGGATGCACAAGTCATCATAATCCAGACTCTTCATTCCTCTAGTAACTTGTAAGCTTTTCAATGCCTTTCTTAGACCCTGAAGCTGGGCATTTATCTATGCATATTCTTTCAGCTGGGTATCTTTCTCCATTTATGCATATTGATCGACCTCATACGGGATATTAACCACTGTTGGCATTGTGAAGGTAAGAGCTCTAGCGGCATATACGGGTGGAACATGCGGCTCATAGGGAGCGGCGACATGTGCCCCAAGTATCTGCTGCATTGTAGGTATGATAGGGTCGTGATTGGAAAGGTCAGGAACGGTCCTAACTGCGGTTGGAGAAGCAGGTGGAACTCGACCGTGAGCGGGACCGTGTTGACTTTGTTCTGGCTGATTTGGCAAGTTGATAGAAGGCAGGTCATCCTTTGCGAAGTAGATAGGCGTCTTGAAAGTAGGGAAAGTGGTAGCCGATAGTTTAGCCAAGTCTCGCACTTGGCGTAGTTCTTCTCTCAAGATCTCGAGTTCTTGCTCCATGCGAGCCATTTTCTCTTCATTTTGGATGTCTGTCATGTTTTGAGAACCTTCAGGGTTCTCAATAGGTATCATTATGTTTGCAGCAGCATTGAAATCGTCTTTATCAGTCATCTTTCCTTTGGATCGAAGGTTGTAGCGTGAGTCAGCCAGTTTGCAAGTCGACACAAATCAACGTACTTATTGAGATAAATAAAGAAAAGAAAACAAAGAAAAAGGGAAACTATGTTAGTTTGGGAAATATTGAAAACAGTAACAAATTAGTAAATGTAACACATATATACACCAATTCGGCGACATTCAAAACTCATCCTAATATAGAACCTCTTTTTGCCTGAGGTAGGCCTACGGTGCAATTAGTTTGATGATAAATCATCCATTCAAACACATTTTAGATTTGGAGCAAATATAACTTCATTGATTACATAGTTTGGCTATTACAACGATGTAGGTGGTCAGAAGCCAAAAAAATGAAAGTACAAGGGTGGCCACAAGGGATACAAGAAGGATAGGCCATAGAACACTTTAAAGAGCTTATGAGGGAACTCAAACAAGAAAGATGATCTATGGCCAGGTTGGAGCATCATCATCGTCATCGTCCACATCATAGTAAGGACCCGGGTGATACTCTAGAGACTCTTCAGGGCCATGCTCGAATGATATATCTATAACCCCTCTATCTCTTGGGTCATAGATGTTAGAACCCATCTCAGAAACCTCCATGTGATCCTCCCACACTTCTTCTTCTGGGTTCTCTTCGGGATCCTCCTCTGGGTCCTCTTCAGGGTCTTCTTCCGGGTCTTCTTTTGGGTCTTCTTTTGGGTCCTCTTCAAGATCCTTTTCTGGGTCTTCTTCTAGGATTAAATAATTGACCGATCCCGAAATTATCTGATTGTACATGGGTGTAGTAAACCCCATGCGAGAAAGCATCGATTCTCTAATCTAATCAATTTGTTGCCTGTCTATAAACCCCCAATACCAGTGTGCACTTGGATGAGCAATATGACTCACAGTTGTCACACCCCGAGCGTACTCCCTGGACTTGGCCTGGCTTACTTAATTCAGCGGAAGACTTAACTCAATGAAACAAATCTCAAATAATAACTTAAAGAATAATAAGTTAGACAAAATGGCACTTAAGTCTTAAACAGCATCTGAAAGATAAAGAAAGACATCTGAGCTAATAACTATGTGACTGTCTATGAAGCCTCTAAAATACTAAGATGGATGTTGAGACAAACACCATAACATCCTAATAAATAAAAGACTGAAAGCAAATAAAAAAGTCCTTCGGAATGCAAGGAGGCTCACCACTGACTCTGAGCTGCTCAATTGGATCAACGAGTCACTGGATGTTGATCCTGGTTACCTCTGTCTGCTTCATAATACGATGCAGGACAACAGCCATCATCACATTGAATGTACGAGTATACGAGTTGGAAAACTAAGTAACATAGGCTAGAAAGAATCTGAAAGAACTGAATAACTTACCTAGCTCAACTCAACTTAACCTAACTGACTCATTTCAATATAAAGCAATTTAAAACATGCAATATAAAGAAAAGCTGTTTAAAACATGCTATAAACTCTGTATGTATATAAAGATACAATAACTTTGAGATGTATATAGAAATACAAATGAACTGATGTTTATGAAAATACAATAACTGCTGTGGGAGTTTCTCTAACCGACAACCATCACATAAGAGCTATAGTGATGATACAACGATCAACCTCACGCTGCCAGAGCGTCCTATACCCAGCCAAAGGCATAGGACCTAAACTGCCCAATGGATCCACTAGTCTATCTTGAAAAGGATTCATCTAAATAGTATGATCCTTTTCTACCTATGGTGGCTACATGGTTCTATGGGGGCTGTGAGTTCTTTGAACGCTCCCCTAATTCTGTGACCAATACTACTGCCAAAATATACTGGCTCTTATGTTTTTAAAACATACCTCTTCTGTGATTTGAGATTAGTGCTCAAAACTTAGCTCAAAGGCTATCTTGGAAATCTCAGTTTCCCTGCTTGCTTCATTTAGAAAGCTAATACTCTTTTATGAAAGCTAGCCCGAAGGCTCTTTGGAAATCTCAGTTTTCGTTCTTGTTTAAATGTGAAAACATTTCTTTTAAACTTCTTTGGGAATACATAGTCTCCATATACTTCTTTGAAGAAAGGAACTTCAAACCTTAGCTTTACTCTTGCTTAACTTCAAAACTTAAGTTTTAGAACGACGTTAAAACATCGTTAAAGACTCATGAAAACTCTCTTACTATCGAAACTGACTGAATGGGAGATACCTCAGCACTTGAGTCCTTAACTCGGACTAAGTGATAGATATAACCCTTAGAAACTAACTTCCTTGCCTTAAGGTACAAAATAAAATGACCCTTAGGCACTGCTGAACTACTACTCTGCTCATTAACTTGCTCATTAGGAATCTAAAACTTGACAACTCGAGTTCTGCAATCTGTGGAGGCATAACAGGCATGAAGCTAGTCCATACCTAGAATGACATCAAAATCTACCATGTCTAGCTCAACTAGATCAGCCATGGTGTCTTTGTGATTAATGGGAACGACACAATCACGATAAACTCACTCAGCTAAAATAGACTCCCCAACAGGTGTAGAAACACAAAAGGGTTCACAAAGTTTCTCAGGAATAACATCAAACTTATTTGCAACATAAGGGATTACAAAAGATAAACTTGCTCCTGGGTCTAGCAAAGCATAAACATCAAAAGCAAAGACTTTGATCATACTAGTGACAACATCTGGAGAGTTCTTTTGCTCTTGGCGACTGGTGATTGCATAGAGGCGGTTTGCTCCTCCGCCAGTACCAGAAGTAGCTCCTCTAGGTGTTGCCCTGTCTGGTGGAGTAACTGAAGAAGACTGGGCTCTATTTCCCCCATCACCCTGCCTGTTCTTTGGACACTCTCGCATGAAATGCCCACTCTGACCACACTTGAAACAACCAGTGAAGCCTTCACGACAAATACCTGAATGGTTCCTACCATACTTGGCACAGCCAGGAGGCTTACTACCCCCTTGCACCACACTACCCTATGAATAGGTAGGTTTAACTCTGGAATTCTGACCATAATACTCACTCTTGTTCTTAGGTGCAGGTGCACTAGCAGATAATGGAGCAAGTCCCTTTTGTTTCTGTTAGAAAGATGACCGATTTGCATTACTCTTCTGTTGTTCGGACTCATTCCATGTCTTAGCTCTCTTGCTCTTAAGCTCCTCTCTATCCCTCAGCTTCTCTTCCTCTACCTACTGCACATAGACCATCAACCTTGAAATGTCCATGTCCCCAATAAGCATTGCTGCCCGACCCTCTTTGCTTGACAGACGACCCAAACCAGCAACAAACAAACTCATCCTACTCCTCATGTCCATAACCATTTCAGGAGCATAGCGAGATAGTTGGGTGAACCTCAACCCATACTTATGCACACTCAAAGAATTCTACTTTTGGGTGAGAAATTCACGTACCTTAGCCTCTTTCAGCTCTCGGGGAAAGAATCGCCACAAGAAAGCTTCCTTGAAATAGGCCCAACTCGCAAGTGGTGCATCATCAGCTTTATTCCCTTTCCACTAATCAAACCAGGTCCTAGCAGCATTCTTCATCTGATATGCAGCTAGCTCAACTCTTTCAGTATCAGTAATGTGCATCACATCAAATACCATTTTCAGTTCTTCGGATCCTCAGTAGTGCTCGAACCAGTGAAACTTGGGGGATTTTTCCTCAAGAACTCAAAAATCCTTGAAGTGTTAGACCCTTCTTGTCGAGCTCCTCTTTGTTGACCAACCTGGTTAGTCACAACTTGACTCAACATTCTAATTATTTCTCTGAACTCAGCATTAGTAACTTCTCCTTGCGGTTGCACTTCAGGTGCATTGGGTAACTCTTGCTCCTCAACATTCCTCTTAGCTGGATGACCTCTGACTGCTCTTCGTGGAGGCATGATTATCTAAAACACACGCATACACGAATTAGAGGGAAACTTTTTAGAGATCAACTTTAACGCACGAACTGAGTGTGAAAGAAGTGAAGAAATTCCTAAATGTTGCAGCCTCCTAATTATAGATGTGGCGCGCTTCACATCGATAACTAAGACTTTACATACACGGCTTCATAGACTCTCTAGGACTCTTGAACTCTATGCTCTAATACCAAGGTTGTCACGCCCCGAGCCTATACCCTGGACGTGGCCGTCACTCGGAGACCATTGCTGGCCCCAAGCGAACCCTTGGAATGGCTTACTTAACTCAGCGGAATACTTAACTCAATGAAACAATCTCAAATAATAACTTAAAGAATAATAAGTTGGCCAAAATGGCACTTAAGCCTTAAACAACATCTGAAAGATAAAGAAAGACATCTGAGCTAATAACTATCTGACTGTCTATGAAGCCTCTAAAATACTGAGATGGATGTTGGGAAAAACCCCATAACATCCTAATAAATGAAAGACTGAAATCAAATAAAAGAGTCCTGCGAAATACAAGAAGGCTTACCACTGACTCTGAGCTACTCATCTAGATCAACGAGGCGCTGGATGCTGATCTTGGTTACTTGTGTCTACATCATAATACGATGCAGCCCAACTGGCATCAATACATTGAATATATAAGTATGCGAGTTGGAATGCTAAGCAACATAGGCTAGAAAGAATCTGAAAGAACTGAATAACTTACCTGGCTCAACTCAACTCAACCTGACTAACTCATTTCAATATAAAGCAATTTAAAACAAATGCAATATAAAGAAAAGTTGTTTAAAACATGCTATAAACTCTGTGTGTATGCAAGATACAATAAATCTGAGATGTATATAGAAATACAAATGAACTGATGTATATGAAAATACAATAACTGATGTGGGAGTTTCTCTAATCGACAACCATCACATAGTGATGATAAAGCGATCAACCTCACGCTGCCAGAGCATCCTATACCCAGCCAAAGGTATAGGACCTGTACTGTCTAATGGATCCACTAGTCTATCTTGAAAAGGATTCATCTAATAAGTATGATCATTTTCTACCCATGGTGGCTACATGGTTCTATGGAGGCTGTGGGTTCTTTGAATGCTCCCCTAATTAGGTGATCAATATTACTCCCAAAATATACTGGCTCTTATATTTTTAAAACATACCTTTTCTGTGATTTGATATTAGTGCTCAAAACTTAGCTCAAAGGCTATCTTGGAAATTTCAGTTTCCCTGCTTGCTTCATTTAGAAAGCTAATACTCTTTCTGAAAGCTAGCCGGAAGGCTCTTTGGAAATCTCAGTTTCCGTTCTTGTTTAAATGTGAAAACATTTCTTTTAAACTTTTTTGGGAATACATAGTCCCCATATACTTCTTTGAAGAAAAGAACTTCAAACCTTAGCTTTACTCTTGTTAACTTCAAAACTTAAGTCTTAGAACAACATTAAAACATTGTTAAAGACTCATGAAAACTTTAAGAAACTTTGCTTTCACTTGCTTTTTAAATTCTAGACCTGACTCTTAACTTCTTTGACTTTGAACTTAACTTTCCTTGAATTGGATTTTGGATTCAAGGTTCATGATCTCATATTTATGAATGATTTTATGATGTTTAGATGTACTTTAGAGTGTTGGAATCAACTAGGACACATAGGTACATCATTTAGGAACAAGTACGAAAAGATGGGGGAAGAATGGAAAGAATTGGCGTCCTTGGCGCTTTGAGAGGCGCGGGGCGCCAGCCTTCAAAGCTCAGAGGCATTGCTGTGCCACTCTGGCTGGTGCGACGTGCCATAGGCCAAAGTTCAGAGGAACTTTTATGGCGCTCTGGCAGGCGCGGCGCCCCAAGCCTTGCCCAGAAAATCCCTGACTTTTCTCCTTTGTTTTTCATCTCTAAACCCTCCAAACTTCCATGGTTCCTTCTCCAAACACTTAGGATCAATAGTACCCTCAATATACAACATATTTAACTCAAAAAAACAGCCCAGAAACATGAATCAAATCAACCCCCAATCATCAACAACTCAACCAACAAGAATTTTGACAATTGTTTTTCAAGAATTCCACTTCTTAACATGTAAACAACTCCAAATCGCTGAATTGAAAAAAATTGGTGTGTGGGTGAACTAACCCAACACAAAAATATCTCACATACCTTAATAGGGATCACCCCTGACGAATTCCACTCGCAAGCTTAGATTATTTTGGCGAATTCTTGTCTTCTTCTCCCGTTCTTTCTTTCTTTCTCTCTTCTCCAAGCCCTAAGCGTATTCTAATTTATCAAAACTGAATGAAGTTCTAATTTTACCCCCAATAAATCCCTAAAAATGAATTAGGAATTTAATTAGAGAAAAGACTATTTTGCCCTTCCTCAAATCCGGATTGGGACTTTCCTTAACCTAATAACCCAGCTTCCGAAAGGTATATCTCACTCATACGATGTCGAAATCGTGTGTAAACTTAGCGGCATTGGAAAGATCTCTCCAAGGGCTTTCCAACCATGTCCAGAGCTACTACTAACTCATCCTAAGCTAGGAGTTATGGCCGTTTGAAAAAGGCCAAAACTCACTTTCTTAACGTAGACAAAATTTCCAGATTTCCTTATTATTTCCAAAAATCAATATTTTCATATTTTAAACTATTTACAGTCATTTCTAGGTGCGGGATGTTACTACAGTATTCTGCCAAGCATAATACTCTGGAGTACACCAGATTTCTTCGCCTATTTCTAAATCGATCGTGGATTCCCAATCAGCTTGAAGATTTCTTATCCGTTCTAGCATGACCGAAGTGAATGCATCTTCATGTGATCCCATCACTGACCATAGAGGAATGTCTTAGATAACTCCAAATTGTCGTATAACTCGAAGAGGTGCATATGGTTGGATGCCCCTGAACCCAATTAACTCAATAAAGAAAAAGTATCGAGTCCTTGCAAACGCCAATCCTGTTACCCAAGAGAACTTCCATTGGATGGCGTCTCCCGTGAGGTTGTTCAAAAATGTGCGCCATTCTTCCCTTCCTGTAGGTGCACCTACCTAATTTTGGAGACGATTTTTGTGGCTTTTGATCTTATTAGGAGCGCCTATGTAGTAATCCATTTGTGGATCACATCGATAGAAATGTTCTCTTGCCCAAATCTGTAGTAATATACTACATCCTTCGAAGAAATTGTGTCCCTATTACTGGTTGTCATTGAACGAAGAACTTTGGCGAGGATCATCGGCATCAAAATGAATCTTTGTAGATAGTTGAAGATCCTTATAACCATCGACAATATGTTGATGTCGATAGAATTGGACCTTATCGGGAACACCATAACTCCTAAAAAACCATAACAAATACTTTTGGCCTCTTATGTTCCCATGCTCCGCGAATACATTCGAATTCACGCTGATATTCATAGTAACCTTTCGAACGCACAAACCTCCGAAAGAGATAGTCTAACTCGACATGTCCGCCATCCACAAATCTCAATGATCGAAATATGTGCATATCCAAGAGACTTAGAAAGTCACCTATACATATAGTTGGGGGGATCACCGGCAGCCTTCCTATAATCGGCAATTCAGTCAGACTACTGAACTCCTCTAGTGTAGGGGTGATCTCAAAATCTTGAAATTTGAAGGTTACGATACTCGATTTCCAAAATCCATTAGCTGAGTGACAAAGACTTAATCGCATTGTGTCCCCAGAAGCGACAATAATGCTCCTAAGTGCCCTTGAATCTCTTCCCCGTGTATCCTGTGAATATTTTGCCACCAATTTTGTATAATGTGGGGAGCTGAAACGACCATTTGGATATCTGGCAAGTCTTGGTTTAGGTTCATTTGAAAAGAGGGTAAAGGGTGTAATGAGTTTATTTGCTCCAAATCCGTTAAGTGTTTAAGTTTGGATAATTTATATCAATTTCACACAACGCTTATGTCGTTGAGTTTTAAAGAAGAAACTCATTGACATTTGGGTGGTTTCCTAAATGCAACGACAATGCCGTATACTATCTTGCCTAAGTTTATGCAACATAACTTATTTTTAAGAGTAAGATTTTTTCCTAGATGATTGAGAGTGGGATTAAGTAATTGCGAGAAGGTGCACTATCTTAATTGCACCAACTCTGAAATTAAGGAATCCAAAAAGAGTTTCGGAGGAGTGCAAGAACACCCCTCGCGTGTACAGTATGTGTGTGTATGGCCAAAGACTCAATAGAAAGCGCAAATGACAATGCAGAGAAAGCAGTAACAAGTAGTGTTTTAAGACAAATAAGGAACACAAGTTTGGATTTTACTTGCGACCTTCCAATCAAAGCAGTATATCAATAGAAAACTGAAAAATAAACATGTAATCACAAATGTTGTTCCTAAATTGAGTTTTCCTAAAGTTAAAACCTAAGTAAGGTCCCCAGCAGAGTCGCCAAGCTGTCGCACCATATTTCGAACCAGGCCGAAATAGTTCAAAACATAATATGGTTGACACTCTACTTTTGAAAAAATTGCTTTTTGTTTTAGAGTCGCCACCTAAATTTTAAGAAAAATATTAGGAAAATCACTTTTATGTATGTAAACTCTGTTTTGATTTGCGAAATCAGTAAAATTTTGAGTAAGGATTTTGGTTACTCGAGGGGAAGGTGTTAAACACCCCTCAGAGCCTATCTGAAGATAGTCCTTAAACTCAATTTAGGAAAATATGATTTGGAAAACTTGGTTATTTATTTGCTTTAAAAATCAATAATAAGTTAATTAGTTGGTTTAAAAATGAGTGCAATACAAGGTACGACATATATATATCTTATAAAATAGATTTAATAGTAGTATTGTAAAATAAATAAATGTATTTAAATATACGAAATATTCATATGTAAATATATATATATAGTTGTATCATAATAAAATTATCCTAAAAATATATAGATATTGAATTTGTGAAAATCTATCGTCATATTAAGACGTGAAAAATAAGATAGTAGTTGAGCGTAAATATGTAGTAATATGTGATGTGTAATTTGAATGAAAATATATAGAATGGAGTTTTCTAAAATAAAATAAATGATACTAGGTGTTAAATATTATATAAAGGTTTGTGATCTTAAATATGTTTATTATAAAGTGTAGTATATACATGTAAGTTGTGTAAAACATGTGAATGTTTATTATTTTATTTACATGTAAGGATAAGTTAACAATAGATTAGATTTAGTAAAATAATATGTGTAAAGTGTGGGGATAAATCATAAAAATAAATAAATAACATTCGGGATAGTCGTTAAAAAAAATAGATTGTGTAGAGAAAATATAGAATATATACCTTTATGTGTATGACATATATATATATATATATATATATATATATATATATATATATATAGTATTTGAACCCGTTGGCATATCTAAAATTTTGAAATAGCATGTTAAAAGATTAAAATGTTTTTAGCAATGTTTGATCCAAAAAGTAAGAATAGTCAATACATTTTGTAAAAGGGTGATGTAAAGAGTATAAAAATAGGCCTAACTATTAGGACTCATTCCATAGTCACATTTATTTTGTTAAATATATAAGCCTACTTCCCTACTTATTTATCTTTAAAAAAATGTGTATCTAAAGATAAATATCTTAGCCTTAAGTAAATTTCTAAATGTAATTAGTCTAGCCTTTAGACTAGTTTTAAAATATTTGAAGGTCCTAAGCAATGAGCAGGCCTAAATGAATATTATTTTAGCCTTTATGTATCTCCAAGTTCATTTGGAGGTCCCAACTCATGAGTTTTATTTTTTCTTACTTAAATACCAAAATGAATATTATTTCACCTTTTTAGCTTCAATTGAGAATTTTAGATGATAAGTTTTCCTCTTCCTTAAGATAAAGGCCTACGATAAATATTTCTTTTCCCCAATTTTGAAACACCTAAACGGGTATTATTTTGACCTTTTTAGACTTCATTTTGAAAACTTTTAAACTATAAGCCCCCCTTTTTCAACATAAAATGCCTAAAAGAATGTTATAAGCAAAAAATGTTAACCCATTTTTTAAGAAAATATCTTTTGTATCATTTGTTCTAAAGTTGTCTCAACTAAATTCATAAACAAATAATATTGGTTCACGTTAAATAAGCTTCAAAATGAAAGACAAACAAATATATCAAAACTTGTAAGTAAAGGTTAGCCAATATATCCAAACAATATAATTAAGACTCGAAAAGAGGAAGGCTAAGAAATATTGGATTCCTAATTCACGAGACTTCAAGTGTTGTGTGGATCCTAATTGTTGTTGGCCTAATATTTTAGGCCAATAACGAGTTTCAAAGTAGAAACGCCAGCCCTCCGGTTGTACATGAAACATAACAAAGAAAAGAAGATAAAGATTAGCAACTAAATAAAGGGTACATTTATGTAAGTACACAGACAAATATGAACATACCGTCTTAAGCAAGCATATCAAAGACTTAGCTAAAATAGTGTTTTAGCATGTAAAAGTTTCTGCTTTCACTATTTGGTAGAGATAATGAAATTCGATTATTACTAAGACGTAAGTGTAACTTTATGTAGTCATAGTGATGACCTTTTAAGAATGAGCAAAGTATATTCTTCACACTACATAATTTTACATAACGCTTATCGAGCTAATCATGGTAACAAAAAATAGGCCAATCATCTTTGACTATATAACTCATATGTAGTCGATTATGCTAATCAGATAAATGTACTTTTGGGAGAGAACATGAGAATTAAACAGCCTTTCCAATCAATTCAATAATAATAATAAAAAGAAACTATACTTTGATTCTCTATATATGAAAAGGACCAACTAAACCAAAAGTTGATATAACATTGAATAGTTTGACAAAATAAATTCCCAGCAACTTACGGTACCAAAAAAAATAGAGTTACTGGAGAACTCATTTGAATCATACCAAATCTTTCATGGAAATCTAAATAATGTTAATATAGGAAGAAAAAGAAAAAAACACTTAACTATCTGAACACATAAATAAGCTCTTTGGGACAATTGGGAAATTCATTTGTAACATGTATATTTACTTTTAACTCGAGAAGATGAGACACATGGAGGGGCTCAAATCAAAATGAAGAACAATCATTTCTCCAATCAGTTCATATAACATCAAACTAACAGTCTTCTTCTCCTATTTTTATAAGGTATTCATATATGGTAAACACATTAACGTTAATGATGGGGCATCCAGATACCAATGCAAGCATGATTAAAACTTAACCTTTCTTCGTATTTTTTCTTTTAATCACAGATGTCTCAGCAAAATCTGTTAATGGACACCCTATTACATTTTTTTCAACAATGTTCAGAAAAATTACATTAAGGCAAAATAAAGTAAAGAGATTAACGAAAGTTGTACCTTTATCGAGCAGCAAACAGGGGGCTCTGACGTCAAGAGATTCCAACTTCAAACTTACTCTCGAACTCAAATTAAAAAATAGAAAATAGAAGGACCAGAGAAGATTGAAATTTTCAAAAAAAAACTAATGTTTCAAGTGTGATTTTGTCCCTCTTTTATGTTGTTCTTCGATTGATTCGAATGAGAACCAAAGGGCTAATTTTATAGTCGAATATGTGGGACGCTTCCAACCTCAGACCTATTAGATCAATGGCGTAACCAATCAAAATCTAATGGTTCTTCGCGTCCTCCACTTTTCAGGCGGAGCAATGATGATGGTCGAGACTTCTAGGCCTACCTTGGGTCAGAAATAAATCGGAAAAGATGTCAAGTTGATAGAAAGGGGGGGTTGTGATTGATGGACGGCGGATGGGGGAAGAGGTGACGTTGGAGACCACCAGATATTGTTGTTTTCCGGTGGTCCATGGACGTGTCTTTGGTAGCGAACGACGGGCGATTGATGAGATAGGACGAAAGGGCATGGGGAAGATGAAGTCATAAAGTAATAGACCACTGAAAATTAACATTTTCTGGTAATTCATAGCCATTCTCGGCAGATGCGATGGGAGAGGAGAAGAGCGTCTGGGAAAGGATAAAGTAACGTGATTTCAGGGGAAACAAAATAGTATAGCTGGTGAATGTACTATTTTGGGGAAGGATGAAAAGCTTTGGGATTTAAAAGAAAGAGTTATATATATTAAAAAATGATAAAAGCTTAATTAATTATGATCGATTTAATCGTAGGGTCAAGATTTAAGCTAAAGAAACACAATCCATGTGATCGCCTACGTGGCAGACACGGATTGGCCAATTTAAGGAGACTTGGATTGCCAAATTTGCTCAAATTAAACTCATTTAAATTATAACTACTTTCTTTATAAAATAGCCATACGAGAAAATTATTTTGCAAGATTGGCTTATTTGATAAAATTAGTTACTTTTTTTAAAATTAAATTAATATAAATTAGTAACTCAATAATTAATTAACATTTCTAATTTAAAAATGTACGAAAAATAATATCTATTGCGACAAAATTATATTTGAATAAAAAATAGATTCGACTCTTGAGAATGACATTTATTTATTTATTTTTAAAAAGAGAAAGTAAGTAGCAATATATATATATATATATATATATATATATAATATATATATAAAATTTATAAGAAATAACATTTTTAAAATAAATTTATCAAGTAACATAAATAATTAAAAAAAATCTTTTCGTATTTTTATAAAAATTTCATAACACATATATGTTATTATTATTATTATCATTATTATTATTATTATTATTATTATTATTATTATTATTATTAAATGTGGAGAGCCAAAATTAGGTGTCAACAATAGTAATGATTCTCCCACCGGAGGGTTAGTGTGGGTGCCACTCATGACGGTCTGCGCAGTGATAAAGTTGGTATAAGAGCCCCAGGTTTGTTGAACTCATTGTACCAAAATGAGTTTAGTAGAGTCTTGCGGAACGGTATAGAGACAACTGTACTTTTCCTCAAGACGCTATAGGACTTTAGGAAAAAACTCATTTCTTTCTACTCCTTTCATGCTATGACTTGAATCCAATTGGTATCTAGGTGATACAAATTGGTATCGAAATTTCTTCACTCTATTTTGCATCGGGTTAGTAATTGAGCTGTAAATGTGGAAACAACAACACCAACAATAGAAAATGTGTCCTTGGAAATAGAGATGTTTCCCTGGCTCACTGTGGGAATGTAATGACTAGAGACAAACATAAGGTTTTTATTATGTTCTTACGGTTGAAAACTTCATTCTTCTTGGGTACTGAATCTAAAAATTCTTAGGATTTCCTTGTTGAATGTCATGAGCTGCTTCATAACATGGATAAGGTAGAGTGATTGGGGGTTGAGTTTGTGACATACCAGTTCAAGGGAGACACCAAAATGTGGTGGTTGTGAACACCTAATTTTTTACGTGTTTATTTTACTCCTACAATAAATAGTAATGTATTTTCTTATATTTTATTTGTATTTTGGGTTGTTTATCTTTGTTTGTATTGTTTTTTTAATTGGCCCAAATGACCCAATTTTGATTGAATTGGACTAATTTAGACCAAATTCTGATAGCCCAATCAATTTTAACCCGGTCCAATAGAAATGGTCAAGATTGAATCTCAACCATTCATGATATTTTGATCCAAGGAATCTTATGGAACCCTACCAAAATATACAAAAACTCCAAAAAAAAAAAAATAGTTTTGATTTTATTTTCTTCTCCCCTAGCTTCCACCTACCGTCGGCCGGCCACCGCCACTGCCACTGGCGGCCACCACCCCTTGGCCAGAAAAATCTCCAAAATTTTTATCATTTCTTCCTTTCACCCTCCTCTACCCAAATCCGTAAATCATTCATCCTTATCCATATCCAAACTCCGTATATCTAATAAAAACCAAATATAAATCTTCACTTTTTTCTTTAGATTTACGAAGTTCCGGTCATCCCCATCCTATACCCTTTACATAAAGGTGTAGAACTCTTCAAGGGCTATCATTTGATATAAATTTTATGTCCAAAATCTATCCCCCAAAAAATCCGGCGAAGTTTTCCGGCGACCCCCATCACCCGAAAAGTTATGTCAATCTTTCCCCCCTTTCATTCTCTATTCAAATCCGTCATTATCACATTTTTTTTAACCATATAAGTCGTTTTGGTGCCGGATTTGTATTGTTTTGTTAGTGTTCTTTAAGTTTTATCATGTTAAAGTTTTGATTGAATTTTGTTTTTATTTTTTATTTTTACTTTCTGCCTTATTTGTTGTGTTTGATCTTCAAAATAGTTTAGATGTTTGGATTTTATGTTAGTGGGCTGATTTTCTTTTGATTTTTGGAGTCTTGATCAAATGGGTCTACATTTTGGGCTTATCTAAATTTTCAGATGACTCATTTAACTATTATTCAGTTAATGAATAAAAGAAATGGATCATCTAAAAGGGCAATACAATCTTCTTTTTAATAAATCTTATCTTGGAAAAAGAAAAAGAAAAAAGAAGAAGAAGAAATTCTATTGGCCATCTTGGGTGGCACATTGAGAAGACAAAGAGTCCAATGCATGCATTGGCTCTTAAGTTTTCAAGAAGAATGGTGTTAATATTCACCATCTATTAAAACCCTTTTTTCTTTCATTTCAAAGAAGAACAACAAAAAAGAGAAGAAGAAAAAAAGAAGAGAAGAGGGAAAATTAGAAGAAGAAAAAATCATAAGAATAGGGAGTAGAACCCATTCTTCTTTCATCATTGTGTGAGTTCGTGGTTCAACTAATTTGCTTCCACTATTTGCTTGTCATCACATTTAGGTACTTCTTTTTACATTTCACAATGTAATCTTGAATTAATGTTTCATGTTCTTTTTATATTTTGATTAAGTTATTCATATTAAGTTTGTTTTGATTTAGTTAAGTCTATTGTGAATTTTATATGATTATGCTTTATTATTATGTACATATATGTTTATTACTAATGTGGTGTTTAGTTTAATTTTACCTCATCGTAGGATTGATAAGTAAGCTCATACTTTTTTTTTAATTTTTAGTTTCTGGTCAAATAAAGAAAAAAAAAGAGGTTGTTTTTTTTGCAAAAAACAAAACACAAAATTGGTCATTTTTGCAAAAAAAATAGAAATCTCGTCAGTTTGTAAATCTTTAAAAACAAAAGAATATATAGATTTTTTTTCTCTCTCTTAAATAAATATATGAAAGGAGTTATTGAAACAAAAAATGCAAAATCGGATAGTAATTTAACTATTAGATAAGCTGGCTATAATTCCAATTTTATTTCAAAAGAAAACAATGTGCCTATTTTGTGCAAAATTGAAAATTTCACTAAAATGGTTATTTCTGAAATTGTATCAATAGGACAAAAATTAGTATTTCAATACTTGTTTTAAAAGGGGCTTAGTCATTATTCTATTTAAAAAATAAATAAATAAATATATATATATATATACATACTTACTTTTTTTCTTTGTTGTTATTGTCAAGTAGTGATATTTTATAAATATATATATATATTTGTTTTCCTTTTTTTAGAAAAAATAAATGTTAATTAGCAATTTGCAACAAGAAAAAAAGAAGAAAAAGGATCATTTTCATGTCTATATGTTGCAGCAAGTTCTTTTATTCATTATTATTTTTTATTATTAAATAAAATTTGAGTTGTTAATTATCAGTCTTTTTTAACTTTAAAAAAAAATAAATTAAAATACCACTATGTGTTCGATTACGATCCTTGGTGTGTATTTTTTCTAAAAAAGAGGTCTTGTGTGCGGTTATGCTCCTAGGCCAATTATTATTATTTTTAAAAATTAGCAACTAACACAAATTTACCTTTTTTATCCAAAAAATTATTTTAAACCAAATATGAGTTAATAAAGCGACCGTGCGAGAGCCACGGGACTCGGGGGGTGCCTCACACCTCCCCCCCGGTCAATAGAATTCCTTACCCTATCTTAGTTTCGTAGAGTAAAAAATAAAGAGTTATCTCCTTTAAAATTAGGATTTATCAAGTGACTTGAAATACCTAAAAAACTCAATTCCAAGTGGCGACTCTAAAAGATAATAATTCTTTTACTTTATTTTAAAAAAAAACAGTCACATCCTTAACTATTGTAAAAAATGAAGTGGTGTGAAAGTGGTGGTCTCATGTTGAGTTCTGACTAGTAAATACACTCATGACTTGGAAAGCATTTTATAACTTCTTGTATGGAGAAGTAGACGAGTTCCGAAATATAGAGCAACATAATATGTTTGTTGCCGCCTTCAAGGCAAAAGTTTGTGTTTTATCCAAATGTGGAACTCCACTTTGCTTCAGTCTAGAAGAGCAAATTTGTCATGTTGTGAAGGGATTAAGGTCAAATTTACAGATTCAAGCTTATAAGTGACAACATTCAAGAAGTTTTGTAAGGGATGACTGGATAATAAACACCATTACTTTAGCAAATGCATTTAGTATGGTTGTCATAACATGTATGGGTTGGTTAGTAAATGATGAAATTATGTTGTGACAATTGAGGTTAGAATCTTTACTGCGATTTCCTAAATTGAGCGTATATCAAAAAAGTTCATGATACGACTACTACTATAGCAGCGATGCTTACTTGGTTAAGTTATTAAGTGTGTTACAATTATGGAGAACCTAGGCATATGAGGAGGAAATCAGAGGGCCGTGGAGGCTGGGAAAATGGTAATGCATGTAGGGGAGAAGTGCATCCAGGCAAGGAGGTTGCCCGTCAAGATGATAGGGCTCAGTCTTAGGCTTTTTCAAGCAAGATCGAGGCTGAGGTGCCTGATGCAGAGGTCACAGGTACTACTCTTGTCTATGCCCGACTACTATTTTGTTTGATTCGAGTTCTACTTATTCGTATGGGACAGTTCAATTTGCCTTGGGAATTAATGCGGTTTGTGATATACTTGATGCCCCCATCCAGGTTTCTATCCAAGTTGGAGAGTTTGTCATAGTCACCCATGTGTATCGTACTTGCCCTATCTTGTTTATGGGTTTTCAGACTTGGGTTGCTTTGGTTATTTTGGATATAACTGATTTTGATATAATCTTAGGCATGACTTGGTTCCCCCCCCCCCCAATTATGTTGTGTTAAATGGTAATACGAAATCTGTGACTCTAGATATCCCCGATAGGGAAAAGTTAGAGTGGGAAGAGGTGTACAAGCCTAAGCTAGCTACGATCATATCCTTCATTCGGGCTAGAAAACTGGTAGGGTAGGAATGTTTGGTATTTGGCTCATATTCGAGATGTCGAGGTTGAGTCTCCCTCTATTAAGTCTATTTATGTAGTGTCCGAATTTAAGGAAGTGTTTCCTACTGATTTGTCTGGTATGCCTTCGGATAGAGATATAGATTTCTGCATTGATTTGGGACCTGGTACCCACCCCATTTCCATCCCTCTGTATCGCATGGCCCCGATAGAATTAAGAGAGCATAAATATCGAATCCAAGAACTACTTGATAATGGTTTCATCCGTCCTAGTGCTTTCCTATGGGGTGTTCCTGTCTTGTTTGTTAAGATGAAGGATGGTAGTATGAGGACTGATGATTTTATCTTAAGCTATAAAGGAATGGATTGATACCAGAATGGCAAGCATATGGATAAAGAAAGTCCCATTGAGTATACTTGGATGAAGAAAATTGAAGATTTTAGTAGGAAAGTGTGTATAAAAATTGGGATAGTTTTTTAATTTGATAAGTATACCTGAGTTTGAGGTGTCATATTGATGAAAAGGTTGACTTCGTAGTGATAGTCAGGGCTGACTGAGCAGAATGGTTATAAGAGTTCGTGATGGATTGTGATGGGATGCAACTATATATTAAGATTGTGGTTAAGCAAATTTTGTATAGTAATTACGACTCGCGAGTATCTAAGGTTGTGGTTTCCTAATATTTGGTAAGTAACGTGGTTGTATGGAAGGTTTAATAGATGGTGGTACACCACTCAAATAAAATTTAAAAGAGCTAGAGTCATAATGAAGAAAAATAGTGGGATGTAGTACAACCTTTAGAGAGAGGCAAGAGAAAGAATACTTTATTTGATTGCAAAGGCTAAAGAGTATCTTTAGAGGGGTAGAGAATTGGGTTCAGAGACGCTTGAATTCATTCGTTGTTATAGCTGTGGTAATAGTGTCATAGGTCCATTAGATTGGTTACAAACTATAAGAAAAGACTTAAGAAAGGAGTGTACATGCATTAGCTCGAGTGTGATGATAAGTGCTTTGTTTTGATTTTGAGTTTAATAATGAGTACGATTGAATTTTTAGCGAAGGATATTGTAAGATTGATGGAGATGCGATCAATGATATGCGAAGATCCATGAATTCATAAAAATCTTCAAGGTACAAGGTAATATTGATAGATAAGGGGATTGTGTTGTATGGTTGAATTTACAATTCATATTTTTCGTTGTAAGTCAACATTCGTAGTGATATATTTTGTCAAGGTGAGAATTTAGAAATGATCAATTGTAGCAGGTATTGAGCAATTGAAAGGACTTACACCTAGGTTGAGTCATAAGGTTTATTACTGTTGATTGTGAAGTACCTAAGAAAGGTCTTCATTTAAAAGTGTTGGTTTATAGTAAGGTAAATGGTTGAAATGTGTATGATGGTTGTTAGTATTGAGAGTGTGGGCTTCAGTGGAATGATGTGAAGAGTATGTGGAGTCAACTGGATGGAAACGGCTGATATCGGCTTTTCGAAAGAAAACCTTTGGTGTTATTCAATAAGTATTCCTTAAATTATTATGTGACCATCTATTTCGTCTTGTACATGGTTGTGAGTATGGTTCACTAGCTATGCTCATATGCGTTTCCACTTTGGTGGGTGGATCCTTAGTGGTGGATCAGGTGTACCGATCCTGCGATGTTTTCTTGGTAGTATGTGTGGATCATTGGGTCCAATTCTACTGTTCTTAAGGGTAATCTACAATCACAATTGCTAAATCTAGCATTTCAATAGTGTTGCTAGGGGGTTTTTATGCTTAGACATATCCCTCGATGAGTATTCGATGTCTAAAGATCAAATTTTTATAACTTAAGCTCATGGGAATTTATGTTGTGGGATGGAGATGTTGTTAAGAACTATGATGGTTTGGGTATTATGAGTGTGTGTTGGTTGGTTCAGGTTCACGTGAGTATTGAATTGGAATTTTATCATGCTTAAGTGTGAAAGGATTCGTCCCAATGATTGTGTCAAGGTCCTTGATAACATATTGCAGACGTGTGTACGATCAATTGTGGTGGTTGTTGGAAATTGCTTTGGTTGTTAAGTTTACATACAACAATATTTATCACTTGAGTATTGAGATGACTTCATTGAGACCTTCAGTATGAGCAAGAACCGGTAGCAATTCTTGATCATGATGTTTGGATGCTGAGGACCAAGGAAATAAGTCCATGAAAGCTCAATGGAAGCATCATCCGGTTGAGGAAGCTACTTGGGAAACCGACATGCGAGACATGTATCGTCAACAATTCGGCGATTCAGATACTACTCTACTCTTACCTTAGCCAATTTTTCCTAGTTTATCACTCGGGAGCGAGTGATGGGTAAATTGGTATCTATTGTAACGATCTGTTCCTGTCGTTATAAAAAAGCCAATGGGGAAAGAATTGAAGCCATAAAAACTTTTTGTAGTAACTTGAAAATTCCTAGCCTAGTCTAGATTTGGACGAAACCTGAGTCATGTGAGGTCTATGGAAATCTGGTAATGAATGAAAGATTTAATAATGAATTTGGTCACATGAGTGGATAACTAAGATATTAAGGAACCCGTACGACTTTACGAAATTGAATTCGGGTGAGTAGAACTCTCGAAATTGATCTTGGCGTGAAGGGGTAGTTTTAGAACGTCTTGATTTGAAAGTGTGTTGTGAAATGGGGGATTGAAACTCAAATTTTGAGGTTTTGTCTCTATGCAGGCCACTGTAGCGGGCTAATCGCGACTTAAATCAGGTAAAGACCCCAAAAACATTATTTTCTGCAAACCTTCGTTCTTAAGAGTTAAGAGGTGACCCGGGACGAGTTCTTGACAGTTTTCCATGACTTTTGGTGATAAAGGTAAGGATTTTACTCCTCTAATCCATTTTTTGATCCATAGATCTTAGATTCTTGGTTAATTATTATTGGGGGAGGGTTTTGACCTAAAAGAAATGGTGGAAAAAGCCCTAAGTTGGGTATTAGGATCTTGAGTTCGGTCTACGTTGACGAAGTTGATTGTAACCCGGGTAATTAGGCCTCATTAATTGATCCTTGCAATAAATTGTTGTTTGTAGACCTAGAACAAACGAAAAAAATCTAGAAAGGGAAGATTCATGTATCTTAGGACGATTCAAGCTTGGTTTTGAGGTAGGTGATGGTTTGATTTCATGTTTGCATGATATATATGGGTGATTGCTTCATTGTAATGCATGTACGTATATGAATGAAGCATTGTTGATCAAACCTAATGAAATGAGTATGAATGAATAAATGTATGCCATGATTCAACACTTGGTTGTATCATTATGAGAATGTACATATGAGTGTGATTGTGACTGTGGTTGTGTTGAATGGATCAGGTGTCACGTTCCGACACACTAATTGGGATCGGGTGTCACCTTTCAACACTTTCATTGGATCGGGTGTCACATTTTGGTACATATATTGGATCAAATGTTACATTACGACACACTAATTGGAATTGGGTGCCACATTCCAGTGCACTAACAGTTTGGGTATGGGTTCCATGATATGACCATTGAATTGTCATATTTACTTGTTATTGAGAATGTGGATTTGTACATTGCTCTTGAAATGATAATTGTGTTTATATTCCGTACATGTCATGTTAAATTTGTTATGACTACTTATATATATTTCTCTTAGTGGGATAGCCACGTGATCCTACCAGTACATTGTGGTTGTGTACTGATAATGCACTTACTCTTTCTTTTTTGGCTATAGGTCATCTTCAGGCGGCTAGTGACATACCTCATTTAGGAGATCAGTGATCGAGACTGAATTCAAGGGTGAGCCAATTCTTCAGGGCTTCAATGAGTTATCTTCTGTTTAGTCCATTCTCTCTGACCTAGACTAGCTCTTAGATCTTTGTTATGTTTTAGCATTCGGGATTGTATCCTTATTCCTTTGACTTGTGAATTATTAGAGTTTTGGTAAAATGGCTTTTAGGTTCTAAGGGTTGAACTTTCGTATTAGTTATGTTCGTTGTGTTGGTTGAACCTTTGAAGTTTATGGAAACTCTATATAATTTCTGCATTTAAACTTATTTTTATATCTTTAAATGCATATCTTTTCATTAAGTTGTGTAATTGTGTTGTAGTTATGGTTCTCCCACCTGAGGGTTAGTGTGGGTGCCACTCATGACGGTCTGGGTCGTTACAACAAGTGATACTAGAGCGAACGAATACAAGTGATAAAGATGTTTCAATGTGTATGTATCGAATACACATGTATCAGCCCACAATTATATATCACGAATGAATACAAGTGTTACAAGAGTGAATGAATATATTACAAAAGTGATATATCTTGTATCAACTTGTATATCTCATACTCATTGGTACAACTTGTATTCATTAAATAAAATGTATATCTAGCATCTCTCATCTCTTTATCCTAGATCTTGCTCGCGTCTCTCCTTACTCTCCCAATATCACTTGTATCTCTCCTTTTCATCCCAATATCGCTCACCTTTTTTTTTTGCCATGAAAGTTAAATACCCAAAATATAGCTATATATGTCTAATATTAGTCATTTTCAAAACTTTTCCTTAAATTAAAGGGTAACTTACAGAAATCTCATTACTTTAGGATCTAATTACGTAGATTCACATTACTTTGCAATATTACAATTTGTTGCGTCCAAAAGCACATGCAAGTGCATGCGGTCACTCAAGTAGTACAACGACTCTTTTGAGCCGGATTATTGAACCCAACGGACTTCAAATCAACAAACACTAAACTTATTGTAACTAAAGTAAATCTACTTCTACGACAGACAATTTTAGGAGTTTGTTTGTATCAACTAAATTAAACAGTTTCAAATATTAATTACAACAATTAAAACAGTTACAAAAAAGGGGATTTCAGAATTTGGGAAATATTCTAGGGTTGTAGCATACACCGATTTCAAACATAATAATCACTTATCCTAGCAGTTGACAGGTTCACCTTACTATGATTCACAAGGTTGATTTTACGATCATGATCTTCCGACCTCTAATCGCCTACCACCATTGCCAGCCTAACTATATCGTTGAACGAGGATAGTCATGAAGCAATAGCGGAGCATTAAACTATCATCTTGCATATTAATCAAACACGGCATATAGGTATAATCCTATCCTATAGACGAAACACTCTAAGTTTTACCCTAGAATGAACATGCTTCTAACATTCCTTGGTCTATCCCTCTATTCGTCTTCCGAGTTCAAGAGCGGACAATGAGTTTATTTTAATGGTGATTAAACATCAAAATAGATAAATAAGAATGCAAGCATAAATCATAAGAAAACCTATCTCATGCTAGAAATAACAACTATTATGCCATTAATTGTAGCTACAACCTTAGACTAAGGGAATTTAGCTACTCATAGTATGAAACATCATCAAATAATATTCGAAGATCATAGAAGTGTTTACCAAAATGAAAGAGTAGAAGAAAAGCCCTAGAGATAGTCGGCAAAATTGCCAAAATCGTGTTTTCCATTTTTCAAAAACTGGATAATGATAAAATAATACAGTTGGACTATTTATAGTCTGAAATAAAACACATGATGCAAATCTGAAGTCCAGGTCCGCGACGCCGACCTATTCCCTCACTGCAAATTTCAAATAGCTTGATCCAACTACGCGACGGGCTCCCATCACGCACTCCACTGTTTTGTAAAATTCATTTTCTTCATACAGGCTTTAGCTGCGCAACGTGGGGTTTCTCCCTAATGGTGTATTTTTCCAGCTTCTTGGCCATTTCTCCTTAGCAACTTGGACTTCTATTCTCTGACCTTTTGCATGGTGTCCTTTTTCGCTCATTTTTCCTTGCTTTTCACCCTGCAACATCTAATCATATTGGTTAGAGGAAACACAATCAATGGACTCTAAAATTTCAATTCCGATTAAGAATTTCCTCTCAAACTTAGCTATATATATGGGATAAATTGGTTATTAGGCGCATAAATACGCCTAAGATCACCACCCCAGAATTAAAGCTTTGTTCGTCCTCAAACACTTCCACACTTTCATGCATCTGACGACTCTACTGCATTTCCATCTAAAGGCATTCCAACTTCGGCCACAACAACTACAAGAGCTTCACATAGAATGACATCAACATTCAATCACTAGGACAACTCGCACAAAACCTTCTAGCCTCAAGAATGGACTCTTAGAACGCAGCAAACTCATGCACAATTTTTGGCTACACAGAACACCCTGATTTACTCACACATAAAACTTCAACCAACAATGGGTGTGGGAAACAAATTTCGCTCGTACTCTCAAAAGAATTCACATGCCACAACCAACGAACCATAGGCTTGCCCTTAGTGTACTGTATCACTACTTTCAAGAATGCAGAAGTTCAAGATCAATTAGGTCTTTTAAGGGTTGTAATATAAGCTAGGGGATGGGTAGGAACTATTTTTGGCTATGAATAGTGACTTCATTCCCAAGCGCTTTAATACAAGACAAACTTCATTTTTGGACCTTCTTTTAATACCCTTCTTCTAATGCCCCTTTTTTTGAAACCGCTCAACCCTTTGTTGTAAGGCACTCAACATTCATTTCTTTCCACCATCTTTATTCTCAATTCATCAATTTTTTTATTTTTTTAGCTACACAAGCCAGACTTATGCTAAGGGTCTTCACACTTATTCTTTCTTTTCCTTCACTATTGTTCACTCCAAGCGCTTAGGAGCTTTTGGATCAAATTTATAGGCCATAGAAGGAACGGGAATAAGCTTCATGTTTGGCTACCAAAGAATAAGTCAAAGGCTCGACGGGGTTAACTAAGGATATAAATCAAGGTGGGTACATGAAGAAAACAAACAAGGCTATCAAAGAAATGCCTATATCACTTACTCAACTCCTTGTCCTCTCTTTCACTTTGCAGACACACCAGGCAAGTTCTAGACATCAATTAGTAGCAAGGAATACACAAACCTCACACACATAGCACAAATTCAAATCAGAACTGATCACTACATACTACTTCCCCATTACTGGAACAAATTTATTTTAAGCACACGCCATTTAGAGTCACATAAAAGATCCTAAATGTCTCAACACAGAGTCATCCATTATTCTCAACCTCCAACCTAACTCAATGCAGCTGTGCAGCCTTAGCAAGATGCCAACCCTACAGACCCAATGACAGAAACTGCCCTTAAGATGGTTGTCATCCATCTATCATAGGACAACTTGACTCAACTATGACATTGACTCAATCCTAAGAAACAAAATCTTTTTTATCTGGTTCAACGAGACTGTCTTTGGCCAAAGAACCGAAAATAACTTCCATGGAACCCAAAACAAAATAGCAAAAACAAAAATATTTACACAGATATTGATTCCCACCCCACACTTAAAAATGTAGCACTGTCCCCAGTGCGACATAAATTAAAATGAAAGCAAAGTAGGGCGGGTGTACTTCCATGATCATTCGTCCATATCAACATCACTGTCGGTGCCCTCTAGAGCCAATAGGTCACCCTCATTTGCATCAGGATCAAATTCACTATCCGACATGGTTCGTCTCTTGTCTTCATCAGTTGGGGCATCATCCCATACAAGCTCTAGAAATATCGGCCCGAGTCCCAGCAATGCATCAGCATGTTCATTCTAGGGGTACCTCATTGCAATTTCATCTAACTGTTCCTGAGTTGAAGTTCGACACCCAATTCTATGGCGTAGCATTTCAAGTCCAAACATACGCATAGTGATCAGATCATCCCTACTATTACGCTCTGATGTATTGAGGGTGGGTCCATGCATATTCTTCGGCCTCTTTGTCTTTGTAACATCTAGGGGTGTGGTGAACAAATGTGCTAAGTAACCCATGCTTTCCTCTGGTACTCCTGCTCTCCTATACAAACTAGTAATTAGTCCCCCAAACGTATACCTTCGACCTCTATGCACTCTTGTTTCATAGGGATGATTTCAACATCGTGCCCACATTGATGGGCAAATCTTTTATCAGAGCATAGGCCAAGCACACTCGGTCCCTCTTCACGTCAATGAAATGCAGACCTTGTATTAAATAGTTCATGACAATTTTTAGCCACACCCGAATTTCTCAATTCATGTGTGCATAAGGGTAGGACTGATGATAGCTACGGTGCCCATGTCAAATCCACTTAGCAGTGGATTGTGCACCACACAAAATGTGTCGAATCTATTGATACGAAGGGATACTATTTAAGTTAGTCAGGATATCAGAAGGGGATTCTGTGGTGCCCAGTACTTGATTGAAAGCTGAGGGTGTAAGAGATACCTCCACACCTCTCACGGTTACAAAATGAGAACGAGCATCAGGTTTCTAATTGGCGTAGAATTCCCGAACCACGCTCACATTGCACTCCAAAGGGTCCTGAAAGATGAATCCCATGCTCAAATCTTATAGACGGCGCATAGTCTGAGGGAATTCCCTCTCTAATTGCACATCCTCAATCGCCACTTCCGAAAAGTACTTAGTTTTGGTATGGGTTTTGTAACACTTCTTTACTTCAGACGTAACTGCCTTAGCACCGTAGCGTTGAGTCTGACCTCTTGGGACTGCAGGTGCTAGGCGAATGGTTGTGCCAATTCTTACTCTCTTATGACTACTAGACGCGATCGCTTTACCGAATCTTTACATGCCTAACATGATATCCTACAAAGACAGTTATAATTTCAAGTAATGTGACCCAATCACCTAACTCAACCCACACTTATTTTCAAGAACTAATATCACCAACAACAAGGTACTCAGACTTTCTACTGTTGTTTTTATCATATTATTCTTATACCCACCTAATTCAAACACAAAATCATTGCTACTTTGATTCTACTCAAGACTTCAAACCAACAATCATGCTTTAATTAATCCTTCCCTTCATAACATATTTGCTACTCAATATTTCACAAAACCCAATTTTTATCTCACTCATTCAATGTATCCCCTTTTATTATCAACCAAGTTCATTCTAACAAGGTTTACAACCATAGGTATAATTCAATAGGTAGAAGATCACAAAGAGCAAACAATTTCAATAAATAAAATAAACTTACCCATCAACCACATGAATACTAGCCCTAACTTTACTAACTCATCCAAAATAAAGAACAAAAAGAGTAGGGAACATACCTTTAATGCTTAGACCCACAAAAATTGAAGAAATTGATGAGGAATTTCCATTTCGTGACACAGATTTGTTTAGAAAGATGTGTTACGGTTGGGGAGGAGTGAAATGTAATTCAATTTCTTGAAGGAATAGGGAAAAATGCTTCTTTTAGGGTTAAAAGGGATTGGGGGTCGGTTTTTGCCCTATTAGCTGGGTAAAACCCAACTTTTTAATGAAATAGATGTGGAAAACTTACCAGGTCCGTGACACGGAGCTGTTGCAGACATGCCTTATGATTTCTGCTTCGTCACGTGGGAGAACTTGTGCGCAGTGGAATAATGTCTGTGACATACTTCGGTCGCGAACTCCATTGTTAATTCGTCATAATTTTTGTAATACCCAGTAACAGGTCTATGACGTGGAGCTGTCGAGAACTACACTTGTATTTGTGAGCCTCCTTATGGGGCGCCCATCACCTTGTAGAAACGTGTTCGAGACGCGGGTAAGTCGCGGACTCCACTGTTTTTCACCCAAAACTTTTCCCTTTTTTTTTACTTACAAATTACAACTTCAAAAATAAATAAACTAATCAATAACTAAAAACAACAAGAACAAACATATCAAAACAAAATAAAAAGAAAATGTCCAAAGTCACAGGTTGCCTCCCGAGTAGCATCTGATTTAACGTTGCAACACAACTCAGCTCCCCATTATTCATTGCTCAAATCCAAATTTGCTTCTTCTTGATCCACCTCTTGTCCGAAGTAATGCTTCACCCTCTATCCATTCACTATGAACGTGGACTCTTTGCCTTCGTTCCATAACTCTACAGCTCCATGGTTGGTCATGCGCACTACCTCAAATGGTCCGCTCCATTTTGACTTCAACTTACCTGGAAACAACTACAATATAGAGTTAAACAATAATACTTTCTGACTAGGCTCAAAGAGTCGGGACACAATATGCTTATCATGCCATCGCTTAATCTTCTCCTTATAAAGCTTCGCATTTTCATAGGCATGGAGTCTGAATTCTTCCAATTCATGTAGCTAGCCCATCCTTTTTCTCCCGACTAGTTCTGGATCCAGATTCAACTTTTTCACTACCCAGTAAGCCTAATGTTCTAATTCAACCGGAAGATAACACGTTTTACCAAACCCCAAGTGGTAGGGAGAAGTACCTATAGGTGTCTTATAGGCCGTCCTGTACGCCCATAATACATCACCAAGCTTTATTGCCCAGTCTTTCCTTCGGGCATTCACTGTTTTCTGCAAAAATCTGCTTCACCTCCCGGTTTGACACTTCTACCTGGCAACTAGTTTGAGGGTGATACGATGTAGCTACCTTATGCCTGGCTCCATATTTAGTTAGGATATTCTTCACCAATTGATTAATAAACTGTGTCCCTCTGATGTGAGGCCAAAAATACATATTTTAATCATTATTTCCTCACATTTATTATTTATATATGCCCTTTTTTAGCAGGAATTTTATGGATTGTGCTAAATAGTATATTTTATTTGTAGGAGTAAATTGGTGTCAAGTTGAAGAAGTTTGAAGCTAAAACGAATTAAAGATAGAAGGTTGAGGAAGAAAATCAAGTGGACAGATTAATGGATTAAATTGAATATAATAATATATAAATGTATGAATTACAAAAGGAAGAATTAGAGTTGCAAAATGAGCCTTACCTGCTGGGCCACGTGCCAGGCAGCAACAACAATTGAAGACACGTATAATTTGAGCGGTACAGTTCACGTGGAATTCAATTCCTACAAGGTTTTGGGTTCCTAATTTGTTTTTGACTCAATTATTTTATTTAGGGTTTCTACATCTATAAATAGTCCATAGAAATAATTATTATGGGAGATCAATCATAGGACATTAAGTATAAAGTTGTCAATACTTTTTAGAGTTCTTTTCTTCTTTTTCTTTTCTTAGAGATTAGTGGCTAAACGCCTTTATTCTGGGGCTGTAGCTATGGATTGAATGTTGATTATTTAGGGTTCTTGAATTAATTCTTAGTTGTCATTATAAGTTACTTTTATATTCTTGTGTTAGCATTTTATGCTTGCGCACCATAAGATAACTCTATTATCTATTCTTAAAATCAAGAGAGGAGAGGGTAGATAGACCAGAGAATATAGAAAATTCGATCATCCATTACGAGTTGATTTGTGTTTAGGAGTGATGCCCGAATGAACAACTTGCTTGGTTACGAAACATGATAAAATATAAATGCTCGCCAGTTAGTCTTGTTTATCCCCGCTCAACGATGTATTTAGACAGCTAACTGGAGTAGGAGACTAGAGGTCGAGAGACCCGACTCATACAATTAACCCAGTAAACCAGTAACTTGACAACTAAAATTAGTTATAAGCCAAGAATATGATACATGAGATTCATTGCACGCTGCAGCCCTGGAATTTTCCCAATCACTGTAAGTAATCTTATAATTTAATTCCTGCATTCTTTTTTTTATAAATAAAATCAAACTCTTTTGGCACTCTTAAATAAATAATTAGACTAGTATAATTTAGTAAATTGTTAATTGACAAGTCCTTTGGGTTTGATAATCCGGTTCTTTTAAGAGCCACTATATTACTTGCGCGACCATGTACACTTGTGTGTATATTGGGGAGCAATAATTTTTTGGCGCCGCTGTCGGGGACTTAAAAATTAACTATTCTTCTAGGTTATACTTTTTCTTTTTATCTATTTATTTTTTTGTGTTTTTTTAATTAGTTATTTTTTTCTCTTAACAATTAATTATTTTGTTTCTTTTTTTTTTTGAATAATTTAGTACTTTTATTGATATGGATGATTGGGATAAATCGTGGTTGGGTGATGAACGTCCTTTATGTCATATATGTGGTCGTCAGTTGTCCTAAATCTTATTCCTTTCCCTCGAACCCCTATTATGATTCTTCTGCTATTTGTGATGCTGGCAGGGGCGATGAATTGGAGAATGCAAAACAAAAGGCGCGCAATGTGATTCACTTATGGAATAAACGGACACGCTTGACAAAGTTAATTTAAAAATCACAGAACAAATATTTAAATGCGCGGAAAAGCACAAAAAATTCATAAAAATGCTGGATAAAGTTGATGCTATTCAATTAGAAATTACAGTCCAAGCTGAATTAGAAGAGATTGAAGCCCAACAAGGATAAAGTTATGGAGAAGCAGAGTCAGTGAGCCAATATTGGATACAAGTGTAACACCCCGTAAATTAGTTAGTTGACCTAGTGAGTTCTAGACTAAATCTAGTAGGTTGAACTAGAGCCTCACATGTTAGTTTGTAGTTGGAAACTTGTTTAAACGATGAAAAATGGCTTTTGAAGTTAGTTTGGTGATTTTAGAGGTCAAATGTCAAGAAACGACTATAACGTTCGGAAACTAGTCATTTGAACTAGTAAGTTGTAAGGGTCTTGTCGTTGAAGTTTGGAGTGTTGTTTGAGGGTGAAAACTTCTAGAAGTGACTCTCCTACTTAGAATGACATGTTTAGGGGTTAAACGTCCGGGTACGACTCCCGAAGAACCACCCAAGGGGTCCTTGAGGAGGACCCCAACATTGGCCAAAAAGCTATCAAAACAGCTTGATTCATAACCCAATTCATGTCCAGTAGATCAATCTACGGCCTATGATTCTTGGCCATGGATCAGGCCTACAAAAGGAGAGTCCCAGGTCCAAACTACAAAACCAAACCACAGACAATAGATCAATCTATGGTCCGTGGATGGTCAGGTCGTAGGTCTGCCTAGTTTTCAGAATTTTAGTTTTAAGTTGGGTGTTTGGGATTGGATTAGTTATTTAATTAAGGGCTTAGTGGGTCGGTTAGGTAGTTAAATAACTGCCTATAAATATTTAATAGACCCCTAAACTAATCACTTCAACTCATTCATCCAAAGACCCCCAAAACTCTCTCCAAAAATCATCTCTCTAGAATAGAAGAACAAGAACAAGAACAAGAACAAGAAGAGAAGGGAAGAGGGGCAACAACTAGGGTCGAATTCACCATGGATTCAAGATTTTTTTTTAGGGCTTTGATTAAAGGTATGTGAAGCTTAATCATCCATGGGTTCTTCCACCCATGGAGCCCCCTAGTTTCCCTCCAATTGTAAACTCAAAAACCCAATTCTAGCTAGGGTTGTGATTACATTGTGGGTAGGGCTTGGATGTGATTTCAATCTAGTGGATAGCATCCAATTATGATTGAATTGTATTTGTTTAGTGATATTATGATGAATTCATGTGATTTATATGGTAAACCCTAATCTAATTGATGAATGTGATCTTTTGTGGGTTGATACCATTGGAGGCAAAGTTGAAGGTTCAAAAGTGATCTTCCTATTTCAATGTCTTGAATGCTAATTGATCATAGTTAGGATCATCTAATAATGAATTGAACTAGACTTGATTGAATAGGAATGATCTTGACTTGTAAAATTAGAATTGAACCTTTATGATCAAGTATGACTAGAATCACCTTCTAATGAACAATGTGATTGAATAGCTTGTAATTTAGACATGGATCATGATAGAATGAAGTTAGACTTGAAAGTAGGGCTTGTAGCTAACATGGTCAGGGCTTTGGGGGTGAAGCCAATATGAGGTGATCTTGATTGAGTATTCTCTTTCTCTTATACATTTTGACATGAACAAGTTAGGAGAATCAAGTTCTCTCACATAGAAGGATTCTAGGTTGACTTAAGAAAATAAAGTGAATCAAAGCATGTTAGACTAGAATAGCTTGAAGTTGTGTTATATGATCCATTCTTGTGTAATTGACTTGGTAAGACAAGACCAAGATAGAATAGCTTGAAGTTACGTTGAGACTTGTGTTTCCTTTATGTATAGATTGGCTTAGTAGGATAAGACCAAGGTTGTTATCTTGGGATGGAGGATATATACTCTCCTAAAGGATAGCTTGACTTAGTAGTAGTCATGGTAGCTTGACTTAGTAGTAGTCATGATAGCCTAGGATTGAGGATTTATACTCTCCTATGGATAGCTTGAACTATCATCGTTAGGATGCATTCATGGTAGCTTGACTTGGTTTGGCCAAGACCATTTCATGGTAGCTTTAGGATAGAGGACTTATACTCTTCTAATGGTAGCTTTAGGATTGAGGACATATACTCTCCTAAGGGTAGCTTGACTTGCATTGTAAGGTGTATTTCAAGGATAGCTTGAGTTAGATTAGTCAAGGTAGCTTGGGATTGAGAACTCATACTCTCCTAAGGATAGATTAGGGTTGATAATCATACTCCTCTATGGATAGCTTGCATTTGTATCCTAGTACACTTGTAAGGGTAGCACGATTTAGTTGGTTTAGGACTAGTTCATGGTAGCTAAGATAGGACATTTGTACCTTTCTTAGAATAGCTTGGACTTGCATGATAGTGTGCCTTCCAAGGTAGTTAGCTTAGCTTAACCTAGTTATGTTTGAAAGATGATAGTGTGGTCTAGCCTATTAGAGGGCTATTCCTTGGTAGCCTTGAAAAGGGTAAATAGTAATAGAGGGATTAGTCCCCAACTAGTGAACATTCATGGTAGTCTAAAGAAGTACTTAGTGTGGGTAGTAGTATGGGATGCTACCTACACATGGCACAAGTATGAGTTGAGGCTAGTTATGAGTGGTTCTCTTATGTAGTATGACTTAGTTGTGTTGTTGCCATAGTTGCCTTCCAAGACATGATTGACTAAGATGGTAGTTCCTTTGTTCTTATGAAGTAAGCTATTAAGTAATACCAAAGGAGGGTGAATATGACTAAGATGACTCCAAGGCTATGATTAGTGTGTGAAGGGTAGTATGGGATGCCTTTCATGCATTGCACAAGTGTGTCTTGAGGTTCCTTAGAAGTATAGTACCCTTATGGTAGAAAGACTTATGACTTAACCATACATGTAGACTATGATTAAGATGACATGAAAACCAAGGTCTTGACTATGAAGGTGGACTATGCTCAAGAATGACCAAAAAGAGGTACTTAGCTTGGATGGTAGTATAAGATGCTATCCTTGCATTGCACAAGTATACTTAGAGGTGGCTTGTGAAGTAGTTCTCTTGTAATATGAAAGACTAAAGGTTGAGGTATATAACCATGTAGGTCTAAGTAAAGACCTTGCTATGAACATGATGTATCTCCTATGCTCATTTACTATGTCTTAGGTTGACTTGTATTATATGATGCTTATGTTGAAGATTTATGTTTATGTCTATATTATTGTCTCTTATGCTTATGTCTTATGTTGACTAACCATTTTGAGATGCTCTTATGATGTTGTTCTAGCTTTCATATTTGGTACATTTTGTACTAACATATATTGCCTACATTCTAATCAAATGTAGGGTTTGGAGATTGAGTTGCTTTGAAGGCTAGGTTTCCAAGGATCTAGAAGAGTTGAAGAATTGGTGAGTCCTCATAGCTTCGAGGACAAACCCACTTACCTCTATGTCTTTTATATTCATGTTGAAACTATTGTATGGGCTGTGTCCCAATATTTTATTCTAAAGAGTTATATTAGATAGTTTGAGACAAAGTCTAGAAAGTCTTCCGTTTGCTTTTATGAGAAATGACTTTGATTGTAAAATTTTAAATTTTCCCGTATTTCCTATTTATCTTATGTTAAGAATATGCTAAGGGCTTGTATGCGATCCCTTCGAGCTCAACTATGTCATGTTACGTCTAAGGGGTACCCTGGGTCATGACAACAAGGACAAACTCAACTTCTAAAGTTAGAAAATTATATCTGTGTTGGTCTTGCATACATGACAACCCAATTGATTAAAGGAAGAGTTGAGCTCACACAAGAAATAGATCAATTTGGCTGAGATATTCATGACTTGAAGGCTCGCTTGAACAAAAATATTGAGGCGTCTAGTGGAGCAAAATGAGGAATTCCAACCATTCGACTATACCTTATTCCTTAATATTGATGTTAAGAAAGAGTACAAAAGTGAGAATGTTGTAAAAAATGTTGCTTTGGAGTTGAGCTAAGTTGAATCTCATTCAAAACACTTTTCTATAAAATCTGAACTAATGGATGAGTGTATAGATGAGGTACAAGGCCCCTACATCTTAAAGATTTTTAGTCCACGTAGACAAAACGGCATTCCTCACGTAAGGGCCAAAAAGTGCAAGATGCGACATATATTACTTGGTTCCTTTATCTTTATACCACCTCCCCTTGAGAGGAGCAAAAAAGTTGATGTAAAGTTAGGGGTACAATTCATAAGTTCAAAGTGGAAAGAAAAGTGGTGAACGTACTTGTGTAGTGTCGCGACGTTCCATTAGGCGCTTATTGGGAGGCAACCAAATTTATAGTGTAGCTTCTTATTTAATTTTTTTTAGTGTTATTTTTTTGTGTTCTTTTTATAGGTTTTTGAGAAGTCTGACTATCCGAAATTTGGAGCTAAGGAGCACGTTTGAGCTTAAGTATGGGGACCCTTGATGAAAATTGAGAGAACGTGCTACTAGCTAGGCGTAAAGGCCTCAGGGAGTTTTTCTAACCCTTGTTTTAAACTTTATTTGATGCTTTGGTTTTGTGTGGGGTAGAGGAATGAATTCCTTGTTTTTACTATTTTATTGAGTCTTTTTTTAGGATGGGTTCTTGGCTTTTGTTTTTGGTTCTTTTCCCGGGGATAGTCCTTTTGAACCAAGTGTCTTTTAATTTTTTAGGAATAAGTTTTCTTTTAATTTTTTTTTGAGAGAAAAGAAAAGACCCTTTTGAGTGGTGTGATACTTGCTATTTAGGCCTAATTTTTGAGTAGTACTTTCTTGTGAATGCTTGATTGATAACGAAATTGCACACTCTTTGACACCAAGCTCGTGGTTGTGACTTTGTATAGAGCTTATTTTATTTTGTAGTTGTTATGGTCCTATCTCTCTTAGAAGTGGAATTGATCCATCTTGATTGATACTTGTGCCATGTGTGGTGAGAATTTATTTATTTCATGTTTTGCATCTTAGTCTAGAACTTGCTCTGCATGTTATTGGAGCGAAATAAAAAGTGTTGCATTGTTTAGGAGATGATAATAGGTTTTCTATGATTTGTCAGGTAAATTTTAGCTTTTTCAGATATTTTATCACTAGTTAGCCCTTTTGAGCCTGTAGCCTTTTGTTGGTAGCCATAGTTTGCCCTTAACTCTTTTGTTGAATCCCTAGTTTTTGCACCTTGCTTCCTTGAGCAGTATAGCATAGATTTATTCTAATTGTTAATTCTGAAGAAAAAGGGATGGTTGAGTGAAAAGGTAATCAATGATAGCTACAAAGTGTTTAAAAAACCCTCTTTGAAAGAATGTGACATGAAAAAAAAAAGAGAAGAACAAAAGAATGTGACATAAACAAAAGAAGTTACCTTGATGATGACCCTGGTCCTTCCAAGGACATCGTGCACCTTAGCGCATGTAAATAAGTAAGTTGAGGGTGGCTATTATGAAGGGAAAAAAAATTAAAAAGGAAAAAGATTGAAGCATTCTTTAGATGATGAGAATTACTTGTGAAATAATTGTTGAAGAGAGGGTTGAAAATAAAGAGAAGAAAATAATGGGTGATGAAGTCTTAAAGTGCAAAGTGCTTAAGGAAGTGTAAGTCTCTATTATATAGTTTTCCTACCTGTGCCCTAGACTACATTACAACCCGTTAAAGTCCTATTTGATTCTATTCAAACATGCTTAATTAGTGGAGATGTACATAATGGGCAAGCCTATGGTTCTTTGTGCATACATGTGAATTTTATTTGTGAGTGTGAGTTGTTCTTTGAAACTAAATCCTTAATTTATATTCAATCTTATGAATTGAGTGTGGACTATTTCTTCTTGTGAGGGCACTTGTTTCATGATAGATAGGTGATTTTATTAGCTTTCTTTAACGAGAATAGATGAGAAAACTTAAATTTGATGAATTTAAAGTCCTTCCTTGAGGTTAGGAGGTTAGAGGTTTGTTGTTTATTTGGATGTCTTGTATAATGATTGAGAAGTGGGTTTGATGTTTTAAAATTGGTATATGGCCTAATTGTTTGTGTCAACCAAAGTGATGGCATTCCTAGTATTATTTATTTGAGATGAGCTTTAATGTTTGCTCGAGAACGAACAAAAGTGTAAGTGTGGGGTGTTGATGTGAGGCCAAAAATATATATTTTAATGATTATTTTCCTCACATTTATTATTTACATATGCCCTTTTTTAGCAGGAATTTTATGAATTGTGCTAAATAGTATATTTTATTTGTAGGAGTAAATTGGTGTCAAGTTGAAGAAGTTTGAAGTTAAAATGAATTAAAGATGGAAGGTTGAAGAAGGAAATCAAACAGACAGCTTAATGGATTAAATTGAATATAATAATATATAAATGTATGAATTACAAAAGGAAGAATTAGAGTTGCAAAATGAGAGTTACCTGTGTCAGGCAGCAGCAACAATTGAAGACGCGTATAATTTAAGCGACACAGTTCACGTGCAATTCAATTCCTATAAGGTTTTGGGTTCCTAATTTGTTTTGGACTCAATTATTTTATTTAGGGTTTCTACATTTATAAATACTCCATAGAAATAATTATTATGGGAGATCAATCATAAGGCATCAAGTATAAAGTTGTCAATACTTTTTAGGGTTCTCTTCTTCTTTTTCTTTTCTTAAAGATTAGTGGCTAAACATCTTTGTTCTGGGGCTGTAGCTATGGATTGAATGTTGACTATTCAAGGTTCTTGAACTAATTCTTGGTTGTCATTATAAGTTACTTTTATATTCTTGTTTTAGTATTTTATGCTTGTGCACCATAAGATAAATATACTGTCTATTCTTAAAATCGAGAGAGGAGAGGGTAGATAGACCAGAGAATATAGAAAGCTCGATCATCCATTACGAGTTGATTTGTGTTTAGGAGTGATGCCCGAACGAACAACTTGCTTGGTTACGAAATAGGATGAAATATAAATGCTCACCAGTTAGGCTTGTTTATCCCCGCTCAACGATCTAGTTAGACAGCTAACTGGAGTAGGTGACTAGATGTCGAGAGATCCGACTCATACAATTAACCCTGTAAACCAGTAACTTGACAGCTAAAATTAGTTCTATATATTACAGGCAATTTCATTACCTTGTACACATCAAAGACCTTTACCATGTCATGAGCTCCTATTGTCAGTCTACCAGCCGCCACATCAATTAACGCACCACTGGTTGCTAGAAATGGGCGTCCCAAAATAAATGAGACCTCTGGATCAGGCTCAAAATCCAAGATGACAAAGTCTTCAGGGAAGATCAGAGTTCTCACTTGGACTAAAACATCCTCAATAACTCCATCTGGCCTTTCTACCGAGCAGTCGGCTAATTGCAACATTATGGTTGTGGACTTGGGCCTTCCTAGTCCCAACTTAAGAAACATGAATGTAGGCATCAACTTGATACTCGCACCCAAATCGCACAACCCTTTTGCCTCAAGGCACTTACCAATTTTTATTTACACAGTAAAACTCCCTGGATCTTACAACTTAGTTGGGAGCCTATTCTGGATCCTAGAACTGCACTCCTCAGTGAGTGCCACTGTTGCATACTCTGCCAATCTACTCTTGTTGTCCATAACATCTTTCCCATATTTGGCATACTTAGGAATGCCTGCAATACATCAATCAACGGTAAGTTAAAATCTACTTGTTTAAGTAGTTCAATAAACTTACCAAAACATTCCTCATCCTTTCTGCTTTTTGAATTTTTGTAGGAATGCAGGAGGTGGTTTTGCTTTTGGTTCCTCATTATCCTTGGCTTACTTGGTCCAACTTTATCTACCTACTTTCCTTTTTCTTCAGCAGATTTTAGCTTTGGAGTTAAATCCTCCAATGGAGAACCACTTCAGGTACTCACAACATTTACCTGTTTTGGGTTTGGATCTGTATTTCCAGGCAAACCCCCTTGTGGTCGGGAATCCTGGGCACTAGCAAACTGCCCAAACTGCTTCTCCAAATTCTGGGTCTCTAGTTGATTGTTTCAGACATCTGCTTCAAACTTAGATTGGTTAACCATGATTTGTTTTAGCATGTCCTCCACACTCATATCACCTTGCTTGGCAGCCTGTTGATTCCCATGACCTTGCTGGTTTCCATGGCCTTGCTGATTGTAATGTTGTCCACCACCTTGCGACCTATACTGGTTCTGTCCTTGGTGTTGATTTTGATTACCACCCCATGAAAAGTTTGGGTGGTTCCGCCAGCTTTGATTGTAGGTGTTGCCATAATTTTGATGATTTCCTCCTCGTTGGGCATTACCTACAAAATGTATAGATTCTTGGTTTGCTCTACGTACCTCAGCAGTATGATCTCCACCTCCACATACTTCACACCATGTTGGTAGTTTCTGCACCATATTAACTTGAGCTTGCTGATGTCCTAGTGACATGTTGCTGAAGTGTGTGGTCATCATATTTTGCATTGTTGTAATTTGTGCAGTTAAGGCTGTCACTGCTTCCACTTCCAATAATCCAGCAGTCTTTTGTACGACCATTTTAGCTCCTCCTCTATTCCACTCGGGATTACCTTGTGAAATTATGTTAAGCAATGTGAATAGCTCAGCATATGTTTTCTCCAAAGCTTGTCCCCCTGTAGCAAAATCAAGTAAAATTTTTGTGTTTGATTCCAACCCTTTAATGAAGGTGTGGACCAACATGCACTTCGTTAGCTTGATGATGATGTGGACAGCTTAGCAACATGGACTTAAACCTATCCCAAGCTTGGTACAAGATTTCTCCTCCTTTCTGTCGGAAGCTTAATATATCGCTTCTCAGCTTGGCTGTTTTCCCGATTGGAAAAAACCTTATTAGGAATTTCGGGGAAAGATCATCCCAAGATGTTATGGAATTTGCGGGCTCAGAGTTCAACCATCATTTTGCTTCCCCTAGCAGAGAAAAAAAGAATAGGGTAAGCCTCACATAATCAGAGTTCACTCCAGTTGGAGTGTACGTGTCACTGATCTCGAGGAAATTTTGAATGTGCAATTGTGGGTCCTCATGAGATAGACCAGTGAACTGTCCATTTGTGTGCAATAGTCGCACTATGCTCTGCTTCAATTCAAACCTCCCACCAGCTACAGGTTTCTGAATACTTAAAGTAACATTGGTGGTGCGTAGGATTGCCACGTCTCTCACTTTCATTTCTACCAACACTGCAGGTGTGTCTTGACCCTCCCTTTCTTCTGGGGTTACTGGTTCACTAGCGACAAGAGGAACATGGTATGTGAGTCTTCTTTGCCTTCTCTAGTAACGAACAAATCTCTCAGGTTTAGCTAGAGGCTCTACCAAGTCCTGGTCGTCTTACAGTGTGAAAGCTTGACACAACCTATAAAATGAATAACCAAGATCAAGTTGTCAACAGTTGTACAAATAGTTTAGAAACTCAAAAATTAAATATCAGCCGATTTTAGAGTCTCTAGCAGTGGTGCCAAAAACTTGTTGCGTCCAAAAGCACACGCAAGTGCACGCGGTCACTCAAGTAGTACAACGACTCTTTCGAGCCCGATTATTGAACCCAAAGGACTTCAAATCAACAAACAGTAAATTTATTGTAACTAAAGTAAATTTACTTATGCGACAAATGATTTTAGGAGTTTGTTTGTATCAACTAAATTAAACAGTTTCAAATATTAATTACTACAATTAAAACAGTTACAAACAAGGGGATTTCACAATTTGGAAAATATTCCAGGGTTGTAGCATACACCAATTTCAAACATAATAATCATTTATCCTAGCAGTCAACAGGTTCACCTCATTATTGATTCACAAGGTTGATTTTAGGATCATGATATTTCAACCTCGAATCGCCTACCACCATTTACAGCCTAACTACATCGTTGAGCGGGGCTAGGTATGAACCAATAACGGAGCATTAAGCTATCAACTTGCACATTAATCAAACGCGGCATATAGGTATAATCCTGTCCTATATATAAAACACTCTAAGTTTTACCCTAGAATGAACACGCTTCTCACATTTCTTGGTTTATCCCTTTATTCGTCTTTCGAGTTCAAGAGCGGACAATGAGTTTATTTTAATGGTGATCAAACATCAAAATAGTTAAACAAGAATGCAAGCATAAATCATAAGAAAACCTATCTCATGCTAGAAATAAACACTATTATGCCATTAATCGTAGCTATAACCCTAGAATAAGGGAATTTAGCTACTCATAGTATGAAACATCATCAAATAATGTTCAAAGATCATAGAAGTGTTTACCAAAATGAAAGAGTAGAAGAAAAGTCTTAGAGATAGTCAGCAAAATCGCCCAAATCGTGTTTTCCCATTTTTCAAAAACTGGATAATGATAAAATAACATAGCTGGACTATTCTGAAATAAAACACGTGATGCAAATCTGGAGTCCAGGTCTACATCGCGGACCTGTTCCCTCACTGCACATTTCGAATAGCTTGATCCAACTCCGCGATGCGCTCCCAGCGCGCACTGCACTATTTTGTAAAATTCATTTTCTTCATGCAAGCTTCAGCTCCGTGACGCAGAGTTGCTCCCTCATAGTGTATTTTTCGATCCTCTTGGCCATTTCGCCTCAGCAACTTGGACTTCTATTCTCCGACCTTTTGCATGGTGTCCTTTTTCGCTCCTTTTTCCTTGCTTTTCACCCTGCAACATCTAATCATATTGGTTAGAGGAAACACAATCAATGGACTCTAAAATTTCAGTTTCGATTAGGAATTTGCTCTCAAACTTAGCTATATATATGGGATAAATTGGTTATTAGGCACATAAATACGCCTAAGATCACAATCCTTACCATATTTTGGATCTCAATTATTTCTTTCAAATATATGTATCTCGTATCAATTAGCGTGTCTAATTAAGAAATATAATTGAAAGTCATTAATTAAGTAGTGTGTCTAATTAAGGGATATGACTGAAAGTAATTAATTAAGGAGAAAATCATGTTTGAAACAACTTTAAAGGAAGCATATTACAACTCCTAAAAAAATCAAAACAATCAAAATCCTTCTCTCTCTTTTTGGCGATTTAGCAAAGTTTAGACTTCTTAACTCATATGCATGAATTATTATTCAGCTACATGCATTTATTTTGTCAGATATATATACACTTAATAAGACACACTGATAAAAAATTAGATACATATAATCTTAATTTAGTAATGTGTCATATACATCAATAATGTGTCAGATACATTAATAATGTGCCATATATATGCGTAAATCTCCAATAATGCGTAAATTTCCAATACATGCATATATTTATTCAGATACATACACAATTAGATACACTGATAAAAAAATATATACATATAGTCTTAACTCAATAATGTGTCAGATACATCAATAATGTGCTATATACATCAATAATTCCAATCTGATCCAAAAAATCTCTTTCTCATCTTCTTCCTCATTAAGGTTTATCACAATTACCACATAAACCCTCTTTCCATTTGCAACAAATTACATATTATCTTCCTCTTTTGTTCATCAAAGTTGTTGCATTTTTGGATTTCCAAATTTAGGCGATTGAAAATATCGAGGATTGCTGTGGTAATTTGATGCCATTTTCCGAGAAAAAATAAATAAACATTTTTCTCGTTTGGAGAATCACTAGCCATGAAAGAAAACTAAGAAAACTCTAAATCAATGGAGTTTTACCTTAACTTTTAAAAACTAGAAGATAAAACAAATTGAAATCTATCACGGATACATGAATTTGAAAATGATTAAATAGACACAAACATCAAATTGTTGTGTTGTTGTTTCATATTTCAATTTGAAAGATTTAATGGTGGAATTCGTGGTGGAGAGAAGGAAGAAAGAGAGAAAATGGTGGTGGAGCTGGAGGTTGGAGAGAGAGAGAGATAATTGATTAACATGAAAGCTTGAATTAAGGATGGTTTAATTGTGCATATAACTAATTCTAAGGGATATGGATATCTGATGGTATCTTTAATAATATTTGGTATAAAATATTAAAAGTGGTAATATGTGTAATTGTTTAAAAGTAGAGATAATGTTAGTAAATATGGTAGTCATATATGTCTAATAAGGTAGTTTTCCTAAATTAAAATTCCATTAAAATATCAAACTTTTATTCATTTGGATCTAGAAGTTGGGCTTAGTCTATGTTTTTTTTAGGGAAAATTGTATGAAATAACAAACTATTAATTCAAATTAAATGTTCTAGCCATAGTTTATTTTATTTGTAATTCGCAACAAACATCCCATGTTTTTGCCATCTGATCCGGTATACAATTAGTCATTTTATACATTTTCGATATAAAATGTATAAAATGCGTTCATGTTTGTATAAAGTGAGAGAAAAGTGTATATACAAATACAAATACATATATTTTCGTCCTATACATTTATAATTATACAAATACAGATCTTATTATACAAATTACAGTGTATAAATGAATTTATACAAAACTGAATAATTTGTATAAAATTAGATGTATCTAGCGAATTATACAAATCAAAAGTTCTATAGCAAACATAAAATTTGCTATGAAGCGCAATCATGCAAACTATAGCTATAACATACATGATTTTTATGTTTGTTATATCTGAAAGTTGCTCTTTTTTTTATGTCTATAATTATATCATTTTTTATTTGTAAAATCTACTACATTGTTTTATATTATATTAATATTTTTTCCCATAGAAAATGATCCGACAGGACAAATAACCACAAATGTTAAAATATTATATGTGCAATTCTAGCTAGTTATCTTATATAATGGGACTTATATTTCCGTTTGGTTTGAATACAAGTTATGATAGGATTAGTTATGATGGATAAGTTATGCTGGAATAAGTTAGGATAGGATAAGTTATGCTGGGATTATTTCTTATTGACCGTTTGGTTGGTTGCTTTCAATACAATATGCATTACATAAATTCTAAGAATAAGTTATTTGTTTACGAAAATACCCTTCAACTTATTTAGTTTTTTTTATATATATTTTCTTTTCAAGCAGTAGTTATTTATTCTTAAAAATAAAACTTTTGTCTTATTTAGCTTAAATATTTTTGTGTGTGCATTTCCATAATTGTACCAAATGTATTTAAGAATAAAAAATTTCATCTAAATTTGTTAAAGTACAAAATGATTTATTATTTATCTTACTTCATTTAAACACGCATCATTCTTAAATTGTAAAATACTAAAGTTATCTTCAGTTTTAAATCATCTTTCATGTTACTATTTTCTTCAAAATTTATGTGAACTAACAATAGAGTTCTTCTCGAAATTAGCGTAAGATAAAAAAAAATAAAAAATACACAAAAATCTAGCTAAAAAGAATACCAATATAAACTAATTTCAGAGAAAATTGCATAGGAAGCTTGTATTCAGTACCGTAGCATTTCGTTTTATCTCTCATTTTAATTGATCTATAAAATATAAATTTTCAAGTGGCTAAAAGAATATACAATTAAAAATATGTAATTCAATAGTAAGGAAATTAAATTAAAATATAAATAAACATAAGAATTAGTCAAATAAATTCATAAATAACATTATATTTATATAGTGTACGTAATTTTTTTTTAAAATATGAAGAATTATTAGTGAAGGTTATAACTATTATTATACATGATATTTAAAATAATATATGATTTTACATGGATAGAAAAAATGAGGTATAAAAAGAGTTTAAAGGGACACTTTTGTCATTTTATCTATCTTATATCGGGATAAGTTATCCTGGTATTACTATTTCACCCAAAGATAGGAATAACTTATCCCAAGATTAATTATTAATCCTGGGATAAGTTATCCCATATTGTGCAACCAAACAAAGGATTAAAGGGTGCTCAAAATTTATCCCGAAATTAACTTCTTTTATTCATCACACCAAATGACCCCTTATAGTAAGTGGAAATGTTAGAACGAAAGAAGTTGGCAGATCTAGTAAGTAAAGTTCAAAGAAAAAAATAAAAGTTATTATAGAAGTCGTGATCGTTTCTTGTGGAGAAACACATCTTTAATACGTTTCAACTTTATTATTTATTTACTTCTTATTTATTTGTACTTATAATTTTACCTATCAAATAGCAATCATTGAAAAAAATACTTTAAAAATCAAATGAAAACTTTCCGTAACTATTCTTGAACTACATCCTTAAAGCGATCATAGGCGGAGCTAGGTGGGGTTCGTGGGCTCAGACGACCCATTAGTTTTTCCGTATACCTTGTATTTATATTAAAAAATTAAATATATATATGTATATTAACTTGTGAACCCCTATTTATTGATAGCTCAGTGGTTAGGAAGCGACGAGGAAAATGTCTTTCACACTAGCGTTTTGGATTCAAACCCCACTATCAACTAAAGTTTCTTTTACAGGAATCATATTTTACAATATTTTTTTCTATTGTTCTAAAATTTAGAATTACAAACTCTTGATTCTGACTTCAACTCCGTAGGCACCTCATTTTTTTTCCATTTTAATTAACTTCAACTTCACAAAGAAAAGAAAGAGAGTGTAAAAAAGTCATTCGTATTTCTTTTTCATATCGTTTTTCCATTTCGGGAGATAATGAATATTCCGGCGAACTTGTTCTTTCTTCGCAAAAAAAAAATTCATTCATATTTCTCCTTCACATAGTTTTCCCCTTCCCGGAAATAACGAAGACGTCGTTGGAAAATGAATATTCCACAAATTTGCTCCTTTCTTCGTAAATGCAATGCTTGTGTTTCAGTTCATTACCATCACGTTTTCCATGAAAAGTCTTCACCAAATGCACACTAATTCGTTTCCTTTCCTCAGTTCTGAAGAGAGTTAAGTTATCCAAAGTTCGATTGATTTTAATTTTTCCTTTGTTTTTGAGTAAAACTATATATGAACGCTTTGATTGCATCGATGAGCTACATATGTGATAAACAAGTGATGATGTGCAACTATTTTTGGTAAAGGAAGTGGAGTCGGTACTTTTTGAGAATCGATTTAGGTGAATTTTGATATAAATTTTCTTGTATGTGTGAGTTTTTTCTTCGTTATTTTTCTACGGAAAAAAGGCGAAGTTATCTGTGAGGATTTACGCTACTTTTAATTCAGGGATTTTAAATACAGAATTCTGATTTTAGTTACATCATCACTCAAAGCAAGTAGGTGTTTAAAGCTCTGATATTGAGCAGAACTGACAGAGGGAGTATATTTAGGCTTACACACAGAGAAATAGAGTGTCTGTGTGCACCATTTTGATTGTGATATAGGATGCCTGGGCGATGGGGTTCTTTAATGATCAACTGAAGCACTTCTACCTCAGTCTTCGTACTCTTTTCTTTCTTTTATTTCTTACTTTTTTCTATTTGAGAGTTCTTACCATAACTTATTTTTGACTATTTTATTTCTCTCAACGAGATCTCCTCTAAATAAAAAATATATATAGAAAATGAAATTTGAACTTATGCGACTAATAAATAAAATTGGCTTCTTATATCCATTGGTCCGTCTTAACTTTGGACGCCTATTTTCAATATATATATATATATATATATATATATATATATATATATGAGAATGTAATTAAAATTCAATGAAATAGAATTACAAAAAATATTACTTTTTTTGAAATACTTTTGATTATTATCGAGTAACTGAATATGCTTTCATCTTAATTAATCCAACTTTTTTTAGTTCAATACTACTAGAAGGCCCATTGGCATAGTGATAGCTGACTAGCCATGTGAGTTTATATCCCACCATCGACCTTGCTTTCATTTACTCGATCGACACATCAATCAAAGAATGCCTTTGCTCGTGTGGTTTCACTTTTTGGTTATTCTATATCTGCACCCCTTGTGGTATTTAGATTGGATTATCCAACACTAGAAGACTATTCCCATTTTGGTCTTGAGTCTATCATATCATCACTTAGCGTTAATTAGTCCAATAATTCCAGTATTGCTAGTGGAGATGGACTTTTTGATCTTCGTCTTGGATTCAATGGCTCAAAGCCTAATACTCCAACGATCCATCACTCAGATGCACATGGTCCACAACTATGTGGTCCGCATCCAAGTGATAGAGACCATACCTAGAGACGCGTCATAGAGGTTGTAGGATACAATAATGATTCAACTATATTACATCTTTTATTTATATGTTTATCTTTTAATGTTTTGACTTATAGTCTAAGTGTTTACTCTTGCACTGAAGGTTATGTCTAGATGAGGACTTGACACGTTATAATGATTTGTAGTCGAATTGGAGTTTGATAGCACCTCCTGCCCAGGGTAGATGTTGAATGACTTTAGATTAAGAATATTTATCAATTAAATTCACATTATATGCATTTAAATTCATTATACATTTCTAAATTAAATACTTAATTATTTTTTATTTCAAAAATATTATGGATGGACTCTCGTATGGGCAACAAACTCATATTAACCATAACTTTAAAGAGATAATATCTCAGATGGTCACTCAACTTCAAATAGTTCACTTACAAAGTCACTCAACTTTGAGTTGTTTATTTAGAAAGTCACTCAACTTTGTTTTTTAACTCAAAAGTCACTCAACTATTGATGTTTCCTTTAGAAAGTCACCCAACTATTTATATTTCACTTAGAAAGTCACTTAATCAATTTAAATAATCTTTTCATTAAATTTTGTAAAAATACAAAAAAATAATTAAATTATTTTAAAAAATATATAAGATGCTTATTTTAATTATTGTTTTTTTTACTACCTTTTCATTAAAAAAAAATAGTAGGAGATCGTTACTGCCCCGTTTTTTAATTACTTCTTATCAATTCCAATTTTTCTTTTTGGTAATCTTTTAACAATTTATTTCTAGTTTTACAATTACTAGAACCGAAAAACTTTTTTTTTTTTTTGAGGGGGGGGGGAATTGTTACTCTACGTTTCTTTTTAGAAAAATTATAACTAAATAATTGGAGCGGATCAATAAAATAATTAAAATAGATATCTTATTATTTCTTTAAAAATATTTTAAGATAAAATTTAATGAAAAAATTAATTAAATTGATTGAGTGACTTTCTAAATAAAATATAAATAGTTGGGTGACTTTCTAAATAAAATATCAATAGTTAAATGATTTTTAAGTTATAAAATAAAATTAAGTGACTTTTTAAGTAAACAATTTAAAATTGAATAACTTTTTAAGTAAATAACTCAAAAGAATGATCCTATGATATATTAACTCTAACTTTAAAGCCATGAGGTTACTTTCTATCACGTTTTGTGATTGTCAAAAAAATAACAAAATTTCTTACTAAATTGTGCCAAATAAGTGGGCCAAGTTACAAAAACACTAGGATATTGATGATTTTTTTTAAAAAAAAGTGAGACTGGAAAGAAAGCTCGGATATCGAAGAACGACAACTCTCTGCACACTAGTGGGGCCATTAGCTAGCTTACTAGAGAATGATATATTTTCTTAATTTAGTTAGATTATTATTTTTTGATAAGTAGCTTTTGAAAATTAATGATCACATAATAATTATATGCACGTTGTTTACAATAGAAAGAGTTTGGTAGACCGATAACTTTGAAAGAGTTATTCAATACATAATATTTTTAAATAAAAATAATTAAATATTTAATCTAGAAATGTATCATGAATTTAAATGCAAATAATGTGAATTTAATCAATAAACATTCTTACCCTGAATTCATTGAACATCCGCCCCTGCAGGGGCAGAGCCACCTTGTAGTAAGGGGGTTCATTCCCTTCGACGAAAAATTATATTAATTATGCATAGTTCAATTTTTTTTTTTATGTATATATAGTAGATGTCGAACCCCCTTCGGCTACTTCGTGTGTCTATTTCTACAAATTTTGAACCCCCTTATTGAAAATCCTGACTCCGCCACTGCGCCCCTGGGCATGAAATTGTATCAAATTCCAATTCGAATACAAATCATTATGATGTGTTTCGATGCACTTTAAGATGGTACGTTTCAACTCCTCATCTGGACGTAGCCTCCGATATAAGATTTAATACTTAGGGGTCGTTTGGTGCAAATATTAATAACGCAGTGATTAGTAATGCATGAATTAGTAATATAAAGATTAGTAATGCATGGTTTATTTTTATCAAGTGTTTGGTTCATTACTTTCCACTTAATCTTGTGTTTGGATTAAAACTCTAAAAAAACTTTTTTTCAATTATACCCTTGATTTATTATGAGATTTTCTATTTTATGTAATTGGGTCAAGATAGATACTTATCCGATAATATTATTGTTTATGACATTCTATCTAGGTAGGAGAATATCACGCCCCGAGCCTACACCCTGAGATGTGGCCGACACTCAAGAACCATTGTTGGTTCCTAAATGAACCATTGGCCTGACTGACTGCTTAGCGAAAGACTTACTCAATATTTATGAGTTTAAAAACACGGAATGAAAAAAAACCGTTTTAAGTCAAATAATGACTCTAAACTATCTAAAAGTACTAAATGCAATAAATATAGCTTCTTTTTAAGCAAAACATCTGGAAAGGAAAATATTGAAAAAAAATCTCAAATATTGTCAATCTATGAAACCTCTACTGTTTTAAGATAGGCCTTGGGACAAGACACACGACAACCTTAAATGACTACCAAAAGTGACTAAAGTCTGGAGGCCTCTAAAAGCTAGGAGGCCTCACCAAAAGCTGACGAGTGACTGGGTGATTTCAATGAAAAGCCTGTTCATGATCTCAAACACTTGTATCTGTATTATAAAATGATGCAGGTCGAATAACATCAGTAGATTGAATTTACAAGTATGTAATATGGCTGAGTGAAACAATAACTGAACTGAAAGGCTGAAATATAACTCAACTAAAGTAAAGCATAAACATCAGGTAAAATGATTTAAACTTCACAAATATATATTTCAGTTCAATTCAATAATTGGTATTATTGCATTTTATTTGTGAAGTTTAAATCATTTTACCTGATGTTTATGCTTTATATATATATATATATATATATATATATATGAAATTAAAATTGTGCTTCTTATAAATTTATTCTAAATTTTTTAGTGGCTAAACTTCATTCACTACATAAATGAAAACCAAATCAAAACACAAAAGATGTGGTGTTGTGGACCATATTTCAACAATATCATTAGATTAAATAGCCCTGACATATTGGTCGATTTTTAGACCCATTAAGAAATAAATAATTTATTTTTAAAAAACTAATTCCTTTTTAGTTAAAATTGTAATGTTTAAGATTGTCCATAATCACTAATTTTGTGAGGATCGAAATACTTAGGTGTCATGCTAAGCTAGTAAAAAAGACATCGAAAGAGCATGAGTAAGAAGATAAACCAGAAATCTATCAAAAGACACAAACATTTAACGTGGTTCAGTCAATCAGTCGACCTACATACAAGAGGAGATAAGCATTCCGCTATATAAAGAGAGTATAGAGAAATAACCTTACACAATTCACTCGGAATATCGAAATACAAAGAGGCTTACACAAGTGTTAATGTAATACTTATATCTCACAAATTCTCCCCATACAAATGAGACTCTTCATAGAGTCATAAACTTTTTCCTACAAGAAAAAGGACTAGCCAAATATGGAGACCTAGTGATTTTCTTTAAAGAAAAAGAAAAACCGTGTTATGATTAAAAAAAAAAAATTAAGAGCAAATACCCAACATAATTGATTTCCAATACAGTATACATTGAATATATTACATATAAATAATTATCGTACAAATGAACTTACTAGAAAGAGGAAAGGTCAGAATAGAGCACGAGTAAGGACTCCTGAAAAAAATTGGGGTAGAGGACGGAGATTACAAGGTAGGAAATCAAACTATTTCCAATAAAATGAAAGTTTATGTAGCCAACAATTAAGCTACTGGGATAACCCTGTTTCATGCATGACTAATACAATAGGGGATAACCCTGAAACACTTGCAACATTTGCCTTGGTGGTCGAGCTGATCAAGATGTAGTTCAAGTCCAGACTAAGGGTTAGTTTGGTTTGAATATAAGTTATGCTGGGAGTAGTTTTTATTGCTTATTTGATTTGTCATATTCAAACTTACATTCATTACATAATTTTTAAGAATAAGTTGTTTGTTTAGAAAAATACCTTCCACCCTATTTAGTTTTTTTTTTTTTTAAATATTTTCTTTGCAAGCTTTAGTTATTCATTTATACAAATAAAATTCTCATGTTATTTAGCTTAAATATTTTTATGTGTGCATTTCTATGATTGTGACGTGTGTTTTAAAATTAAAATTTCATCTTATTTAACTTAAAAAATTAAACTTTAATCTTATTTAAATTAAAAATAAAACTCGCATTTTATTTAGCTTAAAAATAAAATTTCCATCTTATTTAGCTCAAAAATAACACTTTCATTTTAAGTTTATCAAAGTAAAAAAAAATATTATTAAAGTTATCTGCATTTAAATTTATACATAAAATATAATTTTTAAGCAAGCAATAAACTACTTAATTAAAAATATGTAATTTAGTAGTTGAGTGAATATTTTAAGAAAAATGAAAATATAAATAAACATAAAAATTTGGCAAATAAATTCAACTTATAATATATTCATAAAAAAAAATTGTATTTATAAGATGTATTTATTAATAGAAAAATATGTTACCATAAAAACAACGATTAATTAAGGTTTTTCTCTTTTCCTTTACCGGTATTTTTTTTGTTAGAACTCATATTTAATTATATGTAAAATATAATATAAAAATAATAATAACACAAAAATTAATGACAAAAAATAAAATATAAATATTATGAAACGAATGTACCAAACGTCTGCGTTAATAGCAGACGTTATAACCGATTCTTGAAGCTTGTAGTTTGTTGTAACTTGTAATTTGGAACTCCAATTTTTGATAGCAAATATGAGAATTATATATATTATGATATATAATATGAAAACTTAGAATTGAAATATATGTATTATGATATAATATGAGACTTAAATGGAATAAAAGATTGAGACTTGAGAGATATTAAAAATAGATGAGAGAATATATAATTTTGTAAGAAATAATAAGGGATAGAGGGGTATTTATAATATTAGAAGTGGGTTAAAGAGTATTTATAATAACTTGAGGGTTTAAGGTGAAGTATTAAAAATAGGGTGGTAGGGGGTGTTGGGGAAGGCAAAATCTGCCAATAAATCCGTTGGGTGGGGCCCACTAGACGTTGCCCAACGGATATAAATTTTTTTTAAAAATAAAATAAAAAAAATTCAGGATCCCGCGAACTGGCCGGTTCATCCGGGCCGGGACCGAGCCGGGTCGACCGAGACCAGGGGTTGAACCGGCCCCTGACCAGTCCCCTATCCCGCGTCCCCCCAATCCCCCGAAAACCCATGGGACCGGGTCCGGCGGGCCGGTTCTCGGACCGGTCACCGGCCGAGGCGGGCCGACCCGGTCCCCCTGCCAGCCCTACACTCCACTTGGACAAAACATTTCACATTGACAAAAATTAAATAAATTATTAGTATTAGTTAAAGTTAATGATTAAAGTATTACTATTTTCCAAATAAATATGTAAAATATTTATTTCCTTCCCCACTTTAAACTTTTTTCTCTATTACATTAGTTTCTTATCTTTTCACTTTTAATTATTTTTAAAAATTATGCTATCATTTTAAAAATAATGATAATTTTTTTATAAAGTATCCTTTGATTTTAATGTTTTATTTGATTTTCTTCACATCCGTCCAAAATTAACTTATTTTAAATATAAATATTTGAAATTAAATTTAAAGGAAAGACAAAGAGAATATAACGAATAAATAAAATCACTATAAAAAATAGTAATGAATGAAGGTAAAAAGGAAATGAAAAAAAGGGTTTAAATAAAAGGTAAAAAAATTACTTGTTTTAACTTGATTTAAATACAAGGCAAAGAAAAATAAGAAGATTTTCTTTTATTTTGAAGAAAATTATTATTTTTTTAAATATTCATACACGTGGTGGTGTGTGTATATCACTACACTACTTAAAACTGGGTTTTGGCTTCATGTCAGTACAAAGGTGTATCAAAATACAGAAAAAAAGTTTTGAAGGAGGGGGAGGGGATAATAAGAAGATGTGTCAGTGCGATTTTGGTTATAGTTCAGGGATACTTGTGTCTTATCCCATTTTTATAAATCAAAGATAGAAAAATATTATTTTCTTCTATTTAATTTGTAAGTAGTCATAAAATATGATTTTAACAAAAATAAATAATGTGGTGAAGTGCATTGGGAGATTTGATTTTCTAACCCTTTAAAAACACTATTTTTGTTATAAAATAAAAATAATATATTAAAACTTAAACAACAAAACTAGTAAAGAAGAGACGGAATAATATGACAAGACCAAAGCAAAGAAAGGAGAAACAAAAGTAGTAGAAGAAGAGAGATATAGGAAATAGAAAGTAGTAGCTTATTTTCCTTCTTGTGTGAATTTTTGCATTACTATCAATGCCCTTTTATTGGTGTTATTACTTGGAATAGTCATATTTCTACAGTAACAAGGTGAGGTCATTCATGACATCCATCAAATAATATATTTACAACTCTCCCCCTTGAATGTTCATGTATACAAAAATGTACTCAATCATTCGTAATATACATCATTTCCTTATTACAAGTTGCTTGAAGGAAGCTACTTGTAAGCTGAGTGTAGGAACCTATTTGTAGAGATACTTGTAACTTATTTATAAAAATTTGATTGTGTAAGCTACTAATAGAAACTTGCTTGCGAAGCTGCTTGTAAGTTGCTTAGGAACCTGTTTGTAAGTTGTGTATAGGTACATGTGTGCGGAGTTGTTTATAAGTTGCCTTTTTTATTTCAAACTTATCCAAAAAAATGTCTAATGAACATCTACAATATGATCTATTTACTAATCACTGGAGTTCATCAATAGATAATGTGTCTCGTTAAAACCTTACTACGAAAAATTATGTGGAAAAAAAGTCCTAATGAAGAAAAAAGAGTACACATATCTAGTAATACACATTGAAAGCTGCCTCATTAAAAATCTTAATAGAAAAACTCAGAGAACAAAACCTTGATTATGGGAAAAATAGTATAACGCATATTTACTCTCCCCGATTAAAGCATCACTTAATTATTGTAAAGAATATCTCACAATCTATACTTAGCCTTCCAAATGTTAATATTGATTGTGTCTTTGTGACCAAATCATATCCATGAAGATGTTGCATCGTTGATCCTATCATGATATATTATTTTCTTGTCTCTTGGATATGTTGAGTTCGGCCAAAGATAATCACTTAGTTTGTGACCTCGTCGGTGTAGACAAATAGCTCATTCAACTTGTTTGTAACAATAGTCAAGTGTTAGAGATTACATAATAATAAAATTAACTGTCTTGTAGCATACTATGATATGACAGTATTTCCACATGAAAATAAAGAGCTTTCTTGAGATGATACTTAGATTTCTTGAGATCATACTTCATATAAATCAAATGATTTGTCGTAGTATCATTATCAATAAACCTTGACATGATTGGTTATATATACAAATTTATAAATCAATATTTCATTCCCTTTGATATCTCTATCGATATGAGTAATATTATATTTGCATGCACATTCATAAATAATAATCGCGGGATATATTAGTGAACTGATTGCACTATGACATGGTACTTTCTAACCATTTTAATGAAATCAAAATTGATCTTTATGTTAAGCGATTTCACAATCATTGGGGGTACTATTCAATGGAATTACTTTAAAACATTTTATATTCTTTAAGGATTTTCATATAATATTTACTGTCTAGCTAGACATGATAATCGTCCGTTTTATGTATTCAAGTGTCTCATATATTGCTGAAAAACATCTCATTGCATCCACTAATTCAGTAAGAAATCAGTAATCAAACAAAACTCAATTTTTGGTTGTTATCAAGATGAGAAAAATAACTAGGGCATACGTGTTCTCCACAAGCTCATAACGCAATAATCCTAGTAACAACAATCATTTCCTAGTGTATTACATGCAAAATGATAAGTTAGGTATCTCTAAATCCTTGATCCGGCATCTAGAGAATTTCACCCCGCACCTTGATCCAGCTACGTGTGTATAATTTACTAACCCTTACCTTTACCTCATATTAGACATCATAATCGATGTTTGGCTTAGTTATTACTTCGCACCAATCGACACTAGTTTATTAGATAGTATCACACTAAATCTATGCTGATAATTCTTTTCTTGTTGATTACCTCCTTGATCCGACAAGTAGCAACAAGGCGAGTTCTAACGTTGGCCACCATTAAAAAGACTTCTACACAAAAGAATTATCAATGCATGCAAAACACTATTCACGAATTGCTTATTTACTATTCATATTTTGTTAATCGCTCATGGTTCCCACAACCCTAGTTGTGGATTTAGTTACTCATATTAGCAAAAACACAATTCATAATTTTAGATAAAGAAATCATGAACTTACGTAAAAAGAATAATAAACCCAGAAATTCAACTTGAGTTGCAAAGCCAATATCTTCAAAACGAACTTGTAAAATTAATAGTTGCTCCAATTGTAATTCAATCTCCAAAGTCACCAAAAAAGAACTAGAATAATAATGTCTAACCCCCAAAAACGAGGTTTACATGCCCTATTTATAGAAAAACAAATCCTAATTTAAAAAGGAAACAATTTAAGGAAAGTCTGTTCAGGTACGCGTCTTCAATCCATGAGACTGACTTACGGACCGTCGATGGATCTACGGTCCGTAAGTCCCTTCCGTCAACCAGGACTTGGAAAATATTTCAGCGCTCAAACATCAGCCTCTCTGAAGCAAACGACGGATGTTCAGTACGGACCGTCGATTGATGTACGGTCCGTCAATCCCCTTCGTAGCTCCATACTTAGAATCTTCAAAAATCAGGTACTGGAACCCTCGCAGTCTCCTTTTACGGTTTGAGCAGTACGGTCCGTAGACCTATCTACAGACCGTCAATTGACACCGTGGTTCCACACTTGGTCAGATTTCCGTGATTTGTCATCTGTCCCTTGGCTGCTGATCTACGGTCATCACCTACGGTCCGTAGATCGTCTCCGTGAAGGCTCTTTTTCTGCATTTTGATCAGTTGTCTCCATACTTCTACGCCTGAACATCTTTCCTGCAAAACATAATAAAACACATAAAAACCAATACGATAAGGCCCTAGACACACACAACTTGTAAGTTAAATGTATTAGAAATACCGTAAGCTCACGGTATATCAACAAGTTATACTTTATATCTTATTATTTTACTTGTCGCACAATAATCTATTTGCGCCCCCACTAACATTATATTCACACTACTTTTCAAGTGAAATAAAATATATTTGAATTGAATATTTACTTGGCCAATCATTTATTTGTCCATACTATTTGACATATTTGAATTCAAGATCCTCGTCACCATTTATAATTTTGAGTGTTATATTATATCATAGATAGCATCAACAGTTATTTTGATATTGGTTCTAATGTGACATAACTTATCAAGTTCTTTCTGTCTTTCATCATTTTCAGGTACTTGAACCTTTGCCAAGGTTTTACGAAGTGTTATGTCATGGTACTCTTTTTAAAAGTACTTGCCTCATTATTATGACTATTTTGATCATTTGCTCCTCTTCTTTTTCAAGAGGTTTTATCTTTCGAATCGATTAATCTATTACGCTTCAGGTGTGCTGTTGCTCCCTAATACACACGCAAGTGTACATGGTCTCTCAAGTAATATAGTTTCTTAACAAAATGAGTTTTCATTCCGAAGGGACTTGTGATCGACTTATATTCAGTACTTAATTCTACAACTAAACAAGAGTAACCGATTAAAAGAGTTTGATGATTACTAACTACTAATATGAATTTAGCAATAACTAAAAGTAACTAATTGTGAACGACTTTAAAGTGATGTTTCAAGCAAGTAAAAGACAATTACAGGGCTGCAACATGCATTGGATTTCATATATCCAATCTTAGGGTTAATAGTATGAGTCGGGTCTCCCGACCTCTAGTCGCCTACTCCAGTTAGCTGTCTAACTACATCATTGAGCGGGGATAGCAGGCCTAACTAGCGAGCATTTATATTTCATCATGTTTCGTAACCAAGCAAATTGTTTGTTCGGGCGTTACTCTTGAACACACATCAACTCAATGGATGATCGAGCTTTCTATATTTTTTGGTCTAACTACCTCTCCTCTCTCGATTTTATGAATAGACAATAGATTTACTTTATGGTGATCAAGCATAAAATACTAAAACAAGAGTATAAAAGTAACTTATAGTGATAACAAAGAATTAATTCATAAACCCTAAATAATCAACACTCAATTCGTAGCTACAACCCCAGAACAAGGGCGTTTAGCCATTCATAATATTCGAAAACCACAAAATACAATTGTTCATGCAATTTCCAGAAATAAAAAGTGTTAGAAAATTAAAACCTATTACAAACGTTGGAACTTGCTCTTGCACACCAAAATAATGTCAAACTCCCTACACAATAGTCCTAGGGGTCTATTTATAGGAGTTGAGAAAACTAAAGTCAAAGTCTACTTCAACTAGGAGTCCTATTTTAATCTATTTTTGCTGAAAAAGTCGGAACCTTTGTGGGGATTTGCACCTCCCATCGTGCCAAGAAGTTGCTTTTGCAGTTCCTCCTATGGCGCGGCACGCCAGGCAGTGTGCTTGGTATGTGCTGCTATAGTGAGGACCTTGGCACGCCACGCCCACCAGTACGCCTGCCAATCTTCTCTGTAGTTCCACCAGTGGCACGCTGTGCCTACCAGTGCACCTGCTATTTGTGATTTCTTTCTTAGTCAATTTTTTCACTTCCTTGCTTCTTCATCTGTGAATCAACTCCAATTCCCTTGAATGTTCCTGAAATGACTAATCATGTGTGTTTGTTGTAACACCTCTTTATTTGAAAGAGCTAAATTTAGAAAGAACCATTTTTGGAAACAATCCAATTTGGAATGTTTGACAAAGTTAAGCTAAGTATGAGTTTTGGGTCAACTTCAAATGATCATAACTTCTAGCTCAGGATGTGTTAGGTGTACTACAAGATAATGTAGGAAATATCTTGGAATTATCTTTCTAACACCACTGAGTTTTCTCAATTTCGAGTTCGTATGAGGGAGATATGCCCATTTGAAGTTGGGCTGTCTAGATAAGAAAAGTGAAAACCAGATTCTAGAAAGGTACTTTGGTCTTTTCACTACCCTATTATCTAATTTCATTTTTGGTAATTAAGTTGGGGTCTAAACTGATTTGGTTCAGTTTACTCTTCATAAAAAAGAGTTAGGGTTTTGAGAGGAGAGAAAAAGAGAGGACAAGAGGCAAGGAATCGTCAAGTTCTTGAAGCTAGGCTTGTGGATTTCGTCAAGGGGTGATCCCTATGAGGTATGTGAGTTCACATAGCATTGGGTTCGTTCACCCACACACCAAACATGTTTATTCCAGTATGATTTTCATCTTAAAAGATTGAGAAATTGATGTTCTTTAGTTGTGTTATTGAATTGCCTTTGTTCTTGAATTTAGGATGAGATTAAGGAGTTCTTGAGAGTTTAATGTCGATTTTTAGAGTTGTTTTGAGTTATATTCTAGTGTATATGTTCTGGGTATCTGAGTATACAGGGGAATTGAGAAAAAGAATTGAATTTACGGAAGTGACATACGGATCGTAGGTCCAATCACGTTTCGTAGATGGTGAACGTAAATGGATAGGCAAAGCTTGAAGGAAAAATCAGGGAATTCTTGAATAAGTGTGGAACCACGACTACGGACCGTAGGTCGACCTATGGGCCGTTTTGCAGCTCCGTCAAATGCTTCAGAGAAGGGGGTTACAATACCTAATTTCAAAAGTCTAAGTATGAAACCACGAAGGAGGATCTATGGACTGTGGATTGAACCACAGTCCATCCTGCTGGTCCGTCGAATGCAACTGAGAGCTGGAGGTTTTGAAGTTGGAAAATTGCCTAAGTCCTAAATCACGGAAGGGACCTACAAACAGTAGGTTAATCCACGGTCTGTAGGTCAGTGTCGTAGATCAAAATCGCGTCTAGAAACTTTATTTCCTTATTTCGTTTCCTTTTTAGTTGGGACTTGTTTTTCTATATATAGGGCATGTAAACCTCATTTTTGGGGGTTAAACCTTATTACTTTTATTCTAGTGTTTGGCTTTGGAGATTAACATGCAATTTTAGCAATTCTTGATTTCCTAAGTTCATTTTGAAGATTTTGACTTTGAAATACAAGTTGAGATTCTGGGTTTATTCTTCTCATTACGTAAGTTCATGATTTCTTCATCTAAAAATATGAATTGTGTTCTTGCTACTATGGGTAACTAAATCCACAACTAGGGTTGTGGGAACCATGAACGATTAACAACGTATGAATAGTAACTAAGTAATTCTTGAATAGTGTTATTGCATGCATTGATAATTCTTTCGTTTAGAAGTCTTTTTAACGAGTGCACGCGTTAGAACTTGCCTTGTTGCTACTTACCGGACCAAGGAGGTAGTTAATAAGAAAAGAATTATCAACATTGATTTAGTGTGATACTATCTAATAGTCTAATGTCAATTGGTGCGAGGGTGAAAGCTAAGCCATACATTGATGTGATGTCTAATATGAGGTAAAGGTAAGGGTTAGTAAATTATACACACGTAGCCAGACCAAAGTGAGGGGTGAAATTCTCTAGTTGCCGGACCAAGAAATTAGAGATACCTAACTTATCACTTTGCATGTAATACACTAGGAAAGGATTACTATTACTAGGATTACCTCGTTATGAGCTTATAGGGAATAAGTACACCGTAGTTTCTCTCTCATCTTGATAACACCTAAAGTTTGAATCTTGTAGTCACTGATTGTTCACATAATTTCCAGAATTTGTTTCACATATCCCCCCCCCCCCTTTAATTATTTGTTTCGAAAGTACATTGACTAAATGAATATAACCATGGGTTAAAGTTAAGTCTAAACCATATTCCTCGTGGGATCGACCCCAACCTATAATAGGTTCTTTACTTGATATCGATCGCTTATACTTCTTTAGGGAGGTGTAATTTGACCGTATCAAATTTTGAGGTTGTTGGTTAGAGAAAATCCCACAGTTATATTTTGTATTCTTATATACACAGAGTTATTTGTATTCTTATATACACACAAAGTTTATATTGTATATTTGCATACAAACTAAGTTATTATTGTATTTCTAAATACACATAGTTGTTATCCATGTTTTAAAAGTTTTTCTTTATATTGCATTCATATTATTGCTTTATATTAAAATGAGTTAAGTTGAGTTGAGTTGATCCCAGGTATGTTCTTTCAGTTCCTTTCAAGCTTATATCTTGTTTTAGCATTCCCCTCGCATGCTCGTACATTCAATGTACTCATGTCAGTTGGCCTGCATTTTATTATGATATAGATACAGGTAACCAGGATCATCATCCAGCACTTCGTTGATCCAGTTGAGCAGTCTTGTGGTGAGCCTCCTTGCTTTCTTGAGGACCCCTTTTTATATTGCTTTAGTAGTTTTCAGTCGTTAGGATGATCAGGGGTCTTGTCCCGACATCCCTCCTAGCTTAATTAGAGGCTTCATAGAAAGTTAGTAGTTCATTTGTCTTTACATTTTTATTGCTTATGTTAAGACTTGAGTTGTCGTGTTGGATAAGTTGAATGTATTATCTTTAAACGTTCTAAGTTATCTTTTAAACAATTGAGTAAAGATGTATTGAATCCTTGTATTAATGCTTTAAGTTTTCCACTATGAGTTAAGCCAAGCCAAGGGTTCGCTTGGGGAAAACAACGATTCTCGAGTGTCAGTCTCGCTCAGGGTGTAGGATCGGGGGTGACAAACTTGGTATCAGAGCACAAAGTTCAAGAGTCCTAGGGAGGCTATGAAGTCGTGTTTGTAGAGTCGTAGTTATCGGTGTGAAGCGCGCCACATCTATAATTAGGAGACTGCAACATTTAGGAACTATCTCACTTTTTTCATACTCATTTCGTGCGATAGAGTTTATCTTTAAAAAGTTTCTTTTAACTCGTGCTTGTGCGTGTCTTTCAGATCATGCCTCCACGAAGAGTTTTAAGAGGTCGTCTAGCTAGAAAGAATGTTGAACCACAGGAACAAGGGGTACCTAATGCACCAGAAGTGCAACCCCAAGGAGAGGTCACCAATGTTGAATTCCGTGAAGCTATTTGGATGCTAAGTCAAGCTGTGACCAATAAAGTTGGACATAGAGAGAATCGATAGGAAGGGGTTGATACTTTAAGGATCCATGAGTTCTTAAGGATGAATCCTCCAAGTTTCACTGGTTCAATTGTCACAGAGGATCCAGAAAACTTTGTTGAAGAGCTTCAAAAGGTTTTTGAAATTATGCATGTTGCTGATATTGAGAGGGTGGAACTAGCTGCATACAAAATGAAGGGTGTTACTAGAGTCTCGTTTGATTAATGGAAGAAGAATCGAGTTGAGGGTGAACCACTTGTGAGTTGGGCTTGTTTTGTGGAGGCCTTCTTGGGGCATTTATTTCCCTGAGAACTAAGAAAGGCAAAGGTACAAGAGTTTCTCACTCTTAAGCAGGATCCTTTGAGCGTTAGTCTGAAGTTCACCTAACTTTCACGCTATGCTCCGGAGATGGTTGCTGACATGAGAAGCAGGATGAGTTTGTTTGTTGCTGGATTATCTTGTCTGTCTAGTAGGGAAGGTAGCGTAGCTATGCTGATAGGAGATATGGGCATAGCAAGGCTGATGATCCATGTGCAACAAGTTAAGGAAGAGAAGCTGAAAGACAGAGAGGAGTTAAAAAAATAAGAGAGCTAAGACAGGGAATTAGTCTGTGCAGCAGAAGAGTAGTGTCAACCGGTCATCTTTCCTATAGAAACAAAAGGGACCTGCTCCATCATTTGCTAGTGCACCTGCACCAAGGAACAAATGTGAGTACAATAGTCAAAATTCACAGGGTTTTAGAGTTAGACCTGCCCATTCTCAAGGTAGTATGGCACAAATGGGTAGTAAGCCTCCTGCATAGGCTGAGTGTGGTAGGAGCCACTCAGGGATGTGTCGTGATGGCTCTAGTACTAGTTGTTTCAAGTGTGGCCAGAGCAGTCATTTTATGCGAGAGTGTCCTAAGAACAAGCAGGGTAGTGCTAATGGAGGCAATAAAGCCTAGTCTTCTTTAGTTGCTCCACCAGACAGAGCTATTTCTAGAGGAGCTATTTCAAGGGTAGGCGGAGGAGGAAATCATCTTTATGCTATCACTAGTCGCCAAGAGCAAGATGATTCGCTAGATGTTGTCACTGGTATGATCCAAGTCTTTAACTTTGATGTTTATGCTTTGCTAGATCTAGGAGCGAGTTTATCTTTTGTAACTCCATATGTTGCAATAAATTTTGATGTTCTTCTTGAGCAACTTCCTAAGCCCTTCAGTGTTTCTACACTTATTGGTGAGTTTATTCTAGCGGAGATAGTCTATCGCGATGGTACCATTTTCGTCAATCATAAGAGCACCATGGCTGATTTAGTTGAGTTAGACATGGTAGATTTTGATGCTATACTTGGTATGGATTGGCTTCATACCTGTTATGCCTCACATGATTGTAGAACTCGAGTTGTCAAGTTCCAGTTCCCTAATGAGCCAGTTATATAGTGGAAGACTAGTTCAACAGTGCCTAAGAGTTGTTTTATTTCGTACCTTAAGGCGAGGAAGTTAGTTTCAAAGGGGTGTGTCTATCACTTAGTCTGATTTAATGACTCTAGTGTTAAGATACCTCATATTCAGTTAGTTCCAGTAGTAAAAGAGTTTCTAGATAATCTTCTCAGAATCCCTCCTGAGAGAGAGATAGACTTCGGTATAGATATTATTCCCCATACTCGTCCTATCTCTATTCTGCCATATAGAATGGCACCAGCAGAGTTGAAAGAGTTAAAAGAGCAGTTGAAAGATCTCCTAGAGAAAGGTTTTATTCGACCAAGTGTCTTACCTTGGGGGCGCTTCGGTCTTATTTGTGAGAAAGAAAGATGGTTTCCTTAGAATGTGTATAGATTACCGTCAGTTGAACAAGGTTACCATCAAGAATAAGTATCCTCTTCAAAGAATTGATGATCTTTTCGATCAGCTTCAGGGTGCCACTTGTTTCTCTAAGATAGACCTCAGATCGGGATATCACCAATTAAGAGTAAGGGAATGTGATATTCCAAAAATAGCATTCAGGACCCCGTTATAGTTATTATGACTTTTTGGTCATGTCGTTTGGTTTAACTAATGCACCTACAACGTTCATGGACCTTATGAACAGAGTATTCAAGCCTTATTTAGATATGTTTGTTATCGTATTCATTGATGACATTCTAATCTATTCGAGGAATGAGAAAGATCGCGCTAGCCATCTCAGAATAGTTCTCCACTCTAAAGGATAGAGAGTTGTATGCTAAGTTCTCTAAATGTGAGTTTTGACTTGAGAGAAGTTTATTGGTGGAATAGTATGAAGAAGGGCATTGCAGAGTTTGTTGATAAATGTCTAAATTGTCAACAAGTTAAAGTAGAGCACCAAAGGCCCGGTGGTATGGCTCAGAATATAGAACTTCCGGAAGAGAAGTGGGAGATGTTTAATATGGATTTCATCACAGGTTTACCAAGGTCTCGCAGGCAACATGATTCTATTTGGGTGATTGTTGATAGAATGACTAAATCAACCCACTTTTTGCCCGTAAAGACTACCCATTCAGCAGAAGATTATGCTAAGGTGTATATTTAAGAGGTAGTCAGACTTCATTTGAGAGGAGAGAGAAGAAGAGGAGAAAAGAGGAGAAGAGGCAAGGAATCATCAAGCACTTGAAGCTAGGCTTGTGGATTTCATCAAGGGGTGATCCCTACAAGGTATGTGTGTTCACATAGCGTTAGGTTCATTCACCCACATGCCAAACATGTTTATTTTAGTATGATTTTCATCCTAAAAGATTAAGAAATTGATGTTCTTGAGTTGTGTTCTTGAATTGCCTTCATTCTTGAATTTGGGATGAGATTGAGGAGTTCTTGAGAGTTTAATGTCAATTGTTAGAGTTTTTTTTTTAGTTAGATTCTAGTGTATATGCTTTGGGTATCTGAATCTAAAGAGGAATTAAGAAAAACAATCAAATTTAGGCAAATTGGGGTTAGAAAATGAAGAAGGAAAAAGTCGGGCAAATCTGGGTACCAGGTCCACGACGCAGACCTGTTCCTTAGGATTGACAAAATTTTCTCCGCGTCCGCATCGCGGAGTGGTCACGGACCATTCTGCCTCAAAATTTATTTCGCGACCAAATAATTAAATACATCTTCATCGTGGACTTGCTTCCATGCAGTGATTTCTTGATTGTTTCTCATGTTTAACTATCTAAAAACACTCCTAAATATCATAAGATCTTTCCTATCACAAATCACAATCCTTGAATCCATAAATTCAAATTCAAGAAAAGTTAAGATTCAAGCCAAGAGATGTTCATAGAGTCTTCCAAAAGTCTTTTACAAATATGTTAACTTTGTTTTAAGATCTAAGTTTTGAGTTGAGTAAAGAGTAAAGATTGAAGTTCATTTCTTCAAAAGAGTATATCGGGACAATGTATTCCCAAGGAATAAAATGTTTTCACATTTAAACAAGAAAGGAAACCGAGATTTCCAAAAGAACCTTTTGAGCTAGTTTTCAGTAAAGAGTAAATGCTTTCTTAATTAAGCAAGAGAGAAAACACTGATTTCCAAGAGAGCCTTTGGGCTAGTTTTGAGTAATTATCTCAAATCACAGAGTTATGTTTTAAACATATGAGCTAGTATATTTTTGGAGTAGTATTGAGCACCGATATAGGGGAGATTTCAAACAACTCCCAACTCCCATAAACCATATAGCCATCATAGGTTGAAAAGGGTCATACTTTTTAGATGATTCCTTAGTAATTTTTAGCATAGACTAGTGGTTACATTTAGTAGTTAGGTTCTACGCCCTTGGCAAGGTATAGAACGTCCCTGGCAGCGTGAGGCAAAATGATGTATCATCACATAGCTCTTAAGTGATGGTTGTCGGTTAGAGAAACTCCCACAGTTATATTTTGTATTCTTATATACACAGATTTATTTGTATTCTTATATACTCACAGAGTTTATATTGTATCTTTGCATACATACTAAGTTACTATTTCTAAATACACAGAGTTATTATCCATGTTTTAAAAGTTTTTCTTTATATTGCATTCATATTATTGCTTTATATTGAAATGAGTTAAGTTGAGTTGAGTTGAGCCCATGTATGTTCTTTCAGTTCCTTCCAAGCTTATGTTTTGTTTTAGCATTCCCCTCGCATGCTCGTACATTCAATGTACTAATACCAGTTGGCCTGCATCTTATTATGATGTAGATACAGGTTACCAGGATCAGCATCCAGTGCTTCGTTGAGCATTCAGAGTCTTATGGTGAGCCTTCTTGATTTTCGGAGGACCCCTATTTATATTACTTTAGTAGTTTTCAGTCGTTAGGATGATCGAGGGTCTTGTCCCAACATCCCTCCTAGCTTAGAGGCTTCACAGACAATTAATAGTTTATTTGTCTTTACATTGTTATTGCTTATGTTAAGACTTGAGTTGCCATGTTGCCTAAGTTGAATGTTTTATCTTTAAACGTTCTAAGTTATCTTTTAAACAGTTGAGTAAAGATGCACTGAATCCTTGTATTAATGCTTTAAGTGTTCCTCTATAAGTTAAGTCAGGCCAAGGGTTCACTTGGGGCCAGCAATGGTTCTTAAGTGTCAGTCCCACCCGGGGTGTAGGCTCGGAGCATGACATTAGTGCACAATCATCGCAAGTTACACAAAATCAAGCTAATAGACTAAAGATGTCACGATCCAGACCATCGTGATTAGCACCCACACTAACCCTTCAGTGGAAGAACCACTACTACAACACAACCCAAGCAAATAAACCAAAACTAAGGCATTTAAGTATACGAAAGCAGGAAAATACTAAGAAAAGAAATAGAGTTCTCATAAACTCTAACAATAATAAACTAACATTGTGAAAGTGATGCCTAGAACCTGAAAGTCAATGTACCAAAACATCTAACAATGAACCAAGTCTAAACAAGAAGGGATACGACCCCAACTAATGTACTAATCAACTAACTAGAACATAGTCTAAGTCCGGAAATGGTGGACATAGACGAAAGAGAACTCATAGCAACCCGAAAGAATTGGCTCACCCTTGACGATCACTGATCTCCTAAGCGAGGTCTGTCAGTAGCCGCTTGAAGATACGTTGTACTAAAAAAAATAAGAGCAAGTGCAGTATCAGTACACAACCACAGTGTACTGGTAGGATCACACGGCTATCCCACTAAGTGCAACATACATAAGTCAAACAACAATATAATCACATGCATATATCGAACATATACAATATCATCAACATTTACGAACAACGGACAACTTCACATGTCTCAAAATACACAATTATGACAAGTCATTGGTCCTCTCATAAAACCCAAACCCAAATTGTTAGCATACCGGAATGCGGTACCCAATCCAATGATTATGCCAAAATATGGCAACCGATCCAAGTTAGTTATGCTGGAACGTGGCAACCGATCCATTCAACACACCACAATCACAATCATAAGTATATCCTCAAGATCATACAATTAGGTCATGATTTCGTGGTAACCATCATTCATCTATCTCATTTACAACATGTGTGATCAATAATGCAACATTCATATACATGCAAGTATTGTAATGAAGCAAGAACAAACATATATCACACAATCATAGAATCACAACCATCGCCTACCTCGAAACAAGCTTGAAACTCTAAGAAACTTGATCCTTCCCTTTGCGAATTCGTTCTGCTTGTTCTTAGTCTACAAACAATCATAATAACACGGGAATCAATAAACAATCACTAATTACCCGAATCGCTAACAATTCTATAAACCCTATATCATACTCATGATCTCAAGTACCCAAACTAGGGCTTTTTCCACCATAGAATCTAGATCAAAACCCTCCCCCATCGATAATTACCCATTCTAGTACGTTCTATGGATCGAAAAATAGATTCGGGGAGTGAAAATCTTACCTTTAGCCTCAAGAGTGGTGGAAAATGTACGTTTGGGGTTCGTTCCTTAGCTCTAAAAATTGAAAAGTGCAAAATGAGGTCGTTTAGGGGTTTATTTACGACTTTAAGTCGCGTCTGGACCGCCACAGCAGCCCTCACCACGCTACAGCTGCCCCAACAGAGCGACAAAATACAACGCTAAAGCGGCTTGCACGAAACAATAAGCTATTTTAATAATTCTAAAATCCCCATTTCACAATACACCTCTAACCCACGACGCTCAGAAAATATCCTTCACACTAAAATTAATTTCGGGAATTCTACTCGCCCGAATTCAATTTCGTAAAGTCGTACGGATTCCTTAACGAGTTATCTAACCACTTATGTAACCAGAATTATAAATAAACCCTCGATCGTTACCAGATTTTCCTACACCTTAAAGACTCCAATTTAGTCCAAATCTGGATTAGGTTGGGAAAATCCAAATACTACGAAAAAGATTTTCGGCCCCAAATTTTCCCCCGTTGGCTTCTCTATAACGACATAACCCGGTCGTTACACAAGATTATTCTTTAATTCAATCACATCATGGGAAAATATGGACAACTTTGGCGTATAAATACGCCTAAGATCACGTGCCATAAATTATGTCCCTCAAGGATTTTTCATTAGAACATTTATAACTAGATTATAACATTGAATCAACAAATGTGTCTAACAGTTGACTTAAATTATCTTTTCAACGAGGATCATACTAATGATAAATTATTACAACTTATTTTCGAGTTGCTTATCATCTCTCCCCCTATTGTTAGAAAATCTAACATTCACCCAACTTTATTTAGGACTCGTCTCTGTGCATTTCATAATGGTAGAACAATTGAATAATATACCACACATTTAAATTTCTAGATGAGAATTATTTAGTTCTTGACCTTAACCAATTGTTGTAGAGGAACTTTGTTGGCTTGTTATGTACGAGTGTTGCTACATTTTAAAAACACATCTCATAACAAATTTCTTTTGAGAGTCTTGTTCTCATAACTAATGGTTTAGTTATAACTGGAGACATATTTTTTTATTAAATCACTTGGATATAAACCAACATCATCAATATGATTTTATAACTTGAAATATGCTCTTCCTTTAACAATTCGAGCAAACAACCTTTGCAAAAAATAAATTGCAAGTTGATATCAAAGCACATGTGATCATAAAATAGATGTATCTATTAAAATCATACAGTAAACAGTCTCCATGGCAGGTGAATGAGCTCATATTCACCTTTTTATATATTTTAATAATTCAGGAAATACAATCTCAACCTTAGTTGGTACAATGATAATTTTATTATGAGAACAAACAATACAAGAGAATTTTTTGAAGAAATTATTATTTCTTCAATATATATAACCACATGAATTCTCAATTATTTTCGTATCATATTTGAATCAAGACGGTCAACCGGCCATGCCAACTGATATTTATTTCAGTAAGCTTCTAGTTTACTTTTGCATGTGATTCCATCATCATGCTCATGATATTTATGTACCACAAACAATAAAAATCCACTTTTGTTATAGTAGTATGAAGATCTTAAATCTTTCCGCATTAAATAGTCTCAATATAATTTTTTTGATTCTTTTTATTTTAAACTTAAAATGTTCCTTTCGAGATTTACTACAATTCCAATATTGTGAGCAATTTTAATTCTTTTTGGTAGTAATGTGTTGGTTCACCTAAGCTCACAATTAACATTGGATATTACGACATATTTATAACATTATTTGTGTGGTGAACATCTCCTTCAAGGAGAAATTTATATCATCATTGTCATGGTCAAAATCATTACAAGCAAAACTTGTTTCTTGATTTTTGTCATTAATATCTCATCCTCCTCTCTTTTTTTTGACATCTGATTTTTATTTTTATTTTATGTACAAGATACATAATCAATGATAAATTTTTACAATCAATAATTTTTATTTTTGGTCATGCCCACAATCTTACAGACAAGAATTATTTCTTTCTTTTGTCCTTTTGGTAGTTTATAATTAAACATACCACAATATTTGTGATGTACTAAAAATACTTTATCAGTGACCATTTATATCAAAATAAAATTTCCTTATTTCTCTCAAACCACCCGTAGAGGTGAGTTGTGATATTTTTTTTCAATCATACATGAGCGTGTTGTTATTCATAATTTTCATCATTTGTTGACACCATCACTTTTAAGAATGGTCGAGCATTCACGATGTATATCACAAGTCATATTCTCTTCAAGAAATTGACTAATCACCATTTTATCTTCTTTTTCTTTGATGGGGTTTTTTTAATTTATCAAATTATTAGATCACACAACAACCGTGTGTCTTTTTCTTTTTCATTAGTTAAGTATTTTTTTTTCTTAGTCATTATTATATCATTAATATAGTGTGTTAGGACTTGAACCTAACGTCTTATCCATAAGAAGGCGTATTAGGCCATAATTTGGTGTGACTTAAACCCAACATTATATTATCATAGTGCATCAGAATTTAAATCCAATGTTTTATTATGTATTATTCCTTTTAGTATGATAGGCCTTGAATCTATCATCATAACTTCAATCAATGGTATAAATAGGCCATGGTGCTGCAAAACTCAACCACGGACCTTTAAGTTATTATCACTTTATAATGATATGCATAATTGAATTAAACTTCGATTAAACATAAATATAATCAATAAGTAAAAGCTAATCAATTACACTTGACAAATCTTAACAAATCATAGAATGTTGACAGCTTTAAGTAGTCAACAACCTCACCATTAGAGACATAAATAGGATAAAGGCTTTTTGCAATTGATAACTAATTTTTCATTTGGATTTTGCAGAATTACAATAAAATTCTGAAAGTTTTGAGGAAAACATTTTGTTTTCTTTTGATTCAGATTTAAAAACCTTTCATGTTGTTAAAGTGGTAAAAGGGTTGATGGGTTTATAAAGGGCATTCTTGGATGGTGTTTTGGATTTGGCATGAAGGGAGATAAGCCATAGAGATATTCATATTATTCATCAATAAACTTTCAAAGCCTTCATGTTGTGTGTATTTTTCCATTATGTACTATCAATGTCCTTTTACAGGCATTATTACTTGGAGTAGTGAAGGATTTAAACTCGGAGATTTATGCGGAATTGTACATACCTTCTTGTTATAGGATCAAGTGCTATCACCACCAATTGCCTAAGCCGTTTCTTACAAGGTCACTATGGAGTCTTGTATTGTTTTTCACAACAACTACACTCTTTATCTAAGGAGCTCTTTTCTTGTGTTGTTTGTGTTGTTTGTGGATGACCCCAAGTCCTCCCTTTTATAGGACAAGGTTAAGACTTGTAACTCTTATTCATTCAAGAGTTACATCACCCCTTATCCTATAACTCCCACTACACTCAAGAATACATAAACTCTTCTTCTTTTACTATAGGGAGTTATTTAGTGGAGTTGTAACTTACTTCATGAATGAAGTAGTCAACCCATCAATGGGTGTATCTATTTCCACATCTCCCACTCACACATGATGGGATGAAACACATAGTGCTTTAATTTGAAAAGTAAATTCCTTTAGACATTCATACCGAGTGTATTGTCGTGACCGCTCAAACACTAAGTTTGGGAGCTCTTACACTAGAAATCTTTTTTCTAGATCAACATAAGAGACTACCACCCTTTTATGATCATTTATGATATATTATCATGTCATATAAAGTGCCTTAGATGCCCCAGACATGTCTATATACATATATGGCTTCTTTTAACCCTTTTTCCATTTTCAATTTTCATATGCCTTGTGTCCACACTTATGATGCTAACTAAAATAGGTTTCATAATGGACTGGTCTCAAACACAAGCATAATGTGTATATATTTGACATGATTTTCCTTTCGCCCACATATCACTAAGATTAGGATTAATTGCTTTCCTAGCATTACTCATTCAGGTCATATGTTCATAACCTTTAGATTCATACTAAAGTAGCATACACTAACCCATCACCTCATGATATTGTCAAAGTCATAAGTGCACTAGTGAAAAAAAAATTCAAGGTCTCACATAAAAGTGAAGTAGGGTGTATTCACTTACCTTTCAATTTGCGGTAATGAAGCACATGCAGTATGAAATGCATGTTACAGTGTGCCTCTGATTCCCTCAGAGTGTATGTCGATTTTCATTTCTTCACACTGTACAAATCTTGGTCTAAGTAAATCATTTACTTGACCTGAGTTCTACCACTCTATTGTACTTTTAGAGGAGATCTCACATCTGGCTACAAGTATTATGGGTAGTGGGAATCCATAATTTCGATCCTTTTTTACATTTCTCTTGGATCTCATCTTAGTCTTTTACTAGGGCAACTTTAAATAATATGTTCTTAATCGAAGGTGCCACATATATTAGCTAACCTTTTTTAGAGTTAAGAAACGCATATGTCTCATCTTGGCTCGCTTTCCATAAGCGCCCAAGGCAGTTGCTTATGTGAGGAGGCCAACCTTATCAACTTGTACAACATACTCTAATATTGTGAATGTGCTAATCTATAATAATGTATGAAATAACCATAAAAAAACATCAAAAATATATCCATACATTATGATCAAGATGTTCATATAAGGAAATATATCATTTTACATCCCACGCAAGCCTAGAGATTTCACATGTTTAACAAAGACATCTCTAGGTATTGGCTTTGTTAAGGGATCCACTACCATCTTGTGTGTAGAAATGTAATGTAAAGCGATTTCCTTATGTGCTATGATGTCTCTAACAAAATTATACTTTGTATCTATGTGCTTAGTCTTACTATGATACTTAGGGTCTTTAGTCTATGCCATTGTTGCTTGGCTATCACAAAAAATTTGCATTGCATCCATTAGTCTGCCAATGATCCCTAAGCGTTTCATGAACTTAGCCATACAGCTTCTTGTACTGCTGTAGAGCATGCAATGAACTCTGCTTCCATAGTTGATAAAGCTATACATGTTTGTTTATTGCTACTCCATGAAATGGTACCGTTGTTAAGCAAAAAAACATAACCAGAAGTGGCTTTCTTTCATCTAAGTATCCACCCAAATTAGCATCAGAGTAGCCCACCAACTGTAAGTCACTTCCTTGATAACATAATTTGTAATCAACAGTTCCCCTTAAGTATCTCAAGATTCTCTTAACAGCTTTCCAATGTGTTTGTCCTGGATTGGATTGATAACGACTAACAAGACCCACTGCATAACAAATATCGGGACGTGTACACAACATTGCATACATTAAACTCCCAATTGCACTTGAATATGGGACTCTCTTCATGGCGTATTTTTTCACTTTGAGTTTTAGGACATGTTTCAAGGCTTAAATTTTCACCTTTAACTACAAGGGTGTCTATTGATTTACAGTCTCTCATCCTGAATCATTCAAGAATTCTTTCAATGTATGATTCTTGTGATAAAGTTATTAAATTCTTAGAGAGATATCTATGAATTTTAACTCCAAGGATGAATTCTGCTTCTCCCATGTTCTTCATTTCAAAATTTAGGAACAACCAACTCTTTTAGCCTTTACAAAAGTAAGACTATTTCCAGCTAATAGTATGTCATCCACATAAAGGGACAATATCACAAAATCAGTTTCAGACCGCTTCATATACACACAATGGTCTTCATCGATCATATTAAAGTCGTAAGACATAATAGCGCGATGAAATCTTAAGTACCATTGTCTAGATGATTGTTTAAGTCTATAAATAGACTTTTTGAGCTTGCAAACTTTGCGCTCTTGACCATTTTGGATAAAACCTAATGATTGTTCCATATAAATTTCTTCATCTAGTTCTCCATTGAGAAATGCAGTCTTTACATTCATTTGATGTAACTCCAAGTTCATACTTGCAACTATAGCTAGAATCAGTCTAATAGAGCTAAATCTCACAACAGGAGAGAAAGTATTTTCATAATCAATGCCCTCTTGTTGTGTGTACCCCTTAGCCACCAAGCGATCTTTGTAGTGTTCAATTACACCATCTGCCTTTCTTTTAATTTTGAGAACCCATTTATTCCAAATTGTCTTTTGACTTGGCGGAAGATCAACCAAATCCCAAACATGATTTGTCCTCGTGGACTCCATTTCCTCTTTCATTGCTTTTATCCACTTATCCTTAGTAGGGCCTGAAAAAGATCTTGTGACCTCTACTTTGATTTATGCGATTGTTGCCGCATGTAAGGCGTAAAGAAGGCAAGGAGTTCTTTCCTAAAGGAGTCTTTAACGCTTCTCCAACCCTCCGAAGACACGATCAATAGGGCGCTAACATGCATGATTTAGAGAAGGATGATGATCTATCGTGTACGCAGGGATCGCTATTGGATAGAGCGCTTCCTTAATTCATCAATTCCCATCTATGAAAGGGATCCAATTCGGTATCTTGCGTACGAATTCATTATCTTGCGGAGTAACTATTAATGTTTCCCCTTCGATATGAAATTGACGTCGGGGTATAGTTCCTTGTGTACTCTTCCGCACATGTGTCTCTTGTGGAATATTCTATAAATGAGTAATTCTCCCACTTTGATCAGCAAAAGAAGGTACAATTTCTTGTTCCTCACTTCTTTGATCTTGAAGATATTCTTGATGATCCACAACTTCATAAAATGATGTAGTTCTATCAATATCACCCTTACTAGGAAATTCAGTCTCTAAAAAATGTGGCATCTCGTGACTCAAGCTCTGTTATACTTCCATCTTCATTTTCTCCTATGAAGATATAACCCTTTGATTGCTTTGAATAGCCAATGAAGATGCATTTCTTTCCCCTAAGGCCTAACTTCACATATTTATGAGAAGAATCATGCACGTATGCGGCAAACCCCAAGGTCGCAATATATTTAAGTCAGGTTTTCTACCCGTCCATAATTCATAGGGTGTGGAAGCAACAGACTTTGAGGGCACACGGTTAAGCACAAAAGTTGCAGACATCAATAAGTCTCCCGAAAAGGAAATTGGCAAGTTAGCATGTGCCATCATAGACCTAACCATCTCAAGCAAAGTTCTATTTCTTCGCTCAGCTACTCCATTTTGTTGAGAAGTGTATGAAATTGTTAATTGTCTTACAATTCCTTTTTCATCACATAGATCCTTAAATTGATCTGATAGATACTCACCCCCATGATCAGTTCTTAAAGCTTTTATTCTTAACTTTAATTGGTTCTCCACCAAATTCATAAATTGTCTAAAGCATTCCAATGCTTCTGACTTATGGGAGATCAAACAAACATGACTGTGACGAGTACAATCATCTATAAATGTGATGAACTATGAGCCTCCATGCCTCGCCCTCAGTCTCATAGGACCATATATATCTGAATGGATGAGTTGCAATGGAAACTCAGCTCTAGTTCCCTTTCCAAATGATTTTCTAGTCGTTTTTCCTGCTAGACAATGTTCACATATTGACATTTCAATTTTAGTTAAGGACCCCAACAATCCTTCTTTTGCCAATCTATTCATTCTTTCAAGGCCTATATGTCCTAGTCTAGCATGCCAAATATTTATATCTAAAATTGGAGTTGTTGTTAAAGCAAAACAACCATGATTAATAGATATATAATTAAAACCACAAATTGTGTCCAACACAATAAAACCATCAAAAAGATAACCAGAACCATAATATTCAGTGCCATAAATAATGTCAACAGAATTATTGTGAAAATTCACACTGAAACTTAATTTAAGAAGAGAAACAACTGAAACTAAATTCCGCCGAATGTCTGGAACACATAAGACATCATGTAGGAGAATGATTCGTCCACCTTGCAACTCTAGTTTGCATGTTCCGTTCCCTTTCACTTCAATTGATGCATTGTTTCCTACATAAAGCCATCTGCTTCTGGAAGGTAGTCGGCGGTATTCAAGAAATGATCCTCTATCTCTAGCTATGTTGTCTGTGGCTACTGAGTCAACAGTCCACAAAGTATTAGCATCTGCCATTAATGTAGTACTAGAGACATAAGCAAAATGTTTAGTGCATGATGTTACCTTATTTTGCTCCAGGAAATCCCGCGCAAAATGACCCATCTTGTGACAAGAATAACACTCCACTTTTGCTTAGGATTAGAAGTCCTAGCAAATTTAGCTAGAAAAGCTTGAGCAGTTGCTTTAGAAGCCTCACGACGCTCATCTTCAAGAACAAGATAGTGATCAATGTCTTCAAAAGACTTGATGCTTTCATTGTGGGTCATATGAATTTTCATATATTCCCAACTAGCACGAAGAGATCTTATAACAACTTGCACTTTTTGTTCATCAGAAAGATTATGACTAGCTGATTTTAGTTCTCGTATCATATTTGACATCTCTCTTAAATGTTGCCTTATCGATGAATTAGGGCGCAGTCTATAGGTGTCAAACTTTATGGACAACCTCCTAAGTTTTGTAGCAGAAGTGCCACCAAACTTATCTTTCAGTGCTATCCACATGGCTTGGGCCGTTAGATAAGATTCGAACTCACACATAAGATCATCAGCCATACTACTCAGCAACGTTATGCGAGCAATACTATTTTTCTTCTTCCAAACTTGAAAAGTCTCAATATTTCTCTCATGTTGTTGGGTGTCTTCACCCGCCGGCTCAACCATCACATGGTTTAGGGTCTCCAAAACCTCTTGCTCTTCAAGAATGTATTGAATCTTACGGTGCCAAATGTCATAATTATCACCATTTAATTTTTTACCCTTATTCAATTAAGCAATTATAGTCTTTGAAGCCATTTTATAAACTTAACCTCTTGTTATAAGATCAAGTGATATCACTGTCAATTGCCTAAGCGGTTTCTTACAAGATCACTATGTAGTCTTGTATTGTTTTTCACAACAACTACACTCTTTATCTAAGGAACTCTTTTCTTGTGTTGTTTGTGTTGTTTGTGTTGTTGGTGGATGACCCCAAGTCCTCCCTTTTATAGGACAAGGTTAAGACTTGTAACTCTTATTCATTCAAGAGTTACATCACCCCTTATCCTATAACTCCCACTCCATTGAAGAATACATAACTCTTCTTCTTTTACTATAGGGAGTTATTTAGTGGAGTTGTAACTTACTTCATGAATGAAGTAGTCAACCCATCAATGGGTGTATCTATTTCCAACATCATAGTGCTACATTAACAAGGTGAAGCCATTCATGACATCCACCAAATAATATATTTACAATAATTTTTAATTGTAAGTCCTTTTTACATAAGGTCTTCATTTTTGCAATTATTTTCTTGTGTTAAATTTATAAGTATTCATTTGCTATCTCATTTATATTTGGCATAATACATAAACGCACTCATTAACTTGACTTCAGAAGAGATGTGGCCAAGTAGACACTTAAATTTATATAAGATTGAACATGTGGGCACATGTATCCTACATGACAATTCGTATGTACACTCGAATTGATTTATATTATGTCACGTAGAATGTGTATCTACTTATTCAACTTTATTCACCTTTAAATGCACATAGATGTCACCTTAAAACAAGTTAAAAAGTTGGTTTATGTAATATACCTTTATGTGATAAGACATAAGTACCCCCTAAACTATGATCGAAATTTCACCGACATACCTTAACTTAACTCGGGTCCTATTACCCCCCCCCCCCCCCCCCCCCCCCACCTCATTTTTTCTATATTTTGATGCACCTTTTGTGCTGACGTGGCATCTTCAACCAGGTAAAGTTATTTGTGTGTATAACACGCGCCGCCACGTGTGTATATATATATAATTCAATTTTTATATTTTTTTCTTAAAGAATATTCTTATTTTATTTATGTTGTATTTATTAAATTAAGTTACTACACATAATTTTCAAAAAAAATTGTCTTATATTTAAACTTTTTTTTTTCATTTCTCAACTTCATTCATTGTTTTCTCTCTCTTTTTCTCTATTGATTTTATTTATCAAACCCAACAAATTTCCATTACAATTTTAAATTTATTTCATAAAAAATCACAAAACCCATTTATTTTTCTTGAAGCTTCATCAAGCTTATTAATGAAGTTTTTCAATTTTCCAAAACTCACTGTCACCCTTCACATTAGCTCATACAAAATTCAAAAAATACTCACGAAATTGATATTTTAGGGTGGAAATGTAGAAAACGAAAAGAACTACAAGTGGTCTTGATTTGTCGCAAAAGAAGAAATTTTTGAGAAAATATTTAGGGGTGGTGCAGTAAGAAGAAGAACGGAGTGAAAATAGTGGGTGAATCAAAAAAAGAAAGAAAAGAAGGGAATGAGAAGAAGAATTTGGTTGGGTTTGATGGAGGAAGGGGCAGTGGCGTCTCTATGAAGAAGATGACTTCCCATTCTTCTATTTTTTGGCGTTCTTTTTTTTTTTTTTTAATGATGTTTAATATAAAATATTATACTCACTCGCCTTAACACGCATGGAATTACCCATTATTCCAAGTCAGCAATATTGGTGCCACATGTATTCAATCAATGGTCAAAGGTGTTTAAAATATTGTGTTTTAGTAAGTATAAGGGTCCAGTTGACAAAGTCACAAGTACAAGGGTTCAACTTACAAACGGAGCCAAGTATAAGGATCTCTTAGATCATTCTGCCTAAGGATAAATATAACTCTTTTCTAAGTGTACAAGGGCAAATATGACCCTCTTCCGAATTTAAAAAGAACATGTGTCCAAGTTTTCGGTTTTCACTTGCCTTCAAGAGAGCATGCACACTCTACACGTCACGTCAATTTTTGGGGTGTTTATTCTATTTTAAAATAGTTTAGAAGGGTAACAAACCCTAATTAAGTTAAATATATCGCTGAAATTTCTACCATAGTTTAGAGATAGTTATACATCATCTCTATTTTGATTTATAAAGTTGCACTAGTCTGCTATTCCAAGTAAATTTCAGTTAGCTTCTTTATTTTAGAAACTTTCTTTTACTTTTGTATGAATTTATTGACCCTTTATCCTAAAACTAAAAGTTCCATTAGCAAAACGAGCCGTGGTTGAAATGTTTTGAAAGCAATAGCCATAAACTGTCATTGCATTGAAACTGACTTAGGAAGAGTTAATGTTTGTGTGAAAGAAAATTCATCCTTAATTAAACTTAATATAAAACATAAAATTGACATGGTATAAAAATTGTAATTTAAAGTAGTCCAAGTAATCTCATAATCTTCGATATAAGTTTTTGCTCAAGTCTTTACGAGATCACTTGTCCGAACTTTAAACTGAGGGCAAATAAAAGCTGAGAAAAATAAATATAGCATTCTTGTCTATCGATTACACTTTAAGGAACTTGTCAAACCAATTGCTTGCTTCATTTACCATCAGTGGAGTCATTTGATGACCAATACCAGCTTGAGCTATCACCTGAAATGTTACAACAAACAAAAAATTCAAAAATGGCCACCTAAAGTACTGGAAAAAGAAGTTATATGTACAAACATTAACGTTTTCAACTGAATTCCTAGGACAATTTTACCATCTTGAATAACATTGTACCTTGAAATTAAGTAGACAGTCAGCATCTGCACAAGCTTTACGAACACTTGACGTTGGAATATCAAGTCCAGCAATTGGACAACGAGGATCTTCCTCTCCTACGTATCACAAATGTAGAGTTATCTTCCGGTTATCAGCACAAATTTTGAAATGTACATACATTCTGATAATTTGTGTACTAAATGGTGATGGCATGAAATATCACAAATCGTATGAACAAATAGATCGCACCATTCAAAATCAGCAAAGGGCGTGGTGCAATGACCGGCACTGTATATGGTGAATCAAATTGAGAAGCCAAACCTGGAGCAATTCTGTCCCAGACCTGCTCATGTATTCTAATTAACGTCAAATAGAAATCTGTTTGATGAATATTATCATGAGAAGTTAACTTCTTATACTACATTTTAGAAACTGATAACTCTAACACAATGATCAAGTCGCTTGCAAATAGGCAAGAAAGGGTACTAGAAGGATGAAATCCTGACCTTCTCAACCACTTCTTTGTCAATTTCATTCTTGCCTAAATCGGAACATGCTTCTGAAAGGACAAACAAATGATATCTCTGGTATGTTAAAACCCACATAAACAACACTAATTAGAAGCTGATAAAACCAATTACAAGTTATAAACTGGTTTGTGTCACCTTCAAACACATCTTTGATACTGTCAACTCTTCCCTGCCATCGATCATGCTCAATAGCCCACCGAAATCCCTGCAACCTCATCACAAGATCTCCTATTGATATATCCGCAACTCTTTCCTTATCTTCACACAAACTAATACTCAAGTAAGGGTCACCTGAACTCCGATTATAGGAACAACCACTGAATAACGAGTGTCGGCAAATGCAGCAAACCATGCATGCATACCTGCAACACAGAACATATATGAACTTCACATATTTACAAAACAGCTAGATATTGCATGTAAAGTGACTCGCCTAACCTCCCAGTGATTCACCAATAATTCCTATCCTTGACGAGTCAATATCTTCCCTCTCTGTTAGATAATCCGCCAGTTTTATCAAGTCCCACACCTTTGCAGAGAAGTACTATTTTCAGAGGCTAGATATTGGATAATAAGTGCTGCGGTTTGAGACTGAAAACTGTCTTATCAACAACAAATCTCCATTTCCTTACCGTATCATATATGAAAGGCATTGTATCACCTTTTTTCCATGACGATATAAGGGCCTGCATTGTATAAAAGAGCAGTAAGACTGATCGACTCAATCAAATAGTAGCATCCAAGCATTTAACGTAAAGAAAATAGAACGGCAAGTGCAGAACAATTGTGCATACTACAAATTTAGGACAGTGCACCAATAGCCTCTTGGACCTGAGTGTACTTTTTTGCCTGAGAAGATAACCAAGAGTAAAACTGAAGCAAAGAGCAAATGCACCTGTTCTTACATCACGATATGTTGTCACATTGGTGGCACGTTCTCCATGGTATCGAGAATCAATTGCTACAGCTATGTATCCCCTTGAAGCATATGCCTGAATCCAAAAAAGAAAAAAGAGAATCGTACATAGAATTGTCATTCATTTCTTCTGCTCGATGGTGATATGGGGAGTACTTTTAAGAAAACAGAATATCACCTGAAGCAATGGCCGTAACCACTCTTTACATTTGTTTGTACTATGCAGGAAGACAATAGCTGGCCTCTTTTTCTTATTGGTTTCCTTCATGCTCAATACCAAGAAAGGCAACAGTCCTTGCTCTCCTTCCTGGAAACAGTGAGTTCATGCGCAATACTTATAGATGAGACATTGAGAACATTACTTCTGAAAAATGAGTATTCCCACATTTATCTGCATTCAATTCATCTGATTCTTCTTGTAATAAAAGAATTATAATTGATGCAGCCACTTCATTTGACTGCTTATGCTCAGTCTTTTTTAATTATCGCTGAACCTTTGACACTCTTATTTACTTTTCAAACACCATTGAGGCACTCCAGTCCAAATATAGTGAAATGAATAGTGAGGATTCAGATAGCCGACCATAATTGGACATATGTTTAGGTGATTGCACCTTGTTGTTGATGATACGGTTCCTTACATATATGCTCCACACTGCTATTAGTTATCATATTTATCTCCGCTACCATTTTTTCATTTAGTTACTACTTTGAGTTGCTTCACGTGAGTTGAGTGTCTTCCAGAAACACTCTCTCTACCTTCAAGAGGTAGTGATAAGGCTTGTGTACACTCTACCCTCCCCAGATCCCACTTTGTGGGATTTCACTAGGTATGTTGTTGTTGTAGTTGCTTAAAGCATAGTCGTTTTTGTTTTATAGAGAAAATCCAGCTGACACAATATTACTCTCTTTAGACTTCATACATAAGAGAAGTGAAAACTTCAAGCAAAACAACTGGTAAAAAAGTTCTATCCCAACTAATATGATTAAGGGATCAGAGCATAATATTCTATCTCTTGGTATATACTTTTTTCCTACACATTAGGGGAGGGAGGAAAGGGGAACACTGAATATTTCTACTTTCATTAACACTTATGATGGGGAAAAAAGGCACAATTAAAATTTATCCTATAGTCTGCTACCTTTGTAGAAACTATTTGCATTGAAGAAATCATATGAAGGAAATGAAAAAATAGAAATCATATAACCTCTGTGGTCAAGTAGAAATTTTGCTCCTGAAGAAGTTCCTTCATATTGGGAATATCTTCTTTAGGGCAAGATGCCATTACCTGTATTGACAAATATCATCTGTAAAAATGACGGAAAGTATGTGCAGAAACAAAAATATAAAGCTTGTGAAGGCGTTGTATGACCTCACTGAAAATTGGCTTGGGAAATTCCTGATATAATGGATCATTCACAGGTTTTCCAGGTATCACACAGAGTGGAACTGGAAGGAATTACATATAGGAAAATAACAACTTCTTTGATTAGTCTCAAGGAAGTAAGACAAGAATCCACCAAGTCTACCAAATAAGGAAAAAAACAAACTAATCTCAACAATTGACGTGTGTAGTTGAAACAAGAAAATCCAGTAGCAGAGTGATATTGTTGGGATAAGTGGCTGTGGGTCTTCAGACTACGTAACTATGAAAATGTACTAAGTTGTTTGGACTCTCCAAACATGTTGTCATACCGTGTCAGATACTCCACAAATGCACTACTTTTGGAGGATCCGACCCACCCCTGATGACATTTCTGAAGAGTCTGAGCATCATAGAAAATGTATGGAAGAAACACTTGCAACATAACCCATAAAGCCCAACTTTTACTTTATCTGTGTCCTCAATCTAGTTCACTAAGTGCCCCTCGTCGGGAAAGACTTTCTTTAACATCCAATAATAGTGAGAATATTGTGTTAAGTTACTATTGTGAAATTCCCGGTCAACCACCTGAGTAGATGAAAAAGTGAAGCACCATTTGACCTCCCCTACTTTGTCAATTACAGTCACCTCATCTATTCTATTCCCAAAAGTGCAGACAAATGGTCCTTTTTTCGAACTGTCTTGTTTTCAGGCTTCCACGGAAGTCGTCCAAGAAAAATTTATAGGATTACTTTTTTCTAATTTCCTTTTTAAAAAGTTGAAACTTAAAAAGAAGAATCACAAGTTTGATACAACCCATGCCAGCCTGCCCCCAAAATCAAAAATTGTCCACGCACCAGATGCTAAGCACTGGGCATGAGGTGGGGTGTTAAAGAATAACAAAAAGTCCCACATTGGTGGTTAATGAGATGGGTGAACTCCTTATAAGGCTTGAGCAATCCTCTTTGAGCTAGCTTTTGAAATGTGAGTTAGGCCTAAAACCTAATTTAACAAAAATCAAAATAAATAAACAACAAACACAAGTGCAAAAGGTGGATAGTCAATATATTTTGACTAGTTGCCAAAGAAAAGTGAAACAAGTCTCACCTTCTGTTTTAGTCCATTTCAATACAATTTTTTTTCGACAACTCTTTAATTTTAATTTTCCTTATGTCATTTTTAAGACCACAGGATTAAATAACACTTTGGTACATTCTATATTTTTTTACTTTAAGTCATTTTTCTTAAATTTTGTGTCATATATATTGGTAACGAAACCTTCATCTTAATGGTCTAAAGGTAAGCTACATAAGCACTATATTGATCATTTTCTTCAATAACACTCTTGATGCAGTAGTATCGCCCTTCGTAACAATCAAGACTGGTCAGTTCACCCGTCTATACAGTTGTCCATGTACTGTAGAAGATTCAGCAGCTACTGCCCCGCTTCTTCAGGTGGAACTCCAAGTTGAGGAGTTACTCGAAATGCTGCCAATATATCAGTATCCTTGATTTGGTACTTAGTAGTATAATAAGTTAATTTTGTACAAGTCAAAATGGACAAACACATTGAAATTGAGTGACTAATACACAGGCGCTCGCAAACGGAAAATACTTTGATGCCTTCATTACTCATCACCACAGAAAAAACAAATAGAAGAGAAAAAATAGGTCATTCTGATAACACAAACAAATTAGAAAGTGCTTTTGTATTTTTCAATTGTAATTTGTAATCTATAATTTTACCGAACAGAAAGCAATATATATAAAGAAAAAATGACCTTGAGGAGTACGACGGGTGCGAAGGAGGTGAAGAAACTGAGAGCGGAGGTTATGGGCATCAATCGCCATTATTTTGTTCCTATTTTTTGAAACTCTGCCGTATGGCTGGGCGGACTGCATCTGTAATATGGATCCCACATTTCTCACCAACATTGCTTCGCCCCTGATGGATGGATAACTAAAAGGGAGACACCACGCTCCTTACTCAATAAGGGGTCGTTTGGTAGAGTGTATTAGAAAAAATAATGCATGCATTAACATTGTGTATTATTAGTACTTTGTTTGGTACTCTTTTCCAACCAAGCATTAGTTATACACTCTATTGTGTATTAAGGTGTGTATTGCTAATACCATGAATTTTTAGGTATTAGCAATGCAATGGTTTTAATGCATGCATTAGATTAACTAATGACAAAACTACCCTCTAATAATAATTATTATTATTATAATTATAATTATAATAATAATTATTATTATTATAATATTAATAATAATAATAATTATTATTATAATAATAATAATAATAATAATAATGTGGGGGTATTTTTGTAAACAAATATTTTTTTAATAGTCTTTATACAAGGCTTGTTATTTCCAATACATCAAACCAAACAATGTATAAGAAATAATGCAAGCATTAGTAATGCTTGCATTACTAATACATCATATTCAGCATTATTCTTATACACTCTACCAAACGACCCCTAAGTGTGTTATTTAGGGTGTTTGGTGTGATGGATAAGGAAATATAATTTTCCATACATTTTTAGGTTTAATAATTATGATTGGATAAGTTATTCCATCTACTGTGGGTTGAAATATTAATTTTAGGATAATTTATCTCACGATAAAAATGTAAAATAACAAAAATACTCTCTTAAACTCTATTTTATAAACAAACAACTTATTTTCAGAAGGTATTTTTGTAAATTAACAACTTAATGTTAGAAATTATGTCATACATATTATTTGACTATGACAAACCAAGCAACCAATAAAAATTAATCTCAGTATAACTAATTCATTCATAACTTATTTTATCATAGTTTATCCCATCATAACTAATCTCAATATAATTTGTGTTCAAACCAAACGATCCCTTAGTACATTAGTATACATACTCATGCAATGTTATTTAATACTTCCTCCGTTCCATTTTATGTGACACCATTTTCTTTTTGGTCAGTCACAAAAAGAATTTCACATTTCCTTATATGGTAAGTTTATAAAGGTACAATTCCTCTTTTATCCTTGTTGGTCCCACTTAATCTTAAAATAATACTCCAATACATTTATGAGGAGAGAGAAAAAAGAGTCTGCTTTTTAAAGGGCAAATTGGTAAACATTTCAAAGTCTTCATATATTTCTTAAACTCCGTGTCCGGTCAAATGTTGTCACATAAAATGGGACGGAGGGAGTATATTGAATTAGCTAAGAATATAAGCAGGAAATTAACCATAATTTGAGTTCTCGTATAAGAATTATAAAATTCAAAATGACACGAATTGTTATCTTTTTTTAATTCTTGGATGAATCATTTTTTTTTATTTCATGTCTGATTATAAACCGAATGGTCAAATTAAATCGAACCAAAAACGATAAATGGATATTTAATTTAATTTAATTTTAAAAATCAAATAAATTAATTTAATTATGATTGATAACGGATTCATGAACATCCCTACCTTAGTTCTTTGTCAAATTCGAGTTGAAGGAATTCGTACTTTTTGTTCTTCTTCTAAACAACAGTGCCAAAAACTATGCCTATTACTCAATTAGGGCCGTTAATTAGTGATTTAAAAGGAGTAATGTTTGATTTTAACATGAATTTTTGTTTAAACATGTCACTTAAATTTTGTAAGTTTTTTGTTTTTCATAAATATACAAATTCTACGATTTGTGAAAATTATATAAATTCCTAAATGTTTATACAACTTACCAAATTAGTAAAAGTATAGTTAATATATAAGATATCAAAATATGTCAAGGCACCACATTAATAGTTGTATATTTTCATGTTCCTTTTATAAATAAGTGTTCACAATTACGTGTTATTACGAACTTTTCAAACACATAATTTTACAAGAATTCACTAGTCAACAATAGTAGTAACTAACTATTTTTTAAATATAATTCTTCCACATATTACAACAATCTCCTCAAGTTGAAGATGAATATTCATTTTTACAAAATATAAACTTATGGGTCAACTTTTACATTTTATAATAATTGAAATCACAATTTAAAATTACATGTCCTACTTTTAAGAATTTGGATTTGAAATTATGATTTAAAGTTGAAGTTGAAATTTTGTGCAAATTTCATAAAAAGTGCTAATTTGAGATTTAACTACTCATATTTTTATATTTTTTTTCTGATTGTGTTCTAACCGATTACAATCACAGGTTATCTCCCGAGTAGCACTTGATTTGATGTCGCTCCATGACAAAGATTGACTTAGTTAGACGATTTATGGATCAAAGGATCCCTATAGTAATTATACATTTCCGTAGTTTATTCTTATTAATTATTTAGGATTTCTGTCATTACCTTTATGAACTTGACGTTTTACTCACATTTATACCTGGTTACATTATTCATTACCTTTGTGACATCTTCACTAGACATGTTGTTCAAGTCTTTACATGTTATGGTTCCGGATAAGAACACCTTACATATATTAAAGATCATCTCTTGTCATTTTTTCAGCCTTTACATCAGTTAGTATTCTTACGATGGCAAAGAATGAATGCCCCAAAATAACTTGTGCATCCTAGCGCCAGCTTTAAAATCAAGAATTATAATATCGGTTGGAATCACGAAATTTCTCACTTTAATGAGCATAGCTTCAACTATTTCGTTCGGAGCTATATGAGATATGTATGCTAATAATAAAGTGATGTTGTTTGGACGTGGTTTTCCCAAGTCAAGTGCCTTGAACATAGATAAGGGCATTAGTTGATGCTTGCTCTCAAATCACATAGTGTGTCCAACATCTCTTTAACCAATTTGTATAGAGAGGGTGAAACTCCCAAGACCTTCAAGCTTTTTGGGAAGCTTGCTAAAGATTACCTTTGAACTTCACTCTTCATTAAGTGCTACAGTTTCACTATCACCTAGGCGTCTTTTGCATGACACTATATGTCATGTACATATTTTGCATATTTTGGCATGTTTCTCAGTGCACCTATCCATTATGTTTATATGTAGTTGTTTAAAGATTTCGAAGAACCTGTTGAAATTTGCCTTCTCTTAGTTCTTTTCCAACCTCTGAAGAGTTGGTGGAGGACACTTTGGGATAGGTATTTTATGTCAACAATGTCGTCTTCTTCATCATTAATTTCCAGCTCTTCACTACTAACTGAATCTCTTACGATCATATTCTCTTATTTTGTCCGTAGGTCTTTCATTTTTTTTCTCCTTTTGTAGTCTCTTAATCAATACCACATAATCTTTAATACTTGACTGCTTTGAGTTGTGGCATTCATGCATTGGCTCACAATAGTTCTTTCAGCTTTTAAATTAGTCACAGTGTCACTATAAAGAGTGCCCTTCTATCTTTGATTTATTGAAGCTAGCATTTAGCTCAGTTGTGCTTCAATCTGGTTAATGGAGGTGAATGATAGTTCATCACTTGTCCCATGATAGTGATGTCATTTCATAGTTTTTGCATGCCAGTCTTTGTAGATTCAACTTTCTTGAGCAAGTGGAATTCCATTTTAGATCTCATGCCAGTATTCATCTTTGACAGGTGATCAAGTATAACATTGGTCTCATCAATGACCTTTTGCAACATTGAGGCCACACACTTGTTGACTGCATCTAGTGATCTATATGAGTTTTCTACCAACATATCATTTGGTAACTTATGGTTCAGACATTGAGCCACCTTCTTTTTAAATCTTAGTCAAGTGTCCTGGCAACTATCTCAAATTTCTTATCTTATCCGTAAGTTGAATACGTCTCTTTGGAGGAAAGAACCTCTCCAAGAATGTTATTGTGAGTTTTGCACATGTAGAGATGGATGCTTGAGGTAGCTTTCCTAACCATGTAGTTATTTCCCATGTCAGAGTGAATGGAAACAACCTTAAGGGTGTGTTTGGTACGAAGGAAAATGTTTTCCTGGAAAAACAAATTGATTTTTGACTTATTTTCTCATGTTTGGTTGGTAAGTAGAAAATATTTTTCGGAAAAGATTTTTAGTGTTTTATGAATGAAAAATATTTTTGAGAAATATCTTTTATTTTTACTAGAGTAGAAAATAATTTTTGAAATTGAAAATATTTTTTTAAAACAAACTTAAATTTTGGGGGGGGGGGGGGGGTAGGGGGTGGGTGAGGGTGGTGGTTGAGGGTATGGGTGAAAAATTAAAATTTTGAAGTTGAAAATATTTTTTAAAAACAAACTTAAATTTTTTTTTGGGGGTGGGGGGTGCTGGTAGAGGGTTGGGTGGGGTGGGAGGGGGGCTTGGTAGGGGTGAAAAAAATGAAATTTTGAAATTGAAAATATTTTTTAAAAACAAACTTAATTTTTTTTTTTATTGGGGGAGATGGGGTGGGGGGTTGGTAGGAGTGGGGGTGGGGGCTGGTAGGGGTGGGTGGGTGGGGGGCTCGGTAGGAGGTGTGTGTGTGTGGGGGGGGATCAAGGGTAGGTGAAAAAATGAAATTTTGAAGTTAAAAATATTTTTTAAAAACAAACTTAAATTATTTTTTTTGGGTAGGGGTGGCGAGTAGGGGGTGAGTGGGTTGGGGGCGGGGGTCGAGTGTAGGGGTGAAAAAATAAAATTTTGAAGTTGCAAATATTTTTTAAAAACAAACTCAATTTTTTTTTGGAGGGAGTGGGGGTTTGGGCTGGCCGGGCAGGGAGGGTGGGTGATCGAGGATTGGGATGAAAAAATAAAAATTTGAAGTTGAAAATATTTTTAAAAACAAACTTAATTTTTTTTCTTTTTGAAGGGGGTTGGGGGGGCTGATAGAGGGGTTGATAGGGGAGCGAGGGTAGTGAGTGGGGGGTAAAAAAAATAAAAAATTGAAATTAGAAATATCTTTTAAAAATAATTTTTTAATTTTTTTTGGGAGGGGATGGGGGTAGGGGTGAGGGTGGGGTAAAAAAAATTAAATTTAAAAACAAGCTTTAAAATTATTATATTTTGGGGGGGGGGGTTGGGGGTTGGTTTGAGGGTAGGGACAAAATAAATTGATTTTTTCAACAAAAAAATAATTGTAATTTGAAGTTGAAAGAGAGTTTTGGAAAATGTTTTCTTTAAGTTTTGAAGGGAAGTTATTTTCCTTAAATTTGAGGAGAATGAGTTGATTTGAAAAATATTTTACAAAACATTTAACCCAACCAAACATGAAAAAATTGAAAAACACCCTTCATACCAAACACACCCCAAGTGTATACCTTTTTGAGAGATTCTAGAGAGATTGTATGTCAAACACACCCCAACAATTTTTTTAGATATTTATTCAAGTCTTCAAATGGCAAACTACTGAACAATTCTTTCATATTCAGTAAGTGCAATATCATGCTGGTGTTGTTGAAGTTCGCACTTTTAGTCAGTGATGAAGGTCAAATGGCCCAAGCAACGCTTGTACAATATCTACTACAACAGCCACCTCAACTACTGCCCTCTAATTATTTTCATCACTCATTACGAAATTCAGCCTCTGATGCCTAAATTTACGTTCGATTTCTGGATTAAGTAAAATCAAAGGAGATCCTTGACTCGTAGTATTTAGCATAAACTGGGGTAACCCTGCAATGGACAAAAACAATATCCAATGTAATTTACAAAATACTAGTCAATTTATGAATTGCTACAAACTATAAGCCTCACTCATCGGTAACGACGTCAAAATTTTGATATTGCCCAAATTACACCCTCAAATAAGAATAAAGTGTTTTCTGTCAAAATATAATAATATAACTAGGCGGGGCTTGAATCTCACAGAGAGTGTGGTGAGAGAATTTTATAATTTGCGAATGAAATCCAAACTAGTGACTATTATTTTAGTTGGGGTCTTAATGGAGAATTATTAACTAAAACATACTACGGTATTTGCTATTACGCATTAAAGACGAACTAGAATTATGGTTCTTAAATATCGAAATTCAAACAACTAATTTATTATCAACTCATTCAGGTGTGTTCATTATACAAAACTGACGAATCTATTAGTGTCCTAAAGCCTCTCTGCTCAATTAAGGGAATTTTACCATAAGTCTTTGACGACACGTGGATGTTGAATAATTTATTCATCGTCATGTGTCTCAGGTTAGTTATCCTATTTCTATCTCAATCTATTAGATGAGGGTTGATAGCCCCATTAATGTTTTTTTTTTTTTTGTAATCTTAACTTCTTTTGTCAAGCAAGTCAGAATACGTCGGATTATTAATGTTTGCAACCATTAAAATTTTAATCATTACGAGAGAATCTTAATACACAATGATCACCTCTTCATTCAAAAATTTTATTGCAAATAATTAATTATCATTATCTCTACTTTAAGTTTCATAACCCTAGTCATGAGAGATTTAGCTACTCATACCTAGTTGTAAATAATAATAAAAGTAATTTTAATAACTAAAAAACATTTGAGATTAAAGAAAATAGATTAAATCTTTGGTTAATGCAGCTCTTGCAAGAGTATTTTGTTCATACCATAATGATCTTCTCCGAAATCAATAATTAAACCTAAGAACAATTCTAGAGTAGACTGAAAAATATAATGATGAAAATTACATTCAAATGATAGTGCGTAATCCTAAACACATCATTCTTACGACCTATTTATAGTAGTAGAATCGAAATTCTAAACATGATTGGACTCTTCTTTGACTTGGTCAACTCTACGTCTGTAGAATAGGGGTGTGCGATGCAAAGCCTATCATGTAGCAGAGGGTCCGCGCTGTTGGGTCTATCTCACCCATTTGGTCTTTTTCTCCATGCATCCCATAAAATATCCTCCACAAAATCAGGTGTCTCGTTAAGTACAGTGCGGAGGCCAACGCATTGTGCGTGCCCCGAGCCGTGGACTCTATTTCTTAAGCCTATTTGGGTGCATTTTAGTCTGGGAGCTTCACTTTGAGTATCAATGCATATTTTGCTTCATTCCTTTCCCTTTTTAGCCTGAAATCAGTTTAATTATACATATTAGCTCATAATAACAATTATACATAAAAACATATATTTAAATGTACGTTAGTTTATACTAATAACTTAGCTAAACTATGGATAAAATATGGTACTTAAATGCGGAATTACACCTAAAATAAGTACTGCATATTCAGTACTCAGTAATCACACCATTTAAATTTATGATTACATACATCCAATCGAAATACATATATAAGAAAAACACATAGAATAGAGTTTAGAGAGCTCAATCCATAATTTTTCTCATTTTTATAACTACTTGTGCCCATGTTAAAGAGAATGATATTATATATTTGTGTTGTATTAAAATCTCTATTATACGTACACATAAATTTTTTATCATAATTTTAGTTAATTTTAAAGTCATAATTTTTATGATATTATCCAATATAAAATAATGTTCTTGAAAATACACTTAAATATTGAAGAGTATAAAAGTCGGTCAATATTTTAGAGATATTTTCATCGTTGCACATTTAGCATTTTAATATTCATATTTTTTTAATAATAATATGAATAAATAGAATGTATATAGACAAATATACGCTAATATATACAGATATAATTAATACTAAACTAAATTCGTAAGACTAATTATTTTTTATTTACCTAAAATCCTAGTCAAAGCATGATTTAAAAAAGAAAATATTTGATGGAAAGAAAGAAAGGAGTCAAAAATTAGGCGTGGATTTTTCGAATCACATTCTCAATCAAATTGTGTAGTAATTTCATTTTTCTATAAATAGATTATATTAACACCAGTATCATTAAACTTCCAACATTTGAAAAGTCTTTTTGTCAAAAATGTCACAGGGTTCATGCTCCTCTACTCGTACATTACCACATGTTATTTTTCACTTGAACCAACAACAACATACGCATGAAGTGTCTAGATTGACTAATCCTCGAATGTGGGTTAGTTATAAGGTCATCCGTTTTTCATTTAAGGTTCTTGATGATGTTTTCGATGAAGAAATAAAAAAAGAGGAATTTGTGAATGACATGTCTGAGTTGATTCTTGGTGATATTATTAATGAAATTATTAAAGAAAAGAAGGAGGATGAGGAAGAGGAGGAGACCGAACAAAAAATGGAAGATGAAGAAGAAGAGGAGGAGAAGGAGGCGGAAGAAGTAAGAATAGGTTGAGGATTAAAAAAAGGAAGAAAATGAAGATAAAGAGGGAAACAAACTAAAAGGAAAAAAATAAGCTTAAATGGTTTTTTAAAAATTGAATATATCTTAAATAGATGTGTCACAAGGCATTAGTGTCTCCCTAATGTCATTTCTATGTTTTATAACCTTAAATCATTTGATATTAATAATATAATTAATGACTATCGCTATCTTCTTATATATATATATATATACCTTTTTTAATCGTCTTATTTTCTTCTCATTTTACATTTCTCTTGATTCTCTTTAAAATATTCTAAAGCAATTGTAACGGCGTAGATCAAGTCTAAAATATTAATGAAAAGATTAATTCAAGGAAAGAGGGAGGAGAAATCTATTAATATAAGAGAGCAAAAGGAAGTGAAAGAAAAATTGTTAGGTCTACAAATTTATTCGTATGACCGATTATAGAAACTATAAGAGGTGACAGAAAACATTCAAAAAAAAATTATTTGATTACATTTAAAATATATTTAATATTTTAAATAAGCTTAACACAAACTGTAAGTGATAACACAAAATATTCAGAATTTGATTGTCTGATTATAGTTAACTATATTAAAAATATTAAATGTATTTTAAATAATAACCTTAAAAAGTTCTAGTGGTATGCTTATACGTGAAAGAGGAGGCGGAGGAGGAGCTGCAACGATAATAATGGTAGTATTAATAGTCGTAGTTTTAATAGTTAAATTTGATTAAATGTTAAATAATTCTTAAAATTAGCTAACGTCTAAATAAGGGTCCTAAAAGCGTATAGTACTATTTTTGTGTAAAAAGAATTAACAATTTGTTGGGAACGCCTTTTCATCAATTAAGGGAAAATTAGCAAACTAGTCACAATATTTAACATAATTATTAAAAATATGTACACTTTAAAATAATTATTAAAAATGTCAATATTTTAGAAAATAAATTGAATCCTAATATAATTAATCTTCTTTCCTTTTATTTCTCAAATTAGGCCATTATTTAATTCACTATCCCATAAAAAATTATCACCCACTTACCCATCTTTCTAGGTTTTACCCCAAATCACTCTTTTCTCTCTCTTCTCTTTTTCACCATTGTTATCTCCTTTTTTTGTTCAAGAAAATCAACTCTTTGAATTTCCTACACTTTGTTTAAGAAATCTCACAATTAATTCAAAAGATTCTTCCCCCATTGATAAAGTAAATTTGAAGTCAACAAGTATTTTGTGAAGTTTCTTGTGATTTTGTTTTCATATTCACCAAGTATTTTGTATTTCAGATTTTCCGTCTTTTAATCAGTATTGATTGATTTTTTTGTGAGTTTGCTTTCATATTCACCAAGTATTTTGTGAGATTTTCCTCTTTTATGTATTTGAGATTTTTCATCTTTTAAGCAATATTGTTCGATTTTTTTTGTAATTTTATTTTCATATTTGAGATTTAGTAGATTATAGAAATCTACATTGGCATCCATACATCATATATTTTTTAATTTTTGTTACATTCATATTTAATAGTTTTGAATTTTGCTTATAGGGCTACTTATGCACAAGTGCATATGGATTTTCAGATTTGAATTTGGTGAACAAAAAAATCAAGAAAAAGGAACATGACAGACGAAGAAGAAGAAAGAGAGAGTCAGAGAAGGAGGTTGCGAAAATTGTGTTCATACCGAAATTATATTCATATTAATTTTGTTTGTCAATTATTTTTCTTTTACTCAACAATTGTATTTGTATTAAGAACATTGTATTTCTTTTTTAGTTTGTAGTCATTCCAATAGGTATGCCAAATGGATTTGTATTTCTTAAGCATGTATCCTATTTTTTTTTCATAGTTAATTTGTATTTTTTTTAGAATATTATATCCTTACTCAACAGATTGTATTATTTTCGCTATATATGCTATTTTTTTTTCAGAATCTTGTATCCTTATTTCTTTCATAGTTTTTTTTAAATCAATTTTTGGTCCATGACTGAACTAATTTTTATTGAAAATAAGGCAAAATAAAATTCAGTCTTTACATAGCAAGTCTAGGACCAACTGCCTGGTCCAAAATGGAAACAAAAAAGTTTCCTAGTCTCTAGACTTCTTTGCATCTCATGCTTATAAGTACTCTTCACCTTTTGTCACCACTTTGTGTTGTTCTTCATTTGGCTATCTTCCAGCTCCATGGTTCTGTCGATCATCTTCACTAGCCTTTGGTAAGTTCCAAAACCTTGCTTTCATTTTGTTCTATTTTTGCCAATCTGACCTCTCTTTCTTCCCAGGTTGTTGGTGTTTATCCCTAAGTAACTGATGGATCAAGATACAGTGTGTAGACGCCTCCTCGTGAGATCTCCTTCCCTTCATTTTTCTTTTGCTTCCATTCTGCTGGTTCACCTTCGTGTTCCTCATTATTGTTGCTTGTTCTGGAATGTTGTGGTGGAAGACTCCATTTATCCCTATGTTTGGTGATGCATCTTGGTAACTAGAGCATCTAGATAGTTTAATCTCACATATATTTTCATCTGCAAGGCAAACATACTTATATTTGTGCTTCTTATTTCCTTTGGGTTTGTAATTACAGTAACAACCTTTGTGAATCTTTGTGTTATGTGTCTGTGTTTTTCTTCCTTCATTGTTGATTCTTGTCTTCATCATTGCCTACTTATTCTCCGAGTCTTAATCCTCAGATTAGGGATCTGTGATTTGTCCATGTTGATTTGCTTTCTTATGCTTGCTGGTAGGTCTTGAAAATAGTGATACTTCTTTGTGTTTTGTTCTTCTATTACTTCATTAGCTAGCGCATTCGCCACAGTGTTCCCTTCTCTGAAAATATGTATGATATTTCCTTGTAATGACTGTAGTTTAATCCTTATATCTTCTATTATCTCTATTAATTCCCAAGGAACTTTCCATTGCTTTTCTATCATCCTCTTGAGGGTAAGTGAGTATGTTTCCATAGTTATACCTTGTACGTGTAGAGTTAGATAAAACTCCAACGCTTCTTTAATAGCATGGACTTCTGCTTCTATATTGGTACCTATTCTGATTCCTCTAGCTTTTGCATAAATCAAATCCCATTTCTCATCTTGAACACAGAAAGTTGAAGCACACTTTCCTAGATTTCCCCAACACGCATCATCAGTGTTGCATTTTAACTTGTCCTTTTCAGGGAATTGCCATGTTACTCCCAAGCAGTATAATCTTGGTTTGTATTCCTTCAACATGCAATAGTGTGAGGCCAACTTTTCTTTCATATCTTCATCCATGGGTACAAAGTTTTGATTAGTTTCCAAACCAAGTCTTGTACTTGTCATACCATCTCCATGAAAGCGACATTTCCTCCATGCTTTATCTCATTTCTCCTCTTCCATATGATCCACATTATTATAGCTGGCATTGCTCTATACACTGTTACCAATTTGGGAGTTGTGTCAATTGTCCACCAAGTCATTATGATTTGCTTCCAGTGCATATCTTCAATGTCTATCCCTGCAAAAATAGCAAAATGCCTCCATAACTTAGTAGCTATGGGTGCGGTTAGAAATAGATTGGTCATTATTTCCTCTACCTTCTCCTCACAACACCAACACCTCGATACAATGCTAATCTTCATGATTTTCAGATTATCATCTGTAGCAATTTTTCTTTTCCAATCCATAAGAAAAAGTTTATCTTGAAAGGTAATCCTTTAGTCCAGATCCTTCTATACTCCTCCTTCTTTTCATTTCTTCGTCTCAGCAATTCATAGGCTGATTTCACAGGCCTTGTGTACTACCCATCCACCAAGGCGTGTCATTCCTCTGTGAATCAGTAGGAGGTTTTATGTTTTCCACCACATGTGTTGTCATTTCTTTAGATAATTTCCTACTCAATCCCTGTATATCCCATTCTCCACCCCTTATTAAATCTTGGACCTTCAGTTTCTCTTTTATTGCATTCTCTCCTTCTACATAGTATAAGGCACCCTGTTGAGTCCAATTGTCAAACCAGAAACTAGAATTTCCAGCTTTTACCTACCACCATATGTTATGTTCAGCCTCGTCCTTTATTGTCATCATTTTCCTCCAAACATACAATGCTCCATATCCCCTTGCCATAATTGGGTGAAATTTTTTGCAATACTTAGTCCACATAAACTCACTCCACAGAGAAGATGTAGAGGTTCTGAAGTTCCACCATAGCTTAGCAAATAAAGCTTTAGCCATCGCATGTAGTGATCTGAATCCTATCCCTCCTTCCTCCCTAGGATAACACATTATCCCATGACACCCAGTGTTTATTCCTTGATCCAGTAGCATTTTCCCAAAAAAACTTTGCAAAAATTTTGTGGAGTTGATTAATCACACTAACAGGAGGGTTCATAGCTGATAGCAGATAAATAGACATAGCCTTTACGACGTGAACAATTAAAATGTATCTACTCCCAAAAGACAACAATTTATTCTGCCAAAGACTTAGTCTCTTCCCCACCTTTTTAATCAATTCTTCAAAGTGCATCTTGTTTTTTCTTCCATAGAAAACAGGACACCCGAGATAAATTAATGGAAAATTGCCTTGTTTGATTCATGTGATCCTCTTGATGTGATTAACAACCCTCACCGGAGTCTTCTCATAAATATAGAACATACTCTTATCCAAGTTGATCATCTGCCCTGATGCCATTTCATAATCTTGAAGTACCTTCATCATCATCATCTTCGTAGAACGTTTTTGTACCGAACAAAAGAGTATGGTGTCATCAGCGTATGATAAGTGATTTTTTTGGGGTCCACTTAGGCATACCTTAGCCTCTAAAATCCTGGTCATCAAACAAATTATTCAGCTTCCTTGCTAGGACCTCTGCCGCAATGATGAAAAGGGTAGGTGACAAGGGGTCTCTTTGTTTGACTCCTTTGGATGATTGAAAAAATCCATATAATTGCTCGCTCATCAATACTGAGTACCAATTGCTACTAATTAATCTCACAATCATATCAATAATTCTCTCAGAGAACCCAAAGTTCCTTAATACCCTTACCAAGAATTTCCACGACACACTATCATATTTCTTTTTCATATCTAACTTAACCACTACATTGTGTAAATTACTCCTTATGTTTATATCCCTAACAATATTTTGTGCCAGCAACACATTCTCTGAAATGCTTCTACCCTTTACAAATCCTGACTGATTAGGGGAAATAATTTAGGAAGCACTTTTACTATTCTTTCATGCAACAACCTCAATATGTTCTTATTTACAAAAGTGCTAAGACTGATAAGGCTAAGATCACCATAGGTCTTAATTTCTTCCTTCTTTGGAATAAGTACCAAATTAGTATGAGTTACATATTTGGGCAACCCCCATCCACAAAAGAAGGCCTTCACCACATTTGTAATATCTGTGCCAATAGTATCCCAACATGACTGAAATTTTGTTCCTGAAAACCCATCAGGACCACTTGCACTATCCCCGTTTAGAGAGAAGACCACATGCTTCACTTCCTCCTTGGTTGGCATTGTTTCCATCTCTTCATTATCTCCATCTGTGACCAGCTTAGGAATACATTGAAGTAATTCAATGTTATTCCACTTCTGGTTCTCCATGAAATGTTCCTTAAAAACATTGACTGCCTCTTCACCTATATTCTGGGAGTTGCTAATGATATCTCCCTGCCTTGTCTGAATCTCCTTAATATGAAGCTTTCTTCTCTTTCCCTTCACATAAACATGGAAAAACTTGGTGTTTTTTATTTCCATCAGTGTACCATTTCATTCCAGCTTTCTGTCTCTAGAACTCCTCTATATGTCGATATCGCTTCAAATCTGCCTTCGCCTTGCTGAGTAGGCTCATATTCTCTTATGTTGGAGAAATTTCTAGCTGCACTTCCTTGGCTTTCACTATATCTTCGAAAGTGGCAATTTCCTGAAAAATATTGCCAAAAGTCCTCTTACTCCAAGATGTCAATACAATTTTGGTCTTCTTTAGTTTGGTATGGACAATATAAAAAGGGGAGCCCAGAACTTCTTCATTCCAGCATTTATTTATTACATTCTGAAAATCCTTGTGCTTTGTCCAAAAGTTCAAAAACCTAACGACTTCACAACTTGTTCCTATAATGCATTACATATCACATGTAATGGTGCATGATCTGAGCCCTGCCTAATTAAGTGATGCACCTCACTGTTAAGTAATAAATGCATAAAATCATTATTCCCAAAAACCTTATCCAGTCGCTTAAAGATGCAATCATATTCTATTCGACCATTCCACCAAGTGTAACAACTTCCAACAAATTTTAGCTCATTCAAAGAACATGAGCTAACATAAGATGCAAAGTTTGTCATCTCCTAGTTGGTCACTGGCAGTCCACCCAACTTCTCAGACTCATCAGTTATAGCGTTGAAATCTCCTCCTACCAACCAAGGGCCGATGGTGTGATCAACAATATTTTCCAAATCTTTCCATAGTTCCAGTCTCTCCAAAGCATTACACCTTGCATACACTGTCGTTACTGTGAATTTATCATCCGTTCCCCTTAATTGGTACTTCATTGTTAAATGTTGAAATGCATTTGTTGAATCTGTTTCCACCCAACCATCTTGATTTCTTATTCTGATAGGGTATTCATTTTTGCCTTCTCTTGCGCAATTTCTTCTTCATTTATTTCACCTTCCTCCATTGATTTGGAATCTTGGTTTGTCACTGGTACTACTTCATCTTCATCATTAACTCCACCATTATCATTATACTCCTCCAGTTGAGGGGAAGTATTTTCTGATTGTTTTGAGTCCTTGTGGCTATCCTCTTTGCCTACATCATTTACTGAACTGTGAGCATTGTGTTGCTTTGAAACGACCCCAAAAATGCCCGAAAATGTGCTTCGGAAACACCTATAAATTGTAATTTCCATATATCTCAAAATCCGTGCATCATTTCGGAAATTCGACTTCGTATTCTTATTCAGGGGGTCAAATTGAGTGGGAAATGAGTCTAACCCAAATTTTAGAGCAACCGTATCAAAATCCAAAATTTTCAAGTGAAGCCTTTTTCGAGGGTCTACTTTGGAGGGTCATATCTCCTAGCACACAAATTATTTGGTGGCCAATAATATATCCATGGAAAGCCCTTTGAGTTAGCTACCTAACGCACTTCGTTTCACCTCATTCGGAGTTCGGACGAAGAAGTTATGCCCATTTTCGTAAAGTCTGTCCGGCAGAAAAAGGCAATTTCCAGTAGCCGATTTACTGTTCATTTACTGTTCACCCGCCCTTTTTTTTTTTTCTAAGTGTTGGACGAATTTTTTTCCAAAGGGTATATATTATTTCCTAGATACCATTAATTCATTCCCATCCCTAAAAACATTTCCCCTCTCTCAAAAACTCTCTCAAAACCCCAAGGAAGCTCAAGGTGAAAGATGGAGCTAGGGTGGATGGTGGCTATTGATTTCTTCACCAATTTCGTTTGGTTCTTGAAGATAAAGGTATGGGGATCCTTTATCCTTGATTATTCTTTCTTTCAAGGAGCCCAATCAAAAGGTTTTCAAGGTTTTTCAAATACACAAAAATCCTATTTCGAATTCTAAGCATGGGTTCTTGCATTAAATAATTTCAAATGATGTTTCATGTGGTTATTAATGATTATTTATGGTTTTAAGAAAGAAATATTTGTGAACCCATGTCTTCTCAAATTCTTTAAATTTAGCCTAAAGTGAGTTTAATGATTTTGAGTAATTGATGTAGGATTATTGAGTGGTTGATGTGGGTTGTTCTTATATGATCTTAGCTATGTTGAGTTGCTAGAAATTGTTATTGAATGGTATAATGTGAGGTAGTAGCCTTGAATGGTCATAAATTGGGATTTAGACTTTATGTTGGTTATTGGATATTGTTTAGCTTAGCTTGTATAGTTGATTGTTGTTATTATCATTGTTATTGTATTGTTAAATTGTTGGAAGATGAGGATGATGAAGATAGCCATGGAAAGAGGGTAAGTTGATCAAACTTGATAAATATTGTATAATTGGCATGGAATTGAGTATTGTGGCTTATGGCCTTTGAAAAGGATGGTGAGATGGCTTGATCTCTTAGTATTAATAATATTGTTATTAATTGGCTTGATCCACCTTTGGTGGAGGTGGTTATTTGTTGTATTGTTGTGAATTGAGGCCATGAAGGGCATTAGGTGAATGTTATTATATTGTTGTATTATTATACACATATGAGGCTAGATGTAAAGTCCTATATGAAGCTATATGTGAAGGTATGATGTGAATGAGTTTATGTGATCTTGTGATGATCCTATTATGGTCTATTTTGCATATTATCATGAAATGGAATTATTATGTGATGTTTATGGTTTTCATGCTTCCATGATCAAATTATGAAGGTTGATATATATATGTATGTTGTTGGTGGGCTGATTTATATGTATTTCGAAATTGGTTGGACTTAGTACTCTTGAAGTACATGATTTCATTTACATGAACAATAGCCCATCATGTGTTTGATAAAATGCCCATTTATAGAATCCTTAGGAAATGGAAGGTCCAACGTACGTCCTATGAATCGAATAGCTATATAATTATTGAAATGATGATGAAATGGACACATGTATATGATTTTCTCTATATAAGTGTTGTGAGTCGACCAAGCCTAGTACGGGGGTAGTAGGCCCGTATAACCGTATCGAGGGGTTGGTACCTTGGTTGCCTAGTACGGGGGTAGTAGGCCCGTATAACCATATCGAGGGGTTGGTACCTTGGTTGCCTAGTACGGGGGTAGTAGGCCCGTATAACCATATCGAGGGGTTGGTACCTTGGTTGCCTAGTACGGGGGGTAGTAGGCCCGTATAACCATATCGAGGGGTTGGTACCTTGGTTGCCTAGTACGGGGGTAGTAGGCCCGTATAACCATATCGAGGGGTTTGTACCTTGGTCCCTAGCTCGGGGGTGGTAGGCCCTGGGTAACCACATTGAGGGGTTTGTACCTCATTCGCCTCTCAAGGGGGTGGTAGGCCTTGGAAATACTATATTGATGGTCACTCACCACACATGTACTATGCCCCACTAAATATGATTTATTTTATGTAAGCATCATTATACATATCCTCTCATTAATATGCTATCTATCGGGTATGATTATGCACTTTGCCTATAAAGTCCTTATCTAAGGTAATCTTGGGGAACACTTAAGTGTGCTTGAAGAGGATTGTGTGGGCGGTCACTTCTTGTCTCACTCAAGTGTGTCTTAAGGTTATATTAGGTAGAGGTCCTATGGTAATGAAATGACATGTGTCCTTCTAAAGTTAAGCATGAGTTGTATATGGATTTATATTAAGTATATGTATGGTTGGCTATGGTCTAATATGTTAATGTTGACTTGTATTATGTCTCTTATACTTGCAAAGGAAAGGTTTTATCAAAGGACATGAAAGCATACCTTTCTTGTAAATGTCCGTTGTGCATATTTTCTTGCATGGTCTCCATACTTAGTACTTAATTGTGCTAACCCCTTTCTTTTGCTTTTTGACTAAAGTGTAGGGATTTGGAGATGGTGATATGTCATGACTACTTGATAGGTTTTTAAGAGTTGAAGATGAAGACTTGGTGAGTCCTCATAGATTCGAGGGCAATAACCAACATGTTCTTTTTATGTCTCTCTAGTATTTGCTTAAGTTTTGAGTGGGCTTAGTCCCAATGTTATATTCAGGTATTAGATGGTTTTGAGACATATTGTATAAAGTCTAGAAAGTCTTCCGCTTGCTATTTATTGAAAGTATCTTCGTGAGTGAAGAAAGTTTTTAATTCCTTATGGTTTTGGTGTCTATGCAATGAATGAATGCTAAGAGGCTTGTATTAGACCTCTTCGAGGTCGAGTACGCCTGTTACGACTAGGGGTGCTCCCGTGTCGTGACAAACTTGGTATCGAGCATAAGTTCCCGGGATGGTCTTAGGTTGTCTCAAAACCACATCTAGTAGAATCTTGTTCATAATGTGAAGCGCGCCACATTATGAATAGGAGGCTATTGGGTGCTAAGAAAGTTTCACTTCTTCATTCTTTTAGTCGTGCCATGGAGTTTCTCTCTATAATGTCTTCCTTTTTTTCATATGTGATGGTCATTTGGGTGTAACCTTTGAGGAACTTTTAATGTTGCAAGGATTGAGGGAGAGAATGTTAGTTGTGATGCCAACTATGACTTGGTGACTTAGTAGGTGTGAGGTGAAAGATTGTGGTGATGACTTTAGTATGAATGGGATTCCTTTGGTTATGCGTGTTGTTGGTAGTATCCGGCTTAGTCATGAGGAAGTTTTGTGATGTGTTGAAGGAATTTGTGAAATGTGTGGTGATTTAGAAATGCTAGGTGTAATGAGTATAAAAGCCTAGTGTTGTTTTGATCCGACCTTAGGATGGAAGGAGGTGAATTTGAAAGAACTAGTAAGAGTTTCTCCTAAGTGGGGAAATATGTGGTTAGATGATAAGGTCTTCAAGTGTGGTTGATGTTTATGAGTTAGGCTTGAAGGATGTTTTCATTACAAGAGGTTTAGTGAATTAAAGAGTTGGGTAAGAATGGTTTTGGTAAGATTGATGGTATTTTCATTGAGATTTTTATGAGATGTTAAGGTTGACCTTAGTTGGGTTTACCCTTAAGTGGGGGATGGTACGATGAGTAGTGAAGTTGTAGAGAAGTGTTGATATCCTTACCTACTTCTATATGTGCTTACTCAAGCCTAAAACAAAGAGTTCCTAGAAGCTTGGTTCATGTTTTGGAGTCTTATGTGAAAAGGAGTTTTTCCATGGTCTCCTTATGTCATGCATGTTTTAAATGAATTCTTGTTAAATGAGAAAATGAGTTTTCATGTTTCATGCCCTCATGTTGATAGGCAATTAGAGTAAGTAACCTATGTGATTCATGAGGTGAATGGTTTAAATGTGCTTTTAAGAAGTAATTGCATAATTGGCCAAGATCATATGATAAGCATGATTTGAGTTGGAGGAGGAAATTCCTCCAATGAAACGGAATATGTCTAAGTTGCATGCATATTGAGTTCGTAGAAGTAGTCCTATTCTCTCATGTAGTATGATGTGTGTTTTAAATGGAGATTTTTTTCTCCTAAGTTGTGCATTGTGTGTAATATGGCATACTTGACTTGATGATGTGAATTAAATGAACATGCTTGAATGTGTTCTTATGAAATGGAATGTTAGCTCCTTATGTGGTGGAAACTTTCCTAAAGAGTAGAGGAGGTAGTTCCTCCCATGTTTATGTGAATTAATGAGGTTTGCGCATTTCCATAAAAACTTGTGTTTTTGAAGAAAGATGAGTTGTATGAGTTGTTTCCCTCATGTTGTAGTGCATTGGTTATAAGTGATCAATTGTACTTCATGAAAATAAGGTATGAGCATGTCTTAGTAAGGAGTTGAGAAGTTCCTCCTTGAAAGAGTGCTATTGAACATGGAAACTTGCATATGTGCTTAATGATGTATGGACTATGTAATGACTAGGAGAAGGTAGTTCCTCCTATGAACATGAGAAATGTTGATGTTGGTGTGTTATGATTAGGAGAAGGTAGTTTATCCTTGAACATCACTAAACATGATAATGTCATTGCATGCATTCATGTTTAAGTTGACAATTGGTTCATTGTGGTTTTACAATTATGTTGAGGTTTTTGAAATGAGGTGTAAGTGCATTGTTGCATCCCTATGTGGGCTGATTTTGCCATGTTTGTGTCTCTCATGTATGTTTCTTTAACATTCGGGGACGAATGTTCCCAAGGGGGAGATATTGAAACGACCCCAAAAATGCCCGAAAATGTGCTTCTAAACACCTATAAATTGTAATTTCCATATATCTCAAAATCCGTGCATCATTTCGGAAATTCGACTTCGTATTCTTATTCAGGGGGTCAAATTGAGTGGGAAATGAGTCTAACCCAAATTTTAGAGCAACCGTATCAAAATCCAAAATTTTCAAGTGAAGCCTTTTCGAGGGTCTACTTTGGAGGGTCATATCTCCTAGCACACAAATTATTTGGTGGCCAATAATATATCCATGGAAAGCCCTTTGAGTTAGCTACCTAACGCACTTCGTTTCACCTCATTCGGAGTTCGGACGAAGAAGTTATGCCCATTTTCGTAAAGTCTGTCCGGCAGAAAAAGGCAATTTCCAGTAGCCGATTTACTGTTCATTTACCGTTCACCCGCCCTTTTTTTTCTAAGTGTTGGACGAATTTTTTTCCAAAGGGTATATATTATTTCCTAGATACCATTAATTCATTCCCATCCCTAAAAACATTTCCCTCTCTCAAAAACTCTCTCAAAACCCCAAGGAAGCTCAAGGTGAAAGATGGAGCTAGGGTGGATGGTGGCTATTGATTTCTTCACCAATTTCGTTTGGTTCTTGAAGATAAAGGTATGGGGATCCTTTATCCTTGATTATTCTTTCTTTCAAGGAGCCCAATCAAAAGGTTTTCAAGGTTTTTCAAATACACAAAAATCCTATTTCGAATTCTAAGCATGGGTTCTTGCATTAAATAATTTCAAATGATGTTTCATGTGGTTATTAATGATTATTTATGGTTTTAAGAAAGAAATATTTGTGAACCCATGTCTTCTCAAATTCTTTAAATTTAGCCTAAAGTGAGTTTAATGATTTTGAGTAATTGATGTAGGATTATTGAGTGGTTGATGTGGGTTGTTCTTATATGATCTTAGCTATGTTGAGTTGCTAGAAATTGTTATTGAATGGTATAATGTGAGGTAGTAGCCTTGAATGGTCATAAATTGGGATTTAGACTTTATGTTGGTTATTGGATATTGTTTAGCTTAGCTTGTATAGTTGATTGTTGTTATTATCATTGTTATTGTATTGTTAAATTGTTGGAAGATGAGGATGATGAAGATAGCCATGGAAAGAGGGTAAGTTGATCAAACTTGATAAATATTGTATAATTGGCATGGAATTGAGTATTGTGGCTTATGGCCTTTGAAAAGGATGGTGAGATGGCTTGATCTCTTAGTATTAATAATATTGTTATTAATTGGCTTGATCCACCTTTGGTGGAGGTGGTTATTTGTTGTATTGTTGTGAATTGAGGCCATGAAGGGCATTAGGTGAATGTTATTATATTGTTGTATTATTATACACATATGAGGCTAGATGTAAAGTCCTATATGAAGCTATATGTGAAGGTATGATGTGAATGAGTTTATGTGATCTTGTGATGATCCTATTATGGTCTATTTTGCATATTATCATGAAATGGAATTATTATGTGATGTTTATGGTTTTCATGCTTCCATGATCAAATTATGAAGGTTGATATATATATGTATGTTGTTGGTGGGCTGATTTATATGTATTTCGAAATTGGTTGGACTTAGTACTCTTGAAGTACATGATTTCATTTACATGAACAATAGCCCATCATGTGTTTGATAAAATGCCCATTTATAGAATCCTTAGGAAATGGAAGGTCCAACGTACGTCCTATGAATCGAATAGCTATATAATTATTGAAATGATGATGAAATGGACACATGTATATGATTTTCTCTATATAAGTGTTGTGAGTCGACCAAGCCTAGTACGGGGGTAGTAGGCCCGTATAACCGTATCGAGGGGTTGGTACCTTGGTTGCCTAGTACGGGGGGTAGTAGGCCCGTATAACCATATCGAGGGGTTGGTACCTTGGTTGCCTAGTACGGGGGTAGTAGGCCCGTATAACCGTATCGAGGGGTTGGTACCTTGGTTGCCTAGTACGGGGGTAGTAGGCCCGTATAACCATATCGAGGGGTTGGTACCTTGGTTGCCTAGTACGGGGGTAGTAGGCCCGTATAACCATATCGAGGGTTTGTACCTTGGTCCCTAGCTCGGGGGTGGTAGGCCCGGGTAACCACATTGAGGGGTTTGTACCTCATTCGCCTCTCCAAGGGGGTGGTAGGCCTTGGAAATACTATATTGATGGTCACTCACCACACATGTACTATGCCCCACTAAATATGATTTATTTTATGTAAGCATCATTATACATATCCTCTCATTAATATGCTATCTATCGGGTATGATTATGCACTTTGCCTATAAAGTCCTTATCTAAGGTAATCTTGGGAACCCTTAAGTGTGCTTGAAGAGGATTGTGTGGGCGGTCACTTCTTGTCTCACTCAAGTGTGTCTTAAGGTTATATTAGGTAGAGGTCCTATGGTAATGAAATGACATGTGTCCTTCTAAAGTTAAGCATGAGTTGTATATGGATTTATATTAAGTATATGTATGGTTGGCTATGGTCTAATATGTTAATGTTGACTTGTATTATGTCTCTTATACTTGCAAAGGAAAGGTTTTATCAAAGGACATGAAAGCATACCTTTCTTGTAAATGTCCGTTGTGCATATTTTCTTGCATGGTCTCCATACTTAGTACTTAATTGTGCTAACCCCTTTCTTTTGCTTTTTGACTAAAGTGTAGGGATTTGGAGATGGTGATATGTCATGACTACTTGATAGGTTTTTAAGAGTTGAAGATGAAGACTTGGTGAGTCCTCATAGATTCGAGGGCAATAACCAACATGTTCTTTTTATGTCTCTCTAGTATTTGCTTAAGTTTTGAGTGGGCTTAGTCCCAATGTTATATTCAGGTATTAGATGGTTTTGAGACATATTGTATAAAGTCTAGAAAGTCTTCCGCTTGCTATTTATTGAAAGTATCTTCGTGAGTGAAGAAAGTTTTTAATTCCTTATGGTTTTGGTGTCTATGCAATGAATGAATGCTAAGAGGCTTGTATTAGACCTCTTCGAGGTCGAGTACGCCGGTTACGACTAGGGGGTGCTCCCGGGTCGTGACATTCTTGTTGTCGCCATTGGACCCTAATACTTGTTCCTCACTTCTTTCCACTGATTCCAATACCACTTCTTTATTTTTGTTGTATTCCTCATTATTTGTTTTCTGCTCTCCACCGATTTGTACTCTTTTCTCCTTTTCATTGTCTGCTCTCTCATCTTTATTAGTGTCATCTAGTACCCAAAATTTGTTGCTTGTTGTTGTCCCCTTTTCTTGCACTTGTGGTATGGGGTTCCATTTCTGCTCCACTTTGCCCTTATATGGTTGTCTTCCTCCCTTATGTTTTTCTCCTCTGTTCCTGAAAAACCTCATTTTCCCCTACTTTTGCTTTTCCTATGTCCTCCTTTGGTAATTCTTCATCCCCTCTTCTCACATGCTCCTTTTTGTATGCTTCAGCACCCTCAGTTTCATGCTATAGTTTTGGGTTAATTATAAAACATTTATTCTCATTGTTCCCTTGAAGCTTACAGTTCTTACAATACTTAGGCACATAATCATATTTGATGGTTATTCACTTTTCTTTCATTTCTCCACTTCCACCTTGACCCTTTCACAACTTGGCCTAGTTTTGTTTTGTGTGGACAAGTCCACTTGCAATGGTTTTCCTACTGCTACTGCAAAGGAGAACAATACTTCATCCCCAAAAAAATTTGGTGGCAAAGCTGGAAAGGAAATCCAAGCAATTGATGTTGATGTCTCCTCCGCTAGATCAAAACATGGATCCTATTTGAGTGTTCGCATTGGGTACGATCTCTGATTATGTGTTATATAGAAATATGTCTTCGATAATAGACTCACATAGTCCTCCGATCTTGAAGCCCGAATCAGTATATACTTGTTGCTCAACAGTCCAATGTTTACCTCTCCTTTCGGTTCACATTGTTTGGGATCAGTCTTCGTAAATCTTGAATATCCGGCCAACCATACAAAAAATTTCCCATCACAACAAACTGTAAATCTTCTTTGATAATCATCTGATCCACCTCCTCTTTTTCCCACAATATCCTTGGTTCCTCATGTAGATAAGAGATTTGTTTCTTCGGAATAGGTTTATATGAGGTTTAGAGGGGCTTGATCATATTCACATATGTCTTCTTCAATTGTTCTTTTGTCAGTGATATTGTTGTTGGCCCAGCCTCCTCCGGAGAAGGTTGGCCAACAGCCATCATGGCCATGATTCTGGTGTTTTTCGGTGTAAATTAGGGTTTGGTGTCAAGGTTTCTTCGTCAGAGCGTTCTCCTCCCTAAGAAGCATATTTCTTTCATAGTTAATTTGCGTTTTTAAAAAAAAATGATATCCTTCCTCAACAAATTGTATTATTTTCACCATGTATGCTGTTTTTTTTCTAGAATCTTATATCCTTTCGTAAATCATATTCATATGTAATGATTAGATTATATTGGGATACAATCATGTAATACAATTTCACTGGAATACAATTTTAGTTTTCATTATGAAAGTAATATACTAATTTGAATTTGAATGGTAAAGTAAGTACATAAAATGTAAAAATTATTGGTATAGAATTACGAATAAAACATAATAACATTTTTTTTCTTTTTTGTTATTAAATAATTATTTTCTTTTAAATCAAAAGAATAAAAGAATACATAAATCAGATACATAACAAACTAAAATATTGATATTTTAAATAAATATTGAAAGTGTGGCTAAGGGGCCCTATTAAATGTCAAAATATTGACATTTTAAAAAAATTCCCATTTCACATTACACATCCAACTAACATGGTTTTAACCACAATTTCTATTAAGCTTTACCCAAAGTTTAAAACTAGGAGAAACTACACAAATAGGACACAAAATACAAAATAATTATAATTTCGTAGCCTAGCCCAAAGTAATTCACCAAATGTCCATTTTACCCAGAATAAACTACAGTCCATACCCCTTTAGTTTAGACTCCATTTCCCACCAAAGCCCAATTCTCTTTAGCATTAATTAGGACTTTCTTTTTCCTTTTTTTCACGACCCAAAATATACCCTAGATGTGACATGATGAATAGAATCCCGAGAGGCCCTAAACAAGCCACTTGACATAAGAATGACACAATGAAAATACAATAAATGATATTTTAAGTAATATAAGTCTCAACTAATAAGATGACATAAAAGATACCAATAGAGTACATAATAGAATAAGCGGAACATTTTCCTAGTGTCTGACATAAGCCTTCTATTCATAGATGTGACTCGTACAAACCCCTAAGTCACAAACATAGTATGAAGCTAAAAGACTAAGGAAGTAGTTAAGTGGTAATGGTCTGCCCTCGAACCATGAAGACTCACCAATCCAAGCAATCAAAAGTTGAGCAATCCACCCAAGTGTGTTTTGGTGGAGGAACGTCAGATGCAATATTATGAGACAATATAGGCATAAATATGCATTAGTACAATGAATATACTAAGTATGAGGAAATGCATGAAAATGTACATATGAAATCATAATAAGTTAAAAAAGTAAAATATGCAAGACCAAGTAGAACATAGTAAAGTTTAGAAGTCAAATCATGAGTCATGTACATTGTCAATGCATTTTAAACTCATAAAGAAAGTTTTTGTAAAACCTTTGAAAGAAACGTAGTTCATTTGTGGGATATTTACCATTAATCAATAATAAGATCATATGAGCTATAACATGGAATCTGGTGTAGCCCTCACACCGAAAAGGAGTTCTTAATTGCCAAGCTAAAGACACGTGATACGCTCAAATTACACTTCCCTAAAGAAGCATAAGCGATCCTTATCAAGTAAAGAACCCAACTTGTAGGTTGGGGTCGATCCCACGAGGAAAATGGTTTAGACTTTGCTTTAACTAACAATTATATTCAGTTAGTCAAATTACTTCTAGAAACAAGTAATTAAAGGGTTTTTTTTTTTGTGAAACAAATCGTAAGAATTCAATAAGTAATAAGTAATCAAAAGTCAATTTTTGGTTGTTATCAAGATGAAAGAAATAACTAGGGTATACGTGTTCCCCACAAGCTCATAAGGCAGTAATCCTAATAATAACAATCCTTTCCTAGCGTACTAGATCCAAAGTGATAAGTTAGGTATCTCTAAATCTTTGGTCCGGTATCTAGAGAATTTCACCCCGCACCTTGGTTCGGCTACATATGTATAATTTGCTAACCCTTACCTTTACCTCATATTAGACATCATAATCGATATTTGGCTCAGTTATTACTTCACACCAATTGACACTAGCCTATTGGATAGTATCACACTAAATCTATGTTGATAATTCTTTTCTTGTTGATTACCTCCTTGGTCCGGCAAGTAGCAACAAGGCGAGTTCTAACGCGTGCACTCGTTAAAAAGACTTCTAAACGAAAGAATTATAATGCATGCAAACACTATTCAAGAATTGCTTATTTACTATTTATGCTTTGTTAATCGCTCATGGTTTTCACAACCCTAGTTGTGGGGTTTAGTTACCCATAATCATATGAACATAATTCATTGTTATAGATGAAAAAATTATGAACTTACTTAAGAAGTATAATAAACCTAGAAATTCAACTTGAATTGCAACACACAAATCTTCAAGACGAACTTAGGAAATTAATAATTGCTAAGTTTGCAAGAATAATCTCCCAAGTCACAAAATAGAACTAACGTAATAATGTCTAACCCCCAAAAATGAGGTTTACATGCCCTATTTATAGAAAACAAGTCCTAAATTAAAAGGGAAACAAAATAAAGAAAGTTCATTCAGGGATGCGTCTTCATTCCACGAGACTAACTCACGGACCGTCAATGGATCTACAGTCCGTGAGTCCCTTCCGTCAGCCAAGACTTAGAGAATATTTCATCTTCCAAAAATCAGCTTCTCTGAAGTAAACGATAGAACTACAGTACGGATCGTAGATCGATCTACGATCCGTCAATCCCCTTCCATAGCTTCACACTTGGAATCTTCAAAAATCAAGTACTGGAACCCTCACAGTATCAATATACTGATCAACAGTATGGTCCGTAGATGGATCTACAAACCGTCAATGGCTACCGTGGTTCCACATTTGTTTAGATTTCCCTAATTGGCCTTCCATGCCTTGCTTGCTGATCTACGACCACCATCTATGGAGCGTCAATGGACCTACGGTCCGTAGATCACCTTCGTAGATGCCCTTTTTCTGCATTTCTTTCAACTGTCTCTTTACTTCCGCGCCTGAACATCTTTTCTGCAAAATATGATAAAAACACATAAAAACCAATACAAAAGGCCCTAGACACACACAACTTGTAAGTGAAATGTATTAGAAATACCGTAAACTTACGATATATCAACACCCTCAACTTAAATTCGTTGTTTGCCCTCAAGCGACGCACTAAGACTCTAAACGACACTTGTATAGAAGCAAGCATTTCAAGCACAAACAATCACATGGCTCTCTATTCCACTCACTTTTCGGGTGCAAACTTTGTTCTCTTAGACTTGACAAACTAAGTCACGAGGATCAAACCATGACAATGATCGACCAACCAACACACAACATACACTGTTTCACTATCACTAAAGTACCAACTTTCCAACAATGTAACTAGTACCCTTCAAACGAAATCTCTTTTCTTTCACACACTGACTATAAATTTTGAGTATAAGGATTCATTCAACACTCACACTCAAAAATAACTTCAAGTATAGTTAGTGCTCAGTACCATAGGCTTGCCCTTATTTTCACTGCTTAGACTCTTTAAACTAGATTCTAGGATCACTATAGGACTTTCTTGGCTTGTAACGTAAACTCAGGGTCAAGTGTGGTACATTTGGGTACTTCTTAGTGACTTTATGCCCTCCTTGACATTACACTAGGCTTTCAACCTCTTTTTTCCCTATTTTTGCCATCCTACCATTGTGCCTTCTTTCCCTTGATTTTCTTCAACTACGGATGTGACTTTAAACCTTGTAGTTTTTTAATTATTTTTTTTTTATAATAATGCTTTTGTTTAGCCTTCAACAAGTCTCATCCTTTCCTCTCTTTTTTCAACATCAAACTCTTTTTATACCCATAATTCTTTCGATTTCCTCTTTCATTGCCACCCTCAACTTATGGATTTTCCATTGGTTGAGGTGCACAACACCCGATGTCGGTTTAGGGCCAAGATTGAAGTTACTTTTTACATTATCCACCCTTAACTTAAGCTTTTGGCCTAAGTCAAGGTGCACATGTCCAAGGAAGGACCGGGGCCAACATAGTCGATTATGGGAAGGTGAGTTCGGGGATTAGAAAGAAATGGTCTAAATTTAGGTTCAATGCATTTGGATCAAAGGGAGCATTTATTTTATTTGGTTGGATCTTCTTTTAAGCAATTTGTAGACTTATCAGAACAATGACCTATGATCACTTCCTAACCTCTAGATTGGATTGTCTTAGCAGGACTAACCAGACAAGTTCTAGTTTTGCACAAAAACTGTTTGAACAATCAACTATTCTCACACACTCTTTGCACATAGTTTCATTATCAGATTATCAGATTATCAGATTACCCAGTTCAAGTTTCACCTTAAGTCGTGCCATCAAGTTGATTCATTATCATATCATACTCAGAACCAACACATTCAACTTATCTTAGCCTACCAATTCTAGTACACATAAGCAAATTTGGACGGGTATATTTTTCATAGGCCATCATGCTTCATTCTTTTTCATGCTTTTACACATTCGATCCTAACTCATGCTGGTTCAACAGAAATTAAACAGTCTCTTGGGGAAAAAGAACATAGGCAAGAAAACCCCAAAAAGAAGATGTATGAGTTGGGTTATTTAGACTTCACCCTACAACTCACAATCCATTTACCCCACTCCCAACAAAAATAGATGTGATTGTCCCCAATGCATACAAAAACAGTAAAAGCTAATGGATTGGATGAAGCAAATTTGCGGCGTATTGCGTCGAAGAATCATCAACAAGCGGGTGGGTTCGATTTCCCGGAGCCCGTTGGAACCATACTTGGGTCACCCTCAGTAGTGCCCATATCAACCATCATAGCACCCTCAGTAGTACTCTCGGTCACTCTAACCGCACCATCAGTGGTGCTTACAATGTCCCTCATGACAGGCGGGACCTCTATAACTAGGGCAGAACTCGATGCCCCTGCAATACTCTCACATACCTTCTGTTGGTGCAACTCTTCATCTAAAATCAAAGCCTTCCTAGCCTCCTTCTCCTGCCTATGGTATCTCTTTTGGGCTTTTTCTTCCTCGATGCAACTAGAACAATGCCTCTTGCCTTTGGTATGTGTAGGCTCAGGTTTCTCCTTGGCGGTTTGACTGAATAAAACATCCAGCATCATATCATCAACCAACATAGTAGGTGCAGCCTGAGGCTCAACTGTAGGGTGGCAAGAATGGCATCAATGTCGGCCCGGAGACTGGCTAACTCGAACTGAAAAGAGGATAGATCTATGGTCGGGGCTGGTCGCTCAAGGACTCTCAATTCAAAGGAATCAAAACGCTTATTAATGGCCTAGATCTTCTGGTCCATTATTCCCTGCATATTTTGCTCCATTCTGGCCTCAAACTCAGCTATCGACTTTTGCATCCAAGGCTGGATGTGATGCAGCAGTGTGGCCATCTGAGCCTCTAATTTCTGTACTCTGGCCAACTGGACAATAGCTGCTCCTAATGGTGGTGTGGACCGGGATGAGCTAGGAGCCCCATTAGCAGCCTGGTAAGAGGAGGCTGGGATAGTATTGGTGTGATATGATATAATGGGGTCACTGCCCTGTGCCTGCCCCACCGTGTCTACAAGATCTGCAGCCCAAGTGAGGTACCTCAACCTGGGGCTCTCTGCGAGGTGCCGCCACATTTGCCTCACCTTGAATGAGGCTTATATCCAAAGTCCATGTAAGGTGGATTAACCTATCACAATGCTAGATCGGCACTCCAAAGTCCCTGCACAATTGAAAAATCAAACATGGAAAGGAGTAAGTAATGGAGGTCTTGAATGCCCTCTCGTGAATCTCTGCCAGCAGCATGCGGGCAAAGTCAATCTCCACTCCTGCTACCAATGCTGCAACCATGACCTATTTATCCCATGTGAGTTGGTTGTCTGCCTTTGTAGGCGACACCCTGTTACACACCAACAACCAGAAGAACTTGGCCACAAAATTTAATGTGTCCTTTCGGATACCCAACCGTGGTATGGCGACCCACTCCGCATGATCGCCATCTGCAACAATGTATTTAGATAACCACAGTATAACAACTTCTCGCTTTTTAGCATTCCTCTGGAAAGTGCCGCTCCGCACGATGTCCCATCTGTAATCAAACTCCGCTGTGTTTAGTGACCAACAGTGACCTGTGGTATGTACATAGAGAAAGAGGCTGATGGTGGCATGTGATATGTTCATTAGACAACCCCGAACCATAGTGGAAGTGAGAGGGTCCTGGGCTATGGGCTTTGACTGCTTGAAGATCGAACCAAGAAGAGTGGCGGCATAGGAGGTGTAGAACTCCCGTACAATTTCCTCACTATAAGTACCTGGGTCTTGAGCCATCCAGTCACACTTGTGAAGGTTAAAAAACCGGTGGATGTTGGGGACAGTGTGCAAGCTCCCTGTGAGGACTCTGTGCTCCTCTGTAACAATTTGGGCCATCTTCTCTTTGTCATTAATCATCTTGGCATCCCGATAGATTTGCCATTGGCCCTCAACACACCATCTGTTTGGGTCACTGGCCACTGGAGTAGGGCTCTCATTCCTTGGAATGGGTACTGAGTCTGAGCTAGTGACCTCATCAGATGAGGCTGCTTGTTCATTCTAGCTGAACCTTGTGACTGACTTGGCATTGGACTCCGAAGCATGTAAGACTCGGACCCTGAAGCATGGTTGGACTCAAATCCCGAAGCATGGGTAGACTCGAGCCAGACGCAGACTAGTAGCAAAACTGGAAGCAGCCCCAGTTGGTGACCTGATCAGTGTGTGATCCTTATCAGACTGAGAGACAGTGACTACGTCGGGAATCACCTTCCGGGGGGTGCCTCTGGTGGCTTGGGGTGCAGTGGGAGACGTCCTTGTCGATTAACCTGAAGCTAGGAGCAACAGATTTTGACTTGCCCTGTTTTGAGTAAGTGACTAGCTTCTTGGGTGCCATCATACCTGTGGAAGCGATATTAGTGCCAAAACTAACCATAAACATACAAACAAAAATTTTTAGAACTATAAACGAACAGTAACAAAGTCCCATGAAAATTTCAGACAGAGGCTACAGTGGTCATCCACGGAGGAGACCCATAGACTGATCTACGGTCCATGAAACCCTTCCGTGGATCAGAGGACCAATAATATTTGTCACAGATGGAAACCACGGATGTACAGAATGGTTCATAGATTGATCTACGGACCGTAGTCCACATCCGTGGTTTCACACTTGGTGAAATATCAGGTTCATCCAACCACGAACCTAATCTACGATCCGTAAATCGATCTACGGTTTGTAGACGGGGTATCGTAGATGTGATATGTGCCAGATTTCAGCCATTCTTTATTTTCAAGTCCATATCTTAGACCATTTTCAACAATGTCCTAGTCTAACCATGTATTTCAACATTGAATCATGCTAGTTTGTCATTCTCGGGATTTCGATTAATTATTTTAACCAAGTATTTAAGACAAACTTTGGAACCATAAGTCAAAACTTACATTTAGACTTATAATCATATACAATAAGGCAACACAATCACTATCTATCGTTCCAAGGGTATTGCAACTTCCAATTTTATCATGCAATTACATCTAACAATTACCCAAGGTCAAGACCCGACTCCCGACTTTCTATATTCAAGCTGTGAACCAAAATTCAAAGTGAGGGGAAAGTCTATTACCTTACAAGCAACGAAGAGTGGGGTAATTGCGTGACGACACTAAGCTTTGCAAGACCAAAGAATTACCTCTTCGTTACTAACCCGAACACCGGACCTTGTGGGAATTTTTGGAGAGGAAAAGGAATTTAGAGGTTTGGGGAAAAGGAAGGGAAGATTAATTGGGGAATGATGGAGTGATTTAAGGAGTTTGGGAAGTTATGAAACGATTTAGGAGTATATGGAGGGATGTGGAATGATTTAAAATTAGGGGGATTTCAAATAGGATGGGTCCAGGTCGGGTCAGGCAGTATTAGGGTTCTGGACCCACGAGACCCCATCTACAGTCCGTGGATCGATCTATGGTCTGTAGATTGGGATCGTAGATCACTCTTACACTTGGACAAGTTGTAGGGACTTACCTGAGATCTACGGACACCATCTACGGTCTATGGATGGATCGACGGACCGTCGATGGGATTCGTAGACCTCTGCACCAGACCATTTTCTGTAGAATTTTCATAGCGTACCTGCACATGTAGCAACCATTAAGCTATTCTCTTTACATTTTCTGGACACTTTTTAGACACGGACCCTATGCTAATTCTAGCCAACACACAAAAAAAAACAAACTAAAACACCTATCTAAATTAATACAGAGAATAAACTAAACATAAAAACTACTAGATGGAAAACAAAAAACTATCGTTGGCTAGATTGTACATCTTGGGTTGCCTCCCAAGCAGCGCTTGATTTAACGTCGCGGCACGACGCAAGCCTCTTGATCACTCAGATTTCATCAAGATAATAGGCCTCAATCACTTCTTGCACACTTTCAGCATTTCCCAGATAGATCTTGATTCTTTGCCTGTTTACCATGAACCTAGTTCCTTCACTATTTTCAAGCTCAACCGCTCCATGGGGGAGCACTTTTGTGAGCAAAAATGGCCCAGTCCATTTGGATTTGAGTTTACCTAGAAACAAGCGCAACCTAGAGTTGAATAGAAGCACAAGATCACCAACCACAAATTCTCGCTTTTCAATTCTTTGATCATGATACCTCTTCATCTTCTCTTTGTACAAGGCTGAACTTTCATAAGATTTTAGGCGAAACTCATCAAGCATATTCAAGTCATTCATTCTTTGATTAGATGCGGCGTCCCAGTCCAAATTTAGCTTCTTCATTGCCCACATCGCCTTATGCTCTAGCACTACCGATAAATGACAAGACTTCCCATATACAAGTTGGTAAGGAGACATAGCTATGGGGGTCTTGTATGCAGTGCGATAGGCCCATAGAGCATCATCAAGCTTCCTTGACCAATCCGTTCTATTAGCATTGACAGTCTTCGCCAAAATATCTTTGATCTCTCTGTTGGACATTTCAACTTGTCCGCTAGTTTGTGGATGGTAAGGAGTGGCTACATTGTGGCGGACACTATACTTCTCAAGTAGCGCCTTGAACAACTTATTACAGAAGTGGGAACCTCCTTCACTGATGATCGCCCTCGGGGTACCAAATCTGGAGAAGATATTCTTTTTCAAAAATGCGGTGACACGTTTGCCTTCATTATTGGATAGCGCAACTTCTTCTACCCACTTCGATACATAATCAACTGCAACAAGAATATACTTCATCCTATGTGAACTCACAAATAGACCCATAAAATCAATGCCCCATACATCAAACAACTCTATCACCAATATAAGATTCATAGAAAGCTCTTGCCTCTTTGAAATTCCTCCTTCTCTTTGGGAACAATCAAAAGACTTGACAAAATCATGAGCATCTTGGTGGATGGTAGGCCAGTAGTATCCACACTGCAAAATCTTATACGCAGTTCGAATACCGCTATGATGCCTACCAACAGGCGATGAATGATATGCTTCAAGTACACTCAACATCTCGATCTCGGGCACACAACAATGAATAATCCCATTAGCACAACTACGATACAAGTAAGGCTCATCCCAAAATAATTTCTTCACATCAAGCATAAACTTTTTCCTTTGGTGAAAAGACAAATCCGGGGGCACAATATCGCTTGCCAAATAATTAGTAAAGTCAGCGAACCAAGGAATCAGATCATGAAAAGCAGCCAATACATGTTCATCTAGAAAAGCATCATTAATTTCATCCCTATCACCAAGCTTTAGCATAGCCTCTTCCTCTAATCTGGACAAGTGATCAACAACTTGATTTTCGGTCCTCTTTCTATCTTTTACCACAAAATCAAACTCTTGTAGCAATAATACCCATCTAATCAACCTTGGCTTTGCATCCTTCTTTGCCATCAAATATCTCAATGCCGAGTGGTTAGTGTGTACTATGACCTTGGTACCAAGCAAGTAGGATCGAAATTTTTCAAATAAGAAAACCACTGCAAGAAGCTCTTGTTCAGTCACAATATAATTCTTCTGGGCCATATTTAGAGCCTTGCTAGCATAGTAAATAGGGTGAAGAATTTTTTCTCTCCTCTATCTCAATACCACACCAAGCGCCACGCCACTTGCATTGCACATTACCTCAAATGGTTGTCCCCAATCCGGTGAAACAATGATAGGGGCAGTAACTAACTTCTCTTTCAACTCTCCAAATACTCTAAGAAAAGCATCATCAAAGTAGAACTTACACTCCTTCTCAAGCAGTTTGCACAAAGGATGTGCAATTTTTGAGAAATCTTTGATGAATCTCCTGTAGAAACCTGCGTGCCCAAGAAAACTCCTTACACCTTTTTACAAAGATAGGTGGGGGAAGTTTTTCTATTACTTCAACTTTCGCTTTATCTACCTCAATGCCCTTTTAAGAAATTCTATGACCTAGAACTATCTCTTCTTTCACCATAAAGTGGCACTTCTCCCAATTCAAAGACCAGGTTGCAATCTTCACACTTTTTAAGTACCTCAGCCAAATGATTCAGACATCGATCAAAAGAGTCCCCTACCATAGAGAAATCATCCATAAATACCTCAATAGTGGCCTCCACCATATCAGAGAATATCGACATCATACAACGCTGGAAGGTTGCTGGAGCATTGCACAACCCAAAGGGTATCCTTTTGAAGGCAAAAGTCCCATAAGGGCAAGTGAAGGTGGTCTTCTCTTGGTCCTCCAGAGCTATAGAAATCTGAAATTAGCCCGAATAACCATCAAGAAAACAATACCAACCCTTACCAGCAAGTCTATCTAACATCTGATCCATGAATGGCATAAGGAAAAAGTCATTTTCTGTCCAAACATTTAGCTTCCGGTAGTCCATGCAGACTCTCCATCCAGTCACGGGCTGCATCGGAACAAACTCATTTCTCTCTTTAGGAACCACAGTAATCCCACCTTTCTTGGGCACACATTGAACATGGAATACACAACTACTATCTGCAATGGGATAGATAACTCCATCATCCAACCACTTGATGATCTCCTTTTTAACTACCTCTTGCATAGGTGGATTTAATCTTCTTTGGTGCTCAATACTTGGTTTGTGACCTGACATGAGTTGTATTTTATGGGAACAAATACCGGAAGGAATCCCAATAATATCCGCAATAGTCTACCCAATAGCTCGCTTGAACCTCTTTAATACAGTCACCAAGCACTCTACTTGTCTCGTTTTTAGATCTGCCACAATAATGACTGGCAAAGTGTTATCTCTGCCCAAGAATACATACTTCAAATGTGGTGGTAGAGCCTTAAGCTCCAATTTCGGTGCCTCCACAATAGATGGTCTCACTGGTGGAGACTCACGATTCTTCATGTCTAACTCATACTTCTATTGTTTTGACCGATATTCACACCTCTCAAGTGCAGTTACCAACTCATCGTACTCTTCAATACCATCACTATCGAAATTCATCATAACTGCTTCTAGTTCCCCAACATCGAGTCGCTCTTCAATTTGCATTTCTACTCCACTCTCAACTTTGTATGTTATAACATATACGGTTTGGAGCTCACCACTCTGCTTCATGGACTTACAAATATTGAAAATTGCTTCTTCATTATTCAGTTTGAACTTCATTTGTCCTTTCTCCATATCAACCAATGCACGACCTGTGGCAAGGAATGGTCTCCCAATGATGATGGGAACATCAAAATCAACCTCACAGTCAAGAATCTCCGCTGGAAAGATGAACGACTCCACTTTTACTAGCACATCATAGAGTACACCAATGGGCCTTTTCACGGTATGATCAACTATAAGTAGCCTCATCGTAGTAGGCTTTGGATCCCCTAGACCCAACTTTTTATAAATAGACAATGGAATGAGGTTGATGCTAGCACCAAGATCACGCAATTCCTTAGCAAAGTGTAACAACCCTATAGTACATGGGATTGTGAAAGCACCAGGGTCTTCCTTCTTCTGCACAAGATATTTTGTAGCAATAGCGCTACAATGTTGCAATCTATCATCATCTTCAAAACTCACAGACCTTTTCTTGATCACCATATCTTTCATAAATTTCGCATACCCAGATATTTGCTTCAAGGCTTCAATCAAAGGAACATTGATGGAAAGCTGCTTCAACATAGTAATAAACTTGCGATATTTACCATCTTTAGTCTCATTCACTAACCTCTGTGGAAAAGGTAGTAAAGGTCTAGGTATGGGGACCACTTTCTGATATATCTCCGTTTCTTTCTTTGTCGCAGTCTCAGACTCTTCTCTAACCTCTACCATATCATCTTCTTTTCTAATCTCAACATCCACCACAGACGGCATATGTGGATCTATGGTTTGCTTACCCCCTCGAGTAGTAACTGCCATATAATGATCGTCATTCTTTGGATTTTGGATGGTGTTGCTAGGAAGAATACCAGGTTGACATGGGTTCACTGTAGTAGACAACTGGGTCATCTGCTGCTCTAGGTGCTTTATTGACACTGCATGGGCATCAACCTTTTGACTAATACCAGACAAGTCGTTTCTCATCTCCTTCACATTCTTATCAGTTGTATCAAACCTTCTCATCATCTTCTGCATCATATCTTCAATACGCGCCATATTGCCTCCAGCTTCCCAACTACTAGATTCCCTATTTTGAGGGGGAACATAAGGTCCAATTCGATCATTTCTATTGCTATAGTTGTTCCTGTTGTGGTTGTTGTTGAGATTAAAGTTCCCATCCCGGACATATTGACCCTCTCGATTGTAGTTGCCATAGTTCCGACCTTGACCTTGGCGCCAATTTTTTGCGTTGGATCTTTGGGCATTTGGTTGGAAACCCCCCTTCTGATCATTCACCGCATAAGCATCCTCTTCATAGTAACACTCTTCAACTGGTGTTGGCGTTCTAGTCAAGTAATTCACAACATTTACCTTTTTTGCACCTCCACTCACATGCTTCAATACCAACCCCAACTCGGTCCTCATCTGAGCCATCTCCTCACAAATCTTATCCGCAGACTGGGTGTTTGTATTTTGAATGAAAAATGTGTTTCTCCCAATATTTGACCTCCTAGTGCTCCATGCTTTCTTGTTGTGAGAGATCTTCTCCACTTTTTGAGAAATCTATGCATATGTGCAGTCGCCATATGAACTTCTTGCAATAGTATCAAGCACTGCTTTATTGTTGTCATTCTGACCTCGATAGAAATATTCCTTCAGCAACTCATCATCAATACGGTGATTTGGGACACCTCTTATGAATGCAGTAAATCTGTCCCAAGAGCTACTCACAGAATCTCCAGGTAATGCTACAAAATTATTGACCTTATCTTTGTGATTGAGCTTCTTGGACACAGGATAGTACCTTGCTCGAAACACATCCGTCAGTTGGTTCCATGTAAAGATTGAGTTATAAGGAAGCTTAGTGAACCATACTGCATCATCGCCTGTCAGTGATAGAGGGAACACTCGTAATCCGATGACATCCATATCTAAGTCTGGTCTACCTACACAACTTTTTCAAACCACCCTTAGCTTGGCTAAGTGAGCATGTGGGTCCTCCGATGGCAATCCTGAGAATAAGCCCATTGATGTAAGCATCTGCATTAATCTACTAGTCACCACAAATATGTGCCCTGGAGGTAGAGGGGGTAGGACAATAGGTCCATCAGAGTCTACTATATTGACGTTGCCCCGATAGTTGTCATGTTGTCGTGGGCCTGGTGGATCTTGCACCCTCAATGCATCTCCCAATTGATTGTCAGCTGGAACCTAGTTGTCCCTACCAACTACCCTCAGCTATTGTACCTCAACTGCATCACCTGGATTTCCTCCGATAGGACTAACTGGATCTCCTGGATTGTTCATTCTTCCCAAAGTGCGGTTCAACTCTAGATCGTAAGGAGTAAGTGGTTCACCCTCGCTCCGTGTACTTGGCATACACTAGAGTCAGAATCTGAGAGAGACAAAAACAAAGAGAAAAAGTAAAATTAGAAAATATTTGACTAACATTTAATAATGTAGTTAAAATAAATCTAAAAGCCAAATTTCCCCGGCAGCGGCGCCAAAATTTGATATGCTCAAATTACACTTCCCTAAAGAAGCATAAGTGATCCTTATCAAGTAAAGAACCCAATTTGTAGGTTGGGGTCGATCCCACGAGGAAAATGGTTTAGACTTTGATTTAACCAGCAATTATATTCAATTAGTCAAATTACTTCCAGAAACAAGTAATTAAAGGTTTTTTTTTGTGAAACAAATCGTAAGAATTCAATAAGCAATAAGTAATCAAAAGTCAATTTTTGGTTGTTATCAAGATGAAAGAAATAACTAGGGTATACGTGTTCCCTATAAGCTTATAACGCAGTAATCCTAATAATAACAATCCTTTCCTAGTATACTATATGCAAAGTGATAAGTTAGGCATCTCTAAATCCTTGGTCCGGCATCTAGAGAATTTTACCCCATACCTTGGTTCGGCTACGTATGTATAATTTACTAACCCTTACCTTTACCTCATATTAGACATCATAATTGATGTTTGACTCAGTTATTACTTTGCACCAATAGACACTAGCCTATTAGATAGTATCACACTAAATCTATGTTGATAATTCTTTTCTTGTTGATTACCTCCTTGGTCCGGCAAGTAGCAACAAGGCGAGTTCTAACACGTGCACTCGTTAAAAAGACTTCTAAACGAAAAAATTATCAATACATGTAGAACACTATTCAAGAATTGCTTATTTACTATTCATACTTTGTTAATCGCTCATGGTTCCCACAACCCTAGTTATGGGGTTTAGTTACCCATAATCATATGAACATAATTCATTGTTATAGATGAAAAAATTATGAACTTACTTAAGAAGAATAATAAACCTAGAAATTCAACTTGAATTGCAACACACAAATCTTTAAAATGAATTTAGGAAATTAATAATTGCTAAGTTTGCAAGAATAATCTCCCAAGTCACAAAATAGAACTAACGTAATAATGTCTAACCCTCAAAAACGAGGTTTACATGCCCTATTTATAGAAAACAAGTCCTAAATTAAAAGGAAAACAAAATAAGAAAAGTTTGTTCAGGGACGCGTCTGCATTCCATGAGACTGACTCATGAACCGTCAATGGATCTACGGTCCGTAAGTCCCTTCCGTTAGCCAGGACTTAGAAAATATTTCATCTTCCAAAAATCAGCTTCTCTGAAGCAAACGACGAAACTGCAGGACGGACCGTAGATGGATCCCCTTCCGTAGCTCCACACTTGGAATCTCCAAAAATCAGGTACTGGAACCCTCGCAGTATCAATCTACGGATCAATAGGTCTACGGAGCGTCAATGACCAACGTGGTTCCACACTTGGTCAGATTTCCCTAATTTGCCTTCAGTGCCTTACCTGCTGATCTACAACCACTATCTACGGAGCATCAATGGACCTACGATCCGTAGATCACCTCCGTAGATGCCCTTTTTCTGCATTTCTTTCAGTCGTCTCTTTACTTCCGCGCCTGAACATCTTTCCTGCAAAGTATGATAAAAACACATAAAAACCAATACAAAAAGGCCCTAGACACACATAACTTGTAAGTGAAATGTATTAGAAATACTGTAAACTCATGGTATATCAACACATACATTTATTATTTGCAAAAGTGGACCCACTATCTTAGATCATTTAAGACAATTCTTTGAGGGCACGTAGTTTGGGACAAGGAGATTGCTTCTAGAGACCTGACCTCTACTAACAGGAAGACATTCATCTCTAAGTCATTTTGGTGCTAAGTAAATCCCAACGGAAAAAGACATAATGATCATCAAAATACTTGGTAGGCAACAAGTAAAAGCTACCAATCAGTCATAAGTTCATATTAGAATAGCTTCTTTCAAAACAATGTATTCATAATCTTGTAACATAAGACACACACCTATATAAGCATCTAAATCATGATTTCCTTTCAAATGTGAGAAAACCTTTCACAAATCATTGGCATAATTTCATCTTAAAAACTCCATGCAAGGGCTTCTTTACCATTTAGTAGTTGAAAGCTTGAAGAAGAAACTCCATGAGAGAAAGGTTCAAAGCTTAAGTTAAAATTGTGGGTTCTTCTTCTTCTTTGGGACTATTTAGATGTGATTTTGAGTTGATCGAGATTGAATTTGTCAGAGTATACTTCATGTATAGTTAAGTTGTATTCAGATTTTTGAGTGTATCATAATATATATTCCGTGCATAGCTCGTGTATAGGTAATTTGTATTGTACAGTGAGTGTATACTTTCTATGCCTTTTAACAAAATATATAGTATATTCACTGTATATTTGTTGTGTCTTTTGACTATTTTTTATGTAAATAAAAACACGGCTATATTTATTGTAAACTAATTACTTTATTATATATATTTGAAACTAGCCCAAAAATATATTCAACAAAACACAGCTTGAATTTGTCCATAGGATTGAGAATGTGCCACCATGAGACTTGAGATAAATTGAATAAAGCAAATCTGAGACATTGACGGTAAAGCAAATCATGTTCCACCATTTTGGAACACTAATATTAAGAGGAAACAGTGAGACTTATTGAAACTAACCAGCATTTCAAAACAACATCAAGCGCAAATCAAGTTCTAAAAAAAACAATCTTTACATGAATCCAACAATTTAGCAAACATTTGCAGCAAACAAGTGATCGATTCAGAACAAGAGACTCCGAGAACATGCTCAACGTGCAAGAAGTTGAATCTTGATCTTCTGTAGTATCCCTGCAACATCTTTCATGTTTGTCCTTCTTGCCGGAGATTCAGCACAACAATCTAATGCGACTTTCATGATTGATGCCACAACATCTAGATCCTTTTGTAAGCGATTATTTGTTGGTGTTACCAAATTGGCATCTACAACGTCCATTACTGCCTTGGGGAGTGAATAAATCACCCATTGCTTCAAGCTAAGATCTCCCTCAAACTCATTAGGCTTTCTCCTAGTAAACGTTTCTAGTAATATGATCCCATAACTATAGACACCATATTTTATTGATAACAGTCCATCCATTCCATACTCTACGGTCAAACAATTAATTTAAAGATGATATATGCTTTCTTAATAAAGGAAAAAAGAAGAGGAAAAATCATTGTTCAAATTAGCAAAAACAAAGAGACGTACCCGGTGCAATATAGCCAAATGTTGCTAAGGTTGTAGTATATAAATCACTCTTATCTTCACCAAGTAGTTTTGAAATACCAAAGTCGCTTAGGTGGGCAACCATATCCTCATCCAGTAAGATGTTACTAGGCTTTAGGTCACAATGAATCACGGGCAATAAGCATCCATGGTGGAGATATTCCAACGCACATGCCACATCTATCATTATGCTTAGTCTCTGCCTACTGTCTAGGAAGTAGTTGTGCGAATACAAATACTTCTCAAGACTTCCATTAGGCATATACTCGAGCACTAAAGCCTTAAAATCAAGGTTGAAACAACTAGTGATGACTTTCACAAGATTCCTATGGCGAAGGCTACGCAAAACTTCACATTCTGTATCAAAACTCTTGAATGCCGCTTCCATTTGCAGATTGAACACTTTAACTACAATGATAGTCCCATTTCTAAGAACACCTTTGTAAACAGAGCCAAAACCTCTTAAACCAATCAAATTACTCTCGCTAAGCGCATCAGTTGCTTGGAGCAGTTCATAGTAAGAAATTCTTTCTCGTTCTATGATGGACAATGAATTAGCTTGTTCAAGAGCTCTTTTACCTCTTTTATACCTTATCCATACAGACACATAGGTGATAGGAACAAATAGAAGTGCAATTCCTAGCAAAAGAAATAGAAGTAGTGATTTTTTTCTATTTGATCTGTGTTTTGATGAAGTGGGGCATGGCGGGACACTAAATCTTGAAGAACCACAAAATGTTTCATTGTGGATGAAAAACTTACTTGAGAGGTTCTTGAAAGGACCCCCCGAAGGAATTTCACCATACAACTTGTTGTTAGAAACATTGAAATACTTGAGATAGTGAAGTTTCTCCAGAGACATAGGAATGATTCCCGATATATTATTATGAGAAAGGTCTAGGAATTCCAAACCTACTAAGTTGCTCATTGATTCAGGTATAGATCCTTGTAAATTATTGTGCCGCAAAGAAATGTGTTCCAAATTTTGCAATCCTTCAATTTCTCTAGGAATTCTATTTGAGAATTGATTCATTGACAGATCCATCCGTGTCACAGCCTTTAGATTTCCAATTTCTGGAGGTAAAGAACCAACCATGTTGTTTGACGATAAGTCAAGAACCACTAAATCTTTAAGATTCCCAAAACTTGTTGGTATATTGGAACTCAATTTATTGGAACCAAAATATATCTCTCTAAGGGACGTGACGTTCCCTAAACAATTAGGTATAGATCCTGAAAGTTGATTTTGTCCTAAGTAAATCTCACCTAAATGCCGCAATTTACAAATGTTATCTCCAATAAATCCTGTAAGTATGTTGTTACTCAAGTTGAACCGCTGAAGATTTCTCAAGATTCTAATTGGTGTCGGAATTGATCCAACCAAGTTATTTCCAGAAAGATCAAGGAATAATAAGCTGCTTAAGTTCCCAACTTCATTTGGAAGTCGCCCTTTTATTTTGCAACTCCTGGCGGAAAATTTTATCAGAGATGTTGAAAGGTTCCCTACATATACAGGAAGCATGCCGTTTAATGGGTTCAAAGATAGAAAAAGATATTTTAAATTTCTCGAATTTGATAAGGAAGTAATGAAGGTTAAAAATAAATCACTAGTTAAATGTTTCCCTCCAAGTTTAGGACTTGTAGACAAGGAAAATATCCGAGAGAATTGGGAATCAAGCCTGTGAGTTTGTTATCTGAAATCTCGATAATAATAAGTTTAGAACAATTGTAGATAGATTGAGGAATAATCCCAACAAGATTGGTTAAACTACTCATATAAAGCTCTTCAATGTTGGGTGAGACGGAATCTATGATCGATGGTAGAGTTGCTGATATATTATTGTATGAAAGATCCATTATTCTCAGTCCTGATACGTTGAACATCTCCGTTGGAAATGAACCACTAAAACTGTTTTCCTCGACATGAAATTTCTCTAGCTCAATGAGATTTCCTATCTCTCTAGGTATTTCACCTGGCAACGAGATCAAATACATTGATTTTAACTAGTTGATTCAACCTAGCATATTTGTATCACTTGAATACGTACCTCTAAGCTTATTTGTACTAACCTGTGGAACTTGTATCTTGGTTAAGTTGCCAATATCCCGTGTTAGGGATCCGTTGAGATTGTTAATTGCTAGTGATAAATATTGCAGGGATGAGATATTGAATATGGATATCGGGACAGAGCCGGTAATCTAGTTTACCTCCATGGATAACTCCACCAAATTAACATGATTTCCGATTTCATGAGGAATTAGCCCTGCAATATTCATAAATTAGCTACAATACTACTAGCGTTCACAAAAAATAAGGCATAATACATAAATATACCATTCAACCTGGCTTCAGCTAATATCTATGCACTCCAACTTTGGATTCCCACAATATATACTTAAACTTGAATAAAATTGAACAAATACACACATTCGTCTTACGTGGCGTCCTATATCTCAATTTTGTGTCCTACATGGCGTCCTATATGTATTATACCACATAAAACACGTGTTCTACTTGTTCAACTTTATACAAGTTTAAGTGTCTACTTGTGCCACCCCAAAGTTACATTGGAGGGCATATATGTCAGCATAAGCCAAGTTAAAGTTCATATTTATGTATTATGCCAAAAAATAATGTTGTCGGATCATACCTGTGAAATGGTTAGATCCAAGAAGTAATGTCTGCAAGTTACTCAATCTTCCAATTTCACTATGTATTGGTCCATCAAACTCATTTGTTGATAAAGACAATGTTTGAAGTTGCGAACAATTCAACAAGCTTGTAGGCATATGACCATGAAGCTTGTTTATTGATAGATAAAGTCCTTTGAGTACAAAGACACCATTGCATAAACTATTCAGAAGTTTCCATGATAAGTAATTGTTAGTAAATCCAATTACTTCAATTCTTTGAAATGTTGAATACTGACAATGGTATAGAACATGTAAGCTTATTAGATTCTACAGCCAATTTGTTTAGGTGGTGAAGATTGTTAATCCATTCCGGGAGGTTTCCTTGAAGGGAGTTGTATGAAAGAAGCAAAGTCTCCAACATTGAGGCGTTTGAGATAGACTGAGGGATAGAACCTATGAGATTGTTCCCACCCAAGCTTAAATATCTTAGGCATATGAAACTTCCAATCTCCTTGGGGATTCGACCCTCTAAGGAATTGTATGTCATATCCAAGAATTCAAACTTTGTTATATTAGAAAAAGAAAAGGGTAGGGAGCCGGTGAAACTATTGTTCCTAAGATTTAGATATTGAAGTTGGTGTAAAAATCCAAACCAAGAAGGAACCTCCCCGCTGAAGTTGTTGAAACTTCACTTAAGAAACTTTAGTCGACCTAAGCATGCCATTTCTTGAGGCAAATTTCCCCGGAAATTGTTGTTTCCCAAGTCAAGAGAAACAAGAAATGCGAGGTTTCCAAAATCGTGGGGAATCTTGCTTGTAAGAGCCATGTTGGAAAAATTCAAGGACTTCACTCGTTGGTGACGAGAGCCACAAGTGACTCCAACCCAATGACAAACAGAATAGCGGGGGACCAACTTTCATCCAAGAAGTGAAAGGGGTCAGAAATGATTTGAGATTTTAAAGAAAGAAGAGTTAATTGATTGGTGGTAATGTTGGTTTGGCTCATGGCTGAGCCATAACATAGTGAAGCAACAAGAGAAAAGAGAATAATAGTTTTTCCATAATTGCATAAATTAGTAGGAATGATATGGCAAGTATCCTATGGTTTTGAGACTTTAAATAGTGATAATTTTAAGATTTTTTTTTTGTTTACTATTAATGTTTCTTCAATTTACTCTTATCATTTCAATATTGTTCCCAACTTAATTTATTTCTAGTTTAATTATGTAGGCGCAAGGACTTGACCAATTGAAACAAGGGTAACTTACATAAATATACTACATTAAGAAAAATATTTACCATTTATAGTAACAAAAAAAACCAAATCAACAAAGTCTTGCAAATCGTGATTGTGGTGTAAACGTGTTTACACAAATTCATGGGAAAGCAAGTAAAATTGTCGTTTAAAATATACTCCCTTTCTTTCCTAATTTATGTGGCACTTTTAATTTTTTGAAAGTCAAATAGTTTAAAGTTGACTGGAAATTTGCGCATAGAATCTTCAATTTTTTTGAGATTAAATTTATATATTTGTAAACTATGCAAAAGTACTACAAGTCACAATAACGATCAATTCAAAATATTTAAAAGGTATATGAAAATTTGAGGGATAATTCATAAGTATCCCCTAAACAATGACCGAAATTCCAGTGATCACACACCTTAACTTAATTAGGGTCCTATTACCCTCATGAACTCATTTTTTCTATATTTTAGTGCACTTTTTGTTTTGACGCTTACTAACTACATTTATACAACAACCTCCCCTACACACGTGTGTTATTTATTTATTTTTATTTTTAATTTAAAAAAATATCTTCTTATTATCTTTATCTTATATTTAAATTAAGTCAATACTCATTAAAAAAAAATTGCCTTGTATTTAAACTTTTTTTCTTCATTTTTTAACCTTCATTCATTGTTTTTCTCCCTTTTTGATTTTATTTATTTCTTTACCTTTTCTTTTAATTTAATTTCAAATTTAATTCAAAGATTGTATTTAAAATATGTTAATTTAGAACGGATATCAAAATAAATGAAGAAAATCAAATAAAATACTATATAAAAAATTAAAACGTTAAAAATTAAAGGACAATTTTAATTTATTATTTTTTAAAAATACACATAATTTTTTAAAAATAATTAAAAGTGAAAAGATAAGAAATCAATGAAAGAGAAAAAAAAAAGTTCAACGTGAGGAAGAAATTAATATATTTTACAAAGAAAGAAATTAAAATAATTAAATATATATAAGTTTTAATGTCAATAATTATGTGTACTAACCAATTGTAAATAGACCAATTAAAAAAGGACATGTTTCCAATTTCCCCTAGTTAAGTTTGGGTGGGTTGCTATGATTTCGGTCATAGTTTAGGGGGTCATTATGCATTATCCCAAAAATTTTCGATCAAAGATAGATTTGTTTGAATCTCAAAATTTGAAAAGTGTCACATAAATTGAGACGGAAGGAGCAACACTAAACCTTGACTTAGTTTCTGATGTTCATAATTCAGCGCATGTTAGAAACAACGTCAAAATTTGAATTTTTAGTTCTAGACTAGTGACATCTTGTGTTAGTTATGATCGGGTTCTAAATTTTAAATTTTATACATATTTAGCGAATTTTTAAATATAAATATTAAATTTGAATTAAGGCTACTAAATTTAGTCGAACCCGCAAATAACCTTCTAGCTCCGTCCCAATGCATACCAACACAAATGCGTGTTTTACTTGTGTGTTGACATATCATGAATTCAACTTCTTGACATTCTCGTGGTGTGTGTCTCACATTATTGAAAATGAGAATGCATAGTCCCAGAGCCGTCTCAACCCCTAGGCCATTAAAGTCATCGCTTGGGCCCCCATATTTTTAGGAGCCCCATTTTAAATATTTTTTTTACCTATAAATATTATTTTTTAAAAAATTTATATGTACTGTGAATGCTATGATTTCTACCAAGGAAATTGCATCTGAAATGAATATAGAACCTGAATTTTGTAAGAAACAGTTTGATGAAAATATTGGTAACGAAATCACAAAGTCCCTTGAAATTAGAGTTGATGCTATTTTTCACTTCAAAATAAAATTGAACCAATTGAAGCATATGAAAATATTTTTGGTTTCTTATTTAGTGGCAAATTGAGATCACTAGATGAAGAGAATTTTAAAAAAATATTGATTTAACCTTAAACTTTCTTTAACACATAATAGTTATTTTGATATTGACGGTTTAAATTTATTTTTTGAATTAAAAGTGTTAAGAGAAATAATATATGTGGAAGATAATGATGTAATGAAAATAGTCAATGAAATAAAAGGACTTGATTCTTTTCTAAATATATATATTGCTTGTAGAATAATGTTAACGGTTCTTGTAACCGTTGTCGTAGCCCAAAGAATATTTTTGAAACTAAAATTGATTAAATCTTATTTAAGATCAACAATGTCTCAAGATAGATTGAATAAATTAGCTATATTATCAATTGAAAAGGAATTATTAAAACAAATCTATTATAAAACAATAGCCAATTACTTCACATCTAAAAAAGCTAGAAATTAAAAGTAGATTTTAAATAAAAGTATATATGATGAAAAATATAAATTATTAGGGCCCCTCTCTTAAGTTTCGCTTCAGGCCCCCAATCTTATTGAGTAGCCCTGCATAGTCCATGAGTTGTTAATATCTATTTCTACTGATTATAATTCAACTCCTCCGTCATCTCAATAGAAAATTATTAGTTTCATTTCTAATCTATTGATAGTCTTAAAAAAATACCCCACTATTTAACTAACTAAATATAATAAATGTAGATTTGCTTTTTTCTTCTTACAAATATTGTTCATCAAGGATGTAACCGGAATCGATCCAATCAAGTTGTTTTCAGCTAGAGCAAGGGTTTATTGAATTGTTTAAGTTACATCCATGCACTTTCAATGTGTATTTTTGATAAATAGTTCAAGTATGAAACATGCAAATAAATGATACTTCAATTGTGTTTTTGATCATTATCTCTTCTCACTTAAAAGACAAGATATTTAGGAAGTGTTTGACTAAGCTTATAGGTTGATTAAACTAACTTATAAACACGTTTTCGCTTATGTACGCATTTAGTAAATATTCTAAGTACTTATAAACTAAATCAACCAAAAGTCATAAGTTGACCATGCCCAAATTATTAATTTCAGCATATGAAGACTTTTAGTTTTATCAAGTCTTTTACTATTTTGTCCTTTTTTTTTTAAAATCCCCAAAATACTTTTTGCCAAAATAAAACTGGTAAGTTCCTCTTCACTAACTATACATCGTTGCTCTTTTTCTTTACAAGGACACTTTTAGATTTGTAAATTTCTTTTATAAACAAATTAAAGTTATTTTAATCAGTTTAACAATAGAACAACTTATTGCCAAATATGTAACTCTTTATTACTTCCTCTGTCCCAATTTATGTGGTACTTTTCGTTTTTCGAGAGTCAAACAATTTAAGTTTTACCGGAAATTTGCACATGAAATCTTCAACTTTATCAAATGAAATTTATATATTTGTAAATTACGTAAAAAGTACTATAAGTCACAATAATTGATAATTCAAAATGTTTAAAAGATCTATGAAAAATTTAAGGTCAAATATAAACTTGTTTGAAACTCAAAATTCGAAAAATACCACATAAAATGGGATGGAGGGAGTATCAGTTTTAACACTTGTATCTAAAAATGTAATCTTTTTTTTATCTGGGTCAGTCCTCAGCACCTCGACTAATTCCATCTTATATCTATCACCTCCCACCAACCACAGATTCCAGGTAATTGTTAAGCATTAACACTTCCAGACAAATTATGCAGAGGCGGATCTAGAATTTGGAGGTCTTAGGTGCCACGTTGTCCAAGTAAGATAAATGGATCGGTTGCTTTGATTTTGGATTACAATTCAGGTTATTTAGATTCTTATAAACAAATCGATCAGACATGCATGTTAATAATATTTTGTTTTAGATATTTTAAGATAACTAAAAACATTCAATTTGTATTTCTTTTTAGAAATTAGAGGTCTTATTCTCTGAAACTTTGATTAAAAGAAGGACTTTCCACATTAAAAATTTGAGCTTGTATAAATCATCTACTAGTGTTAACTTAATCTATTCATATTTCATTGTCTTTTTGTGTTGTTGGAGATATATAGTAGAGAAAGAATAAAACTTGTAGTTTCAACCTAGACATCTTACTTAGCAAGAATATCGATGAAGATCGAAAGAACCTTTAAATTAAAAGAACTCTAATAATAATATTCATCATTTTTAAAACTTATATTTTTAAAAAAATATACTATTTAAATATATTCTTAGAGTAATATTTAGGTGATGTTCATAATTCAGTACTCATTAATTGATAAATAATATATCACTCATATCAAGAGATTAATAATTAGTGAAAGAGAAAGTTGAAAAAAATGAAGAATAAATTATGGCAAAAAAGATTCAATTTGAATTAATAAAGAATAACAAATAAATAAGAACAAATGGAAAAAAGAAAAAATACACTAAAGCACCTCACACATCATGTTTACGATTAATATTGTATGATTCTTTGTTAGATTGTACCCAATGGTGGATTTAGGATTTTGACGTGGTCGGTGCTCCAAGAAAAGCAAATCTTTAAAAATTTCAAAATAACACCATAGTGGGAATTGAACGTGCCCACAACACATGCAATATATGACTTGAGCACCCACAAACAACCACTACACCAAGCAACTACTTGTTGCATGGATGCTCACTATTTAGTTTTATACCATTTTTTCAAATTTTTATAGAAATATATAGTTCGATACGAGATTAATGGATGGTTGAGCACCCAGAGTCTTCAATATGGGTCCGCCCCTGAAATTATGTCTATAATATCATACTAAACAATAATTTTAAAGTACATTTTACATCAGATTTGCACCTCTAGTATAATAAATTCTTAGTTTTTTTTAATTATCTAGTAGCTCCATTTGTGCAAGATTTTTCTTAAATCCTCCTTTAAGGTGTTTTCTTTTTTTGCACATTTCAATAATTTGTGTTTCACCAATGGTCACTGACCTTCTTTAATGCTGACTAAAGCTTTTAGAAATGACGAGTCATAATTACACTTAATATTGAATATAAAGAAACTAAATAAAGAAAAATAAAGTAAGAAATCATACCTTTTATGTCTAATATAACTGTAATCTCTGTTATTTGCTAATCTAAAATTCTCTATCAACAGTTTCAAAAATAATGTTCACGTGTTCTTATTTTTGTATTCAGGAGAAAAAGACAAATATATCTCCAAACTATCGTAAATGATATGCAAATATACTCCTTCATATTTTTGGGACATTGGTGCCCCTACCGTCCAAAAACTAGAGCATATATATCCTTTATACTAACGGACATACACGTGTCATAATCTTATCCACCGACCCTACATTTATTAAATATCGAATCGACGGATAAGATTGTGCCACATGTCCCTATTTAGTCTTCCGTTAGAATGAATGACATATATGCTCTAGTTTTTGGACGGCAGAAACACCAATATCCCAAAAATATGACGAAAGGTATCTGCATACCATTTATGATAATCCGAGAGTATATTTATCATTTTTCCCTTTATACTATAATTACACCCCAAACAATATGTAACATTTGATTATTGCAATCTTTAGCCACACCACACCACACAACAATTGTCTTTTGATTATTCTTTTCAAAAAGCAACCATCTCAATCAATATATTTTCTACAACTACTTAAATAGTTATTTTCAAAGCATCAAAATAAATAGGGAAAATTATATAGAATAACAAACATTTAGTCTATGTTAGGTACTATAGCTACAGTTTAAGAAAATTATAATTCGTGGTTATAGTTTTCTCAATTCTTGTTATTCGCCTAATTTGTATAATTCATTTGATTTGTATAATTCGGTTACTGATTGTATAAATTCAGAATTTTGTATATACTTACTCTAGCTATTTGTATACGATTTATGAAAAAATCATAATAAATCACCCTATTTGTATATTGGCAAGCGAAATATACAAATAGAATTCTAAAAAAAATTCTAAATATATAAATACCGAATTTGTATATACTTACCTTATTTATATATTCATAAGAGAAATATACAAATAGACAGAAATATGCAAATCATAGCCTCCTCCATAGCAAACAAAAATATAGTTATAGAGCATAATTATCGAAACTATCTATTATGTCTATTATGTTTGTTATTTCTCAATTTTTTCTCTAAATAAATACTATAGAAATTCTGAAATACAGCCTACCATTTCCCTCAGAATCATCAACCTTTTCAGTTCTCAATGTAAGTACTCCTAGGATTGGTGGTCCCCTATATTTCATCTCCATAGTCAATTATTCTTTCAAACTCTAACACACAATTATCCATAATGTCTTCAAGTATTTTCAATCTCGCTCTCCTTATGTCACGATCCAGACCGTCGTGATTGACACCACATTAACACTCCGGTGGGAGAACCACTACTACAATCCAACCAAACAAATAATCTAAAAACTAAGGCATTTAAATCAAACACTAAGGAATCAAAAATAGAGTTCCCATAAACTCTAACAAAGTCTAACAATAATAAACTAACAATGTGAAAGAATAACCGAGAACCTAAAAGTCAATGTACCAAAACATTCTAACAATGAACCAAGTCTAAACAAGAAAGTGATAAAACCCCAACTAATGAACTAATCAACTAGCTAATACAAATGTCTAAGTCCGAAAATGGTGGACATAGACGAAAGAGAATCTCATGGTAGCCCGGAAGAATTGGCTCACCCTTGAATTTGAAGCGACGATCACTGATCTTCTAAGCGAGGTCTGTCAATAGCCGCTTGAAGATGCCCTGTACTCAACAAAAATAAGAGCAAGTGCAGAATCAGTACACCACCACAGTGTACTGGTAGGATCACACGGCTATCCTACTAGTGCAACATAAACAAGTCAAACAACATTATAATCACATGCATATATATCAATATATACAATATCATTTACGAACAACGAACAACTTTACATTTATGTCAAATCATTGGTCCTCTCATGGAACCCAAACCCAAATAGTTAGCATGCCGGAACGTGGCAACCGATCCCATATTTATGCCAGAACGTGACAATTGATCCAAGTTAGTTATGCCAAAACGTGGCAACCGATCCCATTTACACACCACAATCACAATCACAAGTATATCATCAAGATCATACAGTTAAGTCATGATTTCATGGCATTCATCAATTATTTAGCTCATTTACAACAAGTGTGATCAACATTACAACATTCATACATATACAAGTTTCATAATGAAGCAAGAACAAGCATACATCACACAATTATAGACTCGCAACCATCACCTACCTCGAAACAAGCTTGAAATCCTAAGAAACTTGATCCTTCCCTTTTCGAATTCGTTTTTCTTGTTCTTGGTCTACAAACAATTAATATAATACGGGAATCAATAAACAATCATTAATTACTCGAATTACTAACAATTTATAAACCCTAGGTCAAACCCATGATTCCAATTAACCTATTTAGGGTTGTTTCTACCATAGAATCTATAACAAAACCCTCCCCTATAAATATTCACTCATTATATTACGTTCTACGGATCGAAAAATGGATTTGGGGAGTGAAAAGTTTACCTTTAACCTCAAGAGTGGTGAAAAATGAGTAGAAGTCGTTGGGAGTCGTTCCTTGGCTCAAAAAGTCAAAAAATGCATAATGAGGTTGTTTAGGGGTTTACTAACGACTTTAATTCACGTTGAGTCCGCCACAACGGCCACCACCCCGCCACAACGGCCCCACCAAAGTGGCAAAACCCAGCGCCAAAGTAGCATTCTTGAGACAGAGAGTTATTTCAAGGATTCCAAAATTCAATTTCACAAATCACTTTTAACTCACGATGCTCTGTAAATACCCTTTTACGCTAAGATCGATTTCGGGAGTTCTACTCACCTGAATTCAATTCCATAAAGTCGTACGGATTCCTTAACGAGTTATCTAATTACTTATGTAATCAAAATCATAAATGATTCACCCAATTGTTACCAGATTTCCCTACACCTCAATGACTCCAATTTCGTCCAAATTTGGACAAGGTTGGGAAAATTCAAATACTACGAAAAAGTTTTTCAGCCCCAAATTTTCCCCCGTTAGCTTTTTCATAACGACGGAAATATGTCGTTACAATAGATATCAATTTACCCGTCACTCGTCCCCGAGTGACAAAACTTAGGAAAATAGGCTAAGGAAGGAATGAAGTAGTACTTGAATCGACGAACAATTGGGGATACTTGTCTCACATGTCTCTCTCGATTTCCCAAGTAGTTTCCTCAACTGGACGATGCTTCCATTGAACTTTCACGGACTTAATCTCCTTGGTCCTCAACTAGCGCACATCACGATCAAGGATTGCAATCAGTTCTTCCTCATGTTGGAGGTCCTTGTCTAACACAATTGAGTCTCACTTAATGATATAATCCCCGTCACCATGATACCTCTCCAACATGGATACATGAAATACCGGATGAACACTCGATAAATTAAGAGGTAAAGCCAGTCTATACGCCACCGATTCCACACATTCAAAAATTTCAAATGGACCAATGTATCTAGGACTTAGCGTACCCTTTTTACCAAATCTCATTACCCCTTTCATGGGTGATACATTAAGAAGAATATTTTTCACCGGATTGAAACGCCATGTCTCTTACCTTATGATACGCATACTTCTTTTGTCTACTCTGGGTTGCTAGGAGCTTGGCTTAAATACTCCTCACCTTATCTTGAGCATCCTTCACTAAATCAACCCCCAGAGGTTTCACATCGCCAGCCTTAAACCATCTTATGGGTGATCTACATCCCCTCCCATAGAGTGCCTCAAATGGTGCCATATCAATGCTGGAGTGATAACTATTATTATAGGAGAATGCACACAAAGGTAAGAACTTATCCTGATGCCTTCAAAAATCAATCACACATTCCCTCAACATGTCTTCCAACACTTAAATAGTCATCTCTGACTGTCCGTCTGTCTGTGGATGGAGGGTTGCACTAAAAGTGAGTTGTGTGCCTAATTCATTAGGCAATTTCCTCCAAAACTTAGATGTTAATTGGGTACCACGGTTAGAGATGATAGAGAGGGGCAGCCCATGCAACCTCACTATCTCTTTCACATAAACTTTAGTCAATTGTTTAGCATTATAATCTATTTTTACCGAAATAAAATGGGCTAACTTGGTCAATCGATCAACCACTACCCAAATAGAATCAAACATTTCCAAAGTCTTGGGAAAACCAACCACAAAATCCATGGCTATTTTTTCCCACTTCTATTTCGGAATTGGCATTCTTTAAAGTAAACTTGTAGGCCTTTGATGCTTATATTTCACTTGTTGATAATTTTGACACTTTGCCACAAACTCCGCTATGTCTTTCTTCATGTCCGGCCATCAATAAATTCGCTTCAAATCTCTATACATCTTGGTCACGCTCGGATGAATAGAATATCACGAACCATGAGACTCCGCCAATAATTTCTCAATCAGTCATCTACTCTAGGAACACAAATTCTCCCTTTAAAATTGAGCACACAATCCGCATCAAGAGTTCTCTCTTGTGCCTTACCAATTACAGTCTTCTTTCTAAATTCCTCCAAATTCTGATCTTCAAATTGTTTGGCCTTGATCTCTTCAATGAAAGTGACCCTTACCTCAATACTAGCTAGCACCCCACATCTTTCTGAGATGCCCAACTACATAAACTTAGACTCTAAGGTCTGAATTTCTTTAGCCAAAGGTCGCTTGGCTACACTTAAGCAAGCTAAACTACCCATACTTACCGCTTTTTGACTCAAAGCATTTGCCACTGCATTAGCCTTGCCCGGATGGTATTAGATGGTCACATTATAATCTTTAAGTAACTCCATCCACCTTCACTGTTTCAAATTCATATCCTTTTGAGTGAACACATACTGCAAACTATAATGATCAGTAAACACTTCACACTTAACACCATAGAGGTAATGTCACCATAACTTAAGAGCAAACACTACCACTGCTAATTCTAAATCATGCGTTGGATAATTCCTCTCATGCACCTTCAATTGACGCGAGGCATAAGCTATGACATTCGTATCCTGTATCAACATAACACCCAAACCATAATGTGAAGCATCACAATAAACAATAAAATCTTTACCTTCAATCGGTAATGCTAGAATATGTGCGATGGTCAAAAGAGTCTTGAGCTTTTGAAAGCTCTCCTCACAATTTTCAGTCCATTCGAATGGTATCTCTTTTTTGGTCAAATTAGTCAAGTGTGTGGCGATAGAAGCAAAGTTCTTCACAAATCGATGATAATAGCTAGCGAGCCTAACAAAACTCCTAACTTCCATCAAAGAGCTAGGCCTAGCTGAATTCTTAACCGCCTCAATCTTTTAGGGATCTACCATTACCCATTTTTTTAAAACTACATACCCCAAAAAATGCAACCGATTCAACCAAAATTCACACTTAGAAAATTTAGCATAAAACTTTTGCTTCCCAAGAACACCCAAAACACTATGAAGATGGTTGACATGCTCTTTCTCACTTTTTGAATAGACCAAAATATCATCAATAAAGACTATAATGAACGAATCAAGAAATGGTTTGAACACCCCATTCATTAAACTCATAAAAGTTGTAGGCACATTGGTCAAACCAAACGACATAACCAAAAATTCATTATGCCCATAGCGAGTTCTAAATGCCATCTTGGGCACATCCTTAGGGCTAATTTTTAATTGATGGTAACCGGATCTTAGATCAATCTTAGAGAAAGCTGATGCACCCTGCAATTGGTCAAAAAGATCGTCTATTTGAGGCAAGGGATACTTATTTCGAATAATGACTCTATTCAATTGCAAATAATCTATACACATCCTCATGCTACCATCATTTTTCTTAACAAACAAAATTGGGGCACCCCATGGGGAAGCACTAGGATGAATAAATCATTTATCAAGAAGCTCTTGGATTTAAGCCTTAAGCTTTCTTAATTCTGCCAGATCCATGCGATATAAAGGGATAGAAATAGAGCGCGTACAAGGCTCTAAATCAATGTAAAAATCTATATATCTATCCGGAGGCATACCAGGCAAGTCTTTAGGAAACACTTCACTAAATTCAGACACCACAGGAATAGACTCAATGGATGGAGCCTCAATCTCAACATCTCTAATATGAGCCAAATAAACCAAACAACCCTGCTCTACCAATTTACTAGCCCTAATGGAGGATATAATCTTAGCTTGTTAAGCTTGTACACCCCTTCCCACTCTACTTTTTCCCTTTCCAAAATTTCTAGAGTTACAAACTTAGTATTACAATTAAGCACAGCATAATAGGGGGACAACCAAGTTATGCCTAAGATTATGTCAAAGTCAATCATATCCAAAATCACTAAATCAGCCAAGTCTGAAATTCCATAAACAAAATAGGACAAGCACGATAGACATAGGTAACTATGACTAACTCTCCAACTGGGGTAGAAACACGAATAGGGGAATCAAGAATATCACAAATCATATCAAAATTTAAGGCAAATCTCATGGATACATATGAATAAGTAGAACCCGGATCAAACAAAACATTAGCCATCCGATCACAGATAAGAATAATACATGTGATCACCACATCAGATGCCTCCACTTCATTCTTTGCCCGAAAAAGCATAACACTGATCCCTATCATCATGATGAGCCACTTTCCTACCTGGTTGTGCGTTACCCCTACCTTCGTTACCATTAGCATTTCCTCTACCTCCACGGCCTCTCTGACTACCTCCTCGCCCACCTTATGAACGTCCTCGACCATTATTACCATTCCCCATGGGTACCACTACTCTATACTGATGTTGCGCGGAATCTAACACACATAGGTGGGGATAATCTCTCCTCATATGCCCAGGTACTCCACAGTTGTAACAAGTACGATCAAAAAATGGTTTGTCGCCCGTCGAAGGCGCGACTCCCTACTATCCTGAAAATTATGAGATGGAGTTTCCGAGTAACTACCTGTAGAGGCGGGCATGGTGGACTGAATTGGCTTGGCTACAAGCGTTGGCCTTTCGGATCCCTTGGAATAAGAACCTTGAAAGTTACCCACAAGCATTAGTGGATTTCTTGGCAGACCATCTGATACCGGATGATTGGGAGTTAACTAATGAGCTTCCTGATGAATATGTGATGCTATTAAAATTCAACCTCCTTGGAAAATGTACTTTGATGGGGCTGCACATCATGGTGGAGCTGGCGCTGGTGTAGTGCTCATCACTTCACAAGAAGAGATTCTACCATTCTCCTTTACTTTGAAGTAATGTTGCTCCAATAATCTCGATGAGTACCAAGCGTTTATATTTGGACTTGAAATGGCCGTCGACATGAAGCAATTACAGTTACAAGTCTTTGGTGACTCTCAGTTGGTGATCAATCAACTCTTGGGAAGTTATGAAGTGAAGAAGCCTGAATTGCGTCCTTATCATGAATATGCTCAAAAGTTGATAGGATGGCTTGGAGATGTAACGCTTCAACATGTACGTAGAAAGGAGAATAAGAAAGCTGATGCATTGGCTGCTCTAGCTTCAACGCTAACCCTTCTTGATCAAACACAAATGACCATTTGTCAAAAATGGATAATAACACCGCCAAATGTGGAAAAATATATAGAAAGTGAGCTTGAACATCTCGTTACCATTTCTGAAGCCGTAAAGGAAGATTTGAGACAACCCATTATTGACTACATGACTTCAAGAAAATCCAAGAAAAAGGGCTGCCATTTGTCGTTGTGCACCTCGTTTCCTTTACTACAAGGACACATTATATAGAAGATCATTTGAGGGTGTACTATTACGATGTTTAGGAGAGGAAGAAGCAATTCAAGCTCTGCAAGAATCACACTTAGGAGTATGTGGATCACATCAATCTAGACCGAAACTCCACTTTCACATAAAGAGGATGGGGTATTATTGGTCAACCATGGTGAATGATTGCTTAGATTATTCTCGGAGCTGCGATGCTTGTCAATTCCATGCGAATTCCATACATCATCCTCCCGAAGTATTACACCCAACTATCGCATCTTGGCCATTTGACGCTTTGGGATTGGATGTTGTGGGACCACTACCAAATCTTGTCTGCAACAAATTACTTCTCAAAATGGGCTGAAGTTGTCGCTCTTAAAGAAGTGAAGAAAGAGAATATTGCAAATTTTATCCAGGTGAATATCATATATCACTTTGGCATCTCTCGCTACATAATAACAGGCAATGGCAAGCCATTGGATAACAAGTTAATGAATAAGATTTATGATCTCTTTGGCTTTAAGCAACGTAAATCTTCTATGTATCATGCTGCTGCCAATGGTCTTGCTGAAGCATTCAATAAGACTCTAAGCAACCTCCTGAAGAAAGTTGTCTCCAAGTCTAAACGGGATTGGCATGAAAGAATGGAAGAAGCTTTGTGGGCATATAGGACAACATACCACACACCAACTCAAGCAACACCATATTCACTTGCATTTGGAGTTGAAGCAGTCTTGCCACTTTAGCGTCAAATACCTTTCTTAAGACTTGCCATTCAAGAAGGGCTCACCGAAGAAGAAAATGCTCGACTGCGTCTTGCTGAGTTAGAAGCACTTGATGAAAAGAGGTTAGAAGCCCAACAAAATCTTAAATGTTATCAAGCTCGTCTATCTCGTGCTTTCAATAAGAAGGTTCGCTTGAGGTGTTTCCAAGTTGGAGACCAAGTTCTCGCGGTAGGAAGACCCATCATTACTTCACACAAGTCTAGGGGGAAATTTACCTCAAAGTGGGATGGACCATATGTCGTACAAGAAGCATATTCACATAGTGCTTACAAGCTTGTTGATGCAGATGGCGTAAAGATCGGTCTTATTAATGCAAAATTCCTAAAGAGGTACTACCCTTGAAGTAAAATAATTCTCTTTAAGGTATAAGCCTAAACTGCATGTCACTCATGGCCCGCAAGAGTATAAACTGTGTATGGCACAATAAAAAAATAATCACTTACTCCCCCAGAACTACGTTGTGACTTGATCCTCTTCATTGAGGTACTTACGCGCTTAGAATATATCCTAAGTTTTGTTGCATGAGTGTAAAAAAACCACATATTCCCACTCGATCTGTCACATGACAGTCAAAGCAATAAGTATTTTGTTTTATCTTTTGTCTTATCAAACTTTAGACTTGTACGAAGTATTGATTGGTCAATAGATGGGGGAAAACCCTTATAAAATATGAGTTTCTTTAACAACATGCTTGAAGTTTCTTTAAATTCAGCCTAGTATACAAACTGAAGTCTTCAAATTCTTCAAGTTTGCAAGTTGAAGTCTTCAAAATTAAAAAAAAATCTACAAGCTAGAAGTTGAGATCTTTAAATCAATCAAGTTTGCGAGCTAAAGTCTTCAAATTCTTCAAGTCTACAAGTTGAAGTTTTCAAAATTAAAAAAAAAATAATCTCCAAGTCTTCAAGTTGAAGTCTTCAAAATTAAAAAAAAATCTCCAAGTCTAGAAGTTGAGGTCTTCAAATCAAATCAATCAAGTTTGCAAGCCGAAGTCTTCAAATTCTTGAAGTCTGCAAGTTGAGGTCTTCAAATTCTTTAAGTCTGCAAGTTGAAGTCCTCAAGTCTGTAAGTTAAAGTCTTAAATCAATTAAATTTTCAAGTTAAAGTCTTCAAATTCTACAAGATGAAGTCTCAAATCAATCAAGTTTCAAAGTTGAAGTCTTCAAATCAATCAAGATTGTAAGTTGAAGTCTTCAAATTATTCAAGTCTGAAAGTTGAAATTTTCAAGTCTTGACCATAAAGTTACCTTTCCTTAAGGTGGGGATGCGTATTCATCCTCTTTTCACCTTAAGGATACCATAAAGTTATCTTTCTTAAGGTGGAGATGTGTATCCATCCTCTTCTAGCTTTAAGAATACCATAAAGTTACCTTTCTTAGGGCGGGGATGTGTATCTATCCACTTTCGCCTTAAGAATACCATAAATTACCTTTCTTAGGGCGGAGATGTGTATCTATTTGCTTTCGCCTTAAGAATACCATAAATTACCTTTCTTAGGACGGGAATGTGTATCTATCCGCTTTCGCCTTAAGAATACCATAAATTACTTTTTTTAGGGCGGGGATGTGTATCTATCCGCTTTCGCCTTAAGAATACAATAAATTACCTTTCTTAGGGCGGGGATGTGTATCTATCCGCTTTTGCCTTAAGAATACCATAAATTACCTTTCTTAGGGTGGGAATGTGTATCTCTCCACTTTCGCCTTAAGAATACCATAAAGTTACCTTTCTTAGGGCAGGGATGTGTATCTATCTGCTTTCACTTTAACAATACCATAAAAGTTACCTTTCTTAGGGCGGAGATGTGTATCTATCATCTTTTCGCCTTAAGAATACCATAAATTTCCTTTCTTAGGGCGGGGATGTGTATCTATCATCTTTCACCTTAAGAATCGCATAAAGTTACTTTTCTTAGGGTGGGGATACGTATCCATCCTCTTTTCGCCTTAAGAATACCATAAAGTTACCTTTCTTAGGGCGGGGATGCGTATCCATCCTCTTTTCGCCTTAAGAATACCATAAAGTTACCCTTCTTAAGATGGGGATGAGTACTCATCCCTTTGTGTCATAAGACTACCTTCTCCACAGATCATCCTTTGAAGCCTACCTACAAAAAGGGGGGAAGACAACACAAAGAAAACACAAGTAGAGGAGAAATTGTTACCTGTCAAGTTCAAGATCAAGTCCAAGTTCAAGATCAAGATAAATCCCAAGTTCAAAATTAAGCTCAAGAGCCCTTGAATTTATATTCGAAAAGGTGAATTCAGAGGAATCATAGAGATTGCAACATTCACATTTTGAAATAATAAAACGATTGCTGCATAATTTTCCGTTCTTGATTATTGTTTTCTCAATGCAAATTTTATTATCAACAAAAAGATTACATTAAAAAATAGCTATAATTACAATTATTGTTTTTTTTTTTCATAAAATGAATTGTCTCAACAAATTGTAATAGTCTGTGCTTGTCTATTGTTGACTTTGCACACTTCTTAAAAAAGTATAAATAGAAAGGTAACTTTACCATATTACCCTATGAATAATGTCTTAAAAAATGTAATAAGAAAAAGAGTATAATTAGTAATAAGGGTAAATTAAGAACTAAATGTATAAATTATCCATTAATTTTATAAAATAGATAAGTATTGTTGGACATTCTAAAATAATATATTGTACAATTATTATTGGATGGAGAGAGTATATTTTTGAGAAATGCTATAACGATATAACATCAAAAGTGAAGAGTGCGCGACTTAGGTAATTTAAACTTTCACCCCAAACTTCTTTCGAAATCTGATTTTTCAAAAATATCAGAAATTTATGGCTCACCAACTGTGTGTTTTTTTTCTCTTAAATTTGATCCGATAAAGTAAGGATACTTTTGCCGTACTAATAGCAATGTTCAAGTCCGATAGTTCCTTTAAGTTCCCACCAATAACCCGGTTGACTGTAAAAGACTCTGTATCCATCAAGCAATCTGATAGCAAAGACAACAATGGCGTTTCCAAGCTCAAATCCCCAGATCCACTTATCAATGGTTAATGTAGCAAATTTTGTATCCATCAAGCTATGTGGTGAATCCAATTACATTCCATGGAAAACCCAGATTATTTGTCTCCTTCAAAGTCATGATTTATTTGGATTCGTTGATGGAACAATCCAATTTTCTCTACAGACCATTGCTCCTGGCGATGACGATGACGATGAGCCCAAAGAAGAGGAAAAAGGGGAAGAGATGGGAAATGAGGAAGATAAATTGCAAAGGAAAAGGAATGATGGATTTGTTAAAGGATGGATCTTCGGTTCTCTTAGTGATCAACTTCTTCAGGATAAAGTGGTTCATAAATTAGATTCGGCTAGAGAGGTTTGGTTGGTTTTAGAGAAACTTTACAGCCCTAAATCTCAAGGTAAGAAATCCCCATTCTGCTACTACTATAAAATTTTGTACTATTGAAACCTCCCCTAATCTAACCTAGTATATTTGTTTTCTGGAAATATAAATTCATAAAAGTTAATCTCTTTGTTTTAAAAAGACCTAATTTCTTTTGGAAAAATCTTTTGATCAGAAAAATTTGGTCAGAATTTGATACATTTGATATAACTTTAATTTATTATCATAAGATTGAGTTCTTTTTTCTTTTTTTTAAACTTTGTTCCAAATCAAACTAGATCACTTTTTTTGAAACGGAAGAAGTATTACCTAAAATAATTTGGAAGCCTCGAAGAAGGAGAAATTCTTCTTTGAAATTTGATTAAACAAACTCTAAATGATCAGATTTTTATAAAGTATAATGGGAGTAAAAACATAATGGAAGCATTGATTTTATACTTGCTTTTTTCTAAAATTCACCATATTAAGTTATTATTATTACTCTCTCCGTTTTAAAATAATTGAATTATTAAGACATTTTTTATATAAAGACAATCACCACTGAAATTGTTTTGAATATTCAAAAAAACACCTTAACTTAGTGGACGTCCTATTATCCATAAAAAATATTAAATATCTTTGTAAATAATCCATTCTGGCCCATTTTCCCCCAACGTTTGTGAACACATAAATATCAGCGTGTGAACATGTCAATTTACCTCCCAAAACCAATTTTAAAAATGTCATATTTCAGTTAATTTCTCTATTAATTAATTAATCTTTTAATACATCATCTTCCCCAAAATTTCAACAGAGTTTATTCTTTAGATCTGTGATCAAACACACTGTAAATTGCGATTTCATCCAAAAAAGACGAACACGATAGTTTCACAATACAAGGTATCATTGTACAAGAGAGAACACAAATTTTGGTAATTAACGACACAAATCAAAATTAGAATCTTTGTACTAAATTTCGACAACAATGTCTATCATTAATTAAGACACTAGCTTCCCCAAATTTTCAATAGAATTTACTTTTTGAGTTTACTATCAAACTTACTGTAAATTACAATTTCATATGAAAAAGATGAACACAAAATGACGGTACAACGATCTTGACCTATCTTTATTTTTCTAGTGGTGGATGGGTAAATTAGCTTCCATTGTCGCCGAAGCTCAAAAAAATATATCCCTAAACATGTGTTTCCCCAACAAATCACAAATACATGAAGAAAATAATATGGTTTTTATCAAATACTAGATAAATATGAAATCCTAACCTATTTACCTTCAATCCCTTGTTGATTTAGTTAAAATGTCGAGCAAATTTAATGAAAAAGAAGAGAGAATGTGAAAAATGAAAAAGAAAAGAGATGGAAGTGCTTTTGTTAAGATTCGGGTTGGGTTATCCTCACTTTTATTTATTTTTTAATTTAATTAAAATGGGTCAAGGGGATGGCCATCACGTGCTCTTCATAGATGAGAAAATGGGTCAGAATGATCTATTTTCAAAGATATTTAATAATTTTATCGGGTAATAGGACGCGCCCGCATAGTTAAGGTGTTTTTTTGAAGATTCTGGCAGTGTTGTAAAAAGCGCAAAAAAGCGCGCTTAAAGCGAGAAGCGAGGCGAGGCGAGGCCCTTGCGCTTTTATTTCATGAAGCGAGGCGACATTGAAAAGGCGCTCGCTTCTACTGTAGAAGCGAGAAGCGCAAGAAAAGCAAAAGCGTAAAAAAAGCGCGCTTAATTTGAAAAAGCGCTAATTAGGGTTTCTTTTTTTTTTTTTTTTTTTTTTTGATAAAGGTAATGTTATCTAATTAGGGTTTCTTTTTTTAAAATTTTAAGTTTTTTTTTTTAAATTGCTGAAATCCTTTTTTTTTTTTTTTTTGATAAAGGTAATGTTATCTAATTAGGGTTTCTTTTTTTAAAATTTTAAGTTTTTTTTTTTAAAATTGCTGAAATCCTTATGCAACTTAAAATACCCTTACGCGACTTCAATTTTTTTTTTCTGTTCTTCTTCTCGTCTAAGAAGTTGCGACTGCTCTTCTCCTTCTCTTCTTCTTCTTCTCTGCTGCTGTAAGTTATCTTCCTCTTCTCTTCTTCTTCTCGTTTTCTCTTCTTCTTTGTGTCTCCTCTCTGATTTTTTTTCTATTTTTGGTTCTTTGCCCGTGGTTGCCCTTCGCTGTAAGTTCTCTTCTTCTTCTTCTTCTCTTCTTCTCTGCGAAAATCGCTTTGCTGATCTCGCTCTTTTTTTTTTTTTTTTTGGGTTCTTCTTTGGGTGTTTTCTATATTTTTATTGCTTTGTTTTTTTCCAATTTCGTTTCTTCTTTCTTTTTCAATCTCTATTACCGACTGTTTTTTTTTTTCAATTAATATTCTTGTCTGTTTTTTCCAATTCTTTTCTTTATCTGTTTTCTTTTTATTTCTATACGGTGGATGTGATCGATGATGTGTGTATGCTTCTTCTGCTCTGTTTTTTTTTTTTAATTTCAATACGGTGTGATCAAGCTCTCGGTTCTTTGCTCTTAAATCTTAATAGTCTTTATTTTTCTTACTTAGTAAATTTGTTGTTTTGTTACTAAGTGACACTTCTTTTTGCTTGTAGTAACTAGTGAAGTTGTATTTTCTTATTCAAAATGTCACAAAAAGGGATCCGGCTTGGGCGTATGGAACTCCTATGGGTAGTAACACAAAAGTTAAATGTAGCTTTTGTAATGTGACATACAATGACGGAATATTTCGTCACAAAAAGCATCTTATCGGTGGCTATAGAGATGTAAAAGTATGTCCGAACGTCCCGGATAAAGTGAAGGAAGAGATCAAAGAATATTTGTTGAAGAAAAATGAGTTTAAAATTCAAATGAACCATGAAGCATCCATGGTTAATCTTGTTGATAATGATGAAATGGATGATGATGAAGTTGAAGTGAATATGCCAATGGGGCCTCCCTCAAAGCATCAAAGGATGCCTTCAAGTAGTGGGAGTGGGTCTTCCATCAATAGCACTACCAAGGGTCCTATGAATCTCTATTTCTCGCAAAAACCAAACGAAAAGAGAAAAGGTGGACCTATTGACTTAGAATCTTCTAGAAAGATTTTGAGGGATCGTGCTGTATCTGCTTTTGCTAGGTGGATGTATGATGCAGGGCTTCCTTTCAATTGTGTTAATTACACAGAGAGTTTTGGTGAATTCATTGAGGCAGTTGGCCAATATGGCCCTGGAATGAAGCCCCCCACCTATCATGAGGTAAGAGTTCCTTTTCTAAAAAAGGAGGTGGAAAAGACAAACAAGATAGTAGAAGAACATAAGGTTTAATGGAAAACGTATGGTTGTTCCATTATGATGGATAAATGGACAGCAAGGAATGGAAAAATGGTCATTAATGTTTTGGTGAATTCTCCAAGAGGGAGTGTGTTTCTTGAATCTTATGATGCTAGTGACTCTTCTACCGATTCTAATAAGATGTTTAACTTGTTTGAGAAGACTATCATGAAGATAGGCGAGGAAAATGTGGTACAAGTTGTGACTGATAATGCAAGTGAGAACAAAAAAGCGGGTTGAAGGGAGTGTTCCCACATATTTTCTGGACTCCTTGTGCTGCTCACTGTATCAACTTGATGTTTGGTGACATTTTCAAAGAAGCCCCGTATTCTACAGGTGAACTTGAGTCTTGATATTTAATTTTCTTTTTTAAACTTTATGTTAGTTTCTTTACATTTTAACTACCATTTTTTTTAACGTTTTGGTAAGGTCATTAAGGTACATGCTTATATCAATCAAAGGGCATTGTTGTTGAATATGATGAGGAGATACACAAAGCAAAGAAATTTGGTAAAACCCGCCAAAACAAGATTCGCAACAGACTTTTTGACTTTGTATAGTTTTTATAAGCAAAAGAAAAATTTGAGAACTTTGTTTATGTCAACCGAATGGAATGAGAGTATCTATTCAAAGGAAACTCTTGGTAAAGAAGTTGCGAGACACATCATTAGTCCATTTTTTTGGAATGACGTTGTTCAAGCACTTAGAGTTGGTGGTCCTTTAATTCATGTACTTCGTATGGTGGATGGGGAGAAAAAACCACCAATGGGTTACATTTATGAAGCCATGGATAGGGCCAAAGAAAGTATTGAAAAGGCATTCAATTATGATACAAGGAAATATAAGAGTGTTTTTGAAATCATTGACGCAAGGTGGACAGATCAACTTCATCAACCTTTGCATGCAGCGGGACACATTTTGAACCCAGGGCTCTAGTATAAAAATAATGACATGAAGACTTTAACTGAAGATGTGTGGCAGGGATATCATAAATGTGTTGAGAGGATGGTCCCAGATAAAAATTTGCAAGACAAAATAGGGGAGGAGCTTGGTGTGTACATGAAAGCGGATGGCCTACTTGGAATTGAATCGGCCATTAGAGCTAGAACCTTAAGGTCACCAGGTGAGAATTTCATCTTTTAATTGTGTTTAAAGCTTCAACTTTTAAGTTATTACACATCTTTTAAAATAACTCTTCTACAGTTGAATGGTGGATGCAATATGGTCATAATGTCCCAAACTTGCAACATTTTGCTATCAGAGTGCAAAGTTTAACTTGTAGCGCATCCGGTTGTGAGAGAAATTGGAGCGTGTATGAACATGTGAGAAACTACATTACATTATTACTAAATTAATAGGTATCATAATCATCCTAAGTCCTCCTATTAATTCCTTTCTACTATGTGCGATTCATAGTAAAAAGAGAAATAGGCTTGAGTTGACACGCCTCAATGATCTAGTGTTCATCAAATATAATAGAACATTGGCGCGTCGTTACAATGCTCGTAATACCATTGATCCAATTTTGTTGGATAATATTGATGAGGCAAATGAATGGTTAACCGGAGCACCCCAAGATCACCAAGATGAAGAAGTGTATGAAGGAGAAAGTCTCACTTATGGTGATGTTTCTATGGCAAGTGGTGTTGAGGAGAATATTTATAGTTTTAGGGGGAGTACTTTAAGGGGCAATGAAAGAGGAGCTAGAGGTTCCAGTTCAAGTCGAAACCTTGTTGACGAGCCTTCTGATGATGAAGAAGATGATGACCAAGTAGAACCCTTGGTTATGGCACTTGAAGAGTTTGAGGATCTTGTTGAAGAATAGGAGTTTGATTCTTTTGTGATTTAATTATGTTTTTTACTTTTTGCTTTATATGTTATGACTTATGAGTATTATTGACTATCTATTTACTTTTAATCTAAGAATATATTACCTCTATTCAGTTATTTAATATTTTTTTATTTTTATACTAAATATCGCTTTACTTAAAAAAAGCGCGCGCTTCGCTTCTCGCTTCTGTGAAGCGATCCCTTGTCGCTTTTTTCCGCTTCTCGCTTCCCAAAACACTGGATTCGGGACAACTTTAGTGGTGATTTTATGTCTTTTCTCTTTAAATTAACTTAATTGTTCAACCTTCAAGACTATTTTCAAAATATTCTTTCATTTTACCCTTCATTTGGATTTTCTATGTGATGAGTTCAAGAAACTTTAATTGTTTTGAATTACTTTAAAATTAATTTGACAATAATCAATAAGGGCAAAAATAAAAAGTAATGTATAATTTATGTCATAATCTTCTTTTTTTTAAAGGATGTGAAACATCCCAACAATTCAATTATTTTGAAATGAAAGGAGCATAATACTCCGCTATGTCCATCTTGACTTTCTACTATACTAAAAATAGTGTTCAACAATACTTGTCCAGTTTGGAAAACCAAGAGATAATTTATCCTTTCTTTTTAATCTATTTTACCTTGATATTAAGTATTATTCAATATCTAGTACATTTTCCAAAAGCTTTAAAATTTGATATATTCAAAGGGTAATATTAATATTACCTCTATTATTTATTGTTTCTTTAAGGTGTGTATCAAATCTATTGGTGGACATAGAGAGTATTAGATAAGTTGGTTGTCTAGAAAAATAATAATTCCTTTGTTCTTATTTATATGTCATCATTTTAGATTTTACATCGCTTAAGAAACTATGTAAGTTTATCATTGTGCCCTTATTTAGTGTCCTCTTGAAGTCAAGTATTCAATAAATGAACATAAATGAATTTATTTTGATTAATTAAATTGACTGTTGAACATAAATTAATCATTTAGTTTTTCTATATTTATCAAATTCATACTTTCAAAACTAATAACTTCCGATAGTAAAATAGGAAGAGTATTGATATCTATGTATTGATTTGTGAAATGACAAATATTAAGAAATATATATTTTTAATAAGAACAACATAATTAGAAACGGAGAGAGTAATTTGACATGTTTAGTTAGTTAGATACTTTAGACTGAAAACAAGTAATTATTTCAAGACAAGGATAAATTATTTTGTGATATTATTTTAACCAACTATAAAATAACATTATTTTAAAATATATTTTAAAATTAATTATCATTTATTCCCCGTACTAATGAGATCTTAAAGTTTTCTGCTTTAATAGAAATGTGTTGTAAATTATCATTGGTATCTCGAATTTTTTGTCAAAACTTACAAGTTTTATGACCAAACAAATTTTGTTGAAAATTACTTGCAATATGTATGAACAAACGGGTCCTATATAGAAAGCCACTGTTGTGCGTGCAATCTTATAACTAAATGATTCTTAGCCATTTCCGGATACAATTTGGTGAGCTTTAATTAGGGGGCAGGGGGTTGAAGGAGAAGAAAGAGGAGTGATTCATGCCACATCAGTGGTTTGTGTCTAATCGGTACATCATGAGCTAATATTAGGTGTTCGATAACTATAAACTTTAGTTCAGATATCTAAATGAAAAATTCGGACAAATTTAGGGGGTTATGTATGTATACAACAAGAATGTTATAAAATGTTTATTGACTATCTTAATTGGGAAAAATTTGCTATTAAGGATTTAAGTAGTAATGTAGTATATAGTGGTTGTATAAAGATAACATAGTTTAGCTTATTATACCTGATTAGTTATTGTTTTTATCAGAGTCTAATATCTTAGATACCTACATGTAATTACCTTATATGTCATACTTTTTTACTCCATGTTGGCATAGAACTTAAATTCATACTTAGTAAAATGGTAGCTAGCTCTTGGTTTGTCATTGTACAGATGGTAGCAGTATCAAGCGTGCTGAAAGCACTGAATCAAAGAGAGATTATAGTTGGTACTTGCCACTATATAGAGCTTCATTAAGTGGAGATTGGAAGAAAGCAGAAGAATTCTTGAAACGAGATGAAGAAGCAAGTAGAGCTCAAATTAACTCTCTTTTACAGACAGCACTCCATGTAGCAGTTGGAGTGAAGGGTGTAAAAGGCAAGCATTTCGTGAAGAAGTTGGTGGCGACTATAAAAAACAAAGAAGATTTAACCATAAGGGATTGCCTTGGTGAAACTGCTCTTCATTATGCTGCTAGATTTGGCAACTTAGACGCAGCTAAAATCCTTGCAACCAGTTATCCTCGTTTACTAGATATTGATTGTTTCGATGGTCTATATCCAATCCATTATGCAGCTGAATATGGATACTTTTCTGTGGATGTGTTTGCTTACTTCTTGAGTGTCACTAAAGACTCTGCTCCTTATACTGGCCTTAAAGGTGTTAGGCTTCTCTACAGATTAATCCACTCAGACTTGTATGGTAAGCATTCACCATCCCTTATGTTCTCTTAATTTCTTTCTCTCTTACTGTTATCATAATGTATGTATTTGGGTGACGCCGGAAAGAGGGAAAGGGATTTAGGGGATTTCTGGTTGAAATGACAAAGAAGTTCCTAATTTTGATTAGTTGTCCAGAAATAGTAACGAATTTCGGGGAAATTAAAAATTGGGAGGCTGCTAAGTTATTACCTTCATGTAGTAGATTGATGTATTAGTTAATTGAATGAAGAATTAGCAAGAAAGTTGTTAGAAACTAATTCAGCTTGTTAGTTGAGTTTGAGAGGTAATTCTTGTAGGAAATATAGAAGGAGAAAACTTTTTTTTAGAGAATGCTCAAGTTTTATATAGGCTACTTAAAGCCACTTGAGATGATTAGAAACATTAATTACATCTCCATTTATACTAGTAAAATGTAAAACCAAAGGTCTTGCACAAATAACTAGATACATGTATCACAATTAATTAGATACATGTATTACAAACTCCTAAAAGACTTCTTGAAAAACTAAGAGCTAAATATTGGAAGACTAAACATCAAGGTGTGAATGCATTAATTCCAACACTCCCCCTTAATGCATTTGCTTTACAACTCCAATGCGTTCTTGAAAATAACAAAAAAATTCTCTAGGAAGTGCTTTGGTGAAGATGTCAATAAGTTGTTCTTCTGTGTGACAATAATTGCAACTGAATTTCACCTTTCTCTTGTGTTTTTGAATATCTCCTTCTTGATTGAGTTTGGTTTTGTAAATCCACTTTAGACTTACAACTTCTCTTTCTTTGGGTATACTTAGACACTTTCAAGTATTATTTTTCTCAATCATCCGATTTTTTTTTTCTTCCATGGCTTTCTTCCAAACATCATGCTTTATTGCCTCCTCATAATTTTCTGGCTCTCAAAACCGGCAAAGTTACATCTCTAATAAATGTCGCTCAACATTTTTGTTTCTCTTGGAGGTGGTTGTTCGTCATCTGAATTTGAGATTTCTCCTCCTTGAGGGACATCTTCCTCTTCTTGATTTGACACATCTAAAGATATGATAGAAGTATTCTCTATCTTTTTATCCTTCCAATTTCATGCTATTTTTTCATCAAAAATGTCATCTCTACTAACAATAAGTTTGTTAGTTTTGACATCGAGAAGCCTATAGCCTTTTGTCACATCACTATAACCAAGAAATATTTATTTTTGATTTTTTTTCCATTCAATTTTTTGTCTTTTCTCAGCAGGTATATGAGCATAACAAATACACCCGAAAAATTTAAAATGACTTACAGAAGGTTTCATTCCACTCCAAGCTTCAACCGGTGTCTTGTCCATCAATGCCTTTGTCGGGCACCTGTTGAGGATGTACACCATTGTATGTACTGCTTCTGCCCAAAAATATTTTGGCTGCCCTTTCTCATTCATCATAGTTCTGGCCATTTCAACAATTGTTCTATTTCTTCTTTCAAATACACCATTTTGTTGAGGAGTGTACCCTGTTGTATGTTGCTTCTAAATGCCTTCATTTTTGCAGTATTCTTCAAATTCTCGGCTTGTGTATTCACCTCCTCTATCACTGCGAATGGTTTTGATGCAGCAACCTTTTTGCTTCTCAACAAGGGCTTTAAATTTCTTGAATGTAGCAAGTGCTTCTGACTTTTCTTTCAAGAAATAAACCCAGGTCATTCTTGAAAAATCATCAATAAAGATTAGAAAGTACCTTTGATTTTCAAGAGATGGAGTCTTCATTGGTCCGCAAATGTCGGCATGGATTAGTTTCAAAAGTACACTTGCTCTCCAAGACATCCCTTTTGGAAAAGACTTTCTATGTTGTTTTTCCATTATACAACTTTCACATGGATTCACCTCAGTATGTATCTCAGGAAGGCCTTGCACCATGTCTTTTTGCTTGAGAAGCTTCAAACCATGAAAATTCAAGTGACAAAATCTTTTGTGCCAAAGCCATGAATCATCTACCACTTCATTTTTTAATGCATTGTAATGAAATTGTCAAGGAAAATTTCTTTTTATCATCTTTACTTCAACAATGACTTGATTTGGCCCAATTTGATCATAAATTCTGCAATAATTACACAAGAGAATAACCATTTTCCATGAGTTGACCAACACTAAGCAAATTTTCTTCCAAGTCAGGAACATAAAGAACATCATGAAATTTGCTTACCGCTCCCTTTTATGTTGATCGAAATGGTACCTTTACCTTTTGTAGTAACTAAGGCTCCATTCCCCATCCCCACTTAAGTAGTGATGCTATTATTAATTGAGAGGAAAGCATTTTCATCTCCAGTCATGTGATTGCTACAACCACTATCAACATATCATTCATTGCTTTTTGTTAAGTATCAGATTTAGAAGCAAAGAAAAGGTTTTCTTCCCTTTCTTCCTCCTGTTTTTCACAAAAAGTTGCTTGCTCCCGTTTCTTGTGCCAGCAATCCTTCTCAATGTGGCCAAACTTTTTACAAAAGTTACATTGGGGCTTGCTTTTGTGCGAACATTTTTCTGCATTGTGATTAGTCTTTTTGCAAACTTTACAAAAATGACTAGAACTTTTCTCACCTTTTTCTTCAACCTTCTTAGAAGAACCATCATGATCCTTCTTCTTTTTTGGATTGTAATTTTTTTTTTTTTTGAGAAAATTTGAAAATTCTCATTGGTTCTGGATTGAATAGTCATCTCTTTGAGTTGATCTTCACAAATAAATCTTCGCTTTTCGTGTACACGAAATGATCCAACTAGCTTTTTGATGGAAAACTTAGAAAGATCTTTCGTCTCCTCAGTGATAGCAACAATGTACTCAATACTTTTTTGTGACACTAATTAAAATCTTTTCCACAACTTGTTGTCAGAAATTGTGTCACCATGATTTCTCATTTCATTGACAATATTCATGACTCTTGTGCAATATTCATCCATTTTTTCAGATTCTATCATCTTCAAATTTTGGAACTCCCTACTAAGAGTTTGAAGATTTATAGTTAGTACCTTTTCGTCACCATACACCTCAGTTTTTAGAGACTCCCAAGCTTGTTTTGCAGTCGCACAAGTAGAAATTTTCACAAAATATGCTCTTGAGACTCCTATTTGAATTTTGCTTAAGACTTTTGCATCTTGACGATACTTAGTCTCAAGATTTTTCATCTCTGCTGCTGTAAGTTCACCATCGTTTTCTGATTCTTCAAAGTCATTTGCAACAATAGTCCACAAACCTTTAGCTTTCAAATGTGTTCTCATTCTTATCTTCCAGTACTCAAAATCAATTCCATAAAAAAATGGAGTAAGAACAACTAGAGAATTAGTACCTTCATTTGTTTTGGATGCCATATGTTTTTCTTCCCCTAACCCTAGATTAAGAACAAAAACTTGCTCTGATACCAATTTATAGGAAATATAGAAGGAGAATACTTTTTTTAGAGAATGCTCAAGTTTTATATAGGTTACTTAAGGCCACTTGAGATGATTAGAAATATCAATTACATCTTTATTTATACTAGTAAAATGTAAAACCAAAGGTCTTGCACAAATAACTAGATACATGTATCACAATTGATTAGATACATGTATCACAAACTCCTAAAAGACTTCTTGAAAAACTAAAAGCTACTATTGGAAGACTAGACATCAAGGTGTGAATGCATTAATTCCAACAATTCTTTGCGGATACATGTATTCAATAATAATAGGCCTTAGCAGCAACATAAGGACATTGACGGATAGATTATACAATTATGAAATTCAATAGCAATTAGACTCAATTTCTTCTTCTTACATTCATGGCTGGAATTCTTGAACTATTCCGCTAGTTCTTGACTCAGGCCCTGTTGGGATTGACTTATTTTAAGTTATTTTAAGCCAAAATAGTTTTTAAGCACTTTTTAAATATTGTAGATAAATTTAAAAAGTGTTTATAAGCACTTACTTTAAGTTAAAAATACAAAAAAAAAGTCAAGCAATAAGCCCATCCAAACATACTCTCTCAGTCTTCCAATTACTGAAACTCAATCCTTAGAGTTCCTGTTTTTGGTATCACAGGACGTCTTTTAATTTTCTTGTGTTGACCGTGTACAACGTTTTACATGCTCAATATAATATTGCCTATCACAACAGGGGTATTTATGCTTTGTTTTTTTATCAAGTTATTTACATAATCAATATGAACACTTAATTAGATGTAATTGAGTTTTGCATGATGGGTCTGTTGAGAAAAGAGATAGCAAAACTTTAAGAACAAATGCTGAAAGTAAAAGTTCTTGATATGTGCTGAAATTTCAGCTTTTCTGTATATTAAAATCAAAAGAAAAATACTGTCTTTTAAATAGGCATACAAATAAACACACCACTAAGTCAGTAAGTTGACCACTACTCCACTAACTAAGCAACAATTATCCAATATCAGAAAACTAGAAAATAATGCGACTGTTAACAGCCCAAGAAAATAAGAAATTACTAACAGATTAAATTTGACCAGGTCATACTTTGAATCAGTCTTCAACAGGGTTAATATCTTGTCATCCCTATTTCTTTTTTCAGCTTCATGTCACTATTGTTGTCTGATTTCAATTTTCAGCAAAAGTAGGTCGGCCAACAATTGTTTATGTTGCTAGGTTCTGTGCAACATTATTGTTCTACTTATTCATTTATACATCTCTTGTTGAAAATATCATTAAATAATAAAAATGTGTTTTCTCTAACAGTTTAAGGTTTTAGATGAGATGGTGACACACTTCAATATGGTATCAGAACAGGCAGAGATCTTGAGATCTAATCTCACTATCACCCAAAATTAAAAAGAATTTACACATGCTTAGCCCATAAAAAAGAATCAGGCCCGCACGTGAAGGTGTGTGTTGAGAATATCATTAAATAATAATAGTGTGCTCGCTCTAAGCGTGTTGAGATTATCATTAAATAATAAAAGTGTGCTATCTCTAAGCGTGTTGAGAAGATCATTAAATAATATTCTCATTAAATAAAGTTACCAAGTTTCAAAAAAAAAATATTCTCATTAAATAATAAAAGTGTGTTATCTCTAACAGCTTAATCTTTTAGATGAGATAGTCACACAATTCAACATTTCTCTACTAATTGCTAATCCATATATGTACATCTTATTTTAGTTTATTGATATACTAAGAAATTGTTGTGCAAACTATAATTAGCAAGTTTGGTTGATAGATTTTGCCAGAGAGTTGGTCGAAGAGTATCCTGATTTGGCAAAATATGATTCAGACGGAAAATCTGCTTTGAAGGAGCTTGCCATGAAGGAATTTACTTTCCTCAGCGGAAGTCATCTAAACTTTTGGCAACAGTTACTCTACTATTGTGAGTGTAACCTCCTCCTTCTCTGTTTACCTAATTCAAGTTGTCTTTCACAGGGAAAAAAAACAAAATAAAAAAGAAAAGAACTGATTAATCACCTTTCCCCGCTATTAAGGTGTTCCTGTCAAGTCAACTTCACGGAGTCGCCAAAGAAGACCAAACGCCAGTGATCTGGAGAATGACTCACAAATGGTTAAGACAAAGTATGTAAGAATTTACTTCAGGACTGGTGAGATTTTATCATCTTCCTTTTGTTTCTTTAATATTCAAGGTATATTGATTTCCTTTATGACAAATGTCCTCAAGAATTTAAGGAAAACTAAAGAGCAAATGAACTTATCAAAAACTAAGAATCTCATTAGCATTCGTGTACTTTTTATCTCAGTGATCAAGAAGTTGCATACCCTTATTTTTGGTGTTCTTGAAATTGTAGGTAAGATCTCCCACTGTCCTTATTCATTGATCAGTTTCTCAAATTATCTTCTGTATGTTTCAACTATGTTGCTCGGATTCTACAAAAATGTCAACGAGTGCATGTTAGATCCTTTAAAAGTAGTGTATTTTTGGAGGATCTGCAGCAGTATTTTCGGAGAGTCCGAGCAACATAGTATTTCAATACTGTGTACTTAAAGATTCTCTAACGCTAGGGGTTCCCTAATATACTCTTGTGGTTATGTCTCTTATGGGTACATATCATTTAAACCTCCTAAGTTTGCTTTAAAGATCACCTTCCTCCAACTTTAAACAATAGACATTCTTTCCCTCATTTTTGGGTTATTAATCAACATGATTAGTTTTACTCACAGGAATCTTTCAAGTTCTTACTTACCTATTCAAATTAATCAAAACATGATTCAGGAGAAACACTATTTAGGTCCTCATCTCACTTTCACGGTGCATCCTTTCGAGAAAATCTTGGTGCACCAGATGCACCAAAATTTTGACAAGCACTATTTAGGTTTGCTAACTCATTTGAACCCCTCAATTCATCACCCAAAAGATCCCTACAAGTCACAGATAGTTAAATCAACATATATACAAACTCAAAACATGATTCAGGATACAGTTACTCAATATGACGGGTCGGGTTGTTACACCAAAATACTGTTCCTCCACTCTGTTGGCATCTTTCCACTCAGAAGTATAACATTGAATAACTTGTCAAGTCATTCTACATATTTCTACTCCAACTTGCTAAGGCACTTCATACCTGCTTATGGACATATTATGAGTGTAGCTAAAGTTCTTGTCTAATATTTAAGTATGAAGATCTGAAAAAAATATCATAGTATGAGTTAAAGAAGTGATCAAAATGTCTCTCTTAACAGTTTTGATCTCACTATATCCTGATAAGGTTCCCTGGGACTATGTTGCATGGACTATTCAAAAATGTCAATGGGTATGTGTCAGATCCTCTAAAAATAGTGTATTTTGTAAGAATCCGACACTGGCGTGGCAAATTTTTGGAGAGTCCGAGCAACTTAGCTCTGGGATGTCCTTAATGCATTTGACCCTGTTTAAACCTTTACCTCTCATTTCCTCCATTATACATTTATTTTTCTCCTTTTCGTGTCATTGACTTCTGGTTCAAGCCATATAAATCTTTCCCTCTAACTTTGCTGATTACCTTCTTGGATTTATCTATGCAATCTTGAAATAAATCTGCAAATTTATTTATGCCTAAGGATTTCAGATATATTTTCTAGATCAATTATGAGTTGTTTTGTGCCTACACTAATTTCTTTGTACTTTGTGTCTCGAAAAAATTGCTCTTTGTGTGTTGTTGCATTGCAGTGCCTCCTTTGAAGCACATCCGGAAGAAAAAGTTGATTCATCACAATGCAGTTAAGTATGCAGAATGCTTATGTGAGAAAATAGAAACTCTGAATGACAAAGAAATTGACTCCATTGTCAGCCGTCCTCTGCTTGATGCAGCATGTTATGACACCTATGAGCATGTTGAAATTATTTTCAGAAAATTTCCTTCTTTAGCCTATTGTTATGATCAAGATTCGAAGAATATATTGCACATTGCAATTGAGCATCGTTGCGAAAATGTGTTTAATTTGATCTGTCAGATGAGCCAGCTTCAGCACCAGTTGATGGTTTCCGTAGACTCCTCTGGCAACACCGTATTGCATTTGGCTGGAAAGATGGCACGAAATAAGTTAAACCTTGTCTCTGGACCAGCTCTTCAGATGCAACGAGAACTACAATGGTTTAAGGTGATATAACTTTTGTACCATACACCCTAATCGAATTTATCTCATTATGTGATTAAGAATTAGTACTCCCTCCATCCTAAATTAGTTGTCATGTTTTCCTTTTCGAAAGTCAAATTGCCTCATTTTTAAAGATAAATTGGATTAGATCAAGTTGATATTTTACATTTAAAGTTTTGATAACCAAAACCTATACGACAAGTACTACAAGTTACAACTTTTCTCATGTTAATTTGATGAAAATATATATTTTAAAAAATGCTAGTCAAAATTCATATAGTTTGACTCTCAAAAAGTGACACATGACAACTAATATGAGACAAAGGTAAAGTTTGTCTTTCGCATTGACAGTAACTACGCAGTTTAATTACTGCATTATCGCCTGTTACTTTAAATCTTGAATTGCACTGTAAGTCCTTCCAAATCTAACTCAATTACTAGTATCACGGTCCAAGGTATACACCTTTAGTAAGATTTACTGTTTTTCCTTTTTATTTCCTAGTTATATATGTGCTGTTGAACAGTTTCCTTTTAGTACAGCATCTCATGAACTCTTTAAGTCTAATATTTTAGATGTGTACCACTCCAGCCTAGACACAAGTTAGTCTGTAGAACTATCATATATTTGATATAGTAAATCTACAGTGGTAAGTTATTAGATATTATTTTTGGCACATAACGATTTTCCACTCATTTAACCAGCCTAGCTAGTTTAATATGAGGCATGAATCGAACCATTTTGGCTGATTGTTTTTAATTAATCGACTAACATCGTGTATATATATAAAAAAAAATTAGGAAGTAAAGAAGATTGTACCACCTTTGTACTGGGAATCCTTAAACGGTGAGAAGAATGCTCCGTATGTGGTATTTACTAATGAACATGAGAAGTTGAAGGTAGATGGAGAAAAATGGATGAAAGATACATCAAGCTCATGCACAATCGCTGCAGCACTGATTGCTACCATCGCATTTGCTGCCGCAATCACAGTACCAGGTGGCAACGAACAACAAAGTGGACTCCCCATTTTCTCTGGAAACATTGCTTTCATCATTTTTGCAATCTCGAATGCAGCTTCATTGTTTACTTCAAGCACCTCTCTATTAGTGTTCTTGTCAGTTTTGACGTCTCGTTATGCAGAAGAAGATTTCCTGCATACTTTGCCAAGGAGTCTTATCCTGGGACTGCTAACTCTGTTTCTTTCCATAACATCCATGATGATAAGCTTTAGTGCAACAGTGTATCTCGTGTTTGGGCAGAAGAAAGCATGGGTTCTTGTACCAGTCGCAACAATGGCTTGCCTACCGATTACTTCATTTGTGCTTCTGCAATTTCCCCTCCTTGTTGCACTCATTTCCTCAACATATGGGGCTGGCATTTTTGGAAAGAAGAGTAACCTCTTGTTTTAGTGATGAATTTTGTTACTGTTATTATTATCTATATTTATATTACTTTAAAAACACGAAGGTCCTTAGAATTTCAACATTTAACTTTGTATCCTTTGCTGAAGGACTATAACAGATACAATTTTCATTTACTATTTTTCTTAAATTATTAATTTATTATCTTTATAAATTTAAGATAAAGGAAATCCAAAAATATATGGTAAAAGGTACAAGGAGAATTAATAATTAAGAATTCTTAAAATATATGGTATGAGAAAAATATATTTTAAAAATTAAAGAATCCTAAAACATATGATAAGAGAAAAATATGTGGTAAGACTTCTAACGTTTCTCTCATCAACATAACTATAACACATGTCGATGCCTCTAATTTAATATTACAAGTGTGATTATTTATATTGATTGGCAATTGTTACTCAGTGCTTAATGATTTTGATAGAGGAAATATGATAGAGAAGGGTACACACACTTGTATTCACGAAGCGTTGATTTGGTTATTGCGTACTTGCATGTTTAATGTTTGAGGATCGGGATATGCCAAAAGGATGAAATGCATTTATATCTACACACATGTAAGTATGTTAGTGATTAATGATGATTTCTATGACTTGTGATTCTAATGTTCGACTATGTGGACATGGGTGTAGCTAGAGCTACGGGTGTCGGAAAATTACGTTGTATATATATGTCAAATTCTACATTTAAAGAATATATATTTAAAGTTCGACACCCTCGATAAAAGATATGTCTTTAGCGTAGTGTTAATAGGTGTCCATTTGATTGAAGGAATTTTGGGTTCAAACCCCAAATAGCACAATATTTTTTTATTTTATTTTGACAACCATAAACTATTATTTTTGGACACCCTTAATTAAATTTCTGGCTCCGCCATTATATGTGGAGTGAACCTATCTATCTGTTTTACACCTATAATTATATACTCATTACTAATCTTAGTCAGCCTATGATGCCTATCAGTACATAGTATTTATACTGATACTACTCCTGACACTTTCTTTTGAGTGCATATTGTGATCCAAAAACATCCACACGTCCTCACATTTAGCACAAATTCATTCTAGATTTGAGAGTGAGCTACTTTCATCCAATTTTAGCTTGAGTTTTTTTTAAGTATGATGACTTTTAGATTCTGAGAATGTAATAGCTAGACTTCTATTTATTTTTATTTATTTTATCATAAGACTCTTAGTTATTATGTCATGCTTCTTAATTTTGTGTAGAGACTTATATATTGCATGTGTTAGACGCCTATGCTTGGTTCATCTATAGGAGGATTAGTGTGGGTGTAGTCATGATGGTTTGGATCGTAAAAAAAATATGTAAGACTCTTCTGTAGATTGATCATATACCCCAACACGATCTCATAATTTTTTAGCACTTTCATCATCTTTCTCATTGAAGTAGGCTGACCTAAACAAAATAAAGTGGTATCATTTTCACATGACAAGTGATTATCTTTGGACTCCACTTAGGCATATATATATCCCTTGTACTCTTGATCTTCAAATAAATTATTCAACCCCCTTGCTAATATCTCCACTGCACTAATGAAAAGGGTTGGGGATAAAGGATCTCCTTGCTTAAGACCTATGAATAATTGAAAAAAAATCAAATGTTGACCATTCATTAAAATTGAATACTAGATCACTAATAAGTCTCACAATCATATCCGTGATTCTTTTTGAAAATTCAAATCTTCTCATTATCTTGGCTAGAAATTTTCAAGACACCCTATCATATGCTTTAGTCATGTCAAGCTTGACTATAACATTATGAAACTTGTTTCTCCTATTGATGTCTCTAATTATTTCTTGTGACAACAACACATTCTCAATAAATTTCCTCTTTTTTATAAAATCAGTTTGATTAGCTAAGATAATCCCTGAAATATCAACTTTAATTATTCTCTCATGTACCACTCTAGAGATAACCTTATTAATTAAAGAGGTTAAGCTAGTTGGTCTCACTATTAAGCAATACTTGCATAAATTCATTGTTTTGAAAAATCAAAGCCTTTCAAATATACCATCTTCCTCTATTTTTCCATTCCACCATGTGTAGCGACTTCTTGAAAATTTAAGTTCATTTAAGACAAAAGAACTTATCCATTGAGAAAAATCAACAATTTCCTACTGAGTCACTAGCAAGCCACCCATTTTTTTTTTAGAGTCATCCAAAATAGTATTTAAATCTCCTCCCACCAGCCAAGGAGTGTTAGTATGTTCTGCAATATCCTCCAAGTATTTTCATAGTTCCACAATGACATTAAAGTAACCAGTTGTGCCCCTCAGTTGATAAATCATACTCCCTCCATTCACTTTATGTGTGATAGTTTGACTCGGCACAGAGTTTAAGAAAGAAAAGAAGACTTTTGAAACTTATGGTCTAAAATGAATGATAGAAATTTGTGTGGCAATAAATCATTCCATTAAGGGTAAAATGAATTTTTTAAAGTTAAATTGTTACGTAATGTAGAAATGTGTCTTCCTTTTTTGAATTGATTAAAAAGGAAAGTATGCCATATATAAATTGGGACAAAGAGCACAGTAAGTTGTTGTATAGTATCTGATGAGCCTTGTTCCACCCATTCTTCCTCATAGAAAATTCAAATTTTAATTGAGCTATTCACCTTAGAATTAGGCAATCCTAAGATTTTTTTTTAATTATTATATAGTTTTGGTCTTTGAAAAGGCTCTAGTAAAGCAATGTGCAGCAAAAGTGTCTTGTATGCAAGTCTACTAGTCCTCCAAAAGAATTTTGACTTCTTACCGACCTAATATTCCAATATATGACCTTATTGACTTCTTTTCATTCTTTATTCGAACAAAAGTACGAGTGTCAAACATGATAAAAATATCTTTTAAATGTAGATCAATTGTATGTCATTTGAATGTCAAATATTTTTTTAAAGAAGCAATTTAATATTAAAAAAGTTGTAGCATTAATCTTAAAATTCCATATATTGTATTGAATAGTGTCTTAAAAAGTACTGGTTGAGAAAGGCCATGTCTAACGACTAACATGTGATCGGTTGTAAGTTACACGAATACTTAACTTTTGATATTAAATAAATTAACAAAAGAAGCATACAGAAAAAAAAAAGAATTGCATACAAATGATAGAAAATTAAAGAAAATTACAAAATTAGTCAGAAAAATATTTAAAAGAATCTTTTTTTTTTAAAGTTGAAAAGCAAAAGAAGAAAAGATACATTACACTTGTAACATGGTTATAATTGAACATACTTGTTGTAATAATGAATGCTCCCAACAATTCAAAACACTCATTGTAACACAAATAGAAAGTGGACCGCACGGTCAACTTCTGTTGACATCAATTATCATTTAGATATTTTAAATAAGTTTTTTACGCTTCGAGCCTACATTCTGAACGTGGTCGGTACTCAAAAATTATTGCTGGTCCCCTAGCAAATTCTTGGCCAGGTTGACTATGACACATATGACTCAATAGAATACGCAAAAGCTTTAATAGATGAACATTTAAAACATTTGAAGAACTTTTAAAATAACGTATGGGAATACTTAATCTAAATAGTATGTGTTTAATAAAACATTTGAGAAAAATACTGAAAACCGTCTAACTCTGTCTGTCCATGAAGTCTCTACTATATAAAGATTGGTGTGGGGACAAGACCCAAGACACCTCAAAACCATACTACTACAGACATAGGCAAACCCAAAATTTGAAGACTTTGGATGCACCAATATAAATATAGTTCAAATATGAGCTCTAAGCTAAACTTAAAATAAAAACAATAAAAAAAAAAGGTCTTTAGTTAGATTCGAACCCTAGTCTCAAGGGTAGTATCTCTAGCTTGTACCAGTAGCACAAGGGCACTTCTATGCTTATCATGGGTACACTATTAAGTATATCCTAATTTCTATCAGTTTTTCAAAATTGATATACATATATACATATGATTTTTTTGAAAGTTACAGGGTGTACGTGCATCCCCTCTCCATAGTGTGGGTCCACCTTTGACTATAGAGCAATAAAAATAGAGTCATCTGAAAATAGAGAGGTCTTACCAAAAGTTGATGAATAGATGGAGTGATTTATGAGTCCACAAATTGGACTCATTTAGAGCTTTATTTTGATAGAAATAGTGTCCTCAAATGCTTATTTTGTCTCAATATCTGATGAAAATTCTTAAGTTTCAGGTATTTGAAATTTTGGTGGAAGCATGCACACTTGGGCGCAAAAAGGAACAAAAAGGCTGAAAAGAACGAAGAAGCTGAAGCCTGAGCATCGCCAAGCACACTTGGCGATTCGCCAAAGGGACACACTCCGCCTTTTGTTCCAGTACGCGAAGCCCTGAAGGAGCAATATAAAAAAGGCGATGAAAGGAGCAGTCGGCATTCCGCCGAATAGATCCGCGAAGCAGTACTATGTTGCCCAATGACAAAGAGCACAATGATGCTGAAGGCTAGTGCAAGACGGCGACGAACTACACCAAAGGGCAAATCACTGAGTTAATCGGCAATTCCAACTAACCTCGCCAAATGATCCGCCAACACTATTTTCTGAAGTCTATAAATACTAAAATTTTTATTAATTTTAGAGAGTCGAACATTATTATAATTTTTCACAATAGAATAGTACTTTTTGGGTATTTTTTTTCTCTCAAGTTTGGAGAGGGTTTTGGGAACTTGAAGAAAGGAGTTCATCTTCCCCAAGTTGGAAGGGGGTCTTCCCTATTCTTCTTCCTTTGCTTAAATCAATGTTTAATTTCTTATACCCACTTGATTTTACTATCATTTTAGGTGTATTTTGTTATTTCTTGATGTGTGGCTAAAAAACCCCATATTTGGGGTATGATTTAGCAAATATGTGTTGATATTATTGTTGGGTCTTGCTTGCTGATAGGCTAGATGTAGTTTAATGGTGATTTCACCTAGTGGTTGTGGTTTAATATAAAGGGTTTGTAGTTGCAAATACAAAGCCACCCATGTGTTTTCGGCTTGCCCGAGAGGGAGGTCGCGAAACCAAGACCACTAAACTGATGGCCAATGAGTGGGTCGACATAAGGTTCAGCCCGAGAGGGTGAGCCCTAGTCCCATATCCTAACACTCAGGTCGAGAGAGTGAGTGGGGTAAGGCGTAGGCTGGTCTTCATGCGGCAAATGGGTGTTCGAGAGGAACACATTTAAAACGGGGTAAGTTGCCCGAGAGAGAACTTATTTCCATTTAAAGCTTAGCCTAGTCACTATTATCTTACAAGTTTCCTATCAAAAGCATGTACCGAACTACTTATCTCAACTTGTATTGCGGTTACACCCCAAGAACTCTACCCCATACTTGATTTTCTTGTTATTTTAGTTGTTTCTACTACTTGTGACAAAACCCCTAATTGATATTTGACACTTTCGTGTCACCCCCATCAATTTACTATGTTTTTAATCGTTAATGCCTTTAGCTATGACTAATTAGAACAAAATTTTATTTTTCTATTAATTCTCAAAATCATTTCCTTGGGACACGACCCCATCCCTTGGTTGGGTTACTATATTATCGACGATCATAGACACTTGTACTGTAGGTTAGTGTCGTTGGTCATGATAAACATCAAAATGGTGCCGCTACCGGGGAGTGGTGTTATTTGAGAATTCTTAGATTAGTAGAATTTTTGTTCTTCTTAGTTGTAGTCTACTTACCTAATTTTCAGTTTTGTTTTGAGCATTTGTGTATTTCAACAACCATATGAATGTGAACGGTGAAAATAGCTGCCTAGTAGGCAACCCAATGGGTTATGTTTTTCATCGAGATGATATTGATGATATTAATAGTGTGTACAACCCTGCCCAAGTGGGTGAGTGAATGCAATTCGCTTGCCACAAGCAGACGAAAATGCAACATTTGAAGTTACTAGCACAACACTCCATCTCATACACTCAAGAGGTGTATATGGAGGGTTACAGCATGAAGACTCGTATGAACATGTATGAAGCTTCATAGAAGTGTGCACACCTCTGTCATTCAAGAACCTATCCCAAGAATGCATATGGCTGCGCTTATTTCCATGGTCATTAACTAGGGAAGCCACTAAGTGGTTGATCGAGCTTCCAAAGTACTCCATCAAGTCATGGGAGGAGCTGGTTATGATTTTTCATGAAAGATTCTTCCCTCCATAAAGAATGATGAAACTAAGAGACGACATTCAAGGTTTTAATCAAAATGAGGGCGAACCAATTCATGAATCCTGGATACGATTTAAGAGAATTTTGCAAAAATGTCCAACGCATGGATTGCCGAGTGAGCTACTGCTCCAATATTTTTACCGTAGTCTAGATTCAGCTAATAAAAGGATAGCTGATCAGCTGGTGCAAGGAGGAATAATGTTACAATCATTTGAAGTAGCATCATTTCTCCTAGATGGCATGACTAGAATAAATCAAGCATGGTACACAAAAGATGACCAAGTTTCCCCATTGTGCTTCATATTAACGCAAAAACAACTCGAAAAAGAAAGGGAAATGGATGAAAACATCAAAAAGATGTTTTCTCAAATAGAAGTGATACACGAGCACATGAAGGGGACGTATGGAGTATTTAGATTTAATGAGGGTTCTTTTTCTGGTTATTTAAGATCGGGGGAGAATAAAGGTTGGAACTCCAAATGAACTGAAGGGGGTTCTTCATCCGGTTACTTAAGACCGGGGAGAATCAAGGTTGGAACTCCACAAGATATGAGGAGGGTTTCCACCCACGCTATTAACAGCGGGGCGGAAATCAAGGTTGGAACCATCATAGGGGTGAAGAATCAAAGAGATATTGCCACGATTGGACTGAGCACGATGAAACCGTTCTCAATTGAGTGAAAGACTGAAATCAAAAGGGAGTGCAAGTAGTCCTCGGGTAAATGATCTATTGTCAAGAATACTTGATAAAGTGGAGGGCTCTGATGATTTGCTGAAAGGAATGAGAGATGAATTTTCATCACTAAACAGTAAAGTAAATTCTCATGTTGATGCCATCAAAACACTAGAAGGTCAATTGAGTCTGTTATCAGCTAAATTATCCTCCAGAACAATAATGGAAGATAATGAAAAAGGGCTGGTTGTGGTAACTCGGAGTGGAAAGATGGCAGAAGGGAATGTAATGGAGGATGAGAAGCCTCGAATGCAGGAAGAGAGCCAGGTTACAGAGGAACGAGAATGGACCATTCCACAAAACCTTGCCAAAGAACCACAAGAAGATGTAGAGCAACATGTTCAGGTTCCAAAAGTCACGCATCATTTACCCAAAATACCTCCACCATTTCCTCAATGTTTGAAAAAGAAAAATGAAGATGAGAAGTTCAAAAAGTTTTTGTCAGTATTCAAGAATCTATTAATTAACCTTTCTCTAGTAGAAGCCTTGTTGGAAATGTCGGGGTATGCCAAATTCATGAAAGAGTTAGTTACGAAGAAAAGAAGCTTGGAGTATGAAACAATTGAGGTGCCCCATAGTTGCAGCCCAATTATGACAAATGAGTCAATCACCAAGAGAGAAGACCCTGGGGCATTCACAATTCCATGTACAATTGGCATGCTCCAATTCGCTAAAGCTTTGTATGACTTGGGAGCAAGCATTAACTTGATGCCCTATGCAATATACAAACAACTTGGTTTGTGTGAACCAAAGGCAACCACAATGAGACTCCTCTTGGCTGATCGATCAATCAAGAACCCTGTGGGGATACTCCATGGCATATTGGTAAAAGTAGATTGGTTCATTTTTTTCGGCTGATTTTGTGATTCTAGACTGTGAGATTGATGCTGAAATCCCCATTATTTTGGGAAGGCCATTCTTAGCTACTGGGAGAGAATTGGTGGATGTCGAAAACGAAAAATTGAAGTTCCATGTGAACGACGATGAGGTGACCTTCAATATCTGTAAATCCATGAAAAAACCAAGTAATAGCCATGTGGTGTCTACTGAGGATGTCATAGATGAGGCAGTGGAAAGTGTTGGCCATTTAATGCGGAAGAATAAACCCCTTGACTCTGTACTCGCCAACTATGATGAATCTGAGGTTCAAGGCTATGGGAAAATGGTAGCTGCCTTATCAGGGTTAGGAGTATACCCAAGGAATCCAATCAAATTGGATATCAACCTGAAAAACAGAGACAATCCTCCTGCAAAGCCATCAACAGAAGAACCCCCAAAGCTGGAATTAAAAGTCGTACCCTCTCATCTAAAGTATGCCTTCTTAGGAGCCAATAATACGTTACCAGTGATTATTGCAGCCGATTTGCTCGAAGGGCAGGTGAAATTGCTTATTGAGGTATTGCAGAAGCATATAAAAGCTATTAGGTGGACAATAGCCGATATAGTAGGAATTCCTCCTGGGATCTGTACTCATAAGATTCGGCTTGACAATGAATTTAAACCTAGTGTGGAGCATCAACGGAGATTGAACCCTCCAATGCAAGAGGTGGTGAAAAAGGAAATTATGAAGTGGCTAGAAGCAAGAGTGATCTACCTTATTGCAGATAGTAAGTGGGTAAGTCCAGTGCAATGTGTACCTAAAAAATGAGGTATAACTGTAGTCCCAAATGCAAAAGGTGAACTTGTGCTGACAAGATCGGTGACTGGGTGGCGAGTATGCATGCACTATCGAAAGCTTAACTCATGGACCGAGAAAGACCATTTTCCAATGCCCTTTATGAATCAAATATTGGACCGGTTATTAGAAAGGGGGTGGTATTGCTTTTTAGATAGATATTCCTGTTACAATCAAATCTCCATCGCGCCAGAAGACCAAGAGAAAACCACTTTTACCTGCCTTTATGGAACATTTGCATTCAAAAGAATGCCATTCGGGCTGTGTAATGCCCCGACAACATTCCAGCGTTACATGTTGTCTATTTTTGCAGATATGGTCAAAGATTCTATGGAGGTATTTATGGATGACTTCTCAGTCGTAGGGGACACGTTTGAGGAATGCTTGACACACCTAGGATAGGTGCTCCAAAGATGCGTGTATATGAATCTGGTTCTCAATTGGGAAAATTGTCACTTTATGGTGAAGGAAGGTATCGTTCTTGGGCACAAGGTATCTCAAAAAGAATCGGAGGTTTCCAAGGAGAAAATTGAGGTCATTGAGAAATTACCTCCACCAATTTCAGTAAAGGGTGTTCGCAGCTTTTTTGGTCATGCAGGTTTCTACCAAAGGTTCATTAAAGACTTCTCAAAGATTGCACAGTCACTATGCAAACTCCTAGATAAGGAGTATAAGAATTGTGTATAAGCTTATTATTCACTTAGAAAGTGAAAATCTTATGTTTATTGTGTAATTGTGGTATTATTGAAAGGTAGTTCTCCCCATACCCTTACACTTTATTATGCATGAACTATTATGATTATGATGATCTTGTTGTGTTGAATGAAAGGATATTCTCATGAACACACTATGAATATGATGTGAAAGGTTTACTCACATGTTGATGATTCTAGGGTTGAAAGGACATTCTCACCTAATGGATCTATGAGCTATTATGATGTTATGTTGGTTGGAGTGCCTAGTGCATTCTTTCATGAGCATGAACTTAAGTAAAAACTTATTATGACTTTTAAAGGGAATTATGCCTAGCACCGAGCGAATATGAAAGTGAGATGGAAGCTTTTACATTAAAAAGTCCGGCTTCCTAATGTATGTAATCTCATGAGATTGAAACCTTTCATGCTAGTAGTCCGGGTTTCTAGTAGCAATCGCCTTATCCAATAATTATGTGCCCATATAGGTATATGGCTATTGGATCCACCTAAAAGCTATTATGTACGTTCTACCTTAGGCAACTAGGACACCTCTTTTCGGTGTAGGGGTAGAACACCGGATTCCATGTAGTTCACATAGACTATGTCAGTTAAGGCTATTTTCCCTATATGATAAGAATAAGAATTATGATAATAAAATGAGTTATGTATTATGGTTCCTCAAGAGTTCCTACTTAGTGTGAGTGGGGGTATGGGACTTCATTCATTCATTGCACAAGTAGACTTTGAGAGTGGCCATGGTATGTCTCTCTTGTGATATGATGATTATGAGTTAATGTATGCTTTATATGAATTATGAATATGAACTATACTTATGACTTCTTAATGAGCTTTACTTGGTGTGAGTGGGGGTATGGGACTTCACGTATACATTGCACAAGTAGACTATAAAGGGGTTATGATGTGGTTTCCTTATGTTATGAAGATACATGAAATTATGTATGCATGACATAGATTGTTGCTATAAGTGACTTTACTTATTATAAGATATGAATATGAATGTATCCTTGTCTATTAGTGGTGGCTATAGATAAGCTCAATGTCTGTAATGCATGATCATGGTGGCCTAGAAATGATACTTAGTATAGATAGGATTATGGGATCCTACCTATGCATTGCACAAGTATGGATTAGGGTAGCTTATGTGATAGTTCTATTATGATGATATGATCTTGCTATGTATTTATGCATGTGAACTATGTCTTGTGAAGATTGGAGTATGCATTATGTTGTGTTGGAGACTATGCTTGTGATTATGATGATATCCTTTATGTTATAATGAATTATGCATGGTTTGTCTTATGAGTTAATTTCTCCAACTATTTCAAAGATGATGTTCAAAAGTGGCAAATAACATTGTTTCAAACAAAATGTCCCTTTTATGCATGTTTTAAGGATTTTTATGCATGGCTTCCATACTTAGTACATTTTGTGCTAACCCCATCCTTCTACATTTTCTATAAGTGTAGGGTTTGGAGATATTGGATTTCATCTGCGTGGCTAGGACCTTAGTAGATCTAGAAGAAGAAGATTGGTGAGTCCTCATAGTATTCGAGGGCTTGACTATATGTCCTTTATGGCTTTCTTTTATGTTTTAAACTTTTGTAAATGTCGTATCCCTAAAGTTGTATTCAAGAGTTTTAATTCAATGTTATAATGGTTTGAAACATAGAGTCATAGACTTTCTCTTATTATTTGAAAAACTTAGATTGTAAAGAAAGTTTTAAGTTTTCCGCATTTTTCCCTATGTTCTTATGTCATGATATGTTAAGGGCTTGTATGAGACTCCTTTGGGGTCAAGTACGCTGTGTTATGTCTAGGGGGTACCCCTGGGTCGTGACAAAGATGCAGGTCGAATGACATCAGTAAATTGAATGTACGAGTATATAATATGACTGAATAACATAATAACTAAACTGATGACTAAATACATATCAAGTAGAACAACATATGAACAAGTATTGAATAAACTATTTTGTACTTTACAATAAGATATGCAATAAAATCAATACGAGAATAGAAATTTTACTTCTATGGGGATTTTCTCTAATAGACAACCATCACTATGATTCTAGCGATAATTCAACGTTTCACTCATGTTCTAAGGATCATCTTATATTTTGTTGGGTATATGTTGTTAACGATAACTATGGATCCATCCAATAAACCTTCTTGAGGCACTGAAGAGTCACTCGAAAATTGGTACGATCCTATCCTACACTGGTTACGTAGTTTTATAGGACTTTGAGTCAAAAATAGACTTTTACCCAATTCGGTGCTCGATACTACTTCAAAAAAATAGACACTAATTATGTTCAATCACCCTTTACAAATAAATGATAAATCAAGTATACTATTTCTCTTTTCTCAACTGTAAAATAGTACATATGAAATCATTTTATTCTTTCTTAAAAGAAAGCTCTTTTAAAACATGCATATAAAACATATACCGATGAACTTGTGTTTCAGGTCTAAAATTAGTGTATTGAAATCTCATTTAATAACCTTTATAAACATGACTTTTGTAAGAATTTAAGGTTCATAGGTGTACTAAGAATGAATAACAATTTGAGAATTCAATATGCATAATAGAAATCAAAATCATAACAGTTAAGGAATTAGAACTCAAGATAAGAAACACAACTGAATTCAGATTTAAAAAAAATTGCAGATAGAACTCTAATCATAATGCTTCACTGATTGAATTAAGATGTAGGGAATGAGGACATGCGAGTCCATCACTATGACTAGTCTTACATACTTGATTATGAAGCTATTAAACTGAAAACTTTGGTGGAGACTTCATTTTTTCTTGAGCTTGAGGAAGAATTTAGTTTTTCTTGAAGGAAATCTTTGATCTAGGAGTCTTGGTGATTGATCCTGGTAAAATAAATTCTTTTATGGAGGTTTTAGAGTGGAAGAACCTGGGAAACCTTGGATAGAAGGCTTCTCCTTATATCTTGATTTTTTTACCTGAAGGTTTTAGAGTTCTTGATGGAGAAGAGGAACCTTATGTGAGTTTTGAGAGAACTTTTGGAGACTTGAATGTTAAGATTGGTGATTATGAGAGGAAATTTAGTTAGTTGAATGATATACTTAGTTAAAACACTGAAAAACGACTTAGAATAGGGATAAAAAGCTTGGAAAATGACCAAAATAACCCTGGAACACATGTAGGAAGTTTCTGAAAAATATTCGCAGAAAACCTTCACAAAGGTTCTACGGTTCGTGGAACATTCCACCATCCATAGGTCTTGTTGTAGAACATTGATTGTCTTGTAGGGCTTCACTAAAATAGGCATAGCTTTTTACTCCGAAATCGAAATGAGGCAAACTAGGTGACGTTGGAAAGAGAACTCATAGACCTTTAATATGGGCCATCTAATTCATTATATTTTGAGAGATGATCATTTGAAGTTGACCTAAGTAGAATCTTATATCAAAACGCAATCGGTAAGAAAACTTTTAATTCAACTTTGTGCTAGGGGATTCTTGTCAGAGACGTATCTAAAGGGGGTTCCGTGGGTTCACGTGAACCCATGCTCCCCTCTCTAGATTATACATATAATAGTGTTATATTATTTTTAAAATATTTAAATATAGGGGTGTGAACCCACATGTAACACCCCGTAACTAGAAAGAACTAGAATTAGAAAGAGCCATTTTTGGAAAGAATGAAAATTTGGTTAAATAATGTTAAATTTGAGTTTTTTGTCAACTTCAAACGACCACATGTTTCCAGATATAGTAGGAAATATCTTGGAATAATCATTCCAACGCCGCTAAGTTTGCACGATTCCAAGTTCGTATGAGTGAGATATTCCCATTTGAAGTTGGGCTGTCCAAATAAGAAAAGTCTAATCCAGATTTTAGAAGGGCATTATGGTCTTTTCCTTACCCAATTATTTTATTTAATTTTTTTAGTAATTAATTGGGGTCTAAACTGATCTTAGTCAGTTTACGCTTTTGGAAAAAGAGTTAGGGTTTTGAGAAAAGAGAAAAGAAGAAGAGAAAAGAGGAGAAAAAGCAAGAATCGTCAAGTTCTTCAAGAATCGCTTGTGGATTTCATCAAGGAGTGATCTCCACGAGGTACGCAAGATCACATAGCGTTGGGTTAGTTCACCCATGTGCCAATCATGATTTATTTCAGCGAATTTAAGTTCTTGAAAGCTTAGAAATTGAGTTCTTGATGGGTTTGTTTAAGTTCCTTTGAATTCTTGATTCGTTGAAATTGTTGAGGAGTTGTTTGATCCGAATCCATGATTTTAGGTGTGAATTTGATTAGAATCTTTCATATATTGATGGTATGGTTGATTCTAAGTGTTTGGGAAAAGAACCAAGTCGAAATAAGGGGGTTTAGAGTTGAAAAACGAAGAAGAAAAGTCAGAGGCACCTAGGCATGGGCCTGGGGAGTTGCCCCTCTCATAGCTCCAAGAAGAATTCTCTAATCTTTTGACTTTGGGGTGTCTCCCCTCTTAGAGCCCCAAGCAGGGTTCTCCGAACTTTGGGCTCTGGAGCCCCACACCTCTCAAAGAGCCAAGGACGCCAATTCATCCCATCCCACCCCCCTTCTTTCCATACTAGTTCCTTAGTAACGTACCTATGTTTTCCAATCGATTCCAACACTCTAAGGTACGTCTAAACATCATGATATCATCCATAAACATGAGATTATGAACCATGAATCCATAATCGAATTCAAGGAAAGTTGAGATCAAAGTCAAGAAAAGTAAGAGTCAAGTCAAGAAGAGTTCTTAGAGTTTTCCTAAAGTCTTTTCCAAATGTTTTAACTTTGTTTTAAGACTTAAAGTTCAAGTTGAGTAAAGATTAAAGTTCATTTCTTTAAAGAGTATATAGAGAATATGTATTCCCAAAGAGTTAAAATATTTTCACATTTAAACAAGAAGAGGAAAACCTTGATTTCCAAAGAGCCTTTAAGCTAAGTTTTCAAAAAAGAGTAAACGCTTTCACAATTAAGCAAGAGAGGAAACTTTGATTTCCAAGATAGCCTTTGAGCTAAGTTTTTGAGAAATTATATCAAATCACAGAAAGAAGTATATTTTTAAACATAAGAGCTAGTATCACATATTGGGAGTAGTATTATGCACCGATATGGGGAGAGTTCAGACAACTCACAACCTCCATAAACCATGTATCCCTCATGGGTAGAAAAGGGTCATACTTTTTAGATGATTCCTTTAGTGCTTTTTAGCATAAACTAGTGGATCCTCTTAGTAGTTCAGGTTCTATACCCTTGGCAAGGTATAGGATGGCCCTGGCAACATGAGACAAAATGATGTATCATCACAATAACTCTTACATGATCGTTGTCGGTTAAAGAAACTCCCACAGAAGTAATTTTATTTTTATATACACAGTTTATATGTATTTTTACATACATTTCAGAGTTATATTGTATCATTGCATACACACGGAGTTGACATCCATGTTTTAAATAGCTTTTCTTTATATTGCACTTGTTTTAAACTACTTTATATTGAAATGAGTTCAGTTATGTTGAGTTGAGTTGAGCAAGGTAAGTTCTTCAGTTCCTTTCAAGCTTATATCTTGTTTTAGAATTCCCATCGCATACTCATACATTCAATGTACTGATGTCATTTGGCCTGCATCTTCTTATGATGCAGACACAGGTAACCAGGATCAGCATCCAGCGCATCGTTGATCCAGTTGAGCACTCAGAGTCTTGTGGTGAGCCTCCTTGTTTTCGGAGGATCCTTTTTTATTGTTTTTAGTAGCTTAAGTTCATTAGGATTTCATGGGTCTTGTCCCGACGTCCATCTCAGTTGTTTTAGATGCTTCATAGATAGACAGTCAGTAGTTTAGACAGTTGAGTTATTTAGCATTTGAATCCTTTTCTTAATGCTTAAAGTTTTCCGCGGTAAGTAAGCCAGTCCAAGGGTTCTCTTAGGACCATCAATGTTTCTCGAGTGCCAGTCCCACCCAGGGTGTAGGCTTGGGGTGTGACAAACTTGGTATTAGAGCACAGAGTTCAAGAGTCCTTGGGAGTCTATGAAGTCGTGTCTGTAGAGTCCTAATTATCGGTATGAACAGCGCCACATTTATAATTTGGAGGCTGCAACACTTAGGAAATTTTCTCACTTCTTTCACACTCATTTTGTGCGTTAGAGTTTAATCTCTAAAAAGTTTCTTCTAACTCATGCTTGCACATGTCTTTCAGATCATGCCTCCACGAAGAGTTGTCCAAGGTCGTTTGACTTGAAGGAATGTTGAACCATAGGAACAAGGGGTACCTAATGCACTAGATGTGCAACCCTAAGAAGAGGTCACCAATGATGAGTTCCGTGAGGCTATCCGGATGTTGAGCCAAGTTGTGACCAATCAAGCTGGGCAATAGAGAGGGAATTGACAGGAAGTAGCTGACACTTCAAGAATCCGTGAGTTCTTAAGGATGAATCCTCTAAGCTTCACAGGTTTCAGTGTTACTGAGGATCCATAGAAGTTTGTTGAAGAGCTTCAGAATGTTTTTGAAATCATGCATATTGTTGATATTGAGAAGGTGGAACTAGTTGCATACCAAATGAAGGGTGTCGCTAGGACATGGTTCAACCAATGAAAAAGGAACCAAGTTGAGAGAGCTCTACCTGTGAGCTGGGCTTGTTTTGAGAAAGCATTCTTAGGACATTTCTTTCCCCGAGAACTAAAAAAGGCTAAGGTACAAGAGTTTCTTACACTTAAGTAGGATTCTCTGAGTGTCTATGAGTATAGTCTGAGGTTTACACAACTTTCTAGATATGCTCCGGAGATGGTTGCTGACATGAGGAGCAGAATTAGTTTGTTTGTTGCTGGATTGTCTCATATGTCAAGTAAGGAAGGTAAGGTTGCAATGCTAATAGGTGACATGAATATAGCAAGGTTGATGGTCTATATGCAGCAGGTTAAGGAAGAGAAACTGAGGGATAGAGAAGAGTTCAAGAATAAAACAGCTAAGACAAGGAATGAGTTCAGGCAGCAGAAGAGTAATGTCAACCGTTCATCCTTCCAACAGTAACAGAAGGGACCTACTTCATCATCTGCTAGTGCACCTGCACCAAAGAATAAGAGTGAGTACAATAGTTAGAATTTCAGAGCCAAGCCTACCTATTCTCAAGGTATTGTGGCTCAAGGGGGTAGTAAGCCTCCTGCATGTGTTAAGTGTGGCAGAAACCACTCAGGGATGTGTCATGATGGCTCCACTGGTTGCTTTAAGTGTGGCCAGAACGTTCACTTCATGCGAGAGTGTACAAAGAACAAGTAGGGTAATGGTAATGGAGGCAATAAAACTCAATCTTCTTCAGTTGCTCCACCAGACAAAGCTGCACCTAGAGGGGCTACTTTCGGTATTGGCAAAGGAATAAACCGTTTATATGCTATCAATAGTCGCCAAGAGCAATAGGATTCACCAGATGTTGTCACTGGTATGATCCCAAGTCTTTAACTTTAATGTTTATGCTTTGCTAAACCCAGGAACGAGTTTATCCTTTGTAACTCTGTATGTTGCGATCAATTTTGATGTTATTCCTGAGCAACTTAGTGAACCATTCAATGTTTCTACACCTGTTGGTGAGTCTATTCTAGCAGAGAGAGTCTATCATGATTGTCCCATTTTTGTCAATCACAAGAGTACCATGGCTGATTTAGTTGAGTTAGCCATGGTAGATTTTGAAGTCATTCTTGGTATGGACTGGCTTCATGCCTGTTATGCCTCAGTTGATTGTAAAACTTAAGTTGTCAAGTTCCAGTTTCCAATTGAGCCAATCTTAGAGTGGAAAAGTAGTTCAGCAGTGCCTAAGGATTGTTTCATTTCATACCTTAAGGCAAGGAAGTTAGTTTCTAAAGGGTGTGTCTATCACTTAGTCCGAGTTAATGACTCTAGTGTTGACCTCATATTCAGTCAGTTTCAATAGTAAAAGAGTTTCCAAAAGTCTTCCCAGATGATCTTCCTGGAGTCCCTCCTGAGAGAGAAATAGACTTCAGTATAGATATTCTTCTAGATACTCGTCCAATATCTATTCTGCCATATAGAATGGCACCAGAGCTTAAAGAACAATTGAAAGAGTCTCACCTTGGGCCGCTCCGGTCTTATTTGTGAGAAAGAAGGATGGTTCCCTTAGGATGTGTATAGATTACCGTCAGTTGAACAAGGTTACCATCAAGAACAAATATCCTCTTCCAAGAATTGATGATCTTTTCGATCAACTTCAGGGTGCCACCTATTTTTCTAAGATAGATCTCAGATTTGGCTACCATCAGTTAAGAGTAAGGGAATGTGATATTCCAAAGACAACATCCAGGACTCCTTATGGTCATTATATGTTTCTGGTCATTTCTTTTGGTTTGACCAATGCGCCTGCAACATTCAAGGACCTTATGAATTGAGTTTTCAAACGTTATTTAGATATGTTTGTTATTGTCTTCATTGATGGCATACTAATCTATTCAAAGAATGAAGAAGATCATGATAGTCATCTTAAAATAGTTCTCCAGACCCTAAAAGACAGAGAGTTGTATGCTAAGTTCTCAAAATGTGAATTTTGGCTCGAGTCTCTGGCATTCTTAGGCCACATTGTGTCTGGAGAGGGAGTTAAAGTTGATACTCAGAAAATAGAGGTAGTGCAGAATTGGCCTAGACCCACATATCCAACTGATATTAGGAGTTTCTTAGGTTTGGATAGCTATTATAGAAGGTTCGTAAAGGGTTTCTCATCTATCTCATCCCGTTTGACCAAGTTGACTCATAAAACTGTGAAGTTTCAATGGTCTAAAGCTTATGAGAAAAGCTTTCAAGAATTGAAAAAGAGGTTGACTACTACCCAGTGTTAACCTTACCAGAAAGTACGCAAGGCGTTGTAGTCTATTATGATGAGTCTAGAGTTGGTTTGGGTTGTGTGTTAATGTAGAATGGCAAGGTTATAGCTTATGCCTCCAGACAGTTGAAAGTTCATGAGATGAACTACCCAACCTATGATCTAGAGTTGGCTGCCATAGTATTTACTTTGAATATTGAGTTCATGTGGATGTGTTCAGCGATCACAAGAGTCTTCAGTATGTGTTTACTCAGAAGAGCTTAATCTCAGACAAAGGAGGTGGTTAGAATTACTCAAGGATTATGACATGACTATTCTTTACCATCCAGGTAAGGCTAATATTGTTATTGATGCCATGAGCAGGTTGTCTATGGATAGTACTGCCCATTTTGAGGAAGATAAGAAAGATCTAGCGAAAGATGCACACAGACTTGCACGCTTGGGAGTCCGACTAATAGATTCCACAGAAGGAGGAGTAGTGGTGATGAATGGGGTTGAATCATCATTAGTGTCAGAAGTAAAAGAGAAGCAAGATCAAGACCCAATTTTGCTTGAATGGAAGGCAAATGTTCATAAGCAAAAAGTTATGGCTTTTGAACAATAGGGAGATGGTGTATTGAGATATCAAGGTAGATTGTATGTACCAAGGGTAGATGAACTACAAGAAAGGATCATGGAGGAAGCTCATAGCTCTAGATATTCCATTCATCCGAGTTCCACTAAGATGTATCGTTACTTAAGAGAAGTCTTTTGGTGGAGTAGTATGAAAAAAAGCATTATATAATTTGTTGCTAAGTGTCCAAATTGTCAAAAAGTTAAAGTAGAACATCAAAGGCCCGGTGGTATGGCTCAAAATATAGAAGTTCCGGAATGGAAGTGGGAGATGGTTAATATGGATTTCATCATAGATTTACCAACGTCTCACAAGCAACATGATTTGATATGGATGATTGTTGATAAACTGACAAAATCAGCCCACTTTTTGCCGGTAAAGACTACACATTCAGCAGAGAACTATGCCAAGTTATATCTTCAAGAAGTAGTTAAACTTCATGGAGTTCCGATCTCCATTATTTCAGACAAAGGTGCGCAATTTACTGCACAGTTTTGGAATTCATTCCAAAAAGGCTTGGGTTCAAAGGTGAACTTAAGTGCTGCATTTCATCCTCAGATAGATAGGCAAGCAGAGTGCACTATTCAGACCTTAAAGGATATGTGGGCTTGTGTGATTGATTTAAAAGCTAATTGGGATGATCACCTACCTCTTACTGAATTTGTTTACAACAATAGTTACCACTATAGCATCCAATTAGCTCTTTATGACGATCTTTATAGGAGGAGGTGCAGATCTCCTATTGGATGGTTTGAAGTTGGTGAAGTAGGGTTGATAGGACCAGATTTAGTTCATCAAGCTATAGAAAAGGTGAAAGTGATTCAAGAGAGGTTGAAAATGGTGCAGAGTCGTTAGAAATCCTACACCAATGTTAGGATAAGGGAGTTAGAGTTTGAAGTAGATGATTGGGTATACTTGAAAGTTTTACCCATGAAAGCTGTTATGAGAATTGGCAAGAAGGGGAAGCTTAGTCCTCGGTATATTGGCCATTATCGAATATCCAAAAGGGTAGGTAATGTAGCTTATGAGTTAGAGCTACCGCAAGAGTTAACTGCGGTTCATCCGGTATTTCACATCTCCATGTTAAAGAAGTGCAAGGGCGATCATTCATTGATCATACCAACTGAAGATATTGGGATCAAGGATAGCTTATCTTATGAAGAGATTTCGGTCAAGATTCTAGATCGCCAAGTTCGCAAGTTGAGGACTAAGGAAGTAGCATCAGTCAAAGTCCTTTGGAGGAACTAATTTGTTGAGAAAGCTACTTAGGAAGCTGAGGAAGATATGGAGAAGAGATATCCACATCTCTTTGAGTCTGGAGAAGTTTCAAATTAAGGCACTAATTCTCTTCTTAGTACTCTTTAATTTATAAGTTAGCATATTGTGTTTGCTTTGCTTATTGGGTGTTTAAACTGCATATTTGATGTTATGCCCTTAGCCTACTAAGAGTAAGCTCATTCGAGGATGAATGTTACCAAGGGAGAGATATTGTAACACCCCGTAACTAGAAAGAACTAGAATTAGAAAGAGCCATTTTTGGAAAGAATGAAAATCTGGAAAATTTGGTTAAGTATATTAATTTTGAGTTTTTGGTCATTTACAAACGACCATAACTCCTAGATCAGGATGATTTAGGTGTGTTTCCAGATATCGTAGGAAATATCTTGGAATAATATTTCCAATGCCGCTGAGTTTGCGCGATTCTGAGTTCGTATGAGTGAGATGTGCCCATTTGAAGTTGGACTGTCCAAATAAGAAAAGTCTAATCCGGAATTTAGATGGGCTTTATGATCTTTTGCATACCCAACTATTTTATTTCATTTTTTGGTAATTAATTGGGGTCTAAACTGATCTTAGTCAGTTTACGCTTTTGGAAAAAGAGTTAGGGTTTTGAGAGAAGAGAAAAGAGGAGAAGACGCGAGAATCGTCAAGTTCTTCAAGAATTGCTTGTGGATTTCATCAAGGGGTGATCCCTACGAGGTATGTGAGATTAGATAGCATTGGGTTAGTTCACCCACGAACCAATTATGATTTATTTCAGGGAATTTAAGTTCTTGAAAGCTTAGAAATTGAGTTCTTGATGGGTTTGTTTAAGTTCCTTTGAATTCTTGATTTGTTGAAATTGTTGAAGAGTTGTTTGATCTGAATCCATGATTTTAGGTGTGAATTCGATTAGAATATTTCATATATTGATGGTATAGTTGATTTTAAGTGTTTGGGGAAAGAACCAAGTCAAAATAGGGGGTTTAGAGTTGAAAAACGAAGAAGAAAAGTCAGAGGCACCTGGCCAGGGGCCTGGGGCATCGCCCATCTCATAGCCCCAAGTAGAATTCTCTTATTTTTTTGCCTCTGGGGCGTTGCCCCTCTCAGATCCCCAAGCAGGGTTCTCTGAACTTTGGGCTCTAGCGCCTCACGCCTGTTAGAGCGCCAAAGACACCACCAATTTCCTCCTTTCTTTCTGTACTAGTTCCTTAGTAATGTACCTATGTTTTCCAATCGACTCCAACACTTTAAGGTGCGTCTAAACATCATGAAATCATCCATAAGCATGAGATCATGAACCTTGAATCCATAATCCAATTCAAGGAAAGTTAAGATCAAAGTCAAGAAAAGTAAAAGTCAAAGTAAAGAAGAGTTCTTAGAGTTTTCCAAAAGTCTTTTCCAAATGTTTTAACTTTGTTTTAACACTTAAAGTTCAAGTTGAGTAAAGAGTAAAGAGTAAAGAGTAAAGATTGAAGCTCATTTGTTTAAAGAGTATATGGGGACTATGTATTCCAAAGAGTTAAAATGTTTTCACATTTAAATAAGAAACAAGGAAAACCTTAATTTCCAAAGAGCCTTTGAGCTAAGTTTTCAAAAAGGAGTAAACGCTTTCAGAATTAAGCAAGAGAGGAAACTTTCATTTCCAAGATAGACTTTAAGCTAAGTTTTTGAGCAATTATCTCAAATCACAAAAGAAGTATGTTTTTAAACATAAGAGCTAGTATCATATTTTGGGAGTAGTATTGAGCACCGATATGGGGTAGAGTTCAAACAACTCACAGCCCCCATAAACCACGTAGCCATCATGGATAGAAAAGGGTCATACTTTTTAGAAGATTCCTTTAGTGCTTTTTAGCATAGACTAGTGGATCCTCTTAGTAGTTCAGGTTCTATACCCTCGGCAAGGTATAGGACGGCCCTGGCAACGTGAGACAAAATGATGTATCATTACAATAACTCTTACATGATCGTTGTCGGTTAGAGAAACTCCCACAGAAGTAATTTTATTTTTATATACATAGCTTATATGTATTTTTACATACATTTCAGAGTTATATTGTATCATTGCATACACACAGAGTTGACATCCATGTTTTAAATAGCTTTTCTTTATATTGCACTTGTTTTAAACTACTTTATATTGAAATGAGTTCAGTTATGTTGAGTTGAGTTGAGCCAGGTAAGTTCTTCAGTTCCTTTCAAGCTTATGTCTTGTTTTAGAATTCCCGTCGCATACTCATACATTCAATGTACTGATGTCATTTGGCCTGCATCTTCTTATGATGCAGACACAGGTAACTAGGATCAACATCTAGCGGATGTTGATCCAGTTGAGCACTCAGAGTCTTGTGGTGAGCCTCCTTGCTTCCGGAGGATCCTTTTTTATTGTTTTTAGTAGCTTTAGTTTATTAGGATGTCGTGGGTCTTGTCCCAATGTCCATCTCAGTTGTTTTAGAGGCTTCATAGATAGATAGTCAGTGTTCATTTGTCATTATCTTGTTATTGGTTTATGTTCATATTTGAGTTGCCACTTTGGCTAAGTTAAATGTTTATTTTTAAAACATTATGAGTTCAGTTTGAGACAGTTGAGTTATTTAGCATTTGAATTATTTTCTTAATGCTTTAAGTCTTCCGCTGAGTAAGTAAGCCAGACCAAGGGTTCTCTTGGGGCCAGCAATGGTTCTCGAGTGCCAGTCCCGCCCAGGGTGTAGGCTCGGAGCATGACAAACTCGTTAAAAGTTGCATATAATAATACGATGGTGATTGGGTGCACCTCTCTAAGCAAATATAGAAATTCAAATCTTATATCTATCTTATTTTTGTTAGTAACACCCCCTCCAAGTAGTTATTGGTAACACTATTGATGTTTCAATCAATTTTATTTATTTAGTTTGCTTTAATCTTTCAAAATTTTCAAGTGTGTAACATTGAAAATTTCTAAAAACAATTAGCATGCTATATTTTTTATATAATTAAATCAAATGTGTATATTAAAATTTAAAACTAGTAGTATTATATATGTTAGACCTATAATTTTAAAAATTTAACGGTTCAGTGGTAAAAACGTAAAGGTCAAACCGATCAAATTTATATCTTAGATTCATCTATTTGTAATAGTGCACCCATCCTTCCAAAATCTTGGAAAGTCTCCAAATTTACTCTCACACTAAAGAAGTGACCTTAACAGCTAAGAACAATTTAAGAATCACCTGATACAACCTTATATGCAAATAAAAAATGGTTCCGTTCTTAATTTAGAAATTTTTGCGATGTTACGATCTTACATATCTATATTAAATATTTGTAATAGAGTCTTGTCGTGCTACTAAAACACAATACATTTGATAATATAGTATTTAGTGTGATGTACTCATTAATGACCTGTGAGAGACTTATATTTAGATAATTTTTCTTTTTTTTTAAGCCACTACTTTCCCAAGCTTAAACCACTCAAGGGAAGTAGGATTTTTCAATTTAAATCTATTCTCAAGCCGGTATTTTTTTGTCTACTTCTTCATTCTATTGTTTTCCCAAAGTTCAAATCTCAACATAAATAAAAATACTAATTAATTTCTTTAATTTATCATAATCTTAATAAACAAAGTCATCTAATATATATTATTAGTGAAAAGTGTTAAGTATCCTAAGTTAATTGAGGTGTTACAAAAACCTGATCGGGCACTAGGGTTATCAGAAGAAGGAAAAATTATATAACTTAAAATATTATAATCTCAAAAAAAAATCTACTATTTTGTAAAAATTACAAAAATTCCTCTGGATATATCTCTATCCCCTCTCGGATATATCCCTCCCTTCTCGGATACATTCCTCCCATTAAGTAATGTATCATTTGCAATGTATCGAACAACCAAGAAATGTATCCAAGAACGATAAAAAATTCAGAATTTTATACTTGGAGAAACTTCCGAAATAGGATGTAATTAGCTCCCCAATGTATGAGATTATGTATTTTATATGAGAAAATGTCATAAATGGTCTCTGAACTCTAAGAGTACGTCTAAAATAGACTCTTAACTATATATTTATCAGATTTAGTCCTTTAACTAATCAAAATTTTATGAAACTTGGTCTCTTAACTATATGCTTAACATTTTTAGTTCTTTAACTATACACTTATTAGTTTTAGTCCTTTAAGTATTCAAAATTTATCAGGTTTAGTCTCTGACTATTTTGTATACAAATAGTTTAAATTTATATTAACAGAACTCATGTATATGAAAAATTAAATCTTTAACCCATTTTTCAGTTGTTTCTCTTTCCCCACTATTTTTTCTTCAAATTATTCTTAAGGAATGAACTTTAACCTCAAAGATTCAAAATAAAATTAACGAGGAAAGAAGATATAAGTCTTGATTTTATTGAATGGAGGATGAAATGAAGTATATTATTGTTGTTAATGACTTGAAAATGCTAGTTTATTATAAAAAAAATTACCTATTAGGTGTAGAGAGAGATTTATTTATATTTAATATAAATGAATTTCTTGCAATGAGAATAAAATTATGTTTTACTCACATATTTTGATTCCAAATTTTATACTCCAACGATTTTATTGAAGAAAGTCACGGGGAGAAATAAATAATTGAAAAAATGGGTTAAACATTTAATTTCATGAAGGGATGAGTTTCGTTAATATAAACCTAATTTATTTGTATAAAAAAATAGACAGATTCAAACCTAATAAATTTTTGAATACTTAAAAAATGATTAAAATCGATAAATGTATAGTTAAGGACCAAACTTGATAACATTGGGATAGTTAAAAAACTAAATCCGGTAAAAATGTATAGTTAAGGAACCAAACTTAATAACATTTGACATAGTTTAAAGACTAAATCTGATAAATAGATAGTTAAGGATTATTTTAGACCTACTTCAATAGTTCTGAGACTATTTATTTCATTTGGTAATTAAGTTTTTATCATTAATGGAACTCTAAAACCTTAGACCCGCAAAAATTTGAGGCATTGTGCGGGAAATACAGGGGACGAAAAGATCCATATCGCCTAATCAGGTACCTCAAAATCCTTCTGCATAATTTGTTTCAATCATTTTCTACTTCAACTGATCTGTTATTGAATGTTACCATTAGTTATCGCGAACTTGCTACCTCACACCAACACACAAACAATTTTGAAAAATATTTATATACTGTTAATAGGGTTGATCAGGTCCTGGGATTTTAGAGTAACAATCAATTACTTTTGTGAAATTGAATTATAGGTTTGATGGTGAGATGAGATATGCCTGCAATTTTCTTTCCCTTCAGTAAAGCTTTGTAAGTTTCTTTAGTGCTCAATTTCTTACTTATATAGTGATGATGCATGTGGACATTCATTGATCGATATTAAATTGTTTAAGATCGTTTCTCTATGTCCTTGGTACCTTTGCGTATGCACTATCTCCGTGGTTTGAACTTGGAGGTTCTACAATATGAAATTTACTTTGATTGTTGGATGACTTGTGTTTGTTCTTTGTGCCTGTTAGAGTGAGTTAGAGTTCCACATTGGTTGTGGAATAAATTGGTGGTTTGCTTATATGAACTTGAGCAATTCTCTCCTTGTGAGCGAGTTTTGAGATTTTTTGTGCTATTATTAATTTAAAGTAACTACTTGACAAGTTCTCCACATTAATTTTTATTTTCTCGGGACAATAATCTGAGAGAAAATAACAATATGATTTTCTGGTCTTCAACTATCTTAGGTTGTTACCATGGGAGCTTTGGTTTAGGGATATGAACACAACACGTGACATGTTTGTTAGGCGCATGTCATGGTTCAAACCCTGCTCCATGGTATTTGTGTCAATACTCCTCAGAGTTTCAAACATGTGTGTTGACTGCACTCGGCCAGAACCCCACGGGGGAGAAAAATAATCTTAGGTTGTGGAAATATTGTCCTCAAGCTCACCTTCTCCTACAACTAATTCAGTACCTTTTCTTGGAATATGGTGCGATCTTCTAACCAAAATGGAATTGTTAATAATCTTTTACATGCTTCTTTCTTTTCTATTCTTTTGAATTTAGTACCAGTCTTCATTCTTATTTACCAACATGGCAATGAATTTTATCGTCATTATCTGGAAGGTTTTACCTTGTTTGGCAGCCAACAATTTTACTTCCATGTTTAACTGTTTATGTAAGATTTTTCAGTCGAATCCGCTTGGTGTTATCATGACTGTTAACCTTCTATTAATCTTGTGCATTTAGGTAGTTCTAAATTTTATTTGCATTAATGCGAGTGTTAATGGAGGACTCGCTGAGGAGTGGAACTACTCTCGTTGTTGATCGCTATTCATATTTAGGAGTAGCATTCTCATCTGCCAAGGGACTTGATATTGAATGGTGTAAGGTGACATCATGCCTTACTTCCTCAATATTGTTGTTTTGTTTCCTAGACAAGTTTCAGCAAGGTAAAATCACCCCGCACATCTACTTACGAGTTAATATTATTCTCCTTTTTTTAATTAGTACTAATAAAGTTTTAATTATAGATACTAACAGATTAGTTTTAATTTATAAATTAATTAATTACAATTTATTAAGTAATTATATACTATTATCATAATCAATAGGTGAGAGAAACAATAGTTAATTAATGAGAGAGAATCAAGCGTGCAATTGGTAATTATCAATTACAATATTCAAAAGATTTTCTTAACTTACCATTATCAATTTCACGCCACCCCACACCCACACCCACTCCCACATACCCACGTTTCTCTTACCACTGTTATTATCCCTCTTTCAATTTCTTCATTGTTCTTCATCTTCATTCAATCAAAATCCACCGGTAATCTGGTCCACATTATCACAAATCCACTTTATTCGGTAAACAAAGAAACCTTCATATCATGCCGAAAAATCACAAAGTTTCCCTTACACCTAGAAAGAGTCCAAGATTTGTCGAGGATGAATGTAATGTCTAAATAGAGCCTCCAAATTTTGATATTTTAACTCAAACTCTGTCGCCCAAGGTGAATGCAACTCCAGTGAAGAAGGGTGTCATCCCTCCAAAGAAAAACCAAAACACAGCAAAGAAAAAAGAACCAAAGAAAATATCCACTCCAAATCAAAAGGGGCAAAAAAGGAAGGGGAAAATGGTGGAATCTCCATTTGCATACATTGTTACACTTAAGTTTTCTAGATGGATACCAATTGGATACAACAATAACTAGTTTTAGCTTGGATTAATAGTATAAAATCTTAAATATATGTTGTATGGTTTGCTAGATACCAATTGCATACATTGTTAGACTTAGTTTTTCTAGTTGGATACCAATTGCATATATTGTTAGACTTAATTTTTTCAACTGGATATAAAGTGGATACCAACAATAACCAGTTTTAGTTTGTGATTCTATATTTGAAAAACACAACAAACACAAAGGAGTAAGTAGTACACATAATAAATGTTTTGAAATCAGGATACATCAAGTTAAAAGACCAAAAACATCAAAAAATATGTGTTTGTTACAATTAAACAATTAAATTAAAATAAAGAGTAAATGGTCAAGTACCCTCTAATTTATATTCAGATTTTCAACTACACACTTATACTTTACGGAGGTCCTATTACCCCCCTAAACTACTTAAAAGTAGAATAAATAACCCCTTAAAATGTGATAACCAGCCATCTGCCTTGTGGTGAAACACATGCGCTTGACACGTGTTTCACCAATTAATCTTTTTTTTAAAAAGCTCTCTCTCCTTCTTCTTCATCCTTTCTTCTTCAATCTTTTTGCAACCCTAATATTTTTTCTTTGTGAAAGTTTGATTTGGGGGAAATACTAGGGGATACATTGGGGGTCTTCTATTTTTTTTAACTTCCTAACAAGGTGAACTCGCCGGGCCTCCATCTTTTTCACCATTGTCGTATGAGAAATCGTCGTCACCACCTCCACCTTTATCACCTCCCTAATTTAACAACGACAATTCAACACCGTAGCACATCTTTATTGTCTTCATTTATAATATCTCCCAGTTGTTCATGATTTCCAACCCCATTAGCTTCATCATCTCCACCATTCTCATGATTTTTTCCCTCTAATTCTTTCTATTAAAGATCTTTGTCTGGGTTTTTTTGAACTCATCACCTAGCTCATATATAAATAGGGGATTCAAATCTTTTCTCCCTAACTCCACAACTTGTTGCAAATCTTGTTCCTTCAGTGATTGTTCTTTCAATTTTTTCACTTTTGTTTTACTTGATAAATCAATCATAGCATATCAGAATTAAATAGTATAAATACTTGAAAAAACATTCTTTAGTTTGAATACTTTTGTTTTGATATTCCTATTTGATGATTGCTTTAATTTGTTGGAGAAAATTCGATGATGATGGCAGTGGTAGGTTAGAGATGAAAATAGTGGAAGAGTACCCTTGACTCTTGAAATAAACCCAAATCAATTTTCTCAAATTTGATCCAAATTTTTTTGGGATGATATAAATATATGTAAATTTATCTACAGTTTATTTGGGTTGATTGATTTTGCAAGAGTATGACATGAGTTCGAAAATTTGTTTGGAATCAACAATAATGAATTCGGTAAAAGTGGCGGTGGCAGCACCGGTTTAGAGATGTTGAATGATGGAGAGATTTGGTTTATATTGCTATGGAGAAGAAAGAACATAAATAAGAAAAATAAATAATTAAAAATACTTATATTTATTGTAAAGAGATTAAAGGTAAAGTTTTAGGAATAGTTTTTTATGCTCACTTTCTCAAAGAGAGTGAAATACACTCACATTGCCAACGAAGCATTTAGGGAGGTGGTAATTTCAGTTTTAAATAGTGTAGGGGGATATGACCCCCATAAAATTAAAGTGTGTAGTTGAGAATCCGGATATACGTTGAGGGGGCATTTGGCCATTTTCTCTTAAAATAAACACAAATTATAACTAATTTTCAGCTGGATAATTTGAACAAGTTTTTCTGTTGTGTCATTCCCGACGACATGTGCTACATGTAACTTTAGACCTCTTAAATTTGACATAAGCAAACCCCTTCCAGCATTCAAGTTGTGGTCTCCCTACCTTTTTGTTAAAATCAAGTGACAATAATTTAAACTCTGACACATACCTTTGTATATCCCATGAGCTCTCACATGGGAGAGATTCAATAGTAATTGCATATGCATCTTCAAAAAAATTCTCACTATAAAAGGGAGACATAATTCGATTCATGTAGTCTTCTGTACCTAAAAACAACCATTGCATATAAGCAAGACATCTCATCAAGCTGAAATCACCCACAACTACATTTTTTGCTTCTCATGCACACTATGTACCAATTACGTCCATCAATAACAATATGCAAAAATCGTGTCGATGGTATTACCTAAAAAAAATAATTAGTTTTAAATATAAAAATATCCAGATGTTGAACATAATAAATAAACAATTCATATCTTAATGAAAACTCAATATTTTCTTGGAGCTTAAGACCAAATTTATGTGACGGATCTGTTCTAGTTTTTGTAGTCTTCTTATTGTGTTTCGGGATCCAGGTTTGAATTGTTATCCTAATAAATTCTAGAAGTGATACAATTGGGAGCCTCCTTGCTAACCTGTTAGTGTTATTTAAGGATTCTGCTATGTTTGAAGTCATCGTTCATGTCATTTAACTTTTGAATGAGCCCTAATTGATCATTTACTATACCCAATATCGAATAAATAACCTCTTATCCTCGGTCGATCATATCTATTCTTACCATCAACTTCTCAAATTCTTGAAGTGTGTACGCCTTTGCCATGGCAAAAAAAAGCTTCTTCAAATATTCCACATTTCTATGAAAATACTTTAGAACATTGCAACACAAATGCCAAATGCAAGCATAATGATCTAAACAAAGATATACTCTTGCAGTTCCCTTCCATATGCTTTCATTCCTATCAGACATAAAACACAGTCTCTCTTTCTTCAAATGCGTCCTTAAATCTTTCAAAGAACCAGGTCCATGATGCATCATTTTCAAAATATACTATAGCATACGCAGAAGTGTGTGACCTGTTTCATTACAAAAAAATATACTTAATTCATACACATCAAAACCAATTTATATACCAAAATTATACTATTATTTAAACAACAAGATTTAAATCAAACCTCTTGGATCTATTGTGCTTGCAATCAGAATTGTCCCACCATATGCGGCTTCAAGTCTGCCTCATCAACAACAACTACTGGCCTACAATACTCCCATCCCCTAATAGATGCTTCCAACGCAACAAATGCATAAAAAAATCTATCACCTTCTTTACTCTCCAAGCTTACAATAGAACTAGGATAGTTCTCCAAAATGTAGAAATAACATGAAAGTTTTGCATATGATTCAGCTGGGTCTCCATGCAATATTTTTATTTTTTTTCCTTAGTTCACCATGACTACTTGTATGTCAACAAAACAACATGTGATTTCAACATGTCTTTGGCAATATCCTTAGGGTTGTATATTGTCTTGGATCGACAAACTTATCCAATATAATGACAACTTCTATGTCAATTATTCCTTGACGCCTTACATAAACTTTGTCCCTCACCGAACATGTGTGATTCCCACAAAATTTATGGATCTTGAAAAGTTCAGATTGATTCAAATTTCAAACTCGACGAATTCATTATCCATGAACAGTTTTTGGAAGGACACTTTAGGTAATAATTGTTTTATAATCAAACAAAGATTATGTCAAATATTTGTATACCAATTTTATACACATAAGATACTCAAAAAAACAAATAAACAATCAAATTCTTACCAAGCAGAACTGGAATGTATTATAAGAAATTAATTTTTTTTGACTACTGCAAAGTGTCGCATCATCTCCATAAGCGTACTCTTTTTCTTTTTGTAAATTTGTTTCACAATAATCAACATATTTATAGTGTCGTTTTGATTATATCAAATCTTTCATCATCCAATTCATCAACATCTTCACCAACATTCATTACGACCAAACAAACTAAATTATTCGAGCATAAATCAATATTTGTTCATGATGTTCCAAGAAAAAAAATTTGTCACTCCACCATAACACCATATTGTGGATTATCCATAGACTGATTCTTCAATGTTAAGCACAATGAATATTTGATAAAGAAATCAACAATTACTTTCTTTTGATCCAAGAACACTCATACACCCACATCATTATGTATATGAATTGGTTGACATCGTTCGCTAATAATGTACATAATCTCAAGTTCATCAATAGTAGCGTCTACTCCTAGTTGCAAAGTTATCACATTAACTAGATCATTATATAGGCTAGTTGAATCATGTATAATTCTCTCCATCTAGAAATCAACATACTTTCATATTCTATCATAAATTTGTTGTCATGGAATTACAGGATACCAAAGTTGAAACAACTTTTATACACATTTTATTCCAAATTCATGCAAATGAGTATACATTTTGATAAAATGTGTATAAAAGTTGTTTCTACTTTGGTATCATGTAATTTCATGACAATAAATTTATGATAGAGCATGAAAGTATATTGATTTACAGATGGAGGAAATAATAGATGATTCTACCACCCTATATGATAGTCTAGTTAATGCGACAACTTTGCAACTAGGAGTAGACACTACTATTGATGAACTTGAGATTATGTACATTGTTAGCGAACGTTGTCCACCAATTTGTATACATAATGATGTGGGTGTACGAGTGTTCTTGGATCAGAAGAAAGTAACCGTTGATTTCTTTATCAAATATCCATGGTGTATAACATTGAAAAACTAGGCTACGGATAATCCAAAATATGTGGTTATGGTGGAGTGACCAAATAATTTTGTTGGAAAAACACGAACAAATATTGATTTAAGCTCGAATAATTTAGTCTGTTTGGTCGGAATGAATGTTGGTGAAGATGTTGATGAATGATCTGGTGTAATCAGCAACACTGTAAACGTGTTGATTGTTGTGAAACAGATTTACAAAAAATAAGAGTACACTTATGGAGGTGATGCGACACTTTGCAGTATTCCAAAAAATTTGAGTCCTTATAATACGTTCCAGTTCTTCTTGGTAAGAATTTAATTGTTTATCTGTTTTTTGAGTATCTTATGTGTATAAAATTGGTATACAAATATTCGACATAATCTTTGTTTGATTATAAAGCAATTATTACCTAAAGTATCCTTCCAAAAATTAATCATGGATAATGAATTCGTCGAGTTTGAAATTTAAATCAATCTGGACTTTTCAAGATCCGTAAATTTTGTGGGAATCACACATGTTCGGTGAGGAATAGTTTATGCAAGACGTCAAGGAATAATTTACATAGTAGTTGTTATTATATTCGATAAGTTTGTCGATCCAAAGACTGTATACACCCCTAAGGATATGTTGAAATCACATGGTGTTTTGTTGACATACATGACGAACTAAAGAAAAAGCAATAAAAATGTTGCGTGGACACCTAGCTTAATCATATGCAAAACTTCCAGGTTATTTCTACATTTTGGAGGAGAACTATCCTGATTCTATTGTAAGCTTGGAGAGTAAAAAAGGTGATATATTTTTATATGCATTTGTTGCGTCAGAAGCATCTATTGGGGGATGGGAGTATTGTAGACCAGTAGTTGTTGTTGACGAGGCAGGCTTGAAAGACCCATATGGTGGGACAATTCTGATTGCAAGCACAATGGATCTAAGATGTATGATTTGAATCTTGTTGTTTATATGATAGTATAATTGTGGCATATAAATTAGTTTCGATGTGTATGAATTAAGTATATTTATTGTAATGAAACAAGTCACATACTTCCACTCGCGTACACTATAATAGATTCTGAAAATGATTCATCATGGACATGGTTCTTTGAAAGATTTAGGGACGCATTTGAAGAAAGAGAGAATAAGTGTTTTATGTCTGATAGGAATGAAATCATATGGAATATATCCTGGTTTAGATCATTATGCTTACATTTGGCATTTGTGTTACAATGTTCTAAAGAATTTTCATAGAAATGTGGAAGATTTGCAGAAGCTTTTTTTGCCAAGGCAAAGACGTACACACTTCAAGAATTTGAAGAGTTGGTAGTAAGAATAGACATGATTGATCGAGGATAAGAAGTTATTTGTTCGATATTGGGTATAGTCAAGGGCTCATTCAAAAGTTAAACAAACATGAACGATGACTTCAAAATAGCAGAATCCTTAAATAACACTAGCATGTTAGCAAGGAGGCTTCCAATTGTATCACTCTAGAATTTATAAGAATAACAATTCAAACCTGGATCCCGAAACACAATGAGGATACTGCAAAAAAAATGGATCTGACAAATAAATATGATCTTAAGCTCCAAGAAAATGTTGAGTTGTCATGAAAGTATGAATTGCTTATTTATTATGTTCAATACTTGGATATTTTAATATTTAAAAATAATTAATTTTTTAGGTAATACCATCAACACAAATTTTTGCATATTGTTATTGATGGACTTAAGCAGTACATAGTGTGCTTAAGAAGCATGAAATATAGTTGTGGGCGATTTCAACTTGATGAGATGCCTTGCGAACATGCAATGGTTGTTCTTAGGTATAAAAGACTGCATGAATCGAATTATTGCTCTCCCTTTTATAGCAATAAATTTTTTGAAGACGCATATGCAATTCCTATTGAACCTCTCCCATGTGAGAGTACATGGGATATATCAAGTTATGTGTCAGAGCTTAAATTATTGCCACTTGATTTTAAAAGAAAGGTAGGGAGCCACAACTTAAATGCTGGAAGGGGTTTGCTGATGTCAAATTTAAGAGGTCTAAAGTTACGTGTAACACTTGTCGTCGAGAGGGACACAATAGAAAGACATGTTCAAATTATCCTGCTGAAAATTAGTTATAATTTGTGTTTAATTTAATTGTGACAAACACATGTTTTTGGTCTTTTAACTTAATGAATTCTAACATTTATTATGCGTACTACTTACTCCTTTGTGTATGTAGTGTAATTGGTTAATGCTGGTAATCCAACTGGAAAAATTAAGACAATGTATACAATTGGTATCCAATTGGAAAAATTAAGTCTAAACCATGTATGCAATTGGTATCTAGCTGATCATACAACATGTATTTAAGATTTCAATCTATTAAGCCAAGCTAAAACTAGTTAATGTTATATCCAATTGGTATCCATTTGAAAACTTTTGTGTAACAATGTATGCAATGGTATTCAACTAGAATTTCAAAACTAGTTACTGTGGTATCCAATTGGTATATCATTAACGGGTCTCTAAGACCCACGAAAATTTGTAGCATTGCGTGAGAAATACCGACAACAATCAGGTTCCTCAAAGTCCTTTTTTCCTCATGCTTTCTGCATAACTTGTTTCAATTATTTTCTACTGTTATTGAATGTTACCATTATCTATTATCGTGTACTTGCTACCTCACACCAACACAAATAAACAATTTGAAAAATATTTATATTTAATTTAAAATTTTCTGGTGTACTATATTGTACTATCAATAGGGTAGATCAGATCATGGGATTTCGGAGTAACAAGTAATTATTTTCATGAAATTGAATTATAGGTTTGATGGTGAGATGAGATATGTCTGTAATTTTCTTTACCTACAGTAAGGCTTAGTAAGTTTTTTTAGCGCTCAATTTCTGACTTATACAGTGAAAATGTATGTGGATTTGATCAATATCAAATTGTTTTGGTCATGTAGAAATGATTTAAGATTGTTTTTCTATGTCCTTGGTACCTTTGCATATACGCTATCTCGGTGCTTTGGACTTTGGAGGTTCTACAATATGGAATTTACTTTGATTGTTTTATAACTTGTGTTTGTTCTTTGTCCCTGTTATAGTGAGTTAGAGTTCCACATTGGTTGTGGAATAGATTGGTGGTTTGCTTATATGGACTTGATCAATCCTCCCCTCATGAGTGAATTTTGATATTGAGTTAGACGTGTCATATCTTTGCCTGGTATCAACAGTGGCAGATCCACAATTTTATGGTCATGTGTACTCAATTCCTTTAACATAAAGTTGCTAGCCAAGAAAGCTTTATTTCTAAAAGCTTATAGTTAGTAAATGAAATACAATAAATAGGAAAGTGGAAAAACAATAAAGAAATATAAGTAAATGGTCAGCAGTGAAAAGGTATAAATAGAAGAGTCCATAAAACTATGAAGAAGTTTCAATTTGCTTTTTTTTTATTAACAAAAAAGATAGATTGTTACCCAGATTCAAACCCTCACTGGAGGCCATTAGCGATCTTAGAATTCAACTTCAGAACCAAAGCATCCATGGAATGTTTTGGCTAATTGGTGCTCTCGAATATCTTATTTTCTAGTATTTTCTATATACGTATACAAAGTTTCTGTCGGGGTCAATGGGTGCTCGAGCATCCAGAACTCTATACGTGGGTTTGCCTCTAGGTATCAGAGTCAGGTCCATCTTATTTGGCTCCCGCTTCGGGATCCAATTGATTGAGCGTGAATGGGGGTGTTAGAGCGGGTTAGAGTCTCACATTGATTGGGGAATGGGTTGTGGTTTGCTTATATGGACTTGGACAATCTTCTCCTAATGAACTAACTTTTGAGGTTGAGTTAGACTAATGTGTCATATCTTTCCAGTCCCTTTTACCATTTCTTTACCAATTGTGATTGGGCTACTTTAAAAAAAAAAAAACAAAGATCACATGGGTCAAGAATTTTATTAAACTAAGAGAAAATATATACAAAATCATGTGGGTTGCCTAAGTGAACAGCCCACCAAATAAATAAACAAAACAATAAAAGACAACACCTACCAACTAAGAACTATCAAAAAGCAAAATTAGAAAAGTGCAAGTTGAAGAGTATTTGCAGGTGCAGTGCCTCTTCCTCGATACATCATCAAATCGGAGCTGAAACTCGACTTCAATTCGCCGTAATTGTATACCCTTGAAACCCTTTGGTATTTTGTCTACTCGTTTGTATTCAAATTCATCTCAATCTATCCATGCCAAATGATTTCAATCTTTTTGCTCAGTTTTCTCCTCGTAGATTTCATGTGAATCCAAGCTCGTGTAGATTCTGTGGAAAGAGTATTGTTGGTAATCCATCCATTTAACCTCAGGTTAGTTGAAATTAGTTCATCTTCTTTGATCTAAACTTTAGTGGGTTGAACCCAAAATTAGGATTAATACCACCATCGAACTTAAATCGTAAAAGAATTACTAATTTCTGACTCTTTTTTTTTCGAGGTTGTGTATGGATTTCTGGGATTTGCACTATTGTATAGGTTGTGCAAAGTATTCTGGACTTGAGCAACCTGTCAGGTACACAATTGAACCCAACCAATTTTTCTCTTCTCTTTTGGACTGATCGTTCGAAATAACCAATTTCAAAGTTATTCTACTATGTGTATTGTGAAATAATAAACCTACTATAGATGTTAATTGACTGCTACAATCTATGAGTCTTGATTTTATACCATATGAAACACCCTAAACTCTCACCAGGTGCATGGTATATCAACCAACTGAAATTCATTCATACATTAATGTGTAGTAGCTTTTATCATCTAATATAGCTTTATCAGTATCATATGTAAAGTGTATTCAAATCAAACCATTTATACTCTTGTAGTGTTTGACTGCCTTATTCTCAACTGTGGTGTGCTTTGTTTATCTAAGATGATAATTCTCTTGGCCGTATCCGGAACCTCTTGGAGAGATCTAAATTCATAAGTACCTGCAAAAAGAAAAACCAAGTTAGCAAAAAAATCAACAAGAGTATTTCCCTCCCTTAAGGAGTGTTGTACTCTTACTGACATGGATTTCCTCAATCTATTGATGGAATTGACCTCCATTGTCACATTCCAAGGTATTTCCCACTCTCCCTTCAGCATATGTACCAAAGCTAATGTAATGACCCTCCAGGTCATTTCTGTGTCTTGCCTGCTGTGTATCGTTTAGAGCATTCTTGTAGCGACCCCAAGTCATTTATGACTTGCTGGGACTGACAGTTCGGTCACCTGGTCGTTCGTTTGGTCTTGGTGCGAGTTTTTGTGTTTTGGAGCTTATGATTTTGGTGTCTAAATGATCGTAGTAACGTTGTGACTCTATTTTTTATAGAGGGGCAGCATTTTGAGACTGTTCGGAAAGGAAAAGCTCCGGTAAAGTGATTTGGAGAACGCGCGAACGGCCTTAAGGTAGGCTACGACTTCCTTTCTTTTAGATTGAGCTTAATTGTGTAAAAATATGTCGATTGGAGTGAATTGGGGGTGGGTACCGGTTTACTACCTTACTTTGATTAGATACCTCATGTTAGGATCAATTGGCAATATTTCGGGTATAGTATCATGTTATCCGGTTTAGTAGAGTTGTATGCCTATGTGCTAAATGTTATTGTATGCTTTGTATTGTATGCCTTGTTCATCCTTAACCGTAAGCATGATGTCCTTAGTCTAGGTTAGGCTAGCATTGCCTTAGACTTATGACCCGTGTGGGGTTAGTTAGCCTTGACTTCTTTGCCGACGTCGTTCGGATGACCTAGCTCCTTGTAGATCGGAGTAGCAGACTTGAGTCGATAGTTTGAGCCTTAGATTAGGCGTTATCGCAACTTGCTGCACTTTTTGTATCTTCCCCTCGCATTCTGCAGTTCCGACGTATTCTCGAAGGTTTGGTACATCACTAGAGGCGTGAGTTTGAGATAGTATAGGCTTGGAGCCTTTTCTGTGATTTCTTAGAGTGGATGGCGTTCCACGGTGGTTGTTGTGGGATTGGATCCTATTGGAGATACCATCACCCCCGGGGTCGTTCTTTCTAGCTGGGCTGGGAACGTATCGCTGGCTGGGTAGACTCGGTGATATCGGCGATCGCCCCTTTAGTTTAGTGTACTTAGTTTGTTTGAGGTATGCCCGTGTGCTTTCGTTGTATATCCGCTTTGACCTCTCTGTGTCTAGATTCTATCCTTTCTTATTGTTTTTACCTTTTTTGCTCAGTCGGCCTCTGATGCCCTGCGAGTACCTGTTGTGTTGGTACTCATGCTACGCTCTGCATCTATTTCGTGATGCAGGTCCCAGTACCAGCTACCAGCGATGATTTGTTCCAGCCTTCTTTTGCAGCGGTGATTCGGAGACGAGGGCGAGCACTTGGCGTTTTGAGTTTGTTCTGTCTCCTTCTTTTGTTTTAGCTAGTCTTGTTGCCTCTGAGACACGCTCTGTTGTGGTCCACTTTTGGGACTTGTACTCTTTATTAGATAGCTCTGTACTAGTGACTTCCAGGTTCTGGGAGGGATTTCTGTATATATTTATTTTGGGTTGCATTCGCCTTGTTATTCTTGTTTAGATTATTATTTTTGCTCATTGCTTGATGTTCTGGGTTACGGTTGGCTTACCTACTGGTAAGGTATAGTAGGTGCCATCATGACTCGAGAAATCGGGTCGTGACAAGTTGGTATCGAGCCTAGGCCGCGTGGTACGGCATTTGCTTCGGAGGCCCCGGATCGGGTGAGGGTGATTCGGGATAGGCTCGGGACGGCTCGGAGTAGGCACCGAGTTATGCGGATCGGAGGCGCCGACCTTGGGATTCTCGTTGGCGATCGGGTATTCCTCCGTGTGTCGCCCATGAAGGGAGTGATGAGGTTTGGTAGGCGGGGCAAGCTTAGCCCCAGTACATTGGGCCTTTTGAGATACTCCTGGACGGTAGGGGAAGTTGCTTATGAGTTGGCCCTACCTCCAAAGATTTTCATCCATCCACCCAGTTTTCCATGTCTCGATGTTGCGGCGGTATGTTCCTGATGAGTCTCATGTGCTCCAAGTATGATGCGAAATGAGTTGAATGATCGTTTGACATTTGTAGAGGAGCCGCTTGCCATTCTAGCCGAGAGATGTGAGAAGATTGCGCTCGAGAGTCATTCCTGTTGTTAAGGTCCGTTGGAGGCATCGTCCCGTCGAGAGGCTACCCGGGAGACCGAGCGGAGATGCGCGAGGCGCTTTCCGGCTTGTTTGAGCCTTCAGTACTTCTTGACCCTTACTTTCGCGGACGAAAGTCCTTTTTAGTAGTGGATATTGTAATGACCCTCCGTGTCATTTCTGTGTCTTGCCTGCTGTGTATCGTTTAGAGCATTCCTGTAGCGACCCCAAGTCATTTATGACTTGCTGGGACTAACAGTTCGGTCACCTGGTCGTTCGTTTGGTCTTGGTGCGAGTTTTTGTGTTTTGGAGCTTATGATTTTGGTGTCTAAATGATCGTAGTAACGTTGTGACTCTATTTTTTATAGAGGGGCAGCATTTTGAGACTGTTCGGAAAGGAAAAGCTCCGGTAAAGTGATTTGGAGAACGCGCGAACGGCCTTAAGGTAGGCTACGACTTCCTTTCTTTTAGATTGAGCTTAATTGTGTAAAAATATGTCGATTGGAGTGAATTGGGGGTGGGTACCAGTTTACTACCTTACTTTGATTAGATACCTCATGTTAGGATCAATTGGCAATATTTCGGGTATAGTATCATGTTATCCGGTTTAGTAGAGTTGTATGCCTATGTGCTAAATGTTATTGTATGCTTTGTATTGTATGCCTTGTTCATCCTTAACCGTAAGCATGATGTCCTTAGTCTAGGTTAGGCTAGCATTGCCTTAGACTTATGACCCGTGTGGGCCGGTTAGCCTTGACTTCTGCCGCCGACGTCGTTCGGATGACCTAGCTCCTTGTAGATCGGAGTAGCGAGACTTGAGTCTGATAGTTTGAGCCTTAGATTAGGCGTTATCGCTACTTGCTGCACTTTTGTATCTTCCCCCTCGCATTCTGCAGTTCCGACGTATTCTCGAAGGTTTGGTACATCACTAGAGGCGTGAGTTTGAGATAGTATAGGCTTGGAGCCTTTTCTGTGATTTCTTAGAGTGGATGGCGTTCCACGGTGGTTGTTGTGGGATTGGATCCTATTGGAGATACCATCACCCCTAGGTCGTTCTTTCTAGCCGGGCCGGGAACGTATCGCCGGGCCGGGTAGACTCGGTGATATCGGCGATCGCCCCCGGGCCTCTCTTTCTAGCCGGGCCGGGAGTGTCTTTGCCGGGTTTGGTGTCCCCTGGTCGCTCTTTCTAGCCGGGCTGGAGCCGACCGCATGGTAGGACGACTCGCGATATCTACCTCACTCACGGGTCCCTCTTTCTAGCCGGGCCGGGAGTGGATCTGTTTGGTTGGGTGCCCCTAGGGTCACTCTTTCTAGCCGGGCTGGGAGTGCACCGCTGGGCGGGGGTGGTCTCGATGGATTATCTTAGTTACTTTGGGCCGTGAGCTCGGTTTTCTTCTTTCTCGGTAGACTTAACTTTTCCGTGTACTGTCGGGCTTATGGGGGTCCGTTTCGGGTTTTATTTGATCTTGCGCGCGAGTGTACCTCCACAGGCATATGGGGTTCCAGTTAGGTTTAGTTTAGTGTACTTAGTTTGTTTTTACGGTATGCTCGTGTGCTTTCGTTGTATATCCGCTTTGACCTCTCTCGTGTCTAGATTCTATCCTTTCTTATTGTTTTTACCTTTTTTTTGCTCGGTCGGCCTATGATGCCTACCGAGTACCCGTTGTGTTGGTACTCATGCTACGCTCGCATCTATTTCGTGATGCGGGTCCCAAGATCTCGGCTACCGGCGATGATTTGTTCCGGCCTTTCTTTTGCGGCGGTGATTCGGAGACGAGGCGAGCACTTGGCGTTTTGAGTTTGTTCTGTCTCCTTCTTTTGTTTTAGCTAGTCTTGTTGCCTCCGAGACACGCTCCGTTGTGGTCCACTTTTGGGACTTGTACTCTTTATTAGATAGCTCGTACTAGTGACTTCCGGAGTTACGGGAGGGATTTACGTATATATTTATTTTGGGTTGCATCCGCCTTGTTATTCTTGTTTAGATTATTATTTTTGCTCATTGCTTGATGTTACTGGTTACGGTTGGCTTACCTGCGGTAAGGTATAGTAGGTGCCATCATGACTCGAGAAATCGGGTCGTGACAAGTTGGTATCGAGCCTAGGCCGCGTGGTACGCGATTTGCTTCGGGAGGCCCCGGATCGGGTGAGGGTGATTCGGGATAGGCTCGGGGACGGCTCGAGTAGGCACCGAGTTATGCGGATCGGAGGCGCCGACCTTGAGATTCTCTCGTTGGCGATCGGGTATTCCTCCGTGTGTCGCCCATGAAGGGAGTGATGAGGTTTGGTAGGCGGGGCAAGCTTAGCCCCAGGTACATTGGGCCTTTTGAGATACTCCGGACAGTAGGGGAAGTTGCTTATGAGTTGGCCCTACCTCCAGCATTTTCATCCATCCACCCAGTTTTCCATGTCTCGATGTTGCGGCGGTATGTTCCTGATGAGTCTCATGTGCTCCAGTATGATGCAGTCGAGTTGAATGATCGTTTGACATTTGTAGAGGAGCCAGTTGCCATTCTAGCCGAGATGTGAGAAGATTGCGCTCGAGAGTCATTCCCGTTGTTAAGGTCCGTTGGAGGCATCGTCCGGTCGAGGAGGCTACCCGGGAGACCGAGCAGAGATGCGAGAGCAGCGGTTTCCGCTTGTTTGAGCCTTCGGGGTACTTCTTGACCCTTACTTTCGCGGACGAAAGTCCTTTTTAGTAGTGGATATTGTAATGACCCTCCCGGTCATTTCTGTGTCTTGCCTGCTGTGTATCGTTTAGAGCATTCCTGTAGCGACCCCAAGTCATTTATGACTTGCTGGGACTAACAGTTCGGTCACCTGGTCGTTCGTTTGGTCTTGGTGCGAGTTTTTGTGTTTTGGAGCTTATGATTTTGGTGTCTAAATGATCGTAGTAACGTTGTGACTCTATTTTTTATAGAGGGGCAGCATTTTGAGACTGTTCGGAAAGGAAAAGCTCCTAAAGTGATTTGGAGAACGCGCGAACGGCCTTAAGGTAGGCTACGACTTCCTTTCTTTTAGATTGAGCTTAATTGTGTAAAAATATGTCGATTGGAGTGAATTGGGGGTGGGTACCAGTTTACTACCTTACTTTGATTAGATACCTCATGTTAGGATCAATTGGCAATATTTCGGGTATAGTATCATGTTATCCGGTTTAGTAGAGTTGTATGCCTATGTGCTAAATGTTATTGTATGCTTTGTATTGTATGCCTTGTTCATCCTTAACCGTAAGCATGATGTCCTTAGTCTAGGTTAGGCTAGCATTGCCTTAGACTTATGACCCGTGTGGGCCGGTTAGCCTTGACTTGCCGCCGACGTCGTTCGGATGACCTAGCTCCTTGTAGATCGGAGTAGCGACTTGAGTCTGATAGTTTGAGCCTTAGATTAGGCGTTATCGCTACTTGCTGCACTTTTGTATCTTCCCTCTCCCATTCTCCAGTTCCGACGTATTCTCGAAGGTTTGGTACATCACTAGAGGCGTGAGTTTGAGATAGTATAGGCTTGGAGCCTTTTCGTGATTTCTTAGAGTGGATGGCGTTCCACGGTGGTTGTTGTGGGATTGGATCCTATTGGAGATACCATCACCCCGGGGTCGTTCTTTCTAGCCGGGCCGGGAACGTATCGCCGGGTCCGGGTAGACTCGGTGATATCGGCGATCGCCCCCCGGCCCTCTCTTTCTAGGCTGGCTGAGTGTGTCTTTGCTGGTTGGTGTCCCCTGGGTCGCTCTTTCTAGCCGGGCCGGGAGCCGATCGCATGGTAGGACGACTCGCGATATCTACCTCACTCACGGGTCCCTCTTTCTAGCCGGGCCGGGAGTGGATCTGTTTGGTTGGGTGCCCCCTGGGGTCACTCTTTCTAGCTGGGCCGGGAGTGCACCGGGCCGGGTGGAGTCTGATGGATTATCTTAGTTACTTTGGGCTGTGAGCTCGGTTTTCTTCTTTCTCAGTAGACTTAACTTTTCTGTGTACCTGTCGGGCTTATGGGGGTCCGTTCAGGTTTTATTTGATCTTGCGCGCGAGTGTACCTCCTGGGCATATGGGGTTCCAGTTAGGTTTAGTTTAGTGTACTTAGTTTGTTTCGGTATGCTCGTGTGCTTTCGTTGTATATCCGCTTTGACCTCTCGTGTCTAGATTCTATCCTTTCTTATTGTTTTTACCTTTTTTTGCTCAGTCGGCCTATGATGCCTACTGAGTACCTGTTGTGTTGGTACTCATGCTACGCTCTGCATCTATTTCGTGATGCAGGTCCCAGTACCAGCTACCAGCGATGATTTGTTCCAGCCTTCTTTTGCAGCGGTGATTCGGAGACGAGGGCGAGCACTTGGCGTTTTGAGTTTGTTCTCGTCTCCTTCTTTTGTTTTAGCTAGTCTTGTTGCCTCGAGACACGCTCTGTTGTGGTCCACTTTTGGGACTTGTACTCTTTATTAGATAGCTCTGTACTAGTGACTTCCCGAGTTCGGGAGGGATTTACGTATATATTTATTTTGGGTTGCATCCGCCTTGTTATTCTTGTTTAGATTATTATTTTTGCTCATTGCTTGATGTTAAGGGTTACGGTTGGCTTACCTACGGTAAGGTATAGTAGGTGCCATCATGACTCGAGAAATCGGGTCGTGACAAGTTGGTATCGAGCCTAGGCCGCGTGGTACAGATTTGCTTGAGGAGGCCCCGGATCGGGTGAGGGTGATTCGGGATAGGCTCGGGACGGCTCGAGTAGGCACCGAGTTATGCGGATCGGAGGCGCCGACCTTTGAGATTCTCTCGTTGGCGATCGGGTATTCCTCCGTGTGTCGCCCATGAAGGGAGTGATGAGGTTTGGTAGGCGGGGCAAGCTTAGCCCCAGTACATTGGGCCTTTTGAGATACTCCGGACGGTAGGGAAGTTGCTTATGAGTTGGCCCTACCTCCAAAGCATTTTCATCCATCCACCCAGTTTTCCATGTCTCGATGTTGCGGCGGTATGTTCTGTCGAGTTGAATGATCGTTTGACATTTGTAGAGGAGCCAGTTGCCATTCTAGCCAGAGATGTGAGAAGATTGCGCTCGAGAGCCATTCCTGTTGTTAAGGTCCGTTGGAGGCATCGTCCAGTCGAGGAGGCTACCTGGGAGACCGAGCAGGAGATGCGAGAGCAGTTTCCCGGCTTGTTTGAGCCTTCAGGTACTTCTTGACCCTTACTTTCGCGGACGAAAGTCCTTTTTAGTAGTGGATATTGTAATGACCCTCCAGGTCATTTCTGTGTCTTGCCTGCTGTGTATCGTTTAGAGCATTCCTGTAGCGACCCCAAGTCATTTATGACTTGCTGGGACTAACAGTTCGGTCACCTGGTCGTTCGTTTGGTCTTGGTGCGAGTTTTTGTGTTTTGGAGCTTATGATTTTGGTGTCTAAATGATCGTAGTAACGTTGTGACTCTATTTTTTATAGAGGGGCGGCATTTTGAGACTGTTCGGAAAGGAAAAGCTCCGGTAAAGTGATTTGGAGAACGCGCGAACGGCCTTAAGGTAGGCTACGACTTCCTTTCTTTTAGATTGAGCTTAATTGTGTAAAAATATGTCGATTGGAGTGAATTGGGGGTGGGTACCAGTTTACTACCTTACTTTGATTAGATACCTCATGTTAGGATCAATTGGCAATATTTCGGGTATAGTATCATGTTATCCTGGTTTAGTAGAGTTGTATGCCTATGTGCTAAATGTTATTGTATGCTTTGTATTGTATGCCTTGTTCATCCTTAACCGTAAGCATGATGTCCTTAGTCTAGGTTAGGCTAGCATTGCCTTAGACTTATGACCCGTGTGGGCCGGTTAGCCTTGACTTGCCGCCGACGTCGTTCGGATGACCTAGCTCCTTGTAGATCGGAGTAGCGTACTTGAGTCCGATAGTTTGAGCCTTAGATTAGGCGTTATCGCTACTTGCTGCACTTTTGTATCTTCCCCTCGCATTCTCGCAGCTCCGACGTATTCTCGAAGGTTTGGTACATCACTAGAGGCGTGAGTTTGAGATAGTATAGGCTTGGAGCCTTTTACGTGATTTCTTAGAGTGGATGGCGTTCCACGGTGGTTGTTGTGGGATTGGATCCTATGGAGATACCATCACCCCGGGTCGTTCTTTCTAGCTGGGCCGGGAACGTATCGCCGGGCCGGGTAGACTCTGGTGATATCGGCGATCGCCCGGGCCTCTCTTTCTAGCCGGGCCGGGAGTGTGTCTTCTTGGCCGGGTGTCCCCCGGGTCGCTCTTTCTAGGCGAGCCGATCGCATGGTAGGACGACTCGCGATATCTACCTCACTCACGGGTCCCTCTTTCTAGCCGGGCCGGAGTGGACTGTTTGGTTGGGTGCCCCCTAGGGTCACTCTTTCTAGCCGGGCCGAGTGCACCGCCGGCCGGGTGGAGTCTGATGGATTATCTTAGTTACTTTGGGCTGTGAGCTCGGTTTTCTTCTTTCTCAGTAGACTTAACTTTTCTGTGTACCTGTCGGGCTTATGGGGGTCCGTTCAGGTTTTATTTGATCTTGCGCGCGAGTGTACCTCCTGGGCATATGGGGTTCCGCTTAGGTTTAGTTTAGTGTACTTAGTTTGTTTCTGGTATGCTCGTGTGCTTTCGTTGTATATCCGCTTTGACCTCTCTGTGTCTAGATTCTATCCTTTCTTATTGTTTTTACCTTTTTTTGCTCAGTCGGCCTATGATGCCTACTGAGTACCTGTTGTGTTGGTACTCATGCTACGCTCTGCATCTATTTCGTGATGCAGGTCCCAGTACTAGTGACTTCCAGGTTCTGGGAGGGATTTCTGTATATATTTATTTTGGGTTGCATCCGCCTTGTTATTCTTGTTTAGATTATTATTTTTGCTCATTGCTTGATGTTCTGGGTTACGGTTGGCTTACCTACTGGTAAGGTATAGTAGGTGCCATCATGACTCGAGAAATCGGGTCGTGACAAGTTGGTATCGTGAGCCTAGGCCGCGTGGTACGCATTTGCTTGAGAGGCCCTGGATCAGGTGAGGGTGATTCAGGATAGGCTCAGGACGGCTCAGAGTAGGCACCAGAGTTATGCAGATCGGAGGCGCCGACCTTTGAGATTCTCTGTTGGCGATCGGGTATTCCTCCGTGTGTCGCCCATGAAGGGAGTGATGAGGTTTGGGAGGCGGGGCAAGCTTAGCCCCAGGTACATTGGGCCTTTTGAGATACTCCGACAAAGGGGGAAGTTGCTTATGAGTTGGCCCTACCTCCGGCATTTTCATCCATCCACCCAGTTTTCCATGTCTCGATGTTGCGGCGGTATGTTCCTCGATGAGTCTCATGTGCTCCAAGTATGATGCGATCGAGTTGAATGATCGTTTGACATTTGTAGAGGAGCCGGTTGCCATTCTAGCCGGAGATGTGAGAAGATTGCGCTCGAGAGTCATTCCATTGTTAAGGTCCGTTGGAGGCATCGTCCCAATGAGAGGCTACCTGGGAGATCGAGCAGAGATGCGAGGGCAGTTTCCCGGCTTGTTTGAGCCTTCAGGTACTTCTTGACCCTTACTTTCGCGGACGAAAGTCCTTTTTAGTAGTGGATATTGTAATGACCCTCCAGGTCATTTCTGTGTCTTGCTTGCTGTGTATCGTTTAGAGCATTCCTGTAGCGACCCCAAGTCATTTATGACTTCTTTGGGACTACCAGTTCGGTCACCTGGTCGTTCGTTTGGTCTTGGTGCGAGTTTTTGTGTTTTGGAGCTTATGATTTTGGTGTCTAAATGATCGTAGTAACGTTGTGACTCTATTTTTTATAGAGGGGCAGCATTTTGAGACTGTTCGGAAAGGAAAAGCTCAGGTAAAGTGATTTGGAGAACGCGCGAACGGCCTTAAGGTAGGCTACGACTTCCTTTCTTTTAGATTGAGCTTAATTGTGTAAAAATATGTCGATTGGAGTGAATTGGGGGTGGGTACCGGTTTACTACCTTACTTTGATTAGATACCTCATGTTAGGATCAATTGGCAATATTTCGGGTATAGTATCATGTTATCCTAGGTTTAGTAGAGTTGTATGCCTATGTGCTAAATGTTATTGTATGCTTTGTATTGTATGCCTTGTTCATCCTTAACCGTAAGCATGATGTCCTTAGTCTAGGTTAGGCTAGCATTGCCTTAGACTTATGACCCGTGTGGGCTGGTTAGCCTTGACTTGCTGCCGACGTCGTTCAGATGACCTAGCTCCTTGTAGACTGGAGTAGCAGACTTGAGTCTGATAGTTTGAGCCTTAGATTAGGCGTTATCGCTACTTGCTGCACTTTTGTATCTTCCCCCTCGCATTCTGCAGTTCCGACGTATTCTCAAAGGTTTGGTACATCACTAGAGGCGTGAGTTTGAGATAGTATAGGCTTGGAGCCTTTTACGTGATTTCTTAGAGTGGATGGCGTTCCACGGTGGTTGTTGTGGGATTGGATCCTATTGAGATACCATCACCCCTGGGTCGTTCTTTCTAGCCGGGCCGGGAACGTATCGCCGGGCCGGTAGACTCGGTGATATCGGCGATCGCCCCTGGCCTCTCTTTCTAGCCGGGCCGGGAGTGTCTTCTTGGTCGGGTGTCCCCTGTCGCTCTTTCTAGCCGGGCCGGAGCCGACCGCATGGTAGGACGACTCGCGATATCTACCTCACTCACGGGTCCCTCTTTCTAGCCGGGCCGGGGAGTGGACTGTTGGGTTGGGTGCCCCCTAGGGTCACTCTTTCTAGCCGGGGCCGGGAGTGCACCGCCGGTCGGTGGAGTCTCGATGGATTATCTGCTACCAGCGATGATTTGTTCCAGCCTTCTTTTGCAGCGGTGATTCGGAGACGAGGGCGAGCACTTGGCGTTTTGAGTTTGTTCTGTCTCCTTCTTTTGTTTTAGCTAGTCTTGTTGCCTCTGAGACACGCTCTGTTGTGGTCCACTTTTGGGACTTGTACTCTTTATTAGATAGCTCTCACTAGTGACTTCCGGTGTTAGGGGAGGGATTTCTGTATATATTTATTTTGGGTTGCATCCGCCTTGTTATTCTTGTTTAGATTATTATTTTTGCTCATTGCTTGATGTTCTGGGTTACGGTTGGCTTACCTACTGGTAAGGTATAGTAGGTGCCATCATGACTCGAGAAATCGGGTCGTGACAAGTTGGTATCAGAGCCTAGGCCGCGTGGTACAGATTTGCTTCAGGAGGCCCTGGATCAGGTGAGGGTGATTCAGGATAGGCTCAGGACGGCTCAGAGTAGGCACCAGAGTTATGCAGATCGGAGGCGCCGACCTTTGAGATTCTCTGTTGGCGATCGGGTATTCCTCCGTGTGTCGCCCATGAAGGGAGTGATGAGGTTTGGTAGGCGGGGCAAGCTTAGCCCCAGGTACATTGGGCCTTTTGAGATACTCCTGGACAGTAGGGGAAGTTGCTTATGAGTTGGCCCTACCTCCAGCATTTTCATCCATCCACCCAGTTTTCCATGTCTCGATGTTGCGGCGGTATGTTCCTGATGAGTCTCATGTGCTCCAGTATGATGCAGTCGAGTTGAATGATCGTTTGACATTTGTAGAGGAGCCAGTTGCCATTCTAGCCAGAGATGTGAGAAGATTGCGCTCGAGAGTCATTCCTGTTGTTAAGGTCCGTTGGAGGCATCGTCCAGTCGAGGAGGCTACCTGGGAGACCGAGCAGGATATGCGAGAGCAGTTTCCCGGCTTGTTTGAGCCTTCAGGTACTTCTTGACCCTTACTTTCGCGGACGAAAGTCCTTTTTAGTAGTGGATATTGTAATGACCCTCCATTTGGTCTTGGTGCGAGTTTTTGTGTTTTGGAGCTTATGATTTTGGTGTCTAAATGATCGTAGTAACGTTGTTGTGACTCTATTTTTTATAGAGGGGCGACATTTTGAGACTGTTCGGAAAGGAAAAGCTCCGGTAAAGTGATTTGGAGAACGCGCGAACGGCCTTAAGGTAGGCTACGACTTCCTTTCTTTTAGATTGAGCTTAATTGTGTAAAAATATGTCGATTGGAGTGAATTGGGGGTGGGTACCAGTTTACTACCTTACTTTGATTAGATACCTCATGTTAGGATCAATTGGCAATATTTCGGGTATAGTATCATGTTATCCGGTTTAGTAGAGTTGTATGCCTATGTGCTAAATGTTATTGTATGCTTTGTATTGTATGCCTTGTTCATCCTTAACCGTAAGCATGATGTCCTTAGTCTAGGTTAGGCTAGCATTGCCTTAGACTTATGACCCGTGTGGGCTGGTTAGCCTTGACTTGCTGCCGACGTCGTTCAGATGACCTAGCTCCTTGTAGACTGGAGTAGCAGACTTGAGTCTGATAGTTTGAGCCTTAGATTAGGCGTTATCGCTACTTGCTGCACTTTTGTATCTTCCCCCTCGCATTCTGCAGTTCCGACGTATTCTCGAAGGTTTGGTACATCACTAGAGGCGTGAGTTTGAGATAGTATAGGCTTGGAGCCTTTTCGTGATTTCTTAGAGTGGATGGCGTTCCACGGTGGTTGTTGTGGGATTGGATCCTATTGGAGATACCATCACCCCCCGGGTCGTTCTTTCTAGCCGGGCCGGGAACGTATCGGGCGGGCCGGGTAGACTCGGTGATATCGGCGATCGCCCCCGAGCCTCTTTTTCTAGCCGGGCCGGGAGTGTGCTCGCCGGGCCGGGTGTCCCCTGGTCGCTCTTTCTAGCCGGGCTGGGAGCCGACCGCATGGTAGGACGACTCGCGATATCTACCTCACTCACGGGTCCCTCTTTCTAGCCGGGCCGGGAGTGGACTCAACTGGTTGGGTGCCCCTAGGGTCACTCTTTCTAGCTGGGCCGGGAGTGCACCGCCGGCGGGTGGAGTCGATGGATTATCTTAGTTACTTTGGGCCGTGAGCTCGGTTTTCTTCTTTCTCAGTAGACTTAACTTTTCTGTGTACCTGTCGGGCTTATGGGGTCCGTTCAGGTTTTATTTGATCTTGCGCGCGAGTGTACCTCCTGGGCATATGGGGTTCCAGTTAGGTTTAGTTTAGTGTACTTAGTTTGTTTCTGGTATGCTCGTGTGCTTTCGTTGTATATCCGCTTTGACCTCTCTGTGTCTAGATTCTATCCTTTCTTATTGTTTTTACCTTTTTTTGCTCAGTCGGCCTATGATGCCTACTGAGTACCTGTTGTGTTGGTACTCATGCTACGCTCGCATCTATTTCGTGATGCAGGTCCCAGTCTCACTACCGGCGATGATTTGTTCCGGCCCTTTTTTGCGGCGGTGATTCGGAGACGAGGGCGAGCACTTGGCGTTTTGAGTTTGTTCTCGTCTCCTTTTTTTTTTTAGCTAGTCTTGTTGCCTCCGAGACACGCTCTGTTGTGGTCCACTTTTGGGACTTGTACTCTTTATTAGATAGCTCGTACTAGTGACTTCCGTGTTAAGGGAGGGATTTCGTATATATTTATTTTGGGTTGCATCCGCCTTGTTATTCTTGTTTAGATTATTATTTTTGCTCATTGCTTGATGTTCCGGTTACGGTTGGCTTACCTACCGGTAAGGTATAGTAGGTGCCATCATGACTCGAGAAATCGGGTCGTGACAAGTTGGTATCGAGCCTAGGCCGCGTGGTGCGGATTTGCTTCGGGAGGCCCCGGATCGGGTGAGGGTGATTCGGGATAGGCTCGGGACGGCTCGCAGTAGGCACCGAGTTATGCGGATCGGAGGCGCCGACCTTTGAGATTCTCTGTTGGCGATCGGGTATTCCTCCGTGTGTCGCCCATGAAGGGAGTGATGAGGTTTGGTAGGCGGGGCAAGCTTAGCCCCAGGTACATTGGGCCTTTTGAGATACTCCGGACAGTAGGGGAAGTTGCTTATGAGTTGGCCCTACCTCCAGCATTTTCATCCATCCACCCAGTTTTCCATGTCTCGATGTTGCGGCGGTATGTTCCTGATGAGTCTCATGTGCTCCAGTATGATGCAGTCGAGTTGAATGATCGTTTGACATTTGTAGAGGAGCCAGTTGCCATTCTAGCCAGAGATGTGAGAAGATTGCGCTCGAGAGTCATTCCTGTTGTTAAGGTCCGTTGGAGGCATCGTCCGCCGTCGAGGAGGCTACCCGGGAGACCGAGCGGGAGATGCGAGAGCGCTTCCCCGGCTTGTTTGAGCCTTCGGGTACTTCTTGACCCTTACTTTCGCGGACGAAAGTCCTTTTTAGTAGTGGATATTGTAATGACCCTCCGTGTCATTTCGTGTCTTGCTGCTTTGTGTATCGTTTAGAGCATTCCTCAGAGCGACCCCAAGTCATTTATGACTTCTTTGGGACTAACAGTTCGGTCACCTGGTCGTTCAGTTTACTACCTTACTTTGATTAGATACCTCATGTTAGGATCAATTGGCAATATTTCGGGTATAGTATCATGTTATCCGGTTTAGTAGAGTTGTATGTCTATGTGTTAAATGTTATTGTATGCTTTGTATTGTATGCCTTGTTCATCCTTAACCGTAAGCATGATGTCCTTAGTCTAGGTTAGACTAGCATTGCCTTAGACTTATGACCCGTGTGGGCCAAGTTAGCCTTGACTTGCCGCCGACGTCGTTCGATGACCTAGCTCCTTGTAGACGGAGTAGCGAGACTTGAGTCCGATAGTTTGAGCCTTAGATTAGGCGTTATCGCTACTTGCTGCACTTTTGTATCTTCCCTCTCGCATTCTCGCGCTTCCGACGTATTCTCGAAGGTTTGGTACATCACTAGAGGCGTGAGTTTGAGATAGTATAGGCTTGGAGCCTTTTACGTGATTTCTTAGAGTGGATGGCGTTCCACGGTGGTTGTTGTGGGATTGGATCCTATTGGAGATACCATCACCCCGGGGTCGTTCTTTCTAGCCGGGCCGGGAACGTATCGTGGGCCGGGTAGACTCGGTGATATCGGCGATCGCCCCGGGCCTCTCTTTCTAGCCGGGCCGGGAGTGTCTTCGGGTCGGGTGTCCCCGGGTCGCTCTTTCTAGCCAATGGGAGCCGACCGCATGGTAGGACGACTCGCGATATCTACCTCACTCACGGGTCCCTCTTTCTAGCCGGGCTGGGAGTGGACCCATTTGGTTGGGTGCCCCCTAGGGTCACTCTTTCTAGCTGGGCTGGGAGTGCACTTCCGGGCGGGTGGAGTCTCGATGGATTATCTTAGTTACTTTGGGCCGTGAGCTCGGTTTTCTTCTTTCTCAGTAGACTTAACTTTTCTGTGTACCTGTCGGGCTTATGGGGGTCCGTTCAGGTTTTATTTGATCTTGCGCGCGAGTGTACCTCCTGGGCATATGGGGTTCCAGTTAGGTTTAGTTTAGTGTACTTAGTTTGTTTCTGGTATGCTCGTGTGCTTTCGTTGTATATCCGCTTTGACCTCTCTGTGTCTAGATTCTATCCTTTCTTATTGTTTTTACCTTTTTTGCTCGCCGGCCTATGATGCCCTACCGAGTACCGTTGTGTTGGTACTCATGCTACGCTCCGCATCTATTTCGTGATGCGGTCCCAGATCTCGCCTACCGGCGATGATTTGTTCCGGCCTTCTTTTGCGGCGGTGATTCGGAGACGAGGGCGAGCACTTGGCGTTTTGAGGTTCTGGGAGGGATTTCTGTATATATTTATTTTGGGTTGCATCCGCCTTGTTATTCTTGTTTAGATTATTATTTTTGCTCATTGCTTGATGTTCTGGGTTACGGTTGGCTTACCTACTGGTAAGGTATAGTAGGTGCCATCATGACTCGAGAAATCGGGTCGTGACAGCTAATGAGTCAGTTTCAATTATAATGTCTGGAAAATTGTTTTCCAAACAACATTGAAGACCTTCTCTAATAGCAATAGCTTCAGCAACTAGATTAGTAGAATCAGGGATCCTCACCCCCTTAGCAATCACCAGCTCTCTTTCATGATTTCTGATACAAAAGGCAAGAAGACTAGGCCCGGGATTACCTCTCGAAGCCGCATTTGTATTACATTTCAACCACCCAGATGGTGGAGGATGCCATTTAACCCATTTAGAGACAAACCTAGGTCTGAAAACATCCAATAGAGCAACCATCTGAGGCCAAGTGGAGGGGACATTAGTATATTGAAATTTTAACTTCATAAATTTCTGAACAGTACTATTGATGTCCCAAATCACTTTACTTGTGGTGTAATTACCACCATGAAGCACAGTATTTCTCCTTTTCCATAAGAACCATAAGATTAGATTAGGAATAGCTTGAAAAATCACCTTTTGCCTAGTATTTCCTTAAACATCCCACCATTTTTTAATAGATTGCTTCAACTGAATCCAAGGCCCTAATATTCCAGCTGCAGATGAGAAATACTGCCACACTTTGTTGGCAATTTCACCTTTCAAAATAAGTGTTCCATAGTTTCTCTTGCTGGAACAGAACAACATAGGCAAAGTTGAGACTGATTAGGATTCCAATGAGCTATAACAGAAGCTACTGGAACTCTATTAGTCCAAACCCTCCAACTAAAGAAAGATATCTTAAAAGGAAGATCTTGCACCCATATCATCTTGCAATTTTCATTCACTTCCTCTTTTTTCCTCAAAATCTCCCATGCACTCTTAACTGAGAAATTTCCGGTGCTTTTCTTGATCCATCACGGTTTGTCTCCCATATCAGTCTGTCTAATATGATCCATATGCTGCTTAATATGTTCCACAACATGATAAGGCAGATGATCATACATACTATCATAATCCCACCCTACTTCCTTCATAAAAAACTTAATTTCCATCAAAGAGTGACAAGTTTGTAGTTCAATTTGATATGTGTAAAGAGGACCTAGCTGGGTCCAATTATCATACCAAACAGTAGAAGTTCCACCCTTAGGTTCCCACCATATAAATTTTTCAATGTCATCCCTATTTTGTAACATATTCTTCCACAATTGAGATCCATCTTTCCATTGAACCAGAGCTGAAATATGCTTCTTACAGTATTTGTTCCACATAAAATTAGCCCATAAGGTATTCTGAGTCCTGAATCTCCACCGTAATTTAGCATACATTGCTTTAGAAATATCAAACATGGATCTAAAACCCAAACCTCCTTCTTGTTAAGGTAAACAGACATCCACCCATGCAGCCCATTGTTTACTCTTGCCTGTAGTTTTGTTACTCCAAAAGAATTTAGCAAAAATCTTATGAAGTTCCTTAATCACGCATATAGGAGGAACTATAGCTGATAATACATGAATTGGGACACTCTGTAGCACATTCGTGATAAAAACCTCTTTTCCTCCATATGACAGCATATTCCCTTTCCAAGATTGAAGTTTTTCCTTCACTTTCTTAATAAGCTCTGCATAATGTCCCTTCTTTTTCCTGGAGTGGGTGATAGGGCAACCTAGATATTTCAAAGGGAATTGACCTTTAGAAATACATGTGCATTCTTCCACCAATTGTTTTTCAATAGAACTTGCACTTTGCTGTAAATAGAAAGCACTTTTCTCCTTGTTGACTTTCTGACCTGACTGAACTTCATACTCCTGCAAAATTGACACTATTCTCTTCAAAGAGTAACTGTTAGTCGAAGCAAATATAATAGTGTCATCTGCGTAAGCCAAATGATTAAGCTTAGCACTCCACTTTGGTAAACCATACCCCATAAATTGATCATCATCAAACAAAGCATTTGGGCCCCTGGAAAGCACTTCTGCCGATAAGATATAGAGAGCAGGAGATAAAGGGTCTCCTTGTTTAACTCCCCTAGTGGAATGAAAAAAATCATGTGCTTAGCCATTGATCAAGACTGAATACCAATTGTTGGAGATCAATCTCTAAATCAAATCAACAAACAATTCTGAAAAGCCCATTTTCCTTAAAACTTTCATAAAAAAGAACCAAGATACCCTATCATAAGCCTTGGTCATATCAAGCTTTAGGATCACATTTGCTGGTTTACCTCTCTTTTTGATGTCAGAGACAATCTCATGTCAAAAGCACATTTTCAATGATGCTTCTACCTTTAACAAAACCTGATTGATTGTGGGAAATCAATTTGGGTAAATAAGCTTCCAGTCTGTCATGAACAACCCTGGACAGAATCTTATTAGTGAAATTACTCAAACTAATTGGTCTTAAATCAGAGAAGGATTGAATCTGTTTCTTCTTAGGTAACAAGACCAAATTAGTGTGAGTAATGAATCTAGGAAGAGAATTACCTCTGAAAAACTCTTGTACCATTCTGAAAATATCAGTACCCACTATATCCCAACAACATTGATAGAAAGCACCCGATAAACCATCAGGACCACTTGTACTAACGCCATTTAGATTTCCTCAAGAGTCGGTTGCCTGCAAAGAATTGCCTAATAAGGAAAACTCTATAGCATCTCTTTCTTGTAAGAACTGAGATTAATAAAAGTTCACAGCCTCTACTGCAATTTCCTCTTCTTCCTCAAGCCAATTTCCCTTATTATTCTAAATTCTGTGTAGTTAGAGCTTCTTTCTTCTTTCCTTCACAATACTGTGGAAGAATCTCGTATTTCTATCTTCATTCCCGAACCAATCATACCCAGCTTTTTGTTGCCAGAAGATTTCTTCAAAGTGCAAATACCTCTTAAATTCAGCTTGAGCTCTTTGAAGGACTTGTCTGTTTTCACCACTAGGATGCTCTTCAAACAATTTTTCTTTAATTTTGACAATGTCTTCCTTGATAACGAGTTGCTTAAAGATATCACCATAAGTATCTTTACTCCATTTTGTCAAAGTCATTTTCACTCTCTTTATATTCTCCTTGAAGGCTATGAGCGGGTTTAATGACTCATTTTCTACCCAATTCTGCCTCACTACATCAATAAATGATGCATTTCCAGTCCAGAATTTAAGAAACCTAAATGGTTTCTTATACCTGGTTGCACCTTCTTCACAAGTTAAAAGCATATGGGCATGATCCGACCCTGTTCTAGCTAGATGCTCCACTTCCATATGATTAAACCATCCCTGCATTCTTGATTAGAAAGAATTCTATCCAATCTTTCAAAGATACACTCATTATTAGCTCTACCATTCCACCAAGTAAATGGGTTGCCTCTAAATTGTATTTCGTTTAAATCACAGGAGGAAATATAGTTTTCAAAGACTTCATGATCAGCATCACTCACCAGTAAACCACCTATTTTTTCTTCTGTATTAAACACAACATTGAAATCTCCTCCAACTACCCATGGACTTGTCATTCCTGTACCCAATTAGAAGAGATCTTCCCATAACTTTTGTCTTTGATCAGTATTACACTTAGCGTAAACTAATGTAACAAATAAACTGTGAATATAACTTTGATGATGTAATTGAAAAGTTAGTTGTTGCTCAGTGTCCTTTATCACAGTAGTAGTAAAATCATGGTTTGTAAAATACCAAATTTTACCATTGCAATTTGACGTAGCCAAAGGCATCCTTAATTTCCTCCTATATTTGTTAATATGTCTAGAGTTTTGAAACGGTTCCAATAGTCCAATAAAAGTGAACTTGTGGAAATTATGAAGCATTTGAACTCTATGAAATGCTTGTTGAGACTTCACAGATCTAATATTCCAAATTAGAGCCTTCATATCTCTTAGGAACTGATTTAACTCTCTTCGGCTGAACTCTGGTGGGCTGAGTATTTTCTCCATTACCCTGCTTCTTCCCCTTTCTGGCATATTTTAAAAGCTTTGGAGATATATTAGCTTCAATTGGTACATAATCCCATATCTCTTTTGATTCCTCAGTTTCAATAACACCTTTAGCAATTTGGTTCTCTTCTGCTTCAAGACTCTTCACTTCTTCTAAATTATGAGACACAATATCGTGTAGAACTCTATTAGGAGACTCTATTTGAATCATATGGGACTCATCTATTTGAACTGCATTAGGAACTTCCACAATTGCCAACTCCATGTTTGAAAAATAATCTGCTTGACTGAGTATCAAATCCTTCTGTTGGTTGCTAATATTGTTTGAAACTACATGTTCATCTAAATTATTAGCATTAACCTCAATCTCATTGCCCTTCTATTGTGCTTCGTCTCTATCTACATTAATATTGATGGACTCTGAATCTTGCCCTTTAATTGTATTTATGACCTCAGCCTCATTACTATTCTTCTGTGCTTCATGTCTATCCACATTGGTGTTGCTGGACATTGTGTTCTGCCCTTTATCTGCATCTATGACCTCAATATCATTGCTCTTCTGCTTCATTTCATCTCCTTTGATATGTTTCTGAATAGTTGTTGTTCTTTGTTGCGCATGTTTATCAAGTACAATTATACCATTTTTCTTACCAAAGGACCTTGTGACCCAATCTTAAGAGGATTCCCCTTGCTGGAATATTCTTGCATCCTTATTAGTCTGCTTATTGTTACTGATGTCCTGCTCATTTCTTGCTTGTAACTTCCCTTCTTTATCCATCTCCTCTCCATTTTGTGTAAGAGCATCAAATTTATTTTTGACTGCTATAGGTACCTGATAATCAGAAGGTCTTAAATCTTTCACCACAGCCCATTGTCCAGGGTCACCAACCACCCTACCACTTGACAAGACTCTAGCTTTGCCTTTTTGAAATCCATGAACATAACGGAGTTTAGCGGGAACAGGCCGAGGATCTGAAGTATTAATACCACCACCCCTATCATGTTGAAAATTTTCCACATCTCTAGGTTGTGGAATTTTGCGCATTCTGCATTCTTCATTACTGTGCCTTTTCATTTTGCAATCAAAATAGTATTTTGGAACATAATCGTATTTAATAGCAACCATATTATACCAAATTTCCCCAGTAGCTTCATTCTCTATATTCATCTGAACAACCTTAGGGAAATTCTTTTTCAAATCCACTAGAACCTTCACACGAGCACAACTAGGCCTAGATTTATTGACAGTGGCTTGATCAATTTGTATAGATTTACCCACAGCAAGCAGCTAAAGAGAACAAACATTCTTTGACAAAAAAAGTGGGCAATAGGTTAGGGAAAGATATCCATGCCATGGCCAGCGATGTTTCTTCGTTAACATTAAACCTAGAATCATACATCAGTGTGCGCATTAGGTAAGAATACCCATCTTTGCATTTGACATAGAAAGCTCCCTTTGAAATGATATTAACAAAGTCCTCATGTTTTGTCAAACGAATGAGGATATGCTTATTACGAAAGAGGCCAATTTGACAATTACCCTTAACATCACATTGTTGAGGAATTATCCTCCTTAATTCTTCTAAATCACTCCATTCATGCGTAAATTTGCCTACCACTGCGAATTGAAGCTCTTCAATTTGATTCATTTTGTCAACCTCTTCCTCTGTCCATTGAGGATAATTCCTCAACAAATTGAATAAATTAAAATTTTATTAATTATTCTTTTATTTAATTTTTTTGATTAATAATTAAAAAATATAGTTAATGGAGATAATTATGACATGTCTGATTTATGTGACATGAGTTTGACATGTCATCTATTTATGAGCGAGTGAATTACACACATGGTAGGAGAGGTTTAATAAACTTGTTTTGATTGAGTTTAAGGGTTTCGTTGGTAAGTAGTTAAGTAGAAGGGTTTACAATACAAACTCAAACAAATATAGGGGTCTACCAAACCATTTCGCCTTTTAAATATTCTATTGTTTATTGTAGGTCATCGATGTGATCCTTCCTCTTGAAGATACAGAGAAAAAGCTGAGAGAAATTGTTTGACTGTATGACAATATGCCAAAAAGGAAGACCGTTGTCTCAGTCAAGTGTGCAGAATGTCATCCATGAATCTGCAACTCCGTACGTGTAACATGATCTTCTTTTATTTTGCGTTTGGCATATATTTTATCTTAGAGATTTCTTTGTCAGGGCAGAAGTACTTTATGTCTTGTCGATTCTTGTATATATACCAGCTTGTTGTGAGTTTTGATTTTCTCCACATTTTGTGGAGTGTATCTGGATTAAGTGGTGAATGTTATGAAATCACCTCAGATTTTTTTCTTTCTGTTAATTCAAATTTGCATGTTTGAGAATGTGACTTTTCTGATATAATAACACTAGTTGTTGAGTGGTCATGTTAAAAAATCAACTCTGATAATAATTTGAAATGGGACTACTGCCTGTTGCTTTTGGCAACAAAACTAGAAGGGTGTTTGTGAGCTTTGTTGTTCAGCATTATTTTCAATCTGAAAGAGGTCTCTGTAATTGTATTTTCATAAAATTAGTAGAGAAAAACTGTGATAATCATATAGTAATAATTATAGAAACCCTCACTGAGCAGTTGTACAGTTTTCATTTGATGAATGAAGTTTGCCTGACAGTAGACAGTACTCACAGTAGATTGGAGTTCCAGTCGTGTAGAAATAGAGACAATTTTGAGCTTCCTACGAGGGGGTGGCGCGTAATTTTTTTTTATGAAAGAAGTAAATGAACAAATATAGAGATAAAGTTGTCAAAAAAGGAACCTCCAGTTTTCATCAAATACATTTCTTCCAACTGCTATTTTGCTCTTTTGAAAAGGTCTACTGAAAGGGCTGAATAAGCAAAGCTCACAAAAAGCATCAAGCTGATTGTGTTTCACTATCTAATTCAAACATAAACATTGTGAAGAACATCAATCTATATATGAAATTTCACAAGAGGGAAAACTAGCAAGGATCGATATGCATGGATCTTGTTACGTGATTAACGTAATTAGCCTCATTGGCAGAAGCGAAAAAGATTACAGGAACTGTTGGCCGTAATCATCTATTCACATAGTCTGTCTAATTGCCATGCTTCGAAGTATATTCACATCACAGTTTTCCGCCCCTAAGAAGTAAGTATTTTTTCTTCATGAACCAAGTATTCTCAATGAGTCAAGCTGGACAACATTTTCTGTTAAAAATGGCTTACCACCCTGTACACGAAAGGTGTCAAACAGTGGGCATATAGGGGAAGAGTGGTTTATAGAGTGGACAAGTCTTTCCCCTTGCATTTCTTTAAAGCTGTTGTCATGTTTCAAACATGTAAGATGTGACCTACATGTCACCAATTAAGCAACTCTGTCATTGTGTATGTCAACAACTCCCTCACAATTTTTGCTGCTAAGAATTTAGATATTTATACACCAGAGCTCGAATTTTAGAGAACATTATAGAACAAATTGAACACTTTGCTTGTGTTAAAATAGTCCATATAGAACAAATAGAAGAATTACTATCATGTTACTCTGAGGACTAGAGTTTATTCAATAAAATGCACAAGAAAGAATACAAGTGATTTACGGATCATAGTAAGTAAAGCCTGTGAGCATATATTTGCAGAACTTCTATTAACAGATAAAGTGTCAAAAGCCAAAAGGTTTACTTGATATGACTTATCTATACATCTTTGACACAGAGTAGTATTATGCTTTTAGTCCTTTCTGGTTAATGACATCTCATCTCTTGCCATGCTGCTGCTTTGTAGTTGCTCCAGTACTGCTTTCATTCCAGTGAGATACTCCACTAGCCCTTTGAAGTAGTTGGTTAGCAAAAAATAAAGCATGAAAAAAATATGTTTTTACTCAATGACAACAATATACCCCGTGTAATTGCACAAGTGGGGTTTGGGAAGGGTTGTGTGTACGCATCCTTAGACCTACCTTGTGAAGGTAGATAGGTTGTTTCCAATAGACCCTCGGCTCAGGTAAAGCATATCAAAATCAGTAAGAAAAGGAAATACAATAGCGAAGGAACCGTATAGAAACAATGGAGAAAGGAACAATATATAGCAGCAACAAACAATACTATAACCAAAACGAAGAAGACAACTAGAAGTAAAATTGAAGAATAAGATAGTAGGAGAGTACTAATAATAACACTAATAAGGGAAACTAGACCATGCTCAACTATTTGCTATTTAACTCAATGACATGCACAGTAGATAATTACCCTAAAGACCTAAACAATTAAGAAATTTACATGTATCTGGCTAAAGGTAATGGTATTTCTTTCCGATTAGGTGACAACCAAAGGAACATATTACTCAGTTTGCATTGCTTTACTAATTAAAGTCTGAAGAGAATTACCATTTACATAGTTTCGACAGTCCTGATGGTTAATCCTCAAGTCAGTATGCCATCCTTTGTTGAATCTGTTTGCTGCATCCATTGCATCAGTCTCTGAGTAGCCAACAAACCAACACTTCCTTTTAGGCAGCTTCTTCAGTGTCCTTGTAAGAACAACTCCTGTCATGGAATAAACTATTTTGAAGACGTGAATTGCTTAGGAGACGACTTTCGATATGAACTTATAATGGTTAAGAGACGGGAAAAGTTTTTTTTTTTACTTCCATACAACTTTGATCATCAAAGTTAAGTGCTCATTTCTTATTGAATGATGACCATAACAGGCGTCAGCTGAAACCAAAGGAAATTATGAACAAAGGTCATACTTATTATGAAGAAGTACGACTAGAAATTGACACCTATGATTTTCAATATAAAAGAGAGACACGAGTTTGGATATATTGCTGATTCAGAAATTGACTAAGTCTCACAGATTCAACGTCTAAATGAATTTAAGGTACGAACTAGGATAAGCTTCAAAGTTAAGATAAAACAGTAATCTATCCATTTCTCCTGTATAGATTTGGAGAACAGTTCAAGTTGCCTAAGCATTGTAGACAGGGTGAAGTATATAGTTTGAGTAAGAGTCTGGGACTTGGTGATGGTCTATATAGAAGATATAAAGATAGCTCAAGTTCACAGATAAGTTTTGTGCTTTTCCTGTGAGTTTGACAAAACAATGACTCACTGATGCATCATAGCATTACTCATTTGCCATCTCCTTTCTTTGCTACTATATTTCTTAGAATAATTATACAATTTTTGCACAAGGTTAGGACATTTATCATATATATAAATATTTATTTTTCCATTTTACCTTTCTTCTAGTATCAGTACTATTAGAAAATCATAAATTTCTGATGAATGTCCCTATCAGAATTGCCTCATCGGTAAGAAATCTCCAACCGAAAATCTTTGGAAAATGTTACCAATGAGCCAAATTCTGATGGATTTAGTCAAAAATGACTTGCGTAGCAATGACTTTCAAACTTTAAGAGGAACTAAAAGGTCTGACCTGGTACATTTCTGCCAGATAGAGCTGCAACAGCTACAGCAATGCTTTCCGGATCTTGAGGTTGGAAATCATATACTAAAACCTAAACACACAGATTAGTAACCCTGTTAAGACTTTTTTAAAATTCTTTTTCCGTTTAATCATTAGAAATTTGGAAGTTTCTATAGTGGATTCACTAAGGTAATTAACAATGAATGAGATTATTCTACATGAATTACTTATTTTTAAAAGGGACTCCTTTTTCTTTAAATAGTTTAATCCCTCTTTGCTAATACACACATTCTCATTCCATGTTCTATTTGTATACTCATCTGATTATGATGATTTATAGTCACACACACTTATTGTAGAGCACAATATTTCAAAAGTTTTCATTCTTAAACATAGTGCCCAAGCAAACTACATCATATAAATTGGAACAGATAGAGTAATTAACCTTTTCTGTATACCGCCAACCAAAAACACCATTAGCTCATAAAAACATTATCTCTACCCAACCCGCCTAATACCTACCGAGTTATTGTTCTCAGCCTATTTTGACCGTCCAAATTCAGCCCAAATCGCGCATTTGAAACCCCTAATTTAGAGGACAAAATGCAGGAGGAAAAAAAAGGAAAAGAAATAAAACCTGAGAGTGAAGAGAGGAGGGGTTGATAATGACCATGAAATGCTGCAAATCCCAGAAATTGAGAGAGTAAGCAGTAGACATGAGCAACTGGGCAGGTCCTTTTGTGGCTCTCAAAGGCACAGCTGCTACGTATACTTCATCTCTTCTGCTACTTCCTATTCCTATGGATTTCGCCAATGATATCGATAGCATTTCCCTCTTCTTCTTCTTTCCTTTTGTGTGGCTGATGACAGTTGTTCAATCTACACCATTATATTTTCCTAAAATTACGACTTTTCTTCTCAGCTGCTACTCCCTCCTTTCTAATTTATATAATATACTATTAATTTAAATTGACATAGAATTAGAAAAATGATTTTTTTTTAAAAATATTATAGTTTAAAATAAGGCATAAATGTTTATTTAGTTATAAATTATTTTATTAAAGCTAAAATAAATATTTTAAAGTTAAATTGTTACCCCCTCCATCCAAATTTATATGAGTTATTTTGTCTTGACAGGAAATTTAAGAAAGAAGAATTTTTGAAACTTGTGGTTTAAAATACTCCATTTGTTCCATATTAATTGAATTTGTGGGGGCAATGCGCACTTATTAAGAAGAACATTCATAATTTATAGAGGAAATTATGCGGATAAACAAACATATACTAGTTAATTAACTAGCATATCTATAGTTTGAATTAATACTCACATCTTAATTTTAGTTGTAACTACGTCACCTCACTCCTCTCTCCCTCTCTCTTGCCTTTCTCCTCTTTTATACATGTACAAATACAAATTATACATATACATATATAATTATATGACAGATATATAAATACAATTAGCCTTTCTCCACTCTCTGCCCTCTCTCACTCGCCTGTCTCCTTCTTCATCCAATCTCGCTCGTAAGATATACAATTACATATGTCTACCAGTTACATATATACAATTATTTGACAAATATATATAATTTGACAGATATACATATACATTTCGTCTCTCTGCCCTCTCTCCTCCCTCTCCAATCTCGATCGTCTCTCTATTCCCTCTAACATGTAGCTATGAATCGTAATTAGCAAATAATAGCTATGGAGCATAATTAAGTTATGTTTGAGTGGCTATATATGAAAGTTCCTCTAATTTATACCATATTCAATATTGTTCTTTGTGAAATCATAAGTGTAACTTTATTAATAGAACAATTTATCTCCTACAAAATATCAAAACTTCATGAAAGGAAATGGAAAATATGGAAACTACTATTCACACTCTCTATTTCACTTTTTCAATATTTTATTATTATTTCTATTATTTTCTAATTAACATATTATTTTACATATAATGTCAATAATTAAATATCTAATATTCATAATTCTTTTAAATGTAATATAATATTTTTTTTAAAATATTATTTAATATATACTACTTTCATCCCAAATAAATATTTTATTTATTTTCTAATTTTCATCAATAATATAATTTTATTTTATTATTAATTTTCATTATAAAAAATGCACAAAATTAAAATGATAAGATGAAAATTTTAATTTAAAAATACAATACATAACTTAATAATTTAAATACAAGATAAAGCACAATACAATACATAACATAATAATTAATTTATCACAACAATCATTTAGTAATCCGGTAGGTCGTTTCATAATTTAGCACTATTCGGAAAAAAATTAGGATATGATGGTAGATGAAAATCTCCGATTTGAACAATTTTTAGCTAGACATAAAAAAACTAAGGAAAAAAATACTAATTTTGAACTCCGTAATGCATTAATAGAATATTTATTGGAGCAATGTAATAATTTTGAAAGTTGAGTGTTTATGTAATTGTATTTAACTTTTATTTGAATTTATTCATTGATTTGTATATTATATAATATTTTCTTGTAATTTATGTTATTTAGAAATTTAAAATAAAATATAATTTTATATTAAATAAAAAATTTGAAAAATAAAATTTTATATCACATGAAAATTATATAAAGTAATTATTTGGAAAAAAGAAAGAAATGATTTATATTATGAAATAAGAAAATAAGAATGAAATAGAAATAATAATAATACAATATTGAGGAGAGAGAGCAAAAAATTTAGAGAGTAAAATAGAAAATTGGGTTGGAGTTGGTTGTCTGAAAAAATAGAGAACTTTAAGTCATAGATATTTGTGTTGCTAGAAATCATTTCATTGAGGGTAAAATAAAATATTTTAAAGTTAATATGTTATTAATTTTAAATATAAAAATGTGTTATTAGTAACTAAAAATGAAAGGAAATCATATAAGTGAGATTGAGAGAGTACTAAATATAAAATGTGACATTCTTTTTGGCCAGATTGAAAAAAAGAGTAAAGTTATGTTTATTGAGAGAGAGGTAGCGTATAATTCAGAGGCTTGATTTAATGTTTTGTTTTCCCCCTTGAAATGAATATAGTTCCATATAGTGAGACTGAGAGTACTAATTTAACAGGTTTAACTAGAGAAATGCAACTCATAGAAACAAAAATAGGATATCCACACTTCAAAATATGATATTTGAAATCTCGAAATCAAGATATGTAACACATGTTATGGTGTAGAAAATTACTTACACTACCAATATATATTATTTATACTCAATCAAAATTAGTACTCCTTCCAAGTTCCATCAGTATATATTATTTATACTCGATCAAAATTAGTACTCCTTCCATCAGTATATATTATTTATACTCAATCAAAATTAGTACTCCTTCCGTCTCAATTTATGTAATGCCGTTTGATTAAGCACAAACGGATTTTGAAATTCTTAGTCTATAAACCTTGGATATTTGTGTTAAAAATAAAATTCCCTCACGAAGGAAAATTGTCAATTTGATTTTTATAATGTAATGCATTATGCTACAAATGGATAGAACAATAGGGAATAACATCTTACTTATTATCAATGAAGTAAATTTTACAAAAATATTGTAATACAAGAATCTAGGAATTGAATCTCATATCAAACATATTAAACTTAATAAAGTTCAGACTTTACACCTCAATTGGATTACTATATTACACTGTCACACTTATCGAGTTACACGAAGGCAGGTTATCACGAGCTACAAAGAATAGTACCAACAGACTAAGACAGCATTGAGCACTGATAGCTTGTAGTGAACAGCCCCATTATGAAACCAACCGCAAACAGCCTTTGGTACTTACGTAGTTAAGGTTTGGAACCCTTGCAACTATGATAGAATAGCAGAACTTGAACATAATGCATCAACTATCAAGATCATTCTCATCAAAATCAGAAAGGAAAGGATCCTTCAACAATTCAGCTGCAGAGGGTCTTGCTCTTGGCCGCCCAATGCATCTTTCAATGAAGGCCTTTAACTCGGGATCGCTCACCCTGTTAAAAGCTTGAGGCTTTTTCCCAGAAGTTACTATCTTGTATAGTTGGGCTAAATTGTCACATTCACTGTAAGGTATCTCCAGAGTAGCCATTTCAATCAAACACATCCCAAACGAGTATACATCTACCAACTCTGTGTAGTTCTCTTCATAAAGCTCTGGTGCCATATACTCTGGCGTCCCTAGTACAGAATGTGCTGCATGGCTCTTCCCCACGATTGTTGCCAAACCAAGATCACCGATCTTTACCTGTGTAACACGATAACCAGGATGTTTAAGGTTGACCAATCAAAAAGTATTGTATTTTTTTAGATGAACATCTGAAGCTCACGAGTAACTACCTTAGAAACTCTTTTTATAAATAAACGAACACTTCCAAATGTACTTTAGTGCCTAAGTTTTCATTTCTTTTTAATCCTAACAGGGCCCGTAGACTCTTGATTATACACAAAGTGAGATGAATTACCCACAGATTTTATGTTAGTGAATATGGTTTCTAACTTCACCGGCTTCTCCACTATGACAGTCGGGGGGCGGGGGGGGGGCATAGTTTATGTCTACCCCGATTAACCCACTCAGCTAAACATAGGATTTAAGTTCCACAAGCTTTCTCTAATTATACCAAGCACCAAAGAGTAAAGGATATGTAACCGAGATAAAACCTGTCATTTCCCTGAATATGTTGACAAAGTAAATGACACGAATTTTGCACCTTTAGAATCATAAGAAAGAAGAAGGAACAGGTTCATTTGTAATGTGCAGCATTACGTAGGATTTTTGACATAAGTTTATGTCTATAGTAGAGAAATAGTAAGCCAGTATCGACTGAGTTCATACCTTTCCAACATTTCCATTGATAAAGATGTTACTGCAATTGAGGTCTCTATGAATAACACAAGGATTGTGAGTATGGAGAAAATCCAAGCCCTGTAATAACTGTCTTGACCACTTCTTTAAGGCCTTGATTGAAACATGACGATGTTTCTTTCTATATTCCCTCAAATTACCAGAGGCACACGCCTCAGTTATGAAATTCAGAATGTTACAGTCAGTGTCTTTCCAGAAATGGTACATGACAATGATGTTGTCATTCTTCAAATTCTTCAGCAACTCGATTTCAGACTGGATCTTACTGATGATGAAAGGACTGCCACTGAATTTGTTCAATCTAATCTGATTCCATGCCACTTCTCTGCCTTCCTCAAGATCAAATGCCCTATACACCATCTTCACTGCACCATGGCCAAGAAGCTCCTCGTATCGTCCAAACCTCCCAGATGGATCAACCTCAGCAAATAGTTCATTTTCTTGATCAGTTGCATCAGGATTTGCAGTAGGCATACTTAGTTCTGTAAGAGTAAACAGAAGAAGCGTAAACATTTAGAAGATTCATCAGAGAAAACAATCACACAATGTCTATTTCAACAATAGGACTAGGAGGTGGAAAATGGGCAGGTCAAGACTATAAACAGGTCACAACCCAACCCGCCCAAAATTTGCTTCGGTCAAAATGTGTAAAATAACGGGTTATAACCTAATCCGCACAATATAACTTAAACATCCACTCCTTACTTTCTCAAAAACTATTTCTCTCAATAACTAATCATACAACGTCTCTTTCCATAATAGGACCTAAATTTGAGGAAAAAAAAGACGTGAGCTTCATCTAGCAAATCACAGATCCACCTTTCTTGGTACTGGTGTCTCACTCATTGCCTTCGGTTCAAACTACTGTACACAACATTGGAAAAAAGAAAAAAATTGTACTTACATAGGTATCTTAAGTCTGCATCTAGTATCATAAAAAGAGAATTGGGTGTAATGTGCTACACTTCTCCTAATGACTTTTAAATCTTGATTAAATACATACTCCTATAGTACAACTCCATTGCTAAACCTCAAATCACTTAGCAGTTTTCTGCAAATTGAACCACTCAAGATTCAAAAGTTCCCAACTTATCAGTTTTCTGCAAACAAAACCTTCAAAGTCATCTAAGAAATTAATACAGCCTAAAATATTTATGCTCAAAAATTTGCGGAATCATAAATAAGGAAAACCTCATTGCAATTATACCACAATTAAAACTAGTATAATCATGAAATTCTTAATTCCAAGAAGCAGAGTAGTTTCATAGTATCTCCTTTTCTCTTCATGCCTTAAACCCCAATGGCGTAACCACATGTAGTGAAAGGTCCTTCATCGAAAAATTACACTATGTTTATAAAAATTATACGAAGTGCATATTTTTCACAGGTATATACTAAATCTAAACACTCTTAATGAAATTTCTGGCTTCTCAACTGAAAACCCCACAAGAAAAACTTTCAACCACCATATTATTTTTCTGGAAAATCATGTTTAAAGATAGTACACCCTGGAATTACAAGTAAGGTCACAAATAAAAATCTAAACTTTGCAACAAGAATCCACAAGAAATCGATATACAACAAATACTGATAGTGTTAAAAGAAATACTCACAAAGAAAATTGAAGGAAGTGATTTTAGCTATGGCAAGCAAAAAGGGTGAAAGAAAAGATAAAAGAACAACAAGATTAAGCCTATTTATAGACAGTCACAGACTCTTCCATGTATACACATTGGCTAACCCATGATTTAAAAATTTTGGGTGCACTAATATTATTTTAGCCCAACTGTGAACTTTAAGCTAAATCAATATTATCTTAGGCCAAATATGACCTCTAAGCTAAACTTAAAATAAAAACAATGAAAAAGGATTTTGGCTCTAAGCTAAACTTGAAATAAAAACAATGACAAGGGACTTTAGCTGGATTTGAATCCTGATCTCATGAGTGATTCATCAGCTTGTATCAACAACACAAGGATACTCATATGCTTCTCACGAGTGCACTGTTAATTATATCCTAGTTGATGTCAGTTTCTCAAAATAGATATACAAATATACATGTTTTTTTCCGAAGTTGACAAGTGCACGTGCACCCTCACTTATAGGTGTGGATCCTGTGGGGTCCATCCCCATTTGCCAAATCTCACAGTGTCAAAAGGTTGGCAGATTTGGAAAATATTGGATATACATATGTAGATTTTTTTAAAGGTTTGTAAGCTGCAAAGAAGAAAAAATGTTTTTCTTCTGTAGCATAGTTGGAAAAATACTGCACTTGTTATCTATAAAAGGGAGAGTCTTCTTCATTCTCAAAATGCACCAAAAAAACAAAGGAGAGAAAAGAAGAGTGAGGCATCACAGAGGAAATTAGCTTGTGAGGAAAAAATAAAGAGTGTGAGCGATATTGTAGTGAGGTGGAAAAATCAAAAGAGGGTTATTTCTTTTGAAGTGTGTAGTGGTCTTTGGAGTTTTTACTCAGACCTACAAGTGTAAAAATCCTTACTATAGTGATATCAGTTGCTCCTCTCGGGCCGTGGTTTTCCCCTTATTCAGGAGGGTTTCCACATAAAATCTTGGTGTCATTATTGCTCTTTTTATTCTTGTTGATTAACCGTATTGTTGTGTTTCGCTTTTATTGCTTTTATTACCGCAAATATTATTTTTGTTGCGGGTTTATTCCCAACAATTGGTATCAGAGCACAGGTTCTACTCATTTACATAAATATTTTTGCAGCTTATCGTACTATACTCGATGAAAAAAAAATATTTGGAGTAAAGTATGAGGTAGCAAAATTCAACGGTGATAGCGGTTTCTCAACGTGGCAGAGAAGGATGAGAGACTTGCTCATCCAACAGGGTTTGCACAAGGTACTAGGCGACAAATCCAAAAAGCCCGAATCTATGAAACTTGGGGATTGGGAAGAAATGGATGAAAAGGCTTCTAGTGCAATCAGGTTTCACTTAATAGATAATGTGGTTAATAACATCATCGATGAAGAGAGTGCATGTGGCATTTGGACAAAGTTAGAAAATCTATACATGTCTAAATCATTGACAGATAAATTATACCTAAAGAAGCAGTTATACGCCCTACATATGGGTGAAGATACAATTTTTTTGTCCCATTTAAATGTGCTTAATGGACTAATCACGCAGCTAGCAAACCTCAGAGTAAAGATCGAGGAGGAAGACAAAGCCATAGTGCTCCTAAACTCGTTGCCATCTTCCTATGATAATTTGGAAACAACCATCTTACATGGTAAGGAATCTATTGAGTTGAAGGATGTCACATCTGCCTTTCTGCTTAATGAGAAGATGAGAAAAAAGCCTGAAAATCACAGACATGCTCTCATCACAGAAAGTAGAGGCAGAAGTTACCAAAGGAGTTCAAGCAACTATGGTAGATCCGGAGCTCGTGGAAAGTCTAAGGTCCGATCAAAATCAAAGGCTAGAAATTATTACAATTGCGAACAACCAGGTCACTTCAAAAGAGATTGTCCGAATCTAAAAAGAAGCAAAGAAGAAAGCAACGGCCAAAAGAATGATGACAACACAACTGCCATGGTGCAAAATAATGACAATGTTGTTCTCCTCATAAACGAGGAAGAGGAATGCATGCACTTGGCAGGTGTAGAGTCGGAATGGGTGGTCGACACAGCAACATCTTACCATGCCATACCAGTAAGAGATATTTTTTGCAGATATGTAGTAGGTGATTTTGGCAATGTGAAAATGGATAACACAAGTTACTTAAAGATTGCGGGGATCGAAGACGTTTGCATAAAGACAAATGTCGGATGCACATTAGTTTTGAAAAATGTGTGCCACGTACCTGATTTGCGGATGAACTTGATCTCGGGAGTTGCTTTGGACCGAGATGGATATGAGAACTACTTTGCAAATCAAAATTGGAGACTCACCAAAGGGGCATTGGTGATTGAAAAAGGAGTTGCTCATGGCACATTGTACATAACAAATGCAGAAATATGCCAAGGTTAATTGAATGCGGCTTATGGAGAGATTTTTGCAGATTTGTGGCATAGAAGAATGGGTCATATGAGCGAGAAAGGATTGCAAATTCTTTCCAAAAAATCACTCATCTCTTTTGCCAAAGGTACAACGATAAAACCTTGTAACTACTGTTTATTTGGTAAGCAACATAGAGTCTCATTTCAGACATCATCTGAAAGAAAGTTGAATATGCTTGATTTGGTATATTTTGATGTCTGTGGTCCAATGGAGATAGAATCGATGAGAGGTAATAAATACTTTGTTACCTTTATTGATGATGCTTCACGAAAATTGTGGGTTTATATCTTGAAAACCAAAGATCGGGTGTTTCAAGTATTTTAAAAGTTTCATGCTCTAGTAGAAAGAGAGGCGGGTCGGAAGCTAAAACGTCTCTGAACTGACAATGGAGGTGAGTACATTTCAAGAGAATTTGAAGAGTACTGTTCAAACCATGGAATCAGACATGAAAAGACAGTTCCTGGAACCCCATAACACAATGGTGTAGCTGAGAGAATGAATCACACCATTGTTGAGAAGGTGAGAAGCATGCTCATAATGGCTAAGTTACCTAAGTCATTCTGGGGTGAAGCAGTTCAGACAACATGTTATCTTATCAATCGTAGTCCATCAGTTCCGTTGGAGTTCGACATTCCGGAGAGAGTTTGGACCAACAAGGAGATATCTTACTCGCACCTAAAGGTGTTCGATTGCAAAACTTTTGCACATGTACCGAAGGAGTAGAGAACCAAGCAAGATGATAAATTATTTCCCTGCATATTCATCGGATATGGAGATGAAGAATTTGGGTACAGATTATGGGATCTTGTAAAGAAAAAGGTCATCAGAAGCAGAGATGTAATCTTCCGAGAAAGTGAAGTTGGAACTGCCGATGCTCTATCCGAGATGGCCAAGGAAAAGAATGGTATAGTCCTTAATCTTGTTACCATTCCTTCTACTTCTAACCATCCCATAAGTGCAGAAAGTACGATCAATGAAGTTGTTGAACAGGAAGAGAAACCTAATTAGATTGTTGAGCAGGGGGAGCAACTTGGTGATAATACCAAGCAAGTGGAGTACCCGAAAGAAGAAGAACAATCTCAACCTCTGAGGAGATTAGAAAGACAAAGGGTAGAGTAATCCAAGTACCCTTCATCAGAGTATGTCCTCATCAATGATAAAGGGGAGCCAGAAAGTCATAAAGAGATGTTGTCTCATCCAGAAAAGAGCCAATAGATGAAAGCCATGCAAGAAGAAATGGAATCTCTATAGAAAAATGGCACATACCAGCTAGTTGAACTTCCAAAAGTCAAAAGACCGCTAAAGTGCAAGTGGGTCTTTAAACTCAAGAAAGATGTAAATGGCAAGTTGGTCAGGTACAAAGCTTGATTAGTTGTAATAGACTTCGAACAAAAGAAAGGTATTGATTTTGATGAAATTTTTTCATCTGTTGTCAAAATGACTTCTATTCGAACTATTTTGAGCCTAGCAGCTAGCCTAGATCTTGAAGTGGAGCAATTGGACGTGAAAACTGCATTTCTTCACGGAGATTTGGAAGAAGAGATTTATATGGAGCAACCAGAGGGATTTGAAGTATCTAAAAAGAAACACATGGTGTGCAAATTGAATAAGAGTCTTTATGGGTTGAAACAGGCACCAAGGCAATGGTACAAAAAGTTTGACTCTTTCATGAAAAGTCAAACGTACACAAAGACATATACTGATCCATATGTATACTTCAAAAGATTTTCTGACGATAATTTTATTATTTTATTATTGTATGTGGATGACATGTTAATTGTAGGACAAGACAAAGATTTGATTGCAAGGTTGAAGAGGGATTTGTCCAAGTCTTTTGACATGAAGGACTTGGGCCAGGCACAACAAATTCTAGGGATGAAAATTGTTCGAGAACAAATAAAAAGAAAGTTATGGCTATCTCAAGAGAAGTACATTGAACGTGTACTAGAACACTTCAATATGAAGAGTGCTAAACCTTTAGCACGCCTCTTGCGAGTCATCTGAAGTTGAGCAAACAGATGTGTCCTACAACAAAAGAGGAGAAAAGGGGAATGACCAAAGTTCCTTATTCTTCAGCAGTGGGGAGTTTGATGTATGCAATGGTGTGTACAAGACCTGATATTGCTCATGCAGTTGGTGTTGTTAGCAAATTCCTTGAAAATCCTGGAAAAGAACACTGGGAGGCAATTAAGTGGATACTTAGGTACCTAAGAGGTACCACAAGAGACTGCTTGTGTTTTGAAGGATCTGGTCCAATCTTGAAGGGCTATACAGATGCTGATATGGCAGGTGACCTCGATAATAGAAAATTCACTACTGGATATTTGTTTACATTTTCAGGGGGAGCTATATCATGGCAATCAAAGTTGCAGAAGTGTGTTGCACTCTCTACAACGGAGGCAGAGTATATTGCAGCTACTGAAGCTGGCAAAGAGATGGTATGGCTGAAACGATTTCTTCAAGAACTTGGATTGCATTAGAAGGAGTATGTCGTCTATTGTGACAGTTAAAGTGAAAAAGACTTGAGCAAGAACACCATGTATCATGCAAGGACGAAGCATATCGACGTAAGATATCACTGGATTCGTGAAAAGATAGAGGATGGATCTATGCATGTCATGAAGATCCCTACTAGTGAAAACCCTTCAGATATGCTGACCAAGGTGGTATCAAGAGACAAGTTCGAGCTATGCAAAAAACATGTCGGCATGCACTCAAGCTAGAAACTTAGAGCTACCTCTTTCAGGTGAATGGGTCTGGAGGGGGAGATTGCGGGGTCCATCCCCATTTGCCAAATCTCACAATGTCAAAAAGTTGGCAGATTTGGAAGATATCGGATATATATGTGCAGATTTTTTCAAAGGTTTGTAAGCTGCAAAGAAGAAAAAATTGTTTTTCTCTGTAGCATAGTTGGAAAAATACTGCACTTGTTATCTATAAAAGGGAGAGTCTTCTCCATTCTCAAAATGCACCAAAAAAACAAAGTAGAGAAAAGAAGAGTGAGGCATCACAGAGGAAATTTGTCTGTGAGGAAAGAATAAAGAGTACTGTGAGCGATATTGTAGTGAGGTGGAAAAATCAAAAGAGGGTTATTTCTTTTGAAGTGTGTAGTGGTCTTTGGAGTTTTTACTCAGACCTACAAGTGTAAAAATCCTTACTATAGTGATATCAGTTGCTCCTCTCGGGCCGTGATTTTTCCCTTATTCAGGAGGGTTTCCACGTAAAATCTTGGGGTCATTATTGCTCTTTTTATTCTTGTTGATTAACCGCATTGTTGTGTTTCGCTTTTATTGCTTTTATTACCGCAAATATTATTTCTATTACGGGTTTATTCCCAACAGATCCGCCTCTGTGTATACATGCAACCTTTCGACGTCGTTACATTCATCTATCAACTTGGTTATATTCATACACGAACCAAATATATGTTTTTTTTGTCTTATAATTTATGTGATGCAGATATAATTTGGAGATTCATCAAAAAATTTAATAGAAGATTTTTAGATATTTTAAAATTGTTAAGTATTGTAATTTGTAGTATTTCTTTTAATGTAATTTTCAAATAATATATTATATATATATTATTAGCTCAATCCAATATATGTGACATGGATAAAATTTCAAAGTTGATCAATTTTTTAATGTCTTTTAGATATTTTGAATTGTTAATTATTGTGATTTATTATACTTTCTATGTAATTTCCCAATGAAATTTTGAGAACCACTTTTTTTTAAAAAAATTAGATGAAGGAGTCTCATTCCTAAATACCCCGGGCTCTTGGTACTTGAGTCCGGCTGCCAGGTTTTATTGGATCACTAAACCTAATCAGGTGGCACGAGGCAAGTCCTAATCGTAGACCGATTAAATTTGAATTGCATATTGCATGACTTATTCTGAAGTGATGCTTCCAATATAATTTCTTTTCATACTCAAAGCTTGCTGATTAATGGTGCACCACAATTTTCTTTGGGACGTTGAAAAAGTTACATGTGAATATAGTTAATATATATAGAGTTACTACAAGTCCAAAGGGATTCGATGGCTACAAAACTGAATAGCCAGACTTTAAACACAATAAATCCGTGCCATAATTTGCCGTGGACACCTTTTAAAGCCATCCAATACCACAGTAAATTTATGATTGTGTTTTTTTTTTTGTTTAACTATTTGGTATCCGAATTAACTAGCTGAACTAATTTAAATTTGTGTTGCATACTAAATCAATTAACTAGAAATGCTCTCGGTTGTCAAGATTCAAACATGAGATCTCAGTTTAAGGATTGAGAGATTTCATTCATCCCGTTCCACCATATGTGGTGGCTGAGCTAGAATTTGAATTTTATGATTTCTAAATTCTAAGATAACGACATTATGTGTTATAGTAACTGAATTCTAAATTTCATTTTGTTACATATTTTAGTGAATTTCTTAATCCAGATACAAAGTTTAAATTCAAGAAAGTGAATTAAGGCAAAATATGTACGGTCAGCATCTAGCTCCGCCCCAAGTGTATGATTCCACTTATGTATATAGTTGAGTAATTTAAAAATGTGTATATAGTTGTGTTGTGTTTAAATTTATTGTCAAAATTTAGTGCGAGGTATGGGTTAGCCTCTGCCCTACCCCAAATTAAAAGACAAAACGGAAAAGGGCCTAAAATACCCTTGAACTATTAGAAATGGTACAAAATTACCCTCCATCCATCTATTAGCCCTAAAATACCCTTGCTGTCTACCTTTAGGTCCTATATTGCCCTTTATTTTTAACGGTCCCAATTTAAACCCAATTAATAAATTCATTAATGACGTAACAATTTTCTATTGGTCAAATTTTAAATAACCTAAATTAATTTAAAAACCCACCCATTCCCAAATTAGACCCGCCCCAAATTCATTTAACCCATCTTTTATCATCGTCTTCCTCACAGCAAAATGGCAAATCATAGAGCATAAAAGCTACAACCTTTTCTTTTTCTTATTTTCATCCCACCTACATTCTTTGAAAAAGAAATAAAACCTAGATAATTTACATAAAGGAGATTATGATATTTCTTATAGCAAATTTTTGAGTAGAAGCTATCTAATGAATCCAAAATAAAGTAATCCAAAAGATTTGGTTTCATTCTCATCAAATATAAGTGGGCAATGGTGATGAGAATTTCGTGTCATTGACTGAATTTAATTTTCTGTTTATTTATGCAATCGTTGCCCAAAAATACAGAATACATACCACTTTCTTAGACTTCCAAAACAAGTAACTAAGATCTGAGCAATGTGCTTAATTAAATAGTTAGAGGTAAACAACAAAACTATATAACAATATTGTTATCTGAAAAAGCTAAAACCGAAACTCCCATTTCACAACATATACAGAGTCTACCATAAATTAGAGTTCCTCCAGACTAGCATAAAAAAAAAATGAAAGAACGCAAAACTTGTTTCAACCTCTTTATGATCAACCAATGTGTGTATCATCACCATGTCTAATAACAGTAACCTTTACAAAATGATCAAGCTATGCACATCTCTTATCAAATATCTTTTTAGATGTTCAAACTCAAGGTCAGGATTCAATTCAGAAAGGCCTGTGAGGAAGATGGGCTTAATGAACTTGGGGGGGGGATAGATTTTATTTGGGTCTAATTTGAGAATAAGTAGGTTTTCAATTAGTTTAGATTATTTAAAGCTGGCCAATAGAAAATCACCACGCCATTAATAAATTTATTAATTGGGTTTAAATTGGGACCATTAAAAATAAAGGGCAATATAGGACCTAAAGATAGACAGCAAGGGTATTTTAGGGCTAATAGATGGATGAAGGGTAATTTTGTATCATTTCTAATAGTTCAAGGGTATTTTAGGCCCTTTTTCGAAGACAAAATAAAGAGGTAAAACTTTGTAGATATAAGCCATTAATTACAAAGTATAAGTAGTAATATAGTTCATGCAACATCCGTGCCTAAATATTTTGCCTGATGAGGTGAATCTAGCTCCTATATGACCAATCGTTTAAAGTAAACAACTTTACGTGACTAAAAACAACTTGTCAATGTGGATTTGAAGCCAACTTTATCCACCCTCGTACGGTACCATAAATGTTTTAGGAATCGTTTGGTACCTCGTTAGAGTTATGTATGGATTAATAACGTAAGAGAGAAGTATTGAAAATACTTCTGCACTTTATGTAAACTATTAGTTTCGTTTCTAAATTATTGACAGTCTCAAAATTACCACTCTGCTTGACTAACTAAACTTAGATATAGACTCCTGATATGCAACATGACATAACAAGTGGCCTCAAACTCTTGTAGGAGCATGAGACTATTAATAAAAATTCGAGAGAAGGGCTGAAAGCACCTTGAACTTGCAGAGAATTTAGGAGTGTATATCACTCATGTTGCAAGATCGAAAGTGTATTTAAATCCAGTTCGTCAAGTAAATAGATGTTTTTAAGTCTGCCAATAATTCAGGGATGAAACTAATAATCCGCACCGAGTTTAGGAGTGTTTTTAATACTTCTCTCATAACATAATGATTATTTATAAGAGAATTTATGTATTTGTTTCGTTGGGAACTAGTTATTCCAGGATTAACTATCCTGGGGTTAGTTATCCTGGGATAACTTATCCCACCATGTATATGAGATAACTTATTCCATCGCTATGCTATAAATGGTGGGATAAGTTATCCCAAATATGTCAACCAAACAAGACATCTAAATTTTATCTCAGGACTATTGTTTTTTCCCAAGACCATTTATGCTTATCCCTCACACCAAACGAGCAAAAGATTTAGTTAGTTATGTATTAGTGATATATGTATTAGCTATTCCACCTTCTATTCTGTATAAAATTATACATAGATTCTCCCATAACGTTTACATGTATTAGTTATGCAGGTTTTTAAATTTCAAACATTGAGTACTAATTTTGTATATAAATAACTTACCTCCTACTACCTCCACCCACTTTTAATTGTCATGGTTTTCTTTTTTAAAGTCAAATTATAAGAACTTTGACTAACATTTTATGATATATTTTTTCATCATATTGATATGCAAAAAATTGCAATTTATAGTACTTTTCGTATAATTTTTGAATATCTAAATTTTCTATTTAAAATATCGAATTAATGTAATCTAATTTAACTTTGAAAATTAGTCAGATTGACTTTCGAAAAGCCCAACATGACAATTAAAAGTGGACAGAGGGAATAATTAATTACCAAATATAATCTTACTTATACAATATTTAATACATGCATTACTCACCTCCAATCATCGACCCCTAATTGGTTCATTAATTAATCGTGTCGCATAAAGACAACTTTCGTATTAAATTTTCTCGAACCTATTTCTTACATATAAAATAAAAACATTAACATTACTTCGATTCTTCATTTACACACAAAAGAATCATAGCAGTCTGCTAGTATTAATTTGAATGTTTACAGAAAAATTATTATTTGAACAATATCAAACCATGATAGTTGCTCAGCATATAAATCAAAATTAAAACATTTAAATTTAATTACTTTTAAATCACGACCAAGCCAACCACCGTTATCTCTTATGCAACGTCTTCAACATAATTGGAGGATAAGGTAAAATTTTTAATTAGAGGCCTAAAATCTAAATAAATTTCATATGTGTTTATTTAATTTTTTTAATTTAGATGTAAATTATTATTAAATATATTAATTCATAAATGATATTTTTGATTTTTTTTTCAATTATTAGCTTTAGGTAAGATTTTATCAAATTCAATGTTGAAAAAATCCTTTCTTTGAGACAATCATTATATGAATTGTTCACATATATAAGTAATAAGTTGACAAATTTTAGATAAAAATACGAGTTAGAACCATAAAATTTAATTCAAAAGTTGATTACTTGATAAACCTACTTTAATGTAATTGTTATAATACTTGAAAATCTAAGAAGAAATTAAAATTAAAATTAAAATAAGAATTTGCAATTAATTTTGTTCAACACTTTTTGATTATTATTTTTTATTTTTGGTAGAGTATTACACTAACTTATCAAAGATTTATTGAAAAAGAGTACAAAAGGATAAAATGTAAGAAGGCAATAATGTTTTTTTTTTTTTTCTATTTGAAAAGGATTAAAGAGAATAAAAATAATATAAATATATAGTGATTTTTTATTTTTTTGGGGTCAATAGAATAGCTTGTAAATATCTATTGATATGGTCATCAATTTAGTGAATTTCTAGTGTTCCATATATTCTAGTTTCTATTTGTCCTATCATGTTCTAACATAAAAAAATGTTCATAAACTTTTCACAAAATTCCCCTCCTCCCATGCGCTAGAGATGGACGATTGACATGTAAGTACATTAACCATATTAAATTAATATTTGGTAAATTAATTATTTTTTTAAGATGATTTTTTTTTTTAATTCGACTTAAGTTGATGGAAAAAGGAAAAATTACAAGAATATACTATTTAAGAGCTTAATTTACACAATATTATTTTAGGTTTTTTATTTACAACAATAACATTTAAATTACAAATATGACAATTTATTTTAAAATAAATATATAGACGATTTAATACTTATTTTATTGGTTAGCAACCTGATTTTATGGGACTCATATTTTTTACCTTTTATTTTATTTACTTTTTAAAATCTTAATCACAATTATATTTGGATACGTTCCTTTAATAAATATCTAACTTTCTCTCTCTTCTTAACCTTTACACGCTGCACTCTTCTTTTCATCGATATTAGCGCATTGCTACTTTCTTTTTTTCCTCCTTTTCAATGTCATTTTATCAAGGAAAGGATTGTACCTCCTTCTTGATAATATACATTAACAAATTACTTTAATTCTCTTTGTTTCTTTTCAAAATCATCTCTTACAACACCAAAAATCATTCTTGCTTCTTAAAAAAATTGATTATGAATAACATAATTGCTATTGATAGTACTCCCCAAAAGAGTTCTCGTTTGATGAAGTATTTATTTCTTCAACACCAAAAATTAAGTTGAATGCTTTCGCCCCTTCTCCCAAAAGTGAATAGTAATCCATTTGGTAGTGAAATTCATATAATTGAGGTCAATAAATCGGAAAAAAAGAGAAAGGGTAAAGAGAAAGAAGATGGTGTAAACTCAAACATTGTTAATGAGATTCTCTTCTCAAGTTGGCATGGATACGATAATTTGGACATGTACATTTTGACACTTGTTGTTATCTTTTTCATGACGGTTTTCGTCGAATTTCTCTCTCATAGCAATTATGTTTACAAGAGTAATGTTGATCATGTGACTTCTGGACTTCTTCAGACAACCTTGTATGGTTTGAGAATTGGTTTGGATTATGTTGCTATGTTGGTTGTTATGTCTTTTAATGGTGGTGTTTTCTTGGTTGGTATTGTTGGACAGTACTCCTTAGGGTTCTTGTTTTTTGGAAGTAGGGTTTTTAAAAAACCATCTAGTGGGAAGAACTTGGATCTTCCTCCTATAAGTTGTAGTTGATTAATTTAGTTTGTGATAACATATAATCACAAATATTTATTTATAAAACAAACCTACAAATATGTGATTTAGATTTGTATCATGTAGTCCATATAAATTATCAAATTAATTTTTAAATACAAAATATTTTAGTGTATATATTTTGGTGGTCAATTTGGTACAATTGTTGATGATATGTTTTTTTTAAATAGTGATATGTATGAAGAAATATACTTTGGTGGTTGATCTGGTACAATAATTGGTGATTTGATGGTTTTTAACCGTGATATGTTTAGTGTATATATTTTGATGGATGAAATAGTTAAAATATTGGTAATTTGTTGATTTAAATATTATGGATGGTGTGACTAATTTTTTGGTGATATGTTGGTTTAGAACTATAAAAGAAATTGATTTATAATTGATGGTAAGATTGATTTTAGCTACATGTTTCAACCTTACAATGCATAACATCATAATCTAATCAAGTGTATACCAACTTTTAGTATCATCAAGTTAATTTATATGGTATACAATGTGTTGTAACCTTTGTGTCAAGTTCAAATTTTAATAATTATAACAATTAAAAATAATTGGTGAATTTGTTGGTTTAAAAATAATGGTGATTTCTTAATTTAAAGTTGCAATATGTTATAGTGTATATATTTTGATGTATGGTATAGCTAATATTTTGGTGATATGTTGATATAGATCTATAAAAAATATTGATTTAAAAGTGATGGTAAAGTTGATTTTAGTTATATGTTACAACCATATAATACATAACACCATAATCTAATCACGTATGTACCAACTTTTTAGTATCATCAAATTAATTTACATAGTATACAATATGATTTAAATTTGGTGTCAAGTTCAAATTAATCTAATTCAATTTTACCATAGTAAATAAATTATACTAAATTATAACCAAATAAATTCATATAATAATGATAAAGTTAGTTTTTGGCTATATGTTCTAACCTACAATGGTAAGTTAGTTTTTGGCTATATGTTCTAACCTACAATGGTGTAAAAAATTATTTAAACCAAAAAAATGAAGGGAGAAAAATAAAAAAGAACAAAGAAAATTTTTAGAAAATAAAATGGAGTAAAAATTGGTAAAAAAGAAAAAAGAAAGGAAAAAGAGACGAGTGAAGAGAGAGGAATTAAAAAAAAAGAGAAAAAATTTCAAGAAAAAAAGGGTGGAGAAGAAAAAGAGAATTGCAAATTCAATATTTTAGGAAGAAGATTAAAAAAAGGAGAAAAATCAGGAAGTAAAAAATATTCAGGAGAGATATTTTAGGAAGAAGCTTTAAAAAGAGAGATTTTCTAGGACAAAAAATGTGTGTTTATTTTGGTATTTTTTCTTTTTTTAATTTTTTTTAATTTTGTTTTGTTTTGTAAAGTTTTTATTGCTATGTTGATGAAAAATCAAACTATTGTTATATAGCAGTAATTTGGGTGCTTAAATTGTATAGTTAGGTTTTTTACCCAATAAGCTTCAATAGATTTAAATTTTAACAAAAAAATAAATAAAGTACATAAACATCTAAGACAATTTAGTGAAATATGATTCTATTGTGTTTTATTTTTTTTTTTGTTAAAATTTAAATCTATTGAAGCTTATCTCTAACTTTTCTTATAACATCCAAAAGTTTCAGTGTTGCCACAACTACAAATCTATTTGAGTGCATGTGAAATGATCTCTTTTGTACTTACATAATACTTTACGTATTTGATCTATCATTATTGATTTTGTGACACCTTTTACATGAGAAGTCATTTTTGGATATGGTTTCAAGAAATTTTCCTATGTTGCTTATCTAATTTGTTCTATCACCACCATATTGTAACGACCTATTCCCATCGTTATAGAAAGGCCAATAGGGAAAGAATTGGGGCCAGAAAACTTTTTCGTAGTAACTTGGAATTTCCCAACCTAGTCCAGATTTGGACGAAATCGGAGTCATTTAGGTGTAGGGAAATCTGGTAGCAATTGGGTGCCTTATTTATGATTTTGATTACATGAGTAGTTAGATAAGTCGTTAAGGAATCCGTGCAACTTTACAGAATTGAATTCGGGCGAGTAGAACTCTTGAAATCGATCTTAGCGTGAGCGGTATATTCTGAGTCTTGTTAGTTAAAGGTGTGTTGTGAAATGGGGGTATTGAAATTATTAAAATAGCTTACTATTTCGTGCAAGCCGCTTTGGCGGTGGTTTTGGTCGCTCTGGCGGGCCAGACGCGGCTTAAGGTCGTAAATAAACCTCAAAACAACTTTATTATGCACTTTTTGGTTTTTAGAGCTAAGGAACGAACCCCAGGAAATTCTTGACAGCTTTCCACCATTCTTGAGGCTAAAGGTAAGATTTTAACTCCCCGAATCCATTTTTTGATCTGTAGAACGTAATCTAATGGGTAAATATCGATGGGGAGGGTCTTGATCTAGAATCTATGGTGAAAACAACCCTAATTTGGATACCTAGGATCACGGGTTTGATCTAGAGTTGTTAGAATTGTTAATAATTCGGGTAATTAGTGATTATTTATTGATTCCTGTATTATATTGATTGTTTGTAGACCAAGAACAAGCGGAACGAATCCTGAAAGGGAAGGATCAAGTTTCTTAGGGTTTCAAGCTTGTTTCGAGGTAGGTGATGATTGTGATTTCATGTTGGTGTGATATATGTTTGTAATTGCTCATTATAATGCATGTATGTATGCGAATGTTCACCCTAATCGTAAATGAGGACAATTGAATAATTGTATGTAATGAATCACCTCTTGTTGTATGATTGTGAGAATATACATTGTGATTGTGATTGTGGTTTGTTGATTGGATCGGTTACCATGTTCCGGCATAAACATTGGATCGATTGCCACGTTCCGACATAAACATTGGATCGGGTACCATGTACCGATATGCTAACAGTTTGGGTGTGGGTTCCATTAGAGGACTATTGAATTGCGTTCCGTGAGGGGATTATTGAATTGTGTTGTGTATCTACTTGTGATAATTACGTTTATATCTAATGATGATTGATATTGGAAGACTGTATGTTGCTCTAAATTGATAACCAATATGTATTATTAAGAATGTGGGATACTACATTGATCCTGAAAAGATGACTAATAATGTATATGTTTGGTATATGCCTATTTTATAATGTTGTGGTTACTTGCATGTGTTTCACTTATTGGGATAGCCGCGTGATCCTACCAGTACACTGTGGTTGTGTACTGATACTGCACTTGCTTGTTCTTTGTTGAGTACAGGGCATTTTCAGGCGGCTATTGGTAGACCTTAGCTAGGTGACTATTGAGCGTGACCGGATTCAAGGGTGAGCCAGTTCTTTCATGCTGCCATGGATCTCTCTTGTTTAAGTCCACTTTTTTCGGACTCAAACTATTTGTTTAGTTTCGGGGTTGTACCCCTTGTTCTTGACTTGTCGTTAGTAGAGTTTTGGTACAATGACTTTCAGGTTCTAGGGGTTGTTCTTCCGCATTAGTTTTGGTTAAGTTATTTGTTTAAACTTTTGGAGTCGATGGGAACTCCGTATTTTTATTGTCATTTAAACCTGCTTCCGTATCTTTAAATGCATAGTTTTTGGTTAAGTTCTTTAGTCTGGGTTGTAGTAATGGTTCTCCCACCTGAGGGTTAGTGTGGGTGCCAATCACGACGGTCTGTGTCGTGACACATACATTGAATGCTTTTAGTAAAGATACAATGATTTTGATAAATTCATTGTACTTCATTATAATAAATTTATTTCTTTTATGTGGATTCAATAAATATGATACATAAATTAATAAGATCACTGATTTTGATGTAATCAAAATTAACCTTCATTGAATCTCAAAACACCAATAAATATTAATTTATCAATTAAATAATACCTTTATAAAATAATAATATTTATATTCCATCTATATTAATATAGTGAGTTTTTACTTTATATGTCAGAAATAAAATTGACATCTTCATAACTCAAAATTGTTTTACATATTTTAAGCCAAAAAATATTAGCGCTACATAGCCAATTATTAAGTAAAGAGACATGAATTACTAGGAATTAATCTCCCTATTTTAAGGAGCACAACCTCTTTCCTCTCTAAAATTATGTGGCAATCCTAAATATAGTTATGTATCATATGATGAATGTTTATTTTCAGAAAAAGTGTATTACTCAAATTATATTTTGTCATGTATCATTATAAAATTAAGTATATAAATACTGATTTGTTGAGTTTTACTGCAATATTAACATTTTTTTTAGATTTGTACACATCAATTTAATTATATATGCTAATTTGTTAGGTTTGTTAATTGGCTATCTAGTGTCAATATTAGGAGCACAACCTCAATTCTCCCTAAATCACGCATATTTGCAATCGGATAAAAAATTTAATTATACAGTGTAGGCACCCAAATTACTCTTATATAAAAGTAGTTTAACTTTTTATCAACGTAGCAATATAATCTTTACAAAATCGAACACAATAAAAAATTGGTAAGTAGAAATTAAAATATAACCCACGATTGGTTATCGATTTGGGTTTTAATTCCTTAATTTTCTTTCTTATGTTATTTACCTTCCACAAATATCTCAATCATTAGTTAACAATTCTCTCTCATAACCTCAAAAGAACGTATTCTAACAAAAAACAAACTCTTTATTTCCTATTAAACTCATTTCTATGGCTAGAAGCAACCATGTTTCAATTTTAATTCAACATAACGACAGATGGGATGTAACATACATGTAATATATTTTTAAATTAGTTTAAAGTTTTTTAATATCAGTTTTACAATTTTTTTTATATAGTTTCAGGCACTGAAACGACACATATATATTCGATTTTAAAAGTAAGTCGTTTGAATGTCTGAAAATACTATTTAAATTTTTTTTGTTGAATTTTTATGTAAATCGTATGTTGTATAATTGTTTTGAATCTTAAATCATATGTAATCTGAAATAATAGATAAATGATTTTTTGTATAATTGTTTAAATTGAAAATTGAATATGGTTTGTATATGATGGTATTATTCATATAACCAAAAACAAAATTAATAACATATAGATAGCAAATTTTTTAATTTATTTTGATTAAACATGATTTTTTTTTTGTTTTGTAAATGGATGGTTAGTTCATGGTGTATCTGATGATATAGATATATATTATGTATTTGTAAATGGGAAAAAGGCATAGATACCTCCTTGAATTTGTCTCGAGAATTTAGTTACACGCTTAAACTATCACAGTGACCTATTACACATCTTTACTATTCAAAAGTAAATTTACTATCACCCTGAGACGTGTAACACCACTCTCACATTATGTAGTATATTACACTCGCTGCCACATCAACGCCATATCATAAATTATAGTTTTTTGTTTTCTTTTCTTTATTAATGAATTTTTCTTTTGTTAGCTATATTTTACTCTAATTAATCCCTAATTAATTATTTTAATTCTCTAATAATTATATCTTCATCATCACTAAATTCCACCCATTTCAACAATCATATCTGGCCACCTTCACTATTGATTTTGTTCTTCACCACCACTATACCAATTTTTCTTCTTCTTTGTAACCCAACACCAAATATCACCACCACCATTATTAATATCGATTTTTCTACGTCACCATCTTCAATTGCCTCTTTTAATTTTTGTCACCCATCACCATCAAACCCATAAAGCTGCTATCACCACCAAATCAAAAAATTGATTAACAAACAAAATTTCTTTAACAAAGTCAAAAAAATTAAAAAGATAGAAGCAATCAACCGGCACTTTTCTAGATAAAATACAATTATTCACTAACAAATCTATGAGAATTAACCTAATTATGAATTAAAAAAAATGTGCTTCAAGATTGTGATAAAAAAATTAAGTGTGATGAAAATAAAGAATGAAGAAGAAGGGACAATGGTTGGGGTGTGAAGAAGAAGAGGTGTGGGGGTGGGGGTTGGGGTGGAAAAGACGATTCTAACTTTTTTTTTTATTTACTTTAATTTCAAAAATGATGTGCCTATTTTTCATTTTTGTTTTTTGGCAACGTTAGTTTTAGGGGTAAGAAAAATCACTTTTGAGTAGTATATGTGTGTAATAGGTTACTATGATAGTTTAAGCGTGCAACTGATTTTTCAAGACAATTTCAAATAGAAATTTATGCTTTTTCCCATTTGTAAATATGTATTAGGAAACAATGTTAAGCACAAACATGCACATTGTGTTATTAAGGATCTTATATTAATTAATAGCCATTTTTTTTATTCCTTTGTGGTGCAAATGATGTTGTATGTAAAAAATTGTGGTATCAGAATCCTATGATCAATTAAGAGCACGATCTTGGAGTACTTGTCTACCCGCTATAGCCTCAACTTCCAACACCAGTCTTAACCTTTCTCCCTCCTCTCTTCACCAACTCATAGCCATCTATTCCATTAGGCCGAAACCCTCAAATTACTTAGTTTGGAGAACACAAATTGTCCAACTTATGCAAACACTTAAAGTCACAAATATAATCAAAGATGAAGCCCCAGAAGAAATAATTGTTGTCGAGAAAGAAGACACCGCTCCTAATCTTGAATTCATTGAATGAGAAGAACGTGATGTTCTAGTCAGGAGTTGTCTCTCAAGAAAAATGACGGAAGAGTCGATGTTTCTGATCATAGGTTGTTCAACGGCTAAATAGATGTGGGTCTGCTTTGAGGATACTTACCTACAAGCAAGCAACAACAAGGAATTTCAATTGAAGCAACACACCTTCAAACCATAAAATTGGGATCTAAATCAATAGATGAATACACAAAAGAATTCAAAGGAATATGTAATGGTCTTATGGCTATACAAAAACCATTGGACGAAGATAACAAGGTTATCAATTTTGCTAGAGGCCTTGGAAGTAAGTACAAAACTTTTTCGTACTGTGATGCTAGGAAAATCGCAGAATCCTACATTCACACAATTTGTGAACGCTCTTAGAGGTTTCAAAATGAGAGAAGATACAGATGACCAAGTTGAGAACATACCCCTCGACTCCAATATGTCCTTTGTGGTACAAAAGTGTCAAAGAAGAGGTTGTGGTTACTGTAATAAAGGAACAGGACAACAACAACAACGTGGAAGAGGTTTCGGCAGAAACTCCTCTCAACATCAATCTGGTGGTTCATCCAACATGGATATCCAACCAAAGGAGACTATTCGGATAGATCCATGCCAAATTTGTGACAGAAATAACCATACAACTCCATCTTGCTTCTATAGATGAAATTACTCATATCAGGCACAACAAGAAATGTCGCAAGCACTTGCAACAATGTGATTTGGTGAAGAGACTGACGATAATCTCTATATGGACTCATGTTCTAGCAATCACATAGTGCAATCAACCGATATTCTTGAAAATCCTTCCTCGTTTAAAGGTACAGATTTTGTTATGGTACGTAATGGTGACAAATAACTAATAACGCACATCGGAGATAAATATATTGAAATAAATCTTCATCTAAAGGACATCTTTGTCGTGCCTAAACTCAAAAATAATCTTAATTCTATTAGTAAATTTGTGACAGAAAATTCGTGTTTACTAAAATTTACTGACAAGGGTTTTATTATTAAGGACATGAGAACGGGCACAATTCTGGCAAAAGGCAATAAAAAAAAGACTTGCATGCCTTGGAAGGAAACTTACATGTTGCCTTGATAGCTACAAAGACACAGAAGAATTCAGACACATTTGGCAATTATTTGTTTATTACATAGCAATAAAATGATTGATGTCCAAAGTTGGAACAAAGAATTTTCAGTTTCTTCAAGTTGTAAAATCGGAAAAAGCTATAAATCACCTTTTCAAGTATCAAATAAAAGGGCACTTGAGCTATTAGCAAAAATACATAGTGATTTATGGGGACCAACCCCTGTGGCATCACCTCAAGGAATAAAATACTAATGCTATTTTTGTTGATGATTGCACTAGATTTACTTGGATATACTCTTTAAAGAAGAAATCTATCTCTATTTTTTTTCTTAAATTTTCAAAAATTAGTAAAAAATCAGTTCTCTACAAAAATCGAAGTATTTCAAAGTGATGGCAGAGATGAATTTAATAATTTTGAGCTTGAGACCTAACTTGTCTAAAAACGACATACAACAACAAGTTTCTTGTCCATATATACTTGAACAAAATGGAGTTGCCGAAGAAAACATAGACATATTGTTGAAACTGACATGACTTTGCTTTTTAATGCAAACATGTTGTTGTTCTTATGTGTTGAAGCCTTTATGACTGCCGTCTTCCTAATTAATAGAATGCCTACAACTATATTGAATATGGAATCACGTTCTCAAAGCTACATAAACACTCACCTAACCATAACTCCCTGAAAGTTTTTGGGTGTCTGTGATTTTTGTTGGTGTTTTTTAAAAATGGGGCAGCACAAAAAGATTGAAAATGTCTCTTAATATTTTATTAATCATAATAGGGCTTTAAATAGCCAACTTGATAACATAATCTGCATAACAAGAATTCAAAAAGACTAAATAATCTCAACAATTAAAACAACCTAACAAATATTTAAAATTCAAATTCATCCTAAAACTAGGTAGCTTATTATTTTAAAAAATGACTGCAGTAACTAAAAGCAAACTCTTTTCGGTGCGGAATTCATTTTACTAGTAGGTGAGGAATTGGTAGTTGGTGAATTCATATTCTTGGTAGTGTGGTAGGTGAGTAATTTATTTTAAAGATTTTATTTTTTGCTAACTGTCTTAATCTTAATATTTCTTTAATATTATTTTTTAGGGGTGCATAATTCATGGTAAAATGTAATAATATTTATTATAATATTCTTTCGATAGTTGTTTTAATCTAAATATTTCATTAATATTATTTATGATATATTCTAGATATAACATATCTTGGGTTCTTTGGTATATATATAAATTTTCCTCCATTAATTGTTCTAATAGTTTTATATCTTTTATAGATTATGTCCAATATTGTAAATATTCGTAGTTCATTTTAGTTTGAATTTATTTCTAAATCGTACCATTCTATTCTTTCGTAGTCTAAATCATGTACGTCTATTTCATACCATTGTTGGTTCAATATATCTTCTGATTCGTTATCATTAAATATTTTTTCCCATATGATTCTTCTTAATTCAATTATTTTTATATCTTTAAGTATATATAAGATTAAAGTTTCATAGTTTTTATCATTTCATCATGAACGTATGTAGTCATGTTCTTTATCATGCAGGTTTTTTATTTCAAATTATTCCTTCCTATCATATTCATAATTGATTAAATTCATATTAGATCATTATGAACTAGATTATCTTTATCATGTTTTCCTGTCACTACTAGCATCGTACTTTAACAGATACTTCCTTCTTATCAGCGCCTCAACTTTGTTTTTCTCCTAAACGGCTTTCCTCGCCTACCGATTTCAACATTAGGATGGTATAGTATAGAAGTTTTCTCCCTATTTCCAGTGTGCTAATAAACTAGAAATCATGATTCAAAATAATTCTAATACATAATAACTAATATAAATTTATTCAATCATATATATGATATTCAGGAATATATGAAATTAGTTCTGCATATTTTTTGAACAATATACCTTTGCTTCTTGCTTAGCCATGCTATCTGAAATATCTGATTGGATTTCAAATTTATCCATTAACTTTTAAGTATTTAGTATCTTAAGAGAGTTTTTGAAAGGAGAGTTTTTTATATATTAGGCATTGCCTGCCTTTTCATTTACATATGCCTTCCTTTATATAGAAAGGATTTGCTACTTTACAATCTTTCACAATACTACACGTACATACTACTTAATAATGTACCTATATAGTATAATAATGTGCCTAATAATATAGCATGACACATCTACTTATGACACACCATACCTACTACTTATGACACACCATACACACCATACTTACTTTATACTTGTCACCATTCCTATCTACTACTTTAATATGCACATGCATAATAATGCATACTTGACTAATTTACATCTTATCTACATCTTTTTGACTACTTTACACTATTTACTTTATCTTTTTTGCCACTTTGTCCGCCATTTGCATCTTATCTTTTTTATCTTGTCCATATCTTATCTTGTCTTGTCTGCATCTTATCTTCATCATCTTCTTTAACTCTAAATCGACATCTGAAATTATGTTATCTTCACCGTTACATTTCGAACATATGTGATCCGGATATTTGCGTCCAATTAGTTTGCAATATCTGGTTAATAACTCTATTGAAATAAATTCTGCTTTTAGTGCTCTTGCTGTAGGTCGTTCGTCTGGTTTTAATAATGATAAGATCCATCGCTGGACTTCATCCATATCTGTTCTTCGTAGTTCTCTTAAATTAGAATATATCATTAATTGATCTCTCGAGTAATAACTCCATATAGCATTTCCGTTTAAATAATTGTTTGCTAATTCTTGTATAATAGTTGATATACTAATTATTCTTTTGTTGGCATAAAAACTTGGTATCTCTATTTTGTATATCTCTTCTTGTTGTTCAATGTCCTTGGGTATAATCATATCTTTAGTTAGTCCTATCTTGATAACTTGTATTGGAGGTTTTATTTCCTCATATAATATCTCCGCTGGTGCTGTATAGAATTTTATATAAAATAAATTTCCTTTTGTAACTCTTTTGTATGTGACGAACGCATTGTGTAGTTCTGGTATTCCACTAACTTCTTCTCCGTCGTATGTGTATACGGTATTTAGCAGTCCATATTTGTAACATGTTCTTACTAAATTAGCGTTAGTTTTTGGCCGTACAATTAACTTGTTATATCCTTGTAACTTTTGTGTCAAATAATCCTAGTTTGGTTCTTTTGTAGTTGATCTGGGATTAAGGTTTAAATAAGTTTGGATTTTGTGTATATTTTTTATATAGGTTCGTGTGATGTAGTTATATGTCTTTTTCTCATTTTGGTTTTGCAAACTATCTGCGTATGTAGATGTTTGTGGTTCCATGGACATATGTCTAGGTGTCCTTTGGGTAAATGGTTTTTCGAATAGCTGGTTTGAGTTCGCATTTTTATGTTGTTTATCGCTAACTTGTTTGCTTGTACCTACAGCTGTATTTAAACAAACATTATGGGTTTTAAGGAGTTTCCCATCGTCTCTTTTTAGCTCTGGGTTTTTTCCGTCTTTCGATCGACGTAGCTCCGCATTTTTATAGTCATGCTGCTGACTAGCTTTAGACTTTAGATTATCTTCATTAGTATTTAGCTTTTGTATCTCGTTGTCCATACTATCCACTTTTGTACAAAGTGTAGTAATGGCTTTGAGTATCTTTTCAATTGTATCTTCTTCCTCAGTCTCAGTCTGAGTAGCTTTGTCGTGATAGGTAATCTGCAATAACATTCTTATCAGTTTTTATTACTTCTATTGTAAATGTAAAATTTAATACATTTAATACCAATCTTCTTATTTCTTTTGTTGTTACCGAATCTTGTATTTTTCTTGTTAGCCACCATTTTACTTGTGTGTTATCTGTCCTTATAATAAATTTGTTATATATAATATATGGTTCAAATGATAGTAAACATTTATATACTGAATATAATTCTTTCTTGTTTATTTCCCATTTTATTTCTGTATTAGTAAATGTTCCTGAATAATATCTACAATGATGTTCTATTTTTTCTCCATCGTAGTTGTATTTTAAGATTCCTTCATAACTTTTTTCACTAGCGTCTGATTTTACTATTTAAGTAAATTTTTTGTTTTCATCCGGAAAATATAGTTTAGGTAGGTTCTTACATAATAATTTTATTTTTTGTATTTGTGTTTGATCTTTCTTATCAAACTGGTATTCTACATCTTTCTTTAAATTTTGTTGTAATGGTTTTAAATTTTCTGCTAATTTTGGTATATATTTTCTTACTTGGTTTACTAGTCCTAGAAATGATTGTAATTTCTTTTTCGTATCTAGCTGTTCTTTTGAGTTAATTATTTTTTGTACTATATGCGTTTGCATTTTTATTCCATTTTTATCTATTTGTATTCCTAGGAATTCTATTTGGCTTTTCATTATGTCTGCTTTCTTTTTACTTAGGCTTATGCCTGAATATTCTATAATATGTATGAATTTTTCTAATAATCTCATGTGTTCATCTTGGGTTTTAGAACATAGTAATATATCATCAATATATACTACACAATTTTCTAATTGTTTAAAATAGTTATCCATAGAGTGTTGGTATCTACCTAGTGCATTTTTATATCCAAATGGTAATACATTTCATTCGTAAAATCCCTGTGGTATAGTGAATGCTGTTAGTTTTTTAGATTCGTCTTCTAATTTTAAGTGATATAATCCAGATTTACAATCAAATTTGCTAAAATAATTATATCCTTTTATTTGTCTTATCTTTAGTATTTTATTTGGTATTGGATAGTTATTTGTTTTAGTTTTTGCATTTAAATTTCTATAATCAATAACCATTCTGCTTTTTCCTCTTTTTTGTTCACTATGTTTATTTACGATAAATGTCGGGCTTGTGTGCTTACTATTGCTTTCTTGTATATACCCTTTTTCTAGTAATTCATTTATATGTATCTTAAATTCGGTTAAATCATTAAAATTATACTTTAATGGTTTTTGGGTTATTATACTATTATTATCAATTAACTCAATTTTTACTTTTGTTTTATGTTTCTCCCATCCTTGTAAAGGATCCTCACTATATAATAATTCTAACTTATCTTGAATTATCTTTACTTTATCTATAGAGAATATAATTAATTCTAATTTAGGGTCTTCTTATTTTATATTTTCTAATTTTTGTGTAATTTTTTCACTTCCTTTTATCCATTTTGTTGTTTTTCGTTTTTTATTATTTACTCTTTTTGCTCCTATTTTTTGTTTACACGATGTTGTGAATCACCAGTGTGTTTTTGTTATTATATGTGGGTATAAGTTTTCTAAAAATGACATCCCTAATAACATATCTTTTGTAGTCAATTCAAAGTTATATATTTCCTCTATAGTTAATAGCTTATCCCATATTTGTATTTTTATATTTTTTGCCTTATATGTGATCATGCTTCCTTCATTATTAAATCTTGTTACTATTATCGTTGTTTTTAATTTTTTCCACTTATCTTCTGGTAAACAATTGTATTTACATATATTAGCTTCTGCTCCTGTATCTATCATTGATGTATAATATCTGTTGTAATATCCTTCTATTATTATCTTTGCAAGTATATATATTTTCATATTTTTATCATACTAAAGTGCTTTTTATTATTACTCTTTTATTTTCATAATTTATTGTCAACTATTTATCTTCTAGATTATATGGTTTTACTTGTTCTAGCCATTTTATTCCTAAAGTGATATTTTCATCTCCTTGATATACTTTAAACTTTATTATTATTGGTATTCCTCCAATGATTATTTCCTTTTCCGTAGTTTCTTCGGTATATGTTAATGCTTTTGATAGTTCGGGGCATGATTGTTCCGTAGTTATTATTTCATCTTCCGTCACTAATTCTCTTGTAATATAGTTTTCTTCTAATCCTGTATTTATTAATATTAAATATTTTCATTGTTCCATTATTCCTGTTATGTAGTAATGATGTGGTTTTCTTTCTTCTTCCATTGATTTTTGTGGAGCTTTATCTATTCTTCTTGAGCTACTCATTTTTGATAATATTTGTGGTATTTCACAGTTTATTCTTTTTGATGTGCTTAATCTTTCTTTTACTATTTCTAAGTCTTCTTTTATGTCAATCTCATTATAACTATAATCATTCTTATCTATGACCGTAACTATTCTTTCAAAGGGATCTTCTATTTTTATTTTATTTATTTTGTTTTTTGCTGTTATTTTATGTTTTGTTGTTAAAACATATAAGTTTTTACATCTAACTGTAAATATTTTACTTCTCGGGGCTAGTTCTATTCCTAACATTTTCCAATATAATACTAATGATTTATCTATATTTCTGTCATTTACTGCTATTGAGTAGTTAGCACTTTTATAAATTAAAATTTTTGGTATATGAGGTTACCTTTTACTGCGCTTATTATACTTTTTTCTATAGGTTGTATGATCCTATCATCTGCTAAGTATATTTCTATGGGTGTATCTATTCCTTCTCTAAAACATGCTTTTATTAATATTTTTGTTCCTCCTAAATGTACATATTTAATTGGATTTTTAGTCTTAATATCTTGTATTTCTTTATTTATTATTCGTTTGTTTATTATTGGTATTTTAGTCTTTCCTTTGGTGTATTTGCAATCTATGATATGCTCTCTTTGACTTACTACATAGTATTCTTCTTTTTGTCGTTTAAACCAATTTCTTATTGTTGGTATTTCAAATATTTTTGCTACGCTTAGGTCTAATTCTTTTCCTTTTATTTGTTCAAATATATTATTATCAAATATTATTTTTTTGTTCTGCCGATTCTTCATCTTGATATTTTTCTTTAGTTATTATTTGTATATCTGTTTCAGTCATTTATATAGTGTTCATTATCTGATTCTGTTAATGAATTATTTTCCATTTCGTCTATTTCGTTTTCTGACAATTCATATATGCTATCTTCACTTTCTAATTCATAATCTACGTATTCTATTTGTGTATATTTTTCATTGTCTATTATAATTTCTGATATTTGTTTTTTCTTTGGACTTTTAGGTAATTTACAATCTCTAGCTATATGTCCTAATTTTTCACAATTATAACAAGTACATTCCGTTAGTTTTTTTTTTGGTCTATATGGTCTTTTTGTTTTGTAGTTTTTTACATAGTATCTTCTTCTCGGTTTTTTATATTTATATTTTGATCTGTATTTTTTATTATATTTCTTTCTATTTTTATAATACCTATCCGTACAACCAAATTGAGGTGCTGTTTTATTTTTGCAACAAGCCAAGTTGTTTACTAATATTTTTTTCATTTTTATTTATTCTTTATGTTTTTCACATAGTTCCATAAACCATCGTTGCAAGAATTTCATTCTAGCTCCTAAGGTATCTGTTAATTCTGCTTCATTCCAACTTTTTGTTATTTTTGAATTAAAAGGTTCTGGTAATTTTGTAAAATATAATTTTCTTATTTCTTTACTTTCTTCTGTGTTATATGTTCCTTTATAATAGTATTATCTAAATGCACATGTATATTTATCTATGTAACACATATTGCATATTGCATATTGTTAATTTTGTCATTAGATTTCGATTTATGATTTTTTCTTTATTTTGTTCTTCTACTTCTGTTGTCATACTACTAAATTCATTTCTTATAGCTACTTCGTATTTATATAATATTTCCATAGTTGTAGTAGCTAATTCGCCATTAGATTTTTTATTACTTCTTAGAGTTTTTAAACTTTCATCTGATAAATTTTGTAGCCATAATTTTACTGTTTCTATAAGCGTTCTTTCTATATATCCTGGTGTCTCTGTTATTACTATTTTGTTATCTATTAATTGTTTTGATATATATTCTATCTATAATTGGATTGTTTTATTTATATCTGCTACACAGTTTAAATCTAAAAAATCATGTCGTTCAGTTAGTGGTTTAGGTGTCCATTTTTTATTTAATCTTTTATCTCATATAGTTTTTTCTCTATCATATTGTCCATAGTTTTCATTATAATATTTTGGATTTAAATATTTTGGGTTTTTTACTCCTTATGTACTAGGTTTTTCATCCATGTCTACATCTCTTGTATTTACTTCTAAATCCTTTGTATTGTTTATGTTTGCTAAAAGTTCCGTATAGGTTTCGCTTGTTTCCGAACGTTGTTCATCTGGATCATTGTCATTTATTTCATCAATTTTTATTTCAGGTAGATTATTTTGGTTATTTTCTTCTTTTTCTTCTAATTCTTCTAATTCGTCTTCTAATTGCAATTTTTCTTTAAATTTAATTATCTCATTTGCTAATTTTGTTTTTTGTTCTTTTTCTTTTCGTTTAATTTCATACATTTCTTTTAATATTGCTAGCTCTTTTTCTAGCTCTATTATTTTATTATTTTTTACTTCTTCTAATTGTTGTACTTCCTTTTTTGCTTGTTGTTTTATTTTTTCAATTCCCGTTTTTCTATCTATTTCTTCATTTTCTTTTGTTATTCTTATTATAGCAGTTAAACTATCTTCTAGTTTTACCGTTTCTTTTTCTAACATTAAACTTAGATTGTCACCTATTTTCTTATATCTTCTTCCTAAATTAGAAAATATTATCTTTATTTTTAATCCGTCATAGTTTTCGTATGTTTTTTCATCTATTGCATATTCTTCTTTATTCATTTATAAATTATGTTGTAGTTTATATTCTAAGTTATTTATTTTTATTTCTAGACATAAAATAGTCTTTCTTTGTGCTATTATAGATTTGTGACAAGTTCCTGCAAATATATTACTGTTAAGTCTATTTTGCCTATGTTCTAATTTTTGTTTTTTTGCTATAATTATTTCATCAAGTTTTTGTCTATATTCGTTATTCTCATTATTCATTGTAATTTTAAATATTGAATATATTTATATTCTACTTTAGATATATTATCTATTAATTGATTTAATTTTTCGTTATCAGTTCTAGTGATATTAAGTTGTTTATATTCTGGATATAATTTGTTTAATTTTCTTCTTATTTTTCTTATCTTTCTACTAGTATGTTTCTTACCATGTTTCTTATTATCCATAGCTGATACTGTAATTTAGAAAAGTTGCTCTTCCTCAATTTCTGCTTCTACAACTTGTGCTTGAAGATTGTTCTTAAGCTTGCAAACTTTTGTAACAGGACAGACTGCAATTTCCACATATTGCATCCGGTCTCCACCAACAAAAATTTTCCAAGTGCGTTTTTATTTTGCAGTATTTGCAAAGAGGATAATTATCTTTTTCTTTTCTATTTTGTGCATAAAAGGCAACCTCAGTAACATTATCTTGCCTGAAAACTCTTCTTTGCTCTTGTGCTTGAAGAACACTTATTAGTTCTTCAACAAAAATAGTAGAGAGATCTTTAGACTCTTCCAGAGATGAAATTGTAGATTCAAATCTCTCTGGAATTGCCACAAGGATTTTTTCTACTATTCTGTCATATTTGAAATCTTCGCCAAGCAACCTGATTTTATTAACGATAAAAGAAATCTTGTCAGAATACTTAACAATAGTTTCATCCTCTTGCATCCTAAGAGATTCAAAATCTCTTTTCAAATTCAAAATTTGCATTTGCCTGACTCGGTCACTTCCTTGATATTCCTTTTTTAATTTTTCCCAAGCTTCTTTTGCCGTCTCACAAGCAATGATTTTTGAAAAAATTGAATCCGCAATTGAATTTTGAATTACAGTTTTGGCTTTGAATTTTTTGGTTTTTTCATCCGAATGAGATTTAATTTGAGCAAGGGTAGGATTTGCAGGGAGAGGTTGTAAGGGTATATCTTCCATTATAACTTCCCACAGATCATAGGCTTCAAGATATGATTTCATTTTCACTGACCAAATCTGATAGTTTTCACCAGTGAAAATTTTTAGGGCATTCAAAGAGAGACTGCTGCTTGCCATTATTTTGGTTAAAAATGATTTAGAAAAGCTTTTGCGTTGAAAAAAGCACGAATTGAAAAGGTAGCCTTGATGGGTTAAAATGGGTAGCCCCGATGGGTTAAAAGGTATCCCTTACAGGTTAAAAATGTATGGTAGTTCTTTGGAAGATTTCACAGATCTCTTAAGATCAATGAAGCTCTTGATATCACTGTTGGTGTTTTTTAAAAATGGGGCAGCACAAAAAGATTGAAAATGTCTCTCAATATTTTATTAATCATAATAGGGCTCTATATAGCCAACTTGATAGCATAATCTGCATAACAAGAATTTAAAAAGACTAAATAATCTCAACAATTAAAACAACCTAACAAATATTTAAAATCCAAATTCATCCTAAAACTAGGCAGCTTATTATTTTAAAAAATGACTGCAATAATGAAAAGTAAACTCAACACTTTTCATATCTCGAAGGACAAAATAAAAATATATTCCAACCAAAATCACTCCCGTGTGTTCATAGGTTATACTACTCCAGAAGGGTTACATATGCTACATCCTCATAAGGAAATTTTTTTTATTTCGAGACAAGTCATTTTTGATGAATTGTATTTACCTTATGTACTGTTTACTAGAGTTGATCTCTCTACAAATTTTCATGCTTCACATTTTACAACTTTTCAAGAATTTTTGGGTAAAAAAACATTTAATATGAATATGCACCTCCTTCAGTTGACTACGTAGAAAATGCATATATTATTAACTATATCTTTTTGTTAAAGTAACTATCTCTGCTAGTTGTAGTAACTCATAGTATTTATTTTATTTACCTCTTGTTATTAGTTTAAATAAGTCACCTACTGTGTGGAGCACGTTTAGGAATAGTTATAGTTCCTATTTTATCTAGAATTAATTAGTTGTAGATCATGTGTAGGTGGTGGCCTGCATGTTAGCATTTGGGTGAAGATGATGTATATAATAGCTTGCTGTCAGACTTAATAAAAATCATCTTTTGACCTTCTCATCTTAATCTTCATATGGTACCATAGCTCCCATAAGATCCACCGAGTATGATCCATTTCATTATTCTTAAGCTTTCTTATCTATGACTCTAGTCACTGATGCTATTGCTACCAACAATTCTACAGTTTTTGCCACCACTCATGTGGTACAATTTAACCCTATTGCTCAATTACCTAGTATACTACAAGGTACTCTCAATTACCTAGTATACTACAAGGTACTCTCAATTTTCAATATGGAAAGCACAACTTGTGATGCTACTAAATGGACATCAACTCCTGGGACATCTTGATGGAACCAAAACTGCTCCATCACCTACTATTACCCAAAATGATCTTACCATACCGAACCCCAATTATCAGATCTAGTTCTCTCAGGACCAATTGATCCAACAAGCAATGATGGCATCGACCGATCCTATAATAGCTCCAACTGTTGCAGTAGCACCATTTTCTACCAAAGCGTGGGCACTCCTTCACACAACTTACGCCAACAAAAGCCATACTCGCATCTTTAGCTTGCGTGATCAATTGTAGAATGCCAAAAAGGCTCACAAAACCATTGCAAAATACTTACAAGAGGTTCATTCTCTATCTGATGTTCTCTATGTTGTTGGTTCAACTGTCAATGACTATGAACTTTTTGTCAAAATTCTAAGTAGACTTGGCCGTGAGTGTAGTGAATTTACTTTTGCAATACGCGCATGAGAATCTTTTTGAGCTGTGAAGAATTATTTCAAAAGCTCACAGAATATGAATTTTTCCTAATACATCTAGATTTGGAAAAACCATCCCCTATGATCACAACTATTGTTGCCCAGAAATCTAAGACGCCTCCGCAATCAATAGGAACAATCCTCGCTTCTGCAATAAACCATGGAAACCCTCTCAATCTCGGCAATGGAATTCCAACAATCAGCAATCGAACTCCAACAATCAGCAAAATAAGATACAATATAAACAACCTATCAAATGTCAATTGTTCCAAAAGCTTGGTCACACAACATATGTTTGTGTCTCCAAGTCACACAAACATTTTGAAGCTAAGGCCAACTTTTTCATCGGGCTTGCAATCATCCAGAAACTCTTGGATTCTAGACTCTGGAGCAACTCACCATGTCACTACCGAACCCCACAACCTTAAAGAGTATACATGAATAGAAGAAACTTCTATGGGTGATGGTAAAACCATTCTCATCACTCATTCTGGTTCAACTTTGATTCAGGCATCTAATACCGTTTTTAAGCTTTCTGACACACTTTGTGCTCCATTAATAAAAAAAAACCTAATTTCTATTGCTAAGTTTATTAAGATAACCTCATATCTATTGAATTCTTTCCTTTTGCTTTTGTTGTGAATGACTTGCACACTCTGAAGCCGTTGGTACAAGGCCGGAACAAAAATGGATTATATGAGTGGCCATATCTGCAATCCAGGAAACCATCCATTCACCTTGCCTCCACAAAATCCCCACTTCAACTCTGGCATTGTCGATTGGGTCATCCCTACTCAGAAATTTTAAATTTTACTGAAAATAAATTTTCTTTACTTGTTGTTGCTAGCAAAGACAAATTTAAACCTTGCAATTCTTTTTCTTATAATAAAGCGCATCATTTTCTATTCCAAAGACTCACTTTGTCGAGTAATATTCCTCTTAAAATTGTCTTTAGTGATTTATGGGGAGCATCATCCGTTTTGATACTCGATAAAATTATATTACTGCATATTTATTGACCGATACACCAAATATACTTGGTTGTATACGCTAAAAAACAAAAGTGAGGTTGCATCAAATTTCCTAAAGATTCATCCTTTAGTAAAAAATTTATTCAAAACAAAAATTTCTTCAATTTATACAGATGGAGGGGGTGAGTTCATCGGTCTTCAGCCCTATCTTCAGAAATATGAGATTGAACACTTGATTTCACCTCCCTACACACCATAACGTGTTGTCATAGCTGAACGTTGACATCATCATATTATTTAAAACGACAAAAGTCTTCTTCATGAAGCATCCTTACCACCTAAATTTTGGTCTTTGGCCTATCATTATGTTGTCTACTTTATTAACTGACTTTCCACTCCTATCCTGAATAATGAGTCGCCCTACCAAAATTTATTTGGGTGATCTCATGATTATACCACCCTAAAAGTTTTTGATCGTTTTTGTTACCCATGGATTAAAACTTACACAAAAAAATAAAATTGATCCCTGCTCCACCCTGTGTGTGTATTTCGGTATCTCTCAAACTCACCACGCTCATATCTGCTTTGACCTAGTTCACTAAAAGACTTTCGTAAGTTGTGATAAATTTTTTGAAATAGAATTTCCATTAAAAAAAGTGTTCATTCATTTGCGAAAATATACCTCCCAATTAAGTTGGGAAGTTGTTGAATCCAAAGAGGAGACTCTAACATCAATTCTAACTCCTCTTTTTATCCCACCACTTATCCCAATCCCCTTTAGAATCCAACTGTCACCCCCCGAGCCTACACCCTAGACGTGACCGATACTTGAGAACCATTGTTGATCCCCAAGTGAACCCTTGTCCTGGATGAATAATTAGCGGAAGACTTACTCAAGCAATGATAGTCTCAAAACATAATTAAATCAGTTAAACTCAAATACTTAATAACAATACTATAGTTTGTAAAAAAACTCAAAGAGAGTAAATTAATAGACACCTCGACTCTGTCTATCTATGAAGCCTCCACTATTATAGAAGGATGTCAGGACAATACCAATGACATCTCAAAACTACTAACTAGAAAGTAAATGTGAAGTCCTCCAGAATGTAAGGAGGTTCACCAAAAGCTAGCTGAAGTTTAGAGTGCTCTTAATGAAGTGCACATTGATTATCCTAAACAACTATCTCTTCATCATAAATAGATGCAAGTCAAATGACATCAGTACATTGAATGTACGAGTATGTAATAGAACTGAATAACAAATAATTGAATTGAAAGGACTTTAATAGAAAAAATATACTCAAGCTGAATGTAATGAAATAAAAGAGTTAAATCATTTAAAGCTATCCAAAGTAATTACTCATCTCTGAAATCAACATAATAAGTAATATATTAAAATACACTTTAACTCTATCAGGAGATTCTCTCACCGACAACCATCACTATGAGCTATGCGATGATACATCGTCTTGTCTACGTTGCTAGAACTGTCTTATACCGTGTCGGGTATAGAACCTCTCAACTAAGTGGATCCACTAAGCTATAAGGATTCATCTAAAAAGTATGATCCTGTACCCATGTTGGCAATACATAGTTTATGAGGATTTTGAGTTGTCTGAACTCATCCCCGTATCAGTGCTCAATACTAACCACAATAGTATATATAGTCATGCTTAAATATATAAAAAATACACTTTGTTTGGTTGGAGATAATTGCTCAAACTATCCTCTTAAAAGAGGTAACTACTCTAAAATATCTCTGAACTCATAACTTATTTAGAAATCAAAATTTCTCTTTTCTCACTTTAAAAATGATATCTTTGGTAAATATTTCGTTCCCTTATACTTTCTCTCAAAATATCTCTTCAGACTATACTCAAAACTCTTCTTTACTTTTTTCAGAAATCAATTTAAGACAATGATTGATTAATGTGATTTATCTGTAAATAGATCAATAATAAGGTTCATGCTAGAAAATAGACATGAACGATCAACTCAAGAATCTCGATATATGATATAGATCAACTCAACAATTAGGAACATAATTTAGAAATTCAACGATACTACTCATCTCAACACTACTCAAATCCTAGATTACTCTTTTACTGATTTGAAAGTAGATGTAGGGTATGTGGATGAACTAGTCTAACACTATGACAGTCTTACATAGTTGGGAAGAACAAAGTTCTTGGCGAAATTGATGGAAACTTGAAGAACACTTGAAACCCTTGCCTTTTCTCCTCTTGGAACCTTGCTCTAATGATTTGAAGTGTTAAAGAACATAAAAAGGACGTTTAACACTACTAAGAACCTTAACTAGGTGAAAAAGGGTTGGGATTCAGGCTTAGAATGGATGGAAAAGTCTGAATACCCTTAATTAGTAGAAACTGCAAAACCCCAGGCGCGTCTAACGGTGCTCCTGACGGCTATCATAGGAAAAAAAACCTGTTACCTATCATAGTAAAAAACACCTGAAAGACCTGATACTCTGCATGTGTGATGGACCAGCTGACAGCCCGTCACAGGTCTGACGGCCCATTATGGATGCCGTTAGCTTTTTCTGATGTGACAATCTCTGGTAAAATGGCCATAACCTTTTACTCTGAACTCGAAATGAGACAAACTCGGTGGCATTAGAAAGAGGACTCAAAGAGCTTAAAGTTGATAGGTGATGGACCATCTAATGCATTATGTACTGAAAGATGTTATCTTTTGCATTTCACTAAGTAGAATCTTATGTCAAAACTTAATCGGTATGGGAGCTTTCAACTCAACTTTGTGCTAGGAGATTCTTGTGACCCTAATTCATCTCCAAATCCATTACCACTCTAAAGAAATGACCTTTACACATATGAGAAATCTAAGAATCACTCTAAACAACCTTTCATGTAAATAAAGTATACTTCAGGTCTTAAAATAGAATTTTTTGGGGTATTACTATATCTCCCCATTGGGATCATTTGTCCTTGACTGATGGTTAAGATGAGCATGGAAGGGAAATGAGTTTCTCTTACTATCTTTTTGACTTCTAAACTTGTCAACTAACATAGACAAAACTGGTTCATAGTAAGAGTTTGGAATTCTCTATAGCACATAAGTTGCGAATGATTTGAGTTTGAACATAGTCACGCTCTATCTGAAGATATTTGACATAAAGCAATAATATCTGGGCTCGAAGTAAGAATAGGAATACCATGCCTTGAGTGATATGCCTGGCTGCTTTTAACCTTAGCAATACTTTTCAACTATGTTCTCCTTTCTGATTGCTACATTTCATTAGTTGCAACTCCTAGCTCCCACTAGAGCATATGACTACTCTTACAAACGTTAAGTCAAATCACTTGCTCTTACTGTGTTCAAGCCTAATATCTAATCACAAAGTGCTAAACATGAGATGGTTATACTTATCTAAACCACATGATTCATGTTCTATACTTCTACATGGAATATCATCCCAATAATACTTCTCCTTATAACCGCATTCAACCAACCTTGAGCCCAAATCAAGAAACACCTAATGCATCATACATCTATCCACATGTTAACAACACCACATTTAAGCCTAGTACTATAACCACCCCATGAATTTCCACTAACCAATCCTTCTAAGAATTTCTTATTCTCTCATCATCATTACCAACTAAAATTTAACACAGTACTACTAGGAATCGACTAATTGCTCTCATTTAACTATTACTCATAGTAAAACACTATCCTATTCCTCCTCTACATTATAACTTAAGATGGAATAAGGACACCACCACTAACACAATAAGAAACATCAACCCTCTCCTTTTATCATTACTCAACTACTATCGACAAAATCACTATCAAAACTGAAAAGGATGACTAAAAGAGCTTACGGTGAAAAATCATAAGTACGATTCATTCAGGACATATGATATAAAAATATGCTTGACATTACATTACTCTGTTAACCAGTGAGAGTAAATCATGAATTCGAATACTGAGCATACTATGAGATGCGAGTGCTTATATGAATAGGTTCATATGAGGTTGATATTCATAACTTTATGGAGTAAGATTGAGATCAATGGGCTAAAGTCTTTGCCCCTCATTCTGTGAACTTAGCATAAATGTGAATCTATCTGAAGTGTATGAGAATATGTCATGGAAAATATTCTAATATTAAAGACATCAACATGATGTTGTAACGACTGAACTTTGAGGAGTTCGCTAGAGTATGAATGGATCGATATATCACTTTAACTCTTTCTGAATACATCACCAATTAATTCCCAATACTTGACTTGGTCTCTAAACTTATCTTCTCCCCCTTTGATAAGAAGTGAACACTTTAAAGCTCTTGATCTATTCTATCATCTCTAAACTAGTCTATCTATGTGTTACCCTAATACTTGGGAAATGCTAATCTTATGTCTACTAGACTCTCTATGTGCACATACGAATATTCCTTCCAAGTCTTCTTTCTCAGATGCTTCTCGTAACTTCTTTTTGTCTTCTTTAAAAGACTTTCTATAACTGTTAGTCGCATTGCCTTATAAAACTACTTAATCTAACTTTTAAGGGAAAAATAATGATTACTTCAGCCTATTCTATATTGACATCTAGGCACACATGAAAAATCATAAACTTAATTGGAACCTCTTCTGACTAAATACAATCTCGGGTACACCTTTTAATTCTCTTTTTACTCTAATGATTTACCCACACTTTATTGCTTTTATCTAAAAGTCAGAAGCCCACACTTGTCCACTCACATTCATTGCAACTAACATATTAATTCCTCACTTACTCTATGTCAAATCTACCAGATTAGATTCAAAATTACATTATCACCCTCATGTTGCCATTTTTTTTTATTACGACACTCATGCATCTCAAATTCAAGCTTAGTATCTAGTAGTAAACACAAATATCAATATAATTGCTCGCATACTATACTAATTGATAACTACTAGATACAATTAATAAACACTCACTCCTAAGACCTTATCACAAGTAGTCAATCTTTATATCTCAGTCTATATACTTACAGTTTATCGTCACATTCCCTTTCACAACTTAATTACTATTTACCCATTCACTATACATCATTGCCTAATCAGTTCTGTAACCCTCTGAATATCATGGGCTCTCCCTTAAAAATAATAAGCCTAGCCTAGATCTATAACCTCATGAATACTTTACTTTTTATTCAACACATATACTTGTCCTTCACTAACACAATGTTACATCAACATAAACTCCCTTCTGGTTAAAGTATACTCTAACTTATCCATACTATAACTTAATGGGTGCATGACTGCAACAACATAATTTACCTTATCACTGTCTCCCTTCTTAGATTACTATACCTCTGCATGCATTCTTCTTACTCTGAGCACTTCTACTACTACTAGGTTATAACATCGTAACTTATACTCTCTTTTGGGTGAATAATACTACCGAAGCATTTTAAAACATATTGTCATCTTAAATATATCACCTAAAATAAGGTTTTAGAGAAGAGAGTCTGGGAGTACATCTCACTTTTAGCTCAAACGCACGATTCATATGAATAAGAGTGCACTCTTTCAAATCTAAACACTTAAGCTCACTCACGGGCTTCTCTCAAGCCCCTATGGACTTTCTGAAAACTTTTGCTGAGAGTAACTCATCAATAAAGACAAGGATCTAGGCTTTGCTTTTCAACTACCTTGAGTATGAGAGGTAGTCAAATGGATTTGAGAAATGCACGAGTTTGAATAAGTTCCTCATGACATAGTTCTATTGCACGATTTAGAGTAGGAAAGAAGGGGGGCTTTTCTTAAATGTCTGTAGTCCCTCATTTATAGAACTGGGCCCCTTAAAACCATAAATAAGATGCTACTAACACGACTTCATAGACACCCTAAGATAGTTGAACTTTGTGATCTAATACCAAGTTTGTCATGCTCAAGCCTACACTTTAGACGTGGCCAACACTCGAGAACCATTGCTGATCCCCAAGTGAACCCTTGGCTTGACTGACTACTTAGCAAAAGACTTACTAAAGCAATGATAGGCTCACAACAGAATTACATCAGTTAAACTCAAATACTCATCTCATAATATTTGAAAAAATGCTTAATAAAAATACTATAGTTTGTAAAACAACTCAAAAAGAGTAAATATTGAGAGACACCTCGATACTATCTATCTATGAAGCCTTTACTATTAAATAAGGATGCCGAGACAAGACTCACGACATCTGAAAACTACTGACTATTAAGTATATGTGAAATCCTCTGGAATGCAAGGAAGCTCACCAAAAGCTAGCTAAAGTGTAAAGTGATCTCAACAAAGCGTCTGTTGATGATCCTGAACACCTATAGCTGTATCATAAAAAGATGAAGGTCAAATGACATCAGTACATTGAATGTACGAGTATGTAAGATAGCTGAATAACAAAACTGAACTGAAAGGACTGCAATAGATAAAATATACTCAAGCTGAATGTAAAGAAATAAATGAGTTAAATCATTTAATCCTTTACAAAGTACTTACTCATCTTTGAACTCAACATAATAAGTAATATATTAAAATACTCCCTATGTTTCAAAAAGAATGACCTATTTTTCTTTTTAGTCTGTTTAAAAAAGAATGACTTCTTTCCCTTTTTGGCAACATTTTAATTTCAGCTTTCCATGTGGCACATTTAAGGCCCCAAGATTAAAGGGCAATCTTGTAAATTTGACATAACTTTAATTTAGGACCACATGATTAAAAAGTCTTCTGTATTTTCTAAAACTCCGTGTCAAGTCAAACTATGCCACTCTTTTTGAAATGGAGGGAGTACACTTTTACTCTACTGGAGATTCTCTAACCAACAACCATCACTATGAGCTACGTGATGATATATTGTCTTGTACACGTTGCCAGAACTATCCTATACTTTGCTGGGGTATAAAACCTCTCAACTAACTGGAACCACTAAGCTATAAGGATACATCTATAAAGTATGATCCTGTACCCATATTGGCACGATATGGCTTATGAGGATTTTGAGTTGTCTGAACTCATTCTCATATCGGTGCTCAATACTACTCCCAATAATATATATAGTCGTGCTCAAATGTATAAAACATACTCTTTCTTTGGGTTGAGATAATTGCTCAGACTATTCTCTTAAAACATGTAACTACTCTGAAATATCTCTAACTCATAAACTCATTTAGAAATCAAAGTTTTTTTTATCACTTTAAAAATGTTATTTTTGGGAAATACTTAGTTCCCTTATACTTTCTCTCAAAACATCTCTTCATATTCTACTCAAACTTCTTTACTTTTCGTAGAAATCATCTAAGACAATGATTGGCTAAAATGATTTCTCAATAAATAGCTCAATAATAAGGTTCATCCTGGAAAATAGACATGAACAATCAACTCAAGAATCTCGATACATGATATACAACAACTCAACAATTAAGAATAGAGTTTTGGAATTCGATGATACTACTAATCTCAAGACTGCTCAAATCTAAGGATAGACCCTAAGATTACTCTTTTACTGATTTGAAAGTAGATGTAGGGTGTGAGGACAAACTAGTTTAACACTATGATAGTCTTACATACCTGGGAAGAACAAAGTTCTTGGTGAAATTGATGGAAATTTGAAGAACGCTCTTAACCCTAGTTTTTTCTCCTCTTGGAACCTTGTTCTAATGATTTGAAGTGTTAAAGAACGTAAAAAAGATGTTTAACACTACTAAGACCTTTAACTAGGTGAAAAAGGGTCGGGATTCATGATTAGAATGGATGGAAAAAGTCTGAAATACCTTTAATTAGCAATAAATGCAAAACCCTATACGCGTCTAACGGAGGTCCTGATGGCCCGTCACCAGGATGATTACCCGTCACCTGTCATAATAAAAAACACTTGAAACACCTGAAATTCTGCATGTGTGACAACCCGGCTGACAACATGTCACAGGTCTGACAACTCGTCATGGCTGTCGTTAGCTTTTTCTAATATGACAGTCTTTGGTAAAACGACCATAACCTTTTACTTTGAACTCGAAATGAGGCAAACTCAATGTCGTTGAAAAGATGACTCAAGGAACTTGAATTTGATAGGTATGTACCACCTAATTCATTATGTACTGCGCGAAATAATCATTTGAAATTGACATGAGTAGAATCTTATGTCAAAACTTAATCGATATGGAAGGTTTAAACTTAAGTTTGTGCTAGGAGATTCTTGTGACCTTAATTCATCTCCAAATCCATTCCCACACTAAAAAAAATTGACCTTTACTCATATGAGCAATTTAAGAATCATATGATATGACCTAACATGTAAGTAAAGAATATTTTAGGTCTTAACTTAGAAATTTTTTGGGTGTTACAATATCTCCCCCTTGGGATCATTCGTTCTCGAATGGTGGTTAAACTAAGCCGGAAGGGAAAGGCTATACTCTTACTTTATTTTTGACTTCTGAACTTGTCTACTAACATAGGTGGAACTGATTCATACTAAGAGTTTGGAACTCTCTATAGCATATAAGTTGCGAACGATATGAGTTTGACAATAGTCACACTCTATCTGAGGCTATTTGACATAAAGTAAGGATATCTTGACACACAGTAAGAATAGGAATACTATGCCTTGAGTGTTATGACTGGTAGCTTTTATCCTTAGCAACACTTCTCAATTGTGCTCTTCTTTCTGATTACTGCACTTCACTAGCTGCAACTCCTAACTCCCACTAGAGTATATGACTACTCTTACAAACGACTAAGTCAAATCACTTGCTCTTACTGTGTTCAAATCCAATCTCTAATTCACAAGGTTCTAAACATGAAATGGCTATACTTATCTAAACCACAAGATTCATGTTTTATACCTCTATAGGGAATATTATCCCAATAATACTTCTTCTTATAACCACATTCAACCAACCTCGAACCCAAATCAAGAAACACCTAATGCATCATGCACCTATCCACATGTTAACAACACCACATTCCAACCTAGTACTATAACCATTCTATGAATTTCTACTAACCAATCCTCTAGGAATTTATCATTCTGTCATCATCTCTTCCAACCAAAATTTTACACAATACTACTAGGAACTGACTAATTGCTCTCATTTAACTATTACTCATAGTAAAACATCATCATATTCCTCCTCCAGATAATAACTTTAGATGGAATAAGAACACCACCACTACCACAATAAGAAATATCAACCCTCTCTTTTATCATTATTCAACCACTATCGACAACATTACTATCAAAACTGAAAAGGATGATTGAAAGAGCTTAGGGAGAAAAATCATAAGTATGATTCATTAAAGACATTTGATAAAAGAATATGCATGACATAATGTTATTATGTTAGCCACTAAGAGTAAATCATGAATTCGCAAGACTGAGCATCCTATTAGATACGAGTGTTTATATGAATAGGTTCATATCATGAGGCTGATATCCATAACTTTATGAAGTAAGATTGAGATCAATGGGCTGATGTCTTTGCCCCTCATTTTGTGAACTGAGCATAGATGTGAATCTTTCTGAACTGTATGAGCATAGGTCATGTAAAAAATTATGATGTTAAAGACATCAACAAGATGTTATAACAACTAAACTTTGAGGAATACGCTAGATTATGATTAGAACGATATACCACTTTAACTCTTTTTGAACGCATAACACTCTAATTCCAAACACTTGACTTGGTCCCTCACTTTATCCTCTCCCCCTTATACTGTCTCTCAAAATATCTCTAGACTCTACTAAAAACTCTTCTTTACTTTTCTCAGAAATCAATTTAAGAAAATGATTGGTTAAAAGTATTTCTCAATAAATAGCTCAATAATAAGGTTCATACTGGAAAATATACATGAACAATCAACTCAAAAATCTCCATACATGATATACATCAACTCAACAATCAGGAATAGAATATCGGAGTTCAACGATACTACTCATCTCAAGACTTCTCAAATCTTTAGAACCCTAGATTACTCTTTTACTGATTTGAAAGTAGATGTAGGGTATGAGGAAGAACTAGTCCAATACTATGATAGCCTTACATACCTGGGAAGAATAAAGTTCTTGGCAAAATTGATGAAAACTTGAAGAATTCTCGAAACCCTAACTTTTTTTCCTCTTAGAACTTTTCTCTAATGATTGGAAGTGTCAAAGAACCTAAAAAGAATGTTTAACACTGCTAATACCCTTAACTAGGTAAAAAAGGTCAGGATTTGGCTTAGAATGGATGATAAAAGTCTTAAACACCCTTAATTAGTTGAAAAGGCAAAACCTTAACCGCATATGACGGAGGTCCTAACGGCCCGTCACAAGGATGACTGCCCATCACTTGTCATCATCAAAAACACCTAAAATTTTGCATGTATGATGGCAATCACAGGTCTGACAGCCTGTCATGGCTACCGTCATCTTTTTCTGGTGATAATCTCTAGTAAAACGGCCATAATGTTTTACTCCAAACTCGAAATGAGACAAACTTGGTGGTGTTGGAAAGTGGACTCAAAGTTCTTCAATTTTATAGGTCATGGGCCACATAAATCATTATGTATTGAGAGATATGATCGTTTGAAGTTGACGTGAAGTAGAATTTTATGTCAAAACTTAATCAGTGTGGAAGGTTGCAACTCAACTTTGTGCTAGTAGATTCTTGTGACCTTAATTCATCTCTAAATCCATTCTCACACTAAAGAATTAACCTTTACACATATGATCAATTTAAGAATCATGAGATACAACCTTTTATGTAAATGAGGAATAGTTCAGATCTTAACTTAGAATTTTTTGGGGTGTTACACCAACTTTCACAATACAACCTCTTCCCTAAGCAATGCTCACTCCAATAGCTACGACCAAGTACCAGTAAGCTGTAGAGGCATCAGGTAATACACAACTTCCTACCCTTTATTTTTTGCATGAAACCGCCACACAAAAGCCTTTACTCACATACCAGAGACACAAAACAACATGTAAAACATACAATCAAAACAACCACTCCCAACCCTGGAGAAGCCACTCCTCCACCCATGACATCAAATGATCCCTCTCTTGCAATACTTGCTGTCTCGATTCCCCTACCACCTTCAAACAGAATTATAACTAGCTCCCAAAATAATATTTCCAAGCCAAAAAAGAAAACTCTCTTTTCTAACCCATTTGATTCCTACAGTTGTAACTTTCAAAAAAGCTGATAAACATGAAGAGTGGGGAGAAGGAATGAAAGTAGAGTATGATGCCTTAATTAGAAATTAAACTTGGGAACTCGTAACGCGAGACCTATCCAAATATGTTGTGGACTGCAAATAGTTGTAACAGATCAAGAGAAAAACATATGTCTCACTACTAAAACACTGATAAAAAATGACGGACAGAAAAGTGACGGACGACATCACTCCAAAAAGCGACGCCATTTGCCACACTGTCCGTCGGTTTTTAATAAGAAAAAATATTTTTTTAATTATTTTACAAAAAAGCGACGGACGACATCTCTTAGTCCGTCACTTTTCCCCCCCTGCAGATTTTTGCATATATATAATTAATAATTAATTATTTAATATAGGCAGAGATGCTCTTCGTTGCTTGTTATTAAAAATAATTAATTATAAATTAAACAACAACCACGTCGTCCATCATTTTTAATTACTTGAAATTTATTAATTATTTTTAAAAAGAGCAACAGATAAGTCCGTCGCTTTTTGGTCAAAATGTATGGTAAAATATTTAAGAAAGGCGACATATAACGTCTCTTAGTCCATCCTTCGCTTTTTGGTCAAAATGTTGGTCAACTATTTTTAAAAAAACGACATACAGAGAGATGCTGTCCATCACTTTTCTTAAAATATCTGGGATACCAGATGCGAAATTTCCCCATTCCCTCATTCTCTCTTCCTTCTCTCTAAGAACCACTGTGTGCCACCGTCTTTGCCGATGTCAACGCCGCCGCCACCTTTGCCGACCCTAATGATGCCGCCGACGCTATCTCCATTTTCTCTTTCTCCTTTAATTTAAGGTATGAGTTGCATCAAATTAGTTTTTAATTTTTTCAATTTGAGTTATATTTGATTTTGTTAATTAGTTTATTGTAATTAGTTTATTAAATTTAATTGAGTTACATTAAACTAGTCCTAAAATCCCTAATTCAAACAAGTCCTTAAATACCCTAATTAACAAAATCAAATATTACTCATATTGAAAAAGTTAAAAACTAATTTGATGAAATCCTAACCTTAAATCAAAGGAGAAAGAGACAATGGAGAGAGGAAATGGTGTCAGCGGCGATAATAGGCATCGGCGTCGGCAAAGGCATTGCCATTGTTGGCGTCCGCACACAGTGGTTCTTAGAGAGAAGGAAGAGAGAATGAGGGAATGAGAAAATGTAGAAATTTCGCATCTGGTATCCCAGTTAATTTAGGAAAAGCGACGGACAACGTGTCTTTGTTCGTTGCTTTTTAAAAAATAGTTGACCAACATTTTGACCAAAAAGCGACGGACTAAGAGACGCTGTCTGACCCTTTTCTTTAATGTTTGACCATAAATTTTGACCAAAAAGAGACGGATTTCGAGATGTTGTCCGTCGCTCTTTTTTAAAAAACAATTAATAAATTCAAAGTAATTGAATACAACAGACGACGTGGTTATTGTTTAATTTATAATTATTTTTTTAATAAAAAGTGATGGACAACGTCTCTACTTATATTAAACAATTATATATATATGTATATATATATTTGGCGCAAAAATCTGCAAAAAAAATCGACGGACTAAGAGATGCCGTCCCTCACTTTTTTGTAAAATAATTTTTTATATTAAAAAGCGACGGACAGTGTGGCAAATGATGTCGCTTTTTGGAGCGACATTGTTCGTCATTTTTTTTAGCAGTGAGGGTTCACACAACACCCTGGCTTGGATTTTCATGAGACATTCAGTCCCGTTGTCAAACCAACGACGTAAGGTTGGTTATATCTATAGTTGTGCAACACAATTGGCCAATCCATCAACTTGATGTCAATAATGCTATCCTACAAGGAAAATTGGACGAAGAAGTGCTTATGTCTCAACCTTAAGATTTATTAATCCCCATTTCCAAATCATGTTTGCAAGTTGAAGAAGGCAATTTATGGCCTCAAACAATCCCCTGGGTTTGGTATAATGCTATGCATGAACATTTGCTAAAAATGGGTTTTGTCGAAACAAAATCTGACACCTCACTATTTGTAAGGAAGCAGAAGGCTGTAACTATTTATGTTCTTGTCTATGTTGACGACATCATAATCACTGGCAAACATCCATAAGTGATCAAATTTGTCATCAGTTCCTTGGCAACTAGATTTTCGTTGAAAGATCTTTGCTATCTGAACTACTTCTTGGGTATTAACGTTAAGCACATACCAGATGATCTCGTTCTTTCTCAATCAAAATACATTCTGGAAATTCTTTTGGAACTGGATATAAAAAATTGCAATGGTGTTTCTACTCCTATGTGTTCCAGTGTACCACTTCGAGTGGCTGACGGTTCGCCATTTACTGATGCAATGCGCAACTGGTGTACCCTTGGTAAATTGCAGTATTTGTCCCTCACACGGCCTAAAATATATTATGCAGTCAATAAATTGTCTTAATTTATGCATGTCCTGACTGATGAACATTGGAAAGCAGTTAAAAGAGTTCTACGGTATCTCAAAGAAACTGCAAGTTCAGGACTTCGCATCATTCGCATCTCTGACTCTAATTTGTATATGTATGCTGATGCGGACTGGGCTAATCTGAATGACTGAATCTCTACATCAGGTTACATTCTTTCTTTGGACCAAATCCAATCAGTTGCTCATAAAAAAAACGTGCATTAGCTCACTTATCCACCAAGGAAGAGTACAAATCTGTCGCCAATGCAATTGTAGAGCACACTTGGGTGACTAACTTACTTCATGAGTTACATGTCACCATTTCGAAGACGGCAACAATCTACTCTGACAATGTTGGAGTGACTTATTATCTCACAACCCAGTGTTTCATACCTGTATGAAACATGTTGTTGTTGATTTTGCATATGCATGTGACCAGGTTCAAGATCATCGAGTTCATGTTATTCATACTCATGCTTGTGATCAACTTGCTGATACATTCACCAAGCCATTGCCTAAATCAACATTTACTAGGTGTCGTTCCAGGTTAGGCATTGTTGCACCTTGCCTAACTTGAGGGGGTGTATTAACTATATCTGTTAGTTACAGTAACTATATCTGCTGGTTGTAGTAACTGATCATAGTATTTATTGTATTTACCTGTTACTAGTTTGAATAAGTCTCCTACTGTGTGGAGCACATTAAGGATTAGTTATAGTTCCTATTATCTTGAATTAGTTAGTTGTAGATCACCACCTGCACTTTAGCATCAGTTGCTTAAAGATTATGTATATAATAGCTTGCTGCCAGACTTAATAAAAATTATCGTTTGACCTTCTCATCTTAATCTTTATATTGCACCAGCTCTCAGAACACCTCATGTACGGATGCCTTCGATAGAACAACCTGCTTCTTTATCTCAATGTGACCAACTTCCTGAGTTAAATAATTCTTTGAACTCACCAAATATTAAAGCCCCTAATTCTCCTCATGGAAGCAGCTCTTATACAATGCAAGCTAGCAACAACAGTTCATCAATGCAAGCTAGCAACAACAATTCATCAATGCAAGTTGGCAACAACAACACATCAAGTCCTCCCTTGTCCAATATTCTAAGTAATGACCTCTTTGTGGAACTTCCCTCTTTACCTTGTGTTGCACCTTTGCCTGAAGTTGATCCTATTGAACCCATAGCTCCTACTTCGCCAGATATGCAAATAGAAAGTACTCACCTAATCCTCACCCGAGCTAAAATGCAAACTTTGCCTAATCCTACCTTTCAATCCCTCAGTTACACAACTTCCTTACATCCTGAAGTCACTAAACCAAAAGCAATTAAATCCACTCTTTCTAAGCCACACTGGTTGACTGCTATGCATGAAGAGCTCTCAGCCTTGAAATCTAGTGGCACATGGATGTTGGTACCTTGGCAACCTCATATGAACATTATTGGCTTTAGATGGGTGTTCAAAACAAAACTAAAGCTGGATGGGTAAGTGGAGTACTTTAAGGATCTTCTCGTAAGGTTACAATCAAATTGCTTGTATCGACTTTGATGATGCTTTTAGTCCCATCTTCAAAGCTACAACCATTCGCACTGTGTTGTAACCACCCTACATTGGGAGATTAATTGGACGTCAAGACTGTCTTTTTACATGGTGATCACAAGGAAACTATTTTCATGGAGTAACCTCTGGGTTTTGTTGATCCGGTCCATCCGAATCATGTATACCTACTTAAGGAAGCTTTATATGTTCTCAAGAAAGCACCTAGAGCTTGGTTCCAAAAGTTTAGCTCTTACCTGTTTTATCTCAATTTCACTTGTAGCAAATCTGATCCATCTCTATTCGTCCTACATTCTTCTTAAGAAACTATATTGCTACTACTTTATGTTGATGTATAGTTAACTGGCAACAATCCTGTACTTCTTCGACAGTTTACTTGCAAGCTTCAATCACATTTTGCAATCAAGGATCAAAGAGGTCTCCAATATTTTCTTGGTCTTGAGGTCCATCGCACCAAGGCTGGACTATTCCTTAGCCAGCGTAAGTATATCTCTGATATTCTCTATCGCACAAAGATGCAAGATGCCCGACCTATTCACATTCAACTATCTCTCAAGCATAATCTCCACGAGTCCACATGTTCTATCGTCAATGCTACTGAATATAGAAGCATTGTGGGTGCTTTGCTATATCTTACTCTCATTCGACCTGAGATATGCCGTGCTGTAAATATCTTCTGTTCCAGTTTATAAATTGCCCGGCTGAAGTTTACTGGTCTGGCATGAAATGAGTTCTTTATTATATTGCTGGCACTCTCCTTCTCGGTCTACATTGTTCCTCCCAATCTTACCTCAACTTGATAGGGTTTCTCTGACGCTGACTAGGGTGGTTTCTCCATCTCTCAGAAATCTACCATAGGCATTTGTGTTTTCCTTGGCTCCAGTTACATTAGTTGGTCTTCAAAGAAACAAAATACAGTTGCTCAATCTAGTTAGAGGCTGAGTATCATTTGTTAGCATCTTTAGCTGCTGACCTCACATGGGTGACGTACATTTTGAAGGATATTGGGATCTCGTTATCTCATCCTCCTTTGTGGTTCACAGACAATGTTAGTTCCCTTCACCTTACAGTTAATCCGGTAATGCATGCTCATACGAAGCATGCCGAGCTTGATTATCATTTGGTGCAGGAAAAAGTTGTCCAAGGTGCTATGGTGACAAGGTTCATACCTTCATTGCAACAGATTGTGGATATATTCACCAAATTACCATTGCCTAAACATCAGTTTCATATCTTAAGGTCCAAGCTTGGAGTTGTACAGAATCCCACCACCAGCTTACAGGAGGAGTGATAAACAATATTAACAAAACTAGAATGCATACCGTAGATCTGTATAGAATGTATAGGACTATAGGAGCACCTCTACATAATTGATGCTCTTTAGGAATACAACTACAGAATAGTTGGGATATAGAGGAAGTTGGAATATAGTAGGAATCTACTAATACTTTGTGTATAAATAGGTAATCTGGTTACGTAGAACAATAATAAGAAAGCATGCAACTCTTAGTTGTGTTCTAGCAATTATTTTCTTTAGCTATCTTTGCTTTGATATTCACATATGACCATAATGAGAATGTTCTCCACCGAGAATTGGTGTCCATCCACCAATACCGTCTCTACTTTCATCAGAGAGTTATATATATATATATTGAGAACCATTGGAGGCCTTCCTGTTCATGGGTCCTTTTATGATGAAGTTATACCCTCGGCTAAGGAGTTGATTCATGTAAATGACCAAGGGAAGTCTTTTTTTCCTTGGAAGCTGCTCTTACTTGTTTTGGTGTTTTACCAACTTATAAAAGGTGTCATTGATGAAGTTCCCTTTTGTGATTGGACAAAGTTCTAGTTTCGAGGGTCAAGAAAATTTGAGCCTTCCCTAAAGACATCTAGAACCAGAAATAGCCAAGGATGAATCATGATTATTCAGGGAACATCGACATGAGTTTTTTTTACCACGAACTAAAGAGGAAAATGCCCATTTTGTCGAGCTAGGCGTGGAAGAATCACTCAAAAATGAGACTTATTTGGCAGCTTTCCTTGTGTGTTGACTCCGTAAAATTTTTGCTTCCTAACAAAAAGGTTGATTGTGTTCGTTCTAGTGTCTTCAAAGTTGCAAAATTGATGACTCATGGAGACAAAGTTTCTTTGGTGGTTCCGGTCCTTGCAAGCACCTATCACGGCCTCAAGGAGATCACCACCTCTTCAAACTTAGGGGCCTGCAATATACTCCTTCCACTTTTTTTTGTCTCTCTATTATAATTCTATTTTCTCCTATATTCGATGCTAGCTTTAACGCTTACTAGGCAGAAGGTGTCATGTATTTCCCTAGCTATCTAATAAAAGGTAATACTCCTATACCTTAACTCTTATGCTTGCTTTAGCTGATATGATTTACAATAGTAGGATCATAGCTTAATGAACCATAAGTCTAGAAATGATTAAACTTACTATATAGACTTTTTTATTGGGAATCTAAGACTTGGATATGCAAGAAAATGCAACTGTTAGAGTTCTTAGTGATAAAAAATCGCATGTTTAGACTTGGTTACTGTTTTTGAGATATCTTATTATCCATGATAATATTCATTGATCTCTTAATCATATTCATATAGAATTGAGGCACTGAAAGTTGATTTTTATTTGATTTAATGGGTTGAAAACTAGTAAACCAACAGTTGTTATTCGGGGTGGCAAAAGATCTACAACAAATAAACAGATCTAGATTCTGCTAATGTAGGAGGTGAGGTTCTGTAAATACGAACTCCAACATGGTGCATGACTGTAATGCTTTCCAGGTTAGATGTCGTTGTGTTGATACAATTCTCAACTATTAACATTCTGCGTAATTGTTATGTGAATGTCCACCAAGCGCCAATACACTAAGCTCTTTTACTTTTTTAGAAACCTCTGCATGCAATCTATAAAAAGAATTAGAAGACCACACATCTATAACATATGTTGTCAAAGATTTTGATACAAATCAGGACTTTGTGGTGGAGTGGGATGCACCAAATTCGGACATATACTGCTCATGCCATTCATTTGAGTAAAAAGGTTACCTTTGTAGACATGCTATTGTGGTTCTTCAAATGCTTGGTGTCTTCAGATTCCTTCTAAGTATATATTGCAACGCTAAACAAATGCTGCCATGATCAGGCATTCCATCAGCGAAGGACTGGATGAAATGCAAGATAAGGTCTATTGTTACAAGAATTTGTGTCAACGAGAAATAATATTTGGTGAAGAAGGATCCTTCACACAGGAGAGCTACAACATTGCTGTTGGTACCATTAAAAAAGCTTTACAAGTTAAAACAATGTCAAGGAAACACTCTTGGCGCTAATCTTAAATTAGGTAGTAGTGCAACCCTTGCTATCCAAGTTGATGATGTATGTCAAGGAAACACTCTATATTGAAATACATCATGGACATACATAATCATTAACATTGACATCATCAACTTCGATAGCAAGGGTTGTATTACTATCTAATTTAAGATTAGCTGCAAGACTGTTTCCTTTAACATTGTTTTAACGCTTCTTTAATGCCACCAACAACAATGTTGTAGCTCTTCGGAGTTAATGATCCCTCTTTATCCAATATTATTGCTCGTTGACAAAAATCATTATAATGACATACCTGAGCGTGCGCGTCATTCAGCCTTTCACTGATGGAATGCTTGATCGTGGCAGTATTGGTTCATCATTACAATATATACTTAGAAGGAATATTAAAAACACTAGACATTTGACGAACCACAATAGCATGTTTACAAAGGTAACCTTTGTACTCAAATGAATGACATGAGCAGTATATGTCTGACTTTGGTGCATCCCGCTCCACCACAAAGTTCTGATTTGCATCAAAATCTTTGACAACATATATTATAGATGTGCCGTCTTGTGATTCATTTTTAGATGGCATTCAGAGGCTCCTAAAAAAAGTAAAAGAGTTGAGTGTGTTGGCGCCTGGTGGACGTTCACATATCAATTACCAGACTGCTAATATTTGAAAATTGTATCAACACAACGACATCTAACCTAAAATGCGTGAAGTATGGGAAAACTAGAGTTTAACAAATCCTATATAGTTGGACAAAATTAGATGATTATAGACAAGTCTGCATGCATTGCCTAGATCTATAAAGAGTCATGCACCATGTCGGAGTTCGTATTAATAGAAACTCACCTCCTACATTAGCAACATCTAGATCTATTTATTTGTTGTAGGTCTTTTGCCACCCCGAATAACAACGGCTGGTTTACTAGTTTTCAACCCACGAAATCGAATAAAAAACAAATTTCAGGGCCTCAGTTCCGTATGAAGTCTACCACACAAGTAAAATGTACTAGTCAACCAAGCACTTGCTGCAGTAAAACTCCCTATTTCACTTCAAGACTAGGATCCAACAACTTTACGAAGCATACGAAGTATTTAAGCTACTAAACTCACTGGTCAATCTCTTGCTCATAATAAATTCACTATGTAGATCTGCTTATCATATTTCAACATATTAAGAAAATCATTCTTCATCCTTCAATAAGATAGGTATTCCATCTGATCTCCTATTGGCCTTAGGATGTTGACTAAACCACATCATCTGGTAATGTACTAATTGTCTTTGCTTTTGCAAAGTAACATACCTATAAGACAACTCTGTGGACTAATGTCAATTTTAATATTAACAACAGTCCACAGAATAAAATAAAAAGGATATGATTAAGAGATTATGAATATTATCATGGATAATAAGAGATCTCAAAAACAACAACCACGACTGATAATGTGAATTTTTATCATTAAGAACTCTAACACTGTCATTTTCTTGCACAGCTGAGTCTTAGATTCACAAGCATATATAGATATGGTTGACATGTAAAATAAAATACATTCTATATATTAAGTAATCAGCTAGTTAATCTCAATTATATCGAGACTTATGGTTCACTAAGCTACGATCATAATATTGTAAATCATATCAGCTAAAGCAAGTTGAAGAGATAAGGTATAGGAGTATTGCCTTTTAGTATATAGCTAGAGAAATACACAACACATTCTGCCTAGAAAGCGGGAGATCTAGCATCGAATTGAGGAGTAAATAGAAATATAAAAGAGAGAAAAAAAGTAGAAAGTTGATTGAACTTTTGAGTACAGTGAACTTTTCTGTCTTTTCCTTGTCAGAATGGTGCTTCATTCTTTCCAATTTATGTATCTTACTTTTCTTTTTGATTTGTCTCATAAAGAGCGTCTCTTTTTGAAAAAGAAAATAATGATTCTATGTGCTATTGAACTTCCCTAAAACAACAAAAAAATTGCTATCAAGAATTAAGAAAAAGCAGACCAAACCATCACTAAATATCAGATACGAGCAAGAGACTAGGATTGCAACTGCAGTTCTACAATGTTGATATCCTACTCCCATGGCCTTAAAATCGATAAATTTTGCAATAAGGAAGTAATCTCCTCTTTATCTCTACTTAGTTACTGTCAATGCTTCCCCTCTATAAGGTACTATATAATTTTCTACACTCTCCCATAAACTTAGGTAGTGACTGAAGTGTAAAGTATTGGGCATATTCAAATGCACATATTCATAAATTATTTGATTAGGAATACTGAAGTGCCAAGATATCCAGAGAGATCTTGTGGATTGGAATGAAGAACTACAGTGGGCCATTGACCATAATAGGGGTAGAAACAATAAGATAGAAGTCCATAGAATGGTGTTGGCTGGCTGTGTTTATTGCTTATGGATTTAAAGGAACAACAAAAGTTCCCAACGAAAGGCAAAGGAATCTACTTTACTTATCAGAATCATTCAGTAAGTGTTCTACATGGGGAAACTTAGGACAAGACTAGCACAAAGACTGACTGGACTACCTCAATTACTATCCATAGTTCTGTAAAAGTTGGTCATGATCAGGGTCTATTTGTGTTTGAGATAAGTAGTCTAGATGTTTGATCATGCTATACTGGTTTGGAGATGTCTAGTCCATTTTTTTTTTACTCTGAACAGAAATATTTACTTGGTATATAGAATTTATTTTATCATAAAAAAATAATGATCACATTTTCTATATACTAATTAGCTTCAAACTCAAGTGTCCTTATAAAAGCATAGATTGTAGTTCAAAAAAACTGTACTGTATCACTAAAACTAATTGCAGTTCATGTGTGAGTTCTGTAAAGCTCTATGGAGTAAGCATTTCAAACATGCAAGGATTGATTGCACAAGCGTTTAAATGGGCTGAAGAGTTGGAGTAGGCACAAGCACATGCTAAAGGCAAGTCTACAAATTTACAAAATGGTCTTGGCAGCATAAGTTTACGGTATTTGGATTAAGATAAATAACATTGTCATCTAGGATAAAAGTTCTGATCCACAAATTGTTATCTTCTTTAGAGGATTGTACAAGATATCTTCTTTACAGGATCCTGAGAAGGAGTTTAGGAAGGAAGCTTGAAGAGATGAATATATACCCTAAGTTGTTATTTAATAGCCAGTAGTTGATCTGATATAACAGATGTTTGTTTTCTAGTTCGCTAGTTGCTCTGGTAATTATATTCTTGTTATTTTTTTTGAAAACAGAGAATAGAAATCTCAGAGAATAAAGTGAAAGAGGTTATGGGTTAATACAACTAGATATCAATGGGAATAGATATCGCCGCCTAGGAGTTCGCCAAAAAATAGATGGATGAAGATATTCACATGAAGGGAACTCAAAGAATTGTAAGTTTTCAAATTTCCTATTTCTTTAATTCATTTTACGAGGGACCAAACGGAATAAAGAAGGGAATATATGAAATGTTGTTGATTTGCAGAACTAACAAAGAACTTCACTTACAACTTCACATCAATTGTTCTCACATTTTCTTGAACTCTATGTATCACGGCTTAGATACACAGATCTATTCCTAGGCTAGTTTATACTGAAAGAGAGAGACAACATTGAATCTCTGGGGGACATCTAGTTTCAGCATTAGCACATGCTATACAAGTGATACTTGTCTTTGGGGTGGGGTTGGGGTCTCTTAAGGAAGAAAATGAAAGGAACAAACATAAATTTAGCAATAGGGTTGCTCAACATAGTAATTTCCGCTTCATGAATTAATATTGGTCAAAGAATAGTACTTGTCTAAGAGAACTATACATTTTATCTACAGAGTACTTGGATTTGTTTTATATGTATCAAAATACAAACACATCAAATTGTAATTGCTAAATATAGACCAAAGGAAAGGAAGAAAGAATAAGACATAATACCAAAGTTTAAGGAGTAGATATTTAAATGATTATAATAAGTCAATATTGGTAATTGACTCATTTCAACATCAAGACAAAGCAGCTATGACATGTTGAGTGATTTGATAGTTTAAGTTATTTTTTTATTACTGAATTGATGGTTAAAGCTATGCATGAGAACTCGTAAACAATGTATGATAGAGAGAGCTTACTACCATTAATGATTGAGGGCTCCTGGAATATATTGTAAGTGTAGTTGTCAATTAGTAGTGTGTGCAGAAATTCTAACTTCGGAACTGGCTCGTGTTAAACTTTTTTCCTATACTCAATGAATTCAAATGTCGAGGCACCAAATGACTTGAATTAATACCTTGCTTTCCTTACGATTATATTATTAGAGTGCATTTATCATATTTACTTGAGTCACCAACCATCGCAAAAGGTAACGTGCAACGGAGTTAACAAATCAAAAAATGTTTTGTGGAAAAGTAAACCTCCGGTTGACTGAAAAGAAGTTCCAAATCTCTATGTTCTCTTGTTTGGGCTTTTTTTCTTGCTGGGTTGGTGGAGGTGGTGCATTTGAGCAAAGAGTGATTGAATGGAGGAGTGGAAAAGGCGAGACATTGGTGTGTGTGCAACCACAAGATTTTAAAGGCTGAGGTGGTGCGTATGTGTGCGCAGCAAATTCAAGATTCTTTACCCATAATTTTTTAAAAAAAAGAAGGTTCGGTAAAATAAACAAAATAAATGATGGAAAGTACTCCCTCTGTCACTTTCACTTATCTACTTTGAAATTTGCACGTCTCTTAAAGAGCAATGATTGAAATGAGTTTTTACCATAATACCCAAAATGTTTCATTAACCTGGTCAATGCCGTTTTCTTATTTTCACTGGAATAATCAAAATAATCCTTCAAGCTCTCCAAACTCTATCAATATCAAAGACAAAAACTCTAATTTCTCAAGGTGTCCTCTGCTACTAACATCTAATACATTTCCCTAATGAACCAAATCTAATACTTTATCATGAAAGGGGAACCGGTGATCTAAACTTAAATACAACTGGAAAAGATCCCTAGCAACAATGAATTCTTTAAATGGTGCAGTGACATTCAACATAGGAGAAACATTCAAATAGTCACATTCCTTTCAAGAATTCTAGCTGCAAATGTACCAAATCCCTCACCAATATCAAATTTAATTCCAATTCCTCCACCATTTCCAACATTCCTAACGCATCAATAATTTAAAAATCATCCCCCCTACTACCCTTAGCATATATCTGACTATCATAGCTCCACTACTTACTACATCAAAAGAACCTGCACAATCTATATCAAGTTTCTTAACATCCAAACTAGATAAATTCTTGCAACCAATACCACTCTAACCATAAATCTTTTCACTATAATTTTTCCAAGGTGAATCATGAAAAGAAAGAAAACCAATACCTTTGAAATTGTCTTTGCAAAGCATCTTCTTCATGGTAAAGACTCACAAGTCACTGAAAATAATTTTTTGTCCAAGACTCCAACCATCAAGAAAAGGCCCATTAACATTGTAATTCATAAATAGAGAAAGAAACCCATTTATTTCACACCACAATGTTCTATAGAAGCCACCTTTTTAGTGATTCCAGGTCTTGAATCTTTATCCAAAGGAATCAAATGGGGTTGCAAGAATGTTTTCACTTCAGTTGGAATCTTGAAACTAGAAAAATCTAAACTTTTATACCCTAAGAGCTATAGTACAAATATACAATCTCTTACTAGAGACCTCTTTTTGAAGAGTACACACTTATTTCCCGCAACAACAATGATGGCTCTTAATATGGTAAAATTAACAATTACACAAAAACCCTTAAATAATTGAACAAAAATTTAACTCAATACTTGTAATAATATATAGATAATTGCAAGTAAATTGGAAATTAAATAAGCTTAATAACTAATTAGCTGAGGTGGAAAACGTGGTTAAGAAATGAGGAGCTGGACAAATCTGCTAGTTTTTAACGAGTTAGCTGCTATAGTGAAGTTAGTTAGTTGCAATAATAGTCAGTTGATTCATTTTAGCCGTATATATACAAGTTGTATGAGAATTAAGAATTAATGCATAATGAAGTAATTTTTCTCTCTCTTTCTGAATACAATTCTCTCAACTATTCTTCTCAGATTTATTTCCCTGGCTTAGCATATTCATCTTCATCGAGATTGTATCTCCTGAATTAGTCAATTTCATAATTTCATGCATAAATTGGTATAAGAGCTAGCAATCCTTGAAATGGATATGTGGCATGAAACATGTACCAAGAAAGACCAACAGAAGAAACAGACAATAGCTTTCTGCATATTCAGGAGCAATTGAAGAAATTAATATAGGGTATGTCTAATATTCATGATCGTAGTGCTCAAACAAATATAGGAATTGGGTCAGATCAAGGAAGCCATTGAATATATGGATACAAAGGGCAGAGATAAGTAATCTGGAAGGTTGCTCAAGTGTTCTCCAAATTTGACTTGAGAGCAAGATACCACTGATTGAGAATAGCTGAAGGTAATGCTCATTAGACTGCATTTATAACTCATGAAGACAACTACAAATTTTTAGTCATGACTTTTGAATTGAACAATGCTCCATCATCCTTCCAAGTTCTCATGAATGTTGTGTTCAAACCTCTTTCAAGAGAGTCAATTTCGATATTCTTTGATGACATACTAATTTACAATAGGAATATGGTTTCTCATTTTGCTCATGTGAAATATGTGTTTGCTTTAATGAAACGGTTTCAATTGTGTGCAAAAATGTCGAAATATGCCTTGATTTATTATTGAAGGACTTACAAAGTCTAACAGAAAGGAAGTTGTTTTGGTAGTAGTAGATGTACTTAGCAAGTTTTGTCAATTCATAAGCCTACAACATCCTTACCTTGCTCAGGCTATTGCTCAAAGCTTCCTTGATAATGTGTTTAAGTTGCATGGTAGTAACTATGACAAGTGATAGAGATCCTGTTTTCATTAGTTTATTTTGGTAGAAATTATTTACTCTACAAGGGGTCCAACTTAAAAAATATACTATTTACCATCCCCAAATTGATGGTCAAACAGAGGTGTTTAATAGAACATTAGGGACTTACTTTAGGTGTTTTTGATTTGATTGTCCTAAGGAGGGGTCTGCGTATTATAACACTACTTATCACACTACCATTAAGGGTACTTTTTACGAGATGCTCCATGGTCAAAATCCACTCTTACACCTTTCGTATTTGGTTGGTGAGTTCTCTGTTGACATGGTGGATAGGTCCTTGGTTGCTAGAGAGGCTATCACACAGTTGATCACGTTTCATATAGAGAGGGAGTAATAACGAATGAGGGATCTAGCAAATAAACATAGATCATACAAGGCTTTCACTATTGGAGAATGGGTATATCTGGAATTATAGCCTTACGAACAAGTTTTCGTATCTATTAGGCCCTTTAATAAGCTTGAAACAGAGTATTTTGGGCCTTACCCTATTAATGCTGAGATTGGTACTTTGGTCTATAGGCTATACATTCCATGTGTCTCAACTTAAGAGGTGTCATGAGTTACCATTGGTTATTACCCATCCTCTAGTGCTTAACTTATCCATTCCTTATTTTCATTCTCTTGAGACTGTGTTGGAAAAAAGATTAGTGAAGAGGGGCAACAAAGTTGTTAGATAGGTCTTAGTAAAATGGACAGGTATCCTTGAAGATCAAGCTACGTGAGAGTTCCACACTGAGTTGTAACACAAGATTCCTTCTTTTAACCCTAGAGGTCAAGGGTGCTCTACGTTAGGGGGTTTGTTGCAAGTAAATGGAAATTAAATTAGCTAAATAATTGATTAGTTGAGGTGGCAAAAGTGGTTAAGAATATGTTGGTTTGTTCGGATTTAGTTGTTATAGTGAGGTTAGTTGCAACAATAGTCAATTGATTCATTTTAGTCATTACATATATACAATTTATATGAGAATCCAAAATTCGTGCTTAATGAAATAACTCTTCTCTCTTTCTGAATACAATTCTCTTAGCTAATATTCTCACATTTATTTTTTCAGCTTAGCATATTCATCTTGCTCCAGATTCTATTTCTTGGTTTGGTCAATTTCATAGTTTTGTGCAACATAGATTGAGAATTATAGACATAGCCTAAAGACACAAAACGATGAGGATATTGAGTCCGCATGCTCCGCCAAATCCTCAGATACCCTCTCGAATCAAACAACGCCATTACAGAACTTAGGTTAAGAGGAAAATTCTCAAATTCACTTCAAAACTCCAAAAACTCCGCCAAATCAATTTTGGGTGAGTAGACCAGAAGTACACCAAAACCATAAAATAGAGCAACCGCAGGACCACGATAGATGCAACCCAACTCCCAAATCGAAAAGCTAACCTTATGCTCCACATATAACACCTTATAATGATCAAGATCAATTTTCGCTTCTTAGTCGTCCTGAACATCACCTGCACCACTTCAATCTCCTATTCAAACTGACATAACTTAACCTTCTGACAACAAGCTCCACAAGAACATCGAGGAATAATAATTGTCAAAACAAGGAACTCAGTCCAAGGCAAGGCCCAAAGTCTACCTTTTGATCTCAAAAACCAACAAATCCAGTTGAAACCCAACCTTTTGAAGCTAACCATGCTAATCCAAAGGACACCCATCATGTGAACGACAAGTTTGCACAGAGCCCAGCTCCAAGGAAATACTCCAAGCAAACGAACTATTGAGAAATGGACATTATGAGTCCTCAAGCTACTCTGCTACCGTGAATCTAAACCAATCACCCAGTCAGAGGGAAACCAAGTCGACATGTGGCGTATTAACACAGTCAACTGGTTGATAGTGGACCAAGGGTACCAAATCCTAATAATGAACTACGCAAGCCACCAAGCATGATAAAGCAAACCACACATCCTGAACTATAACCAACTCATGGATTTCATGAATTTCCTTAACCCCATTTTGAAGATAAACCTTCTTAGCAAATTTCCATTTCCCAACAAAACTAAGAACATAAACCACCTTTGAATACCACCATTCAGACTCTAAATCATACACTAGCCTCGAGAGATATCAACACAGCAATAAAGAACCAACATTACAACTAATCTAGGCGCAGCAAGGGATCACACCTCCAACTTTCATCTAGCAATAACCAAACCCCAAGACCATAAGAAGTAGACAAATCCAAAAGGAGCCGAGCAAGCAAAAACAAAACTCCACAATCGAGAAAAGACTAAGGAAAAAGAGAAAGCAACCAAAAAAAAACTACCATACTAAAGGAGGCCAACTACCCAACTCCGAAAACTAGAAATCTCCCAACTACTGCACAAAAGGAACGATGCACAACTAAGCCAAATAGGCCCTACAACACACAAAACTCAAATCGGGAGAAGCTTGTCTAGCCACCTATCAAACAAGTATTGGCATCACAACTAAACACACCACAAAGGTGGCAAAAAGGGAAACCAACAATCTCAACACCCAGACTAAGCCCAACGCTCCTACTGAATCACGAGAAGATGGAATAACAAGAGGCAAGCTAAATATCCAAAAAATACAATCCAAAATTACATGAAATATATACTAGACATTATCTAAGAAGTTATATCAAGAAAGTATACGAAAGCCTACCTCAAAGATGATCACGAGTGCTTCAAATCCACCATACACGAGCTATTTATTTCTGAAAGGCCTCCAAATCACCAAGCTATTATCAATCACAATGTACTTACAAATGTTTAGACACTAAAATCGCAACAATTGGAAACAGACCCACAATCAAGTCAAAATGGGAATATGGGGCCCACATCGTGAATCCCAAAATTGACTCTATCAAAAGGTCCTAAATGCCTTACCGAGCTTGTGCCCCAAAATGGGGCGCGATTCCATGCCTGGAACAACACAAAAAACCAAATGCAAATAAAACATCAATGGAAAAAAAAAACAAAAGAGAGATGATAGCCCCTTCAGGCAGAATATACCTCAAACAGAGAGCCTCCAACACTTTTGAAACACTCCAACGTGTAGCCACGATCAACATGGACCCCTAACACTTTGAATCACCTCAATCGGAGCTCCTAAGATCAAGAAATCGTAGATTGAAGTTGACTGAAGCTGAAATTTTGCTATTTAAATAGCAGAGGTTCTGGTTGCTAAAAGCCATTTTTGGTCGCTAAAGCCCTAAATTCCAGTTACCAAAAGCCTACACCAGATATCAACATATCACAAACAATTTTGGGCATGAACTGTATGAAAAATAATAATAAAAAATTACAAATTACTAACCTTTTCAGTAATCCGACAACTTACTCTATATGGAAGATGATGAAAAGAGGGAAATGGTTCAGTTAAGCCCTAAAATTTCATGAGTTGGGGAGAAGGAATTTCTCCCTCTAAAAAATAAGGGGAGAAGTCGAGATAATATCGCCGCCTGGTTCTGAAATTTTTTAGACTAATTTTCAAATTACTCCATATTGTGTCGATAAAACCTAAGAAGATGGTGTCTAATATTTTCTTTTTACATATTTTTCACTATATTTCTATTTTTATTCCTTTTTTTTGCGATTTATATTTTTTGAAAGATAGAATAACTTAATAATACAACATACTTAAACATAATTGAGATAATATATAGCATACTACACAAAACAAAAAGCAACGGAAAAACTAAATAGCTAAATAAAGAAAATATAAAATGTAGAGCAAACTCACAAAGACTCATTAAAATAATTCATTTGATTCTCAAATTGTTAAATACTCCCTCTGTCGCAATTTGTGTGGCACTTTTCATTTTTCGAGAGTCGAATAGCTTAAGTTTGATCGAGAATTTGCGCATAGAATCTTCAAATTTTTTAGAATGAAATTTAAATATTTGTAAACTACGTAAAAATAACTATAAGTCACAATAATTGACAATTCAAAATACTTAAAAGATATATGAAAAATTCACGGTGAAACATAGACTTGTTTGAATCTAGAAATCTAAACGGTGTCACATAGATTGGGACGGAGGGATTATCACTTATTAGATGAAAAAGTAAAAAAATAATGTAAAAATTCTAATATTATTTATTTAAATTCAAAACTCTTTGTACTATGAAAATAGAAGACAATCATGTGCATCGATTTTGTAAAACATAATTACTTTTCCTTTCATAGCATAACTAAATTTGTAGGTCAGACACACGATATTACTAAGCCCTCATTTAATTGCACTTAATGGAAATCTTAATTTTAAATTATTCATATTTTCAATCATTAAGGGTTTGTTTGGTATGAAGAAAAATATTTTCTAAAAAATGTTTTTCAATTTTCTCATGTTTGGTTGGCTTAAATGTTTTGGAAAATGTTTTCCAAATAAATTTATTTTCCTCATATTTAAGAAAATGACTTACCTCCGAAAAAATAAGAAAAGCACTTTCCAAAATTCTTTTTAAATCTCACACCTCAACTTTCATTCCCGGGTACCAATTTCCTGTACTAATTCAAAATTTGACTCCTGATTCTCAATTCGGGACCAAACTCTCGACCTTGATTCGAGACCCAACTCTTGGGTCCCAAATTAGATTGGGGTATAATCTCAATTTAGTGTCGGGTTCTAGTTAAGTATTCTTGGTCGAATCTTGAGTCATGCGTCGGGGTGGTGTTCGAAGTTGTGTGTCAGAGTCAGGTTACAGGTTGAGAGTTGAGGTTGGGTCCTAAGTTAGCTCTCAGACTTGGGTCCCCAATTACTTACTGGGGTCGGCTGTTGAAGTCGAATCACAGTTCAGAAATTGAGTCTTAGGTTAGGTGTTAGGCTTGGGTCTCGCATCAGGTGTTGGTGTTGGGTCTTGGTTAGAAAGTTGGGTCCCGAGTTGGGAATTGGGGTCAGATCTCAAGGCCAGATCCTGGATCGTTCGTCAGGTTTAGGTATCGAGTTTGGGTCCTGATTCGAAAGTCGGATCCCAGGTAGGTTGTCAGGGGTCAAATCTTAGTTTGGATGTTTATTCCTAAGTTAAGAGTTAGAAATCGGGAGCTGAAAGATGAGGTCATGATTGGGTCTCGGGTCATATGTTAAGTTAGTGTCCCACTTCAAAAGTCAGGTCCTGCATTAGGTTTCACGATCATGTTGTCGTTTTGAAGTCAGGTCCCGATTAAGATGTCAGGGTTTGGTTCAGGTGTCAAGTCCAGGTTATGGAGTCAAAATTTGAGTCTCAAGTAGAGTGTGGGGGTTGAATCCCAATCGACGATCAAGACCATGTGATAACTCTCAAATGTACTCTGTAAAACCAATTAAAAGAGACAATAGTTATCGTTAATAAAAATACCCAACTAGAGTCGGGGTCGATTCCCATAGAGAATGGTATATTGTAGAAAATTCTATCAAGATATTTGGATTGTAAAATCATTCATTTGTAAAAGTAAAAACAAGTGGGTGGATGATTCCACCCATTTAACAAAAGAATTTGGTTATCAATGGTCACAATTAAACTAAAAGTTCGAAAATTCAAGAAGTAATAATTAATCAACGGTGCGGGGATTTGAAATTAATGTCACATAGGGGTAATTGTCTTTCTCTATAGTGATGAATATTCATGAATAACTAAGTCATATTCAATGATGCTAATCATCTTTCGATCTCATAACAATCTTGTATAGAATCTCCTTCCGGTCTCATTGATATGCTATACTAAACAACTCAATACCTTAATCTATTCTCTCTTTCCATGCAAAAATAGAGCAAATAGATCGGAACCATAACCTCTATTTTCAAGAAAGTTACATATATCAAACCTAAATTGATAGTATCAGAATAATTACCCACTCCAATCGATCTCTTTCAAGCATCAACTGGAGATCAGAAGTAGAAATTAAGTTTGAAACCTTAATGCATAAGTTAATCCCATGCTAATTAACCCAAATTCATATATGAACAACAACAAAATAGAGCATAACACAATACTCACTACATTAAATACACACCCAACCCCATAATTGCACCCTTAGATCTTGGGATTTTAGCCATCCATCACAAAAAGTAAAAAAATTATATCTTTCATGAAAGTAGCCATGAGTAACATAAAATTAAGCAATCACAAGCAAATTCACTTTGGATTCAACTTCAATTTGTCATTTTTAAAGAACAAAAGCTGAAAACCTCAAAAACTAGAAAGTGTTCTTCACAAGGTAAAGTGTTGTTCTCCTCTTACTTGTTCATACACCAAAAACTATCTTAACTTTTGTGAACTCTGAACTCCGAACTCCCTAATTTCTCTCTCTTTTGGCTATTTATAATTTTCACAAAATCTGGCCCAAAACTCACTACATGACCCATTGGGCGACATTAGTTGGGCTCACTGATCAGGTTGGGTGAATCTCCCTTTGTTCTTCAAATCGCCTTTTCTTTCTCTAGGCTTCAAGTGTTTGAACCTCCGTTAGCGAGCTTGTTCAATTTTTCCTTTCACATTTGGCGTATCGCCGAGTACCACCTTAGTTAACCTTTTGATCCTTTTACTATTCACCTTGTACTGCTACTTTAGGCGATGGTCAACATATTCACCCTTTCTCTTTTGGTGCGTCGTCTTTCCATTTGGAGTATGCCGACATGCCTCAATAGATGCAAATGTTGTGCACTGTCAATTTGGGTGAGGTCATGCCCATCAGGCGATCTCTCTTTCTTATTTGGCGATCATCAATGTATAGTTTGCACTTGTTTTTGCATTTTTTGCCATTCTTTCAAACATTCATCCTTCCCTTGTCCTTTATCCTTTATAGGTGCAAATCATCAAAATATCAGTAGAATAGAACATAATTAAGCATTGAGGACACTAATTGTTAAGCTAAATAGGCCTAAAATGAGTGTAAATCTACCACTTATCAACACCCTCAACTTAAATTTTTGCTTGCCTTCAAGTAAATGAAGAACACAATTAGCTCAATAAGGGTGTCTACAACAGTTCTCAATGGGAGATAACATACAAGTGTCATTATAAAAGTATTCTCAACAACATTCTACACTTAATTGTGATAAAAGAGCTTCAAATGATGACTAGCCGGTTTCAACATAAGCTCAAGCTCAATGTAGCTTCTTCTCTAATGCAAGGCCATGCTTTAACAAATGCATTCAAGTGTCCTCACATCTTGAACGATTCAATGCTCTCAAAAACAAATCAACAAAGAAATAATGAATCAATCCAACTCTCACTCTCTCAAAAGAGAAATACATGCAAGCTTCATCCAATAGGTTTGCCTATATTTTCCAATCATCACACAACCTAGTTCATGCAAGATATCAAGGGTATTTCAAGCTTGTAATGGGGCTGAGGGTTAAGGTATGGTCAATTTGGCTTAGTGGCTTCACCTTTTAAAAGCATTGTTACAATCATCTTCACCTCTTCTCAAGTTTTTTTTTATTCTTTTTCATTTGGAAACTCAAACTTTGAATTTCCACTCACTTTATTCGGAATCCCCTTTATTTCATCAACTTCTCTTTTTCTTTTCCATTTTTCAAAAAAATTTCATCATAATATTTCCTTTTTTTTTATAAGGAGGGGTTCCTTCTTTTTATAACAAACTACTAAGTTAAGTCTTTTTTCATCTTTCTTTGACCTTTACTTGGCTTTTATTCCTCCTTCCTTTTCATATCCCTAACTTAGGCCTTTGACCTAAGTTAGATATTCAAACTTAACCATTCTTCAAAAAAGATTTGGGTGAGAAGGTAGGGGCAATTTGGCTCAAGAGGTTTCATTTTGGTTTTGTCAATAAATGGTTTAAGCTCAAATGGTGCCAAAATGGATGCACACCATCACAAGGTAGTCACAAAAGATATGGAAATTTGGGTTCCCTCTTAGAATTGCTACCCAAGATCACGCCTTACAATTACCAAGGTTTAGACAAGTAGACTAACAGGAAAATTCTAGGATTCCACACACATGTTTTCAAGTAAAATCTCACCAAACATGGCACTTTGAATACACTCATTTAGCATAGCCCGAAAAGATAAAAAACATACGTGTAATGTTCATTGCAAGGCTCACATCACAACGCAGCTAGTCAACAAAAGATTCAAAGAGATCACTCAAAAGTGCAACCACATCAATTACATTCTTGCAACACCAACATTATACATCATGTTCGTCATGAGTACTATTCAAGACATCGATATTGAATATAATCGATCCTCTAATTATTATCAATGAAAACTCAAGCATTTCACGATTTTCAAAACTTATGGAGGTAGTTGCAAAATTGAGGGAAAAAATGAAAGAGGCAATAAGAGATGGATCAAAACAAATGAAACAGTCTAATATAAACAAAAGTAAATTACTACAATCATCCAAAACATAAAAATAACAAAATACAAAGACAAAAGGAGAATATTAGCACAAAGGCCCTCACCCACCAAAAATAAATGTGTTGTTTCCTCAATGAAAAAGTAATATGTACGGTAGAAAGAGTCAAAATGTCCCCCTGACAGGTTATGCTTGTGAGTGCTCTCATTTGTAGCCTCTGACAGGGTAGCATCAGATGAGGCATCACTTTTCGACAATAGTATCACATGTGGCATCAATGTGACATCAGTGCACGTCACATCATTGGGAGGAATGGTGGAGTCTGAAGGACTCCACTAGTACCAACTATTGAAGTCTCCCGAAGGGATCTCTCCAAGGTGGCCTGGACAATCATCTCCTTAGTGTCCCCCAACTCTGTGAGTGTCTATGCAATACCATACACATCCTCATCTATCTCCTCACCTCATCCTCATCCATCTCATTGACCAAATCATCATCAACCCCCTCATCATCATCAATAGCATCCTCAGTAGCAACTCTCTTATCGACCCCCTCTGTCACAACTTGAGTCTTTGAGTATACAATTGATTCTTGCGTGAGTAAGTTGAGTCTTGTTGTGTACATTAATGGTTGAGTCTTGTATAGCACTGTTTGAGACATCCGTTTTGGATTGCCGAACTTGAGTTTTACTTGAGGACAAGCAACAGTTTAAGTTAGGGGTGTTGATGAGTCCACAATTTGGACTCATTTAGGGCTATATTTTGATAGAATTAGTGTCCTTAAATGCATATTTTGTCTCAATATCTGATGAAAATCCTTAAATTTCAGGTATTTAGAATTTGAGGCAAATCATGGACACTACTTGGAAAGAAGGAACAAGGCGGCTGAAAAGAACGAAGAAATGAAGGCCTAAAGATCACCGAGCCTAGTTGGCGAGTCACTGATGGGCCTGGAGATTGCCTTTTGTTCCAGTGTGTTGAGCCCTGAAGGAAAAGGTCAAGTTGACAATGAAATGGAGCAGCCAGCGCGTCACCGATCAGTTTCGCGAAGTAGTACCATATCTCCCAATGACTCAAAATGTGAAGAGGATGAAGGCTAAAGTAGGAAGGCGATGAAATCGACCAAAAAGTGGATCGCTAAGCGTATCGGCAAACCAGACCAACTGCACCGAATGTTCCTCCGCAACACAAATTTTCAAACACTATAAATACTTGTTTAAATTTCTATTATCATATCATATCACTTCTATTATTCGAACTTTTTACAGTTTTTGAGAGAGTTTAAGGTTTAGAGGGTTTTGGAGACTTTATTCTAAAACCTTGAAGATTCAAACGGTTTCAATTCCAAGAAATTGGATGTGGGTCTTGAAGATTCTTCACTCTTGACATGTTTTAAGACTTAATTCTTCATACCCAGTTGATGGAAACTGATATTGGCATAAATTTTTATCTCTTTTACATGTTTAGCTAAAACCCCAATTCTTGGGGTGCGATTTTGTGAATATGGGCTAAATTATCTGTTGGGTCTTGCATGTTGATGGTTTATTTGTTGTTTATATGTGATTTTATTTAGTAGTTTTGTATGAATTTAAAAGGATTGGAGTTGCAAATACTATTTCATCTTAGTGTTTGGCTTGCTCGAGAGAGAGGCCATAAAACTAAGACTACTAAATTGATAGTCGGTGGTATTGGGTTGGCACAAGTTCAGCTCGAGAGAATGAATCCTAGTCCTTCTCCCACACATTTACCTCAAAAGAGTGAATGGGCTAAGACGGAGGCTGTGCTTAATGCGGCAACTTGGTGTTTGAGAGAAATCGAGTTGATTCAGGGTAAGTTGCTTAGAAGGGGATTTACCCCCACTATAGTCTAGCCCAGTCACAAATTCTCAACAATTTACTATCAAAAGCATGTACCACATAGTCTAGTTTAACCCGTATTCCTATCACATCCCAAGAAATCTCGTCTCCGTATCATGTTTCCTTATATTTTTATCTTTTTTGTTGATTAGTTAATACAAACCTTACATTGATGATTGATGTTTGAGTCACTCATTAGATTTAGTTTGTTTTTATTTGCTAATATTTATAGCTATGACTAATTAGAAATTAATTTTATTTTTCTATTAATTCCCAAAACCACTCTCTGTGGGAACGATCCCAACCCTTGGTTGGGCTATATCACTATATGCGATCGTGTGGCACTTGAACTGAAATAGTTTCAGTTGGTTACGTCGAACATCATAGACAAAGGAATAATAATGTTGTAGAGAGTTCGTGATAGAAGGTAGAGGGATAGTTACTAGTCGGGATGAGTTAGAGTATATTTTATCTGGAATAGAGCTGGTGTCACTGTACCATCATGTTAGAGAAGACTAAATATATGTGTTGAATAAGAGAGTAAAGTATTCATGAGGTGATAGACCCAAGCAAGGCTTATGATTTTTGAAGGGTGAACCCCATGGTATTTAGAGAATGATAGAACTAATTAAGACATAATGCAAAAAAAAGTGAGTAAATAGTACTTCAGTTGTGAAATGGAAAGTGAAGGTAATCTGTAGGTAGGTAGACAGAGAGCTAAAGATTTCCTACTTGTTAGGAGGTCTTAATGGGTGAGTGTTTCTTAAGTTTGTCTAGTATTTATAAGTATAGTATGTAATGAATTTTGTTGATAATTTTGTTTAGTAATAGGCACCAAGCTTGAATTTGAGATGCGTGTCGTGATTAAAAGGATGGCAACTTGAAGGTGATGATATTAGTTTTGAGATCTAATTTGGTAAGTTTGACATAGAGTAGGAGAGGGAATTAAAATGTTAGTTGCATTGAATGAGAGTAGTACGAGTGTGGGATTCCGAATTTTCATAAGAGTAATAAAGTGCGGTTAAGTCATTGATTAACAAGAGTATTAAGAGGTGTACCCGAGATTGTATGTAGTAAGATGAGATTCTTTTAAAGAGTTAGATGAAGTATCCTTAGAAGCCAATAAGAAGAGGTTAAGAGAAGCATCCTAGAAAGAGGTCTTAGTACCTGCTTATGAAGAGTTCGATAGTCATGAGATAAGCTTTTCCCGAGTATTTGAGTAAAGGGAATGTAGAATAGTTTAGAGATGATGGAATAGATCCTTGAGTTCCGATTTTCGAGTTCTTGAGTCCTTGATTTCTTGAAGTTCTTGAGTTCTTGATTTCTGAGTATTTAGTTTCCATATTGCTATTAAGATCCCCGAGTTGAGTCATTCATGCCCACAATTTTGCATGAACTCTATGAATTGAGTTATAAATTTTGAGAAGCTTTTTAAAGCGAACACTTGAGTTTTAAATTGAGTTTTGAGGAAGGAAAGAGGAGTTTGAGGAAGAGTATAAGGGATTTTCCAATTGTTTCATTTTTACATGAAGAAAGAGAATATTATTTTGATAAAAGAAAAACTTTCTTTTCTAAATGAGTTATGAGTTCAAAGATATTTCAAGAGAAGTTACCTCTTTTAAGAGGATAGTTTGAGCAATTATCTCAAATCAGAGAAAGAGTTATGTTTTTAAACATATGAGCATGAGGTATATATTATTGAGAGTAGTATTGAGCACTAATATGGGGATGAGTTTAGAGAACTCACATTCCTCATAAACCATGTATGCCAACATAGGTACAAAATTATACTTTTTAGATGAATCCTAAGTGCCTTCGGGCAGATCTTAGTGGATCCACTTAGTTGAGGATGCTCTATACCCTAGCAAGGTATCGGACAGTTCTTGCAGCGTGGGCGAGACGTTGTATTATCACGTAGCTCATAGTGATAGTTGTCGATTAGAGATTCTTTCAAATAAGAGTAAAGAGTTTGTTATTGTATTTTTATGCATTTTAAGTTCTTGTCTACTATTTACAAAGCTTATTTATTACATCTTATTACCATTGCTTTCATGTTTAGTTGAGTTGAGTATTCTTGAGTTAAGTTGAGTTGTGACGAGGTAAGTATGTCTTCCATTCCAATCAGTTCAAGCTATACATGTATGTTTTAGTTTTCCTCTTACATGCTTGTACATTCAATGTACTGATGCCTTTTGGCCTGAATCATTTTTTGATGCCGATACAAGTGTTCAGGGCAATCAACAGGCGCTCCGTTGATACCACTTGCAGTTCCAGGTAGCTTTGGTGAGCCTCCTTGCTTCCGGAGGATTCCACATTTACTTTTCAGTTTGTTGGGATGTCCTGGGTCTTGTCTCGACTTCCATTATCGTATTTAGAGGCTTCAAAGACAGTAGTATCTCGAGGAGTTTTACCATTTTCCTTGTTAATGCTTTAAGATTTGAGTTTCTTTCTTATGGGTAGTTGAATATTTTTAAATATTCCAAGTTATCTATTTTGAGACAGTTAATCTTCACATTTGAGTCCCTATGTTGTTGCATAAGTCTTCCGCTGAGTATTGAGCCAGGCCAAGAGTTCGCTTGGGGACCAGCAATGAATTTCGAGTGTCGGCCACATCCAGGATGTAGGCTCAGAGTATGACAACACACCCATGTGTTGGATTTTTTATGTTACAATTACTTAATGAGCCCGAATATGTATGAATGAATAATATGTGTAATAAAGTCCTAAAGGTTTTGCATGGACTATCCTATTTTGGGTGATCTTCAGTGGTATTTTATATATGTCCCTATTGCTCATTTTGATGAAAATTTGTTGTTCAAAGAACACTTAAATTTGACTCAATTTCATTTGAAAAACCTTTTATATAATCTTTACAACTTTTATCCTCAACCAAGCAGTTGTCGGCAATCACTATAACCACTAGCCACTATTTACAAACATCGCCAATAACCATTATTATCAAAACAATCATAGATCACACTTGTTATTTGTTCCTCTTAATAACAAAGTCCAAAAAAGGAACTACAATCATCAAAAAAATAATTAATGTTATGAAATTATTCTTATACTCATAATAAGTGGAATAAGTAATTAAATAATTAGAAATATTAATATTCTATAAACAATATATCTCTATAAGTTAATTTATGTATTATCGTTTGTGTGTACGTAGGTAGGACTTAAGGTCTTGGCCATGGTAGACACAATTTAAAACTGAGGAATTAAAAGTGTAATTATCATTAAAAGGAATAGCGATTTTCCAAATCACTTGATAGTAAAGTTTTGTTTATTAAAAAAAACTTCTTGTTATAAGTTTATAATGGAGAATTGTGTTTACCTCCATACTTTATTCAAATAGGGTGAAACGTCGTGGTAACTCAAAAAATAATCAATTAATTCAATTAAAATAAATTTAAGAGAATTTTAAAGAAAAAAGAATTTTAAAGGAGTTGCCACCTAATTTTAGGAAAACTAGGAAACCAATTAAATAAATAACTTAAAAGAATGTCTACGAAACCAATAGATTTTGGGTAAAGGGTTCAAGTAATTCTGAAGGGAAGGTGTTAGTCATCTTTCGAAATCCACAACTGTGGGTCTCGACTGAATTCATTTTTTCAAATTGAAGAGGAGATAAAAAATAATAATATACAAGTATAATAAACATGAGATATACACAAATAATAAAATAAAACAATAATAACAAAAATGATCTAAGGTATGCCTAACATCAATATATACAAAATAATGCATAAAGAATATAATTCGAACTATATTTGAATTAGTTTCAATGGGAAGTACCTTCATGTACCTCTAAAGACACTAAGTAAAAGTGTTAGTACTAAATAAATAAATTAAATAATAACTTAAAAATAAATATCCTCCTTATGAATATGGGAGGCCTTGGAAATCGACGGTAATTTCTTTATCAGCCAATTTTAACTTGTAAAATAAATTTTAAAAAATGCAAGAAAAGTGAAATTGTCCAAACAAAGCATTAGAACTATAACAAATAACAAAACAATTTACCTTTTAATACAAAAACAATATGAAAATCAATAAAATGTTTCAAACATCAAATAAGTTACTATTAAAGTAATTGCAATGAGTACAAGAAAAAAATGTAATACCAAAACAAACAAACAAATAATATAAGTCATAATAGGATAAAGAGACAAAAATAATGGTAAATAAATTGATGTTTTCACAGAGAAATGGAGCCAGCAATAAATGACCAAAATTATGGGAGGAAAAAATTAACAAACATATAAATATAGAATTTACTGGCCTAATTTTTTTAAACAAGATTGAACTAAAATAAGCAAAAGTACGTAAGAACGGTCCGAAGACAAGCAAAACATAATTACAATGATGGAGGCAAGTTTTGAGCGGTTCATACTCTTCATCAGCTAGATTTTCTGTGAGATACTCAGCTAAGGCTTGTGCTTTTATCGCCTTTTTAGTCACATAAACGATATCAAACTCACTCAAAAGAATTTGTCATTAAGTCGACTTCCCGGTCGGCATCACTTTATGAAAAATGTACTTCAACGGGTCCATTCTGGAAATAAGGTATGTGGTATACGAAGACCAATAATGTCTCATCTTTTGTGCAATCCAAGTCAAAGCACAACATGTCCTCTCCAACAGAGTGTAGCGGGTCTCATATGGAGTGAATTTCTTTCTCAAGTAGTAGATGGCTCCCTCCTTCATCCCAGTTTCATCATGTGGACCAAGCATACATACAAATGCATTATTCGAAACAGATAAATACAGTAACAATGGAGTTCCTTCTCGTGGAGGAACCAACACCCGTGGTGTGGATTGGACAAATAATTCTTGATGGCGTCAAAAGTAGTTTGATATTCTTCGGTCCACTTGGTCAGTGCATCTTGTTTCAACATCTTAAAGATGGGCTCACACACCGAAGTGAATTGAGCTATGAACCGACTAATGTAGTTCAACCTACCCAGAAACTCATCACCTCTTTCTTAGTCTTCGGGGGAGGTTACTCTTGAATCACATTGATCTTGGAACTATAAATCTAAACAACTTGCCAGCTAGCACTCCGAAAGCACATTTAGCAGGATTTAGTTTCAAGTTATATCGACACAGGTGATCAAAACACTTCCTCAAGTGGGTTAAGTGGTTTGAACTCTCGCGGGACTTAATGATGACATCATCCACATAAACCTCAATCTTTTTATGAATCATATCATGGAAATAGTTGTCATAACCCTTATGTAAGTAGTACCGGCATTTTTGAGGTCAAAGGGCATCACCTGGTAGGGCATCAAGACCTAGTGATAACCCACAAAACAATCCACAAATGATTGCATCTCATGTTTGGCACAATTATCAATGAGGATGTGAATATTTGGCAGTGGAAAATTTTCCTCTGGGCTGGCTTTGTTAAGATCTCTATAATCAACACAAATTATGATCTTTCTGTCCTTCTTGGCTGCTAGAACAATGTTTTCTAGCCAAGTCGGATATTGCATAACTTCTACAACTTTAGACTCGATTTGCTTGGTAATTTCCTCCTTGATTTTCAAACTCAACTCTGGTTTGAACTTTAGAGTTTTCTGCTTTACTAGGCAAAAAAATAGAGTGATTGGCAATTTATGAGAGACAATGTTTGTACTCAGCCCTGGTATATCTTTATAAGACCAGAAAAATACGTCGATGTATTCTCTAAGCAAACGAACCAGGTCCCTTCTTTGAGCTTCAGTCAGATGGACACTGATTCTCACTTCTTTGACACATTCTTCATCTCCCAAATTTGCCTCTGTTGGTTCTCAAATTGTCTAAACTCCTTGGCAAGATGCTCAGGTATCGCAGTCTCTTCTTCATAGTCCTCATATTCACCATCATCTGCCTCATTTTGTTCATTCAGCTCGTGACATGTCATGATACTGGCAGGTTTTAAATTACTATTACTGAAATTATAAACAAACAAAGTTAGATAAGTAGGATATAAAAAGATAACTAAATAAACAAATTTTTGACAAGAGGGTCTTTTTCATTTAAATTGAAAATTAGCAAAAACTTTGGTCATGACCAAGGGCCATCTAGCCTTCTTAAATCATCACAGGGGGAATTTAAAACTTAAACAAGTAAAATTGCAAAAAGGGTGGGTCTCAGGCTCCTCCGGAATACCACCGATTGTTAAAAAAACATAAAACATGTCTTTCTACCAAGACAAGTGGGGAATCAGAAGTGGTGTGGAGGTCCAATTTGGCACTTGCTCCTCCAGCTCAACTGTACCACCTCAGAAATTTTTTGAGCTAAGACTTGAACCATCCTTCATTGTAAGTAGGATTTTACCAAGGAATTAAAACTCCTTAATTGTTAATTTCACTAGATGTAGCACCTTGAGTTCGAAAAAGAATTAAATTAGAAATAGCAAAATCTAAAATTTTGCAAGTTAAGTATGAGTTGTGGGTTGACTTCAAATGACCATAACTCCTAGATCAGAATGATTTAGGTGTTCTACCAGATACCGTAGGAAATCTCTTTGAATTATATTTCCAACGCCGCCGAGTTTGCTAAGTTTTGAGGTCGGATGAGTGAGATATGGCCTTTTGAAGTTAGGCTGCCCAGTTAAGGAGAGTTAGCCGAAAATAGTAAGTGGTATTTTGGTCTTTTCCTTACCAAATCAGATTTAGTTCATTTTTAGTAATATTTTAGGGGTATAATCTTATTAGGTTCAGTTTTATAATCCTAGTTTACGCCTAGGGTTTTTGTTTAGAGTTCAAGAAGAGAAAAGAAGAAGAGAAAAGAGAAAGGATCGAAGCGTTCGTCGAAATTCTTGAGAGTTGTTGCGGATTGTCGCCATGGGTTTGATCCCTAAGAGGTATGTTAGCTTCCATAGTGTTGGGTTTTTTCACCCACACGCCAAACATGTTATTTTCAATGCAAATTTCATTCTTGAAGTTGAGTTCAATCTATGGTTATTGAAAACCTTTCATTGAGTCATTCATATCCATAATTCGGCATAAACCATATTTTAAAAAGTCTTTTACAAAAATTTTAACTTTGTTTGAAGACTTAAGTTTTGAGTTCAGTAAAGAGTAAAGTTGAAGTTCTTTTCTTCAAAAAGTATATGGGGACTAAGTATTTCCAAAGAGATTTAAAATATTTTCACATTTAAATAAGAACGGAAACTGAGATTTCCAAAGAGCCTTCGGGCTAGTTTTCAGAAAAGAGTAACCGCTTTCTAAGTGAAGCAAGAGGGGAAACTTTGATTTCCACAATAGTCTTTGAGCTAAGTTTTCGAGCAATAATCTCAAATCATAGAAGCGGTATGTTTTTAAACATAAAGAGCTAATATAATATAATATTTTTGGGAGTAGTATTGAGCACCGATGGGGAAGAGTTTATATAACTATCATCCCCCTTAAACTATGTTGCCATCATGGGTAGAAAAGGGCATACTTTTTAGATGAATCCTTTTCATATAGACTAGTGGATCTACATAGTAATTCAGGTCCTATACCTTTGGTCAGGTATAAGATGCATTGGCAGCGCGCGTAAGATCGTTGTATCATCACAATATCTCTTATGTGATGGTTGTCTGTTAGAGAAATTCCCACAACATTATTTGCATGTTTCCTCAAAGGGTTCTGGTTAGTATGAATGGGGGTATGAGACTTCATTCATTCATTGCACAAGTAGACTTTGAGAGGGAGCATGGTATGTCTTTTATGATATTATGATTATGAGTTAACATCATGTTTTAAATAGTTTTCCATTTTCTTTATGTTGCATTTTTTTTTAACTGCTTTATATTGAGTTGAGTTGAGCCAGGTAAGTTCTTCAATTTCTTTCAGATTCTGTCAAGCTTATGTTATGCTTTAGAATTCCCATTACATGCTCGTACATTCCACGTACTGAGCCATTTGGCCTGCATCTTCTCATGATGCAAACAAAGGTATTCAGGATCATCAATAGGAGCTTCGTTGATACATCTGGAAGTTTGAGTTAACTATGGTGAGCCTCCTTATTTCCAAAGGATTTCATTTACTTCTCAGTTGAGTCAAGATGCCGTGGGTCTTGTCCTGACTTCTATCGTTATCAGTTACATGCTTCATAGATAGTCAGTATAGTTGAGAACTCTGTATTATTTATTTATTTTATTAAATGCTTTAAAGACTTAAGTTGCCTATTTTATGGCGAGTTCAATATATTACTTAATTCTAAGTTGTTCATTTGAGTTGAACTTTTGAAAAGTTGAGTTTATAGAATTATATTCATCTTTAAGCTTTTGCATGCTTAAGTTAATCTTTCGCTTGTAATCAGCCAAGATGAGGGTTCGCTTCGGGACCAATAATGGTTCTTGAGTGCCGGCCACGTCCTGGGTGTAGATTCTGGTCGTGACAAAGTTGGTATCAGAGCATAGGGTGTCTATGAAGCCTTGTCAAGTAGGGTCTTATTTATGGTTGTGAGGGCCCCACTTTTATAAACGAGGGACTACAAACATTTAAGGAAAGTTTTCCTTCTTTCATACTCTTAATCGTGCAATAGAGCTAAGTCCTAGATATTTATTCATGCTCGTACGTTTCTTCAAATTCATTTGACTACCCATCATACTAGAGGTAGTTGAAAATAAAAGTCAATCCTTTATCGATGAGTTGTTCTTAGCAAGAGTCTTGAGAAAGTCATGCGACTCCAGAGTGGCTTGAGAGTACCCCAAAGAGTAAGATAAGTGTTCAGTTTCAGAGGAATGCACCCATAATTATATGAATCATGTGTTTGAGCTAAAAGCGAGTTGTACTCTTTTCTGTAAGCTTTGTTTCAGCTGAGATCCTTATGAGGAGGTATTTATAGAGCTTGGGTAATATTTCCACCCCAAAAGGTAACATGAGTTACGAGATCATGAACAGTAGTAGTGAAAGAACCCAGAGTTAGAGGAAAGTATGCAGAGGTTTACTGAGTTAAGAAAGGAATATAGTGTTTTGAAGAGCTATATTACTATAGTCATACACCGAGTAAGTTATTGATGAGGAGTTTTCCTTTATGGGTAGAGTAAGAGTTGCTAGTCAAGATGAGATAGAGTATATGTTTGTTAACCAGAATATAGTTGATGTCGATGTGCCATCGTATTAGAGGAGACTAACTTCATATGTTGAATAAGAGGGCAGAGTATTTATGAAGTGATAGATCTAAGCTAGGCTTATGAGTTGTTTGAGGGGGTCATGATGTTCAGAAGGTTATGGAACTGATCAACTAATGAGGTATGGTATGGTAGGTGAGCAATCGTATTGATATTCAGGTTTAGTAATGAACATTAAGCTTGAATTTGAGATGAGTGTCATGATCCAAAGAATGACAATATGAGGGTGATGATGTTAGTCTTAAGATTTGATCTAGTAGACTTGACATAGAGTAGGTGAGGAATTGAGGTGTTGCTGCAATGAATGTGAGTAGTACAAGTGAGAGACCCTAACCTTTAGCTAAGGGTAGTGAAGTGTGGCTAAGTCACAAGAGTAACAAGAGCATTAAGAGGTGTATTGACAGGGTATGTAATCAGAAGAGTTTAAGAGAAACACCTTAAAAAGTGTTCTTAGTACCTGCTTATGGAGAGTTGGTACTCATGAGATATGGTTTCCTTGAGTGTTAGAGTAAAAGAGGATGTAGACTAGTTGGAGATTATGGAATAGGTCCATAGCTTTCAAGTGTCAACTTTAGACCAAAGGGGGAGATAATAAGATGTGAATCAAGTCAAGTGTTTGAGAGTAATATAGTAATGAGTTCCAAAGAGTGGGAGATATCCTTTCAGAGGTCTTTTTAGTAATGGAGTGATGTTAGAAAGAGGAGGATGAGGTTTTACTATAAGAAATAGTTAAGTGAGAGCCATTAGTTGGTTCCGAAGGTGTTAGTTAGTAGAAGTCCATGGAGTTGTAAGATTACTAAACATGAATATAGTGAGAGCATGCCATTAGCCTCAGATCTTACTAAGAGTAGCCCGTTCCATACCCAGTCCAGTTGTCATTCGAGGACGAATGATCCCAATGGGGAGATATTGTAACACCCTAGAAATTTTTTGAGCTAAGAGTTGAACAATCCTTCGTTGTGATTAGGATTTTATCGAGGAATTAAAATTTCTTAAGTATTAAGTTCACTAGATGTAGCACCTTGAGTTCAAAAATGAACTAAATTTAAAATAGCATAATCTGAAATTTTGCAAGTTAAACAAAGTATGAGTTTTGGGTTGACTTCAAACAACCATAACTTCTATCTCAGGATGATTTAGGTGTTCTACTAGATACTGTAAGAAAGATCTTTGAATTATCTTTCCAACACCTCCGAGTTTGCTAAGTTTTGAGGTCGGATGAGTGAGATATGACCTTCTGAAGTTAGGCTGTCCAGTTAAGGAAAGTTAGGCAAAAATAGTAAGGGGTATTTTGGTCTTTTCCTTACCAAATTAGATTTAATTCATTTTTAGTAATACTTTAGGGGTATAATCTGATTATCTTCAGTTTTCTAATCCTAGTTTACGCCTAGGGTTTTAGTTTAGAGTTCAAGAAGAGAAAAGAAGAAGAGAGAAGAGGAGAAAAGAGAAAGGATCAAGTGTTCGTCGAAATTCTTGAGAGTTGTTGCGGATTTTTGCCATGGGTTTGATCCCTAAGAGGTATGTAAGCTTCCATAGTGTTGGGTTTGTTTACCTACATGCCAAACATGTTATTTTCAGTGCAAATTTCATTCTTGAAGTTGAAAGATTTGAGTTCTTGATGAGTTATTGATAGGTGTTCTTGAAGTTCATCCAAAATCTCGTGGTGTTGGGTTTTAGATGATTTCTTGAGATCAAAGTGAGTGTTTTAAGGGATTTATTTAGTAGATTAGAGTGTACCTATGTTAAGTAATCAATTCTAAGTGATTGGGGGAGAAACCGTTCGATTCTAGGCGAGTTAGGGTGAGAAAATGAGAAAAGAAATTCGTCGGGTTTCTGGGTTGGGGCCTGGCGTGTCGCACCAGCCAGAGCGCACCAAAGTAGGCTCTGAATGTTAGGGGCTGGCGTTTCGAGCCACCCATAGCCCCAGGGTCACCTGCCCTGTCCAGTTTGCAATCGGTTGCTCCGATTGAGTTATTTCAAATGGTACCTTCACTCTTTTTCGATTCTAACTACTCTAAGCTAATTCTAACCACCTAAAATAATTTCTAACATGATCATAACCTTAAATTCATAAGTTAAATTCAAGGTAGACTTAAGAGTTAAGTTTTGAGAATTGTTTCGAACATTCTAAGAAAGTCTCTTTAAGTCATTTTGTGGAGTCTTTTACAACTTCTAGTAACTTGTTTTAACACTCGAGTATGTGAGAATGAGAGTGAGGAGAATGTATTCATGAGTCTATTTTTTCATCATGAGATCTTTCGTATCATGAACCATAACTCTTGAATTCATAATTCACATTCAAGAGAGAGTTAAGAGTAGAGTTCAAGAAAGCTTTTGAGTTCAATTGTGAATCCTTTGAGATCCATAATCGATTTGAGTAAATTTGAGAAAGTAAGTATGAGAATGAGAAGAGTTGTATCATGAGTTTCATAATGTTATGTAGACCTACGAGTCAAGTCGTTCATGCACATAGATTTCGCATGAACTCCAGAAGTTGAGTATCTATAAGAGGAGTAATATCTTCATGTCTTAAGTATTTAGTTTCTAACCTATTTGATATTACATTACTTATCATGGGACAATTACATGTTACCATGAAGTCCTTGAGTTGGGTTATTCATGTCCATATTTCCGCATGAACCCTATAATTCGAGCAGTCTTGAGATGAGAAGTATCTTTGAGTCATTGAGTTGAGTAATTCATGCTCATAATTCCGCATGAACTCTGAGTTGAGCATTCCTAAAATGAGTAGTATCATTCAAGATCTTGAGTTCCAAGTATTTGAGTTCTATCTATGGTTATTGAAAACCTTGCATTGAGTTGTTCATTTCCATAATTCGGCATAAACCATATTTTAAGAGGTCTTTTACAAACATTTTAACTTTGTTTTAAGACTTAAGTTTTGAGTTCAGTAAAGAGTAAAGTTGAAGTTCTTTTCTTCAAGAATTATATGGAGACTAAGTATTCCCAAAGAGATTTAAAATGTTTTCACATTTAAATAAGAACGGAAACTGAGATTTCCAAAGAGCCTTCGGGCTAGTTTTCAGAAAAGAGTAATCTCTTTCTAAATGAAGCAAGAGGAGAAACTTTGATTTACAAGATAGCCTTTAAGCTAAGTTTTTGAGCACTAATCTTAAATCATAGAAGAAGTATATTTTTAAACATAATGAGCTAATATCATGTAATATTTTTGGGAGTAGTATTGAGCACCGATGGGGAAGAGTTTATACAACTATCAGCCCCCTTAATCCATGTAGCCATCATGGATAGAAAAGGGTCATAATTTTTAGATGAATCCTATTCGCACAGACTAGTGGATCCACTTAGTAATTCAGGTCCTATATCTTTGGCCGGGTATAGGATGTGTTGGCACCGTGCGGAAGATTGTTGTATCATCACAATAGCTCTTATGTGATGGTTGTCGGTTAGAGAATCTCCCACAATAGTATTTGCATGGTTCCTCAAGGGGTTCTGCTTAGTATGAATGAGGGTGTGGGACTTCATTCATGCATTGCACAAGTAGACTTTGAGAGGGAGCATGGTATGTCTTTTATGATATTATGATTATGAGTTAACATCATGTTTTAAACAGTTTTCCTTTTTCTTTATGTTGGACTTGTTTTAAACTACTTTATAGTACAATGAGTTTAGTTATGTTGAGTTGAGTTGAGTTGAGCCAGGTAAGTTCTTTAGTTTCTTTCAGACTCTGTCAAGCTTATGTCATGCTTTAGAATTCCCCTTACATGCTCGTACATTCCACGTACTGAACCATTTGGCCTGTATCTTCTCATGATGTAGACACATGTATTCAGGATCATCAACAGGAGCTTCGCTGATTCATCCAGAAGTTTGAGTTAACTATGGTGAGCCTCATTATTTTCGAAGGATTTTATTTACTTTTTAGTTCAGTGAAGATGTCGTGGGTCTTGTCCCAACTTCCATCGTTATCAGTTAGAGGCTTCATAGATAGTCAGTATAGTGGAGAAGTCTGTATTATTCATTTATTTTATTAAATGTTTTAAAGACCTAAGTTGCCTATTTTATGGCAAGTTAAATATATTATTTTATTCTAAGTTGTTCATTTAAGTTGAAATTTTGAAAAGTTGAGTTTATTGAATTTATTCAGTTTTAAGCTTTTGCATGCTTAAGTTAGTCTTCCGCTTGTAGTCAGCCAGGATGAGGGTTTGCTTGGGGACCAAAAATGGTTCTTAAGTGCCGGCCACGTCTAGGGTCGTGACATCAGTATTACGGATGCCCGATGTCCCGATCTCTTCCTCAAAGACTGCATCAACTTCCTCTAAAAGGTCCCAAATTCCTTCCCCGACACTGTCATCTTTGACATAATCCAGCACTCGAAATGACTAGTACAAGTGAGGTATTATCCTGGCCAACGCCCTATCAACATTCTTGCTCATCACTTCTGCCTCATCATCTTCTGTAGGTACATATCCCAAACCAAAATTTGATCCTCTTATGGGAATTTGGATAGGCTCGACGATTCTTTGAAAATACTTCCCTAATCCAAAACCTAGTTATAAACCACTTCTGAGCATGACAGTGGCTATCATCTTATAAACATAATGTATAAGGGATTCTGGATCCTAGTCGTCACCGATGGCATTCACTAGCACCAATGTGTAGAAGTCACAACCTCTGAAGACCTCATTAACAATCATCATATACCCATTGGAGTGGCTTCCCTCACCTCCAATTCGTGGTCCATCCATATAAATTTCATTAGCTGATGGAGGGTAGAAGGCACAACTCCGGCCATATGGATCCACAGCCTCCCCAAGAGCAAGTTGTAACTAGTGTTGATATCTATTACTTGAAATTCAACACTAAACTCTGCGGGTCCTACTTGAATCCCCAAATTCACCGCTCTCAAGGTATCTCCCCCCTCCCTCCCCCGTTGAAATCCTTCCATTGACTTGGTTCTGGTGAACCTTTCACAAGTCAAAGTTTAACTATTTCAGAGTTTAGAGTGGACAAATATTAAGACCAGACCCGTCATCTTTCAAGACACGATTTATAATCTTGTCTCGACACTTAATAGTGACATGTAAAGCTTTATTGTGCATTATGCTTTTAAAGGGTAGCTCTTCATCACAAAAGCTGATGCGGTGCACCCGAACTACTTGGCATTATCATACCCGCAAGATTATCACCGTTTGTACCCACGGGTACATAGGTCTCGTCTATATCCTTCATCAGGGTTTGTTTGTACAATTGTGAACTCATCAATAAGGCCCACATAGAGATTTGAGCCAGTGTCTTCTCCTGGTGTTTCAAAATTGAATAGTCTTTCGGCTGCATCTTCTGCCAAAAATCTTTCACCTCTCCCTCGATGATTGGCCTTTTCAATTGGCCCTTCTTGTTCCATCCCCAGGCTAGTTCTTCCAAAGTGTAGCACCTATTGGATCTGGTCATGCCCTGGGTGGCAGCTGTTATGATCATAAACCTCTCTTGAGCAGGAATTTCCCTTGGCACCAAAGAAATAACTTTATCAAGTGTCATAATCATGAATTCCTTTCTCTTTCGAGCACAATGAGGCTAAAACCTTGTCAAGGTCATCAGGACCAGTCAGAACTATCACCTTTGCCATGCACCACTAATCATCCTCCGTCTCTATCATATTGATAGTTACGTCTCCATAGTTCAGTAGAGGGTTACTGTTGAGTTAGGTGTGGTGGTCTGGAGGGTGAACACTTTATGGTCGATCAAGTCCTGGATCTTGTGCTCTAAATTAATATAGTCTTCAGTATCATGCCCTACACTATTGGAATGATACACACACCTTTGATCGTCTTGGTAGAACCTGGAGTTAGTATTAACTGGCATTGGCTCAACCAGATGAATAATACCTGCCGCGGTTAATCGCTCAAACAACTTTGTCCAACTTTCAATGAAAGGAGTAAAATTTTGAGTAGGTTTCTTCTCAAAACGTAGACGAGGGAGATCATAACTACCTTGCTAAGGGGGAGGTTCTTGGCGATAATTTGGAGTATTTTGCCGGGAAGGTGCTTGAAACTTTGGATATGAAGGGGTTAGACAATTTGGTTGTGGAGCTAGGTAGTTCGATTGGGTATTTTGGTAATAAGGAGGTGGGGTTTGGTAGACGGGAGGGGTAACTTGGTAATTTGATTGGATGTTTGCACAATTAGGGGATGTGACTTGATATGTTGGGGGATCATTTCAGTATTGTGGAGGTGGGTTTGGTAAACTGGAGGCGGAGTTTGGTAAACGGGAGTTGCAGTTTGGAAACTCAGAAGGGTATTTTGGTAATTTGGAGGAGGGGTATTTTGAAGAAGAAGTTTGATACCTATTCTAGGCATAAGAAATTGGGTACGAATTCTGTGAAGTTTGTGAACGACCTTTGTATTGTGAAGATTTTCTGGAGTGTTTCTTTCTTTCAGACGCATAGGAAATAGAAGATACATCTTCCCTTTTCTTCTTCAATAATTAAGAAGCTCCAACCGAAGCAACAACATGGCAATCTTCTCGGTCCTTAACCTGTCTTTGATAGTCCCACCACCTTGACCATCTTTGAAAATTTTGCTTCAATGAGCAATATTATCCTATCATAGTATTCTGGTTCTTGAATACGTACAAACACTTCAATAAATTCCTTTTTTGACATAGGTGGTCGGACTCTGGCGTCCTTTTTCCTCAATCTATACGCATACTCGCGGTAGCTCTCAGTTGACTTCTATCTAATCTTCTCCAAAGAGTATCGATCAGGAATAATCTCTACATTGTAGGCAAATCGTCTGATGAAATCCTTGGTGAGTGCATTTCAATTGGACCATTGTTTCATTTCCTGGGAAGTAACCCATTCTAATACTTCCCTTCTTAAGCTTCAGCTAAAGAGCTGCATCAACAAAGATTCATTTTTACCAACTTATGCGATTGATCGCAATAGGCTCTTAGATGAGCCAGCGGATTACCAGTTCCACCGAAAGTATCAAACTTCGGCACCATGAACCTTTCCGGAAGGTCCAAATCTGGGTGGATGCATAAATCTTCATAATTCAATCCGGCAACTTCTAGAGTATAATGAAACTCCTTCATAGCTTTGCTGATCTCTTCCTTTATACTCTGCTTGGACAATTCTTCCTTAGCCCTCCCCTCTCTTTTATGTTCCTCATAATGATCAAGTTCGAAACAAATAGCATAAGGAAAGTAGGCTTTGGAGGCAAGGGTGGAGTGACGGGAGGATTTTGGGTATTTTGAGAGGCTTGGTATATCTTGGGGAATGTTTGAAAGTTTGTATTTTTGTTTTGAGGTTGGGGGAAAAGTCTGAGGATTGTTTTTATTCTGATTTTGAAGGGGAGGGAAGATTTAAGGGTTGGTACTTTGAGGAGGAGGTGCTGCTCGATAAGTAGCCAAGGCATGATTGGTATTTGGGGTAGTTAAATCGATGACAGAGGGATTTTGGATAGGGTTGGAGGGTGGGTTCTTGACATATTTTTCATTTGAAATCGAATGCATAAAGTAGAGTGAACGCCTTCCGTTGCCTTAAGTGTTGACAGTGAAAACTGGATTTGGAAAATCTTGCTTTCTTTGCATCTAAACCTTTAGATTGACAATATGTTGCATTAGTTGCATAATTAACTCATTCTGTTCAGCGATAGAGGGCAGAACCACAACTTTAGTCAGGCTAGTCTCTTCACAGTCATCACCCATTGTTGCTTTTCCTTTCAGTGAATTCCAACCAAGAAAGGAATTTTTGGGAGCTTTGGATCTTGTAAAATAAGGATGCTCAGCCAACTCATCAACACATAACAGTTGTAAGTACCTTTAAAAAAAACAACTCAAAGGCAAATTTGCTAGTTTCAGTTCATGACAACATGATGCAAAATATCACATCGAAAGCATATAAACACATAAGCATTGCTTTGTTTGAGGACATGCTAACTCACAAGTAACGGGGACTGATTTAAATAAGCAGGAATTTGCTCATTTGATTTCGAGACTAGTGAATCAGGAAGGTTGACTTGCATTGACCTAAGGTCTTCTTGATAAGTTTCTTGGAACCTATTGATTATACTTAATATTACCTTGTAGAATGAAGGGGAAAAGGAAATTTAAAAATGATAGGGGTTGGGCCTTGAAAGGCTGGTACATATCTCACGAAGCAGAAATCAGGCCCAACGTAGTTCGAGTACAAAAATGATTTTAATTTTTTCATTCATTCATGACTTGATTACAACAAAATTGAAAACATACGATAAAAACTCATAAAACATAAATTGTTCCTTTCTCAAGGCTTCTTCTTCCAAGAAGCTAAAGTTCTCATTTGTCCACTCTTTCAATGATAATGAGGGGGATACTTGACTTGGATCCTTCCTTTGTTGATCAGTGAGTTCACATCATAACGGAATATGAGAAACTTTTCAATGTTATGATCCTCAGTGCGATGATAAGGGCAGGTTTCAATGATTTCACTTCCAAAGGAAGAGGCCACTCTTACATTCTTTTTAGTAAGGGTTAAGATCACGCCTCGAACCAACTTAAGCTAGATACCCAAAAGCTGTAAAGTTGTGACGGTGAAATAAAGTATGCTCTGTGACCAGCATACCAGTCTCTAGTTTGATCACATGTAAGGATAGTGTGTGGACCCCCACATATAGCTAATTCTCTTGCTACTGATTAGGTCGTGGATTACAGTCCTCAGCTTCACACATTTATCTATGGTGTGCCCTTTTTGGTCTTGATGGGATGCAGGATGCCTACGGGCTGAAGAGTCATAAATGAGAGCATATGAAATGACTTCGGCCCCCACTATAGTTTTGACAGTACGCTTGGAGGGTGATCTTTTCATCCCATTATTTCAATCTTCCTAAGAAAAGTGTCGTATTATCAACTTCATTTTTGGGTTCTCCCTCAGCAATTTCAGGCTTAATGTGTTCAGGGACAATGGAATTAACCTCTTTTATGGGAAAGGATATTTTTCACGTAACTTTCGAATCTCAAGCGATGTATCTTATTTCTTCTTCAAAGTCATTGTTATCTCTTCGTCGACCATAGCCATTCTCGTCTTTCTGGTCTCAATTTTTATGTCCATTGCAACGCTTTTGGCCAATGTGACTGCAGTGGCAAAGTCTACTTCCATAGTCTTTCTCTGGACCTCTCAAATCTCTTGATTGATTCGGTGCAACTTCAACATCAATTCTTCTTCAATCAGCTCAACCTTAACATCTTGGTCTCTTTCCATCTTAGCAACAAATTCAACCGTTCCTGAGATTATAGAGTAAGGTTTTTGGATTTGCTAATGGAATTCAGTTTTGAATGAGAAACTCAAGACTCGAATAATATTTTGGTCGAACATTGGATAGTGACTTGCTTTTTGTTTTTGTGGAGATTTTTCAATTTTTTTTTTGAAAAGGGGTGGCTAGAACGTCCTCATTCAAAGCAACATATTCACATAAATAGTTAAAACACGCAAACAAATACCTCAAACTAAACAAATATGTAACCCTTTTGTGCTAAGTGTAGGCCTAGCGAATTGAAAGATGTGTATGTCGTTTTAAGCCAATTCATTATCCCCAAAATATTTCATTGATAGCATTCAAAAATGTTTAACAAACATCAAAATGGAAAAATAAGTTTAGGAAGGTAAATAACAAAACGAAGTACAAATAAAAGCAATCCCACGTAGTGGATGATAATAAACTTCAAACTGCTTCTGATCTTTCATCAAGTCTGGTTCTCTTGGAGATGTTGACTTCTTCCCATATGGAATATTTGTTTGCCCACAAATGATCTCTTACTAGCTGAACCCCTTCTTCATACCCGACCCTCTCTATGGATTGGATTTGAGCTCCATGCTATCATCTAACTCAGACATGCACTGTTTTGCTTTCCATAGCTCTTGCTTCAATTGGGCTATGACTTTGGCATTCTCTGAATGCCGGCATTGATGATTTAACTCATTTTTCACATACTTCTCTTGAAGTCGGTGGATTCGAACTTGATGTTGAGCACCCACATCTTCAACATGATGAGGGACATTTGGACCACGTTCGATGGTTCCGACAAGGTTTTTCTTCAACTATTCTTTGTACTCCTCGGAACATTCAGGTTGAAATCTTTTTGGCACCGACTCACCCAACACCCTTCTAGTCTTCCATATTCGAAGTATCTTTCCAGAAAAAGTGACTTGGCCATTTTCATGATCTGTTGCAAATTTTCTCATGTCTACAGTTTGGGGAAGCTCATGTTTTCCTCCTAGTTGCCTAAGGACTTGAGCGGTAGCTTGTCACGACCCAAGCCTAGGGCTTAGACGTGACATGGCGAATGGGGAACCCGAAGGAACCCCAAACAAGCCTCTCAAACTTGTCATCACACTTCATCGGTCGCGGAAGTATATTCAACATTAAATAACGGGAAATAGGGACTAAGGGCAACCATTTCAAAATAACATCATAGAATAAGAGTCAAGCTCATTTACAAAATACTTGTCCAACGTACACCTCTACATACATAGATAGGACGGGGGCCATGACATATTACCGCTCTCCCTCATTGTCAAAATACAATGGCAAGCTAAAGTCTCAAAATATAAGAGTAAGAAACATAACGTAGCCCTCGAATCATTGAGGACTCACCAACAATCTCGGATAAGCACCGTACTAGCCACGTGAATGGAGAGAAGGATCAAGATTAGCTCCGGTCCCTACATGGTGACATCATGTAGGCAAAATATGCGTTAGTACTTTGGAATGTACTAAGTATGCGGGTGCAATGCAACAATAGACAAGGACGCAATCGAAATGCAAGAGATAGTTCCATAGGCATAATAGATGATAATATGAGGATGCATTATCAAAGTGAAGTCAAAACATGTTTAAGTAAAACTATACTAATAGTAGATATCATATGTGTGTGCATAATCCGACCAATCTGTAACCCCAACTTAGGATGGGGGGTGCGGTTCACACCCCGACACCCTGGTGGCAAGGTATAAACCCCTCACATGGTTGATGTTGGTCACACCCCAAGCATCCTAGGTGGCGAGATATAAACCTCTCATATGGTTGATGTTGGTCACACCCCAAACATCCTAGGTGGCGAGATATAAACCTCTCACATGGTTGATGTTGGTCACACCCCAAACATCCTAGGTGGCGAGATATAAACCTCTCACATGGTTGATGTTGGTCACACCCCAAACATCCTAGGTTGCGAGATATAAACCTCTCACATGGTTGATGTTGGTCACACCCCAAACATCCTAGGTGGTGAGATATAAACCTCTCACATGGTTGTCCTGGTTCTTTTCCCCGGACCGGGCATGGTCATGCAACACTTTATATAGGAAATTCACCTTAGGCTCTAATGCAATCTCATGTATGGAATGAACATATACATAAGCTTAGTTTGTCATCAACACATTTCGCAATGCCATACATCTCATAACTCAAGCCCTAAAGCATCAATTCATCAATTCTCCATAATTGGACATTTTGTCAAACACCTTGAAGGCATGTAATGGGATCAAAGAGCATGGAAAATAGGGTAGTAATTATGCAGCCAAACCAGTGAACAACTTACAACAACACATTTTAACACCCACAAGACCACATGAAAAATCTCCACATCCATTCCGAATTTAGATTCAAGTTCTAGAGTCACAACATGCTCAAAACAATCACTCTTCATGTTTAAAATTCACTTGTGCAGGAAATTTATACAAGGAACAAGACTAATTTATGAATCAGTAATTAAACTATGAATTAAACCATGAATTAGTGAGTAGAATAGAGACTAGGCACTATGGGTGGAAGGACCCATGAGTTCAACACCACATACCTTGAGTTTTTATGAAGGCCTTGAGAGTGTCTTCAATGGAAGCTTGGAACTTGGGAGCAAGAGTCTCTTCAATCTTGATGAAGGTTTTGGATTAGGGTTCTTGAGAGAACTTTGAGAGAAAATGTGTCTAAGTATGGGAGAGGTGTTTTGGGAAATGTTTTAGAGATGGGAATTGAGTTAATGTTATATAGGAAATAACATATGCCCTTTGGAAAAAAATGGAACAAACACTTAGAAAAAAAAAGTGAGGCGGGTGAACAGTAACTTTGGTTACTGGAAATTGCATTTTCTGCCCGGATAAGTTTTACGAAAATGGGAATAACTTCTTCGTCCGAACTCCGAATGAGGTAAAACGAAGTGCGTTGGGTAGCTAACTCAAAGGGCTTTCCATGGATATATTATGTCCACCAAAATTATTTGTGTGCTAGGAGATATGACCCTCCAAAGTAGGCCCTCAAAAAAGGCTGCACTTGGAAGTTTCGGATTTCGATACGGTTGCTCTAAAATTTGGGTGAGACCCATTTCCCACTCAATTTGACCCCCTAAACAAGAATATGAAGTCGGATTTTCAAAAAATGAAACGGATTCTTAGATATAGCTAAAACAAGTTTCCGGTAACTTTCGAAGCACATTTTTAGGAACTTTTTGGGTCGTTTCAATATCTCCCCCTTGGGAACATTCATCCTCGAATGTGGAAGAGACGTACAAGGCAAGACTTAGTAAGAACATATCAGCTCCAACATGAATGCAAAAATTTTATTTAAACATCAGTTCAAGATTTCAAAACTTAGTGTAAAGCATCCATAACTCATCAATTTAAACATATATGCACATGAATGATTTAGGGGCTGAAATGTAAGACTTAATGGAGTACAAAGGACTTGATTTAATACCTTAGCCTTGAGTGGAGTTGAATAAATAAGGATAACGTCTTTGCATGTCCGCTTCGGCCTCCCAAGTAGCACTCTCCACTTGTTGATTTCTCCAAAGCACCTTAACGGAGGCCACTTCTTTGTTCCTCAACCTCTTAACTTGTCTATCTAAGATCTGAACCGGGACTTCTTCATACGTCAAATTATCTTCTACAACACCCACAACCTTAAGAGGTACAATAGCGTTAGGATCACCAACACATTTCCTCAATATCGATACATGGAATACCGGATGAACTAATTCCATCTCCTTGGGTAACCCCAACTCATAGGCTACTTTACCAACCCTTCTTATTACCTCGTAAGGACCGACATACCTAGGACTTAACTTCCCCTTCTTACCAAAATGAACCACACCTTTCATTGGAGAAACTTTCAAATAAACCCAATCACCCACTTTGAATTCAAGATCCCTTCTCCTCACATCGGCATAAGACTTTTGACGACTTTGGGCTGTTTTCAACCTCTCCCTAATCATCCTTACCTTCTCAAGAGCATCCATGACCAGATCCGGACCCAACAAGGCCACCTCTCCAACTTCAAACCACCCAACCGGTGACCTACACCGTCTACCATAAAGTGCCTCAAAAGGAGCCATACCGATACTAGAATGATAACTATTGTTGTATGCAAACTCAATCAAAGGAAGATGATCATCCCAACTACCTTTCAACTCCAAGACACAAGCTCTAAGCATATCCTCCAAGGTTTGAATTGTTCTTTCGGCCTGGCCATCCGTTTGAGGGTGGAAGGCCGTGCTAAGCTTTACCTTTGTACCAAGACCCCTTTGGAAAGATTTCCAAAAGTGAGAAGTGAATTGGGCACCACGATCCGAGATGATAGACAAGGGAATCCCATGCAACCTTACCAATTCATGAATGTACAACTTAGCATACTCTTCAACCCCGTAAGTAGTTTTAACCGGTAGGAAATGAGCCGACTTTGTCATCCGATCAACCACCACCCAAACCGAATCAAAACCTCTTCTAGTCTTAGGCAAGCCCACTACAAAATCCATGTTGATTTCTTCCCACTTCCAAGTAGGTATCTCAATGTCTTGAGTTAGGCCACCCGGCCTTTGATGTTCGGGCTTGACTTGTTGACAACTATGGCAACCCGAAACAAATTTTGCAATGTCCTTCTTCATATCGCCCCACCAATACACATCCCTCAAGTCTCTATACATCTTTGTTGACCCCGGATGAATAGAATAATAAGAATTATGAGCCTCATCAAGGATTCTTTCCCTCACACCATCCACACAAGGAACACATAATCTACCTTGGTACCTAAGGGCACCATCTCCCCCTTCGGAGAAAACCTCCACCTTACCACTACTCACCGAAGCCTTTAATTCCACCAAAGAAGGATCAAGATCTTGCTTGGCTATCACCTCATCAACCAAGGAAGACCTTGAACCATCAACAACAACTACTCCTCCACTATCCACCCCTTCTAACCTAACTCCCAATTTGGCCAACCGATGGACCTCCTTAGCCAACTCTTTACTACCTTCCTCCACATGAGCCAAGCTACCCATGGACACTCTACTCAATGCATCCGCTACCACATTAGCTTTCTCCGGATGATAGTGAACACTCATATCATAATCCTTAAGGAATTCTAACCACCTTCTTTGTCTCAAGTTAAGATTTTTTTGCGTGAACACATATTGGAGACTCTTATGGTCGGTGAAGATATCAACATGCACCCCATACAAATAGTGACGCCAAACTTCAAAGCAAAAACCACGGCGGCCAATTCAAGATCATGGGTTGGGTAATTCTTTTCATGAACCTTAAGTTGCCTAGAAGCATAGACTATAACATTACCACTTTGCATCAACACACAACCCAAACCAATACGGGAAGCATCACAATAAACAACAAAACCTTCTAACCCATCCGGAAGTGATAAAATAGGAGCGGACACAAGCCTTTCTTTCAAAGTTTGGAAGCTTTCCTCACACTCATCCGACCACACAAATTTAGCCTTCTTTTGAGTCAACTTAGTCATAGGAGAAGCAAGAGAAGAAAATCCTTCCACAAATCTCCTATAATAACCCGCTAAACCCAAGAAACTCCTTATATCCGACGGGGTCAAAGGTCTAGGCCAATTCCTAATAACATCGTTCTTCTTAGGATCCACCTTAATACCATCCCCGACACTACATGGCCTAAGAAAGCAACTTCCTTCAACCAAAACTCACACTTTTCATATTTAGCGTACAACTTCTCTTCCCTCAATCTTTGGAGTACAACCCTCAAGTGACCCATGTGCTCTTCCTCACCCGGAAAATAGATCAAGATGTCATCTATAAACACCACCACAAAAGAATCAAGGTAGGGTTTGAAGACCCTATTCATCAAATCCATAAAGATAGCCGGCGCATTAGTCAACCCAAAAGACATCACCACAAACTCATAGTGCCCATACCTAGTACGAAAGGCCGTCTTAGGAATATCACACTCTCTCACCTTCACTTGATGATACCCGGACCGAAGATCAATCTTAGAGAAGTGACTAGCCCTATGCAATTGGTCAAATAAATCGTCAATCCTTGGAAGAGGATACCTATTCTTGACGGTGACCCTATTAAGTTGTCGATAATCAATACACATTCAAAGCAAGCACCCGAACCCTTCATGCAAGGACCACCATGCTTCCTCCCACACTTAGGGCATACATCCATAAAATCCACTTCACCTCCCCCTTGAGGTCTAGGAACATTGATAGCAAATCCCCGGTTTACATGAGGGTTTCCTCGGCCTTGATGAAATCTAGCACCCTTAGGGAACCTATTCTCCAATCGGGCCCTCTTGGCCTCGTGCCCCCTTCTCTTTTTCAATTTCTCCTCCTCTATTTGCTCGGTATAAGTTATCAACCGAGACAAGTCCATATCTCCAATGAGCATAGTAGACCGACACTCCTCACTAACCAAGTCGGATACACCCATCACAAATTTGTTCATCCTCGACCTAGAGTCGGCCACCAAGTGAGGTGCATACTTGGAGAGTTGGACAAATTTGAGGGCATACTCCCTCACCTTCATAGCTCCTTGCTTCAAGTTCATGAACTCCACCAACTTTGCCTCCCTAAGCTCAAGAGGGAAGAACCTATTAAGGAAAGCAAGTTTAAACTCCTCCCACAACACCACATAGCCATTACCTTTCTCACCCTTCCATTGATCAAACCAAATTTGAGCAACCCCCTTGAGTTGGTAGGCCGCCAACTCCGCCTTCTCACAAGCACCAACACCCATAATAGTCAAGATTTTGCATACCTCATCGATGAACTCTTGCGGGTCCTCATCCATCTTTGAACCATGGAAGACCGGAGGGTTCATCCTCATGAAATCTCTCACCCTTTCCCCCGGGGTGGTAGCTCGAGGAGCTTGGGCTCCTTGTTGCACTTGGTTAGATACCACTTGTGCAAGCATGGTGATTGCATCATGGAGCTCACCATTGGTGGGTGGCTCTTCCGGTTATTGGGCCCGTCTTCCCCTCATGTTTGGCATGATGATCTAGCAATCTAAAGAACAAGCGTTAGGGAGGAATCACCTTATTACACTCTAAGCACGACATAGAACATAAAGAAGGGAAACCTTTCTTAAAATGTTTTGTAGCCTCCTAATCATAGTTGTAGCGCGCTTCACAACCATGATTAGGACTCTACTCAACGCGGTGTGTTGGACTCCAAGGATTTAACAACCTAGTGCTCTGATACCAAGCTTGTCACGACCCAAGCCTAGGGCTTAGACGTGATATGGCGAATGGGGAACCCGAAGGAACCCCAAACAAGCCTCTCAAACTTTTCATCACACTTCATCGGTCGCGGAAGTATATTCAACATTAAATAACGAGAAATAGGGACTAAGGGCAACCATTTCAAAATAACATCATAGAATAAGAGTCAAACTCATTTACAAAATACTTGTCCAACGTACACCTCTATACACATAGATAGGACGGGGGCCATGACATATTACCGGCTCCCCTCATAGTCAAAATACAATGGCAAGCTAAAGTCTCAAAATATAAGAGTAAGAAACATAACGTAGCCCTCGAATCATTGAGGACTCACCAACAATCTCGGATAAGCACCGTACTAGCCACGTGAATGGAGAGAAGGATCAAGATTAGCTCCGGTCCCTACATGGTGACATCATGTAGGCAAAATATGCGTTAGTACTTTGGAATGTACTAAGTATGCGGGTGCAATGCAACAATAGACAAGGACGCAATCGAAATGCAAGAGATGGTTCCATAGGCATAATAGATGATAATATGAGGATGCATTATCAAAGTGAAGTCAAAACATGTTTAAGTAAAACTATACTAATAGTAGATATCATATGTGTGTGCATAATCCGACCAATCTGTAACCCCAACTTAGGATGGGGATGCCGTTCACACCCGGACACCCTGGTGGCAAGGTATAAACCCCTCACATGGTTGATGTTGGTCACACCCCAAGCATCCTAGGTGGCGAGATATAAACCTCTCATATGGTTGATGTTGGTCACACCCCAAGCATCCTAGGTGGCGAGATATAAACCTCTCACATGGTTGATGTTGGTCACACCCCAAACATCCTAGGTGGCGAGATATAAACCTCTCACATGGTTGATGTTGGTCACACCCCAAACATCCTAGGTTGCGAGATATAAACCTCTCACATGGTTGATGTTGGTCACACCCCAAACATCCTAGGTGGTGAGATATAAACCTCTCACATGGTTGTCCGGTTCTTTTCCCCCCGGACCGGGCATGGTCATGCAACACTTTATATAGGAAATTCACCTTAGGCTCTAATGCAATCTCATGTATGGAATGAACATATACATAAGCTTAGTTTGTCATCAACACATTTCTGGAATGCCATACATCTCATAACTCAAGCCCTAAAGCATCAATTCATCAATTCTCCATAATTGGACATTTTGTCAAACACCTTGAAGGCATGTAATGGGATCAAAGAGCATGGAAAATAGGGTAGTAATTATGCAGCCAAACCAGTGAACAACTTACAACAACACATTTTAACACCCACAAGACCACATGAAAAATCTCCACATCCATTCCGAATTTAGATTCAAGTTCTAGAGTCACAACATGCTCAAAACAATCACTCTTCATGTTTAAAATTCACTTGTGCAGGAAATTTATACAAGGAACAAGACTAATTTATGAACCAGAATTAAACTATGAATTAAACCATGAATTAGTGAGTAGAATAGAGACTAGGCACTATGGGTGGAAGGACCCATGAGTTCAACACCACATACCTTGAGTTTTTATGAAGGCCTTGAGAGTGTCTTCAATGGAAGCTTGGAACTTGGGAGCAAGAGTCTCTTCAATCTTGATGAAGGTTTTGGATTAGGGTTCTTGAGAGAACTTTGAGAGAAAATGTGTCTAAGTATGGGAGAGGTGTTTTGGGAAATGTTTTAGAGATGGGAATTGAGTTAATGTTATATAGGAAATAACATATGCCCTTTGGAAAAAAATGGAACAAACACTTAGAAAAAAAAAAAGTGAGCCGGGTGAACAGTAACTTTGGTTACTGGAAATTGCATTTTCTGCCCGGATAGGTTTTACGAAAATGGGAATAACTTCTTCGTCTGAACTCCGAATGAGGTAAAACGAAGTGCGTTGGGTAGATAACTCAAAGGGCTTTCCATGGATATATTATGTCCACCAAAATTATTTGTGTGCTAGGAGATATGACCCTCCAAAGTAGACCCTCGAAAAAGGCTGCACTTGGAAGTTTCGGATTTCGATACGGTTGCTCTAAAATTTGGGTGAGACCCATTTCCCACTCAATTTGACCCCCTAAACAAGAATATGAAGTCGGATTTTCAAAAAACGAAACGAATTCTTAGATATAGCTAAAACAAGTTTCCGGTAACTTTCGAAGCACATTTTTAGGAACTTTTTTGGTCGTTTCAAGCATAAACTCGAGTCGCTCTCAATCTGAAAGATATCAAGAAAGGGACCCCTTCACCTCGAGTCACGATTTGTTTTGTTACCACCAGACTTTCAATTGACCATTGTACATTTTCTTGTCTTAATCTATGAAACCTTGGATACCACAATTCTTGACCTCCATTTTTATGAAAATGATTAAGGTATATCGACCAACTGTGAGATTCAATTTTGTTTGGCCATGTCTTGGGATCTGATTCTTGTGGATCATAGGCTTTGAGAAAGTATCTCATCATCCACCACTAAAGTATCAGGTTGCATCCTTGAAAGAAACGTTCACCGCTTTGACATTTATCTAAAGTTTGTAAATGTTGGCAAGAATCATGGGTGCCAAAATGTAGTACTTGATTGCTGACCCATACCTTACTCCATTAAAAATGGCATGAGTGACCATTACTACACTCGAATGGACAGTGTAGTTTGGGCCTTGAGGGATTACCATAGTCCCATGTAAGCATATCGCAAAAGCCAAAGGGCGTTCTTTCTTCCAAGTTTGCTCCAAAATAAATTATTTTTTAAACTTTTATAAAGCTCTTGAACATCTAAATTGATGATAAGTCTTCCGAAGTGGAATGTTTGGTCTGGGAAGCCTGTCCATCCATTCAGCTTTGACAAGTGAAAGTTCTTTTTTGATTTTGTCAAAGTCCCATATTTGAGGTAGAAAGAGATCAATATCAGGCTGATGTTTCCTTTTGTTGCACATGCCTACACTCTCATAACTGGCAAGAACTTCTTTGATTGTTGTAGACATTTCTACTTCCCTAAAATGGAATACCATGATTTTACTATCCCAAAATTGCACCATCGTTTTGATTAAATCGGGCCAAACCTCCATTTCCATTAGTGACGAGAGATAGCCTATGTGTCTATGGACCTCTTTCTTGTCTTCGCTATTCATAACCTTCCACCACACTTGGAGGTAAGGATGAGGTAGAGTCACTATTCGTGTCCTCAAAGGCTTGTACACTGGATCCATCATACAAAAAAGAAAAGAAAAAGGTAAGTCACCTCACCACCAAAGGTAAGTCACCCCACCCCCAACAGTTAGTAGATTTGTTTTAAATTCCCCAATGATTTGAATGTTGGACTATTTTTTATTAATTGATGATTTGTTTTGCTTATATATGTTTTACTTGTTTAAGTTGCTATATTAATTGTCATTATTGCAGTCATGGCATATTTCATCACAACGACACAAATAATGTATATTAAAGAACAGTTTTGCGAAACCGTAGTCGGTCTTTTTTATACTTAACCCTTGTTTGGAATGAACGGAAATTTATTGGTTCGTTGTACGTCCAATGGTTGTCGTAAGTTCCAGCCTAAGTTCTCCGCTTGGGTTCCCGGTCTCTCAGAAGCCACTCTTAGTCAACTATCGTAAAGTGAAACCAAATCCCTCAATTTAGTGCATTTAAACTAAGAGGACCCAACACCTAAGGCGTGTTGTGTTTATTTGGCCCAATGGTCAATAAAAGACAATCATGCTTAGTTGTATAATTGAAGAATGTATATGTCTTTTTAAAACAAATCTACTATCGATTGGGGGTGGGCTGACTTAGCGGTAGGGTGACTTACCTTTTTCATTTCTTTTTGTACAATTGATCTAGTGTACAAGCCTTTAAGGACCCGAATAGTGACTCTACCTCATCCTTACCTCCAAGTGTGGTGGAATTTTATGAATAGCGAAGACAAGAAAGAGGTCCAAAGGCACATAGACTATCTTTCGTTACTAATGGAAATGGAGGCTTGGCCCGATTTGATCGAAATGATGGTGCAATTTTGGGATAGTAAAATCATGGTATTCCATTTTGGAAAAGTAGAAATGACTAACTATCGAAGAAGTTCTTTCCAGTTATGAGAGTGTAGGCATGTGCAACAAAAGGAAATATCAACCTGCTATTGAACTCCTTCTACCTTAAATATGGGACCTTGATAGAATCAAAAAAGAACTTTAACTTGTCAAAGCCGAATGGATGGACAAGCTTCCCTTGAACAACCATTCGACTTTGGAAGATTTATCATCGATTTGGATGTGCAAGAGCTTTCAAAAAGTTTAAAGAATAATTTGTTTCGGAGGAAACTTGGAAGAAAGCATGTCCTTTGGCTTTTGCGATATGCTTATTTGGGACTATGGTATTCCCTAAAAGGCCCGAAGTAGACTATCCATCCAAGTGTAGTAATGCTCACTCATTTTTAATGGAGTAAGCTATGGGTCGGCAATCAATTACTACACTTTGGAGCCCATGATTCTTGCCGACATTTACAGAGATTTAGATAAATATCAAAGCGGTGGAAGTTTCTTTCAACAATGCAACCTGAAATTTTAGTGGTGGATGATGAGACACTTGCTCAAAGCCTATGATCCACAAGAAACAGATACCAAGACACGACCAAACAAACTTGAATCTCACAATTGGTGGATATACCTGAATCATTTATGTAGAAATGGGGGTCAAGATTTTTGGTATCCAAGACTTTAGGGATTAAGAGAAGGAAATGTGCAATGGTCAATCGAAAGTCTGGTGGTAGTAAAACAAATCATGACTCGAGGTGAAGGGGTTCCTTTCTTGATATTTGCCGGATTGAGAGGGACTCGACCTTATGTTCCTGGTCGAGTCCTTAGGCAACTAGGAGGAAAACCAGAGCTTCCCTAAACTGCAGACATAAAATTTTTTGAAACAGATCATGAAAATGGCCAAGTCGCTTTTTTCGCAAAGATACTTCGAATATGGAAGACTAGAAGGGTATTGGCTGAGTCGATGCCAAAAAGATTTTAACCTGAATGTTCTAAGGATTACAAAGAATGGTTGAAGAAAAACCCCACCGAAACCTTCGAGCCAGGTCCAAATGTCCCTCATCATGTTGAAGATGTTAGTGCTAAATATCAAGTTCAACGCCACCGACTTCAAGAAAAAGTATGTAAAATTAGTTGCATCATCAACGCCGGCCAAAGAACGCCAAAGTCATAGTCCAGCTGAAACAATAAATACAAAAAGTAAGACAATGTATGTCTGAGTTAAATAATAGCATGGAACTACATATCTAGTCCATAGAGAGGGTCAGGTATGAAGAAGGGGTTCGTCTAGCAAGAGATCATTTGTGGAAAACAGATATTCCATATGGGAAGAAGTGAACATCACGAGGAGAACCAGACTTGATGAATGATCAGAAGCAGTTTGAAGTTTATTAACATCCACTGCATGGGATTGCTTTTATTTGTACTTCGTTTTGTTATTTACTTTCCTGAACTAATTTCCCTATTTTGATGTTTGTTAAACATTTTTGAATGTTATCAATGAAATAATTTAGGGATAATGAATTGGTTTAAAAAGAAATACACATCCTTCAATTTGCTAGTCCTACCCACTACATAAAAGGGTCACATATATGTTTAGGATGCGATATTTGTTTGCCTATTTGCGTGTTTTAAACTGTTTATGTGAATATGTTTCTTTGAATGATGATGTTCTATCCCACCCCTTTCCAAAAATTTGCTGAAAGATCTCCACAAAAACAAAAAGCAAGTCACTTCCCAATGTTCGACCAAAATATTCTTTGAGTCTTGTGTTTCTCCATAAAAACTGAATTCCATTACCAAATCCTAAAACCTTACTCTATCATCTCACGAAAGGTTGAATTTGCGGCTAAGATGGAAAGAGACCAAGATGTTGAAGTTGAGCTAACTAAAGAAGAATTGATGTTGAAGTTGCACCAAATCAATCAAGAGATTCGAGAGGTCGAGATAAAGACTATGGAAGTAGAATTCATCACTGCAGTTGCATTGGCCAAAAGTGTTGCAATGGACATAGAAATTGAGACCAGAAAGAAGAGATTGACTATGGTCGATGAAGTGATAGCCATGACTTTGAAGAAGAAAGAAGACAAAATGCTTGAGATTCGAAAGTTACGTGAAAAATATCCTTTCCTCGTAAGAGAGGTTAATGCCACTATCCCAGAAGACATTAAACCTGAAATTACTGAGGGAGAACCCAAAAATGAAGCTATTATACGACCTTTTTCTTAGGACGATTGAAAGAAGGGGATGAAAAGATCTCCCTCAAAGCATACTATCAAAACTATAGCGTGGGTGTCAAAGTCATTTCATGTGCTCTCATTTATGAGACTCTTCAGGCCGTAGGCATCCTGCATCCCATCGAGGAGCTCACTTCCAAGGTTGAACCTGAAGACGCAAATAAGAAATATGCCTATCATGAAGACAAAAAAGGGCACACCACAAATGAATGTGTGGAACTGAGGACTGTAATCCACAACCTGATCAGTAGTGAGAGAATTAGCTATATGTGGGGTCCCCACACTATCCTTACATGTGAACAACCAGGGCCTGGTATGCCAGTCACCGAGCATACTTTATTTTGCCGTCATAACTTTACAACTTTTGAGGATTCACGTTTGAGTATCTACCTTAAGTTGGTTCGAGACGGGATCTTGACCCCTACTAAAAAGCAAGGAAGAGTGGCCTCTGCCCTTGATAGTGAAATCATTGAAACCTGCCCTTATTATGGCACTAGGAATCACAACATTGAAAAGTGTCTCGTATTATGTTATGATGTGGAGTCACTGATCATCAAAGAAAGAATCCATGTCAAGTATCCCCCTTGTTATTGTTGAAAGAGTGGACAAAGGAGAACTTTAGCTTCTCAGAAGAAGAAGCCTTGAGAAAGCCACAATTTATGTTTTAAGAGTTTTTATCGTATGTTTTCAGTTTCATTGTAATCAAGTCATGAATGAGTAAAAAATCAAAATCATCTTTCTACTCGAACTATGTAAGGCCAGATTTCTCCTTCGTGAGATACGTAGGTAGCCTTTCAAGGCCCGACCCCTATCTTTTTAAATTTTCCTTTTCCCTTCATTCTACAAGGAAATATTGAGTACAATAAACACGTGCCAAGGCTCAACGTAAATCAACCTTCTTGATTCACTAGTCTCGAAATCAAATGAGCAAATTCCTACTTATTTAAATCAGTCCTCGTTACTCATGGGTTAGCACGACCTCAAATAAAACAACTCTCTTGTGTTTATATGCTTTTTATGTGATATTGTGCATCATGTTGTCATGAACTAAAACTAATAGATTTGCCTTTGAGTTGTTTTTGTTTTTACAGGTACTTAGAACTGATTTGTGTTGATAAGCTGGCCGAGCATCCTTATTTTACAAGATCCAAGATCCCAAAGATTCCTTCCCTAGATGGAATTCACTAAAGAAAAAGCAACAATGGGTGATAACTGCAAAGAGATTGGCCTGAAGTTGTTGTGGTTCAGTCCTCTACCGCTGAACATAACGAGTTAATCAAGCAACTAATGCAATAGATTACCGATCTAAATATTTAGATGCATAGAAAGTAAGATTTGCCAAAACCAATTTTTGTTGTCAACACTCCGGGCGACAAAAGGCCTTCACTCTACTTTCTGCCATCGAATTCAAATGCAGAACATGTCCAAAACCCAACCTCCAACCCTGTCCAAAATCCTTCCATCATCAATTTAACTACCGCAAATCCTCATCGCGTCTCTGCTTCTTATCAAGCACCACCTCCTCTTCAAAGTACCAACCCTCAAACCTTCCATCCCCCTCAAAACCAGAATATAAACAATCCTCAAACTTTCCCCCATCCTCAAAACCAAAATATCAACCCTCAAGCATTCCCCCTGTTTTACAAAGCCCCTCAAAATACCCAAAATCTTCCTGTCGCTCCACCCTTGCCTCCAAAACCTACTTTCTTAATCCCGATACAAAATGAACCTTATGATAATTAATATGAACTTGACAATTACGAGGAACATGAAAGAGAGTGGAGGGCTAAGGAAGAATAGTCCGAGCAAAGTATAAAGGAAGAGATCAACAAAGTTATGAAAGAGTTTCTCGGATTGAATTATGAAGATTTATGCATCCACCCAGACTTAGACATTTCAAAAGGGTTCAAGGTGCCGAAGTTCAATACTTTCGATGGAACTCGTAATTCGCTAGCTTATTTGAGATCCTATTTTGATCATTCGTTGAAGTTGGTAGAAATGAAGCTTTGTTGATGTGGCTCTTTAGCCGAAGCTTAAGTGGGGAAGCATTGTAATGGTTTATTTTCGAGAAAATAAAACAATGGTCTAATTGAAAAGCACTCGCTAAGGATTTTATCAAACTATTTGCATACAATGTAGAAATCGTTACTGACTGATACTCTTTGGAGAAGATTAGATAGAAGTCAACTGAGAGTTACCGTAAGTATGCATATAGATGGAGGAAAGAGGCCTCCAGAGTCTGACTGCCTATGTCGGAAAAGGAATTTATTGAAGTGTTTGTGCATATTTAAGAACCATAATACTATGACTGGATAATGTTGCTCATTGGAGTAAAATTTGCAGAGATAGTCAAAGTGGGTGAGACTATCGAATTCGGGTTAAGGAGCGGGAAGTTTGGCCATGTTGGTGCTTCGGTCGGATCTTCTAGATTATTGAAGAAGAAGAGGGAAGATGTATCTTCTATTTCCTATGCGTCTGAGGGAAAGAAACACTCCGAAAATTCTTCACAATAAAAAGGTCGTTCTCAAACTTCACAAAATTCGTACCCGATTTCTTATACCTAGAATGGTTATCAACCCCTCCTCCAAATTATCAAAATACCCTTCCTCCAAATTACCAAAATACCCCTCCGAGTGTCTAAACAACACGTCCCATTTACCAAACTCTGCCTCTAGTTTACTAAACTCCACCTCCACAATACCAAAATGCTCCCCTGAAATATCAAGTTCCATCCCCTAATTGTGCAAATGTCCAATCAAATTACCAATCTCCCTTCTCGTCTACCAAATTCCACCTCCATATTACGAAAATACCCAATCAAACTACCAAGCTCCACAACCAAATTATCCAACCCCTTCATACCCAAAGTTTTGAGCACCTCCTCAACAAAATACTCCAAATTATTGCCAAGTGTCTCCCCCACAACAAGGTAGTTATGATCTCCTAGTCCATATTTTGAGAAGAAAACTTCCTAAAATTTTACTCCTCTCATTGAAAGTCGGACAAAGTTGTTTGAGCAATTGACTGCAGCATGTATTATTCATCTGGTTGAGCCAATGCAAGTTGATACTAGCTCCAGGTTCTACCGAGCCGATCAAAGGTGTGTGTATCATTCCAATAGTGTTGGGCATGATGTTCAGGGCTGTATTAACTTAAAACACAAGATCTCGACCAGAAAGTGGTCACCCTTCAGACTGTCGCACCCAACGTTAATAGTAACCTTCTGTTGAACCATTGAGGCGCCACTATCAATATGATAGAGACGGAATATAAGTGTGCATGGCAAAGGTGATTGTTCCGGCTGGTCCTGATGACCTTGAAAAGGTTGTAGCCTCATTGTGCTTAAAACAGAAAAAGGAATTCGTGATTATGACACCTGAAAAAGTTGTTGCTTTGGTGCCAAGAGAATTTCTCGCTTACGAGAGGTTTTTGATCGAAACCATTGCCACCCAGGGCACGACTAGATATGTAGGTGCTACACTCCAGAAGAACTAGCTGAGGGATGGCACAAGAAAGACCAATCAAAAAGGCCAATCAGAGAGGCAGAAGAGTTTTGACGAAAGATGCAGCTGAAAGACTATTCAATTATGAAACACCTGGAGAAGACACTGACTCAAATCTCTATGTGAGCCTTATTGATGAGTTCGCAACTACATAGATAATCCCTGATGAAGGCTCTAGATGACCCCTATGTGCCCGTGGGTACAAACAGTAATTTGGCAGCTATGATAAGACAAGTAGTTCGGGGGCATCGTATCAGCTTTTGTGACAAGAAACTACCGTTTGAAGGCGCAATGCACAACAAAGCTTTGAATGTCACTATTAAGTGTTAAGACAAGATTATACGGGGGCATCGTATCAGCTTTTGTGACAAGAAACTACCGTTTGAAGGCGCAATGCACAACAAAGCTCTGAATGTCACTATTAAGTGTTAAGACAAGATTATAAATCATGTCTTGATCGATGACGGGTCTGGTCTTAATATTTTTCCACTCTATACTCTCAAACAATTAAACTTTGACTTAGGAAATGTTCACCAGAACCAATTCAATGTAAGGGATTTCGATAGGGGAAAAGAGATGTCGTGGGAGTGGTGAATTTAGGGAATCAAGTAGGCCTCACAGAGTTTAGTGTTGAATTTAGGTAATGGATATCAACACTAGTTACAACTTGCTCTTAGAGAGGCCATGGATCCATATGAACAGAGTTGTGTCTTCTACCCTCCATCAGCTGATGATTTTTTTATGGAACGACCACAAATTGTTCATTCATGGTGAGGAAAGCCACTCTAATAGGTATACAAGGATTGTTGATGAGGTCTTCAGAGGTTGCGACTTCTACACGGTGGAGCTAGTGAATGCCACCGGTGATGACTTGGCTCCAAAATCCCTTATGCCTTTTGTTTATAAGATGATAGCCACTGTCATGCTCAGAAGTGGTTTTGAATTAGGTTTTGGATTAGGAAAGTATTTTCAACGAATCATCGAGTCTATCTAGATTCCCGTCAGAGGATCAAAGTTTGGTTTGGGATATGTCTCCACAGAAAATGATGAGGCAGAAGTGATAGCAAGAATGCTGATCGGGTGTTGGCCATACCAATACCTCACGTGTACCATTTATTTCCAGTGCGAGATTATGTCAATGATGGCAATCTCGGGGAAGGAATCTGGAACCTTTTCGAGGAAGTTGACGTAATCTTCGAGGAAGAGACCGGGACATCAGGCATCTGTGATGCTGAGCCGGTGAAACAACTACGAAATTGGACCTCCACACCACTTATGATTCTCCGTTCGTCTTGGTAGAAAGATATGTTTTTATGTTTGTTTTAAGAAATTGATGGTAGTCTGGAAGAGCCTGAGACCCACCCTTTATGCAATTTTACTAGTTTAAGTTTTAAATTCCCCCGTGATGTTTTAAGAAGGTTGGATGACCCTTAGTTATGGCCAAAGTTTATGCTAAGTTTCAATTTAAATTAAAAAGCCCCTCTAAAAAAATTGCTTATTTACTTATTTGTTTATATCCTTTTTATCTAATTTTGTTTATTTATAATTTCAGTAATAGTAATTTAAAACCTGCCAATATCATGTCATGTCACTCGCTCAATAAAAAAATGAGGCAGATGATGGTGAATGCGAGGACTATGAAGAAAAGACTGCAATACCTAAGCATGTTGCTGAGGAGTTTAGACAATTTGAGAACTAGCACAAGACAAATCTGGAGGAAACTGAGATTGTGAATCTGGGAGATGAAGAATGTGTCAATGAAATGAGAATCAGTGTCCATTGAAGCTCAAAGAAGGGACCTGGTTAGTTTCCTTAGAGAATACATTGACATATTTTTCTGGTCTTATAAGGATATATCAGGGCTGAGTACACATTGTCTCTCATAAATTGCCAATCAATCCAGATTTCAGCCTAGTAAAGTAGAAAACTTGGAAGTTCAAACCAAAGCTGAGTTTGAAAATCAAAGAGAAGATTACCAAGTAAATTGAGTCCAAAGTTGCAGAAGTGATGCAATATCCGACTTGGCTAGCAAACATTGTTCCGGTAGCTAAGAAGGACGGAACTATCATAATTTGTGTTGATTATAGAAATCTTAACAAAGCTAGCCCAAAGGATAATTTTCCACTACCAAATATTCACATCCTCATTGATAATTGTGCCAAACATGAGATGAAGTAGTTTGTGGATTGTTATGCGGGTTATCATCAGATCTTGATAAATGAAGAATATATAGAAAAGACAACTTTAATCACGCCTTGGACGTGTATTATTATCGGATGATGCCCTTTGGCCTCAAGAAAAGCGGTGCTATTTACATGAGGGTTATGACAACTATTTTCCATGATATGATTCATAAAGATATTGAGGTTTATGTGGATGATGTCATCATCAAGTCCCGCGAGAATTCGGACCACTTGACCCACTTGAGGAAGTTTATTGATCGCCTGCATTGATACAACTTGAAACTGAATCCTGCTATATGTGCTTTCAAAGTGTCGGTCGGCAATTTGTTGGAATTTATAGTTAGTATAAGGGGCATTGAACTTGATCCTTCCAAGATCAATGCGATTCAAGAGCTACCTCCCCCGAAGACTAAGAAAGAGGTGATCAGTTTCCTGGGAAGGTTGAACTATATTAGCCGGTTCATAGATCAATCCACTGGTGTGTCAACCCATCTTTAAGTTGTGGAAAAAAGATGTGTTAACCAGGTGGACTGAAGAATGTCAAACTGCTTTTGATGCCATCAAGAATTATTTGTCCAATCCACCGGTGTTGGTTCCTTCATGAGAAGAAAGTTCATTGTTACTATATCTATCTATTTCGGATAATGCATTTGGATGTGTTCTTGGTCAACATGATGAAACTGGGAAGAAGAAACCAGTCATCTACTATTTGAGCAATAAATTCACTCCATATAAGGCCCGTTACACTCTGTTGGAGAGGACATGTTATGCTTTGACCTGGATTGCTCAAAAGCTGAGACATTATTTGTCTTCGTATACCACATACCTCATTTCCACAATGGACCCGTTGAAGTACATTTTTCAGAAAGCAAATGACGACCGGGAAGTTTGCTAAATGGAAAATTCTTTTGAGAGAGTTTGATATGGTGTATGTGACTTAAAAGGTGATAAAAGCACAAGTCATGACTGATCATCTCGCAGAAAATCTGGTTGATGAAGAGTATGAACCACTCAAAACTTACTTCCCTAACGAAGAAGTGGTATTTGTGGGAGAAGACATTTCTGAAGCATACCCTAGTTGGAGAATATTCTTTTATGGAGCGGCATATTACCAAGGAAAAGGTATTCGAGCGGTCTTAGTATCAAAATCTGGTCAGCACTATCCTATGGCTGCTAAACTCCAATTTGATTGCACAAACAACATGGCTTAATACGAAGCTTTCATCGTTGGTTTGAAGATGGCCATTAATATGACAAATAATTTCAATGATTGTTAGACATAACTATTTGTTTCATTAGCATGTTCTCTTTAAACTTCAAATTATTTGCTGGATGTCAATTACTTGTTCATCATGAGATGATCTACTCCTATAATGTCCATATATATAACTCCCTTATGGACCTTATTTTATTTTTTATTTTTTCGGTTGTATATGTATGTATTTCATAGATTCCCTATGCTTGTATTTTCAACAGTTTACTGTCAAATTTTGATTATTATCTATGTTACCTTTAACCAAAATTTTGTTTCTTATCCAAATGTTTGGTTACCTCTGGGCATTGTTTTATTGTTGATTTTAAGTAGTGATGGCAAATGGGCGGGTTAGGTCAAATTTGGACGGGTTGAAAATGGGTCAACATAAAATAGGTAATACTTCAACCCGCCCATATTTGATATGGGTAAAAATGGATTGGGTAATAAATGAGTGGGGTAAAATACTAGTTTACATATATTTATCCAGATTTTAATGAGTAAATAGTACTCTACTTAAGTCTTCAACATGGAGAAAATATTTTAGTCTTTTTTTTTAGATGAAAAATGTTGAAAATACTTTATTTAGTTATATTGTATGATAAAAGTAAAAAAAAAATCCTATAACTTTTCAATATAAAATAAATTTATGTAATAAAAAAGGAAAATATTTTCAATTTCAAAGTAAATGAATATTTGCATTTTAGAACTAAAACATGCTTATTGCACTTTAAGCAATGTCAATAATAATACACGATTTGCTTATTTTACACTATTATTTGTTATCCAATATAAAATTAAACAAATAAAATTATAATTAAGAAAAGAAATGTACATTTAAAAAATATATTTTTTGGATGGCTAACGACATCATATTTTCAATTATAGAGTAGAATAATTAGTTTTATAGAAGACATAAAAAGGAAAGAAGTTACAATATTTTTAGTGATATCATGAGTTTTGAGTGAATAAAAGTTGGAAGCTTAACTCATTTGGTTAATCCATATTTACTCATATTTTACCCATAGTTTACCCATATTTTTATGGGTTGAATATGGATACCAACCCATATTTTACCCATATAAAAAATCACTCACCCAACCCATTAAAATATGGGCACGTTACCAAAGTATGGACTTATTTTGCCAACACTACTTTTAAGTATTAGATGTTTGTTCCTTATTTCTTGTTATTGTTAAGTGCTAAGTGTTGTCCGTTGATATATAGTAGCTCATTTTTCTTTGCTTAAAGAGTCTTTTTTTTATTGTGACCCAAAAGTGGTTTTTGGGTTGTCATTTTGGATTGTGAAATTCTTAAATTACCTTTATTTCAAATTAATTATGTCACATTTTTTTCCTTACTTTCAAATGCTAATTTTGTTTTCTTTCATTTCTTGTATGACCCCTTCCAATTCCATGGTGGGACTTCTTTCCTTGCATTCCCGAGTTGAGCCACAGAGGTCAAATTTCTTGTGCATCATTTGAGTTAGTCAAATTATCAGAAAAACAGGATGAAATGCAGACATACATGGTTGAGCTTGAATGGCAGGTTCTAAACAAGCCCAAGAAATGGGCGTATACACTAGTATATACAGCAGTATACACTAGTATATGTGGTGAAAATATTGATATACAAGCCTAGAAATACAGGTTAAATGTAGCAGCTATAGTTTGAGAATAAAAGATAAGGATCGAAACCAAAGCTTTAGTCTTGTATATGTTAGTATACAGTCATATACGATTGGCATATACACAAATTTTCAAAAAATTGAAAAGGAGCCCAAAAGCCCAAGAAAATTTTCAGCTACAGGTCTTTGGGAAGAATTGGGCCAAAGCCTATTTTTTCGGCAGAAATTTTGTTAGTTTTAGGACAGGGCAAGAATGGGGCCAAAGCCCATTGTTTTGGATAAATTTCAGATTTAAGACAAGTGGACCATTCAACAATTAAAAATCCCAACAACAAAATCTCAAACAGTCAAAAAATAACTAAGACTAAAATTCAAAACCTAAACCTGTCCAACGACAAACAAAAATGAGACAACGAAGAATAAGAGTGAATGAAACAACGAATAATGAAGCAACATCAAGGTATGTTGCTGAAAAAATAATACGGCCGAATCTGTAAGAATGAGAAAATATTAACAAAACAAACATGATTCACAAGGGATTACCTACACGAGCTAGTTCGTGGGTGATCTAGAAGCTCGATTTCATCGGAGATAGGGCTAAGGTTGAAGAAATCATTTGATTTTTAGTATCACTGGTGGCTGATTTTGTTTGCTAGAGCTCAAAAGCTCACTGGTTCACCAAAGTTCATCTTGAGTCCGACAGAGCTTTGCTTAGTGCGCTCGTTGGAAGTGGAGAAGCAACGTAGGGTTCGGCTTTGGTGAGGTTCAGTTAGTCTATCTCACTTGAGGATAAAAGTGATAGGTTGGGGGTTGTTTTGGTCTATTGGTGGTTGCTAGTTTAGTTTGTTGAAGGGTAACAATGGGTTTTGAGTTTGTTTTCTCACCAGAGAAGGCATCACATGACAAGAAAAAGTGGGAAATTGTGAGCTTAGAGCTCGCTGATGGCTGATTGTGGGGGAAGAAGGGTAAAAGAGTCTTGGGTGGCAGCTATTGAGAGTAAAAAATGGGAGGAGGAAATGATTAGGGTTTTTCACCTTTAGGATATTTCCCTCCAAAATCTAAAAATAATGACAAAAGAATAGCTTAAATAGAAATTAAAATATCACCTAGAGTATAATACACTCTATGTGTCCCAATTTATATGACATTTTTTTGTTTTTTGAGATCTATATAGTTTAAGTTTGACTGGTAATTTGCGCATGGAATCTTCAATATTTTTTAAATGAAATTTATATATTTGTAAACTACGTAAAAAGTATTATTAGTCACAATAATTGATAATTCAAAATGTTTAAAAGATCTATGAAATTTTACGATTAAAGTGTCGTGACCCTGACCATCGTGATTGGCACCCACACTAACCCTCCAGTGGGAGAACGATTAATACTAATTAGCTAACCAAAACATACACAACTTAATAAAAAACTAAGGCATTTAAAGTTATGGAAGCAGGTTTAAATGCTAAAGGAAAGATAGAGTTCCCATAAACTCCAAAAGTCTAATCAAAGAAATGCGAAAATAATGCCTAGAACCTGAGAGTCGATGTAAATAAGGATCATAAGTCTAAGGAAATGGGTACAATCCAATTAAAAATAAGAAAATCTAAAGTACTAGTCTAAGTCCGAAAATGTGGACACAAACGGAAATAGAACTCATGGCAGCTCGGAAGAACTAGCTTACCCTTGAATTCGAATGATCACTGATCTTCTAAGTGAGGTTTGTTAATAGCCGCATGAAGATGTCATGTACTCAAGAAAGAAAGAGCAAGTGCAATATCAGTACAAAACCATAGTGTACTGGTAGGATCACATGACTATCTCAATAGGAAAAACATATATAAGTCATTACAACATAATAAACATGCATACACTGAACATATACAATATCAATTATCACTTACGATAGTGTACAATTTCACAATCTCAAGATATACAATTATGTCAAGTCATTGGTCCTCTCACAGAACTCATACCCAAACTGTTAGTGTACTGGTACGTGGTACCCGTTCCAAGTTAGTCTATCGGATCGTGACTCCCATTCCAATGTTTATGTTGGTACGTGGCAACCGATCCTAGTTAGTGTGTTGGAACGTAACTCCCGATACATTCAACAAGCCACAATAACAATCACAATGTGCATTCTCATAATCATACAATCAAGTCATGATTCATGGTATACAATTATTCAATTGTTTACCATTAGTGTGATCAATAATGCAACATTCACATACATACATGCATCATAATGAAGTAATTACAAATACATATCACACCAACATGAAATCACAACGATCACCTACCTCGAATAAAGCTTGAATCTCCTAAGAAATTTGATTCTTCCCTTTACGGATTCTTTCCTCTAGTTCTTGGTCTACAAACAATCAATATAATGCTAGGATCAATAAACAAGACTTAATTACCCGAAATATAATCAACACTATCAGCCCTATATCAAACCTATGATCCCAACATCCAAATTAGAGTTTTTCCCACTATCCAAACAGTTCCAAAACCCTTCCCCAACTATAATCACCCAAGAAACTAATTTCTACGGATCAAAAAATGGATTCGGGGAGTGAAATCCTTACCTTTAGCCTCAGGAATGGTGGAAAACTATCAACAAAACACATGGGGTCGTTTCTTATCTCTCAGAGTCGAAAAGTGCAGAATAAAACATTTTTGGGGTTTATTTCCGACTTAAGTTGTGTTTGTCCCACCATAACGGCCCTCACTCCGCTACAGCGGCCCCACCTTGGTGGGAAAATCCCACCTTAGAGGCTTGCACGAAAACAACGAACAATTTAAGAATTCCAAACCACCATATCACAGCACACCTACATCCCATGATACTCAGAAAATACCTGTTCACACTAAGATCAGTTTCGGGAGTTCTACTCACCCAAATTAAATTCTGTAAAGTCCTACATGTTCCTTAACATCTTAGCTATCTACTCATGTGATCAAATTCATAATTAGATGTCCAAATTGTTACCATATTTCCATGAAGACTCCGATTTCGTCCAAATCTGGACTAGGTTGGGTTACTACGAAAAAGTTTTGCAGCCCAAAAAATTTTCCGTTGACTTATCTATAACAACAGAATCAGGTCGTTACATAAAGATAGACTTATTTGAATCTCAAAATCCAAAAGTGTCAAATAAAATAGAACAGAGGGAGTATTATCTTAAAATTGTGGGCAAAAACTACTAGTTAATAAAATATTTGCATATGATATCTTATCTATATTTGAAAGAATTTTTAAACTGTGCAAAATATCAAAATGAATATTAACAAATGTAACGAATAAAATGAATATTAAAAAATGTAATGATTGTAACCAATGGCATGTAAAAAAATGCAATTTAACAGAAATAATGATTTAATCAAAATGAACAAATATTTGAACGTAGTCAACCGGCTGTGACAAAAAATAATGTAATTAAATTTAACTGATAAAAAATCCTGAAATTTTGACAAATAAAGATAAATATCGATAAACTTATTTAAAATTATAAAAAATGTATTTTGAACTATTGAATAAATAAAACTTAAAAATTAAGAATTTTGAAAATGTTAGGCCAAAATTGGGTGCAACAAATTGTATATTTTTTATTTCAAAATAGATCTCTTAAAATGTAAATTTTTAAATGGGTTGTGTCATAATAACTTGAGTAAAATGTTGGGGCCTAGTGATGGGATTCAATTCCTCCTTAGGTAAAAATATGGTTAGGCCAATTTAACATTGTTGATGGTCTATCAAAAACAAGTTATCTACCCATAGATGTTCTAGTGCATTTTACCCTTTTCAAACTTTAGTTATGAAATTATTTTGTATATGTCGTTTTGTTGTCTTCTTAAGGGGCTCTAATCATAACTCAACTCATTTTTAAACAAAAGAAAAGTAAAAAATATATGTAATTTTAAAAATATATATATCAATTTTATTTATTTATTTTTATATAACTTGCAAATGAAAAATCATTACAGAAAAACTAATAAACAAATAGTTGAAGAAAAAACTAATAAAACAAACAATTGAAGAAAATCTAAAATGGTTGGTACCAAATTGATGAAACATGATTGAATCGACACATGATTAAAATGTACCAGCAATCGGTGTATAGGATATTAAAATATTCATCCACCATTAAAAGAGGTCTTGACTTCAAGTGATGGGGATGAAAAAGAAGGTCTTGACTTCGAGTGATGGGGATAAAAACTTCTTGTAGGTCAATTCTACCCTTCCCCCACCCCCCACAGTGAACCTACTCAAACATGAATTTGAAGTGATTAGACAAGTGAGTTTTGAATGTCAAATTCAAGCAGAGAGAGTTAAAAACTTAAATTCTAATACAAAAATTGGTCAGAACATTTTTCTAGGAAGAACTATTTCAATATGTACAAATTCTATAGCAATTTACGATAATTGATAAATATATTTGTAGTTAAAGTCATATTTTTTTGGGGTGACCAAATAAATTGGAACGAATAAAGAGAAAAAGTCATTACTTCATGATCTATGAAATGATTAAAAAGAGACATACAACATAAGCTTAATTTAAGGAAAACAAAAAGAGAATGGGTAGGTTCTAACAATATACTTGAAATTATCGAATTCACAAAATAAAATAATTTTAATAATCTATAATGAATATAATCAATTATACTTTACCAAATTAGCAAAAAGAAAATTGAAGGTAGAATCTCACATTCAATTAGTGAAGCTCTAGGATTAACCACATCTTTGCTCATAAACGCTACATCATTGTTTTCACACACAAGACTTGGACACTTACAATGGGCATTTCATTGATGCTCTACGTTGGATTTGTGCTCGTCAACATTTAACAATGTCTCTAACCTTCAAATTAACTATATGCGGATGTGAATTTTTTTATATATCCATTTTTGTATCCTTAAGATCAACTCAACTTAGAATTCACATGTCTTAGATTTGATTCTAGTTGTCCATCAAATGTTTCTCTTTTTCAAAACCCTAAAAAAAATACAAAAGTGAAAAATTGAACTATTTAAAAAATCAAAGAAAACAACATTCAGGGGTGAAGCTACAGTATGTCATTGAAAAATTATACGGTATATACAGATAAATTGTTACTCAAAATGGTTAAATGTCATACTTTGGACACACATGAAATTATGAGGTTGTGCGGCCCAATGGTTTAAGGCTCTCCAGTAACGTCCAATCACTGTGTGGACGCTAGTTCGAATCCTTGCCGCTATTGGTGGCAGCAACTTTTTATTATTTTTAAAAGAACTCTTATTTCATTGATGATTAAGAAGAATAAATTGGTAACTTCATCCTTTAATTGTCTGGATAATTAAATTACTTTCTAAATAATAGTTAACAATTTTTTTTATTTTTGAAATTATTTAAATATTCTTTATCAAAATAATTCTTAATTAGAAACCTACAACTTAAATATCTAAGAAAACAAAAACGAAAATTTAGTAGGTAATTGAATTTTCGATGAATTTGACATTGACTTTTCATTTCTTTTCATTAAAATTGAAAATAAAATTTGAACATTATTATTTAATTTAAAGTTAAAAAAGCTAATTCTAAAAAAGTTCTACACTTCCATTTTTCTTGTCCCGTTCCTATTGTTGTCGTCGTCAAAGATTGGTGGACACTTGAAAACTAACAAAATAATTTTATTTTAAGCTGAATATACTCTCTCTCTCTCTCTCTCCTTACTATGTTCATTTACTTTATATTAAATTAAACACAAACATTAAAGTGACATATTATGCAGCTTTATTTTAAAATTTGATAAATTTATTCATTAAAAAACTATTAATATTATGTAGTTTGATTTTAAAATTTTTAGTGCATTCATTTGTCAAAAAAATATTACTTATGTAATGCTTGAACAACCTTCGTGAATTTTTTAACCCCGTCACAACGTCGTAAAATATTTGAAACAAGAAAACAAGAAGATAAATCTCAATGATTTTGATAATGATTTATGAGCTTTGACAATTTTAATTTTGTAGAGTGAAGAAGGATAGATCAACAAAGAAAGATTTATATGAAGCCCTGAATCACAAGGATTTATCATTCTTTTTATTTTATTTTAATGACCATCAGTTGGATTTGCAAATTGACAAATCTACTATATGGCATGAATCAATGGAGGAAATTGCATGTAGGAAAATAGGAAGAAGATATTATTTTGCTCATAAAGGTTACCAACATTGATATTATAGTAACAGACTCTATACTAAGTAGGTGTAATATAAAAAATGTCCTCAAGTAAAAGGATTAAATCATCCTTTGTTTAACTAATCACTTAACTATTTAACTTTTTTGGTTGTTTTTGCATTTGTTTAAAGGGCCACTTATGAAAGTTTGTAATAAACTAGTTTCGAACACGTGCAACTAGTTTTCAAACACGTGGGTTGCACATGTATTTCATGCTAATTAGTATAATACTTTTAAATTACTTCGAATCTAAAAAGAAAAAAATACAAGCTCAAATAGAATGCTGAATATCTGAAAAATAAGAAAAGGAGGAGAGAGTTAGAAAAGCTTGAATTCTAAAACCAATTTTTTTTAAAACCTGAATAAATTAAAACGAATAAAGAGAGAAAGTGATTACTTCAAGATATATGAAAGGATAACTAAGGATATATATATATATAAACAAAATGTAATATAAAGAAAACAAAAAAGGAAATGGGTAGGTTCAAACAATATAATCAAAATTACAGGATTCGATAAAAACATAATTCTAATAATCTATAATTTATATAATCAATTATACTTCAACGAATTAGCAAAAGAAAATTGAAGGTAGAATCTCACCTTAGATTAAGTAAAATTTCAGGATTAACCAAATTTTTGCCCATAAACACTACATCATAGGCGCTTTTTACACAAAAGACTTGAAAACTTACAATTAGTATTAATTGCTTCTCTATGTTGTATCTCCGTTTATTAACACTTAATGATTTCTCTAACCTTAAATTTACTATATGCAGATATGAATTTGTTTATATAGCCATTTTTGTATCTGTAAGATCAATTCAACTTAGAATTTATATGGCCTAGTTTTATTTTCGATCGGCGTCAAATGTTTCACTTTTTCAAAATCCTAAAAAAATCTTACATAAATGACAAATTTAACTAATTTAAAAAATCAACATCCATGGGGCGGAGCTACAATATGTCATCAAAAAATTAGACGATATATATTGATAAATCGCTACTTAATTGGTTAAATGTCATACTTTGGACACCCTTAAAATAAGGAGGTTGTGTGGCTCAATGATTTAAGGCTCTCCAGTAACATCTAACATTGTGTGGACGCTGGTTCGATTCCTTGCAACTATTGGTGGCAAAAACTTTTTATTACTTTTAAGAAAACTGTTTTATTGCTTATTAAGAAGAATAAATTATTAACTTCCTCCTTTAATTGTCTCAAGATAATTATATCACTTTCCAAATAATAGTTAATATTTTTTTTATTTTTGAAATCATTCAAATATTCTTTAACAAAATAATTCTTAATTAGAAACCTATAACTTAAAAATCTAAGAAAACAAAAATGAAACTATCACGACCTAGACCGTCATGATTGACACCCACACTAACCCTCCGGTGGGAGAACCATTACTACAACCCAAATTAGTAACTCAACGATAAACTAAACAGTTAAAGATACGGAAGTAGGTCTAAGAAAAATGGAGTTCCCATAAACTCCAAAAGTTAAACAAAACAACTACCAAACATTTGCGGAAAACAACTCCTAGAACCTAAAAGTCAATGTACCAAAACTCTAACAATCAACAAGTCTAAGGAAGAGGGGTGCAACCCCAAAAACTAAAACATAACAATCAAATAGATAGTTTGAGTCAGAAAAGAATGGACTAAACAAAAGAGAACCCATGGCAGCCTGGAAGAACCGCTCACCCTTGAACTCGGTCTCGATCAATAATCTCCTAAATGAGGTCTGTCAGTAGCCGCCTGAAGATGCCCTATACTCAACAAATAAAAAGCAAGTGCAGTATCAGTATACAACGATAGTGTACTAGTAGGATCACGCGGCTACTCCCATAAGCACAATATACAACGAACAATCGCAACACAGTAAGCACACATATACAAAATACAATTCAACTATCGTTTCAGAGCAACATACACTCTTCCATTATCAATGACAAGTAGAGATAAACAAAACAATCACAAGAAGTTCTCTCATGGAACCCATACCCAAATTATTAGTGTGTCGGAACGTGACACCCGATCTAAAGTATGTTTCGAAACGTGACACCCGGTCCAATAGATGTGTCAGAACGTGACACCCGATCTAATATATGTGTTAGAACGTGACACCTGATCCAATGTATGTGTCGGAACGTGACAGCCGATCCAATGTATGTGTTAGAACGTGACACCCGATCCAATCAGCAAAACCACAATCACAATCACATTTATAATGAACAATACTCAAATCATACAATCAAGTAACAGGTTCATGGCATGTATTGTTCACACATCATCATTTCATTAGGTTCGATTCACATTTCCCTATTCACATACATGCATGCATACAATGCAGCAATCAATCAACATATATCACACAAAAAGGAAATCAAACCATCACCTACCTCGAAACCAAGCTCGAATCCTCCCAAGACACTTGAGCGTTCCATTTCCGAATTCTTTTCATTTTTTCTTGGTCTAAAACAAGTAATTTAACCAGACTTTAAAAAACTTTGAGATCACCGAGTTTCTCGGGAATCGAGCGATCAAGAGCCTAATCAGGTCCCCTCACCATACCTTGTTGATAAGAGGTTAAGTTAAAACCATGGCCATACCAAGATCCTATTATTAAATTAGGGCTTTTTCCACCATTAACTTTCGGCCAAAACCCTCGCACAATGATAATTACCCAAGAATCTAAGTTCTACAGATCGAAAAATGGATTAGGGGAATAATAATCTTACCTTTGCGCTAGAAGTCGTGGGAATCTTTCAAGAAGTAGCCATGGATTGTCCCTTAGCTCTCAAGAACAAAGGTTTGAAGAAAATAACGAATTTGAGGTTTTTTCCTTATTTAAGTGGCGACTGTCCCGCCACAGCGGGACCCAACCCGCCACAGCAGCCTTGCTCTGGCGGAACTAACCTCGCTCTAGCGGCTTACACTGAGAGAAAATGTCAGAATTTGAGTTCTAAGCTCCTAATTCACAACATACCTTCTACCCTTGACGTTCAGAAACTACCCTTTCACGTCAAGATCAGTTTTGGGAGTTCTACACGCCCAAATTCAATTTCGTAAAGTCATACGGGCTCCTTAACGTCTAAACTATCCACTCATGTGATCAAATTCATAATTAGATCTTTTATTCATTACCAGATTTCCCTAGACTTTACCCGACTAAGATTTCATCCAAATCTGGACTAGGCTACATTTTTCCAAGTCACTACTCAAATTTTTTTTGGCCCGAATTCTTTCCCCATTTGCTTTTCCATAACAACGGAAATAAATCATTACAATAGATACCAATTTACCCATCACTCGTCCTTGAGTGACAAACTAGTAGAACAGGGCTAAGGCGAACGTAGAGTGGTACCTAAATCATCGAATGACTGGGGATACCTGTCTGGCATGTCCTTATTGGTTTCCCAAGTAGCTTCCTCAATCGGACGATGCTTCCATTGAAATTTCACAAACTTTATCTCCTTGGTCCTTAGCTTTCGTACATCACGATCAAGAATTGCAACTGGTTCTTCCTCATACTGAAGGTCTTTGTTTAACAAAACTGAGTCCCACTTAATGATGTAATCTCCATCCCCATGATACTTCTTCAACATGGACACATGAAACATTGGATGAATTCCAAATAAGCTAGGGGGTGAGGCCAATCCATAAGCCACTGGCCCTACACAGCTAATGATCTCAAATGGTCTAATGTATCGAGGACTAAACTTTCCCTTCTTGCCGAATCGCATCACCCCTTTCGTTGGTGACACTTTTAGAAGAACTTGCTCACCCATTTGAAATGTCATGTACCTTTCCTTACGATATGCATACTTTTTCTGTCGACTCTGGACTGCTAGAAGCTTAGCTTTGATGCTTCTCACCTTATTTTGAGCATCTTTCACCAAATCAACCCCCTAAGGGTTTCACACTCCAAACTCAAACAAATCAATTGAATACCTACACATCCTCCCATACAATGCCTCAATGAAGTCATCTCAATACTCGAGTTATAAATATTATTGTATGTAAACTTAACTAACAACAAAAGTGATTCCTAACAACCACCAAAGTAGATCATACACATGTCTGCAATATGTTATCAATGACCTTGACACAATCATCATGACAAATCATTTCTCACATAAGCATGATAAAATTCCAAAGCAATACTCGCTACACTTAGAAATGAACCTGAACCAACCAACACACACTCATAATACCCAAACAATCATAGTTCCTAAAAACATCTCTATCCCATAACATAAATTCCCATGAGCTTAAGTTATAAAAATTTGATCTTTAGACATCATATACTCATCGAGGGATATGTCCAAGCATATAAACCCCCTAACAACACTATCAAAATGTTGGATTTAGTAATTGTGATTGTAGATAACCCTTAAGAACAATAGAATTGGACCCAATGATCCCCACATTTCTAACAAGAGAACATCACAGGATCGGTAAACCCGATCCACCCACCAAAGTGAAAAGACACGTGGGCATATCTAGTTAATCATACTCACAGCCATGTACAAAATGAAATATATGTTCACATAAAAATTTACAGAATAATTATTGAATAGCACCAAAGGTTTTCTTCCAAAGAGCCGATACCAACCCTTTCCATTAAGTTGACTCCACATACTCTTCTCATCATTCCACTGAAGCCCACACTCTCAACATAACAACCATGATAAACACTCCGACCATTTACCTTACTATAAACCTTTACTTTTAAATGAAGACCTTTCTTAGGTACTTAACAATCAAGAGTAATAAACTTTACGACTCAAACAAGGTGTAAGTCCTTTCAATTACTCCATACCGGATACAATTGATCATTTCTCACCTTGCCAATTCATACCTTGATAAAACATATCATCACGAATGTAGACTTACAATGATAAATTTGAATTGTAAATTTAACTGTATAACACAATCCCCTTATCTATCAACATTAGCTTGTACCTTGAAGTTTTTTATGAATTCATGGATCTTCGCTTATCATTGATCGCATCTCCATAGATCTTACAATATCTTTTGCTACAAATTAAATCATACTCATTACTAAACTCAAAAATAAAACAAAGCACTTATAATCAGACTCGAACTAATGTCTGTACACTCCTTTCTCATGTCTTTTTCAATAGTTTTTAACCAATCTGATGGAGCCGTGACACTATTACCATAGCCACAACAAAATGAATGAAATCACGCGTCTGTGAACCCAATTATCTACCCGTCTGAAGATACCTCTTTAGCCTTTGCAATCAAATAAAATATTATTGCTCTCGCCTCTCTCTTAAGGTTGCACTACATCCTACTATTTTTCTTCATTATTACTCTAGCTCTTTTAAATTCTATTCGAGTGGTGTCACACCGTCTATTAAAACCTTCCATACAACCATGTAACTCACCAAATATTAGGAAACCATAACCTTAGATACTCACGAGTCGTAAAAGCTTCCTTTAATTCAGACACTACAGGAATAGACTCAATAGATGGAGGCTCAATATCAACCTCCCGAATATGAGCCAGAAATGTAGAACACGCCTGCCCTACCAGTTTCCTAGCCTGCACGAAAGATATGACCTTAGCTAGCTTAGGCTTCTACACTCTTTTCCACTCTAACTTTTCCCTACCCGAATCTCTAAAGTCACAGATTAGCATTACAATTAAGCACAACATAATAGGGGGATAACCAAGTCATGCCTATGATTATATCAAATTCAGTCATATAAAAAATAACCAAATCAGCCTAAGTAGGAAAACCTATAAACAGAACATGACAAGCACGTTATACTTGCTAACTATGGCTGACTCTCCAACTGGGTAGAAACATGGATGGGGGCATCAAGCACATCACAAACCACATCATATCCCAAGGCACACTTAATTGACACATATGAACATGTAGAACCCGAATCAAACAACGCGGTAGCCATTCGGTCATAGAGAAGAATAGCACTTGTGACCACTGCATCAGACACCTCAGCCTTGTTCTTGTTAGGAAACGCATAAAACTGAGCCCTGTCATCTTGACGGACAACCTTTTTGCCTGACGACATTGCTCCCCTACCTGCATTACCATTTCTCTGGCCTCCACGGCCTCGCTTATTTCCTCCTCATATGCACATGCTCTTCATAAATTTAACACACTTAATAACTTAGCCAAGTAAGCATCGCTGCTATTGTAGTAGTCGTGTCATGAATCTCTTTGATATACACTCAATCTAGGAAATCACAATAGATATTTTAACTTCAATTGTCGCAACATAATTTAATCATTTACTAAGCAACCCATACATGCTATGACAATAATACTAACTGCATTTTCCAAAGTAATATTGTTCATTATCTAGCCTTCCCTTATGAAACTTCTTGAATGTTGTTACCTTGGCAAAGTCTTCTGACTTTACCCCCTTCTACCTCCGTAACAAAATCAACCACTTCTTGAAAAGATTTTACTAAAGAAGCTACCTATAAGCTTAAATCTACAAATCTAACCTTAATCCCTTCACAAACAACGAATTTGCTCTTTTAGATTGAAGCAAAGTGGAGAACCATATTTGGATAAAACACAAACTTTTGCCTTAAAGGCTACAATAATTATATTATGTTGCTCTATATTAAAGAAGTCATTTCTCCTCCTATCCCTCAAAGTTCAGGGTATATACTTCTCCATATAGAAAGCTATAAAATGTTTACCATGTCATGATTAGTGCATTTACTAGTCAGCACTCAACATGAGACCACCACCACATTTTGGTGTCTCTCTTGAACTGGTATATCATAAAATCAATGACAAATCACTCTACCTTATCCATCTTATGAAGCAGGTCATGACAACCAACAAGAAAATCATAAGAATCTTCAGATTTAGTACCCATGAAGAATGAAGGTTTCAACAATAAGACCCTAATAAAACCCTCATGTTTGTCAATAGTCATTGTATGCCTACATTGAATCAGGGAAACATGCTTATTTGGAAGGACGCATCCTCTCTTGGTAGTGTTAGTGCCACCACTTTTGTTGCTCTAGTTCTGACCATAGAGCAAAGGAGGAAAGATACCAATGTGTATCACCCAGATACCAATTGAATTCAAGTAATAACACAAAGAAAGAAAGGCATGAGTTTTCCTAAAGTCTTATAGCCTCTCGAAGAAAAGTACAAACATCTCCGTACCATTTCACAAGACTCTACTAGACTCATTTTGGTACAATGAGATCAACGAACATAGGGCTCTGATACAAACTTTGTCACGACCCAGACTGTTGTGATTGGCACCTACACTAACCCTCCGGTGGGAGAACTATTACTACAACCCAACTAAGCAACTCAACGATAAACTAAACATTTAAAGATATGGAAGCAAGTTTAAATGTGTAAGAAAAATGGAGTTCCTATAAACTACGAAAGTTAAACAAAACAACTACCAAACATTTGCGAAAAACAATTCCTAGAACCTGAAAGTCAATGTACCAAAACTCTAACGATCAACCAAGTCTAAGGAAGAGTGGTGTGACCCCGAAAACTAAAAATAACAGGCTAATAGATGTCTGGGTCCGAAAAAAATGGACTAAACAAAAGAGAACCCATGGCAGCCTGGAAGAACTGGCTCACCCTTGAATTCGATCTCGATTAGTGATCTCCTAAAAGAGGTCTGTCAATAGCTGCCTGAATATTCCCTGCACTCAACAAAGAAAGAGCAAGTGCAGTATCAGTACACAACCACAATGTACTGGTAGGATCGCACGTCTATTCCCATAAGCAAAATATACAATGAACAATCACAACATAGTACACACACATATATAAAATACAGTTCAGTTATCATTTCAGAGCAACATACAATCTTCCATTATCAATGACAAATATATATAAACAAAACCATCACAAGTAGTTCTCTCATGGAACCCATACCCAAACTGTTAGTGTGTCGAAACGTGACACCTTATCCAAAGTATGTTTCAAAATGTGACACCCGATCTAATATATGTGTTGGAACGCGACACCGGTCCAATATGTGTGTTGAAACATAACACCCGATCCAATGTATGTGTCAGAATGTGACACCCGATCCAATGTATATGTCAGAACGTGACACTCGATCTAATCAACACAACCACAATCACATCTATAATGAACAATACTCAAATCATACAATCAAGTAACAAGTTCATGGCATGTTTTGTTCACACATCATCATTTCATTAGGTTCGATTCACATTTCCCTATTCATATACACGTATGCATGTAATGTTGCAATCAATCGGCATATATCACATAAACAAGAAATAAAACTGTCACCTACCTCAAAACCAAGCTCGAATCCTCCCAAGACACTTGAGCCTTCCCTTTCCGGATTCGTTTCGCTTGTTCTTGGTCTAAAACAAGTAATTTAACTCAAGAATTAATAAACAAGGCCTAATTTACCCGAAAAATAAACAATGTATAAATCTATGGCCATTCCAAGATCCTATTATTCAATTAGGGCTTTTCCCATCATTAACTTCAGGCCAAAATCCTCTCCCAATGATAATTACCCAACAATCTAAGTTCTATGGATCGAAAAATGGATTAGGGGAGTAATAATCTTACCTTTTGCGCTAGAAGTCATAGGAATCTATCAAGAAATAGCCCTGGGTCGTCTCTTAGCTCTCAAGAATGAAGGCTTATAGAAAATAACAAATTTGAAGTTTTCCCTGATTCAAGTCGCAACTATCCCGCCATAGTGGGACCTAACCCACCACAGCGGCCCCGCTCTGGCGGAACTAACCCCGCTTTGGCGGAACTAACCCCGCTTTGGAAATTTGTACGGAGACAGAAAGTCATAATTTGAGTTTCAAGCTCCCCTTTCACAACACACCTTCCACCCTTGACGTTCAGTAACTATGTTTTCACGCCAAAATCAATTTCGGGAGTTCTACTCGCCCAAATTTGATTTCGTAAAGTTGTACGGGCTCCTTAACATTTTAGCTATCCACTCATGTGATCAAATTCATAATTAGATCTCCCATTCATTACCAGATTTTCCTAGACCTCACTTGACTCAAAATTCATCCAAATCTGGACTATGCTACAATTTTCTAAGTCAGTACTTAGAAATTTTCATGCCCAAATTATTTCGCCATTGGCTTTTCCATAACGACGAAAACAAGTCGTTACAGAAAGTTTAGTGGCTAATTGGATTTTCAATGAATTTTCATTTACGTTTTCATTTCTTTTCATTAAAATTGAAAATAAAACTTGAACGTAATTATTTAATTTACAGTTAATAACCTAATTCTAAAGATTCTACATTAACTCTAGAAGTGAACACAAAAGACCTCTTTAATTTGAATATGCTTTCATTTTTCCTATCTTGTTCTTATTGTTGTCATCACCTAAGGTCGGTAAAAGCTTGAAACATAAAAATAATTTTATTCTAAGCTGAATTTTCTCCTCTCTCTCTCTCTGTTTTGTTCGTTTATTTTGTATTAATTTTAGAAAAAAATTGGGGGTAGGGGAAGAGGATTAAAATGTGGGGAATCGAACCCTCAAGTAGCCAACAAACTAAGCTACTAAGATTCCTCACTTCATATTAAATTAAAACAAACATTAAAGTTAAACATTACGCAATTTTATTTTAAAAATTTTGGTACACTTATTCATAAAAAAACAATTATTAATATTATGGAGTTCGATTTAAAAAACTTCAATGCACCATTTTTTTAAAAAAAATAACTGCTTATGTAATGCTTGAATATCCTTCTTGAAATTTTGGCTCCGCCACAACATTATAAAATATTTGAGGAATAAAAAAAGAAGATAAATCTCAAAGATTTGGACAACAATTTGTGAGCTTTGACAATTTAAGTCTTATAGAATGGAGATTGATGAAGAATAGATCCACAAAGAAAAACTAAAATGAAGCCCTGAATCGCAAGAATTGATCATTCTTTTGATTTCATTTTAATGACCATCATTTGACTTCACAAGTTGCCAAAATCTACTATATGACATGAATCAATGGAGGAAACACATTTAGTAGAAATAGGAAGATGCTATTTTTTGTTCATAAAGGTTACTCGCTTCGAAATTATAGTAATTGACTCTAGGCTAAGTAGGTGTAACATCAATAATGCTATCACATCAAAAGACCGAATCATGCTTTGCTTGAAAAATTCCTTAACTATCTAATTTTGGATTGTTTTTGCATTTTGGTAAAGGTTACTTATGAAATTTTATAATAAACTAGTTTTCGAACACGTGCGTTGCATGTTTATTTCGTGCTAATAAGTATAATAATTTTAAAATACTATAATAATTGTGTGATGTATTACATCAAATTTAAAAAGAAAAAAAAATACAAGCTCAAATGAAATGCAAAATATCTAAAAAAAAGGAGAGAGTTAAAACTTGAATTCTAAAAAAGCTGGTAAGACCATTTTTAAAGGTAGAATTATTTCAATATTTATAATATATATATATATATATATATATATATATACCTATGTGTGTGTGTGAGTGTGCGCACGTGCACGCGTGTGTGTTTGTGTGTTTGCGTGCATGCGTGCACGTGAGTGCGCGCCCGTGCGTGTGCCTATGGGGTTGAAGTCACTTTTTTGGGGATGGACAAATAAATTGAAACGATTAGAGAGAAAAAAAGTGATTACATCATGATCTACGAAATGATAAATAAAGATATATATATCAAAAATTCAACCTAAGGAAAAAAAAGAAGGGAATGGGCAGGTTTTAACAATATAATCAAAATTATCAAATTCGGAAAAACATAATTCTAATAATTTGTAATTTATATAATCAATTACACATTACAAAATTAGAAAACTAAAAGAAAAGGTAAAATCTCATCTTCGATTAGTGGAGTTTCAGGATCAACCACATCTTTTCCCATAATCACTACATGGACAATGGAAATTTTCACAAACAAGACTTGGAAATTTACAATGGGCATTAATTGTTACTTTATGTTGGATCTTTGTACATCAACACTTAAATGATTTCTATGACCTTCAAATTTACTGTATGCGGATGTGGATTTGTTTAATTTATATATCCATTTTCATATCCTTAGGATCAATTCAAGTTAGAATTCACATGACCTAGATTTGAATCCGGTTGGCCTTCAAATATTTTACTTTTTCAAAACCTAAAAAGAACTTACAGAAATTATAAATTTAACTGATTTAAGAAATTAAAGAAACCAACATGATGATGGAGCTATAGTATGCTAAAGGTGGCTAAGAAAACACCCTTCATTACAAAATTTTATATATATATATATATATATATATATATATATAGGTATATTTCTACCTAAAAATGTTGGTTGTCATGTTTTGGATATCCTTGAAATAATGAGGTTGTACGGCCCAGTCATCTAAGTCTTTCTAGTATCGCTCAAATATTTTGTAGGCTTAGGTTCGAATCCCTGTACCTATTGGTGGTAACAACTTTTTATTATCTTTGAAAAAAACTCCTATTTTATTGCTTATCAAGAAGAATAAATAGTTTACTTCATCCTTTAATTGCCTAAGAATGATTAAATTACTTTCTAAATAATAGCTAAAAAAATTATTTTTAAAATTATTCAAATATTGTTTATCAAAATAATTCTTAATTAGAAACCTACACCTCAAAAATCTAAGAAATGAAAATCGAAAGTTAGTAGACAACTAGATTTCATTGAATTTGATTTTGACTTTTCATTAAAATTTAAAATCAAACTTGAACATAATTAATTAATTCAAAATAATAAAGTAAATTCTAAAACAATGCTGCTAAAAGCGAACAAAAGAGACCTCGATTGATTCTGCTCTCATTTTTCATGTCTCATTCTTCTTGTTGTCGATGAAAGCCTCTCTCTCTCTCTCTCTCTTTTGTTCATTCACTTTATATTAAATTTAATACAAACATTAAAGTTATATATTATGCAATTTAATCTCAAAATTTTTAGTACATTTATTCACAAAAAAATTATTATATTATGTAGTTCGATATTTAAATTTTCATTGCACCCATTTGTTAAAATGATATTTGCTTATGTAATGCTTGAATATCCTTCGTGAATTTTTTGGCTCCATCATAACATCATGAAATATTTTGAAGGAAGAAAAAAAAGATAAATCCCAATGATTTTGATAACCATTTATGAGCTTTGACAATTTTAATTTTGTATAGTGGAAAAGAGTAGACCATCAATGAAAAAACTAAAATGAAGCTTGAATCGCAAGGATTGATTATTCTTTTGATTTTATTTTAATGAACCATATATTGGCTTTGCAAGTTGACAAAGTCTACTATATTGGTATGAATCAATGGAGGAAATTGCAATTAGGATAAATAAGATGAAGATATCATTATCTCATAAAGGCTGAGTAGGTGTAATTTCAAAAACGCCCTCAAGTAAAAAGATTTACTCTTCCTCTGCTTAACTAATTCCTTAACTATGTAATTTTGGGATTGTTATTACATTTGTTTAAAGGGATATTTATGAGCTTTAGTAATAAATCAGTTTCCAGACACGTGTATTTTGTGCTAATTAGTATAAATATTTTAAAAATTCTTTAATTAGTGTGACGTATTTGAAGAGAAAAATACAAGCTCAGATAGATCAATAAAGAACATAGAGCACTATTTTTAATTAGTTAATCCGCACAAAATAGATGATATTTTCAAAAAATATCAAAGCAACATAATTAATTGTTATATTCTATATATTATCACTCATAGATTTTATTAAAAATGGTGGATCGTTTGAAGAATATACTAAAATGTGTTGTTATTACTTCAAAAGAATCATTTGCATTTCTACAATTGTCACGACCCAGACCGTCGTGATTGACACCCACACTAACCCTCCAGTGGGAGAACCATTAATACTAATCAGCAAACCCAAGAACTGAACATTTAAAGATACATAAGCAAGTTTAAATGCAAAAATAAAGTGGAGTTCCCATAAAATCTGAAAGTCTAAAAACTCATTACTCAAACATTACGGAAAATACCCCTAGAATCTGAAATTCAATGTACCAAAACTCTAAAGTTCAATGATTCTAAGCAAAGGGGGTGCAACCCTGAAACTAAACAAACAAATATCTAACTAGAAAGTCCGAGTCCGAAAAGAGTGGACTAAAACATAGAGAACTCATGACAGCCTGAAAGAGTTGGCTCACCCTTGAATTCGATCTCGATCAGTGATATCCTAAATGAGATCTTTCAGTAGCTGCCTGAAGATTCCCTGTACTAAACAAAGAAACAGCAAGTGCAGTATTAGTACACAACCACAGTGTACTGGTAGGATATCGCGGCTATTCCAATAAGTGAAACATATACAAGCAATCATAACAAAGTAAACATGCATATACATAATATAAACACATATACCGATTATCAACCATGAACAACTTACAATTCCACATTCTCTTTAACAAGTCATTATGAAAATTCAATGGTCCTCTCATGGAACCCATACCCAAACTATTAGTTCACCGGAACGTGGTACCCGATCCCAATTAGTGTTCCGGAACGTGCCACCCGATCAAATATATATGTCGATACGTGACATCTGATCCTAGTTAGTGTGTTGTAACGTAACACACAATCCATTCAACAAGCCACAATCACAATCACAACGAACATTCTCATAATCATACAATCAAGTGTTGATTCATGGCATACAATCATTCATTCATACTCATTTGCATTAGGTGTGATCAATAGTGCATCAATTCGCATAAATACATGCATTACAATGAAGCAATTACTAACATACATCACACAAACAAGAAATCAAACCATCACCTACCTCAAAACCAAGCTTGAATACCTCTAAGAAACTTGATTCTTTCCTTTCTGAATTCTTTCCGCTTGTTTTAGGTCTACAAACAATTAATATAGATAGGGATCAATAATCAAAGATCTAATTTACCCGAATTATACAAACCCAATATCCCAAGACCAACCCCATGATCCTAAGGTGCTGTTAGGGCATTTTCCTACCGTCCAATTTAGTTAAAAACCCTCCCCCAATAGTAATTAACCAAGAATCTAAGTTCTAAAAATCGAAAAACCGATTAGGGGAGTAAAAGCCTTACCTTTAGTGCTAGAAGAGGTGGAAAATGTCAAGAACTTACCCTGGTTCATCTCCTAGCTCTAAAGAATGAAAGTTGTAGAATAATAACATTTTTGGTGTTTAATTCCGACATAAGTCACGGCTGGCCCGCCATAGCAGGACCCAACCTGCCACAATGGCCCAGCCTTGGCAGAATAAATCTGGCCCTGGTGGCTTGTGCAAAGACAGAACGTCAAAATTAAAGTTTCAAACCCCCATTTCACAACACACCTCCAACCCATGATGCTAAGGAACTACATGTTCACGCTAAGATCAATTTTGGAAGTTCTACTCGCCTGAATTCGATTTCGTAAAGTCGGAAGGGTTCCTTAACATCTTAGCTATCCACTCATGTAATCAAACTCATTATTAAATCTCTCATTCATTACCATATTTCCCTAGACTCGCATGAATCTGATTTGTTCAAATCTGGACTAGGCTAGGAAATCCTAAGTTACTACAAAAAGTTTTTTTGGACCCAATTCTTTCCCATTGGCTTTTTGATAACGAAGGGATCAGGTCGTTACAATAGATACCAATTTACCCATCACTCATACCCGAGTGATCAACTCGGAAAGACTAACTAAAGTAAGGGTAGATTTGTACCTGAATCGTTGCATATCTGGGGATACTTGTCTCGCATGTCCTTCTCAGTTTTCCAAGTAGCTTCCTCAACTAGACGATGCTTCCATTGAACAGTCACAGACTTAATCTCCTTGGTCATCAGATTTTTGACATCACGATCAAGAATTGAAATCGGTTCCTCTTCATTCTTCAACATGGACACATGAAACATTGGATGAACTCTAGATAAGCTAGGTGGTAAGGCCAATCTATAAGCCACTAGCCCTACAATGTCAAGAATCTCAAATGGACTAATGTATCGAGGACTAAGGTTGCCCTTCTTGCCAAATATCATCGCCCCTTTCATGGGTGATACTTTAAGGAGAACTTTCTCACTAGTATGAAATGCCATGTCTCTTACCTTTTGGTCTGCACACTCTTTCTGTCAACTTTGGCCTTCTAGGAGCTTAACTTAGATTCTTCTTACCTTATCATGAGCATCCTTCTCCAAGTTTACCCCCAACGGTTTCACATCTCTAGCCTCAAACCATCCTATGGGTAATCTACATCCCCTCTTATAAAGTGCCTCGAACGGTACCATGTCAATGCTAGAGTGGTAACTGGTACTATAGGAGAACTCACACAATGGTAGGAACTTATCCCAATGTCCTCTAAAGTCAATCACACATTCCCTTAACATGTACTCTAACACTTGAATAGTCCTCTACGACTGCCTGTCCATTTGCAGATGAAAGGTTGTGCTAAAGGTGAGTTGAGTGCCTAATTCATCATGTAATTTCCTCCAAAACTTAGATGTGAACTGCGTACCACGGTCTAAGATGATAGAAAGGGGCACCCCGTGCAGCCTCACTATTTCTTTCACATACACCTTAGCTAACGGCTGAGCATTATAGTAGATTCTGACTGGAATAAAATGGACTGACTTAGTCAATCTGTTAACCATTACCCAAATAGAATCAAACTTCCCCAAAGTCTTGGGGAGACCAACCATAAAATCCATAGGTATCCTTTCCCTACTTCCATTCTAGAATTAGCATTCTCTGAAGCAAATCTGCAGACTTTTGATGTTCATATTTTACTTACTGACATTTTTGGCACTTAGCCACAAACTCAGCTATGTCTTTCTTCATTCCAGGCCACAAATAAAGTCGCTTGAAGTCTCGGTACATCTTGGTCACACACGGATGAATGGAATACCGCAAACCATGAGCTTCTGTCAATAATTTATGAATCAAGCCATAAATTCGAGGAACACAAATCCTTTCTTTAAATCTTAGCACGCCCCCCCCCCCCCCCCCCCCCCCCCGCATCTAAAGTCGCATCTTGTGCCTTAACGGACACCATCTTCCTTCTGAGCTCATTCAAAGTCTCATGTTCAAACTGTTTGGCCTTGATCTCCTCAATAAATGCAGCCCTCACCTCAATGCTAGCTAACACTCCACCTTTTTTGAGATGCCCAACTACATGAACCTAGATTCCAATGTTTGAATTTCCTTAGCCAAAGGACGCTTTGATACACTGAAGCAAGCTAAACTAACCATACTCACCGCTCTCCGGCTTGGTACGTTTGCCACTACATTAGCCTTACCCAGATGATACTAGATGGTCACATCATAATCCTTGAGTAACTCAATCCACCTTCACTGTCTCAAATTTAGATCCTTTTGAGTGAATGCATGTTGTAGACAACGATGAGCAGTAAACACCTCACACTTGACACCATAGACGTAATGCCGCCAGATCTTAAGAGCAAACATTACCGCTGCCACCTCTAAATAATGTGCTGGGTAATTCTTATCATGCACCTTTAACTGCCATGATGCATAAGCTATACAATTATTTTCCTGCATTAACATAACACCCAAACTCGAATGTGAAGCATCACAATAAATAATGAAATCCTTACCTTCCACCAGTTTCGCCAGGATAGGTGTTGTGGTAAAAAAAGTCTTGAGCTTTTGAAAGCTCTCTTCACACTTTTGATTCCATTCAAAAGACACCTCCTCTTTGGTCAACCTTGTCAAATGCATGGCGATAGAAGAAAAATTCTTCACGAACCTACGAAAGTAGCTAGTGAGCCCCACAAAACTCCTAACTTTAGTCATAGAGCTAGGCCAGATCTAATTCTGAACTCCACATAACAAGTAATATATTAAAATACACTTTAATTCTATCAGAAGATTCTCTAACTGACAGCCATCACTATGAGCTATATGATGATGCATTGTCTTGTCTACGCTGCCAGAATTGTCCTATACCATGTCGGGTATAGAACATCTCAGCTAAGTGGATCCACTAAGCTATAAGGATTCATCTAAAAAGTATGATCTTGTACCCATGTTGGCAAGACATGGTTTATGAGGATTTTGAGTTGTATCGGTGCTCAATACTAACCCCAGTAATAGATATAGTCATGCTTAGATATATAAAACATACACTTTGTCTGGTTTGAGATAATTGCTCAAACTATCTTCTTAAAAAAGGTAACTACTCTAAAATATCTCTGAACTCATAAACTTATTTAGAAATAAAGTTTCTCTTTTATCACTTTAAAAATTATATCTTTGGTAAATATTTCGTTCCCTTATACTTTCTCTCAAAACATCTCTTCAGACTCTACTCAAAACTCTTCTTTAATTTTCTTATAAATCAATTTAAGACAATGATTAATGTGATTTCTTTGTAAATAGATCAATAATAAGGTTCATGCTAGAAAATAGACATGAACAATCAACTCAAGAATCTTGATATATGATATAGATCAACTCAACAATTAGGAACATAATTTAGGAATTCAGCGATACTACTCATCTCAACACTACTCAAATCTAAGGATAGAACCCTAGATTACTCTTTTACTGATTTGAAAGTAGATGTAGGGTATGTGGATGAACTAGCCTAACACTATGATAGTCTTACATAGTTGGGAAGAACAATGTTCTTGGCGAAATTGATGGAAACTTGAAGAACGCTTGAAACCCTAGCCTTTTCTCCTATTGGAACCTTGCTCTAATGATTTAAAGTGTAAAAGAACATAAAAAGGACGTTTAACACTACTAATAACCTTAACTAGGTGAAAAAGGTTTGGGATTCAGGCTTGGAATGGATGGAAAAAAAAGTCCAAAATACCCATAATTAGTAGAAAATGCAAAACCCCAGGAGCATCTAACGGTGGTCCTGACGACTATTATAGTCAAAAACACCTGTTACCTATCATAGTCAAAAACACCTGAAAGACCTGATACTCTCCATGTGTGATGGACTAGCTGATAGCCCGTCATAGGTCTGACAACCCATTATGGATGCCGTTTGCTTTTTCTGACATGGGAATCTTTTGTAAAATGGCCATAACCTTTACTTTGAACTCGAAATGAGACAAACTCGGTGGCGTTAGAAAGAGGACTCAAAGACCTTAAAGTTTATAGGTGATGGACTATCTAATTCATTATATACTGGAAGATGTGATCTTTTGCATTTGACTAAATAGAATCTTATGTAAAAACTTAATCGGTATGGGAGCTTTCAACTCAACTTTGTGCTAGGAGATTCTTGTGACCTTAATTCATCTCCAAATCCATTACCACTCTAAAGAACTGACCTTTACACATATGAGAAATCTAAGAATCATGCTATACAACCTTACATGTAAATAAAGTACAGTCCGGGTCTTAACATAGAAATTTTTGGGGTGTTACTATATCTCCCCATTGGGTTCATTTGTCCTCGACTGATGGTTAAACTGAGCATGGAAGGGAAATGAGTTACTCTTACTATCTTTTTGACTTTTGAACTTGTCTACTAACATAAACAAAACTGGTTCATAGTAAGAGTTTGGAACTCTCTATAGCACATAAGTTGCGACTGATTTGAGTTTGGACATAGTCACTCTTTATCTGAAGCTATTTGACAAAATACAACAATATCTGGGCATGAAGTAAGATTAGGAATACTATGCCTTGAGTGATATGTCTTGTTGCTTTTAAGCTTAGAAATACTTTTCAACTATGTTCTCTATTTTGATTATTACACTTTATTAGCTCCAACTCCTAGCTCTCACTAGAGTATATGACTACTCTTACAAACGTTAAGTCAAATCACTTGCTCTTACTGTGTTCAAGCCTAATCTCTAATTCACAAGGTGGTACACATGGGATGGCTATACTTATCTAAACCACATGATTCATGCTCTATACCTATAAGGAATATCATCCCAATAATACTTCTCCTTATAACCACATTCAACCAACCTCGAGCCCAAATCAAGAAACATCTAATGCATCATACATCTATCCACATGGTAACAACACCACATTCAAGCCTAGTACTATAACCACTCTATGAATTTGCACTAACCAATCCTTCTAAGAATTTCTTATTCTCTCATCATCATTACCAACTAAAATTTAACACAGTACTACTAGGAATCGACTAATTGCTCTCATGTAATTATTACTCATAGTAAAACACTATCCTATTCCTCCTCCACATTATAACATTAGATGGAATAAGGACACCACCACTACCACAATAAGAAACATCAACCCTTTTCTTTTATCATTACTCAACTACTATCGACAGAATCACTATCAAAATTGGAAAGGATGACTAAAACAACTTATGGTGAAAAATCATAAGTACGATTCATTCACGACATATGATATAAGAATATGCTTGACACAACATTATTATGTTAACCAGTGAGAGTAAATCATGAATTCAAATACTGAGCATACTATGAGATGTGAGTGCTTATATGAATAGGTTCATATGAGGATGATATTCATAACTTTATGGAGTAAGATTGAGATCAATGGGCTAAAGTCTTTACCCCGTATTTTGTGAACTTAGCATAGATGTGAATCTGTTTGAAGTGTATGAGAATAGGTCATGGAAAAAAATTCTAATATTAAAGACAACAACATGATGTTGTAATGACTGAACTTTTAGGAATATGCTAGAGTATGAATGGATCGATATATCACTTTAACTCTTTCTGAACATATCACTATTTAATTCCCAACACTTGACTTGGTCCCTCACCTTATTTTCTCCACCTTTGATCTGAAGCGGACACTTAAAGCTCTTGATATATTCTATCATCTCTAAACTAGTCTATATATGTGTTACCCTAATACTTGGGAAATGCTAATCTCATGTCTACTAGACTCTCTATGTGCACATACTAAGATTCCTTCTAAGTCTTCTTTCTCAGATGCTTCTCGTAACTTCTTTTTGTCTTCTTTAAAATACTTTCTATAACCCGCATTGACTTATAAAACCACTTAATCTAACTTTTAATGGAAAAATAATGATTACATCCGCCTATTCCATATTGACATCTAGGTACACATGAAAAATCATAAACTTAATTGGAACCTCGTCTGACTAAATACAATCTCGGGTACACCATTTAATGCTCTTTTACTCTAATGATTTAGCCACATTTTATTGCTCTCATGTAAAAGTCTGAAGCCCACACTTGTCCACTCACATTCATTGCAACTAACATATTAATTCCTCACCTACTCTATGTCAAATCTACCAAATTAGATTCAAAATTACCTTATCACCCTCATGTTGTCATTTTTTATATTACGACACTCATGCATCTCAAATTCAAACTTAATATCTAGTATTAAGCACGAATATCACAAGTAGTCAATCTTTATATCTCAGTCTACATACTTACAATTTACCATCACATTCCCTTTCACAACTTAATTACTATTTACCCATTCACTATACATCATTGCCTAATTAGTTCTATAACCCTCTGAATATCATGGGCTCTCCCTTAAAAATAATAAGCCTAGATTAGATCTATCACCTCATGAATACTTTGCTATTTATTCAACACATATACTTGTCCTTCACTAACACAATGTTACATCAACAAAAACTCCCTTCTGGTTAAAGTATACTATAACTCATCCATACTATAACTTAATGGGTGCATGACTGCAACAACATAATTTACCTCATCATTGTCTCCCTTCTTAGATTACTAGACCTCTTCATGCATTCTTCTTACTCTGAGCACTTCTACTACTAGTAGCTAATAACATCGCAACTCATACTCTCTTTCGGGTGAATAATACTACCGAAAAATTCTAAAACATACTCTCATCTTAAAGATATCACCTGAAACAAGGTCTTAGAGAAGAGAGTCTGGGAGTACATCTCGTTTTTAGCTCAAATGCACGATTCATATGAATAAGAGTGCACTTTTTCGAATCTAAACACTTAAGCTCACTCACAGGCTTCTCTGAAGCCCCTATGGACTTTCTAAAAACATTTGTTGAGAGTAACTCATCACTAAGGACAAGGATCTGGGCTTTGCTTTTCAACTACCTTGAGTATGAGAGGTTGTCAAATGGATTTGAGAAACGCACGAGTTTGAATAAGTTCTTATGACATAGTTCTATTGCACGATTTAGAGTATGAAAGAAGAGAAGCTTTTCTTAAATGTTTGTAGTCCCTCATTTATAGAAGTGGGTCCCTTAAAATAATAAATATGATGCTACTGACACGACTTCATAGATACCCTAAGACAGTTGAACTTTGTGTATTGATACCAAGTTTTTCATGCTCGAGCCTACACCCTGGACGTGACCAACACTCGAGAACCATTGTTGATCCCCAAGTGAACCCTTGGCCTAGCTGACTACTTAGCAGAAGACTTACTCAAGCAATGATAGGCTCACAACAAAATTACATTAGTTAAACTCAAATACTCATCTCATAATATTGGAAAAAATGCTCAATAACAATACTATAGTTTGTAAAATAACTTAAAAAGAGTAAATATTGAGAGACACCTCGATATTATCTATCTATGAAGCCTCCACTATTAAAGAAGGATGTCGGGACAAGACTCACAACATCTCAAAATTACTGATTAGAAAGTATATGTGAAATCCTCTGGAATGAAAGGAAGCTCACCAAATGCTAGCTAAAATGTAGAGTAATCTTAACAAAGCGTTTGTTAATAATCCTAAACACTTATATCTGCATCATAAAAAGATGAAGGTCAAATGACATCAGTTTATTGAATGTACAAGTATGTAAGATACCTGAATAACAAATAACTAAACTGAAATGACTGCAATAGATAAAATATACTCAAGCTGAATGTAAAGAAATAAAGGAGTTAAATCATTTAAATCTTTACAAAGTACTTACTCATCTATGAACTCAACATAATAAGTAATATATTAAATACTCCCTATGTTTCAAAAAGAATGACCTACTTTCATTTTTAGTATGTTTAAAAAAGAATAACCTCTTCCCCTTTTGGTAACATTTTAATTTCAGCTTTCCACGTGGCATATTTAGGGCCATAAGATTAAAGGGCAATCTTATAAATTTGACATAACTTTAATTTAGGACCACAAGATTAAAAAGACTTCTGTATTTTCTAAAACTCTGTGTCAAGTCAAACTAGGCCACTTTTTTTGAAACAGAGGGAGTACACTTTTACTCTACTGGAGATTCTCTAAACAACAACCATCACTATGAGCTATGTGATGATACATTATCTTGCCCACATTGCTAGAACTGTTCTATACTATGCTGGGGTATAAAATCTCTCAACTAACTAGACCCACTAAGCTATAATGATACATCTATAGATTATAATCCTGTACCCATATTGGCAAGACATGGCATATGAGGATTTTGAGTTGTCTAAACTCATTCTCATATTGGTGCTCAATACTACTCCCAATAATATATATATATATATATATATATATATATATATATATATATATATATATATATATATATATATATATATATATATATATATATATATATATATAGTCATGCTCAAATGTATAAAACATACTCTTTATTTGGGTTGACATAATTTCTCAGACTATTCTCTTAAAACAAGTGACTACTTTGAAATATCTCTAAACTCATAAACTCATTCAGAAATCTAAGTTTTTTTTTATCACTTTAATAGTGATATTTTTGGGAAATACTTAGTTCCTTTATACTTTCTCTCAAAACATCTCTTCAGATTCTACTCAAACTTCTTTACTTTTCTTAGAAATCAATCTAAGACAATGATTGGCTAAAATGATTTCTCAATAAATTGCTCGATAATAAGGTTCATGCTGGAAAATAGACATGAACAATAAACTCAAGAATCTCGATACTTGATATACAACAACTCAACAATTAAGAATAGAATTTTGGAATTTGATGATACTACTAATCTCAAGACTATTTAAATCTAAGGATAGACCCCAAGATTACTCTTTTACTGATTTGAAAATAGATGTAGGGCGTGAGGACAACTTAGTTTAACACTATGATAGTCTTACATACCTGGGAAGAACAAAGTTCTTGGTGAAATTGATGGAAACTTGAAGAACGCTCAAAACCCTAATTGTTTCTCCTTTTGGAACCTTGTTCTAATGATTTGAAGTGTTAAAAAAACATAAAAAAGATGTTTAACACTACTAAGACCTTTAACTAGGTGAAAAAAGGTCAGGATTCATGATTAGAATGGATGGATAAAGTCTAAAATACCTTTAATTAGCAAAAAATGCTAAACCCCAGGCGCATCTAACAGAGGTCCTGATGGCCCATCACCAGGATAATTGCCCGTCACTCGTCATAATAAAAAACACTTGAAACACCTAAACTTCTGCATGTGTGACGACCCAGCTGACAGCATGTCACAAGTCTGACAACTCGTTATGGCTACCGTTAGCTTTTTCTAAAGTGACAGTCTTTGGTAAAACAACCATAACCTTTTACTTTGAACTCAAAATGAGGCACACTCGATGTCGTTGGAAAGATGACTCAAGGAAATTGAATTTGATAGGTCATGTACCACCTAATTCATTATGTACTGCACGAAATAATCATTTGAAACTGACATAAGTAGAATCTTATGTCAAAACTTAATCGGTATGGAAGGTTTAAACTCAACTTTGTGCGAGGAGATTCCTATGACCTTAATTCATCTCCAAATCCATTCCCACACTAAAAAAAATTGACCTTTACTCATATGAGCAATTTAAGAATCACATGATACAACCTTACATGTAAGTAAAGAATATTTTAGATCTTAACTTAGAAATTTTTTGGGTGTTACATTATCTCCCCCTTAGGATCATTCGTTCTCGAATGGTGGTTAAACTGAGCCGGAAGGGAAAAGAGTTACTCTTACTTTCTTTTTGACTTTTGAACTTGTCTACTAACATAGGTGGAATTGATTCATACTAAGAGTTTGGAATTCTGTATAGCACTTAAGTTGCGAACGATATGAGTTTGAACATAGTCACACTCTATCTGAGGCTATTTGACATAAAGGAAGGATATCTTGGCACAAAGTAAGAATAGGAATACTATGCCTTGAGTGTTATGACCGGTAGCCTTTATTCTTAGCAATACTTCTCAATTTTTCTCTCCTTTCTGATTACTGCACTTCACTAGTTGCAACTCCTAGCTCACACTAGAGTACATGACTACTCTTTCGAACGACTAAGTCAAATCACTTGCTCTTACTGTTTCAAGCCCAATATCTAATTCACAAGGTTCTAAACATGATATGGTTACACTTATCTATACCACATGTTTTATACCTCTATAGGGAATAGTATCCCAATAATACTTCTCCTTATAACCACATTCAACCAACCTCGAGCCCAAATCAAGAAACACCTAATGCATCATGCACTTATCCACATGTTAACAACACTACATTCCAACCTAGTACTATAACCACTCCATGACTTTCTACTAACCAATCCTTCTAGGAATTTATCATTCTCTCACCATCTCTTCCAACTAAAATTTTATGCAATACTACTAGGAACTGACTAATTGCTCTCATTTAACTATTACTCATAGTAAAACATAATCATATTCCTCCTCCAGATTATAACTTTAGATGGAATAAGAACACCACCACTACCACAATTAGAAACATCAACCCTTTCCTTTTATCATTACTCAACCACTATCGACATTACTATCAAAACTGAAAAGGATGATTAAAAGAGCTTTGGGAGAAAAATCATAAGTATGATTCATTAAAGACATCTGATATAAGAATATGCATGACATAACATTATTAGGTTAGCCACTAAGAGTAAATCATGAATTCGCAAGACTGAGCATCCTATGAGATATAGGTGTTTATATGGATAGGTTCATATCATGAGGCTGATATCCATAACTTTATGAAGTAAGATTGAGATCAATGAGCTGATGTCTTTGCCCCTTATTTTGTGAACTGAGCATAAATGTGAATTTGTCTGAACTGTATGAGCATATGTCATGGAAAATTTTTTGATATTAAAGACATCAACAGGATGTTGTAACAACTAAACTTTGAGGAATACGCTAGAGTATGAATAGAATGATATACCACTTTAACTCTTTTAGAACACATAACATTCTAATTCCAAACACTTGACTTGGTCCCTCACCTTATCCTCTCCCCCTTATACTTTCTCTCAAAACATCTCTAGACTCTACTCAAAACTCTTCTTTACTTTTCTCAGAAATCAATTTAAGAAAATGATTGGTTAAAACTATTTCTCAATAAATAGCTCAATAATAAGGTTCATACTGGAAGATATACATGAACAATCAACTCAAAAATATACATACATGATATACTTCAACTCAACAATCATGAATAGAATTTCAGAATTCAACAATGCTACTCATCTCAAGACTTCTCAAATCTTTAGAACCCTGGATTACTCTTTTACTGATTTGAAAGTAGATGTAGGGTATGAGGAAGAAGTAGTCCAACACTATGATAGCCTTACATACCTGGGAAGAACAAAGTTCTTGGCAAAATTGATGAAAACTTGAAGAACACTCGAAACCCTAACTTTTTTTCCTCTTAGAACTTTTCTCTAATGATTTGAAGTGTTAAAGAACCTAAAAAGAATGTTTAACACTGCTAAAACCCTTAACTAGATGAAAAAGGGTTGGGATTTTTTCTTAGAATGGATGATAAAAGTTTAAAACACCCTTAATTAGTTGAAAAGGCAAAACCCCAAGCGTATATGACGGAGGTCCTAACGGCCCGTCACAAAGATATTTGCCCGTCACAAGGATGACTACCCGTCACAAGTCTTCATCAAAAACACCTAAAAATTTGCATGTATGAAGACCATCACAGGTCTGACAGCCTGTCATGGCTACCGTTAGCTTTTTCTGAGGTGATAATCTCTGGTAAAACGGCCATAATGTTTTACTCCAAACTCGAAATGAGACAAACTTGGTGGTGTTGGAAAGAGGACTCAAAGTTCTTCAATTTTATAGGTCATGGGCCACATATATCATTATGTATTGAGAGAAGTAGAATCTTATGTCAAAACTTAATCGGTATGGAAGGTTTCAACTCAACTTTGTGCTAGGAGATTCTTGTGACCTTAATTCATCTCCAAATCCATTCTCACACTAAAGAATTAACCTTTACACATATGATCAATCAAAGAATCATGCGATACAACCTTTTATGTAAATAACGAATAGTTCGGATCTCAACTTAGAAATTTTTGGGGTGTTACACCAACTCTCACAATACAACCTCTTCCCCAAGCAATGCTCACTCCAATAGCTACGACCAAGTACCAGTAGTTGTAGAGGCATCAGGTAATACACAACTTCCTACCCTTTATTTTTTTGCATGACACCGCCACACAAAAGCCTTTATTCACATACGAGAGACACAAAACAACATGTAAAACATACGATTAAAACTACCACTCTCAACCCCTAGAGAAGCCACTCCTCCACCCATGACATCAAGTGATCCCTCTCTTGCAATACTTGCTGCCTCGATTCCCCCACTACCCTCAAATAGAATTACAACTAGCTCCCAAAATAATATTTCCAAGACAAAAAGAAAACTCTCTTTTCTAACCCATTTGATTCCTACAACTGTAACTTTCAAAAAAGCTGATAAACATGAAGAGAGGGGACAAGCAATGAAACTAGAGTATGATGCCTTAATTAGAAATCAAACTTGGGAACTCGTAACGCGAGACCTATCCAAAAATGTTATGGACTGCAAATGGTTGTAGCAGATCAAGAGAAAAGCGGATGTCTCACTACTAAAAACTGCTAAAAACTAAAGAACAGAAAAGCGACGGACGACGTCGCTCCAAAAAGCGACACCATTTGCCACATTGTCCGTCTCTTTTTAATAAAAAATAATAATATATTTTTAATTATTTTACAAAAAAGCGACAGATAACATCTCTTAGTCCGTCTCTTTTCCCTTGCAGATTTTTGCATATATATAAATATATAAAATTAATAATTAATTATTTAATATAGGTAGAGACGCTCTCCGTCGCTTTTATTAAAAATAATTATTTATAAATTAAACAACAACCACTCCGTCCATCATTTTAAATTAATTTAAATTTATTAGTTATTTTTAAAAAGAGCGATGGACGACATCTCTAAGTCTGTCGCTTTTTGGTCAAAATGTATGGTAAAAAATTTAAGAAAAGCGATGGATAAAGTCTCTTAGTCTGTCCATCGCTTTTTGGTCAAAATGTCGGTCAACTATTTTTTAAAAAGCGACGGACAGAGAGACCCTCTCCGTCACTTTTCTTAAACTAGCTAGGAGACCAGATGTGAAATTTCACCATTCCCTCATTCTCTTTTCCTTCTCTCTAAGACCCACTGTGTGCCGCCGTCTTTGCCGACGTCAACACCGCCGCCGCCACTTTTGCTGACCCTAACGACGCCATCTCCATTTTCTCTTTCTCCTTTAATTTAAGGTTAGAGTTGCATCAAATTAGGTTTTAATTTTTTCAATTTCAGTTATATTTGATTTTCTTAATTAGTGTATTGTAATTAGTTTATTGAATTTAATTAACTTACATTAAACTAGTCCTAAAATCCCAAAATCAAACTAGTCCTAAAATCCCTAATTCAAACAAGTCCTTAAATACCCTAATTAACAAAATCAAATATAACTCAAATTGAAAAAATTAAAAACTAATTTGATGAAATCCTAACCTTAAATTAAAGGAGAAAGAGACAATGGAGAGAGGATATGGCATCAGCAGTGACAGTAGGCGTCTACACACATTGGTTCTTAGAGAGAAGGAAGAGAGAATGAGGGAAAGAGAAAATGCTGAAATTTCGCGTCTGGTCTCCCAGATATTTTAGGAAAAGCGACGGACAATGTCTCTTTGTCCTTTACTTTTTTTAAAATAGTTGACCAACATTTTGACCAAGAAGCGAGGAACTAAGAGACACTGTCCGACGCTTTTCTTTAATGTTTGACCATAAATTTTGACCAAAAAGCGTCGAACTTCGAGATGCCGTCCGTCGCACATTTTTAAAAAATAATTAATAAATTCAAAGTAATTAAAAACAACAGACCACGTGGTCATTGTTTAATTTATAATTATTTTTTAATAGAAAATGACGGACAACGCCTCTACTTATATTAAATAATTATTTATTAATTATATATATATATATATATATATATATATATTTATATTTGGCGCAAAAATCCACAAAAAAATCACGGACTAAGAGATGCCGTCCGTCGCTTTTTTGTAAAATAATTATTTATATTAAAAAGCGACAAAAAGTTTGGCAAATGATGTCGCTTTTTGGAGCGACGTTGTCCGTCATTTTTTAGCAGTGAGGGTTCACGCAGCGCCCTGGCTTGGATTTTCATAGGACATTCAGTCCCGTTGTCAAACCAACAACGTAAGGTTGGTTATATCTATAGTTGTGCAACGCAATTGGCCAATCCATCAACTTGATGTCAAGAATGCTATCCTACAAGGAAAATTGGACGAAGAAATGCTTATGTCACAACCTTAGGATTTATTAATCCCCATTCCCAAATCATGTTTGCAAGTTGAAGAAGGCTATTTATGGCCTCAAACAATCCCTCGGGCTTGGTATAATGCTATACATCAACATTTGCTGGAAATGGGTTTTGTCAGAACAAAATCTGACACCTCACTATTTGTAAGGAAGCAGAAGACTGTAACTATTTATGTTCTTGTCTATGTTGACAACATCATAATCACTGGAAAACATACATAAGTGATCAAATTTGTCATCAATTCCTTGGTAGCTAGATTTTCGTTGAAAGATCTTGGCTATCTAAACAACTTCTTGGGTATTAACGTTAAGCACATACCAGATGATCTCATTCTTTCTCAATCAAAATACATTTTGGAAATTCTTTTGGAACTCGATATGGAAAATTACAATGGTGTTTCTACTCCCATGTGTTCCAATGTACCACTTCGAGTGGCTGACGGTTCACAATATACTGATGTGACGCGCAACCGGTGTACCCTTGGTAAATTGCAGTATTCGTCCCTCACACGGCCTGACATATCTTATGCAGTCAATAAATTGTCCTAATTTATGCATGTCCTTACTGATGAATATTGGAAAGCAGTTAAAAGAGTACTATGGTATCTCAAAGAAACTGCAAGTTAAGGACTTCGCATCATTCGCATCTCTGACTCTAATTTGTATATGCATGCTAATGCGGACTGGCTTGATCCGAATGAATGAATCTCTACATCAGGTTACATTCTTTCTTTGGACCAAATCTAATCAGTTGCTCAAAAAAAAAAACAACGTGCATTAGCTCGCTTACCCACCGAGGTAGAGTACAAATCTGTCACCAATGCAATTGCAGAGCACACTTGGGTGAGAAACTTACTTCATGAGTTATATGTTACCATTTAGAATACACCAACAATCTACTGTGACAATGTTGGAGTGACTTATTTATCTCACAACCCAGTGTTTCATACCCGTATGAAACATGTTGTTGATTTTGCATATGCACGTGACCAGGTTCAAGACCATCGAGCTCATGTTACTCATACTCATGCTTGTGATCAACTTCCTAATACATTCACCAAGCCACTCCCTAAATCAACATTTACTAGGTGTCGTTCCAGGTCAGGCATTGTTGCACCTTGCCTAACTTGAGAGGGTATATTAACTATATATGTTGGTTACAATAACTATATCTGCTGGTTGTAGTAATAGATCATAGTATTTATTTTATTTACCTGTTACTAGTTTGAATAAGTCTCCTACTGTGTGGAGCACATTAAGGATTAGTTATAGTTCATATTATCTTGCATTAGTTAGGTGTAGATCATATACAGGTGGTGGTCTGCACTTTAGCATCAGTTGGTTGAAGATTATGTATATAATAGCTTGCTGCCAGACTTAATAAAAATTATCTTTTGACCTTCTCATCTTAATCTTTATATTGCACCAGCTCTCGGAACATCTCATGTACGCATGCCTTCGATGGAATAACCTGCTTCTTTATCTCAATGTGACCAACTTCCTGAGTTAAATGATTCTTTGAAATCACCAAATATTGAAGGCCCTAATTCTCCTCATAGAAGTAACTCTTATATAATGCAAGCTAGCAGCAATAGTTCATCAATGCAAGCTAGCAGCAACAATTCATCAATACAAGTTGGCAACAACAACACATCAAGTCCTTCCTTGTCCAATGTTCCAGGTAATGACCTCTTTGTGGAACTTGCCTCTTTACCTTGTGTTGCACCTTTTCCTGAACTCGATCCTATTGAGCCCATAGCTCCTACTTCGCCAGATATGCAAATAGAAAATACTCACGTAATTCTCACTGGAGCTAAAATGTAAACTTTGCCTAATCCTACCTTTCAATCCCTCAGTTACACAACTTCCTTACATCCTGAAGTCACTAAACTGAAATCAATTAAATCCACTCTTTCTAAGCCACACTGGTTGACTGCTATGCATGAAGAACTCTCAGCCCTGAAATCTAGTGGCACATGGATGTTGGTACTGCGGCAACCTCATATGAACATTATTGGCTTTAGTTGGGTGTTCAAAACAAAACTAAAGCCGGATGGGTAAGTGGAGCACTTTAAGGCTCTTCTTGTAAGGTTACAATCAAATTGCTTGTATCGACTTTGATGACGCTTTTAGTCCCATCGTCAAAGCTACAACCATTCGCATTGCGTTGTAACCACCCTACACTGGGAGATTAATTGGACGTCAAGACTTTTTTTTTTACATGTCGATATCAAGGAAACTATTTTCATGGAGTAACCTTCGGGTTTTGTTGATCCAGTCCATCCGAATCATGTATACCTACTTAAGGAAGCTTTATATGTTCTAAAGCAAGCACCCAGAGCTTGGTTCCAAAAGTTTAACTCTTACCTGCTTTATCTCTGTTTCACTTGTAGCAAATCTGATCCGTCTCTATTCATCATACATTCTACTCAAGAAACTATGTTGCTACTACTTTATGTTGATGATATAGTGTTCACTGGCAGCAATCCTGTACTTCCTCAACAGTTTACTTGCGAGCTTCAATCACATTTTGCAATGAAGGATCCGAGAGCTCTCTATTATTTTCTTGGTCCTGAGGTCCATCTCACCAAGGTTGGACTATTCCTTAGCCAGTGTAAGTATATCTCTGATATTCTCCATCGCACAAAGATGCAAGATGCCCGACCTATTCACATTCCACTATCTCTCAAGCATAATCTCCATGAGTCCACAGGTTCTATGGTCGATGCTATTGAATATAGAAGTATTGTGGGTGCTTTTCTATATCTTACTCTCATTCGACCTGAGATATCCCGTGCTATAAATATCTTTTGTGCCAGTTTATGCATTGCCCAACTGAAGTTCACTGGTCTGGCATGAAACGAGTTCTTCATTATATTGCTGACACTCCCCTTCTTGGTCTACGTTGTTCCTCCCAATCTTATCTCACCTTGATAGGGTTCTCCGACGCTGACTAGGGTGGTTTCCCCATCTCTCAGAAATCCACCACAGGCATTTGTGTTTTCGTTGGCTCAAATTACATTAGTTGGTCTTCAAAGAAACAAAATACAGTTGCTCGATCTAGCATAGAGGCTGAGTATCATTTGTTAGCATCTTTAGCTGCTGACCTCACATGGTTGATGTACATTTTAAAGGATATTGGGATCTCGTTGTCTCATCCTCCTTTCTTGTTCACAGACAATATTAGTGCCCTTCACCTTACATTTAATCCTGTAATGCATGCTCACACGAAACATGCCGATCTTGATTATCATTTGGTGCGGGAAAAAGTTGTCCAAGGTGTGATGGTGACAAGGTTCATACCTTCATTTCAACAGATTGTGGATATATTAACCAAATTACCGTTGCCTAACCATCAGTTTCATGTCTTAAGGTCCAAGCTTGGAGTTGTATAGAATTCCACCACCAGCTTGCGAGGGAGTGATAAACAACATGAACAAAACTAGAATGTATACCGTAGATCTGTATAGAATGTATAGGACTATAGGAGCACCTCTACATAATTGATGTCCTTTAGGAATACAACTACAGAATAGTTGGGATATAGAGGAAGTTGGAATATAGTAGGAATTTACTAATACTTTGTGTATAAATAGGTCATCTGGTTATGTAGAACAATAATAAGAAAAGCTTGCAACTCTTAATTGTGTTCTAGCAATTATTTTCTTCAGCTATCTTTGTTTTGATATTCACATATGACCATAATGAGAATGTTCTCCAGCGAGAATTGGTGTCCATCCACCAACACGGTCTCTACTTTCATCGGAGAGTTTTATATATATATATATATATATATATATATATATTAAGAACCATTGCAGACCTTCCTGTTCATGGGTCCTTTTATGATGAAGTTATACGCTCGGCTAAGGAGTTGACTCATGTAAATGACCAAGGGAAGTCTTTTTTCCCTGGAAGCTGCTCTTACTTGTTTTGGTGTTTTACCAGCTTATAAAAGGCATCATTGATAAAGTTCCCTTTTGTGATTGGAAAAAGTTTTGGTTTCGAGGGCCAAGAAAATTTGAGCCTTCCCTAAAGACATCTAGAACCAGAAAAAGCCAAAGATGAATCATGATTATTCAAGGAACATTGACATGAGTTTTTTTTACCACGAACTGAAGAGGAAAATGCCCCTTTTGTCGAGCTAGGCGTGGAAGAATCACTTAAAGATGAGACTTATTTGGCGGCTTTCCTTGTGTGTTGACATCACAAATTTTTTTCTTCCCAACAAGAAGGTTGATTGTGTTCGTGCTAGTATCTTCAAAGTTGCAAAATTAATGACTCATGGAGAGAAAGTTTCTTTGGTGGTTCCGGTCCTTGCAAGCACCTATCATGGTCTTAGGGAGATCTCCACCTCCTCAAACTTAGGGGCCTGCAATATACTCCTTCCACTTTTTTTTGTCTCTGTTTTATATTTCTATTTTCTCCTATATTCGATGCTAGCTTTCACGCTTACTAGGCAGAAGGTGTCGTGTATTTCCCTAGCTATCTAATAAAAGGTAATACTCCAATACCTTAACTCTTATGCTTGCTTTAGCGGATATGATTTACAATAGTGGGATCATAGCTTAGTGAATCATAAGTCTAGAAATGATTAAACTTAATATATAGACTTTTTTATTGGGAATCTAAGACTTGGATATGCAACTGTTAGAGTTCTTAGTGATAAAAAAATCACATGTTTAGACTTGGTTGCTGTTTTTGAGATCTCTTATTATCCATGATAATATTCATTGATCTGTTAATCATATTCATATAGAATTGAGGCATTGAAAGTTGATTTTTATTTGATTTCATGGGTTGAAAACTAGTAAAACAGCAGTTGTTATTCAGGGTGGAAAAAGATCTACAACAAATAAACAAATCTAGATTTTGCTAATGTAGGAGGTGAGGTTCTGTTAATACGAACTCCGACATAGTGCATGACTGTAATGCTTTCCAGGTTAGATGTCGTTGTGTTGATACAATTCTCAAATATTAGCATTCTGCGTAATTGTTATGTGAATGTCCACCAGGTGCCAATACACTAAGCTCTTTTACTTTTTTAAAAGCCTCTGCATGCCATCTATAAAAAGAATTAGAAGATGGCACATCTATAACATATGTTGTCAAAGGTTTTGATGCAAATAAGGACTTTGTGGTGGAGTGGGATGCACCAAAGTCAGACATATACTGCTTATGCCATTCATTTGAGTACAAAGGTTACCTTTGTAGACATGCTATTGTGGTTCTTCAAATGTTTGGTGTCTTCAGATTCTTTCTAAGTATATATTGCAACGCTAAACAAATGCTGCCACGATCAGGCATTCCATCAGCGAAGCATTGGGTGACATGTAAGATAAGGTCTATTGTTGTAAGGATTTGTGTCAACGAGAAATAATATTTGGTGAAGAAGGATCCTTCACTCAGGAGAGCTACAACATTGCTGTTGGTACCATTAAAAAAGCTTTACAAGTTAAAACAATGTCAAGGAAACACTCTTGGCGCTAATCTTAAATCAGGTAGTAGTGCAACCCTTGCTATCCAAGTTGATGATGTATGTCAAGGAAACACTCTATATTGAAATACATCATGGATATACATCATTATCAACATTGACATCATCAACTTCGATAGCAAGGGTTGCACTACTATCTGATTTAAGATTAACTGCAAGCCTGTTTCCTTAAACATTGTTTTAACACTTCTTTAATGGCACCAACAACAATGTTGTAGCTCTTTTGAGTCAATGATCCCTCTTCATCCAATATTATTGCTCGTTGACAAAAATCATTATAATGACATACCTTAGCGTGCGTGTCATTCAGCCTTTCGCTGATGGAATGCTTGATCGTGGTAGTATTGGTCCAGCATTAAAATATGGCACGACAACGTCATCAGTTTCTGGTAGGCAAATTGATGTTTTTTGATCCACCGGCATCAATTTGAGAGGGGATGTTAACATGATTGGACAGATTCTAAATATATGTACATATCTATGTTATAACTCTAAATATTTGTGTAATGATGATAGGAGATAGCATAGATTAATGTAGCATATTTTCAGATATATTACAATTAGGAATAACATATATTTAGGGATATATAACAGATTTTTAGGCATGTAAATCAGAATTCTTTCTATTTAATAGAAGAACTCTCATTTGAGAGAACTCATTCAACAAAATTGGCACATAATTCATTTGTGGGATATTTACCATTAATTGGAAATAAAACCATGATATAACATGGAATCTAGTGTAACCCTCACATAAAAAATAGAGAGTCTACTTGTCGAGGTAAGAACTCTGTATCATTCATTATTGCTAAAGTGGATCCACTAGCTAGGTCATCAAAGACAATCATATGGGGGCATGTAGTTTGGGACAAAAGAATTGCTACTAATGACCAAACCTATACTAATGGTAAGACCAATTCAAAAGTCCTCTCAGTGTTAAGTAAATCCCAAAGGAAAATACATAATATAATCATATCAAAATACTTGGAAAGAACATAAATTTAGACTACCAATCCAATCATAAATTCATATTCAAGTAGCTCCTTTCAAAATCATGATTTCATATTAAGACACTTACCTTCCTAAGCATCTAATTCATGATCTCTTTTCAAATGTGAGAAAACCTTTTACAAATCAGTGACACTTTACCTTAAAAGTATCTTTTAGTCATAAGTCATCAATTTTATAAAATATGCAGAGATTCATACTCATAATTCATAAGTTCATAATCATAGTTAATATTCATAAAATAGGCATAGGCATGGGTCCATATGAAATCAATTGGAAATTATGTAATTGAGTCAAATCATGCATAATAAGATTGAATTTGAGAAATTGAATATAGTGAACTGAACCCACAGAGAATAACATGAAGCCCTAGATTTTGGATGAAGATTAAATTAAAGAATTGAGATTCTTTTGGAACCTAATGGATAAAATCAGTTTATTGATGAAGCTCCCACATACCTTGATGATCAAAGCCCTAAAATAAGGAGAGAATATCGTTGAAGCCCTTGAAATGCTAGTTCTTCTATTTGGAGCTTGAGAGAGAATTGGAGAAGATGAATTTGAAGGGAATTTGGGGTTTTGAGTTAATGTGAGGGAATGGTTAGACTTAGGAGTAGAAAATCAGAAACAGGTCATTAGGATAGTCTATAAAGAATGTAGTTTAGGTGTTGAAAGAATAGGAAAAGACCCAATTAAACTTGACTTGAAACTATCAGAGGACTTCTACGGTTTTGATCTATGATCCGAAAGAATTTCTACGAACTCCTAGTCAACTGTAGAGTCAAGTACTGGAGACCAAAATACCAAAAAATTTATACAGGGCCCTTTCACGGATCGTTAAAGATTCTATGGCTCATAGAACTAACCTGTAGACCATGTACCCAAAAATCCTCTTAGTCCAATCCATTTCCACGAAAGCCATTCTACTCCCCAAAATCTTTCCTATGACCTGTAGATCCAAAGTCCATATTTTACTAAGTCTGGAACCATGTTTACGACACTTCCTACGACCCGTAAAGATTCTATAATTCATCTTTTGCATTCGTAAGTCATCATCTTGACTTGACGTTTTCCAAAATTCAACTCAAGTCCTATGGCTGCCTTCCTACGACCTGTATAAATTCCTATGGTTCGTAGGTTGGCTCGTAGAACCTACATCAACCCCAAAAATGCAATTTTTCCTTTCTAATTTGACTTTCCATTTTCTGAGTTGTTACATTAAATGACCAAAAGAATTGTAAAATGGTGAGGCTTCATGTACGGCTCCCTCAACTCTCTACGGAGGATTCTATAAATATTTTGCAAAACAAAATTGACCAGAAATCATATCACCAAAATATTTAAGGGTGTTACTGTCACACTCCGAGCCTACACCCTGGACGTGGCCAGCACTAGAAGACCATTTCTGGTCCCAAGAGAACCCATGGCCTAGCTTTCTTAACTTAGTGGAAGACTTAAACTCAACAAAGATAAGTTCATATAATACTCTGGAATGTTATATAGGAACATTCAACTGGCCATTAAGGCAAACTCAACTCTTAACATGGAATAATGACAATGAAAAGACTAAAGAACTAACATCTGACTGTCTATGAAGCCTCTAAAACACTGAGATAGATGTTGGGACAACCCCCACAACATCCTAATGAACTAACTAGAAAGCAATAAAAAGGAGTCCTCTGGAATGCAAAGAGGCTCATCGACTGACTCTGAACTTCTCACTGGATCAACGGTGCGTTGGAATGCCAATCCTAATTACCTGTGTCTGCTTCATAATAAGATGCAGGACAACTGGCATCAGTACATTAAATATACGAGTATGCGAGTTGGAATGCTAACAAACATAGGCTTGAAATGGAATCTAAAAGAAACACTTACCTTGGCTCTTCTCAACTCATGAATACTTACTAAACTCATTTCAATATAAAACAGTTTAAACAAGTGCAATATAAAGAAAAGTTGTTTAAAAACATGATGTCAACTCTATGTATGTACAAGGATACAACATAACTCTGAAAGGTATGTAAAAATACAATAAACTGATGTATATAAAAATACAATAACTTCTGTGGGAGTTTCTCTAACCGACAACCATCACATAAGAGCTATAGTGATGATACAACGATCTACCTTACCCTGCCAGCGCATCCTATACCCGGCCAAAGATATAGAACTTGAACTACTAAGTGGATCCACTAGTCTATTGTGAAAAGAGTTCATCTAAAAAGTATGACCCTTTTCTACCCATGGTGGCTATATGGTTTATGGGGACTGTGAGTTGTCTGAACTCTCCCCTATATCGGTGCTCAATAATACTCCCAAAATTTATTAGCTCTTTATGTTTTTAAAACATACTTCTTCTGTGATTTGAGATTAGTGCTGAAAAACTTAGCTCGAAGGCTATCTTGGAAATCTCAGTTTCCCTGCTTGCTTCATTTAGAAAGCAATTACTCTTTTCTAAAAACTAGCCCGAAGGCTCTTTGGAAATCTCAGTTTCCGCTTTCATTTAATATGTGAAAACATTTTTAAATCTCTTTGGGAATACATAGTCCCCATATACTTCTTTGAAGAAAAGAACTTCAACTTTACTCTTTACTAAACTCAAAACTTAAGTCTTAAAAAAAAGTTAAAATGTTTGTAAAAGACTTATGAAAACTTGAAATGAACTCCTCTTACTTGACTCTTAACTTCTCTTGACTTTGATCTTAACTACTCTTGACTTTACTCTTAACTGATCCTTGAATTGAATTATGGATTCAAGTATTAAGATTCGGGTTTGGAAAGATCTCATATTGTTTAGAAATGATTCTAGATAGCTAAACATGAGAAAAAAAACCTAAGATCAATATTTGAAGGTGGGTCCGCGACACGGAGGCATAATATAATTTTGGTTTCGAAAACGTCTTTTGAGGTAGAACACCTGTGTCAGCTCCCTGAAGCGAAGCTGAAATTTCAATTCTGGGAATAGGTTGCGCGACGCGCTCCCATGTTCAGATTTCGCCCATCAAAATTTCTTCTTCATTTTTCTTCCCCAACCACCCAAACTAGACTCTTTTTCTTAAATCACTTTTAGATACAGATACCCAGCAAAAGTACCTAAGAACCTAACTCGAAACGACCCTATAATGCAACGTAACGAACTCAAAAACTTCCTAACTCAGTCAAATTTAAGAACAATAAATGAATCCAAGAATAGGTATCAAGATCATCAATATTCAAATGCTTCTAGGACGAATCCAAACTGAAATAAATATGCTTGGCACCGGGGAGAACGATCCCAAGGTTATGAGAGCCTCACATACTTGATAGAAGTAAATCCTTGCCAAAACACCAAGTTCCTTGATCGATCTTGATGAATTTGCCCTTTTTCTCCTTCTTCTTTTCTCTTCTCCTTTCTCCTTTCTCCTTAGCCCTAGCGTGAAATCTCAAATTCTAAAACTGACTAAGTCCTGAATTGACCCATATTAAAATCCTAAAAATTGGATTCAAAATAATAGGGCAGTGAAAAGACTAAAATACCCCTTATATTTCCGGATTGGACATTTCCTTAATCCAACTGCCCAACTTCCAAAGGGCATAACTTGGTCATACGAACTCGGAATCAAACAAACTTGGCGGCGTTGGAAAGATAATTCCAAGAGCTTCCCAACCATATTTGGAAAATTGTAAGTGAGTTAAAGTTGAGTTTTTGGTCAACTTCAGATGGTCATAACTACGAGCTAAATCATCCTGAGCTAGTAGTTATGAACGTCTAAAGTTAATCAAAAACTCAACTTTAACTCACTTACAATTTTCCAGATTTCCTTATACTTTCCAAAATAACTATTTCCAGATTTTTGACTTCCTTCTAGTTCTTTCTAGTTGCGAGATGTTATAGTTACGCATGAAAAAACTCAGAAAATCACCTAATGTCTTCAAAATGGCCCCTAAATGCCCAAATATTTAGTAAATAATTATGAGGCTTCACGTAATGCTCTCCCAACTCCGTACGGAGGCAGATCAACCTGTTATCCCTACAGTAACTTTTATCCATTGAGCGACGACCCTTCCAATAAGCACCATCTGATCATCAAGGCCTGCGTATAGGTTTCACAAGAAAGCGACATCTAGACTTATCACAAAAATATTCATTGTCTAACACACATGAAAAATAGAGAAAATTGCCTAATTCCTAAAATATGGCCTCTAAATGCTAAAAAATGGTAAGGCTATACGTATTTCTCCCTCGACTCCTTATAAAGGGTTCAGTAAATTTTTTGCAAAATAACGACAGGACAACATATCACCAAAATATTCATGGACTAACACACACAAAAAATTAAGAAAATTGCCAAATTCTTGTAAATTAGCTCCTAAATGCTAAAAATGTTGTAGAAAATGGTAAGGCTTTACTTACTTCTCCTCCAACTCCCTAATGTGGCTTCTGTAAAAGTTCTACAAAAAAAATGATCTGAAGTCATATCACCAAAATATTCATAGGGTAACAGACAAAAAACTAACAAAATCACCTAATTCCTATAAAATGGTCCCTATATATCGTAAAAATTACAAGTCTTCATGTACTGCTCCCCCAACTCCCTGCGAAGGGTACTATAAAGGTTTTTTTCAAGAAAAACGTTCGAAAGCTATATCACAAAAAATATTCATGGGTTAAACAAATGAAAAACTGGAAAAAAAAATCGCTTAATTCTTTTAAATTAGCTCCTAAATGCCTGTAAATGACTTAAAATGAAGAGGCTTTATACCACTTCCCAACTCCTTGCCGAGTGTTTTATAAAGGTTATGAAAAACAATTGACCGAAAATCATATCACCAAAATATTCATAGGCTATCAGACACAAAAAAACTCATAAAATTGCCTAATTATTATAAAATGACCCCTAAATACCTGAAAATTCAGTAAGAAATGGTAAGTCTTCATGTACTGTTCTCCTAACTCCCCATGGAGAGTTACTTGAAGGGTTTGCAAAAAAATTAAAAGGAACCCATATCGCCAAAATGTTTATTGGCTAACACACACAAGAGGTTGAGAAAATTTGTCTAATTTTTTATTTTTTTTTGTAAAATGGCCTGAAAATGCCCAAAAATATCTTTAAAATGGTGAGACTTCTCGTATTGCTCCTCCAACTCCCTGCGGAGGGTTTCGTAAAGATTTTGCATAAGAATCAACGAAAAGTCATATCACCAAAATATACATGGGCTAACACAAAAAATTGAGAAAATATCCTAATCCCTATAAAAATGACCCCTAGACCAAAAAGTCGTAAAAAGGCGTGGCTTCAGGTATTGCTCCTCAATGTCCTTATAGAGAGTTCCATAAAGGTTTCTTACAGAAAATTGACAGAATTCATATCACCAAATATTCATGGACTAATACATTAGAAAAATAGAGAAAATCATCTAATTCCTGTAAATAGGCTCTTAATATCCAAATATTCTACAAAGATGGTGAGACTTCTGGTCCCCCTAAAAAATGTTGTAAAAACGATGAGACTTCACGTACTTATCTCTCAACTTCCTCAGGAGGGTTTCGTAAAGGTTATATAAAAAATTAATTGGAAGTCATATCACAAAAATATTCATGGGCTAACAAACATGAAAAACTAAAAAATTAGGATAAGGCACAAGTACTCCCCTAGAGTATGACCGAAATCACAGAGAGACACATTAACTAAACTAAGGTCCTATTACCCCCTGAACTCATTTTGTTTAATTTTGTACAACTTTTGGCTTACGTAGCACACTCCGTGACTCCACGTAGTTGAGGTGCGTGGGAGATAATTGGGTGCCACGTAAGCCAAAAAGGTGTACAAAAGTAATTAATATTAATTTGTCTTATTTAAGTTTTAGTAAGATTTGGTAATTAAACCCAATTTGGCTAACTTGTCAACTCCAATTGGCTACAATTATAATTCATTAGGCCATATTTTCAATTGCAATCCTAACCATTTTGTTACCTCCAATCTTGGACCCAATTCATTCAACCCATTTTCCTTTGCTTCCAAAACCCAGTTCCAGATCAAGAGAAATCCACCAAGAATACAACAGCAATATGTACAGTAGTAGCAAACCGACTCCTGCGTCTTGTTCTTTTCGAACGACCAGTGGCCCCTGTAGGAGCCATCACCATTGTCGTCCCCCTTTCCCCCTTTTTCAAAATTTCCCATCCCCTTTATTATTGTCTCGAAAAAGAGTATTTCAATTCAAAATTTCTGCAAGTTTTCCCTTCCATTCTCTCCTATATATTCCTCTTCTTTCACTGTTTGAAAGAGACAAAAAAACACAGCTCAGAGGAGTTAAAAAAAATAGAGTATTCAAACTCAAAGTTGTTTTATTTTCAGAAGTTAGTCGGAACCTAACTCGTGGTGAACAAATTTTGCTCAGCTCGTTTTTCCCAGTTCCTTCTCGACAAGAGGTAAACTCCTGTTCCTTCTGATGTTTTCTTCATCTTTTGTTTCCATGCTAAAATTTTCAGTGTGTTGAAGCTTTCTTTTTTTATTTGAAATTATGTAGCAGCTGTTTGTGTTTAATTTTATGGTTCTCTTAAATGTTCTATATGTATGGTCTAAAATGGTTTGAGAATTAGGTCATGAGAGTAATATAAGGTTGTTGTGAGAGTAATAATGTTTATACTGAGATATCGAGTTGTGTGTGTGCTTAGCAAAATTTGTCATTTGTTTGGTTTAAAATTTCTTATTTTAGTTCAAATTTAAAGGCTATAGTCTGCATCTTTCTTAGACTACCTATTAAGTCAAGGTTATTGTTGAGCTAAAGTGTAAAGGGCAAAAGTTAGTTACAAGTTTGGTAATAAGCAGTTACAGAAGTTAGTTATGATTAATTATGGTTAGGTAGCTTAACTAGTCTAGTTAGTTAGTTGTTTCACACCTTTATATAGTGATGTATATGTATCATTGTAAATACTACTGCAGTCTTGATAAACTGAATAAACTTCCACTTTTCTCTCTTCTTCTTAGCTTATTGTTTCTCATTCATTCACCATTTTTTGTGCTTAACATGGTATCAGAGCTTAAGGTGTTACTCAGTTGATTGTGTTAGCTTTCAGTGTAATAGAAGACTTGAGGTATTGCATTGTCCTAGAAGCTACTGAAGATCTCAATTGTAGCTGCAGTTTATCACGCCGACTGATTCTTAAACTAGTGCAGTTCAAGGAGGAACTACAATGGTACATTCTCATCATCCTCTCTTCCTGCAATCGTGTGATACTCCAGGTAGTTCTCTAGTCTCTATTCAACAGTATGGATCTAAGAATTATTCATTATGGAGTAGATCTATGAAGATAGGTCTTCTAGGTAAGGGGAAGATATGATTTATTGGACATGATCTATGGGGAAAATGCTATGATATAGTGCTATCATGGATAATGATCTCTGTTAGTAGGGAATTAGTTAATTGAATAGTCTATGCTAGCAGTGCCCAATAAGTATGGACTGATTTAAGAGAGAGATTTGACAAAGTAGATGGCTCGAGAATCTTCTATCTGCATAAGGAGATTGCCACACTACAACAAGGACTTATGTCTGTTTCTAGCTACTTTTCTAGACTCAAGGAGTTGTGGATGGAATATGACTCACTGAAGCCCTGCCCTGGTTGTGCTTGTGAGAGTTCTAAGACCTATGTAGAGCACTTTGAGTACCAGAGACAGATGCAATTTCTTTTAGGATTACATGAATCTTATAATCAGTCTAGAAGTCAGATTATGTTGTTTGATCCAGCACCAGGTGTAAACAAAACTTATTCCCTTATAATGGCTAAAGAAAGTCAGAAAATCCTTGGTAAATCTAATACAATAAGAAGTGATCACTCTGTTTCTGCTAACGCTGGTGGGATGAATGAGTCTATGACCTTTTTTAGTAATGGTAAGGGACACATGCCAAGATCAGGATCTACTTCATATTCAGGGTCTAATCCACCTACAGGAACTGAATTTAGATCTAATAAGAAACAATTTAACAACAATAGCACTCTTTACTATAACTACTGTAACTGGAAAGGTCACATTAGAGCTATTTGTTACAAATTGCATGGATATCCTGCTGATTGGAAAGGTAAAAGGAGAAACAATGCTAGTCCTATTTCAGCTAATCTTGCAGGATTCAACAATGCTCCTGGACTGCTTATGCATCATTAGAATGCTTCAACATGGAATAGTCAAGGAGAAACTAATGATCCTAGTTCCTCTAAGATCTCAACTACCGGACCTTCTAGAGCCTCCTCCCATCAACATCAGTAGTTTCATCCTCATTTCTCTCCATAGCAGTACATGCATCTCTTGCAACTGATAGAGTCAGATAATGAAAAGATCAATCATGATACTACTACTACTACTACTACTGTTCATGCATCAGGTATGATGATTTGTTCTTCTGTCATTCCTGATGCTAACAAATGGATCATTGATACATGAGAATCAAAACACATGGTACACAGTTTAAGTATGTTAACACAACACAGTCCCTTAGATAGAGCTCTTTGTAACAAAGTACATCTACCTACTGGCAGCCTTGCACATGTCAGTCACATTGGTTTTTCTCAAGTGTTAGGAGGAGTTGAGATCTCAAATGTGCTACATATCCCTGAATTTTAGTATAATCTTCTATTAGTATCCAAGCTAACAAGGGAGCTAAATTTTTGTGCTATCTTTTATCCTAATCAATGTGTTTTTCAGGACCTTTCAAGTGGGAATGTGAGGGGGACTGACACACTGGAGAATGATCTGTATGTGGTTCATGTATATACTCAATTGAAGACTCAGGAAGCTCAATTGAAGTCTCAGCAGGATCAAGATAATACTACTAATGTGGTTTCCTCTACTAGATCAAACAACTTGGTTTTATGGCATCAAAGGTTGGGCCATGTACCTGTTAGTGTATTGAGAACACTTGGTTGTTTTAAACATATGTGTTCTTCCTTTACTAATATATGTACTGTGTGTCCTTTGGTTAAGCAAGCAAGATTACCTTTTCCCCAAAGTACTACCACTACAACAACTTGTTTTCATATATTACATGCTGTGTGGGGTCCCTATAGAGTTCCTACTCATGATAGTAAAAGATATTTCTTTACCTTGGTTGATGATTACTCTAGATATACTTGGTTGCTACTGTTGAACTCTAAATCTGAGGTTATAGTAGCATTACAGAACTTCTTTATAATGATTAACAATATTTTTTTTCAGCACTATCAAAGTGTTGAGATCTGATAATGGTTGTGAGTTTTTTAACTCCCAAGTTTCTGATTTACTTAAATCATTTGGGGTATTGCATCAAAGCTCCTAGACTTATACCCCACATCAGAATGGGGTTGTGGAGAGAAAACATCGACATGCTCTTGAGATGGCAAGATCCTTGAGATTTCAATGCCACCTTCCTCTCAAATTTTGGGGAGAATGTGTTCTCACAAGTGTGTACTTAATAAACATGATACCCTTCATTGTTCTTAAGGGTAAAACTCTTCATGAGATGTTGTATCAAACTCTCCCTTCTCTTGATCATATTAGAGTGTTTGGCTGTCTTGCATTTGCTTCTGAGGTAAAGAAGACTGAAAAATTAGCCTCAAGAGTTGTTCCAGTTGTGTTTCTTGGTTATTCTAGTCTTCAAAAGGGATACAAACTCTATAGTTTACATACAAAAACTTTCTTTGTCAGCAGAGATGTTGTGTTTAAAGAGTCCATTTTCCCATTTCAGCATATGAGTCATTCCGGTTTTCTTCTCTTTCCTGTACTCCAATTCATAGGAGACAATTCTACTTCCATAGACATACCTTGTGCAGAAATTCCTTTGTGTGATCAGGCCTTCACTAAGGCTTTTGACTTCTCTTTGAAACCTGAGTGTAGTCCTCCTGTGTCATTACCCTCACTTGCCATTCCTACACCCAAGTCTATTGGCCTTAGCAGATCCTCTAGACCAACTAAACCCCCTATATGGATGACTGATTTTATCACTCCTAAGACCAGGTCTGATTGCTTATACACTGTCTCTAATCATGTATCTTATGCTCTTCTATCTGCTTCCTATGATGTTGCACTAGCTGCTTACTCTTCTGTCTATGAGCCTACATCATTTACTGAGGCTTCTTCTCATCCTCAATGTGTTGATGTCATGAAGGCTGAAATCAGTGCTTTGGAAGCCAACAATACATGGAGCATTGTTGACCTTCCTCCTGACAAGCATCCTATTGGTTGTAAATGGGTGTTTAAGGTCAAATATTTGGCTTCAGGTGCAGTTGAGAAGTACAAGGAAAGATTGGTAGCCAAGGGGTTCAGTCAGAAGGAGGGGATAGACTATACTGAAACTTTTTCTTCTGTTGCTAAAATGGTCACAGTCAGATGAGTTGAGTTTTGGCTGTTGCTGCTGCTAAAAATTGGCCTATTTTTTAAGATGGATGTCCATAATGCCTTCTTACATAAAATTTTAATGAAAATATGTTAATTAATGTATATCTTTTTAATTTCTTCTGTAATTTTTGCATTAACACGAGAAATGGCTCTTTCATTATTGTAATTTTTTATCCCAAACATTTGAACTAGTAATTGGGTACATATGTCCATTATAGTAATTACTATTTGAGTCCCACGTTTTTGTTTTTTTTTAATTTGCTATATAATTAAGAGGGTAAAAGAGTTAAAGACTTCCTTATTTACACAATAATTAATCTATATTTTAGGTACTTGAATTGCTCCATCACAAATGATTTGTAAAAAATGTATATTTAAGGACTTGCTATAATCGAATATGTCCAAGTAAAATTAATCTATGATTTTTAACATGGTTGATATCATAAGTAATACTATTTATAATCAGAATATAAATATAAATAAATAAATATGTACGGAATAAAATAAAGAGAATAATTTTTTATTCTGTAGGTTATCTTTAAAAGTGTTAATAACCCAAAATTTCAGACTATATGATATCTTAAATTTTAACAGATCTATGTCATAAGAGATAGATTAAATCAATTAATCTAGAACAATAAATCTATAACATGCATGAAATTAAATGCTAATAATTTTTCCCGTCCAATATTTTATATCTTGTGATACTATATTTGAATTTAAAGAATGGGAACTGTTACATACACTACTTAGAACTAGTAGTAGAACTGGTAAAAAACATACCTAGAAATAAAACAAGAAAAGAAAAATAATGTTTGAATCATAAACTTTGACAAATAATTAATTAAAAGAAAATAAAAGTGCCTTTACATATACAATAAAGAGTAGTAATTTATGTACAATTAAGTCGCACAAAGTTATATACTTTGGATAACAATCAATTTCAACACGAACCTATATAAAAAAATAGAATGAAAATGTTAGAAAATGTATTTCAAGATACACTTAAATAAAGAAATTCAAAATAAAAAATGAGGACATATATACATATTAATATATTATGGAGAAGTTTTATTCATTCAAAAGATCATTAAAACCTATAATATACGTAAAAGATTGCAATTTTTTTTTTACTTCATTATAGTTCTTACAAAATATACAAGATAATTTTTATATTAGATTAGAGGGTGAATTATACAAATAAAATTAAGATATAAAAAGCTAAGGATACTACTTTGTTGACCCATTTTTTCATTTGGAGATTTCCTAGTCTTATAAATATAGGCATATTTGTTCCTTATTTTTTCACCATATCTCGAGACTTGAAGGTGATTTTCTCTCTTTATCTTCCATTTTCATAGATGATAACCTTCCTTTAGCAAATTATATGTGAAAAATGAAAGGCAAAGAAAGAAAAACACCATTGAATCTCGAGATATGGTGAAAAAATGAGGAGCAAATTAAATATGCTTATATTTATAGGACTATAAAATCTTCAAATGAAAAAAATATGGAAAACATAATAGTATCCTTATTTTTTTTATTTCTTCAATGTATTTGTATAATTCACCCTCAAATCTTAAATAAAAATTGTCTTTGTATATTTGTAAGAACTATAATGAAGTAAAGGAAAATTAGCAAACTCTTGCATATACTATAGATTTTAATGATCTTTTGAATGAATAAAATTTCTCCATAATATTTAGTACCTATGTCCTAATTTTTTTTATTTTGAATTTCTTTATTTAGTTGTATCTTGATATATATTTCCTAACATCTTCATTTTATTTTTTTATATAGGTTTGTGTTGAAATTGATTGTTATCCTAAGTGTATAACTTTGTATGACTTAATTGTACATAAATTATTACTCTTTATTGTATCTGTAGAGGTACTTTTATTTTCTTTTAACTATTTGTTAAAGTTTATAATTTAAACATCACTTTTCTTCTCTTATTTTATCTCTTGGTATTTTTTTATAAGTTCTACTGTGAGTTCTAAAGAATCTATGGAATGATATCCATTTTTTTAATTCAAATATTATATCACAACATATAATAATATTAAAAAGGGAAAAGTTATTAGCAAAGTGGAAAAGGAATAAGGAGAAAACTATCAATTTAAAAGATTAGGTTCATATTTTTATCAACTTCTTTAATAGTTCAAGCAAATCTAGCTAGCTATTAATCACACATGCATGCAATAATGCAGAAATTTTATAAAGTTAACAACAACAGGAAAACACATCATTAATATTGACAAAGCACATATCCCAAACATTAGGATAAAAATTAAGCAGATTAAGTCACATGAAAATCCAAAAGCTAGGATATAAACAAGAAAGGAAGAGGAGCATCATACACATGCATAAAAGTATGCCCTTAGAAAGGGGTCATTACAACTGCTTTAACAAAGTTATTCCAAACATCAAGATAAAAACTAAGCATATAAATCACATGAGGATTCAAAAGCTAGGATATAAACATGAAAAGAAGGGGAGCAACATAAATATATACATAAGAGTATGCCCTTAGAAGGGGGTCACTACAAATGCATTAACAAAGTTTTTGCTAATCTATATTAGCACACAAAAACTTTCACCAAAGAGTTAGAGGTACAACACCATCTTTAACATTCAAGCATGGAGGTCAGCACAAAATCCAACTAGAATTGGGAATGAATCACAGGATCAGTTGACACATTATAAAGATAGGTCAGATCTAAATGGGGTAAGAAGCATAAGAAAAAATGAGGAAGATTAATGTCACGACACAAGCCTAGGGCCTAGACGTGACTAGCGAATGGGGAACTCGAAGGAACCCCAAACAAGCCTCATAGCATATCATTACACATCCTTGGTCACGGAAGCAATTAAAATGACCATAAGCGATAAGCATAATCAAGGGAAAATTGGGACTAAGGGAGCAAGAGAAAAGGAGAATAATACATAAATACCATAGATGAGTCAAGCTCAAGCATAGTACACAACTTGTCCAACACCATCTCTAAACATGGGTACTTAGCAGGGGCCAAGTCAAACTACCGGCTCACCCTCATAGTCAATACATAATTAAAAAGGAAAAGTCTTATACATAGAAAGAGATTATAAGCAACGTCCCCGGAATGGAGGACTCACCAATAAGCTCGATAGAAAATCATATTAGCCACGCGGAGGAGGATGGTCAAGCGGTGCTCCGGTCCCTACATGGTGACATCATGTAGGCATAGAGTATGTATTAGTACGTTTGAATATACTAAGTATATGGGATGCAATGCAATGCAACAATAGATGAACATCATAGGCAAAATGCATAATCATACCCGATAGATAGCATATTAATGAGATGATATGTATAATGATGCTTACATAAAAATGATATTTAGTAGGGCGTAGTACATGTGTAGCGAGTGACCATCAATATAGTATTTCCAAGGCCTACCACCCCCTTGGAGAGGCGAAAGAGGTACAAACCCCTCAATGTGGTTACCCGGGCTACCACCCCCGAGCTAGGGACCAAGGTACAAACCCCTCGATATGGTTATACGGGCCTACTACCCCCGTACTAGGCAACCAAGGTACAAACCCCTCGATATGGTTATACGGGCCTACTACCCCCGTACTAGGCAACCAAGGTACCAACCCCTCGATACGGTTACCCGGGCCTACAACCCCCCGAGCTAGGCTTGGTCGACTCACAACACTATATAGAGAAAATCATATACATGTATCCATTTCATCATCATTTCAATAATTATATAACCATCCAACTCATAGGACGTACATTGGACCATTTCCTAAGAATTCTATAAATGGGCATTTTATCAAACACATGGTGGGCTATTGTTCATGTAAATAAAATCATGTATTTCAAGAGTACTAAGTCCAACCAATTTCAAAATCCATATAAATCAGCCCACCAACAACATACATATATATATCGACCTTCATAATTTGATCATGGAAGCATGAAAACCATAAACACCACATAATAATTCCATTTCATGATAATATGCAAAATAGATCATAATAGGGTGTGTAGTAGTAATTCCATACTCAAGAGTTCATAAATAACCATAAGGACCCACAAACTTGAAGTAGTAATAGAGGATAAATGGTTGGAATTGTGGAAAGGAAGGTTTCCACAATCAAACCCACATACCTCAACTTTGGAGAATCCTTGATGAAGATTGGAATGGAGAATTGAAGCTTGAGATTGAGTCTTGAATCCGGAATTAGAGCTTAAGATCTTTGAATTTGGTTGAGGATCTTGGTGGAATTTTGGAGAGGGCTTAGAGAGTGTTTTTGAGTGTTTTGAAGTTAAAATGACTAAGTATGGGACATATCCCCTTTTTATAAAAAAAACGTCCCCAACACTTAGCCTAAAAAATGAGGATGAAAAAAAAAACAGCTCACTAGAAATTGCAAATCTGCACAGACAGGTTTTATGAAAATGGTCATAATTCCTTAATCCTAACTCGGAATGAGGTGAAACCAAGTGTGTTGGAAATCTAACTCAAAGAGCTTTAATTTTGATAGTTTGAGGTCCTTCCAGTTCCTTGTGTGCTAAGAGATATGCCCCTTTAAAGTTGACCCTCCAAATTGCGTTTTTGCGATTTTCAAATTTTGATACGGTTGCTCTAAAATTCAGGTTAGACCCATCTCCTACTCAATTTGACCCCATGAATAAGAATATGAAGTCGAATTTCCGAAATCATGCATAGATTTTGAGATATATGGAAATTACAATTATAGGTGTTTCCGAAGCACATTTTTGGGCATTTTTGGGGTCGTTTCAATTAGCTTATGGTCACTTTGCAAACTTCTGACGGCTACCTCCATGAAATCCAAGCATCAATGGAAAGCACATTACCTCCTAATCAAAGGCAGGGGACGGTCAAATGTCAAGGAATGAGCAAGAAAAGAAGGAGACGGAAGGATGAACGATTACCTCTCAATAGTGAATGATCTTGTGTGTAATGTAGAAGGCAGAGAAGAAGAGGTACAAGACAGAAACAAACTACAAAAGGAGGCGGCGAATTGTGTGGTTCTAGTGGTTGTCAGAAGGAAACATCTCAAAGACAAAATTGGAAAAGAAAAATGAGAATGAGGTGGATGTTGTTAGGTTATTTTCCTTATTATACATAGAGGGTTAATTGTGGGCTGGGCTCCCTTTTTATGACTTTTTTTTTCGTTTTTGTTAATTTTTTGGGCCGATTGGCTAGACTGATATGTATTACTTTGAATAAAAACAGCCCAACATGCCACAAAAAATTTGGGAAAAAAAGAATTCCAGAACACCCACAAATATAAAGGAAAATAAGATAAATAAAAATAACTATAACATAAATAAAAAATGAATTTATTAATCTAGGAAAAATTATAAATGTACTTCACACCAAGTAAAGTAATTATAGAAGATAACACAATGAAATATATAAATATATTTCAAATCAAGTAAAATAGTTGTACAAGATAATTCTGCGAAATATTTCAAATCAAGTAGAATACACTATAATGAAGTTAAATTTCAGATTTCATAAGCTAGTACTTCTATGTGTTTTAATATAGGGAAAAGTTTCGAATATACCACCAACTTTGAAAAAAGGCTCATCTACATCATCTTTTAAAAGTTAAGCGCATCTATGTCATTGTCTTTCAACAAAGTGTAAATTTATATATATATATATAATTTTGCAATGCTTTTTTTCAACATCACCTCTTCTTAGATGTACACATTACCAAATTTAAACCAACTCACCCATAACCCATTAGAAATTAATACCCGGGTTACTCAAATGGGTACAATTAGAATGGACCAGTTTAATTTGGTGGCGTGGACCACTAATAAGAGGCCACATGGAAAATGATATTGCAAAACCATCTATATTTTCAATTAAAAAATAATGGCATAAATGGACACGTTGTGAACGACAATGGCATGGATGAACAGAACTTTTAACGGCTGACATAAAAGAGCCTTTTATCAAAGTTTGATAACATATTTCACCTACCAATAAAAGTGCAGCTTTCAAGGTTAAAGCATATAACATCTTTAGGTATATGAGAAGGTAACCAACATAATCAAATGGAATTAGGTGAATACTACAAGAGCGTACTATTTTGAGGCTGTATAGTAACTGTAATGCATCATTTGCCATGTTTTCATGTTGCTAGTTTGAATTTCCAAGGCTGAATTGGCAACAAACCAGCCACAAAGTTTGATTCAATTCTTTTTAGAGCTATGACATCACCAAAATGAGGACTTTCCTCAAGTTGCTTACAATTGGTTAAAACCAAATGTTTGAGCTTAAGAAAAGCATCGTCATAGACGTACAACTCTGAAATGTTGATATCGTCCATATTTTTAGTATTTAAGTTCAGGAAATTATAAATCATTCACTTGCCCTTGATTCCCTATGGTAAGTCTTACTGTTCCCATATATTTTGATAACCTCCTCACAAGGGTAGGGACCCGGTCTTCTGCATTGTATGCTCATCCAGGTTTGGGTGCTATACAGCTAGAAAGTTGTCGCGTCAGAGATTGGCGAGGCATCATCGTACTACACCAATCAAAATGGACGATGTTGTTTTGTCCAATGGTCATTAACTCTTTAAGGTTGATATAGTCAACATGACAAACAACAAATCATCATTCATTCAAAGAGAGAATTGTAACACCCCTAAATACTAACCAAGAGTCGGATTTTGATACACCATTGCTTAATTACTACAGTATGTTTTACTCTCATTTTGGGAACTTTAAATGTTGTGATATTTGCAAACTTGCTTAACATAAATTGTGATCATAATTTAATGGATTGTATTGCGGTATTTGAATAATATTCTAGTTGGAATTATTTAAAACTTTGAAGGTGAGATATATACATATTGGGATATATGTATACTTTTGGGCAGCAAACTTTTTACTTTTAGGCAGCCAACTTTGACTTTTGGCTATATCTAGTAAGTGATAAGTATCACTCTTATAACATATAATTTCACACCTCCTATATAAGAATTGGTGTTCCTTAACTCTAAGAAAGGGGTACAACTTCCCCTAACGATATTACTCACAAACTTTCAAGAAAATCTTGGTCCTTTTGGTTGGAATTCGAGAAACATCCCTTCTCTTTGGTAAGTGATGAAATATGTTTCTAAGCTGGGTAGTGTTTGGTAATTTATGGATATCTCATTTTCTATAACTTTGTTTACAGTGACTAAATATGATTTGGAAAGTTAATTCATATACCTACAACTCTTATGTTTATGTAAAACTCAAATTTAGCTATTATGGATTCATAATATATGACGCAATATAAGGCAAGTTCTGTCTAGATTTCAGAATTTGAAATAATGTATGATCAACTGTTCGTGTTTTGAATATATCTTTTTGTACAAAATATATTTTGTGGTGATTCTTGTTTATTTTCAACCTTTAGAGATGTACCTACATCTTTCATGAAGGATATAAAGTCCAGTTTTGTGTTTTTCCTTTACAAATCTGAGTTGCGACTTGAGGTACCAGGCTGGACATATTCACTGTTTTGGGAGCATAGTTGTCTTTGTACGTGCTAGGTTTACTTGTGATGGTGATCCTATTTTACGTCAACATTATCGAGCTAATAGAAATTAAAAAAAGTTATTTAATTGTATTTTTAAGGTTATATATACTCATGTACAAGTTGAGAACCTTGATAAGTTGGTCGGGCTACGGTTTGAATTCTTGAAGTTTTGTTGGACTGTTTCTATACTAAAGACCGAGGCTTGTGTATAAAGTTGTACTTGTACTCTTTTTACCTGCTGGTATATTTGAAAGTTCATCTTGGTACCTTGGTTACGTTTTGTCACTTTGCATTGTCGCGTTGGTATCCTTTCAGACATTAAAGACACTTGTGTAACTCGCCCACTTGTTTGGATTGTTTGATCACTTGGCACTCTTGTTGGGACCTTGTCCTTCTTGTGGCTATGACCTTGTCACTATTGGCATGCCTCTTAATTCGAATCATTTCCCATCTTGACACTGGATTTTTAGTTCGTCTTAAAAATGAAAGTTGTCCATTTTAAGTACGAACTAGAAAGCCATTTTTAATATGGTTCTTGGTTCTCTTGTTTATTGGGTTTTGACCCTTCTTGATATAGGGTGTCGGCCCTTCTTGATCCCTGCTTATGCTTGGTGTGATGGCATGAGGTATATATTGGGTGAGGCTTGGTATTTGATCTCTTGGGAAATGGTGCTATGAGCGTTGTTTACACTTGAATCTTTAAATATAGAACTTGATACCCTTAATATATTGTTTACTTGATTTATTTATTATGTTTCAAGTGTATTGTCCATGACTTTTGAAAGGTAACTTGGTGAATCTAGCGGCTCCACGCATATAGTTTTTACACCACTAAGCTTTATGCTTAGCGATAGTTGTTTTTATCGTAGGGAACATTCGAGGGGATACTTGAAGCTGGCCATTGGAGGTAGAGTTTTTTGTGAGCTTTATCGGAAGATCACATTTGCATATAAGCATCTATAGTTTGCATAAACCTTGGGACTTATACATTATGTGTTGTGTATTTACATGAAATTTTGAAGGATAATCTGATCATGTCACCATGGATTGTGATATAAGTATGGCTATATGTTTTGTTCTTTTGGGGTGTGTAAGCCCAAGTCTTGTACTATATTAAATTTACCACTTGTTTTGAATGGTTCTATGAAGCATGAACCACGTAATTTGGATACTCGAAAGTTGATAATATTCTTTTTATATCATTTTTGTAGTGTGAGGATAATATATGCATAAAAATCTCGTGAGTTATTGGCTTATATTATTTTGGAAGGGTTTTTCCACCATAAGTTAAAATTCTGCGCAATATCATTTTGACATCAAATAAATGTATAAATGGGCAGGATACACATCCTTAACTATTTTTTTTCTTTATGAACATAATCCCTCTACTAAATTATAATCAATATGGCCATAGTTAATCTATTATAAATGTCGCAAGTATTTAATTAAATTTCTTGTTTAAGTGGTAGCATCATTCTGAGTGGGTTGTTACATGTATTGGTATCAGAGCCTAGGTTTGTGGTCCTAAAACTTTTGTTGTGAATTACTTGTATATTTGTTCGCTTTCGAAAAGATTTTATTTAGATTATTTGTTCACTTACATGGTTTAAAAAAAATTATCGCATGTAGAGTGCATATGCATTAAGTACATGTCCCTAATGCAATGTGATCTTCCCTTTTGAAGGAAATAACTTTTGGCCTCTTCTTCTAATAGACCATGATAAACACCTTCGGATGGTGTTGCAAATTTTGAAGGAGAAAGAACTTTACTCTAAACTTTCCAAGTGTGAATTTTGGCTTAATGAAGTGGCTTTTCTGGGACATGTTGTATCAACTGAAGGTGTAAAGGTTGATCCTAGTAAAAATTCAAGTAGTTGTTGAACAGAGACCTCCCAAAATTCCGAGTGAGGTAAGAAGTTTCTTAGGCTTAGCAGGGTACTATAGATGATTTGTGAAAGGCTTCTCCATTGTTGCATCCCCTTTGACTAAACTCTTGAAGAAGGAAGTAAAATTTACTTCGGATGACGAATGCCAAGACAACTTTGAAACTCTAAAATCCTTGTTGACACAAGCTCCTATACTTACTCTACCAATTGAGGGGAAATAGTATGTAATATATAGTAATGCTTCTCATGGAGGTCAGTGGTGTGTTTTGATACAAGAAGGGAAGGTAATTTCTTATGCCTCTCGGAAATTAAAACCACATGAATTGAATTATCCTACTCATGATCTAGAACTTGTTGATATAGTGTTTGCTTTAAAAATATGGCGGTATTATTTGTATGGAGAGAAATGTCATATATACACTGATCAAAAGAGCTTAAAATACTTGGGTACTCAGAAGGAGCTAAACCTAAGACAACGTATATGGCTTGAACTCATCAAGGATTATGACTGCACAATTAACTATCATCTAGGTAAAGCCAATGTGGTGGTTGATGCCTTAAGTTGAAAAAAATCCTTCGCAAGCTTAGCTTTGAGTTTGTTGCCCTTATTTCTTGAGTTAGGAGCAATGAGTGTTTGTTTTGCACTAGATTCAAATGGTTCAGTTATTGCTAATTTGCAAGTCAAACCAACTTGAACAGGTGAAAGAAGCATAAAAGTTAGATGAGAAACTTGTAAAATTGACCAAAGAAGTTCAAAATGGGGAAAAGCTTGATTTTACAATAACAGAGGATGGTGGCTTATTTTATCAAAACAGGTTATGCGTCCCTTGTAATGAAAAATTGAGAAGAGAAATCATGAATGAAGGACATACATCATCATATACAATGCATCCTAGAGGTACAAAGATGCACCAGACCATCAATGAACATTATTAGTGGAACGATATGAAGAGAAACATTGCGGAAGTCATTTCCAAATATTTCATTTGTCAGCAAGTAAAGATAGAATACCAGGTCCCAGTTGGTTTGCTACAACCCTTGTCGATGTCGGAATGGAAATGGGAGAGAATTACTATGGACTTTGTTTCTAGACTTCCTCACACTCAGAGAAATCATGATGCAATATGGGTGATTGTGGATAGGCTAACCAAGAGTGCTCACTTCTTAGCAATCAGGATGGATTACTCACTTGAGCGTTTAGCAGAATTGTACATTAATGAGATTGTAAGACTACATGGGATACATGTGTCTATTGTATCTGGTCGAGACCCCAAGGTTTACATTTAGATTTTGGGGCAGCCTGTAGTAAGATTTGGGTACTAAGTTGAAATTTAGCACTTCGTTCCATCCTCAAACATACGGTCAGTCGAAAAGAGTGATACAACTTTTGGAGGATATGCTTCGAGCTCGCATTATGGAGTTTGAGGGCACATAGTTCGGACAAACACTTGGCTTTGATAGAATTTGCTGACAATAACAGTTTCGAATCGAGTATTGGAATGCCTCCCTATGAAGCCTTGTTCCTAAGGAAATGTAGGACCCCTTTTTGTTGGAGTGAAGTTGGTGAAAGAAAGCTTGTTTGTCCTGAAATTGTGCAACAAACAGAGGACAAGGTAAAAATTATTAAGGATCATCTAAAGATTTCTTCGAATAGACAAAAGTCGTATGCTGATCTTAGAAGGCATGACATTGAATATTGAGTTGGAGATAAAGTATTCTTAAAGGTGTCTCCATGGAAAAAGATTATAAGATCTGGTCAAAAAGGAAAAATTAGTCCCCGATTTATTGGACCTTATGAGATACTTGAAAGGGTTGGACTAGTTGCATATAAATTAGCTTTGCAACTGGAGTTTGACAAGATCCACAATGTCTTTCATGTTTTTATGCTCAGAAGATATCGTTCTGATCCATCACATGTTCTGCTAGTTAAATCTATTGAGTTTAATCCTGACCTGACTTATAGTGAAGAACCTATCAGAATTGAAGCTCAAGAATTAAAGCAACTTAGAAACAAGAGAATCCACTTAGTGAAGGTACTTTGGAGGAACTATTCTGAAAAAGAAACAACTTGGAAGAGAGAAGAAGACATAAGGACCCAGTATCCACACATGTTTTGGTACTAGTGTAAGGTATATTTCAAGATGAAATTTCATTAAAAAGGAGAGATTTGTAACACCCCTAAATACTAACCAAGAGTCGGATGTCGATACACCATTGCTTAATTACTACAGTATGTCTTACTCTCATTTTGGGAAATTTAAATGTTGTGATATTTGCAAACTTGCTTAACATAAATTATGATCGTAATTTAATGGATTGTATTGGGATATTTGCGTAATATTCTAGTTGGAATTATTTATAACTTTGAAGGTGAGATATATACATATTGGGATATATGTATATTTTTGGGCAGCAAACTTTTTACTTTTGGGCATCCAACTTTGATTTTTGGCTATATCTAGTAAGTGATAAGTATCACTCTTATAACATATAATTTCACACCTCCTCTAAAGAATTGGTGTTCCTTAACTCTAAGAAAGGGGTAGAACTTCCTCTAACGATATTACTCACAAAATTTCAAGAAAATCTTGGTCCTTTTGGCTGGAATTCGAGATACACTCTTCTCTTTGGTAAGTGATGAAATCGGTTTCTGAGCTGGGTAGTGTTTGGTAATTTATGCATATCTCGTTCTCTAGAATTTTGTTTATAGTGAATAAATATGATTTGGAAAGCTAATTCGTATACCTACAACTCTTATGTTTATGTAAAACTCATATTTAGCTATTATGGATTAGGAATATGGGACGCAATATAGGGCAAGTTCTGTCCAGATTTTGGAATTTGAATTCATGTATGATCAACTGTTACTGTTTTGAATATATCATTTTGTACAAAATATATTTTGCGATGATTCTTATTTATTTTCAACCTTTAGAGATGGACCTACGCCTTTCATGTAGGATATAAGGTCCAGTTTTTTGTTTTTCCTTTACAAATCTGAGTTGCGACTTGAGGTACCAGGCTAGACAGATTCACTGTTTTGGGAGCATAGTTCTATTTGTACGTGCTAGGCTTAGTTGTGATGATGATCCTGTTTTATAGCAACATTATTGAGCTAATAGAAGTTAAAGAAGTTATTTAATTGTATTTTTAAGGTTATATATACTCGTGTACAAGTTGAGAACCTTGATACATTGGTCGGGCTACGGTTTGAATTCTTGAAGTTTTGTTGGACTGTTTCTATGCTTAAGCCTGATGTTTGTGTATAAACTTGTACTTGTACTCTTTTTACCTGCTGGTATATCTGAAAGTTTATCTTGGTACCTTGGTTACCTCTTATCACTTTGCATTGTCGTGTTAGTATCCTTTCAGACATTAAAGACACTTGTGTAACTCGCCTACTTGTACGGATTGTTTGATCACTTGGCACTCTTGTTGGGACCTTGTCGTTCTTGTAGCTGTGACTTTGTCACTATTGGCATGCCTCTTGATTCGGATCATTTCCCATCTTGACACTGGATTTTTAGTCCGTCTTAAGAATGGTAGTTGTCCATTTTAAGTACGAACTGGAAAGCCATTTTTAATATGGTTCTTGGTTCTCTTGATTATTGGGTTTTGACCCTTCTTGATACAGGGCGCCGACCCTTCTTGATACCTGCTTGTGCTTGGTGTGATGACATGAGGTATATATTGGGCCAGGCTTGGTATTGGATCTCTTGGGAAATTGTGCTATGAGCATTCTTGACACTTGGATCATTAAATAAAGAACTTGATACCCTTAATATATTGTTTACTTGATTTATTTATTTTGTTTCAAGTGTACTGTCTAAGACTTTTGAAAGGTAACTTGGTGAATCTAGCAGCTCCAAGCATATAATTTTTACACCACTAAGATTTATTCTTAGCGATAGTTGTTTCTATCCTAGGGAACGTTCGAGGGGATACTAGAAGCTGGACATTGGAGGCAGAGGTTTTTTTGTGAGCTTTATGGGAATATCACATTTGCATATAAGGATCTATAGTTTGCATAAACTTTGGGACTTATACATGACCTATGTGTTTTATATTTACATGAAATTTTGAAGGTTAATTTGATCATGTCACCATGGGTTGTGAAATAAGTATGGCTATATGTTTTGTTCTTTTGGGGTGTGTAAGACCAAGACTTGTAATATATTAAATTTACCACTTGTTTTGAATGGTTGTGTGAAGCATGAACTACCTAATTTGGATACTCGGAAGTTGGTAATATTTTTTTTATATCATTTTTGCAGTGTGAGGATAATATATGCATAAAAATCTCGTGAGTTATTGGCTTATATTATTTTGGAAGGGTTTTTCCACCATAAGTTAAAATTCTGGGCAATATCAATTTGACATCATATAAATGTTTAAATTGGCAGGATGCACATCCTTAACTATTTTTTTTCTTTATGAACCTAATCCCTTTACTAAATTATAATTAATATGGCCATAGTTAATCTATTTTAAATGTTGCAAGTATTTAATTAGATTTCTTGTTTAAGTGGTAGCATCCTTCCGAGTGGGTTGTTACCAGAATACTCAAGCCTCAAGAAAAACAACAAGGGACCTTATAGATTGCCTAATTGCTTCCTGAACCAGATGTTACTTTGATTGCTTGTATTTGTGCTTATATTGTAGGATTCGTTTCGGTTGTGATAGAAACATTTCAATCTTGGGTGAATCATTGTAAGAACTTAGTTGAGGGCAACTTCGTGTCTTACGTCAAAGTCTATATTAATCAATTGGGTTAGTATAGTGGGCAATGCAGGTATATTGATTTGGCTCGTTGAGTTATAGTGTATTACTCAGAATAGAGATTATGTGGTTAATCTTGTGTGTGTTGTAAACTGTGTTTTACTCTTGCTTGTGAAGATTAGTAAAAACAGTTTCAAAATCATGTGAGACAAATCGTGGTTTTACTCCCTTGAGCAAGAAAGTTTCCACGTAAAATTGAATGTGCTATCTTTACTTCCAGTATTTACCTTCTGTCCATCTTAATTGTGTTAAGCACATGGTCCTCTCGTAACTAGTGGATGCATACATTCTAACAAGTGGTATCAGAGCTTGACTTTTCTATTTGGGTAACACCAAAAAAAGAAAAAGTCCTGAAGGAAAGATTACTCCACCTAACCTGGAAGAAGGTCAATCAACCACTAGACCACCACGTTTCAACAAACAATTCTATGGTTGGTGGAAGACGCGCCTACATGACTACATCAATGCTGAAGACACTGGACTATGGAATGCGATTCTTGACGGACCCTACATTCCCACAAAAGATGTAGTAGATAGAGAACTTACCAAGGTGATTCCCGAAACCATAAGGGAATACAATGAAGCAAACAGGAAGAAGATAGAGAAGAACTACAAAGCGAAGAAGCTGCTGGTATGTGGAATCAGTCCAGATGAGTATAGTTGAATCTCTGCGTGCGAGACATCTAAAGAAATATGGGATTGTCCCAAAACAGCCCATGAAGGAACAACATAAGTAAAAGAGTCTAAGGTTGATATGCATATGACTCAATATGAGAACTTTTCTATCAACAGAGGTGAAACCATCCACGAGATGAATACCAGATTCACTTCCATAACCAACAAACTGAGATGTCTTGGTGAGCCCATTCAACCAAGAAAACAAGTTCAAAAGATTCTCAAGGTGCTTCCCAAGTCATGGGAGAGCAAAGTGAATGCTATCAGTGAATCAAGACGTCCGAAGGTACTCATTATGGATGAGTTGATTGGAAACCTTCAAACCTACGAGTTGAACATGCAACATGGGTCAACCATGAAGGAAGAAAAGAAAGAAAAATTGGTAGCCCTGAAAATATCTTCAAATGATGGGACTGAAGAGGAGGATGAAATGGCATATATCAATAGAAGCTTCCAGAAGATAATCAAGAAGCATGGAGGGTTTCAAAAGAAAGGTTCCACCAGCAGAGCATCAAATGAAAATGACCATTGTCATAAATGTGGGAAATCTGGTCACTTTATGAGGGATTGTCAAAGCCAGAAGCAGGAAACTCAGGACTTCAAGCCTCGAAGAAGGGAACAGGCACTAGACCATGCCAAACGAAAGGCTCATGCTGATCAAATAGTGAAGAAAGCCTTTTATGTCTAGGGAAATAGATCCAGTGAATCTGAGGAAGAGGAAGATAGTCATGAAGATGTCTTGCTGATGGCTGTCAAAGATAATGAAACTGTATTCAACTCTATTTTCTCACTGATGTCAAAATCTGATGATGAAGAGAATCAGGATGAGGTAACCCTTTTTTATATCAAAAGTGACCTAGATACTTTATCCATTAAAAGATTGAGAAAACTTATTGTTGTACTAATTGACTCAGTTGATGATTTAACTACCGATAATTTGATGATGAGTGAAAAACTTAGTCTGTACGAGGATGAAAATGCAGCTCTTAACTCTCAAATTTCTAAAATGAGTGTTAGGATAAGTATTCTAGAGACTGATAGTTCACAGCCCAACAAGGAACCTGGTACCTTTGAGGGTGGGAAACGTAAACTCAGTAACTTTGAGGTTAAGCTAGAAGAGAAATTGAAGGCCTTTGAGTCTATGTTAGTTGCCTCCCTTGAAAAAAACTCTCAATTAGTGAAGGATTTGTGTAAGATTAAAGAAGAACTAAATCATTCCCTCAAATGGACTGATTCGTCTAAGATCCTTTCAAACTTAGCCAATCAGAAGTTCAACAACAAAAAGGGCCGAGGTTGTAGGCAGATAGAGCCTCCTTACAATCCCCACAGTAAATATGTCTTTGTTTTTGACAATCTTCTGTGTACCCATTATGAAAGAAATAGTCATTTGAAAGAAAAATGTGAGACTCTAAAAGGAGTGAAAGAAAGGCAAGAAAATTTTCTCAAGTCAAGAAAAGGATATGTAGAAAAGAAAAAGGTACATGGTCCTAGATACCATTTTAGCAAGAACACTTTACCCATGAGAACATTTTGACAGGTTTTGGGAACTCTATCTCAAGTGGGTTCCTAAGTCTAATAAGTGATTCTTGTGCAGAAAAAAGGAAGCAGTCAGTGCTGGTACATGGATAGTGGATGATCAAGGAACATGATTGGAGACACTAAAAACTTCCTCTTTTTAGAAGCACACCAGCGCGGTAGTGTGTCGTTTGGCAATGGGAAGAAGGGTTCATTCTCAAAATTATGAAAATAGGAAGATCAGCAGATCATTCCATAGACAATGTTCATTATGTGAATGGCTTGAAATACAATCTCTTAAGTGTATCACAAATTTTTGATAAGGGAAATGAAGTAAAATTATTGTCCGACGGGTGTTTAGTTACTAATTGTGTAACTAACAAGGTTGTTATGTCTGCCAAAAGAGTAAAAAATATGTATGTTGCATATCTTGACTCAGTAGAAGGGGACAACCTTTCATGTCTAAGTGCTCAAATTGACAATGCAAATCTATGGCATAGGCGATTGGGACATATGAGTTCAACCTTGCTAAACAAGCTTGTTGTAGGGGACCTGGTCCACTTACTGCCTAAACTAAAGTTTTTTGACAGAAAAGTCTGTAAGGCCTGTGTAATGGGGAAATAAACGAGACCATCCTTCAAAAACAAAGAAAGGAGTGAGCACAACCAGACCTCTAGAACTTCTCCACATGGATCTATGTGGACCTGTCAGAATTCAAAGTGGAAGAGGTAAAGAGTACAATCTTGTTGTTGTTGATGATTTCTCCAGTTCACCTGTAACATGTTTTTGTGGACCAAGGACGAGACAACTGGACTAGTGATCACCTTTGCCAAAGCAATTCAACTAAAGGTAAACTGCAAGATTGGAAGCATTAGATCAGATCATGGAATAGAGTTTGAAAACACTCAAATTGAAGGCTTTTGTGTTGAAAATGGAATTTATCACAACTACTATGCACCAAGAAATTCTCAGCAAAATGGAGTTGTGAAAAGAAAGAACAGGATCCTGGTGGATATTGCTAGAACGAAGTTGATTGATTCTGGGCTTGCAATGAATTTTTGGGCAGAAGCAGTCAACACAGCTTGTTATATTTTTATTTTTTTTTACAAACAAGTGTCTCATCAGGTCTATGATTAAGAAAACTCCTTATGAGTTGCTGAATGACAGGAAGCCTTCAATTGCTCAGCTGAAGTCTTTTGATTGTAAATGCTTCGAATTGAATAATGGAAAGGATGATCTTGGCAAGTTTGATGCCAGAAGTGATAAAAGGGTGTTTGTTGGGTACTCTTCTACCAGCAAGGCATACAGAGTTTTCAATAAAAAAACTCTGTGTGTTGAAAAGAGTATGCATGTGATTTTTGATGAATCTGATGATAAGAGTAAAGATGAACACAATGAAGACTTTGAATTGGAGAAGCTGATGAAGGGAGAACAAAACATCGTAATCCAAAATCCTGGAAGCAAACAAGTTTCAAAGGAAGTAAAAGGTGCAGAACTCTCAGAGGAACCTGGTCCCTCTGGTGCAGCTCAGGAGGAAGTGTATTAGAACCCAAAGCTTGAAGAAAATGAATCTGCTACTGATATTGAAGAAGAAATAACTATAAGTCTTGATGGAAACATCAATCTTCTCATCCATTAGACAATCTTGTTTCTCCACTTGATTCTGGAATACAAACTAGATCAAAAATAAGAAATCTAGTTGCATATTAAGCCTTCATATCCACCACTGAGCCCAAGAACATCAAAGAAGCTTTACAGGATGCAAATTGGGTAACATCAATGCAGGAAGAACTTCATTAATTTGAGAGAAGCAAGGTATGGAGCCTGGTCCCCAAACCTCTCAACAGAACCATTATCAAGACTAGATGGGTCTTTAGAAACAAACTTGATGAGCATGGGATCATCACCAGAAACAATTCAAGACTAGTGGTACAAGGATATAATCAAGAGGAAAGGATTGACTATGACGAGACTTTTGCTCATGTAGCCATAATGGAAGCCATCAAAAGCTTAATAGCTTTTGCTGCCTACATGGAGTTTAAACTTTTTCAAATGGACATCAAGAGTGCCTTCTTGAATGGGTATTTGAAGGAGGAGGTGTATGTCAAACAACCTCTAGGTTTTGAAGATGCTGATCTCCCAAACTATGTACTGAAGTTCGATAATGTTTTGTATGGTCTAAAGTAACTCCCAAAGCTTGGTATGAGCTCCTGTCAAAACTTCTTCTTGTAAACGGGTTCAAAAGAGGTAAAATTGATAATAGTTTGTTCCTAAAATCCAGAGGTAAGGAGTTGTTGATTATGCAGGTTTATGTAGATGACATCATTTTTGGAGCTACTTCAGATTCACTGTTCAAAGAGTTTGCTGAATTAATGAGTAGTGAATTTGAAATAAGCATGATGGAGGAGCTCACATTCTTCTTAAGGTTGCAGATCAAATAGTCTTCTCAAGTTAATTCAATATGCCAAGATAAATACATAAAAGTATTGCTCAAAAAGATCAACCTACTTGAGGAAAAAGTTCTTGACACTCCTATGAGCACAAGTGTGAAACTTGACTTGGATGAAGAAGTTATTGATGTTAATTAGACAATATATAGGGGAATCATTGGGTCACTTCTGTACCTCACTGCAAGTAGGCCTAACATAGTCTTTAGTGTAGGGATGTATGCCTGATTTCAAGGAGCACCAAAGGTATCACACTTGAAGGCAGCCAAGAGAATATTGAGATACCTAAAGGGAACACAGGACCTGGTCCTCTTCTACCCTTCTGGTGACTCTTTTGATCAAACTGGTTATGCTGATGCTGACTATGCAAGTTTTATAGTTGATCGAAAAAGCACTTCAGGCATGGCTCATTTCCTAGGATCATTACTAATTTCATGAGGCACCAAGAAGCAAAATTCAGAAGCCTTGTCCACAGCAAAGGCAGAATATGTGGTTGCTGCATCTTGCTGTGCTCAAATCTTATGGATTAAGCAACATCTCGAAGACTTTGGTGTTCTCACAGACACTATTCCCCTCATATGCGACAACACCAGTGTGATGAACATGGCCAAGAATCATGTTCAGCATAAGAGGACTAAACACATAAATGTAAGACATCACTTTTTGAGAGATAATATTGAGAAGAAGAATGTGGTGATGAGATTTTGCAAGACAGAAGATAAAGTGGTCGATATCTTTACAAAGCCATTGCACAAAGAGAACTTTGTCAAGAACAAATTGAAGCTGGGGATGCTCAAAGTCACCTGATTTCACAAAATGCTTGCATGAAATCTCCCTTTATGACTATGTTAAGAAGGGCAGATATCTATATAGGTTGTATTGCTTTTGTTTGAGAATTCACATATGTTACCTTACTGCAGGTACACACTCATGGCATGTTGGATAGAGGGAAGATTAAGGGATACAAGCAGGTTCATCTAAAGAAAGGGACCTGGTCCCCCAAAGGTTAGTATCACTTATGCTACACAGTTATCTGTTTACGGCCACTACCACGTGTCCTTCCCATATTCATTAGGTCAGTCTCATTCCATTCACTTTATATCTAAGAATTTCCACTGTTCATGGACCCGATACCCATTTTTAAAACAACTTCTTTAGTGAATTCAAACATCTCAATCTCTTCCTAATTCTTCTTTGAATTCACAAGTTTTGTTTCGTCTGTTTTCTCCTCGCATCAAAATGTCTAAGTATTCTTCATCTTCAAAGCTTCTTGTCTCACAAGAAATTGAATATCTTAGTTTATTCAATTTCTCCATTTCTCCCCCAGAAGAATCTTTGTCCACTCCAGTCTGTGGAGTTGGTGAGATGGGTGAATCCAACACACCCACACTGAAGTGGTGCCATCTCCTGCACACCAACCTAGGGAAATCTTACCCTGTTCTCCAACCTTAATTCTCTCCGGTGAGAAATCCCAACACTCCAAGCTCCAATCAGTTGTGAAGCCCAGCATCACACCCTCCACTGAAGAAGTAGAAGTGGCTTCTAGGGCTATGTTTTCTTCCATGTCTGACTGGCTATTCGAAGGAGATGTACCTGAGGACAAGGGGCCAGGGTCAAATATTTTAGCAGTAGCAACGTAACTAGTGGCTGTACAATGTTTGGCATCCCTTAGAAGAGATGTTCAACCAACTCTATTGGAGAAAGAGTTGAGATCGCCGGAACAGGTCCCTCATAGTGTTTAACCTGTGTTTGACAAAACTCCTAAGTCATTTGATGGTGATAGTGAGAAAGTGGAGAAAGAAGAAGTTCCCTTGGTATGGCACAGAAAAGGGGTTCGGGGTGCTAATGCCTCGATAGTGGGTGCTCCAGATCTAGAAGAAATTAAGGATGTCCCTGATACTGAATTCAATGATGAGCCCATTGAGTTTGAAAGGGAAAGGAATGATGGTCGAGTCTCACACAAAAGGAGACGAGAAAAGATATTCCACAAGAGAAGAAGTGCAAAAGATGATGTCCAGTGCCATAGAAGCAAATGAAATCCAAATAGAAAGAAACAAAAAGAGAAGAAGGGATGGTCATATGCCTGAGGGACCTACCTCAACACCTCTGCCTGTAGAGTCTAGTGCGACTAAATCTAATGACATTGTTATTGTTGTGGCCAAAAGAAAGAAGGAAGCTGAGATTGAGAAGGTTAAATCTAACAGGGGACACAAGTCAATGAAGAAATCTCCCGTAAAAGGGGAGAGTGTAAGCAAAAAGGCTACTATGAAATCAAAACCTGTCAAGGGACCAGGTCCTCGTGTTCAAAATCTAGTTGAAGAAAAGGTGATGAACAGGGAAGAGTGTATAGCTAAAATGGAGAAACAAAAGGTGCTGAATGGCAGAGTGTTCGATCTTGAAATTCTCACAGAATTTGGTATGTCCACTGTTTTTTATTCAGTTTCCCTTCAAAGTTGGAATAACCTATTTGAAGCCCTAGTCCCATACTTGCATGAACCAGAGGTGCGTGAATTCTATTACAAGATGGAGCTTTTGAGTGATGGGGGAGGGGGGGTTAGGACTACTATTAAAAATGTCAAAATATTTCTTGATGAGGAAACTTTGGGAATCATATTGGGTGTTCCTATGAAAGGGATCAGGTCAATTGAAGGTTGCGAACCCTCCAATGATTTTACTAAATAGGCCACAAAACGTGGGGACATCAAACGAGCAGGTCTACCTAAGAAATTTCTCAAAAGGGAGTACCAATTAATGTTTGAGTTCATCAACAAGGTATTAGTACCAAGGACGGAGAAGAGAACTGTGGCATCTGTTGCTGATCTGTTTCTCATAAAAAAACTAGATGAACTTGAGGAAATCAATCTTCTTGCTAAAATGCTTTAACATATGCACATGGTGATGACTTGGAAGTTAGCCAAACATGGCATTCCTTATGGCTATCTATTAAACCATGTGTTCAAACATTTTGAAGTGCCTCTTGGATGAAGAGTACCTGGTACTGTGAAGCAAATGTTCACTGTTGTCACTCTCTTGGAGTGTGAATGTGTTGAGGGAAAGGCAAATGGTAGGTCTCAAGTAGAAGATCTTCTAAAGCAGCAAGCCTCTCTCAAACGAGAGTTGACTGACCTTATAGTGATCCTAAATATAAGGAGGTTGAGATTGTGCAACTTAAGTCTCAGTTGCAGAGGGCTATCTCCAAGGGACCTGGTACTAGTGTTGTGAATGAGAAGGAGGTCGAGAAGTTGAGAGCTCAGAATGAGCAGCTGCTGAAGACAAATGCCTCACTCAGTGAGGAAGTCAAAGCTCTCAAAAAGCAAATCATTCAAGCTCATGTTGATGCAAATGTGCAGATGTCTTTGCTGATGAGAACACTTACTCCCCCTCCGCCTCTATCCTAAATGAGTCCTATCTCCATGTTTCTCCAGTCTTTCTATCAAACTCTAGTGGCAAGTGTACTGTTGTGGCTGACTTCTGTGGTCAGCTTTGTGATCTAATGACATTATTTCTTGTGCTTTTTCTTGTATACTTTTATCTTCTCTATTACTACTTACTTGTGCATGTACTGTGTGGCCCATGGCCTTGAATTCCTAATTATTTGCATGCAGTCTGTGTATGTTTACTGCTACTCCTTTTTAATGATGTCGAAAGGGGGAATAGATTGATAACTGTTGTGAAATTAGAGCCTAGTAGAAGCGAAATGGGGATATCATTGACAGAGGGAATATTACTAATAGGGGGAACTAATGTTTTTTGAATGAATGTTAGACTTATGTGAAAGAGGTAGCATAATGTTTGTTTGTCATTATCAAAAAAGGGGGAAATGATAAGTCTTACTGTTCCCAGATGTTTTGATGATCTCTTCAGAAATGCAGGGACCCGGTCCTTTGTAGAGTATGCTCGTCTAGGTTCGTGTGCTATACAGCTAGAAAGATGTTGCGTCAGTGGTTGGTGAGGCGTCAGCATACTACACCAATTAAAATATATGAGGTTATTTTGTCCAATGATCATTAACTCTTTAAGGTTGATATAGTCAACATGACAAACAACAAATCATCATTCATTCAAAGAGAGAATACTCAAGCATCAAGAAAAATAGCAAGGGACCTTATAGATTGCCTAATTTCTTCCTCAACCAGTTGTTACTTTGATTGCTTGTATTTGTGCTTATATTATATGATTCATTATGCTTGTGATAGAAATGTTTCAACCTCGGGTGAATTGAAAGAACTTAGTTGAGAGGAACTTCGTATCTTATGTCAAAGTCTATATTAATTAGTTGGGTTAGCATAGTGGGCAATGTAGGCATTGCTTTGGCTCGTTGAGTGAGTGTGTATTACTCAGAATAGAGATTAAGAGGTTAATATCTTGTGTATTCTAAATTGTGTTTTATTCTTGCTTGTGAAGATTAGTAAAAACAGTTCCTGTGAGACAGGTAGTGGTTTTACTCCGTTGAGCAAGGAGGTTTCCACGTAAAATTATGTGTGTTATATTTACTTTCAGTATTTACCTTCTATCTATCTTAACTGTGTTAAGGACCCAGCCCTATCGTAACTAGTGGACGCATTCATTCCAACACCCTATGAAAGCTCCAGAAAGTAACCTTGAGTCTCCAACTTAGGCAATTCTAGAACGATAGAAATTTTAGACTAGGGTAGACGAAACTTGGACAAAGTCAATACCCTTAGTTTTGAGGGGAAATTGAACTTGTGTGGAAGTTTAGCTGGATAGATGTTGAAACAAGCTTTTAGGATATTTGAGCTAAGGTGACTTGGAAAATCTAATCTGGAAAAACGAACACACCTTCCCTTCACTTCCTCTGAAACAAAGTGAGAGTGGAATGAAATTATTAATCATTAGTTACTACAATAGTTAGTTACGGTAATAATTAACGTTTTAGAGTATCAATAAAAGACTCCTCCTATTGTTTAAGAGTATAAGTAGCAGTTAGTGTCCTTAAGTTTAAATGTGGGTTGTGCAGTTGTTTTTATCTGTTGTTTAAAGTTTGGGTACTGAATGAATAAAATTATCTTTCGACTAATTTTCTCCATTTGATTTTATATGTTATTCGATCCATCATAACCTCTCATGAGTTAAATCCTTTTTTTCTTTTCCCATCTCTAGATGCTTCAAAAGAAACAATCCCTCCGGTTGTTACTTCTGGTGATGTTACTGCTTCCAACAACAATTCTTCTATTGCTTCCTCTATCGTTCATGTGGTACAATTCAATCCTGCATTCCAGTTACCTATCAAACTGCAAAGTAACCTCAATTTCTCAACTTAGAAAGCCCAACTTGTGATGCTACTCAATGACCATCAACTCATGGGATATCTTAGCGGATCAAACCGGCACCACCGATGAATATTACCCATGATAACCTTCTGATTCCTAATCCCAATTGTCAAGTCTTGTTCTCTCAAGACCAACTGATCCAACAACCATGATGGCATTTGGTGATCCTACCATTGTGCCAACTATCGCCACAACTCCTTCTACTACGAAAGCCTGGGAACTCCTTCACACGACTTATGCAAATAAGAGCCACACTTGCATTTTTAGCTTGCGAGATCAATTACAAAATCTTTAGAAAACTTCTACATCTGTGAAGGAATACTGACAAGAGGTTCTCTCTTTCTCTCTCTCTCTATCTCTCTAATGCACTCAATGTTGTTGGATCACCAGTAACAAATAATGAACTCATTATTAAGATTTTAAGTGGATTGGGCTCCGAGTATTGTGAAATTTTTGTTGCCAAAAGAGAAAGGAGTTCTTCATTGAGTTTTGAAGAGTTGTTTCACAAGCTCACAAATCATGAACTTTTTCTCAAGTACCAAGATCTTGAGAAGTCATCTTCCATAATCACAGTTGTTGTCGCATAAAAGACAAACATGCCACCCAGTCTAACAGGAACAATCGTCGCTCAAAAATCAATAATGGAAACCACATATGACTCAACAATCCATCTCCAATAGTAAGCAAAACTAGAGATTGATTTTGAGACAATCTGTTTGCTGCCTATTGTGCCAAAATTTTTGTCATACTACAGATGTATGTCGTTTCAAATTGCACAACCATTTTGAAGCTAAGGCCAACTTTGCCTCTGGTTCTTGGGTTTTTTAATCTGGTGCAACTCATCATGTTGCCACTGAACCTCAAAATCTTGAGGACTATACAAGCAATGAGGGCATATTCATGGGTGATGGTAATACCATTCATATTACTCATATTGGTTCAACTCTTATAAAAGCATCTAATTATGTTTTCTGGCTTTCAAACACTCTATGTGCTCTATCAATCAAAAAGAACTTAATTTCTATACGTACCCAAGTTTTGTCAAGACAATCTAACATTTGTTGAGTGTTTTTTCCTTTTAATTTTCTTGTGATGAACCTGCATTCCCAGAAGCCGCTGGTACAAGGACAAAATAAGAATACACTCTATGAGTGGCCGCATCTAGCAACCAAACCACAATCCATCAATCTCTCTTCCAGGAAAGTCCCCTTTCAGCTATGGCATTGTCACTTGGGTCATCCTCATTCAATGATTTTAAACTTTATTTTGAAGAATTTTTTCTTACCTATTGCTACTAAGGATAAATTTGAATTTTGTAATGTTTGTTCTTCTAATAAAGCACGTTGTTTACCATTCTAACGACTCACTTTTTCCAGTAACCTTCCTCTTTTTCAAATTATGTTTAGCGATTTATGGGGACCATCACTTGTTTTATCACTAGACAAAAAGTTATATTACGTATTGTATTTTTGTTGACCAATACACCAAGTATACTTGGTTTTATACAATCAAAAATAAAAATGAAGTCGCATCTTTATTCCAAATATTTGGCCCTTTAGTAGAAAAAAAATTCAAAACAAAAGTCAAATCTCTCTATACGGATGGAGGGGGTGAATATACAAGTCTTCAGTCCTATCTTCAACATAGCAACATTGAATGCTTAGTTTCACCTCCCTACACGCCACAACGTGTATCCATAGTTGAACGTCGTCATCATCATATTGTTGAAATAGCCAAAACCCAATGAAGCATCCCTACCACCAAAACTATGGTATTTTTCTTGTCATCATGTTGTTTATCTCATTAATCGACTACCCACATCCATTATAAATAATGAGTCATCCTACCAAAAAGTATTTGGTAAACCACCCAACTATGTCAATCTTAAAATTTTCGATTGTCTCTGTTATCCATGGCGTAAACCCTATACCAAGGATAAATTGGAGCCTAAGTCCACCCTTTTATGTATTTAGGTGTTTCTCCAAGAAAGCATGCACACCTCTGCTTTGACCTCATCAAGTCCAAAATATTCATCAGTCGTGATGTTCTTTTTTCTCGAAAATAGTTTTCCTTTTAAAACAATGTTTTTAAATGTAAGGAAAAGATTTTCTCAATTGATTTGGGAAGAAGTTGACTCCAACTAGGAAACTCCAATGTCACTTAGCACTACAAATCCATCTCCTGATCATATACCGGCACATATACCACTCTCATTAGAATCCAAGTTGCCCAGCCCATCAATAAACAATACTCGCTCCTTTAATTCTGACCAGGTACCAACATTTATTACTAATCCAAGTAGTTCTCCACTTTCATATCCTTCTTCTCGGCATCACACCACTTCACACAAACAACTTATTCTTTTGATAACATATCAGAGACGTAAATCCAATACTCTACACCAAAACCCGGCAACTCCATTTCCAACCATTAATTCACCATTATCAATTTTTTTTACTTCCTGGCAAAGAAAATCCCTCGACTCCATTATCTCCTAAATCCTTCTCAGAAAAACCCCCCATGAAAACTACAGAGCTTGCACCAAACCTAATAACCACTAGGTCCCAAAATAGTATTATCAAGCCTAAAATACAATTCAACTTTCTCACTCATTTTACTCCTAGCCAACAACTTCCAAACAAGCTACCATCAATGAAACGTGGAGACAAGCCATGAAATAAAAATATGATGTTTTGATGAAGAATCAGACTAGAGAATTGGTACCAAAATATTCAAGGAAGAATGTTGTGAATTGAATATTATGATTGTGTTGCATTAAAAGAAAAGCAGATATCTTTGTAGATCGATACAAAGCTCGTCTTGTTGCAAAGGGATTCACGAAATGCCCTGACTAGATTTTCATCAAACCTTCAGTCTTGTTATCAACCCCACGACAGTGCACCTTGTCTTATCCATAGCAGTGCATCACAACAGGAAAATTCATCAACTCGATGTCAATAATGCTTTCCTACCAGGCCATTTGACTGTAGAGGTTTTTATATCTCAACCTCAAGGCTTTTTCAATTCCATTTCCCTTCTCATGTTTTCCGATTAAAATAGGTCATTTATGGTCTTAAACAAGTGTAGCGGGCTTGGTATACTACATTGCGCAATCATCTACAGAAAAAGGGATTTATCAAGTTTGAATTTGATGCTTCTTTGTTTATTTTGAATAATCTGGCTGCAATTTTTTATCTACTCGTGTATGTTGGCGACATTTTGATCACGGGAAGTCATCCCAGCTTGATTAGACATGTTAGTGATTCCTTGGGTTCTCGGTTTTCTTTGAAGGATCTTGGTTACTTAGACTAATTTTTGGGTGTCGAAGTTAAAAAAGAGCCAAATGGTCTTATTTTCTCTCAATCCAAATACATTATTGACATCTTGTCTGAATTGGATTTGCAATATTATAAAGGAGTCTTGACAGCAATGGCTCTAGTAAACAACTTCAGGTAGCTGACAGTTCCCCACCTGCTAATGCTACACTTTATAGGTGCACCTTTGGTAAGTTACAATATTTATCATTCACACTGCTTGATATTTCTTATGTTGTCAATAAAATAACATAATTTATGTATGAACCTACTGATAAACACTGGAAGGCGGTTAAAAGAATACTAGGTATCTTAAAGCCACAACAACTTCAGGTCTTTGAATTCTTCGCAACTTATACTACAATCTTTATATGTACGCTTATGTTGACTTGATGTCAACAATTCTTAATACACCCCCTCAAGTTAGGCGTACATGTAAAAATTGTTGTCAAAGTTGCGAAGTATTCGAAGACCTGAAGTTTTTGTGGCTTTAAGATACCGTAGTATCCTCTTAGTCACCTTCCAGTGTTCATTAGTAGGTTCATGCATAAACTGTGACAGTATTTTGACTGCATAAGAAATATTAGGCCGTGTGAATGATAAGTATTGTAACTTACCAAGGGTGCACATGTAAAGTGTAGCATTAGCAGACGGAGAACCATCAGTTGCCCGAGGAAGTTTACCAGAGAACATTGGAGTCAAGACTCCTTTACAATCTTGCATATCCAATTCCGACAAAATGTCAAGAATGAATTTGGATTGAGGGATAATAAGGCCATCTGACACTTTTTTAGCTTTTACACCCAAGAATTAGTCCAAGTAACCAAGATCCTTCAAAGAAAACTGAGAACCCAGGAAATCAATAACATGTCTAATCAAGCTGAGATGACTTCTTGTGATCAAAATGTTGTCAACATAGACGAGTACATAAATAGTTGCAGCCAAATTCTTCAAAATAAACCAAGAAGCATCAGATTCAGACTTGATGAATCCCATTTTCTATAAATGATTGCGCAATGCAGTATACCAAGCGCGCGAGGCTTGTTTAAGACCATAAATGGCATTTTTAATCTACATGCATGAGAAGGGAAATGAGAATTAACAAAGCCTTGTGGTTGAGACATAAAAACCTCTTCAGTCAACTGGCCCTGAAGGAAAGAATTGTTGGCATCAAGTTAATGAATGTGCCAATTGTGTTGCACTGCTATGGATAAGACAAGACGCTCGGTTGTGGGATTGATAACAGGACTGAAGGTTTGATGAAAATCTAAGCCAGGGCATTGCGTGAAGCCCTTTGCAACAAGGCGAGCTTTGTATCGATGCATAGATCCATCTGCTTTTCTTTTAATGTGGTACAACCATTTTTCAGTCCACAACATTCTCCCTAGAGTCTTTTGGTACCAATTCCCTAGTCTGATTCTTCATCCAAGTATCATATTCTACTTTCATAGCTTGTTTCCACATGTCATGTATAATATATTGTCTAACAGTTGCTGGTGTAGGAGTGAAATGGGTGAGAAAACTGAATTGTCTTTTAGGCTTGATAATATTATTTTGGGACCTAGTAGTTATTCGATTTGGTGCAGGCACTGGAGTTGGCATGTGTGGTTGTTCTGAGGAGGGGTTAGGAGATAATTGGGTCGGTGAATTGATGGCTAGAGATGGAGTTATCTAGGTTTTCTGTAGAGTTTTGGTGTTGGAGTTGCGTTGTTGATATGTTATCAAGGGAACAGGTTGTGTGTGTGAAGTGGTGTGATGCCGGGAAAAAGGAGAAGAAAGTGGAGAATTACCTGGATTAGTAGCAGCTTCTGGTACCTGGTTGGAATTGAAGGAGCGAGTATCATTCACTGATGGTCCAGGAAAATTGGATTCTAAGGAGAGTGGTACAGGAGGCAGTAGATCGGGTGATGGATTCGGATTTCAAACTGACGTTGAAGTCTCCTCTGTGGAGTCAACTTCTTCGCAGATCAGTTGAGAAAATTTCTTCCTTACATCCAAAAACATAGTTTTGAAAGGAAAAATATTTTCGAATAAACGAACATCACGACTTATGTATATTTCAAACTTGGCTGGGTCAAAGAAGAGGTGAGCATGATGGCTCGGAGAGACACCTAGATACACACAAGGGGTGGACTTAGGCTCCAACTTATTTTTGGTATATGGGTTAAGCCATGGATAACAAAGACAACCAAAAACTTTAAGATTGACATAGGTGGGTGGTTTACCAAATAATATCCGGTAGGGTGACTTGTTATTTAAGATGGGAGTGGGTAGTCGATTAATGAGATAAAACGCACTATGACAAGCAAAAGACCATAGTTCTGGTGGAAGGGATGCTTCACGGAGAAGGGTTTTGGCTGTCTCAATGATATGATGATGACGACGTTCAACTATGGCTACATGTTGTGGCGTGTAGCGAGGTGAAACTAAATGTTCAATGCCAATCTGTTGAAGATAGGACTGACGACCTGTGTATTCACCCCCTCTATCCGTATAAAGAGATTGAACTTTTGTTTTGAAAAAGAATTCTACGAAAGGATGAATTTTTTGGAATAAAGATGTGACCTCACTTTTATTTTTGATTGTATACAACCAAGTATACTTGATGTATTGGTCAACAAAAATACAGTAATATAACTTTTTGTCGAGTGATAGAACAGGTGATGGTCCCCATAAATTGCTAAACAAAATCTGAAGAGGACTATTACTTGATAAACTTAGGCATTAGAATGGAAAATGATGTGCTTTATTAGAAGAACAAGCATTACAAAATTCAAATTTTTGCGGATGACCCAAGCAACAATGCCATAGCCAAAAGGGGACTTTTGCGGAAGCGAGATTAATGGATGGCGGTGGGGTTGTTTGATGCGGCCATTCATAGAATCCATTCTTATTCCAACCTTGTACCAGCGGCTTCTGGGAATGTAGGTCCTTCATAAGAAAAGTAAAAGGAAAAAACTCAACAAATGTTAGATTGTCTTGACAAAACTTGGCGATAGAAACCAAGTTTTTCTTTTATTGATGGTGCACAGAGTAATAGAAAGACGAAAAGAAGAATTAGATGCTTGTATAAGAGATGAACCAGTATGAGTAATAGGAATGGTGTTACCGTCACCCATGGATATGCCCTCATTGCCAGTATACTCCTCAAGATTGTGCGGTTCAGTAGTGACATGATGAGTTGCACCAGAATCCAAAACCCAAGAACCAGAGTCAAACTTGGCCTTAGCTTCAAAATGGTTATGCAATTTGGAACTGCATACATCTGCCTGTGACCAAATTTTTGGCACAATTGACAGCAAACAGATGATCTCGAATTCGACCTCCAGTTTTGCTGAATGTTGTTGCTGGACTGTTGAGATACATGTGGTTTCCATTGTTGATTGTTAAAGCGATGATTGTTCCTATTAGACTGGGGTGGCATGTTCGTCTTCTGTGCGAAAACAGCTGTGATTATGAAAGAGGATTTCTCAAGATCCTGGTGCTTGAGAAAAAGCTCATGATATGTGTGCTTGTGTAACAACTCTTCAAAACTCAAGGAAGAATCCCTTGCTCATATGGCAGCAGAGATTTCACAGTACTCAGGGTCCAGTCCACTTAAAATCTTTACAATAAGTTCATCATCGCTCCCTCTTGTAAGTATTCCGTAAGGGATTTAGAAGCTTTCTTATGATTTTGCAGCTGGTCTCATAAGCTAAAAATGTGAGTGTGGCTCTTATTTGACGTAGGCCGTGTGAAGAAGTTCCTAGGTTTTTTTAGCAGATGGAGCCGTTCCGACAGTTGGCGCAATGGTAGGATCAACAGATGCCATCATGGCTTGTTGAATCAGTTGGTTCTGAGAGAACCAGACTTGATATGGGGAATTAGGCAGCATAATGTTATCGTAGGTAACATTCATTGTTGGTGCCGGTTTTGATCTGTCAAGATGTCCCATAAGTTGATGGCCATTGAGTAGCATCACAAGTTGGGCTTTCCAAGTTGAGAAATTGAGGTTACCTTGCTATTTGATAGCTAACTGAGATGCGGGATTAAATTGTACCACATAAACGATAGAGGAAGCGACAGAAGCATTGTTATTGGAAGCAGTAACATCACCAGAAGTGACAACCGAAGGGATTGTGTCGCCAGCAAAAGATGGGGAAAAAATCTGACTCGTGAGAGTACCATATAAAATCAGATAGACAAAAGTAGTCAAAAAGATGATTTTATTCATTCAGTACCCAAACTTTAAATACTACAGATAAGAACAACTTACAGCTAAACCTAAGGAAACTAACTACTACCTGAACTCCTAAACAATAGGGGGAGTCTTCTATTGATACTCTAAAACAATAACTCTTACGTAACTAATAATTAGAGTAACTAATGCGTAATAGTTCTTATATGTTGTATTTAAAGCTTCGGCTCTGAATAAATAAAATTATATTTCGACTACTTTTCTCTATCTGATTTTATAGAAACGGTGCCTTAGTTGGTGGGACCTCACCTGGTTCTTTTATTAGACCAGGCATATTCGTACTCACTGGCCAAGAATTTCATGAGCATGCCATACTAGAAGGTTGACTTGGTATATTACAGGTTATTTTCAATAAATATATAGTATTGCTTCCAATTTCAAAAATAATGATTAATGTTAACATATTTTCCATCTTCCTTTAGCAGGAAGTAGGTTTTATTACAATGGAAAGAATGAGGGCCTTCTACACTAATATAATAAAGGTCCTAAAGCCTAAAAAGGTCAGAATATTTCTTTTTGCTCACAATTGTAGTATAAAAGGAACAATCAAATAGACATGCCTGTTTACCAATTTGAAATGAGATGATTAAGTAATGGGTGGTTTGTTAGGACCGAATTAATCTGGTGTCATGTGGAAGCCAACAAATAAAATCTCGAAAGACAAAAGTAATAAGACAAATGAGCAATATATTGTTGGTTTGTTAGCATTTTAATATTAATATTTTAATATATTAATTTACTTTATTTTGGAGTTAAAAGAATGATGAATGTTTCAGCAGTTAGTGGACAATTTTCATTGCTGGAACGTTAGGCATTAGTGCCTAATTACTCATTTCTGTTAATCAATTTGCATAGGCATTATTGGCCTTTATGTGATGGTTACAAAATTGTTATTGTCGTTGTGTTATTCTGGGTAGTGGTCAACTATGCCCATTACTCCTCCATATTGAAACACTAGAAGAAAAATGTGGATTATATGGGGATTTTCCTAGGGATTACATATGAAAATTCGGAAGAAACTAAGTTTCCTGTGAATTTTCCTACCAAAAAAAATTTGATGGTAAAACCTCCCTAGGCAATTATTTTCTGTGAATTTTAAAATCCCCGAGTAATTTACCTAAGGATTTATATTTAGGTAAATTACTTGGGAATTTTCTTGCAAAAATATACCCTTTTTTTGACAAAAGAGAATTTTTCTAGACAATATTAATTAATAATTGTATCTCCTAATTAATTATTTTGTCCTTGAAACCCATACACTTACGCACATACTTAATTGCACTAACATAATCCCAGTCCACTCGCCCAACCTATATGTAATTACTCTATTCTAACAATGCTCTAACTAATAGCATTATAAATGCTAAAGATCATGTGTCTTCCACCGATGTGGTAAAAAGTACCACTAGCATTACACTAAACTTTGTTATTTTTCTTCAATTTGATTAATTTTTAAAGCTAAATTAAAGTAAATTAATTGAATATTAAAAATATAATTTAGATATTCATTACATAAAAAGTACTATAAAATCAACTCATATTAATATGAGATAAAAATATATCTTAAAATATTGAGTAAAGTTCATGTTATTTAGCTTTTCAAAAATAAAGCATGACAACTATTTATATATTAAAATAAATCACTACCACCCAACATATCATGAAAATTTTATGCTTACACTTTCTATGAGATAATATATATAACAAAGCATATTAAATGTAGATAAAATTTACATTATGCATACAAAGTTCTTATAAATAAATAATTTATATAAATCTCAGTATAAATTTTTGCATATTGGCATGGTTCAAATTGCTTTTAAACCTCTAACTCTTAAAGGGTTACCAGAGACTTTCTTAGCTGCTCTACGAGATGCGAGGAATTTAAATTTTCGTCAATCCTTGATGGGTTCGATAGAATCTACGGTGGCTTATGGTCCAGTTTATTTTAATGCTCAGCCCAATTTGCCACCACTTGGATTTTAGATTCTGTTATATCTCCTGAGCAAATGACCGATGCTGTCACTAATTCAGAATATTCTCATATTAGTCAAAATTCCGATGGAAAAATCTGTATGCAGTTTGATGAAAAAAGTATTCCTTATAGTAGACATTCTTTTGCTTCTGATAGAAGACTGGCTATTCAACATATTTCTCCGATAGAACCTTGTTATGGTCCAGCTAGAAATCGAGCTGCTTCTTTACACTCTTTATCAACTGTTATATCTGCAGAAAAACAAAAAAAAAACTACTTATTTGCCTTTATTCATCAACGTTCTTGAACGATCCTACAAAGATGAATCGGGTAATATTATTCAATCCATTTATCCTCCTCAAGCTCCGTTTATTTTACCAAATAATACCGGGTATTACTTTTACCGCGTTTATAAATTTATTGATAATGAGGTCGCAAGGAACTATAAATGAAATTAATCGTATTATTTCTCAAAATAACTATTTGGGTCTATATGTCAAAGTTATTGGTGAACATATTTGTTCTCTAGACAAAAAATTAGATAGCTTGTCTAATCCGATTGTTCAAATTGATAATAAGCTAAAATCGATAAACAAATTTCGAACAGGCTTCTTCGTCAAAACAAACTGATGTTCATATTCAAAGGCCTCCTGAAATTCAGGACTTTATTCTTAGACCTTTTCACGACCTTGAAAATCTTCTTCATAAAATGTTTTCTCAATTTGATGCAAGTGCAAAACCGATTAGTCTCGCCAAGATTTTGCAGGTGAGATGGAAGCCACTTTTGACTTCGAAACTCAAATGGAAATGGAAGGTAATAGACTTCATGGGTATCCAAGGGGGAATAGTGGTAATACCGCTTATGCTAGAAAACCTAGCATGCAAACATATTACTATCCCAGCCTACTCCTCAAGATGTGTTAATAGAGGAAAGAGATTGGAATCAAACTAACACTTCTTATAGTGGAAGTGAGATTTATGAATGGAATCTCGATGGGCTAACCGATAGGCAGTTAACGATTATGGTTCATAGGATGCTTATGTATGCTACTATTTGCAAAAGTGTCAATAATACGACAGACCATCTCGCAAGATGATTATTGCAGATTTACCGGTCAACTAAGAGGATGGTGGGATAATTATATGCCCTCGACGCCAGAACAGCAGTAATTAATGCTAGGGCAGCAAATGAAGGTCATGACAATTTAGGCTTTGCCCTCGTTCAAAATAGAGAAGACGCCTGTATACGCTTATTTTGACTATTCTTGAACATTTTAGTGGTAGATTTACCAATCAATATGAAACCATTAGATCTCTTTTAAATGGTCTTAAATGTAGACATTTAGGTGAGTTTAGATGGTATAAAGACACTTATTTAAGTCGGGTCATGGAACTTCCCGAAAATGGTTTAGACTTCTGGAAAGCCAAATTTATTGATGGCTTACCTTCTTTATTTGCAGAAAGAGTAAAAAGGACTCTTAGAAATCCTCAAGGAACTATTCCCTATAGTGAATTTACTTATGGAAAGCTTATTGGGGCTTGTACGCAAGAAGGCATAAATTTGTGCAATGAGTTAAAACTCTCTAGACAAAGCTTAAGATGGATAAGCTTAGAGAAAAGTCTCAATTAGGAGATTTTTGTACTCAATTGGTTTACCAAATGCTTCAAAAAGCACCAACCAAGAAACTTCTAAATCAGAATCTCATAGATCTCATCATAAGAAAAGAAGATCTAGAAGAAGGACTAGAGAAGAAAGAGATGAGCGTAGGACTCATCGTAAATCTCATAGATTTACCAGAATAGGTCCAAGCGAAATCTTGATAAGATTAAGTGTTATAAATGTGGAAAATTTGGGCATATAGCTCCAAATTGTAAGTTAGAAAAGCTTAAGACTCTAGAACTTGATGATGATATTCAAGAGAAGATTTATAGTTTTCTATATACTTCTGGTTCCGAATCGATTATGATGATTCCAAGCAAGTTATGCAACGGAGGATGAGCAACCCGAGTCATCTAGTAAGGTTCAACAAGATTCGAATGATGCTTGCAAATGTCATGGTGATACTTGTCACCGCGAACATGATGAATTTTACAAGTTGCAATCTCGGTTTGAAGACATGAATATGTTCACTATCACTTTGCAGACAATGTGATAGAACTTCTAAAAGAAGTTACCGATAATACTCTTCGTGAAAAGATCATTCAATTGGCTGCAGGTAAAACTAGCTCTTCAACTAGTATTCCTAGTGATAAAAAGGTTAAAGATGATTTTAATTACTCTGCTCCATACTCCTTGTCTGATGTTCATAATAGACTCTCTTCTAAACAAACCATGGTTATTCGTGATACCTCTTTTGGTGATTTAAAAGGAGAAAATGAATATTTGGAAGGAGAAATTAAAATTCTTAAACAAAATCATATTATTTATGATCACCGTCTTACTCGATTGAGTCTGTTAATAGCAAAAGAAAAATAAGGTTGATAATGAATCTACTGTTGAAGAAAATATTCTTGCGAACACTTTAAATACGATACGAAACAAAATATGTTTTTAGGAATGATGCAAATTGTTACAGCTCATAAATGGTATGTTAAATGTACTATATTAATTGATAATACTTTTTCTATAAGTAACATTGCTATGATTGATAGTGGCGCCGATGTGGGTTGCATTCAAGAAGGTCTTGTACCTACTAAATATTTTGAAAAAACAACCCATATGGTTAAATCAAGATCTGGTCATGCTTTAGATATAAAGTATAAATTATCTAATACTCGTATTTGCCGAATAAAGTTTGTATTCCTCACTTCTTTTTCTTAGTAAAAAATCGCTTATACCCTCCTATTATTCTAGGAACTCCTTTTATAAATGCAATTTATCCTTTTACTAATATAAATGCTAAAGGATTTTCTGCTACTTATAAAAATCAAGATATTAGTTATACTTTTATCACCGAGCCTATTTCTAGAGATATTAATGCTCTAATTGAAATGAAACAAAAGCATGTTGATTATTTACAACTTGAGATATTTAGTATGAATATATTCGATACTTTAAAATCTGCTAAAATACAGGAAAAAATTAAACTCATTTCTGAAAAAATGGCCATTGATATTTGTGCCGATCATCCTAGTGCTTTTTGGAATCGGAAAAAGCATATTGTAACTCTTCCATATGAAGATGATTTCTCTCAAGAAAATATCCCTACCAAATCTCGTCCTTGTCGATGAATACCGAATTGGTTGAATTCTGCAAAAGGAAATTGATAATTTATTACAAAAGGGATTGATAAAGCCTTCCAAATCACCATGGTCGTGTACTGCTTTTTATGTTAATAACGCAGCAGAAAAAGAACGAGGCGTTCCCAGGTTAGTTATAAATTATAAACCTTTAAATAAATTTTTAAAATGGATTAGATATCCTATCCCTAATAAAAGAGATTTATTAACCAGATTATATGATGCTAATATCTTTTGAAAATTTGATTTAAAATCACCTAAAATGAGTCTTTTTCAAACAGAAGTTAGATTTTTGGGGCATTTGATTTGTCAAGGAAAAATGACTCCTATTCAACGATCTATTGAATTTGCATCAAAATTCCCTGATATTATTACCGATAAGACGCAATTGCGGCGGTTTCGGGAAGTTTAAACTACATTTCCCATTCTACAAGAATTTATCTCGAGATTTAGCTCCGTTATATGACAGCTAAAAAAGGATCATAAAAAGCCTTGGACCAATAGTCTCACGGTGCTTGTAAAGACTATTAAAGAAAGAGTTAAATCTTAACCTTGTTTAACCCTTGCTAATCCTGCTTGGCCAAAGATTGTAGAGACGGAGGCGTCTAATATTGGGTATGGAGGTATATTAAAACAAATTAATCCGCATGATAAAAATGAATATCTTATTCGATTTCATTCAGAAAATGGAGCGAAGCTCGAAAAAAATATGCGACGGTAGCCCATGAAATGTTAACTATCGTTAAGTGCGTTTTTAAAATTTCAAGATGATTTATATAATCAAAAATTTTTGATAACAACTGATGCTCGGTCAGTCAAGTATATGTTTGATAAGGATTTTAAACATGATGCGTCTAAGTTAATTTTTGCTAGGTGGCAGGCACAATTAGCCCCTTTTGATTTCGAAATTCAAGATAAAAAGGAAGTGATAACTCCCTCCCGAGACTTCTTATCAAGGGAATATCTTTCTTCTAATGAATTTTCTTGACTTCTTTCCCGATAAAGATTTGGTTACGATTTTGAAGGCGCTTCCTCTTATTAGAGATTTAAAGGAACTTATATTATGGAAAATTATAGACGGAATGATGATTGATATTGTCAATGATTACATGATTGAACAAGAGCTTTATGAAAAATTTTATTGTGATGAAGTTTATAACCTCTTGCATGATTAAAAATATAACTTCTTGAATGATTAAAACTAAATGCTATGTTTGCAGGATGGATCCTCCTTGGATAACCAAGGCTAGAGGAAAAGGTAGTTATACTCGCGGAAGGGGAAGATCATCCCCAAGTTCATCAAGATCATCATACGGATCTTCATCATCTAGTACTCCAATTATACAAAGGGAGGAATGAGTTTATATAACTTAAACTCTAGAGCACAAGAAAGAGCTTCATCATCAATACATCTGGAAGATATTCCAGAAAGTGATCCATTATATGCTAAATTACGGGAGTTTATAACTCAAAAGGTGGGTGATTCTTTTGCTTCAATTGCCAAAGAAGAAGTTGATGATATCAAAACATATGAAAAGGTAGAAAAAGAGAAATGATATTTCTCTTAGAAAACTCGACATACGAGAGAAGAGAAGAACCTTGGAAGATATTCCGTAGGTATTTAGTTAATGGGCTTTATTTCCCGGGTGAGTCATACAAAACTCGGAAATATTATGAGACTCGCTAATAAGCACAGGTGTTGAATTTCAACATTTTTCAGGATATAATACAAGTGAGAATGTTTATAACTTCTCTAAAATGATTATAAAACACATCATTCATATTGAAGATTGGGGTATTTCCTCAATGACCGAAAGACAATTCAAATCTAAACAAAGTCATGGTAAGCTTTACCTATTGGGATTATATTCAGGCATTTAATAAAGTTCTCTCGTTATAACAATGAGAGGCATAAACATACTTGGTTTATAAAAGTCTCGTGCCAAGATATTTGCGAATCCTATACCAAATTGGTTTTTAAACCGGTGGTCATACCACGGGCCAACAATAAAAATATTGCCCGAACCATTTCACAAGTTATACAAAGAATGGGTCAAGGTTTCCCCGATCTCAACAAATTATATCATCAAGAACATATTTGTTATTTTCAACAAATTGAACAGGATATACTTTTTTATAGAATTCTCTCGTTCCATGGATTCATAAATGGGTTCCTAAGTAGATTTTACGAGGAACAAATCCCTTTGTCTATACAGAACTTATTATAATAATTTTTGGGACAAGTTGATGAAAAAGATCTCAAACAAAGTCCATATATGGACAAGAACTGCTGGATCTAATTACGAAAACCGTACACGATTATAAAACAATTCCTAATAAAGGAATCATGACCGATGACTCGACCTCCGTAAAACATATGGCTAGAAAAATTTCTAATCATGATGAAGGAGAGCAAAATGAAATGATCATGAGATATCTAGAAGAAGTCAAGAAGAAGATTCTTCTAAATATAAGTCATTACGCAAAATCGAGATTCTTCAATGCGTAGTGAAACAAGTGAAGATATGCACGAAGCTCAACAATATGAAGAAGAAAGTCCAAAGGATGCACCGAAGAAAGCTGAAGATTTTTGGCAAAATTAAAAGACAAAGTGTAAAGCTTAGGCGCGTCGGTAGCGGGCCCGCTCGCTATCGTAGCAACACCGTTCACCAACAGTAAATACACTGTTACTGTGACCCGAGATAGGGGCCCAAAGATCCCGTACATAGATGCTTTCTTTTTCTATAAATAGGTTTGTTTTTCTTTAAAGAGGAGCAGCTTTTAGAAACCCTCTTCCCTTCCTTCTTTCTTCCTTTCTCTCTCCTCACTTGTAATATATTTTCAAGTATTGTAATCTTACCGGACTTTGGCCGGAGGAATAGTAAAGTGTGCTGTTTGCTACAAGGTACTTCCTTTTATTTTCAAGTTTTTATTTCGAGTTAAGTCAGTGACTATGTCCCATTAAAAAATTATATCTATGCCGGATAACTAACTTCTCTTTTTATATAGATCATGAATGGATCTAAGCTTTATTTAAATATAGAAGAATTTTAGTATGGCTTCTCGACTTGGTTCCGAGATTGAGGTACAGTGAGATCTAGTACTACGTTTATTGGCCTTGTCTTTGTGACTCCGTCTGTTGAGCCGTGGTTTTTAGCCTGAAATTGAGTTTGATAAGTAGGGCATCTCATACCCTATTAGAACTATCGACACATGGGCTTAAAAAAGTATGTATTAGATTCTTGACAGGCCCTTTGCTCGGGTAAAATAATAAAACCATGCAATCGAGAAACTATGTCAAAATTCTTGTATATTTTAATTCTTATGTAGTTAGACTACCTCTAAGGATATTAACTTGCTTGATCTACGATCTGGCGGACTACCGCCAGGTCGGTGATCCTGTATCGTTGGTATTAATGTTATTAAAAATAATATACCAATTGGATATACAAGTAAAAATTATTTATTTTTCTTTTCATATAATTCTATCAACAAGGGGTAATTAAACTTTTATGATAGTTGTTTTTCTATTGGATAAATGACTATCCATATAATTTTAATTATTTCTATCTTTCAAATAAAAAAACAAAATAAAAAATGGTATCATTGTTTTCAGTGAGATGAAATATTAATTATATATAAGTTAAATATATTTATCCTAAAATTTATGGTAATGTTCCAACACCGTATTAATTTGACAAATATTTATGATAGTTACTTTTCTATTGGATAAACAACTACCCATATAATTTTAAATCTTTGTATCTTTCAAATCTAAAAAACAAAATAAAAAACGATATCATTGATTTTTAGCGAGATAAAATATTAATTATATAAAAATAGTCATACTAAAATTTATGGTAATGTTCCAACACCGTAGTAGGTTGATAAATATTTATGATAATTATTTTTCTATTGGATAAATAACTAGCCATCTAATTTTAATTCTTTGTTTCTTTCAAATAAAAAATTAAAACATAATAACATTGATGTTTAGTGAGATTAAATATTAATTATATATGAGTTAAAAATACTCATCCTAAAATTTATGACAATGTTCCAACACCTTATTAAATTGATATTATTGCATAATAATTTATTAAACCTAAAAGTAGAATAAGTATTTAACAATAAATTTCATTCTAGTGTTAATTTGTCCCTTTTATATTATTATATTTTTTTAATTTTGGTAAATATATATTTAAGAAAATATTCCTCGAGCACTCCTAATTTTAAAAAATCCTTAGATTTCAATAAAAAAAAATCCAATTAAATTATATAAAAATATTCAAGTTTGCATATTTCCAAGTAAATCCCTCAAAAAATCACAAATCAAATTCACAACAATAGAATCCCCAAGTAATTCTTCAAGTAAGAAAATTCACAAGTAAATCCCCAACAAAATTCACAGAACATGAATCCCTAGGTAATACCACATATATTTCTAGATAAATTTCCAAGTAATTAGTTGCAAATAAATTAATCTAGGAATTTTCTTGCTAGAAGATAAAAAAATCCTTTTTTTATTACTTGCGAATTTACCTATGAAAACAATACTTACAAATTATTTGCCGCAAATAATTCCCTAGGTAATAATTTTGCGGAAATGGCGCCAAATTTACCTACCAATTTTTCTGGGAAACTATTTTTCGCAGGTAAAAAAGTCTATAATTTAGGAATTTCATATTTCCACATGAAAATTCGTAGGAAGTTTCTGCAGAAATAATCCCAAGTAAAATTCGCTGGTAATTTACAGTTTTCTAGTAGTGAAAATCCATTCTTTATTCCTCCATTATACCTTGTAACCTATTTAACTCCTAGGCCATTTATCTTCACTATTTACCACCTCATTATCTTCCTATTTATTCCTAGAAAGACTTGTTCTACTATAAATAGTGATGGTCTTCATTTGTTTTATACATAAGAAATATATAAAGTCCATAAAGTTTGTCAAAAAAGAGAGTTCTTATTAGTTGTAGTGATGTGTTCTTTTTGTGGAGCTTTGGACTCAACTCTTGTCTAGAGTTTGTTGAGTTATACTTTGTAAGAATGTTGTTGTATCCTGGAGGGGACAAGTCATGAGGACTACTGCTAGATTGGTGAAAAGCATTTGCTGCAGTGGGCTTAAATCTCCTTAAAGAGAGCGAGATAACCACGCCTCAACCTGAAGAGATTTATTTCTTCATTTTATTTTCAATTGTAATCTTATAATTTTGTTATCTTGTAATTTTTTCACTAACAATTTTAAGGAGATTCAGAATGACTACAATTGAAAAAATCGTGAATGTCAAGATGGGAGACCTTAACAAGCCATTTCGGTTCAATGGTAACCATTTCAAAAGACGAAATGGTAAAGTATTTTTCTACTTAAGTCTTCTCAATGTTTCTTATGTGTTAATCGAGTAGAATCCTAATCAAGTTGATGACACTTCCATGGATGATGATGAGCTTATTTCTCATCACAAGAAAGTGGAAAAGTACAATGGTGAAGAGGCAAGACCCAAGATGCACTTTTACAAAAAGAAGAGAGTAACATTACAACGAAGGTAAATTTATTTACTTCAAATAATGATACTTTTGAAACTCACAAAAATACTTCTTTGAAGCCTAAGAAGAAAAAATTTAAAAAAAATAACAGTAGACCTCCCAAGAAAAATAATGGTGAAAATAATCAAGCACAAAATCAACAAGTTTAAGATAAGGGACCATGCTTTGTTTGTGGCAAGAGTGGGCATATTGCTTAATTTTGCAGATTCTGGAAACGTGGTCCTAGCCCTCAGGAAAACATTACCGAAGAACCTTTTGTGGCGGTGATTATCGACATAAACATGGTTGAGAGTGTTGATGGATGGTGGGCTGATTCTGGTGCAAACCGTCATGTGTGTTATGATAAAGACTGGTTTTAAAAATATACTCAGTTTGAGGAGCCCAAAATCATCATGCTTGATGATTCTCAGACAACTCAAGTGCTTGGAACATGAGAAGTCGAATTGTGTTTTACTGCTGAAAGGGTATTAACTTTGAAAAATGTATTTTATACTCCTTCCATGAGAAAAAATTTGATGTCTAGTTTTCTTCTTAATAAAGCAGGCTTTAAATAGATTATTGAATCTGATCAATATGTAATTGTGAAGAAGGGTATTTTTGTGGTAAAGGAGTATGCTTGTGATGAGATGTTTAAACTGAATGTTGAAGTGAATAAAGTTTCTACTTCTATTTATATGTTTTCTTCTACTAATTTTTGGCATGCTCGTTTGTGTCATATTAATGATCGTTATGTTGGAATCATGAGTAGTTTAAAATTAATCCCAATGATTAAAAAGAATTTTGAAAAGTATGAGGCTTGTAGTAAAGGCAAAATCACTAAAAGGCCTCATTTTCAAGTTGAAAGAAAAATTGATTTGTTAGAACTAGTTCATAGTGATATTTGTGAACTTAGTGGAGTTTTAACTTGTCGAAGTAATAAATATTTTATCCCTTTCATTGATGATTTTTCTAAGTTTACATATGTTTACTTGATGAAAAATAAAAGTGATGCTTTTGAAAATTTTAAAACTTATCTCCATGAGGTTGAAAATCAGTTTGAAAGAAAAATAAAAAGAATTAAAAGTGATAGAGGCAGTGAATATGAATCAAATGAGTTTAATTCTTTTTTAGATCATTGGGAATAATTCATGAAACTACTCCTCCTTATTCTCCTTCATCTAATGGTGTAGCGGAAAGAAAAATTAGAACTTTGGTTGAATTGACTAATGTCATGCTTATTGAGTCACATGCACCCTTAAATTTTTGGGGTGAAGCTATTTTAACTGCTTGTTATGTGTTGAATCGTGTGCCTCATAAAAAAGTCTAAACTAACACCTTTTGAATTGTGGAAAGGTCACAAGCCAAGTTTGGGATATCGAAAAGTTTGGGGTTATCTAGCCTTTGTGACGATAATGTTTCCCAAGATTACAAAGTTGGGTAAGAAAGTTACTACTTGTGTTTTTCTTGGTTATGCTTCAAATAGTACAACCTATAGATTTTTTTAATTTTGAAGATAATATTATAATAGCATCAGGTAATGCTATTTTTCATGAAAATAAATTTTCTTTTGATTGTAAAAATAGCGGGGGTCAAAGGATTGAATTTATTTTTTGTCACTACCTAGTTCTTCTACTTCTACTTTGAAAAATAAAGAAATTGATGATTTTAAATTAAGAAGAAGTAAAAGAGCTAGAGTAGAAAAAGATTTTGGTCTTGATTTTTATGTGTTTAATGTTGGAGATGACCCTCTCACTTTAAAAGAAGCTTTATCTTCACATGACTCCATTTTTTGGAAAGAGGCAGTAAATGATGAAATGGAATCACCAATTTCTAATAAAACTTGAAAGTTAGTTGATTTACCACTGGTTTGTAAAACAATTGGTTGCAAATGAGTCTTAAGAAAAAAGTTGAAACTAAATGGATCTATTGATAAATATAAGACTAGACTAGTTGCAAAAGGTTTTAAATAGCTAAAAGGCCTAGAATTTTTTGATACTTTTTCACCTGTAACAAGAATGACATCCATAAGACTTTTAATTGCTATGACTGCAATTTTTGATTTGCAAATTCATCAAATGGATGTAAAAGCTGCTTTCTTAAATGGAGACCTAAATGAGGAAATTTATATGGATCAACCCGAGTATTTTGTTGAAGCAGGCCAAGAAAGCAAAGTATGTAAACTTACTAAATCCCTATATGGCTTGAAACAGGCACCAAAGCAATGGCTTGAAAAGTTTGATTCCTGCATGATTGAAAATGGTTTTAAAACAAATGAGTGTGATAAGTGCATATATTATAAGTCTTGAAATAATTCACATGTGATTATTTGCCTGTATGTTGATGATTTATTGATCTTTGGCTCTAACATAAATGTTATTGATGAAGCTAAAAATATTCTTAGAAGCCATTTTGACATGAAAGATCTTGGTGAGACAAATTTTATTCTTGAAATAAAATTAACAAGAACATGTGATGGAATTTTACTTGACCAGTTACATTATGTTAAGAAAATTTTGAAAAAATATAACTTTCATGATTGCAAACATGTTGTAACTCCTTTTGATTCAAGTGTTCACTTATTTCCTGTTGAAAGTGAAATGATGTAATAAATCGAAAGGAATATGCTAGCATAATCGGAAGTTTGAGATATGTGACTAATTGCACTAGGCCTGATATTGCATATGTAGTAAGAGTACTTGGCAGGTTTACAAGCAAGCCAGGTAATGAACATTGGCATGGTATAGCAAGAGTTGTGAGATATTTAATTGGAACAAATTTGTGGTTTGTTCTATAAAAAATATCATGTTGTACTTGAAAGCTTTTGTGATGCAGATTGGAACACTTTATCAGGTGATTCCTGTTCTACCACTGGTTACGTCTTTACTTTAGGTGATGGTGATATTTGTTGGAGATAAAAAAAAACAAACTATAATTGCTAACTCTACCATGGAGGCTGAACTAATTGCTTTAGGTTCAGCTAGTGAGGAAGCGAATTGGTTAAGAGATTTGTTATTTCAAATACCTTATTTTGAAAAATCAATTCCTCCTATTTTAATTCATTGTGATAGCACTGCTGCAATTGGTAGAGTCCAAAACCGTTGTTACAACAGTAAATCCAGACCTATAAGGATGAAACACAATAATGTAAGATCGTATTTGACAAGTGATACCATTAATGTTGATTATGTCAAATCTTGTGATAATCTTGCAAATCCTCTTATTAAGGCCTTAACAAGAGAAAAGGTTTGGAGCACATCGAGGGGATATGGTTGAAGTCTACAAATCCTTGAGTCATAAATGAGAAAACCCAACCTAGGGACTAGAGATCCTATAAATAGGTTCAAAGGGAAAAACCAATCATATGATTACTTGTTGTGAAAAAATGCATCATTTTTTATTCCCTTCTTATAATGAGAGTGCTTTGTTTCTTGTAGTAATTTTTGAAGGTTGAGTTGATAAAACTCTTAATGAGTATATGTGGCCCGTATGGGTGGAGCGTGCGTTAAACTTACCTGAGCACTCTCGACAGATTTCACCTATGTGAGTATGGAAGTAGGTTGCTTCCTATGAAAATTGGGCTTATTCTCAAATGCACTCACGAAATCGGGATAGCACAAGGCCGTAACGTGCTGGCTTTTAACGCTCATCTCAACACCTTGATTATTATGTGTGGACAATAATATTTTATTTCCCTTAAGCAGTCATACTTTAAAACTGAGACCACTACGACTCTGGAGTAAAAGTTACTGTTTCAGTAAGTGAAGGTTCAATGCAGAGCCCACCTTCATTATACATGTTAGTCTTCCTTCAGCTGGTATACTCTCTTATCTAATAGTAAAATGAGTGGGGGATTATTGGTTTGTTAGCATTTTAATAGTAATATTTTAATATAATAATTTGCTTTATTTTGAAGTTAAAAGAATGATGAATGTTTCAGCAATTAGTGGACAATTTTCATTGCTGGAACGTTAGGCATTAGTGCCTAATTACTCATTTCTGTTAATCAATTTGCATAGGCATTATTGGCTTTTATGTGATGGTTACAAAATTATTATTGCCGCTGTGCTATTCTGGCAGAACAAGTAGTGGTCAACTATGACCATTACTCCATATTGAAATCCCATTATTTATTCCTCAATTATATCTTGTGACCTATGTAACTCCTAGACCATTTATCTTCACTATTTACCACCTCATTATCTTCCTATTTATTCCTAGGAGGACTTCTTCTACTTTAAATAGTGGTGGTCTTCATTTGTTTTATACATAAGAAATATATAGAGTGCATAAAGTTTGTCAAAAAAGAGAGTTCTTATTAGTTGAAGGGAGGTGTTCTTTTTGTGGAGCTTTGGACTCAACTCTTGTCCAGAGTTTGTTGAGTTATACTTTGTGAGAAGGCTGTTGTATCCTGGAGGGGATAAGTCGAGAGGACTACTGCTGGACCGGTGAAAAACATTTGCTACAGCGGGCGAATCTCCTTAAAGAGAGCGACATATCTGCGCCTCAGCCTGAAGAGATTTATTTCTTCATTCTATTTTCAATTGTAATCTTAGAATTTTGTTATCTTTTTCACTAATATATATCATAAGGCACAAAGATTTAATGTGGTTCAATCAACCGACCTACATCCACAAGAGAAGATGAGTATTCAACTTTATAAATTTGAGAGTACAAAATATTAAGAGAAGTAACCTCACACAATTTACTCGAAATACAAAGAGGTTCACACAAGTATTAACGTAACACTTGTGTCTCATACATTCTCCCCCTAAACAAAACTCTCTAGCCCCTACAACTACATTGTGAATCGTATTGGTTAGAAGGAATAAATCTCTATTTATAAAGTCATAAACTTTTTCCTACAAGATAAAAGACTAGCTTAATATGTAGACTTTATGTTTTCCTTTTAGGAAAAGGAAAACCACTTATTGTAACAAACGCAGGGCAATTAATACACAACATGATTAAAACGGTAAAGGTACAAACTTTGTTATTGGCTGCTAAAGATGGAATCACATCATAGACTTATACATGTACATGGAATTATAACTAAGTGCAAGTTCACCAAATTGTATTTCACTAATAGTAGAATAAAAGTGAAAGAAACAGAGAAGAGGTCTTGAGGGTAGAATAATTACAAACATATGAGAAACAAAACTACTAGTGTTGCTAGGTGAGAAGATTCCATGAAGTTAGTGAAGACCTGGATTTTGAGTTCTCTAAAACTGCTAGAAAGGAAAAGTCCTTCTACCCTTGTGTTGAGGCATATTTATAAGGGCCTCTTGATAGCGTGAAAATCATCAAGATCAGTAGCTCACCTGACATGGAGATATCTGAGAATGTTTGTTGATTCCGACTTGAAAATTTTCTTTGATGATAAAACTCAGTGGCTCCAACGAGGACTTCCTTGCATTTTCTGGATTTCTCCTGCCTTTAGTATCAACATAAAAAATACACTACACTCGAAGAAGAAGATAGCTATATCAGGCCAATTCCGAGATAGAAGCTAAGAAGAACAGAGTAAAAGAGAGAAGACAAGAATTATCATATATCATTCAATGATTTACAATTGTATTACATCTCTATTAATAGAACTGAATTGGAAGCTAATGCTACAACTAACAGAATAACTGCTCTAACAAACTCTAATAACAGTGAACAACAATAACTGTTTTGGTCACTAATGAACAGTAATAACTACTTTTTAACATTTCTAATCATCTAAGGCATTGTATCAAACGACTACCAACATTATCCCAAATTATCCTTTGTGAAGGTTTTAGCAATTACAACCAACTGTGATACCCTATTCTATTTAACGACTCCGTGAAGTAGCAATCCAATTACATATAGTAGGACGAACGCTTTTGGTTGAATCATAAAATTAAGGGTTTCACCAAAAAAAAAAATATTTCAAGATAATGAGAATCTGAGTAGTTCAGATGGTTGGCTACCTTCAGTCCCACTTTGTTGGTGAGGGTTCGATTCCCCACATTATAATCCCCTCCCCATTAAATTTTAAAAATAATATTTCACAGAAGAAATTAATATGAAAGTTCAGTACGCCACTAAATATGTTGGATTGTTGCAATTATTTAAAAAATAAAACTCAAAGTAATCATTTAATTAAGATTCAGATTTTTATTTTTGTATAATTAATATTTTGACATATATAATTGTTTCGAAGGAAAAAATGATTACTTCAACCCAAAACATTCTATTATTTAAATATATATAGACTATAGTAAATCTAAGTATATTATCCATCTCTTCCCTACTCATATAACAAAGTTTAATTTGAATGCAAAAAAAAATATTTAATTGCTTTTAAAAAAAAAAAAAGGAACAGGAAGATAAAGAAAAAGGTGAGTAGGGGGGAACTATACATATGAAAATCGTTTTTAGGCTTAAGAAAAAAATGATTAAAGACTTCCCTTTTTTTTTCGCAATAACTAAAATCTTGATTTTAGGTCGTTGAATTGTCCCATCATAAATGATTTCAAAATGAAAAATGTATATTTAAGGATTTGCTATAATCGAATATGTCCAAGTAAAATTAATCTATGATTTGTAACATGGTAAATATGATGGCTAATATTACTCCCTCTGTCCCTAATTACTTGTCCACTTTTGACTTGACACACCTATTAAGAAAATAATTATTGACATAATGAGGTTACCATTTGTTGGATTTATTAAAGACTCATCGATGAAGAAGCTCGAGGATGATGATTTTGTGGCAAAGAAGAATGAAAAAGGTTAAAAGGGACTATGTTTTTAGATGACACAGAGTTTACTAACATAGTAGAATCACACTCGCTTTTCTTTTCTTTTCTTTTAAGTTTTAGTTTTGTTTTTCCATTTGAAAATTACATATTCTTTATTTTTATTTTTACTTCCATGTAAATAGTTGTAACATCGTGTAAGTTGAAATAACTATGAAGAAGCTGGAAATTGGAAATATTCATTGTTGGAAAGAATTCAAATTTGGAAATTTGGTCAAGTATGGAAAAAAATGAGTTTTTGGTCAACTTTGAGAAGTCATAACTCCTAGATTAGGATGATTTAGGTGAATTTATAGTTATGTTTGGAAATCTCTTGGAATAATCTTTCCAACGCTGCCGAGTTTGCTCGATTCCGAGTTCGTATGAGTGAGTTATGCCCTTTGGAAGTTGGGCTGTTGGCACAGGGCATTTTAGTCCGAATTTATAAGGGTATTTTGGTCTTTTCCCTAACCATTTCTTTTGGTTATATTAAGGTTTTAGACTGATTTTAAATCAGTTTTTCCTTTTTAAAGTGAGAGTTAGGGCTTTTGAGAGAAGAGAGAAAGAAGTTGTGGTTGTGTTGTTGAAGTTTCTTGTTCGTTTGGTGCATGTTTCTGGTTGTGATTTCGAGTTGAATCTATTGTATATTAAGGGGTTTCATGCTTCTAAGTGTTTGGGGCTGGAACCTTTGAAGTTAATGAGGTTTAGAGTTGGAAAAAAACAAAGGAGAAAAGTAGGATTTTCGGGGAAAAAGGTTGGGGCGTCGCGCCAACCAGCGCCCCCCAAAAGGGATTCTGAGCTTCCACACTTGGGACGGTGCACCATGCAAAGCCCCCCACCAGGCCTTCTGAGCTTTGAGGGCTTGCGCCCCGCGCCTCTCAGAGCGCCAAAGACGCCAATCCTTCCCATTCCTTCCCCAGTTTTTCATACATGTTCCTTGGTAATGTACCTATGTTTTATAGTTGTTTTCAACACTCTAAGGTACATCTAGACATCCCGAACTCATCCATAAACATGAGATCATTACCCTTGAATCCGTAATCCAATTCGAGGAAAGTTAGGATCAAAGTCAAGGGAAGTTAGAGTCAAACTTAGAAGTTAAGAAGTAAGTCAAAGCAAGTCTTTAAAGTTTTTCAAGGGTCTTTATTGAACGTTTTAACTTCGTTTTATGGCTCAAGTTTCAAGTTAAGAAAAGAGTATAGAGTTTCAAGTTAAGTAAAGAGTATAAAGTTGAGTTCATTTTCTCAAAACTTATAAGGGAACTAAATATTCCCAAAGAAGTTCATAAATGTTTTTTTTTTACATTTGAGTAAGAAAGGAACTATGTTTTCCAAGAGAGCCTTTGGGCTAAGCTTTGAGCAATTATCTCAAACTAAAGAAAGATGTGTTTAAAACACTTATGAGCCAAAGTATTTTTGGGAGTAGTATTGAGCACCGAATTGGGGACGCAGGTTTATATTAACTCAACCTTCCATAAGAACAATGTATCCAACATGGGACTTGATGGGTCATTCTTTTTAGATGATCATGTAAGTTAAGCTAGTGGATCTACTAAGTAAAGCAAGGTCCTATATCATGGCAAAGTATAGGATGGTCCTTGGGAAACGTGAGGTAAAGCATTATATCATCACTAGGGCTCATAGTGGTGGTTGTCGGTTAAAGAATATCCCACTAAAGTTATACTACTTTTATATAAGTAAAGTTGAGTTTGTTATTGCTTTATTCTTAACGAACTAAATTGTTTATAATGTTTTACAAGCTTTATGTATTGCATGTGTCTTATTGCTTTGCCTTGGAGTTCAGTCATTCATGAGTCGAATAGAGCTAAGGTAAGTGTTCTCGTACTAATTTCAAGCTTAAGTTGTGGTTTAGATTTCCATCTCGCATACTCGTACATTCAATGTAGTGATGCCAGTTGGCCTGCATCTTATGTTGATGCAGACGCAGGTACCCAAGATCAGCATCCAGCACGCCGTTGATCCAGTTGAGCACTCCAAAATCAGTGGTGAGCCTCTTTGCATTACGGAGGACTCGATTATTTTGTTCTCTTAGTTTTGTGTTATTAGGACGTTGCGGGGTCTGTCCCAACATCCATTACAGTGTTATAAAGGCTTCATAGACAGTCAGTTAGTCAGTTAGTGTTGAGTCTCTTATCTATGTATATATATAAATATTTTATTTTGAGACTCGAGTTGCCTTTTTGGCCAAGATTTTATCAGTTGGGTTGTTTTATGACCTTTCATTGCATGGAGTTTTTCTGTTAAGTTAAGTTTTCCGCTGAGTTATGTAAGCTAGGCCAAGGGTTCGCTTGGGGCCAGCAATGGTCTTCGAGTGCCGGTCCCACCCAGAGTGTAGGCTCAGGGCGTGACAATAGTTGTTTGTTATTTAAGGTAACTAACAATTAGGAGATAGTTGGGTAGTTTGTGATTCTTTCCACTTTTACTTCGTATAACTATAGATATGTTGTTTAAGGTAGCTAGTATATAGGACTAGTATGCTGTTTAAGGTTGCTAATATATAGGATAGTTGGGTAGTTTATTATTTCAAGTTTTGCTATATATACATGTGTTAAACAGAGGGATAAATATATGAAACATTCAGCACATCTCTTTTATATATTTTTGCAATCTTTCATGGTATCAGAAGTCAAGTTTTAAATCTTTCCTCCTATTTTCAGTTTTATTCCTGCTCTTAATTTGTTACAATGGGAGATCATGTCCCCACATCTTCTGAGGCTCAAGTTCCCATTCTTGCTGGAACTAATGCGGCCACTCTGCTCATAAACTCTTCTCATCCTTTTTTTATTTCTCCTTCCAATTCTCCTGGTATGTTGTTAGTTAATATGGCTTTTGATGGCAAAAGTTTTGGGGGATGGAAGAGGGGCATGCTCATAGGCTTGATTGCAAAAAACAAGTCGGGTTTTATTGATGGATCAACTCATGAACCTGCTGTTGGTACAGACCTACACAATGCCTGGTCGAGAGCAAACAACATGGTAATATCCTGGCTTTTGAACTCTCTTTCTAGAGAAATTTCTGAAAGTGTTCTATACTCTTCCACAACTAAAGAGTTGTGGGCAGAATGAAAAGCTAGTTTTGGACAAAGTTCAGGTGCTAAGCTTTTCCACCTTCAAAAGGAACTAAGTGACCTTGTTCAGGGCTTCTCTGATATTGCGACTTATTACACAAAGATGAAACGTTTTTGGGATGAATTGGATGCTTTGGATTTCTTCATTCCATGAATTGTTCTTGTTCTTGCGTTGCAAAGGAAAAGAACATTAAGTCCAAGCAAGATGAACGCTTAGTTCAATTTTTAATGGGACTTAATGACTCTTATTGTGCACCTAGAGGTAATATTCTCATGATTTCATCGCTCCCTTCTATCCCAAATGCTTCTGCATTGTTGATGCAAGAGGAGAAGCAAAGGGAGGTCCAGAATACACCAAAGTTTCCTGGTGAATCTTCTTCATTCATTGCTAACAATGGTCTGCGATCATTTTCTACTAATTTCAAGGGACAAAAAGGGACTTATGATAATAAGAAGTCTAATCTTGTTTGCAGATATTGCAAGAAAACAGGACATAGCATTGAAAAATGTTATAAGATACATGGATTTCCAATTGATTTTACATTTATTAAGTCAAAATTTTCACAATTCTGTTAAGAGTAATGCTGTGATTTCTAATGAATTTTCTGGAGATTCTTTCTTGACTAGCGTAGAATCAAAGGAGCATGAGAAACTCCTCACACAGGTGCAATTGGCACAGGTCATGCAGATGCTTCAACAAGTGAAAACTAAGGATCAAGCCAATAATTCTTATGTCATAGCTTCTGCCAATTGTGCTGGTATTCCTTTAAGCCCTAATCATTTCTCTGTAAATTCCACTATTGATGGTAAAACGTTTACTAATGAGACGTGGATAATAGACTCAGGTGCAACTGAGCATATGAGTTACAATAAATATTTTTTTCTCGATCTTAAACCATTGCCTAGGATTACTTCTGTAAGGCTTCCTAATTCACAAAAAGTTAAGGTTTCTCATTTAGGATCTGTCCAACTATTCTCAAATTTAACCATTCATAATGTGTTGTATGTGCCTAGTTTCTATTTTAATTTATTTTCTGTACACCAGTTGTGTCGACAACTTTCTAATATATTATTTTTCACACCTTTTTATTGTTTCATGCAGGGCCCTTCCATGAAGAGCCCAATGCTCCTTGGTGAAAGCTAGGATTGTCTCTACATCTTCAAGAATAGGCCTCCAGTTGCTTCTTATTCTGTCAATTCCTGCTTTAAGTCTAGCTTTAGGTTAGATTCCCTAAAGGATGATAAATCTAGTTTGTCATGTATTTCTCTTTCTGTTATTCAAAGCAAGTTATGGCATGTAAGGTTGGGGCATATGCCTTTCTCAAATATGCAGAATATCAATTGCATTCCTATTTCTATTTGTTCAAAATTTTCTGTTCCTTGTTCTATTTGTCCATTATCAAAGCAATCCAAACTTCCTTTTCCTATTGGTCATATTTTGTCTCGACAGATTTTTGATTTAATCCACATTGATACTTGGGGGCCTTATCAAACTCCTACTTATGATGGTTATAAGTATTTTTTAACCATAGTGGATGATTTTAGTAGAGGAACTTGGACGTTTTTATTAACCACTAAAAGTAATGCTTTTTCTATTCTCAAATCTTTTCTTGCAATGATAGAAAGGCAATTCAATAAGAAAGTTAAGGTCATTTGGTCCGATAGCGCTTGGGAATTAGGTTCAAGTTTAGAAACCTCTAATTTTTTTTGTCTACACAAGGCATCATTCATCACACTTCTTGTGTTGCCACACCACAACAAAATGGTGTGGTTGAAAGGAAACAGAGGCATGTTTTGGAAGTTTGTAGAGCTTTGCTTTTTCAATCTCATCTTCCATCGAAATTTTGAGGGGATTGTCTTATGACAGCCACTTATTTAATCAATAGATGACCGAATAAACTATTATCTTTTCAAACATGATATGAGAAACTCTTTGGTCATCCTCCAAACTACTCCAACCTGAAATGTTTTGGTTGTCTTGGTTTTGCCTCTACTCTTTCCCAGGGTAGATCTAAATTGGATCCTAGAGTTGAACCTTGTGTATTTCTTGGCTATCCTTTTGGGAAAAAGGGGTATAAGTTACTTAGTTTACATTCTCAAAAGTGCTTTGTTTCCAGAAATGTTGTTTTCTATGAAGATATATACCCTTTTTCTTCTATTCAGCCTCTTGTTTCTGTTTTTCCTCTTACAGATTCACTAATTACACCTGATCCTGATTATCATGTTACGTCCTCTCCTTCCCCTATTTATTCGTGTCCTCCTAATCAACTTTCTCCTGTACCTTCCATAACCACTTTCCCTTCATAACCTTCGGTTTCTATCCCTCCTATCAATCCTATCACCTTGAGAAAATCTACCAGATCTATCAAGACCCCTGCATATTTTAGAAGATTACATTTGTAATAGCGTACACTTTTCTAATGTGTCTGATACTTGTTTCTCTTCTCCTATCTCTGTTACGTCATTTTCTTTTAATGCTTTGTCCACGTCTAATCAACAATATATCAATTCTCTTTCACAAATTAAAGAACCTACTAGTTTTTCCCAAGCCATTTTATATCCAGATTGGCAGGAGGCTATGACAAGAGAATTAGATGCTCTTATCACCAATGACACCTGGGAAGTCGTATCATTGCCCCCCGGAAAGAAGGCTTTACCCAATAAATGGGTTTACAAGGTAAAACTCAACTCTAACGGTTCTGTGGAGAGACTTAAAGCTCGGTTGGTTGTTAGGGGTGATGTTCAAAAGGAAGGTGTTGATTTTACTGAAACCTTCAGTCCAGTTGTGAAGATTACTACTATAAGGTGTGTTTTGGCAATCACTGTCAAGAAAGGGTGGGTCTTTACCAATTAGATGTAAATAATGCTTTTTTACATGGAAAGTTGGATGAAGAAGTTTATATGAAGTTCCCGGCAGGTTTGAAGGTTTCTGATCCTACTTAAGTTTGTCACCTAAAGAAATCTTTATATGACCGTAAACAAGCCTCACGACAATGGTACGCAAGGCTGACTGCTACATTGAGTTTCAAAGGTTTTCAACACTCATTTAATGATTATTCCCTCTTTTATAAATGCACTGGTATAGCTTTGTATCTATATTAGCCGTATATATGGATGATATTTTGCTCACAGGTAATGATACGGTAGAACTAGAAGCATTGAAATCTTTCCTTAATTCAAAATTTAAGATCAAGGATCTAGGTGATCTACACTATTTTTTGGGCATTGAAGTCATCCGAGAACCTCACGGTTTGATCCTAACTCAAAGAAAGTTCATTCTGGAACTATTATCTGAATATGATTGCCTTGGATTCAAACTTGCCTCTTCTCCTCTGGATCCCACTCTAAGATTGCAAGAAAATATGGGTTCTCCTTTTCCGGATCCCACTGTTTATAGATGGCTCATTGGACAATTAAATTTTTTAACTCATACAAGGCCTGATATCTCTTTTTCGGTCTAGCACCTTAGCCAATAGATGCAGTCTCCACATCAAGCACACTTTGCAGCTGCACACCATTTTCTTCGATATCTTCTTTCTGATCCTAGTTTGGGGATTTTTCTCAATTCCTCTCCTTCTTTAACTCTCCTCGCTTTTTGCAATTCTGATTGGGCTACTTTCTTAGATTCTAGACGATCTGTTAGTGGGTTTTTTATTAGTCTTGGAGGCAGTCCTATTTCATGGAAATCAAAGAAACAACCTTCTCTTTCCCTTTCATTCGCTGAAGCCGAGTACAGATCAATGAGAAGGGTTGTTGCTGAGCTGATGTGGTTAGTTCGTCTCCTTTTCGACCTGTTTCAGCCTCTTGCACTACCAATTTCTCTCCATTCAAACAGCCAAGCAGCAATTCATATTTGCTAAAAATCTTGTCTTTCATGAGCGGACGAAACATGTTGACTTAGATTGTCACTTCGTCGTCAACAATACCTTACTGGTTTGATTTATCTTTCTTTTCTTCCATCTTCATCCCAAGTAGCAGATTTGTTTACTAAGCCCTTACCTGGTACTTCTCATCATTTCCTATTGAACAAGTTGGGTGTTTGTTCCTCCCCGTCCAACTTGAGGGGGGGGGGGGTGTTGGATTTATTAAAGTCTCATCGATGAAGAAGCTCGAGGATGATGATTTTGTGGCAAAGAAGAATGAAAAAGGTTAAAAGGGACTATGTTTTTAGACGACACAAAGTTTACTAACATAGTAGAATCACACCAGCCTCTCTTTTCTTTTCTTTTAAGTTTTAGTTTTGTTTTTCCATCTGGAAATTACAGATTCCTTATTTTTATTTTTACTTCCATGTAAATAGTAGTTTGTTATTTAAGGTAACTAACAATTAGGAGATAGTTGGGTAGTTTGTGATTCTTTCCACTTTTACTTCGTGTAACAACAAATATGTTGTTTAAGGTAGCTAGTATATAGGACTAGTATGTTGTTTAAGGTTGCTAATATATAGGATAATTGGGTAGCTTATTATTTCAAGTTTTGCTATATATACATGTATTAAACAGAGGGATAAATCTATGAAACATTCAGCACATCTCTTTTATATGTTTTGGCAATCTTTCACCATTTTACCCCTATTAATTATGAAGTGGATGAATTAAAATTTAAAATTTTCAAAAAGTTCTACCTTTTTTAAAGTAATTAATTGAGGGTATAATAGGTAAAAAAAATTTGTCCTTTCTTAATTTGTCAAAATGAACAAGTAATTAGGGACAACTATAAAAGAAAAAGTTGACAAGTAATTAGAGACAGAGGGAGTATTTACAAACTAAATATAAATAAATAAAAATGACTAAACAAAATAAAGAGAATAACCTTTATCTTTGAAAGTGATTCACATTTAAAACTATTAACAAACTAAATTTCAAACGGTATGATATCTCAAATTTTAATGGATATATGTCATAGGTCAAATCAAATAATCAAGATCTATAAATTATCAAATCAAGTAATCAGGATCTATAAATTTATACCATTAAGAAATTAAATGCTAATTACTTTTCCCTTTCCAATATTTTGTATGTTGTAATAAAATATTTGAAATTTTAAAAATTGTCATTATTCCAGACTTCTTGGAACTCGTTGTATAATTGGTGAAATAAGTATCGAGATATAAAAACAAGAGAAGAAAAATGATGTTTGAATCATAATTTTTGACAAATAATTACATGAAAATAAAAGTGCATCTACATATACAACAAAGGTAATATTTTATGTACAATGTAAAGCACACAAAGTTATATACTTTAGAACATATAACTTTCAATACAAACCTATTTAAAAAAAATATTAGAACATATGTATCAAGATACACCAAAATAAAGAAACACAATTTTTGTTAAGACATAGGTATTAATACATCATGGAATTCAAAATAACAGTAAAACATGTAGTATATGTAAAAGATTGCAATTTTTTCTTTTCTTCATTATTGTTCTTACAAAATATACAAAAATAATTTTTATATTATATTGAAGGGTGAATTATTCAAAGAAAATACAGAAATCAAAAGATAAGGGTACTACTTTATTGACCATCTTTTCATTTGGAGATTTCATAGTCTTATAAATATAAGTATATTTACTCCTTATTTTTTCACCATATCTCAAGACTCAAATGCGATTTACTCTCTTTATCCTTTCATATTACACAGAAGATAGCCATCCTTTAATAAAGTATATGTGAATAATGAAAGGACAAAGAGAGAAGCACCTTTGAGTCTTGAGATGTGGTGAAAAGATAAGAAGTAAATATACCTATATTTATAGGACTATGAAATCTCCAAATGAAAAAATTGTCAACAAATTAGTACCCTTATCTTTTATTTCTTCATTTATTGGTATAATTCACTCTCAAATCTAATAGGAAAATCATCTTTGTATATTTGTAAGAGCTGTAATAGAGTAAAGAAAATTTTGCAATTTTGATACATATACTATAGGCTTTTAACAATCTTTGAAATGAATAAAATTTCTCCATGCTATATTAATACTTACATTCTAATTTTTTATTTTGTGTTTCTTTGTTTAGCGCGCGCGCACACACATATATATATTCTGACATTTTTATTTTATATATTGATTCGTATTGGAACTGATTGTTATTTAAGGGAAAAATGTCTGAAATATATTCGAACTTTGACCGAAATTGTAGGTACCATACCAAACTTTGGAAATGACCTTTTACCCCTCTGCACTATTTAATAGTGTATTTTAAAGGTATATATGTGCCCACATGGACATCATAAATTTTGCATTACTATAAATAGTAATGTGTCCATGTGGGCACATATATACCTTTAAAATACACTATTAAATTGTGTAGGGAGGTAAAAGATCTTCCATAAAGTTTGGTATCGTAACAACAATTTCGGCCAAAGTTGGAGTATTTTTTAGACCTTTTTCCCGTTATTTAAAGTGTATAACTTTGTGTGACTTAACATTGTATGTAAATTATTACTCTTTGTTGTATATGTAGAGACACTTTCTATTTTATTTTAATTATTTTTCAAATTTTACGATTTGAACAACGCTTTTCTTCTCTTGTTGTATCTCTCGATATTTTTTACAAGTTCTACTGCTATTTCTAAAGAATATGTGGAACGATGTCCATTTTTTAATTTTATATATATTGTATCACAACATATAAAAATATTGTAAACGGAAACGTTATTACCAAAGTGGAAAAAGAATATGGAGACAAAAAAATAAATTTAAATGATTGGGTATATATTTTTATCAACTTCTTTAATAGTTCCTGCAAATCTAGCAAGCTATTAATCACACAGACATGTAACAATTAAGAAATTTTTTGTTGGTGAGGATTCGATTCCCCACATTATAATCCCCTCCCCATTAAATTTTAAAAATAATATTTCATAGAAAAAATTAATATGAAAGTTCAGTACGCCACTAAATATGTTGGATTGTTGCAATTACTTAAAAAATAAAACTCAAAGTAATCATTTAATTACGATTCAGATTTTAATTCTTGTATAGTTAATATTTTGACATATATAATTGTTTCGAAGGAAAAATTGATTAGTTCAACCCAAAACATTATATTATTTAAATATATACAGACTATAGTAAATCTAAGCATGTTATCCATCTCTTGCCTACTCTTATAACAAAGTTTAATTTGAATGCAAAAACATATTTAGTTACTTTTAAAAAAAAAAAAAAGGAACAGGAAGATAAAGAAAAAGGTAAGTAGGGGGAACTATACATATGAAAATCGTTTTTAGGCTTAAGAAAAAAATGATTAAAGGCAACCGTTTTTTTTTCACAATAACTAAAATCTCTATTTTAGGTCGTTGAATTGTCCCATCATAAATGATTTCAAAATGAAAAATGTATATTTAAGGATTTGCTATAATCGAATATGTCCAAGTAAAATTAATCTATGATTTGTAACATGGTAAATATGATGGCTAATATTACTCCCTCTGTCCCTAATTACTTGTCCACTTTTGACTTGACACACCTATTAAGAAAATAGTTATTGACATAATAAGTTTACCATTTTACCCCTATTAATTATGAAGTGGATATATTAAAATTTAAAATTTTTAAAAAGTTCTACCTTTTTCAAAGTAATTAATTGAGGGTATAATAGGTAATTTTTTTTTGTCCTTTCTTGATTTGTCAAAATGGACAAGTAATTAGGGACAACTATAAAAGGAAAAGTTGACAAGTAATTAGAGATAGAGGGAGTATTTACAAACTAAATATAAAGAAAATAACCTTTATATTTGAAAGTGATTCACATTTAAAAGTGTTAAAAAACTAAATTTCAAACGGTATAATATTTCAAATTTTATTGGATCTATGTCATAGATCAAATCAAGTAATCAAGATCTATAAATTGTCAAATCAAGTAATCAAGATATATAAATTTCTACCATTAAAAAATTAAATGCTAAACACTTTTCCCTTTCCAATATTTTATACGTTGTAATAAAATATTTGACTTTTAAAAATTGTCATTATTCCATAGACTCCTCGGAACTCGTTGTATAACTGGTGAAATAAGTATCGAGATATAAAAACAAGAGAAGAAAAATGATGTTTGAATCATAAATTTTGACAAATAATTATAAGAAAATAAAAGTGCATCTACATATACAGAAAAAGTAATATTTTATGTACAATGTAAATCACACAAAGTTATATACTTTAGAACATATAACTTTACAAACCTATTTTAAAAATAAATTAGAACATATGTATCAAGATACACCAAAATAAAGAAACACAATTTTTTTTTAAGACATAGGTATTAATACATCATGGAATTCGAAATATCAGTAAAACATATAGTATATGTAAAAGTTTGCAATTTTTTCTTTTCTTCATTATTGTTCTTACAAAATATACAAAAATAATTTTTATATTATATTGAAGGGTGAATTATGCAAACAAAATACAGAAATCAAAAGATAAGGGTACTACTTTATTGACCATCTTTTCATTTGGAGATCTCATAGTCTTACAAATGTAAGTACATTTACTCCTTATTTTTTCACCATATCTCAAGACTCAAATGCGATTTGCTCTCTTTATCCTTTCATAATACACAGAAGATAGCCATCCTTTAACAAAGTATATGTGAATAATGAAAGGACAAAGACAGAAGCACCTTTGAGTCTTGAGATGTGGTGAAAAGATAAGAAGTAAATAACCTATATTTATAGGACTATGAAATCTCCAAATGAAAAAAATTGTCAACAAATTAGTACCCTCATCTTTTCATTTCTTCATTTATTGGTATAATTCACTCTCAAATCTAATAGAAAAATCATCTTTGTATATTTGTAAGAGCTATAATAAAGTAAAGAAAATTTTACAATTTTGATACATATACTATAGGCTTTTAATAATCTTTTAAATGAATAAAATTTCTCCATGCTATATTAATACTTACATCCTAATTTTTTATTTTGTGTTTCTTTGTTTAGCGTGCGCGCGCGCGCACACACACATATATATATTCTGACTTTTTTATTTTATATATAGATTCGTATTGGAATTGATTGTTATTTAAGGGAAAAATGTCTTAAATATATTCGAACTTTGACCAAAATTGTTGTTACGATACCGAACTTTGGAAAGGACCTTTTACCCCTCCACACTATTTAATAGTGTATTTTAAAGGTATATATGTGCCCACATGGACATCATAAATATTGCATTACTATAAATAGTAATGTGTCCATGTGGGCACATAAATACCTTTAAAATACACTATTAAATTGTGTACGGAGGTAAAAGGTCTTCCATAAAGTTTGGTATCGTAACAACAATTTCGGCCAAAGTTGGAGTATTTTTCAGACCTTCTTTCCGTTATTTAAAGTGTATAACTTTGTGTGACTTAACATTGTATGTAAATTATTACTCTTTGTTGTATATGTAGAGACACTTTCTATTTTATTTTAATTATTTTTCAAATTTCACGATTCAAACAACACTTTTCTTCTCTTGTTTTATCTCTCGATATTTTTTACAAGTTCTACTGCTATTTCTAAAGAATATGTGGAACGATGTCCATTTTTTAATTGTATATATATTGTATCATAACATATAAAAAAATTGTAAAGGGAAACGTTATTACCAAAGTGGAAAAAGAATATGGAGACAAAAAAATAAATTTAAATGATTGGGTATATATTTTTATCAACTTCTTTAATAGTTCTTGCAAATCTAGCTAGCTATTAATCACACAGACATGTTAGAATTAAGAAAGTTTAATTTACAAAATTACCAACAACAGAAAAATGAATCAATAATACTAACAAATCACACATTCCAAACTCAGGATAAAAACTAAGCAAATAAAGTCACATGATAATCTAGAAGCTAGGATATAAACAAAAAAGGAAGGGGAGCACCAGACATTTCAACTTAACAGTATGCCCTTAGAAGGGGTCATTACAACTACTTTAACAAAGTTATTCCAAACATCAAGATAAAAGCTAAGCAGATTAAGTCACATGAGGATTCAAAATCTAGGATATAAACATAAAAGGAAGGGAGCAATAAACATATATAAACAAGAATATGCCCTCAGAGTGGGGGGGGGGGGGGGGGGGGGGTCATTTCAAATGTTTTAACAAAGTTTTTGCTAATCCATATTAGCACACAAAAACTTTCACCAAAAAATCAATGGTACAACGTCATATTTAACATTCAAGGATGGAGATCAAGAAAGAATCCAAATAGAATTGGGCATGAACAAAATTAGTTGATATATTACAAAGATGGGTTAGATCTAAATGGGGTAAGAAGCATAAGCAAAAAGGAGAAAGATGAACCTGTGGTCGCTTTGCAAACTTCTGACGGCTACATTCAAAAACTTCAAGCATCGATGGACAACAGATTACCTCCTAATCAAAGGCAGAGGAAGGTGAAATGATAAGAAATGAGCAAGAAAAGATGGAAAAGGAAGGAAGAACGATTACCTCTCAGTAGTGAATGCTCTTGTGTGTGATGCGAAAGACAGAAAAGGAAAGGCACAAGACAAACATATCTACAAATGGAGAGGACAAAGTGTGTGGTTACAGCAACTATCAAAAGGAAACATCTCGAAAAGAATATTGAAAAAAGAAAATGAGAAAGAGGCAAATGTTGTTAGGTTATTTTCATTATTATGCATAGAGGTTTCGGTGTGGGCTGGGCTCCTTGTTTTCATATTTTATTCATTTTGTTGATATTTTGGGCAGATTGGCTAGACTGATATGTAGATTGATTAACATTGAATAAAACGGCCCAACATGCCACCAAAAATTTGGAAGAAAAAAAAGAATTCTAGAACACCCACAAATATAAAGAAAAATAAGAAAAATAGGATGACTATAATACAAATAAGAATGACTTTACTAATCTAGGAAAAATTATAAATATACTTCAAAACAAATAAATAATTATAGAAGATAACACAACGAAATATATAAATATATTTCAAATCAAGTAAAGTAGTTATACAAGATAACTCAACGAAATATTTCAACTAAAAAAGAATATACACTAACGAAATTAAATTTTTAATCGTAATGACCAGTTTCCATCGTTATGGAAAAGTCAATGGGGAAGAATTTTGGGTCAGAAAATTTTTGAGTAGAAACTTGGAAATTTCTAGCCTAGGCCAGACTTGGACGTAATCTGAGTTAGGTGAGGTCTAGAGAAATATGGTAATGAATAGGGGGGGGGGATCTAATTATGAATTTGATCACATGAGTGGATAGCCAAGACGTTAAGGAGCCTGTACGGCTTAACAGAATCGAATTCGGGCGAGTAGAACTCCCGAAACCCATCTTGGTGTGAAAAGGTAGTTTTATAACCTCCCAATTTGAAGGTGTGTTGTGAAATGGGAGCTTGGAACTCAAAGTTCGAGCTTTTGTTGTTGTGCAAGTCGCCGGGGCGGCATTATTCCTACCAGAGCGGGACCACTGTGGCGGGATAGGGCCTGCCGTGGTGGGTCATTCGCAAATTAAGTCGGGGAAAAACCCCAATTTCGTTATTTTCTGAAAAACTTCATTCTTAATAGCTAAGGGATGACCCAGGGTGATTCTTGATAGTTTTCCATGATTTCTAGCGCTAAAGGTAAGTTAATTACTCCCCTAATATGTATTTCGATTCCTAGAACTTAGAATCTTGGGTAATTATCATTGGGGGAGGAATTTGGCCTGAAGTTGATGGTGGGAAAAGCCCTAACTGAACATTGGGATCATAGGTTTGGTCTTGGGTTAGTAAGTTTGTTATAATTCGGGTAAATTAGACCTTGTTTATTGATCCTTGTGCTAATTACTTGTTTTTAGACCAAGAACAAGCTAAAAGACTTCAGAAAGGGAAGGCTCTAGTGTCTTGGGAGTATTGAGGCTTGGTTTCGAGGTAGGTGTTGGTTTGATTTCCTGCTGTGTGATATATGCTGCATAATTGCTTCGTTGTATGCGTGCATGTATGTGAATAGGGAATTGTGAATCAAATCTAATGAAACAATTATGTGTGAACAATACATGCCATGAATATGTTACTTGATTGTATGATTATGAGTATTGTTCATTATGGATGTGATTGTGACTGAGGTTGTGCTGACCGGATCGAGTGTCATATTTTGATACCTATATTGGATTGGGTGTCACATTCCGACATAAATATTGGATCGAGTGTCATGTTCCGACACTGTATATTAGATCAGATGTCACGTTCCAATACACTAATAGTTTGGGTGTGGGTTCCATGAGAGGATCACTTGTGATTATTACGTTCTTGTTTACTTGCCATTGATATTAGGGAACCGTATGTTGCTCCTAAAATGATAACTGATCTATGTATTATGTATATGTGTGCTTACTGTGTTGTAATTGCTTGTGTATATTGTGCTTACGGGAATAGCTGTGTGATCCTACCAGTACACCGTATTTTCGTGTACTAGTACTGCACTTGCTGTTTCTTTGTTGAGTACATGGCATTTTCAGGTGGCTACTGACACACCTTAGTTAGGAGACTATTGATTGCGACCGGATTCAAGGGTGAGCCAGTTCTTTTCATGTTGCCATGGATCCTTCTTTTGTTTAGTCCACTCTTTTCAGACTCAGACTAACTGTTTAGGCTGTTGTCACGACCCAACCCACCGGCCCGTGCGGGCACCTACTCTAACACCTAAGTAGGAGAACCCTCGATTCCCAACCAGTTAAAGACATGCGGAAGATTAAGAAAACTGGGAATAAATTAACATTCATAAGATTAAAAGAACATAAAGGGTTTTTCAACGATGTGAGTTAATACTTGTAAAGTAATTAACACCCCAGGGATCTAGTCTAAAGAGGTATAGGAGCTTTTAATATAACAAGGTAGAAAATGTAGTAACAAATGACACAACTCCCACAACAGGACGGAAACATAGAAGCTGTTGGAGATTGCCTTCGTCTTCACTTGCGGAACATCACTGACCCTGCAGCCAGACTATGCCAAAAAGGCATAGCAAGAGTAGTATCAGTAAAATCACACGCATAGGTAGGCATCATCAGTCAGCCTGATACCCACTGCATAATATAAGAAATTGACTAGCAGGAAACATGCAATAAGACTGTTCATTCCTCCACCTTTATATCCTACCCTTACCATTCCCGGATACTTTAACATGTACTAGTACACTTGACTCTAACCCCTTATTTGCTCCCTCCTTGATCATAAGTTAACCATTTTACCTATTGGAGGAAGTTCCAGATGTAACCATTACCAACCCAGCCAACCACTCACAACATCCCCTAACTTATTCCACATCACCACTTAACCCTTGACTCCATAGTACATTCTATCAAGCCTTATAACCGTTCCCATACGAATCCCTTACCAGAGTAACACCTAACTAATTAACACTTACAACATAACACCATCCCAATTCTCAACGACAAGTACACAAACCACCTCACTAAGAAACACAGGGTAAGACCTAGACTCTCAATCTCCGTTTACCATGCCATATCCCAAATTGAACCTGACCATTCACAATTTATTCATTAACGAGATATATAATAAGTAACTCAATATGGTAGACACACCTATACAAAATGCATAATTCAATTATCATTTAGGAGCACCATATTAATTCCCAACATTAGATATAGATAAATATGAACATAGTAATCAACAATGGTTCTCTCATGGAAGCCAGACCCAAACTGTTAGTGTGTCAGAACGTGACACCCGATCCAATATGCATGTGTTGGAATGTGACACCCGGTCCAATGTATGTGTTAGAATGTGACACCCGATCTAATATACGTGTCGAAACGTGACATCTGATCCAGTAAACACAATCACTCGCAATGATATTGCTCAGTCATACAATCAAGCATTGGGCTTATAGCATGCAGTCATTTATACACACTCTTTAGATTCTGTTCATAACATGTTCATGACATGTATTTATACATACTTAGTAGTATCATCGAGTTTGATTCATAATCCTTTATACGCACACACATGCATACAATGAAGTCACTATCCAACATATATCACACAATTAGGGAATCAAACCATCACCTACTCCTAGTTCACAGGATAGGGTTTCCCCCTTATGCTACACTTCTTATGTAATAACTAGGAATACATGTATAACTATCCCTTTTTGGGTGCACGAAGGCCTATGCATGAATTTTACCATCAATTATCAACATGCTACGTAGTGAACATAGATTTAAGACTACTCACCTAGCCTACCTAGGCGCTAAGCAGCTGCAGAGGGATTGTAGCTCTCATCCTAGCTTCCTGACGATGAGATGATGGATTTTGACTGGAAATTCATAAGCTATCGACATCCTTATGCTAGAAACTCTTCCTGCTTCCTTCCCAAGCCTACAACAGTATTTTGAGGGTTTCTGGGTAACCCTCATCTCTTTGCAATGTATTAGGAAAAAAGAGAAAATAAGACTTCGCATTATTTAAGTTTTGTCCCCGTCCGTCCCATTTTGGCTCTCCTTGTCCCGTAGGAGCGCCGCCGTTCTAGCGGCACTTATCCCGCTCTGGCAGGATGAGGGTCCCAATTCTCCCTAAGTTTTTCCTATCCTAAAAAATGATGGTTCAGATCGTTACAATAGATACCAATTTACCACTCATTTTTCTCCGAATGACTAGCGAAGGGATAAACACGAGCACTTTTTGAAGTACTTCTAAACAAAAATGGTCCTTTTTACGGAACGACGAAGGATAGTGGTTTTTCAAATTTGAAGCAAAAAAGGATTCTCTACCCAAGGGTCTGGTTAGGAAAATAAGGCAACACACTGGAAAGAGAGACACACTAATTGGTCTAGCCTGACCTCGCTAGAGCGGTAGGCTTCCTGCTGAGGCGGGGGCACTGTGGCAATGACCCTCCCACTGTAGCGGGAGATCGAAAACTATAAAGGGGGGAAAGGGGAATGGTTTCACCATTTCATCCTCTTTAGTTTCATAAACTCCCAAAACTCTCTCAAACACTTCACTCCAAACGTTAATGTTTTAGTAATGTTCTTGCTCCTTACTATATTTATTTCAATACTTACTTAACTACAATTGCATGATGTTAACTAATTGATTAGAAATGCCTTGGGGTAGTTATTTTAAATTAAGAATATAGGTTACTTGATTTGCTAAAAAAACGTAGCATGGACACTTTCCTTACATTCACTACGTCTCTACAATGTTTAGAGCATAAGGATTTCACAAAAATATGATCGAAATGATTCCGAAATGGGTGTGGGAAGTTGAAAGGTTTTCTTGGTGTAACACTTGGATTCGAGCATCATTTAAGGATTAATTTGCTAGGCTAGTTATATATTTAGATTCTAGGGTACTTTATAGACTGATTTGTTGGAATTCTGTTAAAAATATGGTTTTTGGGGCGAAAGGGGCAACATGATCGCTCCTGGAGTTTATTCCAGAAAAAGGCCCCACTGACGGCCTCCATCCCGCCGTAGCGACCTTCTTCATGCCGCTATGGCGGGATCCTGGCCGCTCTGGCGGTATTCCGTAGAGCAATGGCCTCATTACCATTAAAAATATAAATTTTCTTTTTTCCTTAACAAGATATTGCTTAATCCCATGGAGTCCTAACATGTTCATTTCCTAAATCTTTGCATGCTTTTCCATTATGGCTGGTATTAACGAGGAGAATAAGCCTTTTGTCCAGTTTCCCGATGCTGCTAGTCTGGAGAGGCACCACGATCAGTGGAACACTAAGTTCTTGTGTGAGAGAGGTTTCCACTTGTTGGGCCTAGAGGAGAAGGCCCTCACCTTTTATGCCCTATTATTGTAGTTTGGTTGGGGTCCACTAACAGAGTCTCCCCCTGCTACACGTTGTGGCTGGGTGAGGGAGTTCTACACCATACTTCCTACGATTTGCTAGGATGGCCGTCACCTTACTATTTACATCCAAGGTGTTGACATCCCCCTAAACACTTAATTTATCAATGAGGTGCTCGAGGTGCCGGAGGCTCCTAATGCAGAGCATGAGGCCAATCTGCGGGATATAGATATGGGCTAGCAGAAGGATACACTAGTTCAGGCTACACGCCAGGACTAGGCTACTACTAAGGGCATTACTAGTACTAACTGGTTACCGAATGTTAAGGGGTGGCTCCACTTGGTTTCCAAGAGGATCCGCCCGTCGAGCAACCGTACCGACGTGTTGTTTCCCTGGGATCTAGTGGTGGCATGTGCTATGCAGGGTATCGAGCTGAATGTGGGCACACAAATCATTAATGAGTGGAAGATTTTCTACCAGGGCAACAAGAAGGCATTCTTCCTTCCTGGACTGGTGACAACAATGTGCAAGCGGGCGGGGGTGCCATTCTTGGACACCGAAAAAGTACTTCCTATGGATCCTTTTTTTCACCATCTTTTAATTAGGCAGGCGTCCATCTTCGGGAGTAAGAAGAGGAAGATCGATGGGGCTGGTAGCAGTCAAGCAATTGCTGATGCGAATGATGAAGGAGGGAAAATAACGGGGTCTATGACACACTGCCTACCTAGTCCCAGCCCTAGTATTTGGTGCTTGCGTGGAGGAGGACCTGGCGCTTATTCGAAGGAGATTGTGAGGTTCTTATCCTAGTGCCTCAAATTTAGTTCCACCCTCCATTGCCCTCGAGCTTGAGATGCTCTGCTGCCAGCTTCGATTTGAGATAAAGAAGGGTATAGAGAGGGATCGTCTGATGGGCCGGATGTGGAATGTCGTTAAGGTCATTTTCTCTTGTGTTGCCCCCTAGAGGGAGCTTCTTAAGCATGAGTCGGAGGACTTTTGGGAGTTTCCCTAATTGAGAGAGACATGGATTGACGAGACGGCCCAGAGGACCTTGAGTCTGGTAGCGACACTTCCCATTCCTATGGATCCTGATTTGGTTTTTGCCCTAAGTCTACTCCCAACTGAATATTCATGAAGCAAAAATGCACTAAATGCTGAATGGCTAAAAATTGACATGCTAACTGAGAATTCAATATTTATATACTGAGAATATAATATTTGAAATATGAAGCATGAATTTCTGTCTGGTTGACCTAGTAAGTATAAATCATGAACTAGGATAAATTTACACAAGCTAGGGTTGTTAGTGCTATACATTTAATTATACTAAATCATCAAGAAACAAGTTATTTAGATCAAAGGAATATAATCACAATAAATCTTGAAAATCTAGAAAACCTAGGACTGAACAGTTTATGAGAATCTGAAGAACTAACTGAATTCTAGGGATCTAATGGGTGAAAGGAACCCACTAGTCAAATTCCACATACCTGGTGACAAAATCTATGGAGAAATCCTATGGATTTCGAGGCTGAACTTTGAAGAACTCTCATGCTTGTTCTTGGGAGTAACGAACAACCTTTCCTTTTCTTTTCGCTCTAAGTTGGGTGATTTTTGGAGAATGAGGGTTCTGGGTATTGTCTGAATATATTATTTTTCTTAGACTATGTAAAACGATGTAGTTTAGGCATCAAACGACATAGTTTGAGTGCCTAATGCATAAGGAAAAGAACCAAAACGACCCTGACTTAAAAGCTGATGAAGGCCCTTCACGGTGCGACTGATGGTCCGTCATTTGATCCACTGCCCGTCAATTGGGTCGTGGTTTGTGGGTCGGCCCAATAGGGTTCTACTAAAATGAGCGTAACTTTTTACTCCGCACATAGATTTTAGCAAACTTTGTGGCATTGGAAAGAGGACTCAATTATTTTTAATTTGATAGGTCATGGACTACCTAATTCATTTTTTCCTAAAAGATATGACCATTTGAAGTTGAACCAAAAGCCCTTTCTTTCGAAATAACTGCAGACCCTCACCAACGGCCAAAACTATGGTCCGTAGGTCCAACCACGGACATACTGGTTGGCCGTGGGTGGGATCAGAGATCCCTAATTCCTAGACCCCACCTATGGACAGTGGATCCATCAACAAAATATGGACCATGACCATAGGTCTCATCTCCTTGGACCCGAGGTGTTACAAAAACTATTTATTTGAATGATAAGGTCAGTTTAAAAACCCAAAATCAACATAGAATATGGCTAAAAATCTTGGGAAAGGACCAAATTATCATTGGAACACGTTCATTAAGTTTTTGGAAAACAAATCATAGATAGCTTTCACTGAAGGCTCTATGGTTCAAGGAACATTCCACTGTCCATAGTTCCGGTGATAAAACATACTGCCTGATAGGGCTTCACTAAAATTAGCATTAGATTTTACTCTAACCTCAAATGAGGTAAACTTTGTGGTGTTGGAAAGAAGACTCATAGGTCTTTAACTTGATTTGTCATCGGCCACCTAATTCATTATATGCTGAGAGATATGTTCGTTTGAAGTTTACCTAAATAGAATCTTAAATCAAAACTTAATTAGTAAGTATGATTTCAACTTAACTTTATGTTAGGGGATTCTTGTGACCTTAATTAAGAGTAAAAACGTCAGGGTCTAGATCTAGAAAGGATGGAAAAAGACTAAAATAACCTTTCTTAGAAATCGTCCACGAAAGGCCATTTATGGTCCATATAAAGTCTACGGGCCATACAACCTCTCGTAGGAACATGTTGAGTTTTCTATTTCTAAAATTGGGGATTATGGACCCTATCACGACCCAAAATGGATGTGATGGAACTCATCTTATTCCACCAAGATAAGTCATCCTAAAACCCAACCATTACGATAAAGTGCAGAGATAAAATAAGAGTAGAAGTTTAATAACAATTACTAATGTAGATAACAACTCAACTTAACTAAATTTCCAAAACCTAGATGTCAAGTGCACACGTCTCTAATTTATTACAATTGATTTGGAAGAAAGAAACAAGTCTCAAATGACATTGTTTCTAGAATAAGCAACTACCTCACAAATCTCTACAAGAAGCCTTAGACAATAAAGGAAGAGAGAGTATCACAAAGATCCGGGCTCAGAACCTACATAGTTGTAAACGCAAGGGGTAAGTACCAAACCACTCGGTCCTCAACAAGTAAACTCCTTAACACAAAGCTAAGGGTATAGAATACATGTACCCCTACCACCCCAACGAAACCTCCATAACTACAACCTGCATAAAATCGCCCCAACCTAACAATTCACAATTTCAATAGCACATAGTTGAATAACAACACTCTGACAATTTTAGATTAACAATGGATAAAGTCATCAGTCACAAGTCCCACAGAAAAGTACTCACAAGTTCACCATGATAAAGATAAGCAATACAATAAAATGCAATGCCAAGTATGGTGATGCATGCCTGACCTAGTGATACACACGCGCTGTCTATCAGTCCAAGACCCAAGGGGGACATATCTGTCTATGCATCTTTTGCGGAATGCAATACGAGCCTCGATAATAGAATTCATCATGGTGTACGACACGTCCCTCAAATTATAATATCTGTCACGGCGCATGACATGTCCCTCAAAATATAATATTTATCGTGGCATGTGGCACGTCCCTTGAAATGGTATATCCTCTTTAATTTCTTATTCTTCCTCAATTAACATAATACTTGTCCCAAGCATGTCTCAGAACCGTGCAAATGATATGTTCAGAAATAATGAGGAGAGGACCATTTTCATAACAATGCATAATTCACAACACCATAATCATGATACAACATCAATAATGGATCATTAAGCCTTTCAAATCATTCTTAACACATCACACACCAATAACTTATCACATTGTCTTTACTACCCCTTTTTCATCATCATAATTATTTAATATGGACAAGTCAACCCATCACCAAGTCCCATTACTCTTCAACACATACCACAAGAAAATACATGATTCTATACACTTAATAAGGGTTGATAAATCCACTTGCCTCAAATAATCGAACAATTAATCTGGGACTTGAGCCTTCCCTTTTCGTTGGGCTTCCACCATAATATTTTATCCTTAATAATTGTCACTATATTTGGACATCATCATCATCATCTTATACTCTACTTGCTATCATTTGCCTGTTATGCCTAATTTTATTATATTTTTGTTTTTTTCCTATTTCAGGCTAAATACTTTAAGACACAACCACTGGCTGAAGCAACTCTCCCTAATAATGTCATTATAAAAGTATATGTATATCATCCTCAATTCATTATTAATTGGAAGAATTGGAGAATCCTTTACCTGAAGAGTGTATCTCTCTCCTTTGTCGTTCATCCCACGCTGCAAGTAAGTCCTCATATATTTTTTCTCTCTTTTCTTTTCTATTAATTATGTACTAAAAGGGAAAAACCCTAGTAACTTAATAAATTTTGGGGTTTTCCCATTATTTACAAACTAAATTAATTATCTAAATATTACCCGTCATTAATTAACTTTTGTTAAATGAGAAGTTCAAAATTCCCAAATAAACTGCACAAATTGATCAAAAATCATCGAGGTGACTATCGGGAGGGGTGAAATATTAATCTGACAGAAATTTCTAAAAATGACTTTTTGGGTCATTATAGACTCTTTCTATAGCACTTATAAACTTTGAAGATGGTTCTTCTCACTTGTAGAAAGTTTAGTTGAATTGTGATTCAGGACTTGGTTTCCACGAGGCCTTTCTATGAACCATAGGAACTTCTACGATCTGTATTCTGGTCCTTGAAACTTAGACATGAGAATTAACTTTCAAGGGCTTGGTTCTACCCATCTACGAGCTGTAGAAAGTTTTATGACACTAGACGGTCGAAATTTTCATGGTCAGATTTTTGGTTAGAAGTTTTGGGGTGTGATAATATTCATAGAGTTTACACTAGTTGAGTCCCCTCCTTTTACATGGACACAGTTTTCTGTGGCCTTTTTTGCCATTTCGTACCCCGTAGCGTCAGGGATAGATTCAGAGATTAGTTCTCTCTGTGAAATTCTACTTATGATTTTTCAAGAACTTACAATATTTTTAGAGTGCATTTAACTAACTTTTAACTAATATGCATATAAATTTCCCAAAATCGTGTTGCAAGAATTTGATTGGGTTAAGTTTGTTTTAATTAGTTTAGAAAAACTTTATGTCGTTACTGTTGAAACTTTCGATGCTTATTATCCTACTATTTGTAATATTTTAGCTTACATAGGCAATCTTTTATTATTACATAGTGCATACAAATTTAAAGTAGATTACATAGAGGTCATTATTGTATGATAGAATTTTTTTTAAAAATATTTTTTTTCGTATTCCTCCTATTTATTTGATTGGTGCTATGTTAAATTCGTGTATGAACGTTGCTACCATGTATGAATTGTTAGTATTATATATAGTTCTTTAAAAGTTAAAAATGAAGAAGAACCTAGTACGTTCAAGACAATGAGTGATACAAATAATGATATTCAAACATTATATAATTATTATGTAACTTTACTTGATAATGTTACACCTTCTCATATTGTTTCTCTATCTTGTCCTTTTGACGATCCATCATCTTCTAAAAGATAGACATAAGATTTGTCTATCCATTGTGTTACTAATTTGTCTATTGGGAATAGAATATAATCTATATCCAAGAGGAGCATAAATAGAGACAAGCTTAATTATTATTTGAGACAAGCCCTAGAGTCCTATTAATATAATGTTAGCACACTGAATTCGTTGAAGACCGCAAAAACAAATATCCAATACGTTCAATCATAGCTAGGACTATGCTAAATGTTCCAATGTAGCTTCCTACTAAGATGAGAAATTCCCCGATAAAGCTATTACTACCAGGTGAACTCATATTGGCCAAAATGGAAGAAAAGAAAATGTAGAGAGATTCATGTGGAAGATCATACATAATCAACACTCATTGGGGAGAAATGTCATGCATGTTTAAGATTTCCTCAGAGATTGGATTAAATCGGAGCAAAGAAATAAAGGAAAACCACAAGACATAGAAAGAGAAAAAGAAGGAGTAGGAGGAGGACGACAATGATGAGAAGGAGGAGGAGGAGAAGGATGAGGATGAGGAGGAAGAAGACTATGAAGGAAGTGGAAAAGGAAGAAGATGAAGAACAGGAAGCAGAGGAAGATGAGTAAGAGGAAGAAAAAGAGGAATAAGAGGAAGTGGAGGAAGAAATAAGAGGAGGAGGAAGAGGAGGAGGAGGAGGAGGAAGAAGAAGAACTATAAGAAGAAAAGGGAAAGGAAGAATAAGAAGAAAGAGGAGGAGGAAGACAAAGAGGAAGAGGAAGAGAAAGAGGAATAGGAAGAAGAAGAAGGATAAGAGAAGTAAGAAGAAGATAAAGAAGAAGAAGAGGAGGAAGAAGAAGAAGAAGCAAAATAAGAGGAAGAGGATGAGGAATAGAGGTGGAAGAAGAAGAAGAAGAAGAAGAAGAAGAAGAAGAAGAAGAAGAAGAGGACAAAAAGGAGGAAGAGAAGAAATAGAAAAAGAGGAGGTAGAGGAATAGGAAAAGGAAGAAGAGGAGGAAAAAGAAAAATAAGAGGAGGAGGAGATGGAAGAGGAGGAAAATGAGGAAGAGGAAGAGATAAAGGAAGAGGAAGAGGAAGAGGAGGAGGAGCAGGAAAAAGAGAAAGAGAAAGAAGAAGACTAGGAAGAAGAAGAAGAAGAGGATGAGGAGGAAGATGAAGAAGAAGAAAAGGAGGAAGAAGAGGAATAGGAAGAAGAGGAAGAGGAAGATGAAGAGGAAGAGGAAGAGGAAGAGGAAAAGGAAGAGGAAGAGGAAGAGGAAGAAGATAAGGAGTATGATGAGGAGAAGAAGGAGGAAGAGAAGAAAAAAAAGAAAAAGAAGAGGACAGAGGAAGAAGAAGAAGAAGAGGAGGAAGAAGAGGAAGAAGAGGAAGAAGAAGAGGAGGATGAAAAAGGAGTAAGAAGAAGAAGAAGGAAAAGAATAAGAAGGAGAAGGAGGAGGAGAAAGAGAAGAAGGAGGAGAAGGAGGAGGAAGAGGAGGAGAAGAAGAAGAAGAAGAAGAAGAAGAAGAAGAAGAAGAAGAAGAAAGATAAGAAGTAGGAGGAGGAGAAGGAGAAGGAGAAGGAGTAGGAGGAGAAGAAGGAGACAAAGGAGAAGGAGAAGGAAAAGGAGAAGGAGGAGGAGAAGGAGAAGTAGAAGAAGAAGGAGAAGAGAAGAAGGAGAAGGAAAAAGAGAAGAAGAAGGAGAAGAGGAGGAGATGAGGAGGTGGAGGAGGAAAGAAGAAGAGGATGAGGAGGAAGATGAGAAAGAGGAAGAAGACGAAGAAAATCATGAAGTGGTAGAGGAAGAGGAAGAGGAAGACGAGGAAGAGGAAGAAGACGAAAAAATATTGTTATTATGATTGATATATTAATAAAGTCAATGTCTTATTGAGTATTTGTATTTCCTTATTTCTTTTTAATAAAATTTGTATATGTCATGACCAAGATCATCGTGATTGGCACCCAACCTAACCCTCTGGTGGGAGAACCACTACCACAACCTGACTAAGCAACTTAAAGAAACTAAAACAGCTAAAGTTACAGAAGAAGATTTAAATGATGAATTTAGTACTGAGTTCTCATAAAATTAGAAGGATTAACAATAAACCTCACGGAAATTCAACTTCTAGACCTGAAAGTCATTGTACCAAAACTTTACTAATCAACAAGTCTAAGAAAAAAGGGCGTGCAACCCCAAAAACTAAACATAAGTTAAAGTCTGAACATATAGTATGAATCCGACCTAAAAGAACTGGTTTACCCTCGAATCTGGTCTTGGTCATTGATCTCCTAGCTGGGGTCTGTCAGTAGCCACCTGAATATGCCTTGTACTCAACAAAAAAAGAGCAAGTACAGTATCACTACACAAAATAATGGTGTACTGGTAGGATCATGCAACTACGCCATAAGCAAAATATAAGCAAGTAATTACAACACAATAAACAGACATATAGATGATGCATAATTCAATTATCATTTTAGAAGGAACATACGATTCCCCAATATCAATGACAGGTAGATATGAATGTAGTAGTCATAAATGGTCCTCTTATAGAACCCACACCTGAACTGTTAGTGTGTCAGAACGTGACACCCGATCCTATATATATGTGTCGAAACATGACACCCGGTCTAATATATGTGTTAGAAAAAATATCATTTTTAGGGTTTCTCCCAAGTTTAAGTCGGACAGGCCCACTCCAGCGGATTGCACAGAGAAAGAAACTCAAAGTTTGAGTTCCAAGCTCCCATTTTGCAACACACCTTCAACTATTGATGTTCTAAAACTACCCTTTCATGCCAAGATAAGTTTCGGGAGTTCTACTTGTTTGAATTCAATTTCGTAAATCTGTACAGGCTCCTTAACATCTTGGCTATCCACTTACGTGGTCAAACTCATAATTAAACATAAAAATCCAGCAAACTAATAAACTAAGCTAGAACCTAATATGTAAATTAGTAGCCTAAAAGGGGTTAACGTAAATGTTAGAATTGTAAAATAACCTCCGTTAATTAGTACAAGTGTTTTGGGACTTAAACGTCAGGGCATGAACCCCCCAAGACCAACCAAGGGTCCTTGAGGAGGACCTTGATGGCAGCCAAAAAGTTGTCAAGAGGCAGCCACCCATGAAATGGGTACCCACGAACCGTGGGTGGACCCATGCCCCGTAGGTGGGCGTCGTGGGTCAAGGCTGGACCTTCCCTCAATTGTCCAATATCTGAACTGACCTACGGACCTGCAGGATGGCTAGTAGGTCCACCTATGGTCCGTAGGTCACCCAAGTGTGAGTCACACCCAAAATCTGCCTAGTCTCGGCCAAGTGAGGCAGAAGATGGTAAATTCCTAGGGTGGTTAGTTAAGTTAGGGGTAGTTTTTTATTGCATAATTAGACATATTTAAGACCTTTTAAACCATTAACTACCCCTTTACAGTTCATTATTCCCAAACCCAAAATAATAACCACCTCCTCTCCACAATATTCTCTCTCTAGAAACTCCATTGAAGAACAAGAACAAGGTCAAGTTTAGGATTCAAGGAGCAGTCTTTTATCTTTAATTAAGTGATGAAATTTTCATAAGGTATGGTGGATTTTCATCATTGGGTAACTTTCACCCATAGAGTCCTTTCAAAACTTGATTTCAAAGCTTTCAATTCCCACCAAAACCAAGGGTTTCAATCTAAGTCATGGGTTCTCTTCCAAATCAATTCCAATAGCTAAATTGTGATGGATTATGATTGAATTTATTCTTAATGGTTGATTTATGATGAAATCCCTCCAAGAACCCATAATCCCCCATATTTCTAAATTATAAATTTATGATACGGGTTGATTGATCATGGAATCATGTCAATTGATTATGTTTACATTGATTAAGTTATTGAATCATGATATTCCCCTATATAATGTAGTAATTCTAGATGTTTGGGTTGAGTTTGATTCATACCCTTGAAGGGCAAATTATTAGGGTTTGTACATGTTGATGAGAATTATGTATGAGTTTATGATTCACTTAGATAGTGATGATCCTATGACTATTGTGTAATTGTGGTATTGTTGCAAGATCATTCTACCCTTACCCTTACACATGACTATGCATAAAATGTCCATGACTATGATAATGTTGTTGTGTTGATTGAAAGGCTAGTCTCATGAAACACTATGAACATGATGTGAAAGGTTTACTCACTTATTAATGATTCTAAGGTTGAAAGGCCATTCTCACTTAATGAATCTATGAGCTATCATGATACACTAGTTGGTTAAGTGATAGGGCATTGTTTCATGAGTTTAATTAAAGACTTAACATGAATGTTAAAGGGAATTATACTTAGCACCAAGGGGTTATGAAAATGAGATTGAAGCTTTTACTCCAGTTAGTCCAGCTTCCTAATAGGCTCCTTTGATGCCAGTTAGTCCGGGTTCCTAAAATGGTTATCTCATGAGATGGAAACCTTTTATATTAGTTGGTCCAGGTTTCTCGTAGCAATCTCCTTATCCCATAACTATGTGCCCACATAGGTCTTTAGCTAGTGGATCCACCTAAAAACTAAACATGTTAGTTCTACCTTAGGCAAGTAAGACACCTCTTTTCGGTGTGGGGGCATGACACAGGATTCCATGTAACTCACATGGTCTATGTCGATTAAGGTTATTTCCCTACATGAACAAGACCAAGAATATGAACTATGAAAAAGAACATGAGTTATGTACTATAGTTCCTCAAGAGGTTCTACTTAGTATGAAAGGGCGTATGGGACTTTATTCATGCATTGCACAAGTAGGCTTTGAAAGTGATTGTGGTATGTTCTCTTATGACATGATGCTTTGTGAGTTAATGCATGATTTATATGAACCATGAACATGAACACGAGCTATAATTATGACTTCTTAATGAGGTTTGCTTAGTGTGAGTGGGGGTATGGGACTTCACTTATACATTGCACAAGTAGACTTATAAAGGGGTTATGGTGTGGTTTCCGTATGCCATGAAGATATATGTATGCACGATATGAATTGTTGCTAAGAGTGACTTTACTTATTACAAGCTATGAACATGAATGTTTCCTTGTCTATGAGTGTTGGCTTTGGATGCGATCAAGGTATGTTATGCATGATTATGGTAGCCTAAAAGTTGTACTTAGCATGGATAGGAGTATGTGATCTTGTCTATGCATTGCACAAGTATAGCCTAGGGTTGCCTATGAAATTTTTTGACTATGTAATTACTCTAAATGTGCATGATGATTCTTAAAGCTGATAAAGTGCATGGTTTCAACTAAAATGTCCCTTTTTACATTATTTAAGGATTTTTATGCATGGCTTCCATACTTACTACAATATTTGTGCTAAACCATATTTTCTACATTTGCTATAAGTGTACGTTCTGGTCATTGAGGTATACTTCTCGTTTTGTGTAGAGCTTGAATGGACTATTCTCCACGCTCGGTGAGTCTTCATGGTTTGAGGACAAGACTTATTCATTTCTAGTTTCGTTTGCAATTTCTCTTTTGAGACTATGTTGTAAAGGGTTGTGACCCTTATTGATTCTCGATTGTATTAGATGGTATAGAGACAAGTTCTAGACTTCTATAATGGCTTTTATGAAAAAATTCCAATTGTAAAAAGTTTTAAATTCTGCATCATTTCTATTACTTATGTTTATGATTATGCTAAGGGCTTGTATCAGACCCCTTCGGCATCGAGTACGCCATGTTACATGTAGGGGGTACCACTGGGTCGTGACAAACTTGGTTATCAGAGCACAAGGTTTTGAGTGATTCTAGCATGATGTCTCATGAACCACGTCTAGTAGAGTCTTTTTCATGAGTGTGAAGTGCGCCACACTTATGAATGAGAGGCTATAATATACTTAGGAAATTTCTCTTCTTTCTTTGCTCTTTAGTCGTGCCTTAGAGTTTTAACTCTATGAAGTCCTTTTCCTAACCCTTCTCTTGTGTCTATAGGATTTGAATACAAGAAGGGTGAACACAAGAAAGATGGAAGAGGAGACTGTGAATGAGGGAGTTCCTCCCCAAGGTCCCGAAGGTCCTCAAGCTCCTAATGATGAGGGGGCTATGAAAAATGTAGAAATAAGGTCGGCTCTCCAAATATTGACCCAAGCTGTGATGGCCCAAGTCAATAGGGATGCTATAACTCATTTGAACCCTAATGCGAGCACTGCGTCTTCAAGGTTGAGAGATTTCACAAGAATGAATCCTCCTATGTTCTTTGGTTCTAAAGTGGGTGAAGACCCTCAAGAGTTCGTGGAAGAGGTTTACAAGAAAATTGTTGCCATGGGAATGACTTTTATAGATAAAGCGGAGTTAGCCGCTTACTAATTGAAGGGTGTGGCCCAAGTATGGTATACTCAATGCAAGAGGAATAGGCCGGAAGGAGCGAGTTCCATAGGTTTGGAGGTGTTCAAGAAAGCATTCCTTAAGAAGTTCTTTCCCCGAGAGAAGAGGGAAGCCAAGGTGGAAAAATTTATCAACCTTCGTCAAGGAGGTATGGGTGTTGAAGAATATTTTCTAAGGTTTACCGAATTGTCCAAGTATGCTCCATCTATGATGGCGGATCCTAGGGATGACATGAACAGGTTTGTGACGGGTGTGTCTAGTTTGGTGAGAAAAGAATGTCGTTCGGCTATGCTTCATGATAACATGGATAAATCCTTTATTATGGTGCATTTTAAATAAATGGAGGATGAGAAACTCCTAGACAAGAATAGGCAAGTGAAGAGGCCTAGGACCAATGATGAAAATTTTTTCAAGGGTAAGTTTAAGGGTCAAGGGCGACCAAGGTTCAAGAGAAAGTTCTCCAACTAAGGCTCTTCTAGTGCTCCAAGTGTCAAAAAGGATAAGGTTCCTAACCCTTACCCTCAAGGAGGCAATAGTGGTGAATCCTCTATGTGAAGGCCTACTTGTGCCTAGTGTGACAAGAAACTTAATGGTAAGTGCCTTGTTGGCATGGATGGTTCTTTTAATTGTGGGAAGAGTGGTCATATGGTGAGCGATTGTCCCATGCTAAAGGCTCAAGGAAGAGAGGGTAAACAAGCCCTTCCTAGTGGTTCAAACTCCGATGCTCCCAAGAAGAACCGCTTTTATGCTCTTCAATCCCGAGGTGACCAAGAGAGCTCCCCGGATGTGGTGACCGGTATGTTACAAGTCTTTTCTATTAATGTTTGTGCATTTTTAGACCCCGGTGCCACTTTGTCCTTTGTTACACCTTTTGTGGTTATGAAATTTTAAATACTCCCCGAAGTGTTAATAAAGCCTTTGTCGGTGTCTACCTCGGTTGGTGACATAGTAGTGGCAAAAAGAGTCTATAACAGTTTTCCTATTTCTTTTTCTTACAAAGTCGCCTTGGTGGATTTGATAGAGTTAGACATATTATAGTTTGATGTTATTTTGGGTATGGATTGGTTGTATGCATTTTTTGCCTCTATTGATTGTAGAATTCGGGTGGTTAAGTTTCAATTCCCAAATGAGCCTACTTTAGGATGGAAGGGGGGGGGGGGGAATTCTATCCCTAGAGGTCAATTTATTTCTTGTCTCAAAGTTAGGAAAATGATCTCCAAGGGGTGTATTTACCATATTGTTAGGGTGATGGATGCGACGTTTGAAACCCCTTCCCTAGAGTTGGTCCCCATGGTGAATGAATTTCTGAAAGTCTTTCCCGATGACTTGCCCGACATTCCTCCCAAGTGGGAAATAGATTTTGGCATTGATCTCTTGCCGAATACACAACCTATCTCCATTCCTCCTTATAGAATGACTCCAGCCGAGTTGAAATAGTTAAAGGAGTAATTGAAGGATTTACTAGACAAGGGTTTTATTCAAACGAGTATCTCTTCATGGGGTTCTCCGATTTTGTTTGTAAGGAAGAAGGATGGGTCCCTTAGAATGTGTATTGACTACCGCCAATTGAACAAAGTGACCATAAAGAATTAGTATCCCCTTCCGAGAATCAATGATTTATTTGATCAACTCTAATGGGCTAGTTACTTTTTGAAGATTGACCTTCGTTCGGGCTACCACCAACTAAGGGTAAGAGGGGTTTATATACCCAAGACGGCTTTCCGAACTAGGTATAGGCTCTATGAATTCCTTGTGATGTCATTTGGCTTAGCTAATGCCCCGACGACATTTATGGAACTGATGAATAGGGTGTTTAAGCAATACCTTGATGCCTTTGTGATCATTTTATCAATGATATTTTGATATATTCAAGAGATAAGGGTGAACATATGAATCATTTGAGGTTTGTATTACAAGTCCTTAAAGACCACCAATTGTATGCAAGGTTTAGTAAATATAAGTTTTGGCTAAGGTCCATAGCCTTCCTTGGCCATATTGTGTCTAACAAGGGTATTGAGGTAGATCCTAAGAAGATAGATGTGGTCAATATTTGTCCTAGACCTCTAACTCCTACCGATATTAGAAGTTTTTTGGGTTTGGCCGGCTACTATAGGAGGTTTATTAAGAGTTTTTCCTCCATTGCTTCTCTGTTGACGACTTTGACTCAAAAGAAAGCTAAGTTTGTGTGGTATGAGTCTTATGAGAAAAGCTTCCAAGAATTGAAAGATAAACTCACTTTCGCTCCGATATTGACCTTACCGGAGGGTACTGATGGGTTTTTGGTATATTGTGACGCCTCGAGAGTGGGGTTAGGATGTGTGATCATGCAACATGATAAGGTGATTGCCTATGCTTCATGGCAACTTAAGATTCATTAGAAAAATTATCCAACCCATGATCTTGAATTAGCGGCGGTGGTATTTGCCTTGAAAATATGGAGGCACTATTTATATGGGGTGCATGTTGATGTGTTCACCGATCACAAGAGTCTTCAATATGTGTTTACTCAAAAAGACTTGAATCTTTGACAAAGAAGGTGGTTAGAACTTTCAAAGGATTATGACATGAGTGTCATTTACCACCTCGACAAGGCTAATGTAGCTGCGAATTCCCTAAGTCGATTGTCCATGTGTAGTGTAGCCTATGTAGAGAATGAGAAGAAAGAATTAGTTTGTGATATACCTAGGCTGGCCGATTAGGTGTCCAACTAGTGGATTCCACCAAAGGTGGAGTCATGGTCCATAATGGTTCCGAATCCTCCTTTGTAATGGACGTGAAGTCCAAACAAGAACTTGATCCCATGTTAATGGAGTTGAAAGAATCGGTACTCAACAAGTCCGTTGAGGCTTTCTCCCAAGGGGGAGATGGGGTGCTTAGGTACTAAGGTTGTTTATGTTTTTTGGATGTTGATGGCTTGAGAGAGAAAATTTTAGAAGAGGCTCATGGTTCACGATGTTTTATTCATCCAGGGGCCAACAAGATGTACCGTGATTTACAGGAAATCTATTAGTGGAATGGTATGAAGGAGGATATAGCAGGTTTTGTGGCTAAATGTCCGAATTGTCAACAAGTTAAGGCGAACACCTAAGACCGGGAGGTTTGTCCCAATATATAGATATTCCCACTTGGAAGTGGGAGGATGTGAATATGGACTTTGTAGTTGGTTTGCCTTGTACTCGAAGGCAACATGATTCTATTTGGGTCATTATGGATAGAATGACAAAATCAGCCCACTTTATTACTGGCAAGGTTTCTTATTCGGCGGAAGACTATGCCAAATTATACATCAAGAATATAGTGAAGTTTCATAGGGTTCCTTTGTCTATTATTTCGAAACTGGGTACTCAATTTACTTCACACTTTTGGAAGGCATTCCCAAAATAGCTTGGTACCAATGTTAAGCTTAGTACCACTTTCCACCCTCAAACAGATTGTCAAGCGGAGTGCGCCATTTAAACCTTAGAGTACATGTTGAGGGAATGTGTTATAGATTTCAAGGGTAATTAGGATGACTATCTATCATTGATAGAGTTTGCCTACAATAATAGTTACCACTACAGTATTGCCATGGCTCCTTTTGAATCATTGTATGGTAGGATGTGTAGATCTCCGGTTGGTTGGTTTGAATTAGGTGAAATTGCTCTAATTGGTCCCGAACTAGTTTATAAGGCCATTGAAAAAATTCGACTCATTAGAGAGATGTTGAAGACGGCCCAAAGTCGGCAAACGTCATATGCCGACGTTAGAAGGAGGGATCTAGAATTTGAAATTGGTGATTGGGTATACTTTAAAATCTCTCCTATGAAAGGTGTGATGAGGTTTGGTAAGAAGGGGAAGCGATCGTTATCAAGTAGAGAACCCAATTTGTAGGTTGGGGTCGATCCCACGAGGAAAAATGGTTTAGACTTTACTTTAACCGACAATTATATTCAATTAGTCAAAGTACTCCCAGAAACAGGTAATTAAAAAGGGGGGGGGTTTGTTTATATGAAACAAATAGTAAGAATTCAATAAGTAATCAGTAATCAAACAAAACTTAATTTTTGGTTGTTATCAAGATGAGAGAAATAACTAGGGTGTACGTGTTCCCCACAAGCTCATAACGCAATAATCCTAGTAACAACAATTCTTTCCTAGTGTGTTACATGCAAAGTGATAAGTTAGGTATCTCTAAATCCTTGATCCGGCATCTAGAGAATTTCACCCCGCACCTTGATCCGGCTACGTGTGTATAATTTATTAACCCTTACTTTTACCTCATATTAGACATCATAATCGATGTTTGGCTTAGTTATTACTTCGCACCAATCGACCTAGCCTATTAGATAGTATCACACTAAATCTATGTTGATAATTCTTTTCTTGTTGATTACCTCCTTGATCCAGCAAGTAGCAACAAGGCGAGTTTTAACGTGTGCACTCGTTAAAAAGACTTCTAAACGAAAGAATTATCAATGCATGCAAAACACTATTCAAGAATGACTTAATTACTATTCATATTTTGTTAATCGCTCATGGTTCCCAAAACCCTAGTTGTGAATTTAGTTACTCATATTAGCAAGAATACAATTCATAATTTTAGATAAAGAAATCATGAAGCTACGTAAAGAGAATAATAAACCCAGAAATTCAACTTGAATTGCAAAGCCAAAAATCTTTAAAACGAACTTAGAAAATTAGTAATTGCTAGAATTCCAACTAAATATCCAAGTCACAAAGTAAAACTAGAAGAATAATGTCAAATCCCCAAAAACGAGGTTTACATGCCTTATTTATAGAAAAACAAATCCTAATTTAAAAAGGAAACAATTTAAGGAAAGTCTGTTCAAGCACACGTCTTCAATCCACGAGACTGTCTTACGGACTGTCGATGGATCTACGGTCTGTAAGTCCCTTCCATAAGCCAGGACTTAGAAAATATTTCAGCTCCCAAATATCAATCTCTCTGAAGCAAACGACGGACTTGCAGTACGGACCGTAGATCGATCTACGGTCCGTCAATTCCCCTTCATAGCTCCACACTTAGAATATTCAAGAATCAGGTACTGGAACCCTCGCAGTCTCATTCTACGGTTTGATCAGTACGGTCCGTAGATCAATCTATGGACCATCAATTGCCATCGTGGTTCCACACTTGGTCAGATTTCCCTGATTTGTCATCTATCCCTGGGTTGCTGATCTACGGTTATCACCTACGGACCGTCAATGGACCTACGATCCGTAGATCATCTCCGTGAAAGCCCTTTTTCTGCATTTAGCTCAGTTATCTCCATACTGCTGCACCTGAACATCTTTCCTCTAAAAATACAATAAAACACATAAAAACCAATACGATAAGGCCCTAGACACACACAACTTGTAAGTTAAATGTATTAGAAATATCGTAAACTCAGGTATATCAACACCCTCAACTTAAATTCGTTATTTGTCCTCAAGAAGCACAATACAACTCTAAACGACACTTGTATAGAAGCAAGCATTTTAGGCCAACGCAATCACATGGCTCTCTACCCTCCACTTTTCAGATGCAACTTCGTTCTTTTAGACTTGACAAGCTAATCTGTGCAGATCAAACCATGACACAGATTGACCAACTGACACACAACATGCACCTTATCACTATCACCAAGGTACCAACTTTTTGACAATGTAACTAGTGCCCTTACTTCAAACGAAATCCCTTTTTCACAAAAATTTAATGTCATTTATGGTGCAAGGATTTATTCAACACTTACGCTTAGAAAAAATTTCAAATACAGTCAGTGCTTTATGCCATAAGCTTGCCCTTATTTTCACTGCTTAGACTCTTCACACTAGATTCTAGGATCACTATAGGACTTTATTGGCTTGTAACGCAGGCTCAGGGTTAGGTGTGGTACATTTGGGTACTGCTTAGTGACTTTCTGCCCTCCTTGACATTATGCTTTGGCTTTTAATCTCTTTTTTCCCTATTTCTGACATCCTATAGTTTTACCTTCTTTCGCTTGATTTTCTTCAACCAAGGATGTGACTTTAGACTTTGTAGCTCTTTATTTTTCACATTCATCTTTTTTTTTTTTAGATTTTAATAAGTCACATCCTTTCCTCACGTTTTCTCTCTTCTTCACCTCACTCTTTTCATACCCATTTTTCTCTCAGTATCCTCTTTCATAGCCACCCTCAACTTATGAATTTTTCATTAATTGAGGTGCACAATACCCAATGTCGGGTCAGGGCCAAGATTGAAGTTACTTTTGTATTAGCCACCCTCAACTTAGGCTTTTGGCCTAAGTCGGAGTGCACATGTCCAAGGAGGGACCGGGGCCAATAATAGTAGATTATGGGAAGGTGAGTTTGGGGTTTTAGAAAGAAATGGTTTCTTTTAGGCTCAAAGTTGGATCAAAGGGAACAGTTATTTTATTTGGTTGAATCCTTCTAGGCAATTTGCGGACTTTTCAAAACAATGACCTATGATCACTTACTAACCTCTAGATTGAATTGTCTTAGCAGGACTAACCGGGCAAGTTCTAGTTTTTGCACAAAACTGTTTGAACACTCAACGATTCTCACCCACTCTTGGCACATAGTTTCATTATCACATTACTAGATTACCTAGTTCAAGTCTTAGCTCAAGTCGTGCCATCGAGTTGATTTATTATGTCATACTTAGAATCAACACAATCAACTAATCGTAGCCTACAATTTCTAGCATACATCCCAAAATCTGATGGGTATCATTTGTTTTATAAACCATCATGCTTCATTCTGTATCATGCTTCTACACATACAATCCTAAGACATGCCGGTTCAACAAAAATTAAACAGTCCTTTGGGGAAAAAGAACACATGCAAGAAAACCCCAAGGGAGGATTCATGAGTTGGGTTATTCAGATTTCACCCTATCACTCACAATCCATTTGCCCTACCCCCAACAAAATAGATGCAGTTGTCCCCAATGCATATAGAAATAGTAGAAGAAAATGGATTGGGTGAAGCAAACCTGTAGCGCAGAGCGCCGGCGAATCATCAACAAGCAGGGGGGTCTGGTTGCCCGGAACTCGCTGGAACACCAGTGGGTGCACCTTCAGTAGTGCCCAAATATCAGTCATAGCACCCTCAGTAGTGTTCTCTATCAATCTCTCTGCATCCCTCAAAACAGGCTGAGCTGCTACAACTGGGGCAGAGCTCGACGCCCCTGCAACTCTCTCACGCTCCGTCTGCTGGCACAACTCTTCATCTACTATCGACGCCCTCCTAGCCTTCTTTTCTTGCCTACGCTATCTCTTGAGGGCTTTCTCCTCCTTAGTGCGATGAGAGCGGTGCCGCTTGCCTTTGGCATGTGTAAGTGCAAGTCCCTCCTCGGCGGTCCCACTGAATAGGGCATCTAGCACTGTATCATCAGCCAGTGCAGTGGGGGTAACCTGAGGCTCAACTGAAGGTGCAGCAAGAATGGCCTCAACGTCAGACCGAAGGCTAGCAATGTCAGCCTGCAAAGAAGATAAATCTATGGCTGGGGCTGATCGCTCGAGGACTCTCAAGTCGAAGGCATCTAGACGATTATTAACAGCCTGGACCTTCCGGTCCATCATCCCCTCCATCCTGCGCTCCACTTTAGCCTCGAACTCGACGATCGACTTCTGCATCCACGGCTGGATGTGATGTAGCAGTGTGTCCATCTGAGCCTCTAACTTCTGTACTCTGGCCAAGGGAACAACAGCAGCGCCCAACTGCGGTGTGGACCGGGAAGAGCTAGGGCCCATGCTAGCTGCCTGAGAGGCGGAGCCCGGGATAGTGTCGGTGTGATCGGAGGCGCCGAGGTCATCGCCCTGTGCCTGCTTCACTGTGTCTGCAAGGTCGGTACCCAAAGGAGGTACCTCAACCTGAGGCTCTCTGCGAGGTGCTGCTACATTTGCCTCATCTCTAATAAGGCCGATATCCAATGCCCCTGTAGGGTGGATTAGCCTGTCACAATGCCAGATCGGCACTTTAGAGTCCCTGCACAACTGAAAAATTAGACATGGAAATGGGTAAGTAGTGGAGGTCCTGAATGCCCTCTCGTGTATCTCTGCCAGCAACATGCGGGTAAAGTCGATCTCCACCCCTGCTACCAATGCCGCTACCATGACTGCTCTGTCCCACATGACTTGATTATCAGCTTTTGTAGGTGACACTCTGTTACGCACCAGCAGCCAGAAGAACTTGGCCACAAAATTCAATGTTGCCTTCCGGATGCCCAACCGTGGAGCTGCGACCCATTCCGCATGCTCGCCATCTGCAACAATATATCTAGCCAACCAAAGTATAATATGCTCTCGCTGCTCAGCATTCATTTGAAAAGCGCCACTCCGCACGATGTCCCATATGTAGTCAAACTCTGATGTGTTGAGAGACCAAGAGTGACCCGCAGTAGGACCATAGAGAAATCGTCTGATCGTGGCAGGTGATATGTCCACCGAGCATCCTCGAACCAATGTGGAAGTGAGTGGATCCTAAGCTAGGGGCTTCGACCGCTTAGAAATGGAGCCCCGGAGAGTGGCAGCATAGGAAGCATAGAACTCCCGCATAATCTCCTTGTTGTATGTCCTTGGGTCTCGAGCCATCCAGTCACAGTTGTGCAGGTTGAACAGTCGGTGAATGTCTGGAATAGTATGCAAGCTCCCCGTTAGAACTCTCCGCTCTTCTGTGATCAGTCGGGCCATTTTTTGTTTTTCATTGACCATCTTTGCATCCTGGTAAATTTGCCATTGGCCCTCGACACACCACCTATTTAGCTCGCCGGCTACAGGAGTGGGGTCATCATTTGGTGGTGCGGGTATGGACTCCGAACTGGTAGCCTCGTCAGATGAGCCTGCTTGGTCATTTTCTCCAGACCCGATGGAAGATTTGGCATTGGACCCTGTACCATGGTCAGACTCGGATCGTGAAGAGTGGGCAGACTTGGAGCCTGAAGCATGGTCAGATTCAGATCCTGACATAGACTCCTCTGAACTGGAAACAGCCCCAGTTGGTGACCCGATCAGTGTGTGCTCCTCATTAGACTGGGAGACAGTGACTACGTCGGGAAACACCTTCCGGGGTGTGCCTCTGGCGCGAGAAGTCCTAGTGTTGAGAGGCACGTATCCTGGATCAGTGTCGGTGTCTGTGTCCTCATCAATCAACCGGAAACTAGGGGCAACAGATTTGGACTTGCCCCTTTTGGAGTAGGTGACCATCTTTTTGGGTGCCATTGTACCTGCGGGAATGATATTAGTGCCCAAAACTAACCAAAACTATACTAAGAAAAAGTAAAAACTATAAACGAACAATAAAAATAATGTCAGACATAGGCTACAGTGGTCATCCACGGAGGGTACCTACAGTCCGTAGACTGATCTACGGTCCATGGGACTCTGCCGTGGATCAGGGGACCAGAAATATAGGTTGCAGATGGAAACCACGGATGTGCAGAATGGTTCGTAGATTGATCTACGGACCGTAGTCCACGTCCGTGGTTCTACACTTAGATAATTTTTTGCGTGTGCATCCAGTGACGAACCTTATCTACGGTCCGTAGATGGGTCTACGGTCCGTAGACGGGGTATCGTGGATGCCATTTGTGCCAAGTTTTTAGCCCTATATTACTAATCAGACATATATGGCCCTAAATTTCAACATTAACAAGCCTCATCATGCATTTCAACACTCAATTATGCTTGTTCTTCATTCTTACGATTCCGACCGATTATTTTAACACATAAGTTAGACAAGTTTTGGAACCCTAAGTCGAAACTTACATATAGGCTTACAATCACATACAATAAAACTACACAATCACTATCTATCATTCCAAGGGTATTGTAAATTTTAGATTTATCATATAATTACATCAAACAATAACTCTAAGTTAAGACCCAACTCCCGACTTCCTATATTCAGGCTATGAATTGAAGTTCAAAGTGAGGAGAAAGTCCATTACCTTACAAGCAATGAGGAGTGGGGAGATTGTGTGACGACACTTCTTAGCAAGACAATTGAAACACCGCTTTGCTACTAACCAAACACCGGATATTTAAAGGATGGAATATGGAATGGAGAGTAATTTAAATTGAAGGGATTTTGGGAATATATGGAAGGGAATGTTTTATATGGTAGTTATAGAGTGAATTAGGGAGTTGAAAAGATAGAGAAAATGGTTTTTGGGAGTAAATGGAGGGAATGGGAATGATTTAAAATAAGGGGTTATTTAAGTAGGGGGTCCGGGTCCGGGTCGGGTCAGACAGCCTTAGGGTTTGGACTCACGCGACCCCATCTACGGTCCGTGAGTCTATCTACGGTCCGTGGATATGGACCGTAGATCACTATTACAGTTAGAAAAAATTAGGGACTTACCTTGGATCTACAGACACCATTGACGGTCCGTGGATCAATCGACGGATCGTCGATGGGATCCGTAGACCTCTGCACCAGACCAATTTTTGTAGATTCATTATGTGGTGTACCTGCACATGTAGCAACCAATAAGCTATTATATTTTTTATTTATTTTTACATTTTCTTGACACTTTTTAGCCACGGACCCTATACTAATTCTAGCCAACACTAAGAACTAAATTACAGAGACGCAAGTAATCAGAGAAAAATAAACTACTAATTGGAAACAGAACCCTATCGTTGGCTAGATATTACATCTTGGGTTGCCTCCCAAGCAGCGCTTGATTTAATGTCGCGGCATGACGCAGGTGTCTTCATTACTCAGACTTCATCAAGATTGTAGGCCTCAATCACTTCTTGCACAGTTTCAGCATTTCCCAGATAGATCTTGATTCTTTGCCCGTTCACCACGAACCTTGTTCCATCCTCTTTTTCAAGTTCAACCGCTTCATGCGAGAGCACTTTCGTGAGCAAAAATGGCCCTGTCCACTTGGACTTGAGTTTGCCTGGAAACAGGCGCAACCTAGAGTTGAATAGTAGCACCAGATCACCAACCACAAATTCTCGCTTTTCAATTCTTTGGTCATGATACCTGTTCATCTTTTCTTTGTACAAGGCCGAACTTTCATAAGCTTGTAGGCAAAACTCATCGAGTGTATTCAAGTCATTCATCCTTTGGTTTGATGTGGCGCTCCAATCCAAATTTAACTTCTTCATTACCCACATAGCCTTATGCTCTAGCTCTAGCTCTACTGGTAGATGACAAGACTTCCCATATACAAGTTGGTAAAGAGACATACCTATGGGGGTCTTGTATGCAGTGCGATATGCCCATAGAGCATCGTCAAGCTTCCTTGACCAATTCGTTCTATTAGCATTCACGGTCTTTGCCAATATCTGTTTGATCTCTCTGTTGGATACTTCAACTTGACTGCTAGTCTGTGGATGGTAGGGAGTGGCTACGTTGTGACGGACACCATATTTCTCAAGTAGTACGTTGAATAACTTATTACAGAAGTGAGAACCTCCATCACTAATTATGGCCCTCGGTGTACCAAATCTGGAGAAGATATTCTTTTTCAAAAATGCGGTGACACTTTTACCTTCATTGTTGGAGAGTGCAACTGCTTCCACCCATTTCGATACATAATCAACTGCAACAAGAATATACTTCATCCCATATGAACTCACAAATGGACCCACAAAATCAATGCCCCATACATCAAACAACTCTATCACCAATATAGGATTCATTGGGAGCTCTTGCCTCTTTGAAATCCCTCCTTCTCTTTGGCAACGATCACAAGACTTGGCGAAGTCATGAGCATCTTGGTGAATGGTGGGCCAGTAGTACCCACATTGCAGAATCTTATGTGCAGTCTGAATACCACTATGATGCCCACCAACAGGTGATGAATCACATGCTTCAAGTACACTCAACATCTCAACCTCAGGCACACATCGACGAATAATCCCATCAGCACAACTACGATACAAGTAAGGTTCATCCCAAAAGAATCTCTTCATATCATGCAAAAAAAAAAATTCTTTGGTGAAAAGACAAATCGGGGGGCACAATATCACTTGCCAAATAATTAGCAAAATCGGTGAACCAAGGAATCAAATCATGAGAAGCAGCCAATACCTCTTCAACTGGAAAAGCATCATTGATTTCAGCCCTATCTCTAAGCTTTAGCATAGCCTCTTCCTCTAATCTTGACAAGTGATCGGTGACTTGATTTTCGGTCCCCTTTCTATCTTTTACTACAAAATCAAACTCTTGTAGCAGTAACACCCATCTAATCAATCTTGGTTTTGCATCCTTTTTCGCCATCAAATACCTCAATACAGAATGGTCAGTATGCACTATAACCTTAGTGCCAAGCAAGTACGATCAAAATTTCTCGAATGCAAAAACCACCGCAAGAAGTTCTTGTTCGGTCACAGTATAGTTTTTTTGAGCCATATTTAGAGCTTTGCTGGCATAGTAAATAGGGTGAAGAATTTTCTCTCACCTTTGACCCAACACTACACCAAGCGCCAGTCCACTCGCATCGCACATTACCTCAAACGGTTGTCCCCAATCCGGTGAAATAATGATTGGTGCTGTAACCAACTTTTTCTTCAACTCTTCAAATGCTCTAAGACAGTCATCATCAAAATAGAACTTACACTCTTTCTCGAGCAATTTACACAGCGAATGTGTAATTTTGAAGAAATCTTTGATGAATCTTCTATAAAAACCTGCATGCCCAAGAAAACTTCTAACACCTTTTACAGAGATAGGTGGTGGAAGCTTTTCTATTACCTCAACTTTAGCTCTATCAACCTCAATACCTTTCTCTGAAATTCGATGACCCAACACTACACCTTCTTTGACCATGAAATTACACTTCTCCCAATTCAGCACCAAGTTGCAGTCTTCACATCTTTTAAGCACCTCGGCCAGATTATCTAGACAATGGTCAAAAGAATCACCTACAACTGAAAAATCATCCCTGAACACTTCAATAACATCCTCCACCATATCTGAAAATATCGACATCATACACCGCTGGAAGGTTGCTGGAGCATTGCACAACCCAAAAGGCATCCATTTGAAAGCAAAAGTCCCATATGGACAAGTGAAGGTGGTCTTCTCTTTGTCTTCTGGAGCTATAGAAATTTGATTGTAGCTAGAATACCCATCAAAAAAACAATACCAACCCTTTCCTGCAAGTCTATCCAACATCTAGTCCATGAATGGCATGGGAAAGTTATCCTTTTCAGTCCATGCATTCAACTTCCGATAATCCATACAAACTCTCCATCCAGTAATGAGCCTCATTGGAACAAGCTCATTTTTTTCATTTGGAACCACAGTCATACCTCCCTTCTTAGGCACACACTGCACAGGACATACCCAACTACTATCTGCAATGGGATAAATGACTCCTGCATCCAGCCACTAGATGATCTCCTTTTTAACTACCTCTTGCATAGGTGGATTTAATCTTCTCTGGTGCTCAATACTGGGCTTATGCTCTGGCATGAGTTGAATTTTGTGAGAGCAAATACCGGGGGGAATCCTAATAATATCTACAATAGTCCACCCAATAGCTCGCTTGAACCTCTTTAATACAGTCACCAAACACTCTTTTTGCCTTGAATTCAAATCTGCTGCAATGATGACCGGCAAAGTATTCTCTTCGCCTAAGTATACATACCTCAAGTGTGGTGGTAGAGCCTTAAGCTCCAATTTCGGTGCCTCCTCAATAGATGGTCTTGTGGGTGGAGACTCACGATTCTTCATGTCTAGCTCATACTTCTTTGGTTTGGACCGGTAGTTATACTTATCAAGTGCGGTTACCAACTCATCATACTTTTCAATACCATCACTATCGAAATTCATCATGACTGCTGCTAGTGCCTCAATACCTAGTCGCTCTTCAATCTGTACTTCTGACCCACTTTCCACTCTGTAGGTGATCGCAGATACTGTTTGGAGCTCACCATTCTGCTTCATGGACCTACAGATATTGAAAGTTGCTTTTTCATTGTTTAATTTGAACTTCATCTGTCCCTTTTCCATATCAACCAACGCATGCCCTTTAGCAAGAAATGGTCTCCCAAGGATGTGGGGACCTCAAAATCAACCTCACAGTCAAGAATCACAAAATCCACCGGAAAGATGAAAGACTCCACTTTCACTAGCATATCATGGAGCACACCTATGGGCCTTTTCACCGTCCGATCAGCTATTAGCAACCACATTGTAGTGGGCTTTGGGTCCCCCAGACCCAATTTCTTGTAAATAGATAAAGGCATGAGGTTGATGCTAGCACCAAGATCACACAATGCCTTAGCAAAGTGTAACAACCCTATAGTACATGGGATCGTGAAAGCACCAGGGTCTTCTTCACTAATCTCTGTGGAAAAGGTGGTGGCGGTCTAGGTATGGGGACCACTTTCTGAGGTATCTCAACTTCTTGTTCTATCACAGTCTCAGACTCCTCTCTAACTTCCACCACATCATCTTCTTTTCTAATCTCAGTATCCACCACAGACGGCATAGGTGGATCTATGGCTTGCTTACCTCCTCGAGTAGTAATTGCCATACAATGACCATCGTTCTTGGGATTCTGGATGGTGTTGCTAGGAAGGGTGCCAGGTTGACGCGGGTTCACTATAGTAGACAACTGAGTCATTTGCTGCTTTAGATGCTTTATTGACACTGCATGGGCATCAAACTCTTTACCAATGCCAGATAAGTCGTTTCTCATCTCCTTCACATTCTCATCAGTTGCATCAAACCTTCTCATCATCTTCTGCGTCATATCTTCAATACGCGCCAAATTACCTCCAACTTCCCTAGCACCAAATTACCGATTTTGAGGGGGAATATAGGGTCCAACCCGATCATTTCTGTTGCCATAATTGTTTCTGTTATAGTTGTTGTCGCGATTGAAGTTCCCATCCCGGACATAGTGACCCTTTCGGTTGTAATTTCCATAGTTCCGACCTTGGTTTTCTTGACCTTGGCACCAATTTTCTGTGTTAGATCCTTGGGCATTTGGTCGAAAACCCCCCCGTCTGATCATTCACCGCGTAAGTGTCCTATTCATAGTAACACTCCTCAACTGGTGGTGGAGTTCTTGTTAAGTAGTTTACAGCATTTACCTTTTCTGCTTCTCTACTCACATGCTTCAGTACCAAGCCCAACTCTGTCCTCATCTGAGCCATCTCCTCACGAATATCGTCTGCAGAGTTGACAGTTGCATTATGAACAGTAAATGTGTTTTTCCCAGTATCTGCTCTCCTAGTGCTCCATGCTTTATTAATGCGAGAGGAGTGTCAAGGACTGCTTTATTGTTATCATCCTGTCTTCGATAGAAGTATTCTTTCAGCGACTCATCATCAATATGGTGATTTGAAACACCTCTTACGAATGCAGTGAATCTGTCCCAAGAGTTACTCACAGACTCTCCAGGTAATGCTACAAAATTGTTGACCCTATCTTTGTGATTGAGCTTCTTGGACACTGGATAGTACTTCGCTTTGAACACCTCCGCCAATTGGTCCCATGTAAATATTGAGTTATAAGGAAGCTCGGTCAACCATACCGCAAAGACGCTCGTGTGAGTGACAGAGGAAACATTCGTAATCTAATGACGTCCATATCCAGGTCTGGTCTACCTACACAACTCTTACAAACTACCCTTAGCTTGGCTAGGTGAGCATGTGGGTCCTCCGATGGCAATCCTGAGAATAAGCCTTTTGCTGTAAGCATCTGCATCAAACTACTAGTCACCACAAATGTGTGCCCTGGAGGTAAAGGGGGTAGGAAAATGGGTCCATTAGAGTTTTCTATGTTCATGTTACCCCGATAGTTGTCATGTTGTCGTGGGCCTAGTGGATCTTGCGCCCTCAATGCATCTCCTAATCGATTTTCAGCTGGAACCTGGTTGTCCCCACCAACTACCCTATGCTGTTGGAACTCATCTGCATCAAGCAGATTTCCTCCGATAGGGTTAATTGGACCTCCTGGGTTGTTCATTCTTCGTAAAGTGCGGTTTAGCTCAGGATCGTAAGGAGTAAGTGGTTCACCCTGACTCCATGTACTTGGCATACACTAGAGTTAAAACCTGAGAGAGACAAAAACAAAGAGAAAAAGTAAAATACGGAAATATTTGACTAACGTTCAATTATGTAGTTAAAATAAATCTACAAGCCAAAATTTCCCGACAGCGGCGCCAAAATTTGATACGCTCAAATTACACTTCCCTATAGAAGTATAAGCGATCGTTATCAAGTAGAGAACCCAATTTGTAGGTTGGGGTCGATCCCACGAGGAAAAATGGTTTAGACTTTACTTTAACCGACAATTATATTCAATTAGTCAAAGTACTCCCAGAAACATGTAATTAAAAGGGGGGGGGGTTTGTTTATATGAAACAAATAGTAAGAATTCAATAAGTAATCAATAATCAAACAATACTTAATTTTTGGTTGTTATCAAGATGAGAGAAATAACTAGGGTGTACGTGTTCCCCACAAGCTCATAACACAATAATCCTAGTAACAGCAATCCTTTCCTAGTGTGTTACATGCAAAGTGATAAGTTAGGTATATCTAAATCCTTGATTCGGCATCTAGAGAATTTCACCCCACACCTTGATCCGGCTATGTGTGTATAATTTACTAACCCTTACCTTTACCTCATATTAGACATCATAATCGATGTTTGGCTTAGTTATTACTTCGCATCAATTGACACTAGCCTATTAGATAGTATCACACTAAATCTATGTTGATAATTCTTTTCTTGTTGATTACCTCCTTGATCCGGCAAGTAGCAACAAGGCGAGTTTTAACGCGTGCACTCATTAAAAAGACTTCTAAACGAAAGAATTATCAATGCATGCAAAACACTATTCAAAAATGGCTTAATTACTATTCATATTTTGTTAATCGCTCATGGTTCCCACAACCTTAGTTGTGAATTTAGTTACTCATATTAGCAAGAACACAATTCATTATTTTAGATAAAGAAATCATGAACTTACGTAAAGAGAATAATAAACCCAAAAATTCAACTTGAATTGCGAACCCAAAAATCTTCAAAACGAACTTAGAAAATTAGTAATTGCTAGAATTCCAACTAAATCTCCAAGTCACAAAGTAAAACTAGAAGAATAATGTCTAACCCCAAAAAACGAGGTTTACATGCCCTATTTATAGAAAAACAAATCCTAATTTAAAAAGGAAACAATTTAAGGAAAGTCTATTCAGGCACGCGTCTTCAATCCACGAGACTGTCTTACGGACCGTCGATGGATCTACGGTCCGTAAGTCCCTTCCGTAAGCCAGGACGTAGAAAATATTTCAGCTTCCAAAAATCAGCCTCTCTGAAGCAAACGACGGACTTGTAGTACGGACCGTAGATCGATCTACGATCCGCCAATCCCCTCCGTAGCTCCACACTTAGAATCTTCAAGAATCAGGTACTGGAACCCTCGCAGTCTCATTCTACGGTTTGATCAGTACGGTCCGTAGATCAATCTATAGGCCATCAATTGCCACCGTGGTTCCACACTTGGTCAGATTTCCCTGATTTGTCATCTATCCCTTGGCTGCTGATCTACGGTCATCACCTACGGACCGTCAATGGACCTACGATCCGTAGATCATCTCCATGAAAGCCTTTTTTCTGCATTTAGCTCAGTTATCTCCATACTTCTGCGCCTGAACATCTTTCCTGTAAAAATACAATAAAACACATAAAAACCAATACGATAAGGCCCTAGACACACACAACTTGTAAGTTAAATGTATTAGAAATACCGTAAACTCACGGTATATCATGTGGGCCTATACCAAATCTTGAAACATGTTGGGAAAGTTGCATATGTGTTAGACTTACCAAATAAGTTGGCTCCAGTTCACCTAGTGTTTCATGTTTCCATGCTTAAGAAGTGTATTGGGGATCTGGTATCCATCATTCCTTTAGAGGGTTTAGGAGTTGATGAGAGTCTATCCTATGAGGAAGTTTCGGTGGAAATTTTGGACCGATAAGTGAAAAGGTTGAGTAACAAGGAAGTATCTTTCGTTAAGGTTTTATGGAGTAATCATTTATTTAAGGGTGCTACATAGGAGGCCGAGGCTGATATGAAGTCCCGCTATCCTCATATTTTTCCTTCTACTCCAATTCAAGCTTGAGGTAAGTAGTTCCTCTTGAGTTTCAGTGTTTTTGGAATCATGTGTATTGTATGAGTTTTCCACGATTTCCTTATGTTATACATGCTCTTGATGAAATTCATGTTTAGTAAGAAAATGAGTTTTATGATTTATGTGTCCCTCATGTTGATTGTGCATTCTAGTATGATGGTGCCATATTTCAATTCATGAGATGATTTGATGAACATGCTTTGTTATACTTATGGTGAAATAGCATATTGGCTCCATGATGTTGTGTTGATCTTGCTTTTAGTTGGGGATGGTAGTTCCTCCTATGAACATGAGAAATGTTGCATTTCATGCATATTGGGTTGGTAGATGTAGTTCCTACTTCCTTGTATTGCATTGACCATGTCGTGAGATGGAGTTGAAGTTTACTCCTTTTGAATAGTACATGAAGTGAATACTGCATTTGTAAGTTTTGCATATTTTTGATGTTTCATGCTTGATGGGATGCTAGTCTTGATTTTCTAAATTAGTTTGGTGTCTAGATCATCATTCGAGGATGAATATTCCCAAGGGGGAGATAATGTAACACTCCGAAAAACTAATAAACTAAGGTAGAGCCTAATATGTAAACTAGTAGCCTAAATGGGGTTGAACGTAAAGGTTAGAGTCGTAAAAAACCTCCGTTAATTAGTACAATTGTTTTTGGACTTAATCGTCAAGGCATGAATCCCCCAAGGACCAACCAAGGGTCCTTGAGGACCTTGATGGAAGCCAAAAAGCTGTTAAGAGGTAGCCACCCACGAAATGGGCACCCACGAGCCGTGGCTAGCCCCACGTCCCTTAGGTGGGGGTCGTGGGTCAAGGTTGGACCTTCTCTCAATTTTCCAGTCTCTGAATTGACCTACGTACCTACAGGACGGCAAGTAGGTTCACCTATGGCCCGTAGGTCACCCAAGTGTGAGTCACACCCAAAATCTGCCTAGTCTCGGCCAACTGAGGGACAAGATGGTAAATTCCTAGGGTGGTTAGTTAAGTTAGGGGTCATTTTATATTGATTAATTAGACATATTTAGGACCTTTTAAGCCATTAACTACCCCTTTACACTTCATAATTCCCAAACCCAAAATAATAACCACCTTCACTCCAAAATATTCTATCCCTAAAAACTCGATTGAAGAACAAGAACAAGGTCAATTTTAAGGTTCAAGGAGAAGCCTTTTCTCTTCAATTTAGTGAGGAAATCATCATAAGGTATGGTGGATTTTCATCTATGGGTAGCTTTCACCCATAGAGTCCCTTCAAAACTTGATTTCAAAGCTTCCAATTCCCCCAAAAACCTAGGGTTTCAATCTAAGTCATGGGTTCTCTTCCAAAACATTTTCAATGATTGAATTGTCATGGATTATGATTGAATTGATGTTTAATGGTTGATTTATGATGAAATCCCACCAAGAACTAATGAATCCCCCATAATGCTAGATTTTGAATTTATGATGTGGGTTAATTGATTATGGAAGCATGTCAATTGATTATGTTTACATTGATTAAGTTATTGAATCATGATATTAAGTTATTGAATCATGGAATTCCCCTATCTAATGTAGTAATTCTAGAAGTTTGGGTTGAGTTTGATTCATAGCCTTGAAGGGTAAATTATGAGGGTTTGTACCTGTTGATGAGAATTATGTATGAGTTTATGATTCACTTAGATAGTGATGATCCTATGACTATTGTGTAATTGTATTTCTCCTTACCCTTACACATGACTATGCATGAAATGTCCATGACTATGATAATGTTGTTGTGTTGATTGAAAGGCTAGTCTCATGAAACACTATGAACATGATGTGAAAGATTTACTCACATATTAATGATTCTAAGGTTGAAAGGCCATTCTCACCTAATGAATCTAGGAGCTATCAGGATACCATGGTTGGTTGAGTGCTAGGGCATTCTTTCATGAACATGAATTTAAGTAAAGACTTAACATGAATATTAAATGGAATTATTCTTAGCACTAAGTGGATATGTAAATGAGATGTATGCTTTTATGCCAGTTAGTCCGGCTTCCCAATGGGTTACTTTTATGCCAGTCAGTTCGAGTTCCCAAAATAGTTATCTCATGAGATAGAAACCTTTAACATCAGTTAGTCCGGGTTTCTAGTGGCAATCTCCTTTTCCCATAACTATGTGCACACATAGGTCTTCACCTAGTGGATTCACCTAAAAGCTAAACATTTTAGTTCTACCTTAGGCAAGTAGGACACCTCTTTTCGGTGTGAGGGCATGGCACCGGATTCCATGTATCTCACATGGTATATGTCGGTTAAGGCTATTTCCCTACATGAATAAGAACATGAACAAGACCAAGAATATGAACTATGAAAAAGAACATGAGTTATGTACTATAGTTCCTCAAGAGGTTCTACTTAGTATGAAAGGGCGTATGAGACTTTATTCAAGCATTGCACAAGTAGGCTTTGAAAGTGATTGTGGTATGTTCTCTTATGACATGATGCTTTGTGAGTTAATGCATGCTTTATATGAACCATGAACATGAACATGAGCTATAATTATGACTTCTTAATGAGGTTTTCTTAGTGTGAGTGGGGGTACGGGACTTCACTTATACATTGCACAAGTGGACTTATAAAGGGGTTATGGTGTGGTTTCCCTATGCCATGAAGATATATGTATGCATGATATGAAATGTTGCTAAGACTGACTTTACTTGTTACAATGTATGAACATGAATGTGTCTTTGTCTATGAGTGTTGGCTATGGATGAGGTCAAGGTATGTTATGCATGATTATGGTGGCCTAAAAGTTGTACTTAGCATGGATAGGAGTATGGGATCTTGTCTATGCTTTGCACATTTATAGCCTAGGGTTGATTATGAAATGGTTTGACTGTGTAATTACTGTAAGTGTGCATGATGATTTTTAAAGTTGATAAAGTGCACGGTTTCTACTAAAATGTCCCTTTTTACATGATTTAAGGATTTTTATGCATGGCTTCCATACTTAGTACAATATTTGTGCTAATACATATTTTCTAGATTTCCTATAAGTGTAGGTTCCGGTCATTGAGGTATACTTCTCCTTTTGAGTAGAGCTTGTATTGACTATTGCTCACACTGGGTGAGTCCTCATGGTTCGAGGACAAGACTTATTTATTTCTAGTTTCGTTTGTACTTTCACTTTTGAGACTATGTTGTAAAGAGTTGTGACCCTTATTGATTCTCGATTGTATTATATGAGTTTGAGACAAGGTCTAGACTTCTGTATTGGCTTTTATGAAAAAGACTTTGACTGTAAAAAGTTTTAAATTCCGCATCATTTCTATTACTTATGTTTATGATTACGCTAGGGCTTGTATGAGACCCCTTAAGGGTCAAGTATGCCATGTTACATCTAGGGGTTACCTCTGGGTCGTGACATTAAATCCCCCATCCATTACTGGATTGCTCTAGACCTCATCTGACTCAGTTTTCGTCCAAGTTTGGCCTAGGCGGGAAATTTCCAAGTTACTACTCATAAGTTTTCTAGCCCAAATTCCTTCCCCATTGGCTTTTACATAATGGTGGAAACAGGTTGTTACAATAGATACCAATTTACCCATCACTCATCCCCGAGTGATAAACTAGGAAAATTGGCTAAGTTAAGAGTAGAGCAATCCCTAAATCGTCGAATAATCGGGGATACTTATCTCCCATGTCCATCTCGGTTTCCCACATAACTTACTCAACTAGAATGCTTCCATTGAACTTTCACAGACTTTATCTCCTTGGTCCTCAGCTTCCGAACATCACGATCAAGAATCGCAACCGTTCCTCCTCATATTGAAGGTCTTTGTCTAACAGAACTGAGTCTTAATTTATGATGTAATCTTCATCTCCATGATACTTCTTCAACATGAACACGTGGAGCAGTGGATGGAATCCAGATAGGTTAGGCGGTAAAGCCAACCTATAAGCCACTGGCCTTACACAGTCAAGAATCTCAAATGGCCCAATGTATCGAGGACTAAGCTTGCCTTTCTTGCCAAATCTCATCATCCCCTTTATGAGTGATTATTTTAGAAGAACTTGCTTACCAGCCTAAAATGTCATGTCCCTTACCTTATAGTCTGCGTACTTTTTCTGTCGACTCTGGGCTACTAGAAGCTTAGCTTGGATGCTTCTCACCTTATCATGAGCATCTTTCACCAAATCAACCCCCAAAGGTTTCAAATCTCCAGCTTCAAACCACCCTATGGGTGGTTGATGAGTCCAAAAATTGGACTCCTTTAGGGCTTTATTTTTATAGAAATAGTGTCCTTAAATGCTTGTTTTATCTTAATACTTGCTTAAAATGCTTAAGTTTCAGGTATTTGAAGTTTTACTGGAAGCATGGGCACTTAGGTGCAAAACAGAGCAAAAAGGGCTGAAAAGAACAAGTAATGAAAGTTTGCGGATCACCGATTCCAACTTGGTGAGTCATCGAATTGACATGCACCTCCCTTTGTTCCAGTACGCGAGGCCTCGAAGGAAGTGGATCAAAAGGCAAGGAAAGGAGCAGTTGGCGAGTCACTGATTAGTTCTGCGAAGCAGTACTATACCGCCCAATGATCCAAAATATGAAGATGCTGAAGGCAAGATACTGAAGGTGATGAGATGATTAAAGGGAGGATCGTCGAGTTCATCGGCGATCTCGACTAATGTCGCCGAACGATCCTCCGCAGCACAATTTGTTAAAATTATAATTACTAGTTAGAGTTGTAGTCTTAGGGAGGAACATTTTAGAGAAAATTATTATTAGTCTATAGTATTTTTCTCTCAAGTTCGGAGAGGGTTTTGTGGAGATTGAAGAAAGGAGTTCATCTTTCCCAAGTTGGAAGTGGGTCTTCTTTATTCTTTTTTCGTAGCTTAATTCAAGGTTTTATTTCTTATAAACAGTTGATTTCTTTATCATGTTAGGTATAATTTCTTATTTGTTGATGTGTGGCTAAAAACCCCCATTCTTGGGGTGTGATTTAGCGAATATGGGTTGATATTCTTTTTGGGTCTTGCTTGCTGATATGCTAGATGTATGTTAATAGTGATTTCACCTAGTGGTTGTGTTTTAATCTAAAGGGTTTGTAGTTGCAAATACAAAACCACCCAAATGTTTTTGACTTGCCTGAGGGATGTCGCGAAACCAAAACCACTAGATTGATGGCCTAAGGAGTGGGTCGACATGAGGTTCAGCCTGAGAGGGTGAACCCTAGTCCCATATCGTAATACTAAGTTTGAGACAGTGAGTGGGGTATGGCGTTGGCTGGTCTTCATGCGACAAATGGGTGTCTGAGAGGAACGCATTTGAAACAGGTTAAGTTGCTCGAGAGGGAATTTATTTCCATTTAAAGCTTAGCCTAGTCACTATTCTCTTGTAAATTACCTATTGAAAGCATGTACCCAACGATTTACCTCAACTTGTATTGCAGTCACATCCCAAAAACCTTTCCCCATACTTGATTTTCTTATTTATTTTGTTGTTTTATCACTTGTTACAAAACCCCCATTTGATATTTGACAGTTTCGTGTCACCCTTTTTAATTTACTATGTTTTTGTTTATTAATATGTTTAGCTAAGACTAGTTAAAATGTAATTTTGTTTTTCTATCAATTCTCAAAACCGCTCTCTTGGGACATGACCCCAATCCTCGGTTGGGTTACTATACTATCGACGATCATAGACACTCATACCATAGGTTAGTGTGTTTGGTCATGATAAGCATTAAATTGGTGCCGTTGTCGGGGAGTGGTGTTGGTTGAGAATTTTTAGTTTAGTAGAATTGTTGTTCTTATTAGTAGTAGTTTACTTACCTAATTCTTAGTTTTGTTTAGTTGTTTACATGTTGAGGTAGGAAAATGAGTATACATGATGGAGATGGTGGACCAATGGAGCACCTTCCAGCAGAAGTGATGAGACTCAGGGATTACATCCTAAATTTCAAGCATCTAGAAGGAGAACCCTTTCATGAGTCATGGCTGAGGTTTAAAACACTATTGACGCAATGCCGAAATCATGAAATACTCGATATAGCTCTACTAGAATGCTTATACAGAGGTCTAAATCCTAAAAATAGAGAAATAATGAACTAACTTATGCCAAGTGGCCGTGAAAAATACCCCTATGAGACCACATCCAAATTCCTTGATCTTGCATCTAAAATCAACAAGGACATTGAGAAGGACCATCAATTGATCATTTTGCTAAGTCAGATGGTTAAATTGACTCACAAGATCAAGGAATTGGAGATGGTGTCCAGAGATCAAAGTAAATCCAGACCAAAGATTGAGCAGAGAGGATCTATGGATAGTGAAAATAAGCGTATCGAAGATATGCTATATAAGCTAAATGAACAAGATAGATTGCTAGAAAAGATTTGAGAAAGTGTAAAAGTGCTAAATCAGATGAGCAACTCTCACTCTAGATCTATCCAGCTAATAGAAACTCTCCTAAGTCATGTGCTTCCTCAACCTTATCCACATGAACAAGTGGGATCACCTAGATGGACTAGGTGCACCCCCAAAAATCCAATTTAAGCATTGACTTACGTCATGCCACAATGTTAACTAAGGGGTTGTTTGGGAGGTAACCCAAAACCAATTACTTGCTTTTTAATTTTCTTGATTAAATAATACTATTTTGTTTGAATAGGTTGAAGCTAGGGAAGTTCTTGAAAAGATATATGAAAGAAAGCAACAGGTTTAGTTGGTGGGTCGCCAACAAGTTTGGCGAACTAAATTTCTTCCGCGGTTTGACTGAAGGCATCCTCAGATGGGCTTCTGTAAAGCTCAGCGGTCTAGAAAAATTACTGGCGCATCGCCAACCATGTTGGTGATCTGAACAGAGACTGCCATTCGAATCCCTACATAAACTAAAGGTCGTTCTAACTTTGGCGAGGAAATTAGCCATTCGGTGTGTCACCGAATAAATAGGCAAACTTGACTCACATCGCTAAATAGGCGGGAACTAGATGGTTTTTGTAGGCCACTGGTTTAAAAGTCCTATTTCACTCTCTTTCTCTCATTTCTTCATCCTACCAAACTCACACCTACACCCTAGTTTTATATTTATTGCATTTTTGGAATATTGTGGTTCATTGATTTGTGCGCGGATTTGGATTGCATTATTATCTGGCACTTCGTTAGTATCTATTCAACATCTAAGGTTGGTAGTCTGAACCGCACGTCTAAAAATATTATAATTGTACTCATTTGCATAATGATTAAAATGTTAAATCTCTGCTGAGTCTTTGAGTTACTAGAATTACATATATTTTCGATCATAATGTGGCACCTAGTGCATTATTCGAGGAGGTCCCACTTAGCTATGCTTTGAGTTGGATTGTTACGGATGGGAATAGAAGTTTCTATGTGTCTTCGTTGAAATTGAATTATGTGCATGTAAGCTATATTGTCTGGGGTTGCTAGGTGAGATTTGAAATGCTGGGTTGATAATGGACATGTTGAGCTGATAGGTGAGGTGACCAAATTTTGCCAAACTGCTCAGCGGTTTGCCTACTAGCTCTATTTCGCTCTTAACTATGCATTTTATGTACTGATTGACTTGTGACTCTCGATTGTCAGTTTGGTTTGCACAATACACTCGGCGACATGCCGAGAGAGCATTTGTTCGCCTTTTGCCTATGCCCTTGTAGCATTTGTTCATCAATTTCAAAGATTAACCTGACAACTTACCTGAGAAAATCCACACCTAGAAACACCATTTTTGCTTCTATGTGAATCTATATTTAACTTAGCCTCAAAGTTTTTACAGAAATGGCTAGATAAAAAATCGTAGGGAGAGATGATCCACCAAGGCACATAAGAGCACGAGAATTTAGAAAAGATGAAAAGAGAGCAGAGCTAGCCAGACAAAGGAAGTACACCATGGAGGCTAGGGAAAGAGACGAATTACTTTTGACCTTAATTGCACCCATGTGATCGATGTTTAGTTAATGCAATACATGACTTCAGAGCTGCTCAGGAAATAGATTAGATGATTGTAGCAAATCTTGCTATAGAGGCTAAGGCAAAAGCAGAGAATGGAAACCAAAATAACAAGGCTCCAAGGACCATTGTTTTACTTCAGGAAGATGCACCAGGCACTGATTCCCCAGTAGATAGAAAAACGGCTTAGACATGACCTTTCTCTACTCTTCTCTTAATTACTAGCATCTACTAGTTGCAAGATACTAGTTTGGGTTCATCAGCAGCTTCATTATGCCTTCACTGAATGAATCAATTCTTTGCCTCGCAAAAGCAGCATGTCTTTGGTGCATCATAGAGAAAACAAGGATAAATCTGGGAATGATTATTGCTTCTGAAATCCATATGCGTGCTAAAAAAAGACAGACATCTCTCCCTTTTTTGGTATTAATTACTGCATTGTGCAGAAATGCCTGAGTACCTATGGATGCTAAGAAGGATGTAGAACTGATGCCCACAACCTCGACCAATATCCAAAAGATCGAAGCCGAATATCTTAGGGATCAAGCAGAAAAGAGGTAGACTGAAGTGGCAACCATTAGATCTAAACCTACAGAAGCACTTCTGCTCATTCCAGCTCTTGGAACTTCAGGTATATCCATTACCATTGCTACTTCCACTGACAGTCCAGGTTCCTCTGCTACTATTTCTAGGCCCCCACTCACCCACAGTTCACTACTTTAGATGGGACAAATGACTCTTTTTACCGATCGTCGAGCTGCTTGTTTAGAAGTCGCTGCCTAGGCATAATCCAGATGGCCCTAACTGATGTTGTGACACCTCTGAACACTACCATTGAAACTCTAGTGGCCAATATAGCGGTGTGTGAGCACAAGCAAGGGTCTACTAGTGAGATAAGATATTTAAAAGCTGCTATTGCTGAGCTGCGAGAAGATGTGAATCACTTGAAGGCCACTGATGTGTCCATGGTCTTTGGGACAGTGGAAATTCTAGCCATGCTTGAGAGGCCTCAGACTACTACTGGATATAGGGATAGAGCAGAGCAGACAGAAGATTCTAGAGCAGAAACAAAGACTGATGAAGAGTTGTTCGAAGGGGCTGCAACAAACGACGTAGCAGAGACTAAGGAAATCATGATAGATGTTGCTGCGTAGGATTCCCTGGCCAAAGCTCCTGCTGCGGGATTCAGTGGGGCCGATTCTTCTGGAGGTTACTCCCAGCACTGAAGCCCAGACATATGAGTCGATCAAGTTGCCAGGATCCCCTCTTTAACTCCCTCTCTGTCTTTGTTTACTCCACTTTTCAGATTCGTTGTTATTTTTCCTATCTTACTTGTCGATATATATTTGTTTATTCACATTCGAGGACAACTGCTTTGATTTGTGGTAGGGTGAGGCCCACACCTTTTATGTTGACATTCATGTTTTGTTCTGTATATATTTGGGTTGTTTGCTTTAATTTGTGTTTTAAATACTGTTTTTTTGTGGATGTTTGAGCTCATGGCTCATGTTGTTCTAATTGAAAAATTTTTTGGTCCTTCTAGAAAAAAATTCGCCACCTCTTGTGTTGAAAGTGGCTATTCTTTTGGAAAATAAAATAAAATTGAGTCTCGGTTTCAAATAATACCGATGACTTGAATAGTGCTCCCAATTGAACAAACATGAATGTATGGCTACGATAAGGCCAAATGAGGTTGCATAGACAATATGTGAACTCTTTGAATCTCGTTGTGATTAGCCATTTATCAAATTGATTTTCTTATGAGGATCATTGCACACTAGCGAACATATCTAGTCTTGTTTGACTGAAGTATTGATGCCTTTTGTGATTAGCTTACTTTGAACCATGCATGAATAAACCTAGAATTTGCCCCGTTAATTTTATTGATTTAGAAAGGTGTACTCTTGACATGATTTTAGGCGACTTTTGAAGAGTGTGAACCAATTTAACATATACCTCTTTTTGTGGCCTACCCGTGAGCGTGTAAAACTCTTTTGAACACCCTTTGAGCCTTACCTTTCTTTGGAAGAACCTTGATGAACCCTAGACCTTACTTGAACCACTACCTAAAATCCTCTTGAGTTGTGGTTTAGTGAATAGACAACTTATGCCAATAGCCTAAGTTGGGGGTGTGGTGAAAGAGAAAAGGAGAAGTCAACAAGTGCAGGAAAAGTTCCCCTTAACCCATGGTATTGCATAAAAATGGAACCCCTGCAATTCAATTCAATTAAAAAAAAGGAATAAAGTATGAAGGGAATCGGGTTTCAAGCAATCCATGGAGGAGAATAAAACAAAAAAGGGTGACTTAGAAGCACTAGAAAAAGAATTGATAAAGGAAAAGAAGGGAATACCAAGAGAATGCCACAACTCATGAGGAAAAAGTCATTGAGCCAAAATGATCATTCCTTTGCACTCAGCCCCATTACAAGCCTTAGAAAGATTTTTTTGATCTTGAGTAAGCCGATTTGTAAGTCAATTGAAAAATAAGGGCAAACCTATGGGTGAAAACATGCATTGTGTTCCTTTTTTTGAGTGTGACCGTTGTATCTGATTCTTGATCTTAAATTGACTCATATCTGTGTGTGAATATTGAATCATTCTTTACATGAGGGCATTTAGATACTTTTGTTGAGCTTGAACTTGCACAAGTAGCAAGTATTGCGAGCATGAGAATCATTGGTAATAGTGTGTCACAATTTGAATCTTTGAGTACACAAGTGATCCTTGCATAAGTAAATTGAGTCTTGTTCTGTGCATTCATGATTTCGTCGTGTGTAGAACTGTTTGAGGCACCCTATTTGATCTGCTAAACTTGAGTTTGCTTGAGGACAAGCAAACTTTTAAGTTAGGGGTGTTGATGAGTCCACAAATTGGACTCATTTAGGGGTTTATTTTAATAAAAATAGTGTCCTTGAATGCCTGTTTCATCTCAATACCTGATTAAAATGCTTAAGTTTTAGGTATTTGAAGTTTTACTAGAAGCATGGACACTTAGGCGCAAAACGAAGCAAAAAGGGCTGAAAAGAACAAGAAATGAAAGTATGCGGATCGCTGAGTCCAACTTGGCGAGTCTCCAAATTGACATGCACCGCCCTTTGTTCCAGTACGTGAATCCTTGAAGGAAGTGGATCAAAAGGTGAGGAAAGGAACAATCGTCGAGTTGCCAATTAATTTTGCAAAGCAGTACTGTACCTCCCAATGATCCAGAATATGAGGATTCTAAAGGAAAGACAATGAAGGTGATGAGTTGATTAAAGGGAGGATCGATGAGTTCATCGGCGATCTCGACTAATGTCGTCGAATGATCCTCCGCAGCACAATCTGTGAAAATTATAAATACTAGTTAGAGTTGTAGTCTTAGGGAGGAATATTTTAGAGTAAAAATTATTATTAGTCTATAGTAGTTTTCTGTATTTTTCTCTCAAGTTTGGAGAGGATTTTGTGGAGACTTGAAGAAAGGAGTTTATCTTCCCCAAGTTGCAAGTAGGTCTTTTTTATTCTTCTTTATTCTTCTTTCATAGCTTAATTCAAGGTTTAATTTCTTATACCTAGTTTATTTCTTTATCATGTTAGGTATAATTTATTATTTATTGATGTGTAGTTAAAAACCCCCATTCTTCGGGTGTGATTTAGGAAATATGGGTTGATATTCTTGTTGGGTCTTGCTTGCTGATAGGTTAGATGTATGTTAATGGTGATTTCACCTAGTGGTTGTGGTTTAATATAAAGGCTTTATAGTTGCAAATACAAAACCATCCATGTGATTTCGGCTTGCCCGAGAGGGAGGTCACGAAACCAAAACCACTAGACTGATGGCCTAAGGAGTGGGTCGACATGAGGTTCAGCCCAAGAGGGTGAGCCCTAGTCCCATATCGTAACACTCAGCTCGAGAGACTGAGTAGGGTAAGGCGTAGGCTCGTCTTTATATGGCAAATGGGTGTCCGAGAGGAACGCATTTGAAACGGGGTAAGTTGCTCGAGAGGGAACTTATTTCCATTTAATGCTTAGCCTAATCACTATTGTCTTGCAAATTTCCTATTGAAAGCATGTACCCAACGATTTATCTCAACTTGTATTGCGGTTGCATCCTAAGAACCCTTCCCCATACTTGATTTTCTTGTTTATTTTGTTGTTTTATCACTTGTTACACAACCCCCATTTGATATTTGACACTTTCATGTCACCCTTTTTAATTTACTAGGTTTTTGTTCGTTAATATCTTTTGCTATGACTAGTTATAATGTAATTTTATTTTTCTATCAATTCTCGAAACCACTCCTTTGGGAAACGACCCCAGCCCTCGATTGCATTACTATACTATCGATGATCGTAGACACTCATACTGTAGGTTAGTGTCGTTTGGCATAATAAGCATCAGTGATCCATACTCCCTCCCATAAAGTGCCTCGAACAGTGCCATGTTAATGCTGTAGTGGTAAGTGTTATCATAGGATAACTCACACAAAGGTAGGAACTTATCCCAATGCCCTCCAAAGTCAATCACCATGCCCTCAACATGTCCTCTAACACTTGAATAATTCTCTCTGACTGACCGTCCATCTTTAGATGGAAGGCTAGGCTAAAAGTGAATTGAGTTCCCAACTCCATATGCAATATTCCCTAAATTTTGGATGTGAACTGCATAACACGGTCTGAGATGATGTAAAGCGGCACCCCATGCAGTGTAACTATCTCCTTCACATAAACCTTAGCCAATTGCTGAGCATTATAGTCTACTATGACTCGAATGAAGTGGGCCGACTTAGTCAGTCTTTCAACCACTAGCCAAATGAAGTCAAACTTCCCAAGGTCTTGGGAAGACCAACCGCAAAATCCATAGCTATCCTTTCCCATTTCCATTCAGAGATCGGCATTCGCTGAAGCAAAACTGTAGATCTTTAATGCTCATACTTTACCTGCTTACAGTATTGACACTTAGCTAGAAACTCAGCTATGTCTTTCTTCATGGCAGGACACCAATAAAGTCGTTTCAAATCTCTATACATCTTGGTCATACCTGGATGAATGGAATACCGCGAACCATGGGATTTTGTCAACATCTTCTAAATCAAGTCATCCACTCGGGGAACATAAATTCTTCCCTAAAACTGAGCAAACCACCCGCATCAAGAGCCACATCTTGTGTCTTGCCAGACATTGTATTCTTTCTGAGCTCATTCAATTTCTCTTCCTCAAACTGCTTGGCCTTGATCTCCTCAATGAATGTGGACCTAAACTCAATGCTAGCTAACACCCCACCTTTCTTTGAGATGCCCAACTGCATAAAATTATACTCAAAGGTCTTAATCTCCTTGGCCAAAGGTCACTTGGCACATTCAAGCAAGCTACACTACCCATACTCATTGTCTTCTGACTTTATGCGCCTGCCACCACATTAGCGTTACCCGAATGAAATTGGATGGTAACATCATAATCCTTGAGTAACTCCATCCACCTTCGTTGTCTCAGATTTAGGTCCTTCTGAGTGAATATATGTTGTAGACTATGATAATCAGTAAACACCTCACACTCAACACCATAAATATAATGCCGCCAGATTATGAGAGCAAACTACCGCTACCAACTCCAAGTCATGCGTCAGGTAGTTTCTTTCATGCACCTTTAGTTGCTATGATGCATAAGCTATGAAATTCTTATACTGCATTGACACAACACCCAAGATCGAATGTGAAGCATCACAATAAACAATAAAATCCTTACCTTTCACTGGCCGTGTCAAAATAAGTGTTGTGGTTAGAAGAGTCTTGAGCTTTTGGAAGCTCTCTTCACATTTGTCATTCCATTCGAAAGGCACCTCTTTTTGTGTAACGGCCCAGAAACTAGTAAGTTGAATTAGAGAGTTTTAGAGCTTTTTGTAAGAATTTTGGAGTGTGGTGTGAGGATTAAAATCACAAGAAATGATTCGCGTACTTAGAATGGAGGTTTTAGGGGCTATACGTTGAGGTATGACCCCCTAAGTACCACCCAAAGGGTCCTTAAGGAGGACTCTCAAAGCAGCCCCAAAATTGCCAAATTGGCAGCAGCTACGATTGGCCACCTACAGCCAGTAGGTGGACCCACACCTCGTAGGTGGGGGTCGTGGGTCAAGGCATGCTAAAGGCGTGAAAGATGAAGCCTCAGGCAGCATTTACGACTTTCTAGAACGGGCAGTAGACCCATCCATGGTCCGTGGATGGGTAGGCATAGATCAAGGTTGTATTTTAGTTTTTAGTTTTAAGTTGGGGGTTTGGTAAGTGATTAGTTAATTAATTAGGAGTCAAGGTAGGTAGGTTAGTTAGTTATTTAGCCACCTATATAAGACTACTATACCCATAAACTAAATCATTTAACTCATTCATCAAAGAACCCCAAAATACTATCCAAAAATCCTCTCTCTAGAAGTGAAGAAGAAAAAGAAGAGAAGAGAAGAGGGCAGCATTATAGGTCGATTTACTCCATTGATTCAAGCTTGATTAGGGCTTTGTGGGTTTATGCCATTAAAGGTAAAATTAAAGGTTCAAAGGTGATCTTCCTAAACCAATGTCATGTGTAGTAATTGATCCAAGTTAGGATCATATAAACATGAATTGAACTAGACCTTATTGAATATGATTGATCTAGAATTGTAAAGTTAGAATTGAACCTTTATGATCAATTGAGACTAGAATCACCTAGTAGACCATGATGTGATCAAGATACCGAAAAAACCTAGGTATAAAGAAGAGATTAGGAAAGAAGCCTTGAGAGTAAGGTTTGTGATCATAATAGCTAGGGCTTTAGGGTGAAGCTAATGTGATTAACTATTGATGCTAAGGCTTTGAGAGTAAAGTCTAAATGAAAAGACAAGTCAAATAGGTATAATTGTGGTGAAAGGCCTATACTCACCTAACTTACCTTATAAATGCTTGAAAGTAGAAAGTGATAGAATAACTTAAGCATGGATTGGTTGTAAAGGACATCCTTCCATAAGAGATGAGTGTTAAGTAAGGCTTAACAAGTAAATCTTGGGGTGTATGCTTGGCCTTAAGTGGATATTGAAGATGAAATGGAGTGTCACACAAGATAGGGTTCGGGCTCCAAGTAGAAGGTAAAACCACACCTAGCTGATGTGAGGACTATCCAAGTTAAAGGGGGAACTCTTATGTAGTAGAGTGTGGGTTTTCCCAAAGTTAGGCCTCATGAGATGGGAGCCTTCACACGCGTTGAGTCAAGGTTCCTAGTAGCAATATCCATATCCTATGAACTAAGACATGCTTGAGAAGCATATCATAGTGTTCAAAAGCATAATTGAACTATGACTTACTTAATGAAGTACCTCATATTGTTAAAGAGTATAAGTGGACTTAGACATGCTTAAAGTAGTATCTCATAGGGTCCATGTGAAGAAGGAACTTAGACATACTTAGGGAAGTATCTCATAGTGTTCAAAGTAGAGATGGATGTAGACATGCTTAAGTAAGTGTCTCATAGGGTCCATGTTAATAGTGAACTTATATGTGCTTAAGGAAGTACATCATAGTGTTCCAAGGTTTAAAGAGAGATATACTAAGGTGTGCTTAGGAAAGGTAAAGAAAGGAACTAGGTTTCGAGCCAAGAAGTGTTATGTTAGTATGAGGACCAAAAGGTGGTACTTAGCATGAATAGTATTATGGGGTGCTATTCATGCATTGTACAAGTATGACTTAGGGTTACTAAAGAGAAGTCTTGAGATAGGATTGTATTATAGTTGCCCTTCCTAGCTGTAGTTGATTAAAGGTGAGAGATTCCCTTAGTTATGAGAGTTAAGTTAATAATGAGGCCAAAAGAGGGTGGATATGACTAAGATGACTTCAAGGTTATGCTTAGTGTGAAGGTTAGTATGGGACGCCTTTCATGCATTGCACAAGTGTGCTTTGAGGTTACTTAGAAGTATGGTTCCCTTGTGGCTTAGAAAAGTTTAAGAGTTGACCATATATATAGACTATGATTAAGATGGCCAAAAAGGGATACTTGGCTTGTATGGTATTATGGGATGCTATTCTTGCTTTGCACATGTATGCTTTTGAGGTTACTTGAGAATGGTGCTATTATGGTCTAGATGACTAAGAGTCAATTATGCTTATATGATTATGACTTATCTCCTGTGCTCATTAACTATGTCTTATGTTCACTTATGTTTATATGATGCTCATGTTAAAGACCATGCTATAACTATGATTATTATGTTCTGACTATGTTATTATCTCTTATGCTTATGTCTTATGTTGACTAACCATTTTGAGATGCTCTCATCTTGTTGTGGTAGCTTTCATACTTGGTACATTTTGTACTAACACATATTGCCTACATTCTAATCAAATGTAGGGTTTGGAGACTTGAGTGCTACTTGGAGATAGGTTTCTAGAAGTTGCAAGGAGTTGAATATCTTGGTGAGTTCTCATATATTCGAGGAAAAAATCTACTTTTATTTTATGTCTTTTATTTTCATGTTGAGACTATTGTATGGGCTGTGTCCCAAGAGTTTTATTCTAAAGTTGTATTAGTTGGTTTGAGACAAAGTATAGAAAGACTTCCGCTTGTTTTTATAAAGATTTTCAATTGTAAAGAAAAGTTTTATATCTTCCCATATTTTCTATTATCTTATGTTCGGATGTGCTAAGGGCTTGAATGAGACCCCTTTGGGGTTAAGTATGCCATGTTTCTTCTAAGGGGTACCCATGGGTCGTAACAAACTTGGTATTAGAGCAGAAGGTTTAGAATGGTTCTAGGATTTTCTCAAACCATGTCTAGTAGAGTCTTGTTCATAAATGTGAAGCCGTATTTATGAATAAGAGGCTATTGGATGCTTAGGAAACTTCACTTTTTCATTCTTCAAGTCGTACCATAGAGTTTAACTCTGTAAGGTCTCTCTCCTATTCCATATCCGATGGTCTTTAGGATATGACTACTCAAAAGGCTTATGCTACAAGGAGCGAGGTAGAAAGGTTGGTTGTGATGGCAACTATGTCTATGTTACTTGAGAGATTTGAGATGATAGACTGTGATGTTGTCTTTAGTATGAATGATGCTTCATTGTTGCCTTTATGTTATGAAAGATGTTTAGAAGAATTTGTGTAGGCTTACTCCAAAGGGGAGATAGTGTGCCTACCTAGCAAGGTGATTGTGAGGTTACGTTTAGTTGTTGGTAGAACCCGACTTAGTCATGATGAGTTTTGAGGTATGTTGATAGATTGGTTGAATAGAGTGATTAAGTAATGCCTAGATGGGTTGAGTGAATAGACTCCTCTAAGAAGGGTAGAAGTGTAATTCACCATGGTTTAGAATCATTTTGTGTGATGGATGTAAAAGCTTAAGTGATAATTTGCTCCGACCTTAGAATTGAAAGAAGTGATGCTTAAAAGAGTTTTTATAGGCTTGCTCCCAAGGGGGAGATAATGTGCTTAGATAGCAAAGTTGTTGAGTATCCTTGATGTTCATGAATTAGGGTTGCTAGAAATATTCACCTTGAGAGGTGTAGTGAGTATGATAAGTTTAGTCCGATGAGCAAGGTAGGCCTAAGTCTAGACAAAAGTATTCTGGCTAAGACTCTCCATTTCCTAAGCCCAGTTGCACCAAGTGTGGGAGGAATCATTTCGGTAAGTGCCTAGCCGGCATGGATGGCTGTTATGGGAGTGCAAATGATGGGCACAAAATGAGAGATTGCCCGGTTCTTAAGGCTAAGGGAAGGGAGGATAAGAAAGTTGCCTCTAGTGCTTCAAATGATAGTGCTCAAAAAAAGAATAGGTTTTATACTCTCCAATATAGAGAAGATCAAGAGTGATCTCCTCATGTCCCTTCCGGTATGTGTTTCATGCTTTAGTAAATTTCCGGATTTCTTGTCTTTTGTGACTTGTTATGTTGGACTTTGAAGTTGTTTTTAGCATGAATGATGTTTAGAAGAGTTTGTGTAGGCTTACTCCCAAAGGGGAGATAGTGTGCCTATTTAGTAAGGTTATTGTGTGTTTATGTGTTGCCATGATTTCCTTATGTGCATGCTCATGGAAATGCTTAGGTCTTGTTAGAAATGACTTATATGCATTGTTTTCCTCATGTTGTAGTGCATTGAGTAGATTTGCGTATAGACTTCATGAGGTGAACTTTGAGCATGCCTTAGTTTGGGAGTTGAAGATTCCTCCTTGAAGAAATACTTTTTGAGAGTAAATTGCATTTAGGCTCCATGAGAGAGTAATGAACATATTTAGTTAGGAGATGTTAGTTCCTCCTTGAAAATGAGTAAAATATAGAATTTCATGCATAGGCATCTTGAAAATTCCATAACATCTTGGAAGATTCACGAGGAGATCAAGACATCGACTACATCGTCTTTCTCTGAGTTCTCTAGCAAGGGTGAAGTGATCAAGAAAAGTTGTCCCTCATGATCAATCTGAAGCACTACTAACTCTTCTTGACGATCAAATAATTTTGGTTGGTAGATGTAGTTCCTACTCCCTTGTGTTGCATTGAATGAGATTAGCTTGGAATTGAAGTTTTCTTGCTTAGTTGTGTGCATTTAGATGTAGTGCATGCATGATTGGCTACTAGTTTAGATTTTTTACTTTAAGAAGTGTTTAGAATTATCATTCGAGGACGAATGATCACAAGGGGGAGATATAACTCCCTGGAAACTAGTTAGTTGAACTAGAGAGTTTTAGAGCATTTCGGAAGAGTTTTGGAGTGTGATATGAGCATTAAAATCACAAGAAATAATTCCCATACATAGAATGGAGGTTTTAGGGTATATACATCAAGGTATGACCCCCCAAGGACCACCTAAGGACCACACAAGGGGTCCTTGAGGAGGACCCTCAAAGCAACCCCAAAACTACCAAATTGGCAGCACCTATGATTGGCCACCTACGGCCAGTAGGTGGACCTACGCCCCATAGGTGGGGTTCGTTGATGTTTGCGTAATCAATGACACAACTTCCAATGCAAGTGTCTACGATCGTGCAATAGTATAATAACTCAACTAAGGGTTGGGGTCGAGTCCCAAGGCAGTGGTTTTGAGAATTTATAGAAAAATAAAATTTAGTTCTAACTAGTCGTAGCTAAAAACATTAACGGCTAAAAACATTGTAAATTAAAGGGGGACACAAAAGTTTCAAAAATCAATTTGGGGGTTTTGTCACAAGTATAGCAAAAACACTAAGAATAGCAAAGAAATCTATGAATGAGAGGGGATTCTTGGGATGTGACCAGAATACGGGTTAATCTAAATTGTTGGGTACATACTTTCGATAGAAAATTTATAGAGTAATAATGAATAGGCTAAGCTATATGTGGGAATAAATTCTCTCTCAAGCAATTTACTCCGTTTCAAATAGGTTCCTCTCGGACACCCACTTGTGCATGAAGACCAAGCTATGCCTTACTCCACTCACTCTCTCGAGCTAAGTGTTAGGATATTGGACTAGGGTTCACTCTCTCGAGTTGAACCTCATGTTGACCCACTCCTTAGGCCATCAATCTAGTAGTCTTGGTTTCGCGACCTCTCTCTCAAGCAAGCCAAAAACACATAAATAAACTTGTATTTGCAACTACAAATTTGTTAAATTCCTCCCCTTCTACTAGACGAAATCACGGTTAAACTATAGCTAATCTATCAGCAAGCAAGACCCAATAACAATCTTAACACATATTTACTAAATCACACCGCAAGAATTAAGGTTTTTAGCCACACATCAAGAGATAAAAATTTATACCTAAATGAGCTTGCATTCAAGTGGGTATGAAGATTTAAGTCTTGTTACATGCCAAGAATGAAGAATCAAAGAGACCGAAGGTCCAAATCCTTGGAGATGAAACCCTCTTCTTCTTCAAGTTTCCAAAACCCTCTCCAACTCAGAGCAAAAATAAAAAGTACTAAAATTATATTAATTGCTCTATATTGAAAATCTAATATTAAGCTATAAATCTAAACGAGTATTTATAGTTTTCAAAAATCTGTGCTGCAGCAGATAACTCGGCCACATTAGTCGGAATCGTCGATCAACTCAGAGATTCTCCCTTTGGTGTAGTTCATCGCCGTCTTACACCATCCTTCGGCATCATCGTGCTTTGGGTCATTAGGAGACATAGTACTTCTTCGTGGAACATCTCGGCGATGCACCGACTGCACCCTTTTTCCACTGACTTGATCCTTTCCTTCAGGGCTCAGCACATTGGAACAAAAGGTGAAGTAAGACCCTTTGGCGACTCTCTAGGTGGAATCGGGGATCCTCAGGCCTTCATTTTCTTTGTTCTTTTCAGCCTTTTCATTCCTTTTTGCGAAGTAGTGTCCATGCTTTCCTTCAAACTTTAAATACCTAAAACTTAAGGGTTTTAATCAGATATTGAGATAAAATAAGCATTTGAGGACACAATTTCTATTAAAATATTGCCCTAAATGAGTCCAATTTGTTGACTCATCAACACCCCCAACTTAAACTTTTGCTTTTCCTCAAGCAAACTCAAGTTCAGCTGTTCAAAAAGGGATCTCAAACGGTGCTACACAATAAGACTCAATCATGAATGCGCATAACAAGGTTCAATTTACTTATGCAAAAATCAAATGTGCACTCAAAGATTCAAGTTGTGACTCACCAATATCAAAGAATTTCATACTCACAATACTTGCTTCAAATGCAAGTTCAAGCTCAACTATAGTGTTCAAACACCCTCACAGAAAGGATGATTCCATATTCACACAATGGTTCACAGTTAAAAGCTTCTGAATCAGATGCAATGCTCACTCTCACAAGGAAGAACACAATGCATGCTTTCACCCATAGGTTTGCCCGTATTTTCTGATCAATATTTGTTTCAGCTCACTCAAAATCAAAAAGGTCTTTTTCAGGCTTGTAATGGGGCTGAGTGCAAATGTATGGTCATTTAGGCTCAGTGAGTTTCATCCTCGTGAAATGTGGTGCTCGTAACACTTCCTTTAATTTTCCTTCATCATTCTCTTTAGTGCTCATAAGTGATCCTATTATTCACTTTCCATGGACCGTTTGGGAACCCCAATTCGTTTGTTCCTTTATTCCACAACTTTCTTTTTCTTTCTCTTTTTATTTTTGTTTATATGAAGGGGTTCCATTTTTCTTAAAACCATGGGTAAGAGGAGACTTTCCTTGCACTTCTTGACCTCCCCTTTTCGTTTTACCATAGCCCCAACTAATGCTTTTGGCCTAAGTTGGCAGCTATTCAACTAACCACAATTCAAGAGGATTATAGGTAGTGGATAAAGAAAAGTTATGGTTTCATCAAGTTTCTTCCAAAGAAAGATAAGGCTCAAGGGGTGTTCAAAAGAGGTGCACATACTCACAAGATAGGTCACAATAGCAGTATATGTCAAATTGGCTCACACTCTTAGAAGTTGCCTAAGATAATATGAAGAGATAGCATCATTTAGTTGATTGGACCAATGGGGAAAATTATAGGATCTATCATGCATGGTTCAAAGTAAGCTTATCACACAAGGCATCGACACTAAAGTCAAACAAGATTCCACACTTTTGCTAGTGTGCAACGGTTATCACAAGAGACTTGATTTGATAAATGGCTAATCACAACGAGATGCAAAGAGTTCACATATTGTTTATGCAACTTCATTTTGCCTCTTTGTAGCCACGCATTCATGTTCATTCGATTGAGAGCACTATTCAAGTCATCAGGATTGATCGGAATCGAAACTTAAATTTTGCAAAAGAACAGCCACATTCAACACATGAGAGGTGGAAACTTTTTTAGGATGGATCAAAATTAAAATCATTTTACAATAAAATAAGAGGAGCCATAAGCTCAAACATCCACAGAAAGCAGTGTAAAAACAATTTTAAATAGAATAGCCCAAATATATACAAAACACGAACACAAATAGCACACAAAAGGTGAGCCTCACCCCACCACAAATAATAACGTTTGTCCTTAAATGCAATTAACAAAGTATCTAGAATATAAATTAAAGGAATACAGAGAGGGAGATAAAGAAAAATCATGTCTACGCAGTCTCTACATCTGTCTGAGCATCAGTGCCCGGAGTGTTGTTAGTCTGCTTTAGGTTCTCGTTTTCTCTTTTCTCTGCTTCAGCTTCTGTAGCAATATTTGCCTCAACTATGTTATCCAAATCATGTGCTTCTTTAAAGGCATGTATCGCATTGATGAACCCTCGAGCCTATGAAGGGACAACAGGGTCAATGTGAATTCTCCTACTGGAACTTGCTTCCTTTCTCTCGCTATTGTCAGTTTTTCTGAACTGTTGTGCTATTATGTGTCTGGGTGGTATGTTTCTTCCTGCAACTTTTGGTCTGGCCATGTCTGCAAAGTCTTTGAGATAATGTTAGAACAACCAAAACAAAGACTTTCATCTGTAGAAAGACTAGATAATCCATTTGGCGTACCACCAAATACATTCGGCGAGCCATAGACAATCCATCGAAGGTTATAGTGCCAAAGGAGTTAGAGGTACAGACAAAGGGCGATTAAGGTGTCATTCGGTAAGTCACCGAGTGCACTTGGCGATCATCTGCTTCTCGCCAAAAGTTACAATAGCCTCAACAAATAAGGTATGATAGTAAAGGTGAGATGGGGTACTTAGCCGAATTGCGGAGTGGTCCGGTGAGCTTGTCACAGCTTGCCGAATCACCTATCCTGCCTACTTGTGACCCAACTTTTCAAAATCGATCCCGCAACCCCTAAAAACACAATTTAAGCACAAATAGCACAAATTTAACTAAGATCCATAACATACGAATGCCACCCATCACACATTAACTCGACTAGAGACATTGAAGAATAAGATTTCACCGTTTAAGCAAGGTTATCAAATAACAATCGACACTTTACCAAATATATCCAATCAGGGAGGTTCAGCAGATCTTAGCAATGTCAAAGAGTTTGCAAATGAGTACAATGTTAACAAAATAATTACGGGTATTAAGAAACTAACCTTTTGTACTAATTAAAATACTACGGAAAAGCTAGGTGGCAATGCAATCCAAATCCGTGCACAAACCAATGAACCAAAATACTCCAAAAGTGCAAGAAATATAAAACTAGAGTGCATGTGTGGATTTTGAACAGATAAAAAGTGAGGGAAAGTGAATGAAGTCGGAACTTTTAAACCTTTGGCTTGCAAAAACCGTCCAGTTTTCGCCCACTCGGCGATATTAGTCAAGCTCTCCTACTCACTCGATGGAACGCCGACTGTTCAGTTTCTCCACAAAAATTTATAGAACCTATAGTTTACGAGGGGGTCCAAATGGCACTTTCCATCGTGATCGCCGACATTGTCAGCGGTTCGCCAATAATTTTCAAAGCTCGTCGAGTTTTACAAAATCTAATGTTGACGATGTCTTGATTCAAACGGTGGATAAGATCAGATTTGCCGACCCTTTTGGTGACTCGCCTACTGGATCTATAACTCGCCAATCTATACTTTTCGTTCACTCTCCACACTTTTATTTGCACAACCAACACACCATTATTTTATCAAAGCAAAAGAAAGCAATAAATGGTTTTAGGTTACCTCCCAAACAATGCCTTAGTTAATGTCGTGGCATGACGCAAGTTTTCTTTAAACCTCATTCTTGGGGTTAGCCATGGTATCACTTGAAAAAACCCTTGGCTATCTCAGATTTAGGTGCACGAGATATGACTCATCTGGGACTCTAACTGCTTGATTGAACCTAAATGAGAGGTAATAGTCTGGCTAAGCGTAGACGCATCTTCTTTCATGCCTTTTAGCATTTTGTCTGACCTTTCAACTTTGTTGAGGATGCACGAGAGCATATCCTCAGACCTACCACCATCCAAATCCTTTGGCTTCTGGCGCTCATGGGGAGGCACGTATCTATCCTTCTCCCCATCCTTCCAATTTGGATTAATGTCCCTCCATTCACGATCCCGATCTTTCCAACCTTCGTCTGTAGCCCAACCTTGGTTACCACCTTGCCTTGGGTAATTTGAGTGGTAGTGATATACCATGAGTTTACGATATTTTTAATACATTTCTCTTACAAGTTGTGTGTGTCTAGGGCCTTTTTGTATTGGTTTTTATGTGTTTTTATCATATTTTGCAGGAAAGATGTTCAGGCGCGGAAGTATAGAGACAGTTGAAAAAAAAGCATAAAAGAGCATTCACGGAGGTTATCTACGGACCGTAGGTCCATTGACGGTTCGTAAGTTATGAACGTAGATCAGCGGGCAAGGTATGGAAGACAAATCAAGGAAATCTGACCAAGTGTGGAACCACGGTGGTCATTGACGGTCCGTAGATTGATCTACGGACCGTACTATTGATCCATAGATTGATACTGCGAGGGTTCCAGTACCTGATTTCTGAAGATTCTAAGTGCGGAGCTACGGAGTGGATTGTTGGACCGTAGATAAATCTACGGTCTGTACTGAAGGTCCGTCGTTTGCTTTAGAGAGGTTGATTTTTGGAAGCTAAAATATTTTCTAAGTCCTGGCTGACGGAAGGGACTTACGGAGCATAGATCCATCGACGGTCCGTAAGTCAGTCTCATGGAATGAAGACGCGTGCCTGAACAAACTTTCCTTAATTTGTTTCCCTTTTAATTTAGGATTTGTTTTCTATAAATAGAGCATGTAAACCTCATTTTGTGGGGTTGAAGATTATTATTCTAGTTTTACTTTGTGATTTGGAACATTAATTCGAAAACCTAGCGATTATTGATTTCCTAAATTCGTTTTGAAGATTTTTTCTTTGCAATTAAAGTTGAATTTCTGGGTTTATTATTCTTTTTACGTAAGTTCATAATTTCTTCATCTAAAACTATGAATTGTGTTTTTGCTAATATGGGTAACTAAATCCACAACTAGGGTTGTGGGAACCATGAGGATTAACAAAGTATGAATAGTAAATAAGCAATTCTTGAATAGTATTTTGCACGCATTGATAATTCTTTCGTTTAGAAGTCTTTATAATGGTGGCCAACGTTAGAACTTGCCTCATTACTACTTGCCGGACCAAGGAGGTAATTAACGAGAAAAGAATTATCAACATAGATTTAGTGTCATACTATCTAATAGTCTAGTGTCGATTGGTGCGAAGTAATAACTAAGTCAAACATCGATTATGATGGCTAATATAAGGTATAGGTAAGGGTTAGTAAATTATACACACGTAGCTGGACCAAGGTACGGGGTGAAATTCTCTAGATGTCAGACCAAGGATTTAGAGATACATAACTTACCACTTTGCATGTGATATACTAGGAAAGGATTGTTATTATTAGGATTACTGCGTTATGAGCTTGTGGGGAACACTTATACCCTAGTTACTCCTCTCATCTTGATAACAACCTAAATTGACTTTTATTCACTGATTCCTTACTAAATTCTTACAATTTGTTTAAAAAAAAACCCCTTTTTTATTACTTGTTTTTGGAAGTAATTTGACTAATTGAATACAATTGTTGGTTAAAGTAAAGTCTAAACCATTTTCCTTGTGGGATCGACCTCAACCTACAAGTTGGATTCTTTACTTGATAACGATCGCTTATGCTTCTGTAGGAAAGTGTAATTTGAGCTTATCAAATTTTGGCGCCGCTGCTGGGAAAATTGGCTTTTAGATTTATTTCAACTACATTATTGAACGTTATTCAAATATTTCCTAATGTTACCTTTTCTCTTTATTTTTGCCTCTCTCAGGTTCTGACTCTAGTGTATGCCAAGTACAAGGAGTCAGGGTGAACCACTTACTCCTTACGATTTAGAGTTGAACCGCACATTGCGAAGAATGAACAATCAAAGAGATCCAATTAATCCTATTAGAGGAAATCTAGATGATGCAGTTGAGTTACAACAGCAGAGGGTAGTTGGTGGGGACAACCAGGTTCCAGCTAAAAATCGAGTGGGAGAGGCGATGAGAGTGAAAGATCCACTAGGCCCACGACAACATGACAACTATTGGGGCAACATCAATATAGCAGACTCTGATGGACCTATTGTCCTAGCCCTTCTACCTCCAGGGAACACATTTGTGGTGACTAGTAGCTTGATGCAGATGCTTATGGCAAGAGGCTTATTCTCAGGATCGCCATCGGATGATCCACATGCTCACTTAGCTAACCTAAGAGTGGTTTGCAAAACTTGTGTAGGTAGACTAGACTTGGATATGAATGTCATTGGATTACGAGTGTTTCCTCTGTCATTGACAGGCGATGCTGCAGTATGGTTCACTGTGCTTCCTTATAACTCAATATTTACATGGGACCAACTAGCGGAGGTGTTCCGAGTGAAGTACTATCCAGTGTCCAAGAATCTCAATTACAAAGATAGGGTCAACAATTTTGTAGCATTACCTGGAGAGTATGTGAGTAGCTCTTGGGAAAGATTCACTGCATTTGTAAGAGGTGTTCCAAATCACCGTATTGATAATGAGTCGCTAAAGGAATATTTCTATCGAGGACAGGATGATAACAATAAAGCAGTACTTGATACTATTGCTGGAGGTTTATATGGTGATTGTACATATGCATAGATTGCTGAAAAACTAGTGAGGATCTCTCGCAACAATAAAGCATGGAGCACTAGGAGGTCAGATACTGGGAGAAACACATTTGCCATTCATAATACAAATCTCAATTCTACAGATGATATTCGTGAGGAGATGGCCCAGATGAGGACCGAGTTGAGGTTGGTATTGAAACATGTAAGCGGAAGAGCAGAAAAGGTAAATGTTATGAACTACTTAACTAGCACTCCACCACCAGTTGAAGAGTGTTACTATGAAGAGAATGCTTATGCTGTGAATGATCAGACAGGGTTTTTTAACTAAATGCCCAAGGATCCAACATGGAAAATTGGTGCCAAGGTTAAGGGAACCAAGGTTGAAACTATGGGAATTACAACCGAGAGGGTCACTATGTTCGGGATGGGACCTTCAATCGTGACAACAACTACAACATGAACAGCTATGGAAACAGAAATGATTAGGTTGGACCTTATGTTCCCCCTCAAAATTGGGAATCTGGTGTTAGGGAAGCCGAAGGCAGTATGATGCGTATTGAAAATATGATGCAGAAGATGATGAGAAGGTTTGATGCAACTGATGAGAATGTGAAGGAGATGAGAAATGACTTGTCTAGTATTGGTCAAAAGGTTGATGCCCATGCAATGTCAATAAAGCATCTAGAGCAGCAGATGATTCAGTTGTCCACTATAGTGAACCCACGTCAACCTGGCACTCTTCCTAGCAACACCATCCAGAATCCAAAGAGTGATGGTCATTGTATGACAATTACCACTCGGGGGGGGGGTAAGCAAACCATAGATCCACCTATGCCGTTTGTTGTTGATGCTGAGATTATAAAAGAATATGATATGGAGGAGGTTAGAGAAGAGTCTGAAACTGCGACAGAGCAAGAAGTAGAGATATCTCAGAAAGTGGTCCCCATAACTAGACCTCCACCACCTTTTCCACAGAGGTTAGTGAAGAAGACTGAAGATGGTAAATATCATAGGTTTATTACTATGTTGAAGACGCTTTCTATCAATGTTCCTTTGATAGAAGCCTTGGAGCAAATGCCTGGGTATGCAAAGTTTATGAAAAATATGGTGACAAAGAAAAGGTCTGTGAGTTTTGAAGATGATGATAGATTGCAGCATTGTAGCGCTATTGCTACAAGATCTCTGGTGCAGAAGAAGGAAGACCTTGGTGCTTTTACGATCCCATGTACTATATTGTTGTTACACTTTGCTAAGGCATTATGTGATCTTGGTGCTAGCATCAACCTCATGTCCTTGTCTATTTACAAGAAGCTGGGTCTAGGGAACCCAAAGCCCACTGCAATGCGGTTACTAATGGCCGATCGAACTGTGAAGAGGCCCATTGGTGTACTCCATGATGTGCTGGTGAAAGTGGAGTCTTTCATTTTTCCTGTAGATTTTGTGATTCTTGGCTGTGAGGTTTATTTTGAGGTTCCCATCATCCTTGGAAGACCATTTCTTGCCACAGGGCGTGTCTTGGTTGATATGGAAAAGGGACAGATGAAGTTCAGACTGAATAATGAAGAAGCAACTTTTAATATTTGTAGGTCCATGAAGCAGAATAGTGAGCTCCAAATAGTATTTGCTATAACTTACAGAGTGGAGAGTGGGACAGAAGTGCAAATTGAAGAGCAACTAGGTGTTGAGGCACTAACAGCAGTTAAGATGAATTTCGATAGCAATGGTATTGAAGAGTATGATGAGTTGGTAGCCGCACTCGATAGGTGTGAATATCGATCCAAACCAAAGAAGTATGAGCTAGACATGAAGAATCGCGAGTCCCCACCCGCAAGACCATCTATTATTGAGGCACCAAAATTGGAGCTTAAGGCTCTACCACCGCATTTGAGGTATGTGTACTTGGGCAAAGAGAATACTTTGCCGGTCATCATTGCAGTAGATTTGAAGGCGAGACAAGTAGAGTGCTTGGTGACTGTGTTAAAGAGGTTCAAGCGAGCTATTGGGTGGACTATTGCGGATATTATTGGGATTCCTCCTGGTATTTACTCTCACAAAATCCAATTCATGTCAGATCATAAGCCCAGTATCGAGCACCAGAAATATTAAATCCACCTATGCAAGAGGTAGTTAAAAAGGAGATCATCAAGTGGCTGGATGCGGGAGTTGTTTATCCCATTGCAGATAGTAGTTAGGTATGTCCTGTGCAATGTGTGCCTAAAAAAGGGTGATATGACTGTGGTTCCAAATGAAAGAAATGAGTTTGTTCCAATGAGGCCCGTTACTGGATGGAGAGTTTGTATGTATTACCGAAAGTTGAATGCATGGACAGAAAATGACCACTTTCCTATGCCATTCATGGACCAGAAGTTGGATAGACTTGCAAGAAAGGGTTGGTATTGTTTTCTTGATGGGTATTCAGGCTACAATTAAATTTCTATAGCCCCAGAAGACAAAGAGAAGACCACCTTCACTTGCCTATATTAGACTTTTGCTTTCAAACGAATGTCATTCGGGTTGTGCAATGCTCTACCAACCTTCCAACACTGTATGATGTCGATATTTTTTGATATGGTGGAGGACACTATTGAAGTGTTCATGGATGATTTTTCAGTTGTAGGTGATTCTTTTGATCGTTGTCTAGATCATTTGGCCGAGGTGCTTAAAAGGTGTGAAGACTGCAACTTGGTGCTGAATTGGGAGAAGTGTCATTTCATGGTTAAAGAAGGTATAGTGTTCGGTCATCGAATTTCAGAGAAAGGTATTGAGGTTGATAGGGCTAAAGTTGAGGTAATATAAAAGCTTCCACCACCTATTTCTATAAAAAGGTGTTTGAAATTTTCTTGGGCATGCAGGTTTTTATAGGAGATTCATCAAAGATTTCTCCAAAATTGCACATCCGTTATGCAAACTGCTTGAGAGTTGAAGGAGAAATTGGTTACTGCACCGATCATTATTTCACCGGATTGGGGATAACCGTTTGAGGTAATGTGCGATGTGAGTGGAGTGGCGCTTGGTGTAGTAGTTGGACAAAGGCGAGAGAAAATTCTTCACCCTATTTACTATGCTAGCAAAGCTCTAAATGTGGCCCAGAAGAATTATACTGTGACCGAACAAGAACTTCTTGCGGTGGTTTTTGCATTCGAGAAATTTTGATCCTACTTGCTTGGTACTAAGGTCATAGTGCATACTACCCATTTTGTATTGAGGTATTTGATGGAGAAAAAGGATGCAAAACCAAGATTGATTAGATGGGTATTGTTGCTGCAAGAGTTTGATTTTGTAGTAAAAGATAGAAAGGGGACCGAAAATCAAGTTGCTGATCACTTGTCTAGATTAGAGGAAAAGGCTATGCTAATGCTTGGATATAGGGCTGAAATTAATGATGCTTTTCCAGATGAACAGGCATTGGTTGCTTCTCATTATTGGATTCCTTGGTTCGCAGACTTTGCTAACTATTTGGCAAGCGATATTGTGCCCCCCGATTTGTCTTTTCACCAAAGGAAAAAGTTTATGCATGATGTGAAGAAATTCTTTTGGGATGAACCTTACTTGTATCATAGTTGCGCTGATGGGATTATTCATCGATGTGTACCCGAGGTTAAGATGTTGAGCATACTTGAAGCATGCCATTCATCACCCATTGGTGGCATCATAGTGGTGTTCGGACTGCATATAAGATTTTGCAACGTGGGTACTACTGGCCTACCATCCACCAAGATGCTCATGATTTCACCAAGTCTTGTGATCGTTGCCAAAGAGAATGAGGGATTTCAAAAAGGCAAGAGCTCCCTATGAATGTTGTATTGGTGATAGAATTATTTGATGTATGGGGCAATGATTTTATGGGTCCATTTGTGAGTTCATATGGAATGAAGTATGTTCTTGTTGTGGTTGATTATGTATCGAAGTAGGTGGAAACAGTTGCGCTCTCCAACAATGAAGGTAAAAGTGTCACCGCATTCTTGAAAAATAATATCTTCTCTAGATTTGGTACACCGAGGGCTATTATTAGCGATTGAGGTTCTCACTTTTGTAATAAGTTGTTCAAGGCACTACTTGAGAAATATGGTGTCCATCACAATGTAGCCACTCCTTACCATCCACAGACTAGCGGTTAAGTTGAAGTATCCAACAGAGAGATAAAACAGATATTGGTAAAGACTGTGAATGCTAATAGAACGGATTGGTCAACGAGGCTTGATGATGCTCTATGGGCATATCACACTGCATACAAGACCCCCATAGGTATGTCTCCTTACCAACATGTACATAGGAAGTCTTGTCATTTACCAGTAGAGCTAGAGCATAAGGCGATGTGGGCAATGAAGAAATTAAATTTGAATTGGGGCGCCGCATCTAATCAAAGAATGAATGACTTGAATATGCTTGATGAGTTTCGCCTAAAAGCTTATGAAAGTTCAGCCTTGTACAAAGAGAAGATGAAGAGGTATCATGATCAAAGAATTGAAAAGCGAGAATTTGTGGTTGGTGATCTTGTGCTTTTATTCAACTCTAGGTTGTGCTTGTTTCTAGGCAAACTCAAGTCCAAATAGACCGGCCCATTTTTTCTCATCAAAGTGCTCCCCCGTGGAGCGGTTGAGCTTGAAAATAAGGATGGAACAAGGTTCATGGTAAAAGAACAATGGGTCAAGATCTATCTGGGAAATGCTGATACTGTGCAAGAAGTGATTGAGGCCTACAATCTTTATGAAGTTTGAGTAATCAAGACACTTGCATCGTGCCGCGACGTTAAATCAAGCGCTGCTTGGGAGGCAACCTAAGATGTACAATCTAACCAACGACAGGGTTCTTTTTTCCATTTAGTAGTTTTCTTTGTTTAATTACCTCTTTGTATCAATTTAGGTAGGTGTTTTAGTGTTTTAGTTATTAGTGTTGGCTAGAATTAGTATAGGGTCCGCGTCTAAAAAGTGTCCAGAAAATGTAAAAAAAATAGTCTATTGGTTGCTACATGTGCAGGTACACCATGAAAAATATGTAGAAATTGGTCTAGTGCAGAGGTCTACGGACCCCATCGACGGTCCATCGTTTAGTCCACGGACCGTGGATGGTGTCTGTAGATCCCAGGTAAGCCTCTAAATTTTTCTAAGTGTAAGAGTGATCTACGGTCCTAATCTACAGACCATAGATCGACTCATGGACATTAGATGGGGTCTCGTGAGTCCAAACCCTATTTCTGTCTGACCCGAGCCGAATTCCCTTACTTAAAAACTCCCCTATTATCAAATCATTTCCACTTCCCTCCATTCACTCCTCAACCATTTCAACTATCCCATAACCTCCCTAAATCACTCCATAACTCCCACATAATATCATCCCTTCCATAATTCCCCCAATTCCCTTCCATTTTGAATACAAATCATTCTACATTCCACAAAGAGGGTCCGGTGTTTGGTTAGTAATGAAAAGGTGATTCCTTGGTCTTGCTAAGCTTAGTGTCGTTGTGCAATCACCCCACTCCTCGTTGCTTGTAAGGTAATAGACTTTCCCCTCACTTTGAATTTCGATTCATAGATTGAATATAGAAAGTCGGGAGTTGGGTCTTGACCTTAGGTAATTGTTAGATGAAATTGCATGATAAACTTGAAAATTACAATGCCCTTGGAATAATAGAGAGTGATTGTGTAGCCTTATTGTATGTGATTATAAGTCTAAATGTAAGTTTCGACTTAGGGTTCCAAAAGTTTGTCTTCAGCACTTGGTTAAAATGATTAATCGGAATCCTGAGAATGACAAACTAGCATGATTAAATGTTGAAATACATGGTTAGACTAGGATATTATTGAAAATGGTCTAAGATGTGGGCTTGCAAATAAAGAGTGGCTGAAACCTAGCACAAATCGTATCCACAATACCCTGTCTATGGACCGTAGATCAATTTGTGGGCCGTCGACTGGGTTAGTGGGTTGACGCACTTGAAAATCTCACCAAGTGTGAAACCACGGATGTGGACTACGGTCCATAGATCAATCTAGGAACCATTCTTCACATCCGTGGTTTCCATCTGCGACCAGTACTGTTAGCTCTCTGAGTCACGGAAGGTATCCACGGACCGTCGAACATTCTACGGACCGTAGATCCCCACCGTGGAAGGCCACTATAGCCTCTGTTTGAAAAAATTTTGGGACCTTTTTACTTTTCGTTTATAGTTCTAAACTTTTTCTTAGTATGCTTATGGTTAGTTTTGGCACTAATATCACTTCCACAGGTACGATGGCACCCAAGAAGCTAGTCACCTACTCAAAATGGGGCAAATCAAAAACTGTTGCCCCTAGCTTCAGGTTAATCGATGAGGACACAGACACAGAAATAGATTCAACATACGTTCCGCCTAGCACTAGGACTTCTCCCACTGCACCCCGAGTCACCAGAGGCACCCCCAGAAGGTGCTTCCCAATGTAGTCACTGTCTCCCAGTCTGATGAGGAGCACACACTGATCGGATCACCAACTAGGGCTGCTTCTACTTCAGATGAGGGGTCTATGTCCGGATCCGAGTCTGCCCATGTTTCGGTCTCTGAGTCTACTCAAGCTTCAGGATCCTAGTCTGCCCATGCAGCAGGGTCCAGTGCAAAATCAGCCACAGGGTTCGGTGAAAATGACCAAGCAGCCTCGTTTGATGAGTCCCCTAGCTCGGAGTTCGTACCTGCACCACGGAATGATGACCCCACTCCAGTAGCCGACGAGCTAAATAGGTGGTGTGTAGAGGGCCAATGAGAAACATATCGAGATGCCAAGATGATAAACGACAAACAAAAAATGGCCCGACTAATTACAGAGGAGCGTCGAGTCCTCACAGTGAGCTTGCACGTTGTTTCGGACATCCTCCGATTGTTTAACCTTCACAAGTGTGATTGGATAGCTTGAGACCCAGGGACGTATAGCGAGGAGATTGTGTAGGAATTCTACGCCTCTTATGCTGCCACTCTCCGAGGTTCAATTTCAAAGCGGTCAAAGCCCCTAGCCCAATACCCTCTCACTTCCACTTTGGTTCGAGGCTGTCCTGTGGACATATCACCTGCCACTATCAGCCATTTTCTCTATGGTCCTACCACGGGTCACTCTTGGTCTCTCAACACAGCAGAGTTTGATTATAGATGGGGCATCGTGCGGAGTGGCGCTTTCCAGAGGAACGCTAAGCAGCGAGAGGCAGTTATACTATGGTTGGCTAGGTACATTGCTATGGATGGCAAGCGTGCGGAATGGGTCGCCGCTCCACGGTTGGGCATCCAAAAGGCCACATTAAATTTTGTGGCCAAGTTCTCCTACTTGAAATGCAGTCACCAACTCATCCCAAAAGTGATGGATTCACGTGGTAGCTCGGCTAGCCACTTGGAAGCCTCTCCCATCAACGAGAAAGGGAATAGCCTTAACCGGATTGAATCTTGAGAGATGTTTTTGAATGAGAATGGACCACACACATATACGAAGTTTTGAAGATGCTCGTAAGGATCTTCATGAGCCAGTCCGCTGAAAAGTCCCTTTAGTTGCAAGAGTTGCAACATAGTGCTCGTTGTGTGGAACACTACATTTCCCTAGCTGGGGTAAATGGATGGCTCCAACATCTCCCATGAGATGGGGGCCATTGATGTTGGGCTCTTGGACATCGTTGAGACTTCTGATGTTTTATGGCCTACCTGGCTACAGTTGCTACCATTAACACTCATGCTTTCTGGAATATTCACACTACAAACAAACAAAACTAAAAATTAGGTAAGTAGACTACAACTAATAAGAACAAAAATTCTACTAATCTAAAAATTCTCAAGTAACACCACTCCCCGTTACCAATGCCATTTTGATGTTTGCATAATCAACGAAACAACTTCCAATGCAAGTGTCTAAGATCGCGCAATAGTATAATAACCTAACCAAGGGTTGGGGTCGAGTTCCAAGGGAGTGGTTTCGAGAATTAATAGAAAAATAAAATTTAGTTCTAACTAGTCATAGCTAAAGACATTAACGATTAAAAATATTGTAATTTAAAAGAGGACACAAAAGTGTTAAATATCATTTTGGGGGTTTTGTCAAAAGTATAGCAAATACAGTAAAAATAGCAAAGAAATCTATGAATGAAAGGGGATTCATAGGATGTGACTGGAATACGGGTTAATCTAAATTGTTGGATACATGCTTTTGATAGAAAATTTATAGAGTAATAGTGACTAGGCAAAGCTATACGTGGAAATAAATTATCTCTCGAGCAACTTACCCCGTTTCAAATGGGTTCCTCTCGCACACCCACTTGCCGCATGAAGACCAGCCTACGCCTTACCGCACTCATTCTCTCGAGCTGAGTGTTAGGATATGGGACTAGAGTTCACTTTCTCGAGCTGAATCTCATGTCGACCCACTTCTTAGGCCATCAATCAAATAGTCTTGGTTTCACGACCTCTCTCTCAAGCAAGCTGAAAAAACATAAATAAACTTGTATTGGCAACTATAAATTTGTTAAATTCCTCCACAACTACTAGAAGAAATCACCATTAAACTACATCTAATCTATCAACAAGCAAGACACAATAACAATCTCAACCCATATTCGCTAAATCACACCCCAAGAATTAGGGTTTTTAGCCACACATCAAGAGATAGAAATTTATACCTAAATGAGCTTGCATTCAAGTGGGTATGAAGATTTAAGTCTTGTTACAGGCCAAGAATGAAGAATCTAAGAGACCCAAGTCCAAATCCTTAGAGATGAAACCCTCTTCTTCTTCAATTTTCCAAAACCCTCTCAAACTCATAGCAAAAATAAAAAGTACTAAAATTATATTAATTGTTCTATATTGAAAATTTGATACTAATCTATAAATCTCAACGAGTATTTAAAGTTTTCAAAAATATATGCTTCAGTGGATCACTCGGCGACATTAGTCAGAATCGCAAATCAACTCGGCGATTCTTTCTTTGGTGTAGTTCATCGCCATCTTACACCAACCTTCGGCATCATCGTGCTCTACGTCATTGGGTGACATAGTATTTATTTGTGGAACTTCTCGGCGATGTACTGACTGCTCTCTTTTTCCACTGACTTGATACTTTCCTTCAAGGCTCATCACACTGGAACAAAAGGCGAATTGAGACCTTTTGGTGACTCACCGAGTGGACTCGGCGATCCTCAGGCCTTCATTTTCTTCATTCTTTTCAGCCTTTTCATTCCTTTTTGCGATGTAGTGTCTATGATTTTCTTCAAACTTCAAATACCTGAAACTTAAGGGTTTTCATCAGATATTGAGATAAACTAAGCATTTGAGGACGTAATTTCTATTAAAATATAATCCTAAATGAGTCCAATTTTTTGAATCATTAGTCGTGGGTCAAGGCCTGCTAAAGGTCTGCAATATGAATCCTCAGACAACATCTACGACTTGCCAACACGGGCAGTAGACCCATCTATGGTTCGTGGATTGGTGGGGGTAGGTCAAGGCAGTTTTTCATCTTTTAGTTTTAAGTTGGGGGTTTCAAAAGTGATTAGTTAATTAATTAGCGGTTAAGGTAGGTCGGTTAGTTAGTTATTTCGCCACCTATATAATCTTAATTTACCCCTAAACTAAATCATTTAACTCATTCATCAAAGAATCCCAAAATCCTCTCTCTAGGAGTGAAGAAGAATAAGAAGAAGAAGAGCAAGAACAAGAACAAGAAGAGAAGAGAAGAGAAGAGAAGAGGGAGGCAACTTAGGTCAATTTACTCCATTGATTCAAGCTTGATTAGTTCTTTGAAAAGAGGTATGTTTAGCCTATTCATCTATGTGTTCTTTTCCCATAGAGCCCCCTTAGTTTCCCCTAATTATGAAGTCAAAAACCCAATTTTAGCTAGGGTTGTGCTTACATTGTGGGTAGGGTGTGGGTATGATTCCAATCTAGTGGATAATACCTAATTATGATTGATTTAGTTTTTTTTTAGTGATATTATGATAAATTCATGTGATTTACATGGTAAACCGTAGTCTAAATTGATGAATGTAATGTTTGTGGGTTTATGCCATTAAAGGTGAAATTGAAGGTTCAAAGGCGATCTTCCTAAACCAATGTGATGTGTAGTAATTGATCCATGTTAGGATCATATAATCATGAATTGAACTAGAACTTATTGAATATGATTGATCTTGACTTGTACAGTTAGAATTGAACCTTTATGACCAATTGAGACTAGAATCACCTAGTAGTCAAAAATGTGATCAAGATACCTTGAAACCTAGGTATAAAGAAAAAATTAAGAAATAATCCTTGAGAGTAAGGTTTGTGATCATAATAGCTAGGGATTTAGGGTGAAGGTAATGTGATTAACTATTGATGCTAAGGCTTTGACAGTAAAGTCTAAATGAAAAGGCAAGTCTAATAGGTAGAATTGTGGTGAAAGTCATATACTCATCTAACCTACATTATGAATGCTTGAAAGTAGAAAGTGATAGAATCACTTGAGCATGGATTGGTTGTTAAGGACATCCTTCCATGAGAGATGAGTGTTGAGCAAGGCTTAACAAGTAAATCTTGGGTTGTATGCTTGGGCTTAAGTGGATATTGAATATGAGATGGAGTGTCACACAAGAGAGGGTCCAGGCTCAAAGTAGAAAGGAGAACCACACCTAGTTGATGTGAGGACTATCCAAGTTAAAGGGGGAACTCTTACGTAGTAGAGTTTGGGTTTTCCCAAAGTTAGGTCTCATGAGATCAGAGCCTTCACATAAGTTGAGTCAAGCTTCCTAGTAGCAATCTCCATATTCTATTAACTAAGACATGATTGAGAATCATCTCATAGTGTTGAAAAACATAGTTGAACTAAGACTTACTAAATGAAGTACCTCATAGTGTTCAAGAGTATAACTGGACTTAGACATGCTTAAGGTAGTATCTCATAGGGTCCATGTGAAGAAGGAACTTAGACATACTTAAGAAAGTATATCATAGTGTTCAAAGTAGAGATGGATTTAGACATGCTTAAGTAATTGTCTTATATGGTCCATGTTAATAGTGAACTTAGATGTGCTTAAGGAAGTACCTCATTTTGTTCCAAGGTTAAAAGAGAGATGAACTAAGATGTGCTTAGGAGAGTACCTCATAGTGTTCTAAAGTAAATAGAGGAACTAGGTTACAAAACCATGAAGTGTTATGTTAGTGTGAGGACATAAAGGTGGTACTTAGCATGAATAGTATTATGGGGTGATATTCATGCATTGTACAAGTATGACTTAGGGTTACTAAAGAGATGTCTTGAGATATGATTGTGCCATAGTCTCCCTTCCTAGTTGTAGTTGATTAAAGGTGAGAGATTCCCTTAGTTATAAGAGTTAAGTTAATAATGAGGCCGAAGGAGGGTGGATATGACTAAGATGACATCAAGGTTATGCTTAGTGTGAAGGGTAGTATGAGATGCCTTTCATGCATTGCACAAGTGTGCTTTGAGGTTACTTAGAAGTATGGTGCCCTTATAGCATAGAAAAGCTTAAGAGTTGACCATGTATATAAACTATTATTAAGATGACCAAAAAGGGATACTTGTCTTGTATGGTATTATGGGATGCTATTCTTGCTTTGCACATGTATGCTTTTGAGATTACTTGAGAATGGTGCTATTATGGTCTAGATGACTAAGAGTCAATTATGCTTCTATGATTATAACTTATCTCCTGTGCTCATTAACTATGTCTTATGTTGACTTATGTTTATATGATGCTCATGTTGGATATCGTGCTATGACTATGATGATTATGTTCTTACTATGTTATTATCTCTTATGCTAATGTCTTATGTTGACTAACCATTTTGAGATGCTCTTATCTTATTGTGATTGCTTTCATACTTGGTATATTTTGTACTAACGCATATTGCCTACATTCTAATCAAATGTAGGGTTTGGAGACTTAAGTGCTACTTGGAGATAGGTTTCTAGAAGTTGCAAGGAGTTAAAGATCTTGGTGAGTCCTCATATCTTCGAGGAAAAAATCCACTTTTCCTTTATGTCTTTTATTTTCATGTTGAGACTATTGTATGGGCTGTGTCCCAAGATTTTATTCTAAAGTTGTATTAGTTGGTTTGAGACAAAGTATAGAAAGACTTATGCTTGCTTTTATAAAGATTTTCCATTGTAAAGAAAAGTTTTAAATTTTCCTGTATTATCTATTATCTTATGTTCGGATTTGCTAAGGGCTTGTATGAGACCCCTTCGGGGTCAAGTACACCATGTTACTTCTAGTGGGTACCCCTGGGTCGTAACATTTTGGGTCAACCTTCTCAATGTGTGGCAATAGAAGAAAAAAATTTCATAAACCGTCGGTAGTAGCTGGCGAGCCACACGAAACTCCTAACTTCATTCACAGAGCTAGGCCGGATCCAATTCTTGACTGCTTCCATCTTTTGGAGATCTACCATTAACCCATTCCTTTGAAACCACATGCCTAGAAAGGCAACTGAAGTCAACTAGAACCTACACTTGGAAAATTTTGCATACAACTTTAGTTTTCCAAGGACACCCAAAACTATACGAAGATCGTTGAAATTATCTTCCTTACTCTTCGAATAAACCAAAATTTCATCAATAAAGACGATAACAAAAGAATCTAGGAACTGTTTGAACACACCATTCATCAAACTCATGAAAGTTGCAGGTGCATTGGTCAACCCAAACGACATCACTAAGAACTCATAGTGCCAATAGCGGGTCCTGAATGCCGTTTTGGGTACATCCTCAGGCCTAATCTTTAATTGATGGTAACCAGACCTTAGGTCAATTTTAGAGAAAATTGATGCACCCTGCAACTAGTCATAGAGATAATCTATATGAGGAAACAAATACTTATTTCAAATGGTGACCCTATTCTACTATCAGTAGTCTATGCACATCCTCATACTACCATACTTCTTCTTAACAAACAATACACGAGCACGGGGACGCACTAGGACGAATAAAATCTTAATCAAGAAGCTCTCGGATTTGAGTTTAAGCTCTCTCAATTCTGTCGAAGCCATGCGATAAAGACGAATGGAGATGGGGTAAGTGACCGACTCCAAGTCAATGCAAAAATCTATATCCCTATTCGGAGGAATACCAGGCAAATTGGTAGGAAATACTTCCTTAAATTCAGACACTACAGGAATAGAACCAATACAGGGAGATTCATCATCAACATCCCGAATATGAGCCAAATATGCCAAACACTCCTAACCCCACTAGTTTCCTAACCCGAACGAAAGATATGACCTTAGTTGGCTTAGGCTTGTATACCCATTCCCACTCTAACTTTTCCCAACCTATGATCTCTAGAGTCATAGTCTTAGCAATACAATTAAGCACAACATAATAGGGGGACAACCAAGTCATGCATAATATTATATCAAAGTCAGTCATGTCTAGAATAACCAAATCAGACCAAGTCTGAAAACCTATAAATAGGGCAGAATAAGCACAATAGACATAGGTGACTATGATAGGCTCTTCAACTGGGGTAGAAACATGGATGGGGGAATCAAGCACATCACACACCATATCAAATCCCAAGGTAAACTGAACTGACACATATGGATAAGTAGAACCTGGATCAAACAAAATAGTAGTCATCCGATAACAAACAAAAATAGTACCTATGATCACTGCATTAGATACCTCAGCCTCGGTCTTTCCCAGAAAGTTATAAAACTGAGCCCTTTCATCTTGACGGGCAACCTCTTTGCCTGGCTGCATTGCTCCTCTACCTGTATTACCATTTCCCCGGCCTCTATGGCCTCATTGATTTCCTCCTCACCTACCTTGTGGACGACCTCTGCTATTACTACCACTGCCTTCTAGTGCCATTGCTCTTGTCTGTTGTTGTAGGAGGTCAGGCATGCGCGGATGGGGATAATCTCTTTTCATGTGTCCTGGTTCTCCACAACAATAATAACTAAGGTCAAAAGATGGCCTGCTACCAGACATAGGTGCAGCTCCCTAACTATCCTAAATAGGATTCTGCTATGGAGTTCCCGAGTAACCCCCTGTACAAGCGGGCATGACTGACAGAATTTGTTGGGCTGCAATTATCGGCCTACCTGAACCTCTGGAGTAGGAACTATGAAAGTGACATGTGCGCACGTCCAACTCCTTCCACTTTTTTCACAAAGTCTGTCACCTCATTAAAACTTTTACCTGCAGAGGTCATGTGAATAGAAAATACATGTAACTCGGGGTTCAATCCCTTGACGAATAGATGAATCCTCTCATCCTCTATAGCCACCAAGTGTGTAGCATATCTGGACAAAGCATGGAACTTAACTTCACAAGCAGCTAAAGTCATACCACCCTACTCCAAGGCCATGAACTCATCCTTCGTGCGATCCCCCAAAGTCCAGGGCACGTACTTCTCTTGAAACAAAGCATGGAACTACATCTAAGTGAGTGGGGGTAAGACTGGCAATCTGCATTCCACATAGGCCCTCCCTTACTGCTTAGCCTCACTTTGAAGCTAGAAGGTCATGAACTCTACTCCATGCTGGTGTACAATGCCTAACTTGTGAAGCCTCTCATAGTAATACAGAATGAACTCATAGGCATCCTTACTCTCAAAACCATTGAACACAGACAACTTTAGTTTCAAAAACTTAGTCGACATCTCATGCTCAGTACTAGTCATCATAGGGCCCAATAGGGGACGAAAGAAGGAATCATTTCCTAATGCTCCACCCACCTTGGGAGAAGTAGCAGGAATCGGGTGGTTGACTGGAGGTTGAATAGCTTGCACTGTGGGAAGGACTCCAGAGCCGACAACTCATTCAAAAAATTCATGATCTGCTGAGCTATCACTGGGTCTAAGGGAGAAAGACATATCAACCTATGTTTCCTCCTCTGGTTCAACATCTTCCTCGTCTTCGATCTCCATATTCTCTTCCACCTCTTCTTGGGGTGCATGATGGGCCTCTTCCCTGGGAACATTCTTAAATGGGGATAGAATAGGGAAGGAGATTACATACCAATTTGGATCACCAGATACGAATTGGAATCAATTCATAGCACTAAACAAGAAGAAGAAGAAGACAGAGAGCCTTCCTAAAGTCCTGTTGCCTCTTAAAGAAAAAAGAGGCATCTCTATATAGTTCCACAAGACTCTACTATACCTGTTTTGGTACAATGAGAATAAAGAACCTAGGGCTCTGATACCAACCTTATCACGACCCATACCATTGTGATTGGCACCCACACTAACCCTCCAGTGGGAGAACCACTTCCACAAACCGATTATGCAACTTAAAGAATCTAAAGCATTTAAACATATAGAAGCAGATTTAAACGATGAATTAACTACTGAGTTCCCATAAACTCAGAAGGATTAATAAAAGCAACCAAGCATAAACCTCGTGGAAATTCAACCCCTAGACATAAAAGTCATTGTACAAAAACTTTACTAATCAACAAGTCTAAGAAAAAATAAGGGTGGAACCTCAAAACTAAACATAAGTAAAAGTCCAAATATATAGTGTGAGTCCAAAAAGAATGGAATAAACTAATGATGGATCCGTGGAAGCTTGAAAGAACTGACTCACCCTTGAATCCGGTCTCGGTCAATGATATCCTAGCTGGGGTCAATCAGTAGCCACCTGAAGATGCCTTGTACTGAACAAAGAAAGAACAAGTACAATATCAGTACACGATAAAATAGTGTACTGGTAGGATCACGTGACTACTCTAGTAAGCGAAATATAAGCAAGTAATTACAACATAGTAAACACATATATGAAAAAAGCATAATTCAATTATCATTTCAAGAGCAACATACAATTCCCCAATATCAATGACAGGTAGATGTGAATGTAGTAGTCACAAATGGTCCTCTAATGGAACCCATACCCAAACTATTAGTGTGTTAGAACATGACACGTGATCCTATATATAGTCGCATCGTGACATCCAGTCCAATATATGTGTCGAAACGTGACACCTGGTCAAGTCAGCAAAACTGTAAGTCACAATTACGCCTATAATGAACAATGCACATAATCACTCAAGGAACATGTTCATGGAAAGTAATTGTTCATACTTAATCATTTCATTAGATTAGATTCATGTTTCCCTATTCACATACATTCATGCATACAATGGAGCAATTAACAAGCATATATAACACGACGGGAAGTCGAACCATCACCTACCTCAAAACCAAGCTTGGACACTCCTAAGACACTTGAGCCTTCCCTTTATGAAGTCTTTCAACCTGTTCTTGGTCTAAAATAATTAATTAATGCAAGGAATAATAAACTAGGCCTAATTTACCCAAATTATTACAGAATATCAACCCTAGGCCAAATCCATTATCCTAATACTCAACTAGGGCTTTTCCCACCATTAAATTTAGGCCAAAATCCTCCCCCAACGATAATTAACAAGGATTCTAAATTCTAAGAATCAAAATATGGATTAGGGGAGTAATTAACTTACCTTTGGCGCGAGAATTTGTGGAAATTTGATGAAAAACAACCCTAGGTCATCCCTTTGCTCTTAAGAATGAGGTTTTGCAGAAAAAATAATGTTTTTGGGGTTTTCCCCCTATTTAAGTCGTGAATGAGGCCCTATCCCGCCACAGCGGCCCCTCCCTAGCGGGATTAATCCTGCCCCAAAGGCTTGCACGGAGATAGAAACTCAAACTTTGAGTTCCAAGCTCCCATTTCGCAACACACCTTTAAACCTTGACATTCTAAAGCTACCCTTCCACGCTAAGATCAGTATCAGGAGTTCTACTCGCCCGAATTCGATTCCTTAAAGCCGTACTGCTCCTTAACGTCTTGGATATCCACTCACATGAACAAACTCATAATTAATCCCCCATTGATTACCGGATTTCCCTAGACCTCACCTAACTCAGTTTTCATCCAAGTTTGGCCTAGATGAGAAATTTCCAAGTTACTACTCAGAAGATTTCTGGTCCAAATTTCTTCCCCATTGGCTTTTCCATAATGGCGGAAATAGATCGTTACATTATAACTTCAATGAAATAATTTTAACTACTTTACATAAGCATATATTGAAAATTAATTATGCAATCACTATAATGAGTCAATATTTGAAAAAATAATGTTAGCAAATATTACTTAAACAAGTATTGACACATAAAAATTCAAAATACTATTATTTTAGTATCTTGTAAGTTATATGTTGTACCTTTTATCTATTGTAACTTTTATATCTTCTGTATACTATTATTATAGATAGTATATTGTGTGTATATTTGGTATCCATTATAAGTTTGTATATATTGTATAATATAAATATTCTATAATGATATACAGTATATTGTGTGTTTATTTAGTGCACATAGTAAGTATATATATAATATAATATAATATAATATAAGTATTCTACTATTTTAAATAGTTATAATTATTTCAAAATTAAATAGTTAACAACACACTATATTGATAATTGAACTAAACTTTCAAATTAATATACATTGAAAAAAATAAAAAATATTATACAATGACTCGGTCCGTTATGTCCACTGTTACCTGGAAATTTGGCTAACGGGTTGTGGATTGAGCCAAACAAAAGTTTTACACTGTTGAGCCCAGACCGGACCAACCTAGTTATAGGTGATCCAACCTTGCTCGGGCCGGAGATCAATGTAATTTTGAATGGGCCGGTCTGATCTGGTACGATCCACTTAAGATGCTTAATGTCAATAAATGATAAGCTTGTAATTATTTGCAATCATATTCTCTTTTAGGGTTAAGAGGTTGCGCCGCAATTATGCTATCCTCCTAAATCTTAACAACAAAAAAAAACATAGAAAAGGGTTTTTTCAATATTTTCGTCCCTGGAATCAGTACAAAGCGGCTGGTAAGTATATTCTCCCCTCTCATGGTCTTTGATGAAACTTCTTTTCTTGAATTTTCTTTTGTTTTTGGAGATGCGAGCAACTGATATATATAGGGGAGGGGAAGGCTTTGTTGAAATTTAGATCTATAAAACTTGGATGACTCGTGTTATTTTATATTTTTTTAATTGTACTTTTCCTTTCATATTCTTTTTGTGTTCTTATATTCATGTATTTAATCTATGATTGTTGTTGACTCTTGTTCTTAAAATATTTTCAATCAATAGTTTTTGAATATATGTGATTTGCATTAGGGGAGGGAAAGTAAAAGGTGGACAAATAGCTTTTTGTGATGCAAATAAATTTTTAACGTTTTTCTATAGATGTTAAATCCCTACTTTTTTTTTTATCAATATTATGTTTAATTTAGTCAATCAATGTTAGAAATTGCATATTTCATTTCAAACTTACCAATAATATTAGTGTTGAAGGAAGTAATTTTACGGTAAAACTATGAAAATGCCTCACATTTCATTTTACAGTTTCTAAAATAGTAACATTCTTGAATTATAACATCAAAACTCTAAAAATTTGAGATTATTTCAAATATTCTTTCATCTGAAACTTGTTTGCTTTATAGTATGATCAATGTGATTTAAAGAAATTAAGGTTCTTTTATATTTATTTTTTCAAAAGTCAAGCTTTTTTCTTCGTAGAAACTTCAAACAGGTTATACCGATTACAAAAATGGAATATTACCTAGAAACATTTTCCTTAGGAATTGGTTTGGAAATATGTGGCCTATAGGGGTAACCAAAACAGAAAAAGATATTTATTTTGAATATGGATGGAAAAAATTCATTGAGGCCAACATTGTAGAGCGTGGAGACTTCTTTATTTTATACTATGATGGAACTAGAATTTTTTACTTCAAACTATTTGGAAGAAATGGATGTGAAAAGAAAGGAGTTGGGGGTTTAAAACTTATTGTGAAGGAGGAGGAAGCAGAGGAAATGAATGTTGAACATCAAAAGAGTGTGGAGCCAAAGATGAATACTAGGGCTAGAGATAGCAAGAATATTTCTTCTTCTGATGTCAGGGATGAGAATAACATGGTAGAAGAAAAAGATGATGAAGATAAGGAATATGAAAAGACAGCAGAGGTTCCAGAAGAAGATGTTGATAAGGAAAAAGAAAACCAAGAAGAAGAAGAAGAAGATGATGATGATGATGAATACAAAAAGAGGAGGAAGAGAAAGAAAGGACTGGCATATTCAACAAAATGACACCGCGTTCCAAAGGTAAACAAAATTAAAGATCTTTAAATATACTCCCTGTTTCATTTTATATGCCATTCAATTACTCTGTTGTTACTATGTTACTACAAAAATTACTTCTACAAATATTTGGATATGATCTTGTATTAATGTTAGTGTAATGATATATTTAAGGATACAAGTTTTAATGATTTTTGAAAGGTTTAGTTGTTTGGTCCTCTAATAAAATGATCTTGCAAAGGGAACTTTTTTATAAATAAAAAATTAGAATAACAATGAATAATCAAGTTAAATATCATTTTCTAATATTTTTTATATGTGTCAAAAGTCTAATTTCTTTCTTAAAGTCCACGTTCAATAAAAGACGATGTTGTTGAACAAAATATATACAGTAACTCTGAGTATCCATGTTATTTCTGTTTGTGAACTTGACAAGTCAATTTTTTTTATTCAGCTATATGCAAAAGTGCGATTGCTGGCAAGGTGAAAAATCTCCATGACCAATTTGCTACAGATATATTTAGAAGTGGACGTGCAACTAAGCCAAAAAAATCCTTACTTTGTAATAAAAATACATCCAAATAGGAGAAATCATCTGGTAATTATTAACCTATAACTATTTTAGTTGATTGTTTTATTGTTCAATCTTATAATATACTAATTTAGCATCTTTTTTCCTAATTGTAGTACGTTATGGCTGATGCGGTGAAAGATTACCAACTTGAACTCCCTTCAAGAATGACCAATCATGACTCTCCTGGCAAAGAATTTGAGGCAAAACTCAAGATTTGGCAGGACGGTAGAATATGGCTAATTGGCGGGTGGCATAGTTTATGTAAGTGGAACTTTGTGGAGAAAAATGATAAATGTATTTGTGAATTTGTGAGAGAAAAATATATCAAAGGACTTTACTTACAAGTTCACGTTGTCCATGAAGGAGAAGGTTTCCATTCCAATGAGAAATAATAAGGTGCTATTTGGTATGTATTTTATGGCCTTCAGTGTATTTATATGCAGACATATTTTGAAGAAAATAAGTATTGTTGGTTGTTGACCAAACATTGAAGAATATTTTAGTTTTTATTAATGGATCTAGAAGTTAAGCCAATTAATTGGCGTTAAGACTAAAGTCTAGTTTATTTACATTCAAATGTTAAACCATTATTTGGTCAACATTGATCTATTGAAAACATGGAATGCCCAGTACTTCAGTTGCAAAATATTGAATTTGTTTTTTTTTCTGTTCATATAATCTTTATCTTAGGTAATCATCTTGGACTTGTATTTGAAATAATTTTCACTCAAAAAAGTCTTGACGCAGCACACCACCTAGTCCCCTTGATAGGGCATGCAACATGCCAAATTGTGCACCTGGTCAAATTTTGTGTTTTTGAAGTTTGGTACTTGTGGCAACACATTAATTAGTTTAATTATGTAAATGGTTGATTGACAAGTCTTTAGGGGTATGATATCTGGAATAAAAATTCTATAATATTTGTCTGATTGCATACAATTGTTTGGTCATGTGGACTCAGCTAGTTTGCATCTTCTTCTTTGATTAATCTTTAATTATATTTGTTATTACATTTTGTTAATTATGCATTGATTTTTCAACTAAAATTCATAGTCCCTATTGGTTTGGAACACTCTTTGTTCTAATAGATTTGGAAATGAAATATAATGTCATTCAAATATTAGGATAACCTTTTTCTTAATAGGTTTGAGACTACATGGAATCTATATATATAGGGGATGTAGTTGAAGATTCTAAACAATTTTACACTTCTTCTCTTTTTCATAATGAAAAACTCTTTCTACTTTTTTGAAACATCTTACTATTCGAAAGAACTAGAAAGATATAGAATTAGAAAGAGTCGTTTTTTGAAAGAATGAAAAATCTAGAAAAAATTTGGTGAAGTTATGTTAAGTTTGGGTTTTGGGTCAACTTTAAATTACCATAACACCTAATTCAGGATGAGTAAGGTGTTCTACTAGATATGGCAGGAAATCTCTTTGAATTATCTTTCCAACGCCAGGGAGTTTGTTCAATTTTGAGTTCGTATGAAGGAGATATGCTCATTTGAAGTCGGGCTATCTAGATAATGAAAGTCTAAACAAGATTTCTAAAAGGGTATAATGGCTTTTTAACTACCCAATTTAATTGTTTCATTTTTCGTAAGTTATGTGGGGTCTAAACTAAGTTAGTTCAATTTACACAATTAAGAAATACGTAAGGCTTTGAGAGAAAAGAAAAGAGGAGAAAGGAGAAGAAAAGTTCATGATTCGTCAAGTTCTTGCGATTTTGGTTGTGGAGTTGGCCAAGGATTCAATCCTACGAGGTATGTGAGACTTTCATAGCATTGAGTTCGTTCACCCATGCGCCAAAAATATTTGTTTTAGCGAAATTCATTGTAGAAAGTCTAAAGTCTGATGTTCTTGTATTATATTATTGAAATTGGTTTTAGTTCTTGAGATTTGATGGGATTGCTGAGTTCTTGATGGAATCGTGTCGATTTTAGAGTTGTTTTGAGTTAGAATCCTGTGTACATATACTAGAATCTGAAACTTAAGAGAAATTGATAAGAAGAATCGAATTTAGGCAAATTGGGTGAGAAGAGAAAGAACAAAAAAGTCGAGCGGGTTTTGGCACGAAAGTCCGCATCGCAGACATGCTCCCCTAGTGCAAAAAAATAACCTCCGCGTAGTGCAGAAGACGCGTTCTTCTCAATTTTAAAGATAAATTTCGCGATAAAATATTTAAATGCATCTCCGCGTCACGGACTTGTTTCCAGACAGTGATTTCTTGATTGTTTCACATGTTTAACTATCTAAAAACACTCCTAAACATCATGTGATCTTTCCTATCACAAATCACAATCCTTGAATCCATAAATTCAATTCAAGGAAAGTTATAGTCAAGTCAAGAAAAGTTCATAGAGTTTTTCAAGAGTCTTTTACAAATGTTTTGACTTTGTTTTAAGACTTAAAGTTTTGAGTTGAGTAAAGAGTAAGAGTAGAGTTCATTTCTTCAAAGATAAGACGGGAACTAAGTATTCCCAAGAGTTAAAATATTTTCATATTTGAGCAAGAAAGGAAACACCGATTTCCAAGAGAGCTTTTAAGATAAGTTTTGAGTAATTATCTCTAACCAAAGAAAGAGTTTTGTTTTAAAAACATATGAGCTAAGTATATTTTGGGAGTAGTATTGAGCACCTATATGGGGACACGAGTTCATAATAACTCAATTCTCCATAAACCATGTAGCTATCATCGGTAGAAAGGATCATACTTTTTAGATGATTCCTTAGTTCTTTTTAGCATAGATTAGTGGATCCACTCAGTTAAGGCGTTCTACATGACGGAAAAGTATAGGACGGTCTTGGGAGCATGGGCAAGACGTTGTATCATCACTTTGGCTCATAGTGGTGGTTCTTGGTTAGAGAAACTCCCACAGTATTATATTTCTTTATATGTAATTGAGTTGTTATTGTATTTTATTTAATACATTGAGTTGTCACCTACTGTTTTAAATGTTTGGTATAAAATGCACTATTATTGTTGTTTTTACCTTGCATTTGAGTTGAGTTATTCATGAGTTGAGTAACGCCAAGGTAAGTTTTCCTTTCATATTCATTTCAAGCTTATGTCATGTTTTGGTTACCCCTCGCATACTTGTACATTCAATGTACTTATGTCATTTGGCCTGCATCTTTTAATGATGCAGATACAGGTAACTAGGATTAGCATCTAGCGCCCCGTTGATCCAGTTGAGCACTCAAAGTCAGTTGGTGAGCCTACTTGCTTTCTGTAGGACTCCTTTTACATTGTTTTCTAGTATTTCAGTTGTTAGGATGATTGAGGGTCATGTCCTGACATCCCTCTTAATATTTAGAGGCTTCATAGATAGTTAGTTTTGAGTTCTTTAGTCTTGTATTTCAGATGTTATTTCTATGAGACTTGTGTTGTCATCTAGGCTAGTTTGAATGTTTCTTTTAAGACATTCTAAGTTATTTCATTTGCTCCTGCTTGAGACTATTTCTTGTGTTTAACTCTTTCACTGAGCAAGTAAATCAGGCCAAGGGTTCACTTGGGGCAAGCAATGCTTCTCGAGTGCCAATTCTTGCCAAGGTGTAGGCTCAGGTGTGACATTTTTTTTGGAGGATTAGTGTTGCCTAACCTCGTTAAATTCTTTTATTATTTTTCTTTTCTATTTTATTTTCTTGTGATTGTGTGCTAGTCAAATAATCTACGATATTTTCGCAATATATTTTATCTTGTATTTTTCATTTCCAGTATGAATAGCTAAACCTATTAGATGAGGTTATAGACTCTTAAGATAATTATAATATGAATGGGTATTAGTTTATCTTGCTTATTTACTACTTCGGCCCCTTAAAAAAATAATTAAAAAAAACAAATCATATTCGGTTTTGGCATGCTTCTATTTTTTCTAATAATTTGTCATATGTTGCTAACTTACTTTTAAGTTTAAAGTGAACTATTTTATTTGGATTAATTGTGAATAGTTCACTATAACATTTGGTTTCTTATTTTGGCAAATAGGATAATGGTAATCAATTTGTTTATTATTAATAATGCATTTAGGCTTTTGAATTTATTGACGGCATATGTTAACAATATAAATTTTGGCTCAAGAAAGAAATCTAAGGGATTAATTACTTAATAAAGTTATGAAAGGTAAGATGATTTTTTTTAATTCAATGGTTGTTGCAATCAATAAAAGAAATAAGATAAAGGGGGCAAAATTACTTGTCCCAACATAGTAGAATAAATGCTTCAATGAGTCTTAAGCTCTAATGAGGGAACAAATAATATTTCATCTTTGATGAGTCCAAGATTTTGACTCATTTAGAGCTTTAATTAGATAGATTTAGTGTCCTGAAATGCTTAATTTATGCCATAAACTGATATTTAATCCTTGATTTTCAGGTATATGGATTGAGGAACAAAGCAAGGACACTAACATGCAAAAAGGAACAAAACAAATAGAAGAACTGAAGAAAGGAAAGCCTGGTGACCGCCAAGAGCGTTTGACGAATCGCCGAGTGGCTAGTTCCACCACTTAAAGTTCCAGTGTGCCAGCCCTGAGGGAAGAAACCAAGTCGGAGATAGAAGGGAGCATTCGGCGAATTGCCAGGCAGTTTCACGAAGCATTGATAGATCGCCCAAAGATACATAACCCAAGGATGCTGAGTGCCAAAGCGAAAAGGTGATGGAAGAGATCAAAGGGCGGCTCGCCGAGTGGTTCGACGAGCTCGACTTACTTCGCTAAATGTCCATTCATAGCTTATTTTTTGTGACTATAAATTATATTTTGAACAAATTATTTTGGGTATGAGAACTTATGCTGAGAATCTAACTTAGTTTTATAAGACTTTTCTCTATAGTTTTCCTTAGCTTTGAAGATTTGAAATTTTCAATTTGGAGAACTTGGAAGTAGGTTTCTAAGATTCAAAAAATTGAAGCATTTTAAAGACAAAATCACTCTTACCCAGTTGATGGATAACCGATTCGGTATTGGTTTTTATCTTTTTATGATGTTTAGGTAAAACCCAATTCTTAGGGTGTGATCATGTGATTATGAGCTGGAATAGTTTATGGGAATTGCTAATTGCTAGTTTAAATGCTATTTAAAAGTGATTTTAATCATTAATTTTGGTTTAATTTAAGAATTGTAGTTGCAAATGTAGTTCTATATTTGTGTTCTTGGTTTTCTCAAGACAGAGATTTTAGAACTAACATTATTGATTAATCGTTTGTGTGTATTGGATTGACCTAGGTTTAGATCAAGATAGTGAATCATAAACCCAATCCCACACATTTAGCTCGAGAGACTGAATGGATTAAGGTGTTGGATGTTCTTCATTGTCATGATTGTTGATGTTCGAAAGAAATCACCTGATTCGGGGTAGTTGTTCGAGAGAAAACTATTTCCCTTATAGTCTATTATACTTACTGATATTTAGCTATTTACTAGTAGTTGCAATTACCCATATGCCTATATTTTCCTATAATCGATCATATCCCGAGAATCTATCTCCCTATTGTTATTTCAAATCGTTTGTGACTGTTGTGTAGTTGATAATTGAAAACTAAAACCCCTCATTTGGCATTTGTGTCAACCCTTTTAATTTGTTTAATGTCTTTTCTGATAATGTTTATTCGGATGGCTGATTAGACCGCATTCATACTTCTTAATTGAATTTTAAACACGTACCACTCCCTATAGGATTCAAACCCAACTTATTTAGTTGGATTTTATACTGATTTACGATCGTTCACACTTACAATTGGAATAAGTGTGCTTAAAATGTAAAATCAAAATGGCGCCGCTGCCGGGGAGTGGTGTTGTTTGAAATTCTTTTGGTAAATTTGAATTTTGTTCTTCTTAGTTATAGTTGAATCTACTTAATTTTGTTTTTGGCTTTCTATTGCTTGTGTTAAATAGAGAAGAAGAGCATAAACGGTAGTAATGGTAGCCAACTAGACCAGCAAAATGATATCAGGAATCTCAATGACCCAAACATTAATGACCCAGTCCAAATGGGTGGTGTTGGGGCCAATCATTTGCCTCTAGCTGAAGCAAATGATGTTTTCCACATCACAAGCACTATGATTCAGCTCTTTCAACTGAAGGGTTTATTCGAAGGTCTGGCTTATAAGGATCCCCATGAGCATATTAGGAATTTTGTTGATACATGTGGACCAATCTCATTCAAGAACATTTCGCAAGAATTGGTCTGATTGAGGTTGTTCCCATTGTATCTGATGGGCGAGGCAAGAAAGTGGTTGGCTGAGTTGCCAAGAGATTGTATCACTTTGTGGGATGAGCTTATTACTGCATTCCAAGTGCATTTTTCCCTCCTTTGAAGATGATGACTCTTCGGGACAATATCAAAAGTTTAAAGCGCCTAGAGGGTAAGCTAATCCATGAGACTTGACTAAGGTTCAAGAAGTTGTTGTTACACTGTCCAACTCACGGATGTCCCAATATGTCAAAGATAAAGACCCAGCTGGACATCTTAGCTAAAAATGTCATGGGTGTTGGTACGAAGAGTGTGAATGTTGTGAGTGTTGGTGGAGTGAACCTCGATGAAGCCAAATTTGAAGCATTATACAATGAAAATGTGAATTTCCTAGCCAATCAAGGAGGAGGCTATCATGCTAACTACCCAAGGCCGGGTGGAAACCAAGGTTGGAATAGATATGAGGGTTGGAGAGACTGTGATAGAAATTGGTGTGATCGTAATGCCACTTGGAAGGAAAGAGAAGGTGAGAAGGATAGATATGTTCCTCCCTATGAGCGTCAAAAGCCCAAAGATTCTGAGGGTAGACGCACTGAAGATATGCTCTCATGTATTCTCAACAAGTTTGAAGGGTCCGATAAAGTTTTAAAGGAAATGAAGGAAGATGTATCGACTCTCAACCAGACAGTGACCTCTTATTCCGTCTCTATCAAGTGGTTGGAGACCCAAATGGGTCATATTTCTTCATATCTTAACCCAAGACAACAAGGGGGGTTGCCTAGTGATACAGTGGCAAACCCCAAGAATGATGCTTGATTAGGTACTTGCATCGTGCCGCGACATTAACTAAGGCGCTTCTTAGGAGACAACCCAAGTTTTTAATGCTTTGTTTTTGTTTTTGAATAACGGGTGTTGATTGTAAGGGTTGAAAGGTGGAATGTGTTTGAAAATGTGCAAATTGGCAAGCCAAGAGTCCAGTCGGTGACTCATCAAAGAAGTCGGTGAGCCCGACTTGGACTGCCGTTGGACTCACAAAAATGCAAGTTTGTAAAACTTGGTGGGCCAATGGATGAATTGTCAATTTGCCGAACAGGTCGGCGAGCCCGATGTTGTCCGCCATTTGGATCCTAAATTGAATGGAGATCCTATAAAACTCGGTGTGGTGTGTCACCAATCGGCGAATCACCAAGTGGCTTGGCATGGTCAACTAATACCACCAAAAAGGCCACAAACTGAAAGGTTTTAAAAGGCCAAACGATTTAAACTTTCAAAATCTTCCACATTCTCCTATTTCTAACCTCGTACTCTCTCACCCGAATTTTAGATTTTCAATACTTTCCATCTTTAGTCATTTTTTGGTCTTGATCTGGTGCTCAGATGTGGATTACATTGCCGCCTAGCATATCACATTCTTCATTCAGCTTAAAGGTTTGTTTTCTGAACCCCGAACTCTGGGTTAGTGGTTGAACTCGAATACATTTGGTAAAATTGTGTTGTTGTTTGCTGGGCCTGTGTTGGAATTGTATTTGATGTGTTGGTTTGCATGTTTTAGTTTTGAAATCGTTCCTAATTGCGTTAAATGACATACTTTACCCAATGATTGAGCGTTTGACGTCATTATTAAGCGCAAAAGTCATCAAATGACTAATTTTGGCCAAATTGGGGGAAGTCTGAGTACCCCGGAGGCATGGGTCAATTAGGTCTTGTCCAAATTGCATAAGTGTGTAGTTTGATTTTCATTTCAGATGTTGTGGGCCTGAATTTGGGAAACAGGGTTGAAATTTGGCACGTTGGGCATTTGGCGAGCTGAGTCGATCTCACCGAACTATTTGGCCATTCGTTAACGTCTCTCTTTGATCATCTTTAATTGCTTAATTTAGCTATTTGGATTCTATAAATTTCGGCGAGAAACCTGAGCTCGCCGAGTTCACTTGGTGACTCGCCCAAAGGTCCCTTAATCACTCTTTCTGCACCTTAATCGCTAAAACATGCTGTAAATTTTGGCATGTTAGTCTGCGCTCGCTGACTAGTGTTAGTGATTCACTGAAGGGCCCTTAATATCGCTAACTTACCTAATATCCTTAAATTTTTCAAGCTGTCCTTTTAGCGAGCCCAATTTGGCTTGCCAAAGTGACCCGGCGACTCACAGATTGGTTCGGCGAGTCTTTTTGCACCATGAATTCTGCATTTTTTCTTGGGTATTTCCTAACTCATTTGGATGTGTTTTGCAAATATGGCTACACCCAAAGTACAAGGATGAGACATATCACCTCGCAAACGGGCAAAGGGAATCATAATCAATGAGGATGCAGTTGCATCCAAAGCAAAGGCGACCAAACTTCCTATAATAGGTAGGAAGGGCATATGAAAAGGGCAAAGCGTCCGCAGTTGAGTCACCGGAGGTCAGCTCTGACAGTGAAGGAGTCTACCCTGCTCACCTTACCACCTTTGAGAGCGAGGGGGAACACCAAGACCCTTAGGCTGACATTTCTGAGCCTGAGAATGATTCACTACTACTAGCCCGGAAAACTGAAATGAGGTCTAATGGGATGAATGATCCATCTAGGATCCTGATACCTTAGTCCACTCCTCCCCCTCCAGTTTCGAATCAGGCACTGGCCCAGCACCACCTGCACAGGGTCCTCCTCCTCAGTCTCTTAACAGACTAAAGGTCGAGGGAATGAGGACTATCATTGAGGAAAAGATATTATCCACACATTGTGTGGTGGACAAATATCCAGAGATCTGGCGCACCTTGAAATCCCAAAACTTCTATATCTTCACTAAACCCCGGGGCCCTTACATTCCTAATTGGGTCCAGGAGTTTTACACTGCCTATAGAGCTTGCTAGTGATGATATCAATGACATTCTAGAGTGTGATAGTGATGATATCAACGTCGTTCAGCTCCAGTTGGATGGATGATCCATCTAGGATCCTGATACCTTAGTCTACTCATCCCCCTCCAGTTCCGAATTAGGCACTGGCCCAGCACCACCTGCATAGTGTCCTCCTCCTCGGTCTCTCAACAGACTAAAGAATGAGGGAATGAAGACTATCATTGAGGAAAAGAGATTGTCCACAGATGGTGTGGTGGACAATTGTCCAGAGATCTGGCGTTCTTTGAAATCCCAGAACTTCCACATATTCACTAAACCTCGGGGCCCTTACATTCCTAATTGGGTCTGAGAGCTTTACACCTCCTATGGAGCTCTAGTGCCAAAAGGAAAGAGGAAGGTGGTTACCATCAAGCCAGTCGACTATGTGGTGGTCAGGGGAAGAAAAGTCAAGTGTGATAGTGATGATATCAACGTCGTTTTGGAGTCTGATAGTGATGATATCAACATCGTTTAGCTCTAATGGATGAATGATCAGTCTAGGATCTTGATACCTCAGTCCACTCCTCCCTCTCCAGTTTTGAATCAGGCACTGGCCTAGCACCACCACCTACATAGGGTCCTCCTCATCGGTCTCTTAACAGACTAAAGGCTGAGGGAATAAGGACTATCATTAAGGAAAAAAGATTGTCCACAGATGGTGTAGTGGAAAAATATTCAGAGATCTGACGCACCTTGAAATCCCATATCTTCACTAAACCCCGAGGTCCTAACATTCCTAATTGGGTCCGGGAGTTTTGCATCTCCTATGGAGCTCTGGTGCTACAAGGAAAGAGGAAGGTGGTTACCTTCATGCTAGTCGACTATGTGGTGGTCAAGGGAAGAAATGTCAAATGTTATAGTGATGATATTGATGAGTCCACAAATTGGACTCATTTAGTGCTATATTTTAAAAGAAATTGTGTCCTCAAATGCTTATTTTCTCAATATCTAATGAAAATACTTATGTTTTGGGTATTTAAAGTTTGAACGAAAGCATGGACACTATGTCGTAAAAAGGAACAAAAAGGCTAAAAAGAATGAAAAAATAAAGGCCTAAGGATCACCAAGTTCACTTGGTGAGTCGCTGACGGGTCTTACTTTTTGTTTTGTTCCACTGTGCTGAACCTTAATGGGAAGGATCAAGTCGGTGGAAAAAGGGAGTAGTCGGCGCATCGCAGAGAAGTTCTGCGAGCCAGTACCATGTTTCCCAATGACCCAGAACACGATAATGGTGAAGGATGGCACAAGACGGTGATGAACTACACCAAAGGGTGAATCACCGAGTTGATCGGTGATTCTGACTAATGTCATCGAATGGTCTGCTACAATACATATTTTTTTAAAACTATAAATACTCGTTGAGAGTTGTAGCTTAATATCATAATTTTAGTGTGGAACAATTAATATAATTTTTAGTACTTTTTATTTATGCTCTGAGTTTGAGAGGGCTTTGAAAAGTAGAAGAAGAAGAGGGTCTCATCTTCAAGGATTTGGACTTGGGTCTCTTGGATTCTTCATTCTTGGCTTGTAACAAGACTTAAATCTCCATACCCATTTGAATGCAAGCTCATTTAGGTATAAATTTCTATCTCTTGATATGTGGCTAAAAACCCCAATTCTTGGGGTGTGATTTTCTAAATATGGGTTAGATTAGTTGTTGGATCTTGCTTGATGATAGTCTATTCATAGTATAATTTTGATTTCGTTTAGTGGTTGTGAATGAACTTAATGAGGTTGTAGTTGCAAATATAATCTCATATATGTGTTTTTGGCTTGCTCGAGAGAGAGGTCGTAAGACTAAGACCACTAAATTTATGGCCAGTGCGAGTTGGTCGACATGAGGTTCACCTCGAGAGAGTGAACCCCAGTCCCATGTCTACACACTCAGCTCTAAAGAGTGAGTGGATTCAGACGGAGTCTATTCTTCATGTGGCAAGTGGGTGTCCGAGAGGAACCCGCTTGAGACGGGGTAAGTTGCTCGAGAGAGAGCTTATCCCCTTTAAAGTCTGGCCTAGTCACAAATACTCAATGAATTTACTATCAAAAGCATGTACCCAATGATTTAGTCTATCCCGTATTCCTGTCACATCCCAAGAATCCCTTCTCATTACTTAGATTTCTTTGTTGATTTTGTTGTTTTCACTTACTAGTGACAAAACCCCCATTGTTAATTAACACTCTTGTGTCCCTCTTTAATTTAAGATATTTTTAATCATTAATGCTTTTAGCTATGACTAGTTAGAACTAATTTTATTTTTCTATTAATTCTCAAAAACCACTCCCTTGGGACTCAGCACCAACTCTTGGTTGGGTTATTATACTATTGCACGATCATAGACACTTGCATCAGAAGTTGTGTCATTGATTACGCGAACATCAAAATGGCGCCACTGCCGGGGAGTGGTGTTACCTGAGGATTCCTAGATTAGTAGAATTTTTGTTCTTCTTAGTTGTAGTTTACTTACTTAATTTGTAGTTTTGTTTTGTTCACTTTTTCTTACAGAAACAGGAGAGATGAGTGTGGTTAATTACTATAAACTAATAGAGCACCTATCGGTGTAAGTGATGAGGTTCAGGGAGAGCATCCTAACCTTCAAATAGATGGAAAATGAGCTTCTTCGTGAGTCGTGGCTGAGGTTTAAAGCACTGTTGATGCAATGCCCAACTCATGAAATTCTCAATCTAGTTCTACTAGAGTTCTTCTATAGGAGTCTTAATCCCGAAAATAAAGGATTAATCGATTGACTTTTCCCGGGTGGTCTTGAGAGATACTCCTATGAGACCACAGCTAAACTCCTTGACGTTGTGGCCAAAACCAACAAGGATACCGAGAAGGACCAGCAATTGAACATTTGGTTGGGTCAGATGAATAACTTGACCCAAAATGTCAAGGAACTGGAGGTGATATTCAAAAAGGAGATAAAATACATATCACCTATTGAGCAGGGAAGGTCTATGGAAAATAAAAATAGACATATCGAGGATACATTATTAATCATTGTCCAAAAGCTAAATGAGTAAGATAGAGTGTTAGAGGGGATTAGAGAAAATGTAGAAGTGCTAACTCAGATGAGCGGTTCTCACTCTAGATCTATCCAGCTAATTGAAACTCGTATGGGTCATGTATTGCCTCAACTCCATCCAAATAAACAATTGGGATCACCTAGTTGCACCAGGTTAAACCCTAAAAAATGAGGTTTGAGCATTGACTTGAGTCGTGCTATGACGTTAACTACGATGTTGTTTGGGAGGCGACCCAAAACCAATTTAATTGCTTTATTTTTGTTTGGTGAATAATGGTGTGTTTGTTATGCAGGTTTGAATGAGTAAAGTGTTTGGAAAATGCAGATTGGCTAGCAAATGATCTAGTCGGCAAATCGCCGAAGAGGTCGACGCGCCCGACTCTATCATTTCACTCAACACAATTTCAATTCGGAGCCTGTAAAACTCGGCTAGGTCAAAGAGCAATTTGGCGAATTGCCAACTCGGTCAGCGTCCACGATTAAGACCGCCATCTTGACCCCTAAGAAATTAAAGATCCTATGGAAATCAGCGGGGTAAGTGACCACTAGGTGAATCGTAGAGTGGGTCGACGGGTGTGATTAATGTCGTCGAATAGGTGCGGACTGGACAACTCTAAACGACAGAAGGTTTTAAAGTTTAAAACTCATCACTTTTGCTCACTTTCAAACTTGACAAACTCACACCTATTTAGTATTTTCTATATTTTGCATTCCATAGTATCTTGGTTGCTGATTTGTGCTCGGACTTGGATTACATTGCCGCTTATCATTTCAATCCTCTTTTCAACAACACAAGAGGTTAGTTCTCTATGCCCCAAGTTTAATTTATCATAAGCTATACTTATATGCAATAGCATGATCTGGTTGAAGTCTTCTACTCCTCCCTAAGAGTATTAGATTGTTTACATGCATGATTAAATTTGATATCCTTGCTTGGGTAGTTGTGACTGTTGAATGCACGTAATTAAAATTTGAGGGGTTGTGTTTGGGTGTTATGGGTCCTACTTTAATTGTGCTGGTGCATGCTTTGATTTTGTTTTTGGGGGTTGCGGGGCTAATTTTGAGAAGTTGGGTCAAAAGTAGGTACGTTGGGTCATTCGACGAGCTGTGACAGGCTTGTCGAACTATTCAGCAGTTCACCTAATTTCCCTATCTCACCCTTATTAACATGCTTTATTTGTTGAGGCGCCTGTAACTTTCAGCGAGAATTATAAGGTCGCCAAGAGCACTCGGCGACTTACCGAAAGTCTTCTTTTTAGCCCTTTGTATGCACCCCTAACTCCTTCTGCACTGTTAGCTTCAGTGGATTGTCTGTGGCTTGCCGAATGTATTTGGTGCCACTCCGAATGAACTATCTAGTCTTTCTTCAGCTGAAAGTCTTTTTTTTAGTTGTCAAATATGTTCTAATATTATCTCAAGACTTTGCAGACACAGCCAGACCAATCGTTGCAGGAAAAAACATGTCACCTAGACACATAAGAGCACAACAGTTTAGAAGAACTTAAAGGAGCAACAATAAGACAGCCAGTTTAAGGAGGAGGATGCCCAGCGACCCTAGTATCCCTTCGTGGGTTTGAGGGTTCAGCAATGCGATACACGTCTTTGTGGTAGCTCATGAGTTGGACAATATGATAGAGGCTAATATCAATGCAGAAGCTGAAGCAAAGTGAAAAGAAAAAGAGAACCAGAAGCAAAATGACAACACTCCGGGGACCGATGCCTATGCAGATAGAGCGACTGCTTAGTTAGGATCCCTTCTTTACCTATCTCTCTATAATCCTTTAATTTACATTCTAGATATTTTGTTATGTGCATTTGAGGACAAATACTTTTATTTGTGGTGGGTGAGGCCCATACATTTGTGTGTTATTGACGTTTGTGCTTTGTGCTTAAAATTGTGTTTACACTACTTTCTGTGGATGTTTGAGCTTATGGCTCCTTTTGTTTTAAATTGCAAATTTTGACCCGTCTGAAAGATTTTGCCACCTCTTGTGTGTGAATGTGGTTGTTCTAGTGCAAAATTTAAGTCTCAATTTCGATCAATACCGATGTCTTAAATAGTTCTTACAATTGAATGAACATGAATGCGCGGCTATGATGAGGCCAAATGAAGTTTCATAGACAATATGTGAACTCTTTGCATCTCGTTGTGATTAGCCATTTATCAAGTTAAGTCTCGTGTTATGATCATTGCACACTAGCGAAAGTGTGGAGTCTTGTTTGACTATAGTGTCAATGCCTAGTGTGCTGAGCTTACCTTGAACCATGCATTATAGATCCTAGAATTTTCCTCGTTGGTCCGGTCAACTAGGTGATGCTATCTCTTGATATGATCTTAGGCAACTTCTAAGAGTGTGAACCAATTCGACATATACCTCTTTTGTGACCTACCTTTTGAGTATGTGAACCACTTTTGAACACCCCTTGAGCCTTACCTTTCTTTGGAAGAAACTTGATGAAAACTAGAACTTTCTTTGTCCATCACCCATAATCCTCATGAAGTTGTGATTAGTTGAACGACCAACTTAAGCTAAAAGCCTAAGTTGGGGGTGTGGTGAAAAGAAAAAGGGAATTCAATAAGTGCAAGGAAAGTGTCCTCTTAGCTATGGTTCTAAGAAAAATGGAACCCCTCCATATAAAAAAAAAAGAATTAAAAAGAAAGTTGCAGAATAAAGTGCAAAAGAAATGGGGCTCCCAAAAAAAATCCATGAAAAGTGAATAATAGGATGACTTATGAGTACTAAAGAGAATTATGAAGGAAAAGGAAAGGAGGTATTGTGAACACCACATTTCATGAGGATGAAAGTCACTGAGCCTAAATGACCATACCTTTGCACTCAGCCCTATTACAAGCCTTGAAAAGACCTTTTTGATCTTGAGTGAGCTGAAACAAGTGTTGATTGGAAAATATAGTAAAACCTATGGGTGAAATCATGTATTGTGTTCTTCCTTGTGAGAGTGAGCATTACATCTAATTCTGAAGCCTTAATTTGTAAACCATTCTGTGATTATGGAATCATTCTTGTAAACCATTCTGTGATTATGGAATCATTCTTTCTGTGAGTACATTCAAACACTTTGGTTGAGCTTGAACTTGCGTTTGAAGCAAGTATTATGAGCATGAGGTTCTTTGATATTGGTGAGTCACAACTTGAATCTTTGAGTCCACATTTGAACTTTGCATAAGTAAATTGAGTCTTGTTGTGTGCATTCATGATTGAGTCTTGTGTAGCACTGTTCGAGACACCCTTTTTGAACAACTGAACTTGAGTTTTCTTGAGGACAAGCAAAAGTTTAAGTTGGGGGTGTTGATGAGTCCACAAATTGGACTCATTTAGGGCTATATTTTAGTAGAAATTGTGTCCTCAAATGCTTATTTTATCTCAATATCTGATGAAAACACTTAAGCTTCAGGTATTTGAAGTTTGAAGGAAAGCATGGACACTACGTCCCAAAAAGGAATGAAGAGGCTGAAAAGAACAAAAAAATGAAGGCCTGAGGATCGCCGAGTTCACTTGACTAGTAGCCGAGGGGTCTTACTTCACCTTTTGTTCCAGTGTGCTGAGCCCTGAAATGAAGGATCCAGTCGGTGGAAAAAAGGAGCATTCGGCGCATCGCCGAGAAGTTTCGTGAGGCAGTACCATGTCGCCTAATGACCCAAAACACGTCGATGTTGAAGGATGGTGCAAGACGGCGATGAACTACACCAAAGGGTGAATCGTCGAGTTGATCGACAATTCCAACTAATGTCGCCAAATGGTCCGCTGCACCACAGATTTTTTCAAAACTATAAAATACTTGTTAAGAGTTGTAGCATAGTATCAGATTTTTAGTGTGGTACTAATAATATAATTTTTAGTACTTTTTATTTCTTCTCTGAGTTTGAGAGGGTTTTCAAAACTTGAAGAAGAAGAGGGTTTCATCTCCAAGGATTTGGACTTGGGTCTCCTGGCATCTTTATTCTTGGCCTGTAAGAAAACTTAAATCTTCATACCCATTTGAATGCAAGCTCATTTAGGTATAAATTTCTATCTCTTGATGTGTGGCTAAAACCCCCCAATTATTAGGGTGTGCTTTTGTGAATATGGGTTAGATTAGTTCTTGGGTCTTGCTTGTTCATAGTCTATTCATAGTTTAAATTTGACTTCGTTTAGTGGTTGTGGATGAACTTAATGAGGTTGTAGTTGCAAATATAATCTCATAGATCTTTTTTCGGCTTGCTCGAGAGAGAGGTTGTAAAACTAAGACCACTAAATTTATGGCTAGTGCGAGTGGGTTGACATGAGGTTCAGTTCGAGAGAGTGAACCCTAGTCCCATGTCCACACACTCAACTTGAGAGAGTTAGTGGGTTATGGCAGAGGCTGTTCTTCGTGCGGCAAGTGGGTGTTTGAGAGGAACCCGCTTAAAACGAGGTAAGTTTCTCGAGAGAGAGCTTTTCCCCTTTAAAGTCTAGCCTAGTCACAAATACTCAATGAATTTACTATCAAAAGCATGTACCCAATTATTTAGTCTATCGTGTATTCCTGTCACATCCCAAGAATCCCCTCTCATTACTTAGATTTCTTTGTTAGTTTTGTTGTTTTTACTTACTAGTGACAAAACCCCAATTGTTAATTGACACTCTTGTGTCCCCCTTTAATTTACAACTTTTTTAATTAATGTTTGTAGCTACGACTAGTTAGAACTAATTTTATTTTTGTATTAATTCTCAAAATCACTCCATTGGAACTCGACCCCAACCCTTAGTTGGGTTATTATACTATTGCACAATCGTAGACACTTGCATCAAAAGTTGTGTCATTGAGTACGCAAACATCAGTTATCAACGTCGTTCTAGAGTGTACATAGAATATTGCAGATGACTACCATAATATGATCAAGTGAACTTCATTGGAGGACATGAAAAGTTAGCTGGCTCCTCTCCTTTTCGATTATGCTCCTAGGTAGATTTAGGTCTAAGTGCCCATAGAGAAGAAGGATCTAAATGTCGTGGCAAGTTACTGGTTTGGGTTTATTAACCATACGAAAGCGGCCTGTATTGGCTCTATCATTGTTGAAAAGTTCCTCAATTTGGGTATGATCATTAGACAAGAGATAGCCATGAAGGCCAGGTAGCGTCATACATCGCTTCCTTTTTTTATATTAGTTACTAAGGTGTGCAGATGAGCCCGAGTGCCATGTGATGAGAAGACAAACGTGGAAGTAATTTCCACATCCTCGGCTGACATTTGACGTATTGAGGCCGGGTACTTGAAGGATGAGGCTGAGAAGAAGAAGGCAGCCTCGGTGGATACATCTCCGACTATTGACACTACCTGCAGAGGCAAAATTTCCTACTCCATCCACTAGGCCTTCAGGTATTTCTAGTACTGCCCCTTCTATGACTCCGAGTTTTTCTACCGCCCCTGACTCCTAGGTTTATTTCTAGTTCTGCTGCTTCCCAACCTCCACTCACCCATGCCACGATACTACGAATGGGGCATCTAGCCCATTTTGCTGATGTGTGTGCCTCTACACCAGAGGCTACAGTACCTGGGATGATTGAGAGAGCTCTCACCACTGTTGTGACACCTCTTAAAGAGTATATTGATGGCCTCACAGCAAGAATAGATGTGTGTGTGAGAGAGGTCAGGGAGCCACTCATGACGCGACGACCTTAAAGGCCGCAATTGTTGAGTTTATAAAGGATATGGACCAGCTAAAGTCCACTGATATGTGGATGATTTTTCAGACCGTGGAGATCCCTGATGACCTGGACACAAATATTCCAACCTATTGTGATATTCCTCCATCTACCACCGGAGATGAGGTTAGAGCTGATGATGTAGCTGTAGAGTCTGAGGCTGAGACTGATGAGGAGCAGCTCAGTGTTTAGGAGGAGACCACTTATGAGGGCCTAACTAAGGTTGAGGAGGCTATGGTGCATTCATCCATCCATACTTTGTTGAGAGAGACTTCCATGGCGGGCTCAAGTGGAGCCAGTGTTGCTGTTACCCTAGGAACTGATGCCCATTACCATAGTGTAACACCGAGCATTGATACCCCAATAGATGGACCCACTGATTAGACAGGATCATTCTTTACCTCCCTCTCTATTGTTGTTTTTGATTTTTTGTTGTTTTAGTTGCATTTGAGGACAATTGCTTTTCTTTGTGGTTGGGGTGAGGTATTTCCATACCTACCTCTTCTGATTACATTTTGTGCATATATATTGGGTTTTGTGTTTTAAACTGTGTTTTGATTTTATCTTGTGGATATTTAAGCTTATGGCTCCTTATTTTGATTGGAAATAGCTTTGACCCATTTAGAAAATTTGTGCGACCTCTTTTGTGTGTGATTGTGGTTGTTCTTATGCAAATTTGAGTATCGGTTATGATCAATATCAATGACTTGAATAGTGCTCCTAATTGAACGAAATGAATGTGCAGCTATGATGAGGCCAAATGAAGTTGCATAAACAATATGTGAACTATTTCCATCTCGTTGTGACTAGCCGATTAACGAATGAATCTCTTGTGATGAACATTGCACACTAGCTAGAAAGTGTGGAGTCTCGTTTAATATTGGTGACAATGCCTTGTGTGATGAGCTTACCTTAAACATTGTGTGATGACACCTAGAATTAGCCCCGTTGGTCCGGTTAACTAAGTGATGCAAGCTCTTGAAATGATCTTAGGCAATAAATTCAAAGAGTGAAACAATATACCTTTTTTTTGTGGCCAACCTTGTGAGATGTGTGCACCTTTCTTGAAACCCTATGAGCCTTATCCTTTTCTTGGAAGAAACTTGAATAATTGTGACCCCTCTTTATCCATTCACCCATAACTCTCATGAAGTGTGGTTTGTTTGAATAGTCAACTTAGGCCAAAAGCCCAAGTTGGGGGTGTGGTGAAAACAGAAGGCAAATCTAGAAGTGTGAAAAATTCCCCTTTGAGCAATGATCTTGAAAAAGATGGAACCCCTCCATGTAAAAAAAAGAAAGAAAAGAAGAAAACAAAAGAAAAAGAACAAAAAAGTTGTGAAATAAAGTAGTGAAAGTTGCAAAATAAATGGGGTATCCGGTAGTCCATTTGAAGTTGAAAAATGGGGTGAATTATCAGCATGATCAAAATGTTGAAGAAAAGGAAGAAAGTGATGTTCAGACAACATTTCACGAGGGTAGCAGCCACTGTGCCTAAATGAGAATACATTTACACTCAACTCCGTTACAAGACTTGAAAAGACCTTTGTGATCTTGAGTGAGCTGAAGCGAATATTGATTGGAAAATAAGGGAAAACCTATGGGTGAAGTCATGCATGTGTTCATCTTTTTGAGTGTGTGAGTTGTATATGATTCCGAAACTATAAATTGTTGAGGAACTTTGTGTGAATAGAGAATCATTTTTGTTGTGAGGGCATTTGAGTACCATTGTTGAGCTTGAACTAGCATTTGAAGCAAGTATTGTGAACTTGAGCATCTTTGATAATAGTGACTCACAACTTGATTCTTTGAGTGTACAATTGATCATTGCATGAGTAAGTTTTGTCTTGTTGTGTGCATTCATATTGAGTATTTTGTAGCACTGTATGACACACCCTTTTTGAACTACTAGACTTGAGTTTTACTTGAGGAAAAGCAAAAGTTTAAGTTGGGGTGTTGATGAGTCCGAGATTTGGACTTATTTAGAGCTTTAATTAGATAGATTTAGTGTCCTCAAATACTTAATTTATATCATAAACTAATATTTAATCCTTGATTTTCAGGTATATCGATTGAGGAACCAAACAAGGACACCAACATGCAAAAAGGAACAAAACAAACTGAAGAACTGAAGAAAGGCAAACCTAGTGATCGCCAAGAGCGTTTGGCCAATCGTCGAGTGGCTAGTTCCACTGCCTAAAGTTCCAGTGTACCAGCCCTGAGGGAAGAAACCAAGTCGGCGATAGGAAGGAGCAGTCGGCAAATTGCCGAGCAGTTCCTCAAAGTAGTGATAGATCGCACAAAGTTACAGCACCCAAGGATACTTAGTGCCAAAGCGAAAAGGGGATGGAAGAGATCAAAAGGGTGGCTCGTCGAGTGGTTTGGCGAGCCCGACTTACTTTGCCAAATGTCCATTCGTAGCTTATTTATGGCGAATATAAATTAGATTTTGAACAATTTATTTTGAGTATGAGAACTTATGCTGAGAATCTAACTTAGTTTTAGAAGTTTCTTTATAGTTTTCCTTAGCTTTAAAGATTTGAAAAATTCAATTCGGAGAATTTGGAGGTGGATTTCTAAGATTAAACAAATTGGAGCATTGTAGAGACAAAATTACTCTTACCCAGTTGATGGATAATCGATTCGGTACTGGTTTTTTTATCCTTTTATGATGTTTAGCTAATACCCCAATTCTTGGAGTGTGATCATGTGATTGTGGGCTGAAATATTTTATGGCTATTGCTAATTGCTAGTTTAAATGCTCTTTAAAAGTGAGTTGAATCATTAATTGTAGTTTAATTTCAGAATTGTAGTTGCAAATACAGTTCTATATTTGTGTTCTTGGCTTGCTCGAGAGAGAGATTTTAGAACTAAGATTATTGATTAATGGTTTGTGGGTATTGGGTTGACCTGGGTTTAGCTCAAGAGAGTGAATCCTAAACCCACTACCACACATTTAGCTTGAGAGAGTGAATGGATTAAGGTGTGGGTTATTCTTCATTGTCTTGCTTGTTGATGTTCGAAAGAAATCACATGATTTGAAATAGTTGTTAGAGAGAAAACTATCTCCCTTATAGTCTAGCCTACTCACTGATATTTAGCTATTTACTAGTAGTTACAATTACCCATATGTCGATATTTTCCATTAATCAATCACATCTCGAGAATCTATCTCCCTATTGTTATTTCAAATCATTTGTGACTGTTGTGTAGTTGATAATTGAAAATTGAAACCCCCCATTTGACATTCGTGTCACCCCTTTAATTTGTTTAATGTCTTTTTGATAATGTTTATTCATATGGCTGATTAGACCACATTCATACTTCTTAATTGAATTCTAAACACGTACTGCTCCCTGTGGGATTCGACCCAAGTCATTTGTTGGGTTTTATATTGATTTACGATCGTTGACACTTAGAATTGGAAGAAGTGTGCTTGAAACGTTAAATTAGTCTTGCATGAAGTCGCACCTTCGCCTATCAAATAATGAAATATAAATGAAATAACAAGATAACATTTACGTGTATTGACCTACACACTTTTAATAACATAATAACTTTTAGTCTAACCAAGACGAATAGGTTAAAATTCTGGATGTGATACAGAAGGCAAGGTCACATTTATGCGTTCTAACCGGTGTATATCGAAGCCATCGTTGCAACTTCATATCTTAGTTAAGACTAATAAAATTGAAAAATTTAAGCATATTATAGGCATAATTAATGATTTGATTTGTCCAACACTAATACATGCCAATTATAAGTTGATAAAAGCAATTGTGTTAGAACTACATGATTCAGGAGTGCCTCATACCTTTTAATGGATCAGTACAATTCCTTACTTGGTCCATTGTTTTCATTTACCAATGCAAAGAGTTATTTCCTTTTGTTTAGAGATTCAAAAAGATGTCTTGGAACACCATAACTCAATTCCAAATGATAACTCTATTTTGGTAAATAAAATAATCTCTTCTCAATAATGTTATCTTAATTGGAAAAATCTGACAAAAAGGGGTGTGAAAAAGTAATCCTACAAAAGTCATACATCTAAGTGAACACAAGTAAGTTGAAATTTTTGAGCAATGATGCAAAATCTTTGTAATGATTTTCATTGTGACTTAAACTTTGTTATGGAGAAAACAATTCTTTGATGCAAGATTCTTGGGATGTTATTAGAGAGCCTTACCTGCTTGATAATACCCTATAATTAGATTTAACGGAATATATTTAATTAAACCGAGACATCAGTTAAGAGAACTTTTAGCTCGCTCTACATAAGTTATGTAGTAATTAAGTTATCCGACACAAGTTGTGTAGTTTATTTAAGACATAGCTCGCTAGACATAAGTTCATAAAATATTTTTCTCACTCAACATAGTAGGAATTAAGTTATGCAGTACAACATAACTTATTATACCTTTTAGGAGATAAACTGTTATTTCAAAAATTGAACTTTTGCCTCACTTAACATGAGTTCTGCAAGAATTAGGTTTTTTTATAGTACGACATAACTTGTTATGCCTTTTGCGACATAATTTATGCGTTTTGAAATTGAAATGACCTCCATACAAGTGCCAAAATCTTGGGTCATGATTTGATGGGTTAATGTCACGCCCCGAGCCTACACCCTGGACGTGGCCGGCACTCGAGAACAATTGCTGGTCCCAAGCAAACCCTTCACTTGGCTTAACTCTTAGTGGAATACTTACTCAACATAAAATGTACTAAAATACAATCTAAACTGAGTTGTCTCAATAGATAAACTCATAATGTTTTAGAAATAAACATTCAACTAGCCAAAGTGGCAACACAAGTCTCAACATGAACAACTAAAAATGAACAAGACTCATTAACTAATACTGTCTAACTATCTATGAAGCCTCTAATACTATGATGGATGCCGGGAAAAGACCCCCAATCATCCTAACAAAACTGAATAACAAACATAATAAAGGGATCCTCCGGAAGCAAGGAGGCTCACCAAATGACTCTGGAACTCAACTGGATCAACGAAGCACTGGATGCTGATCCTGATTACATGTATTTGCATCATAAAATGATGCAAGTCAAATTGTGTCAGTGCATTGAATGTATGAGCATGTGAGTGGGAATCTAAATCAAGACATAAGCTTGAACTGGAACTGAAAGAAACACTTACCTTGTCTCGACTCAACTCAACTCATTTCAATATAAAGCAGTGATAAAGATGCAATATAAATAAAGCTTTTAAAACAATAGCTATCAACGGAATGTATTGACAAATACAATAATAACTCTGTTTTGTATATAAAAATACAAGTAACTCTGTGGGATATTCTCTAACCGACAACCATCACTCTGAGCTATGTGATGATACAACGTCTAACCTACGCTGCCAGAACTATCCTATGCTTTGTTGGGGTATAGAACCTACTACTAAGTGGATCCACTAGTATATGATAAAAATCATTAAGGAATCATCTAAAAAGTATGATCCTTTCTACCCACGTTGGTTACATGGTTTATGGAGACTTTAAGTTATATGAACTTGTCCCCATATCAATGCGCAATACTAATCCCAAAATGTAACTAGCTCATATGTTTAAAATCATAACTCTTTATATGGCTTGAGATTATTACTCAAATATCTCTCTTAAAAGAGATGGTACTAAAATTACTCATGGAAACTCTTTTGGAAATCGGTGTTTCCTCTCATCTTAAATGTGAAAACATTTACTCTTGCGAATACTCAGTTCCCATATATAATTTTAAAGAAAATGAACTCAGCTTTACTCTTCCTCAAACTTAATGCTTATGTTTTAAAACAAGTTTAAAAAGATTGTCAAAGACTTTTTGAAAGACTCGAAGAACTCTCAAGACTTAACTCTTAACTCTACCTTGAATTATAATTATGCATTCAAGGTTAAGATTTATTATAGGTAGGATATCGTGATGATTAAATGAGTTTTAGATAGTTAATAATTGGAAATAGTTGAAATGTACTATTTGGGAGCAAGTCCGCGACGTGGAGATGAATTATAATATTTGGTTGCGAAATAATTTTTGAAACAATGGATTATGCATTCTCTCGGCGATGCAGAGAGGAAAGTTTATTTAAATTTTGAGAAACAGGTCCGCGACATGGACCTAGTACTTTATTTTCTACCTGATCTTTTATTACTCATTTTTCGACCCTAATTCGCCTAGAATCGAATGGTTTCTTTTCCAATCACTTAGATTCGAATACTCAACTTATGTACCCAATAATATACTCCAAACCACCCTTAATTCACTAAATTTTATCTTACGAACTCATTCAATCCATCCTAATTCAAGAACGGAAACAATACTTTCAAGAATCAATCAAGAACTCAAATTCTTCAACTTCAAGAATGAAATTGTCACGCCCCGAGACTATCCTCTGGACGCAACATGGGACCTAGGATCATAAGAGACCCAAGCTAACCCTGCTGGCATAATCATGAGCATACTAAAGATAAAGTGAGAAATAAAACTTTGCGGAAGCTAAATAATATGAAAGTCTAAAATTATAAGGAATACCCATTTACTAAATCTGAATATATGAAAACTGTGAGTATGAGTATAAATGAGAAATCAAACTCTAACACTATAGGTGAATCTAACTATGTCTGAAATAAAGCCTCTACTGACTAGAAATGCTGGGACATGCCCTTGCTAGATCTAGCAAAACTAAAAGTAAAACTAAAAGCGATAAATATAGTTATGTCACTAGTCCTCGAATAATGAGGACTCGCCACTGATACTGCTGAACTGAAGATCGGGAATCGATCTATTCGTGATTTGACTGCTGAGGACTTGAACCTACACCACGAGAAGATGTAGCGCAGAGTATGTGTCAGTACTTGAAAGGTACTGAGCATGAAGGATAGAGTAAAACTGAATAATGACATAACTGAAAATAAACATATATCTGAAAGATGACATGAGGTAAGAATAATACAACTGAGAATACTGAACATGAAATATTGAATGTAATGACCAAGTCTATAACATGGTGAGACTGATTACTGAACTATACTGTTAACTTGGTCAATGCAATAAAGTCTTACTGAAGTGTAAGGGGGCTACTAATAACCGACATAAAACCACATGAGCTAAATGTGGAGTCCGATGGGACTTGTGGGTGCCTAACCCTAGTCCACTCGATATTAAGCTTCCCATATGATTAAGTAATTTAACACATTATAACTGAAATATTGTAGTACTGGATAGCTCAAAACTGACATGTAAACTGAGAATGCATAATTTTTATACTGATAATAATGCATTCAAAATCCGAGGCATGTGTATACATAACTGAATTTACTTACCTAGCATGTGTAATTCATGAACTAAAGGAACAACATAACTAGGGTTCTAAGTTTATGCATGAATCTGGGCAAAGAAATACTACAACAATATAATAGGATTTGGATCATTCTAACAACTGAAACCCAACAATTCTAACATTCTAGAAACCCTAATTCTAGATAATAATAATAATAATAATAATAATAATAATAATAATAATAATAATAAGGGAATCTAGAATCTGGCTGAAAACTAGGGACCTAATGGGTGAAAGGAACCCACTAGTGAAATTCCACATACCTAGTGATGAATTTTATGGAGAAATCCTTCGATTTGGGAACCTTGTTGCGTTCTTGAACTAGGGTTTGGTCGCCTGTTTCGTCTTTCTATGCTCTAAGTTTCTACGTTTTGATTAATGATTTTATCTAGGTAAGTTCTAGTTATGTTTCTAAGCTTAAATTGATCAAAACCACATAGTTTAGGGGTTAAACGACATAATTCAGGGATCCAACGAATAAGGAAAAAACCAAAAGACCCCTAGCTTAAAAGTTGTCAGGGTCACCGACGGACAAAACTGACGGGCCATCGATTGACTAACGATCCGTGCTGGTCAACCATCAGTCATGAATGGAGGCTGAAGGCTGGGGTCTGACCTACGACCCTGGACCACGGACCATGGTCTGACCTACGGTTTGTAGGTCCTGGCGTGGCTTGACCCTTAGCTAATTTTTCTAAGGCTTCTGGGAGGAGGGTCGCAGGTGCGAACCACAGACCTATAGGATGGACCATGGGTCATCCTATGGTCCGTGGATAGTGCCCGTGGGTGCCACCTACAACACCTGAAAGCTTCAATCTGGTCTGTTCTTATATACGGGGTATTGCATTATCTCTCACATAGAAACATTCGTCCTTGAATGAAGACTAAACTAGCTAAAACGGAGGGAGAGGGCTACAATCCCTACCACTAAAATACTGAAAATTATTTCTGGAAGAACTAAGTTCCAAGAACATGCAATTATGCTGAAAATGCAAGTGCAAATTGAAGGAACATGATACTAAGACTGAATTTATGCATGAATGACTGAAAAACTGAAGAGGAACTATTACCTCAAGCTGGAATGGAATCGGAAGGAGAGAGGTGATGATACTTGGCTTTCATGGGGGCTTCTGCTTCCCAAGTATCTCCCTCTACTGACTGACTCCTCCACAAAACCATGACTAAAGAGACTCTTTAGTTTCTCAACCTTCCATCCTGACGATCAAGGATTTCAATTGGTTCCTCTTCGTAAGTGAGACTGTCCATCACAACCACACTTTCCAAAGGCATAATAGACGTTGGGTCACCCACGCACTTCTTCAAAAACAAAATGTGAAAAACCAGATGCACTGCTGCTAGTCTTATTGGCAACTCTAACTCATAAGCCACTTTACCAACCCTTTTCAAGAATTTGTAAGGGCCTATATATCTAGGACTGAACTTCCCTTTCTTTCCAAATCACAGCAACCCTTTCATAGGCGACACTTTCAGGAAAACCCAATCATTAACTTGGAACTATAGTTCCCTTCTCCTTACATCTGCATAGGCTTTCTAGCGACTCTAGGCTGTCTTAAGTCTATCTCTAATGAGTTGCAATTTCTCCATTGCATCATGACCTGAATCTGGCCCTATCAAGGCTGTTTCACCTACTTCAAATCAACCAATAGGAGATTTACATCTACGCCCATACAAGGCCTCATAAGGGGCCATTTGAATGCTGGAATGGTAACTATTCTTGTAGGCGAACTCTATAAGAAAAAGGTGATCATCCAAACTACACTTCAAATAGATCACAAAAGCTCTCAACATGTCCTCTAAGGTCTGAATGGTACGCTCTGCCTGACCATCCATCTGCGGGTGAAATGTTGTGCTAAGGTTAACTTGAGTACCAAGACCTTTTTGAAATGACTTCCAAAAATGAGAGGTAAACTAAGGACCTCTATCTGAGATGATAGACTAAGGAACCCCATGCAACCTAACTATCTTGTTAATGTAAAGTTTGGCGTAGTCCTTCGCCGAATCTATAGTCTTGATAGCCAAAAAGTGTGCAGACTTAGTAACTCTATCAACAATCACCGAAATGGAGTCATGTTGTCTATGAGTACGATGTAAACCTGTGATGAAATCCATGTTGATCACTTCCCACTTCTAAATAGGAATGTTGATATCTTGAGTGATACCTCCTGGTTTCTGATGTTCTACCTTGACTTGCTGACGGTTGGGGCATTTAGCCACAAAACATGCTATATCCCTTTTCATACCATTCCACCAAAACACTTCCCGCAGATCACGATACATCTTAGTAGCGCCTGGATGAATAGAATATCTGGAGTTATAGGATTCAGCAAGAATCTGTTGTTTCAACTAGCCCACCTTAGAAACACATAGTCGACCCTGGTAGCGAAGCATTCCATCGCCCCCTTAGGAGAAAACCTCAACTCTCTGCTGATGAACTGCACCCTTTAGTTGAAGCCATATCGGATCACTGTCTTACTTTTTCTTAACCACCACTGCCAATGAAGATTCTGCCCCATCGTGAACTGTTACACCACCATCTGATATGCTCATAAGGCGAATTTCTAAGGGAGCAAGTCTGTGAACATGATTTGCTAGCTCCTTTCTTTCTTACTCAACATGTGCTAAACTACCCATAGATAGTCTGTTAAGAGAATATGCTACTACATTGGCCTTACTAGGATGGTAATGCACACTCATATCATAATCTTTGAGGAATTCAAGCCATCTCCTCTGGCGAAAATTCAACTCTTTCTGGGTGAACACATACTGAAGGCTTTTATGGTATATGAATACATCTGCGTGAACACCATACAAGTAATTTCTCCATATCTTATGTGCAAACACCATTGCTTCTTTCTCAAGGTCATGAGTCGAATAGTTCTTCTCATGCACCTTAAGTTGCTAGAAGCATATGATATAACATTACCTAACTGCATTAACAGACAACCTAGGTCGACTCTGGATGCATCACATTAGATAACATAACCGTGTGAACCCCCTGGTAGAATCAAAAGAGGAGTTGTAGTCAACCTAGTTTCAATTCTGCAAAGCTTTTGTCACAATTATCTGACCACTGAAACTTGACTTTCTTCTGCATCAAATTAGTCAATAGAGAGGCTATGGATGAAAACCCTTGCACGAACCTTCTGTAATAACCCGCTACACCCAAGAAACTTCTAATATCTGTAGGAGAGGTAGGTCTAGGCCATTATTTCACTGTTGTTATCTTCTGAGAATCCACTCGAATCCCTTCACTAGACACAATGTGACCAAGGAAAGCAACGAATTGCAACCAAACCTCAAATTTTCTAAACTTAGCGAATAACTGGCGATCTTTGAGATTTTGCAAAATAACCCTCAAATAATTAGCATGTTCTTCCTCATTCGTAGAATAAATGAGGATATCATCAATAAAAACAATAACAAACAAGTCCAACTACTACTTGAACACTCTGTTCATCAGATCCATGAAAGTTGCACGAACATTAGTTAGTCAAAATGAAATAACTACAAATTCATAATGACCATACCGAGTTCTTAAGGTTGTCTTCGAAATGTCACTATCTCTAACTTTGAATTGATGATAACCCGGTCTGAGGTCTATCTTTGAGAAATGACTAAAATTAGTCAAACAAGTCATCAATCCTAGGGATGGTATACTTATTCTTGATTGTGACCTTGTTCAACTGCCTATAGTCAATGCACATTCTAAGAGAACTATCTTTCTTCTTCGTAAACAATACTAGTGCACCCTATGGGGAAATACTAAGTCTGATGAAGCCCTTATCTAGAAGGTCTTTCAACTACTCTTTCAATTCATTAAGCTCATCTAGCGCCATTATGTAAGGAGGAATATAAATAGGATAGGTATCTTGAAGAAGATGAATTTCAAAGTCAATTTTCCTTTTAGGAGGAACTCCGAGAAGATCTTCTGGAAACACTTCTTAGAACTCATTAACTACTGGAACTGACTCAAGAGTTGGGGTTTCTGAGCTTAAATCCTTAACCCGAACTAGATGAAAGAGATGCCCCTTAGAAATCATCTTTCTGGTCTTAAGATAAGAAATGAATCGACCTATAGGAGCTAAGCTACAACCCTTCCATTCTAAGATTAGTTCGTTTGGAAACTGGAAACGAACAATCCTAGTTCTACAATCGACTGAGGCATAACAGGAATGTAACCAATCCATGCCTAGAATGATATCAAAATCTACCAATTCTAACTCTACAAGATCTGCTGAGGTGACTTTCTGGGAGACTGTGATAGGGAATTTTTGTATACCCGTCTAGCTATGACTGGGTCACCGACTGGAGTAGAGACTGAGAAAGGTTCTGAGAGAATTTCTAGACTAACACTAAATTTGACTACCATTTAAAAAGTTACAAAAGATAGTAGCCCCTGGATCTAACAATGCATAAGCATCAAGATCAAACACTCGTAACGTACCAGTGACTACATGAGGAGAATCTTCGTGATCCTGGAGAGCCTGAAGAGCATCCAACCTATTTTGGCATTGATCGCCACCTATACCAAATAAGTTACCCTGCTGATTCAGGCAACCGACTAGTGCTGCTAAAGTTGTGGACTGAGTTGTACCATTATTACCTCTTTGACACTGATTAAAAGGACAATCTGTCAACCTGTGACGAGACTGACCACACCCAAAGCATCCTTCCTTTCCAGTAAGACACTCGCCCGGATGGTTCTTACCACACTTGAGGCAAGTTGGGTAGGTTCTGGTGCCTGAAATACTACCTTGAGTCTTAGAGCCTGACACCCTACCTTTTCGATCATTACAGAACTTGGAGGATAGAACACTAGCTAATGAAGGTGCTAGAGTTGAAGGTTTCTGCTGATACTATGAGTGATTTCCACCACCCAATTTATGTTGAGAATAATCATAGTTACTTGTCCTAGCTTTCTTATTCTCCTCAGCCTGCTCCCTAAGCTTATCAGCCTCAACCTACTGAGCATGAGTCATGAGCCTAGAGATGTTCATATCCTCGAGTAACATGGCATTCCTAAACTCTTTCTTCACTAGATTGGATACCCCATACATGAACTTATTCATTTGAGCCCTGGAGTCAGCAACCATGTGAGGAGCATACTAGGAGAGTTGGGCGAACATGAGTCCATACTCTTAGACCATCATAGAACCCTGCCTCAAATTCATAAACTCCTGAGCCTTTGCCTCTCTCAACTCTCTTGGAAAAAACCTGTCCAGAAAGGTTTCACTAAAGCAATCCCAAGTGGTAGAAGCTGTATATGTAACCCTGATCTCTTTCCACTAAGTATACTAGATATGAGCTACATCCTTAAGCTGGTAAGATGCCAATTCAACCCAATCATTTCCAGTTACCTGTATCACTCCAAAGATCTTCTAGACCTCATCAATGAAGCTTTGGGGATCCTCACCAATCTGTGATCCTAAGAACTCTGGCAGATTCAACCTAACGAAATCACGAACTCTAGCTGTAGCTGACCAAACATTAGCATTTGCCAAAATTGGAGCCTGCTAATTGTTCTGGTTGGTCACACTATGAACCAACAACTGGATAGCATTTTGAAATTCTACATTCGAAACTTCCTGATCTAGGACTTTAGGAGCTGCACTTTCATTCCTAGAATTCACATTCCTCCCATAGGCTCTACGAGGAGGCATGATCTGAAAGCACCTAACGAAGGATTAGAACGAGAAGTTGGATCATACCTCATGCACGATAAGAGTAGAAATAAAATAAAGTTTTCCTATAAAATACTTTGTAGCCTCTCTCATTAGATGTGGTGCACTTCACCCTCATTAAAAAGACTCTACTTAGTGTGGCTTTTTAGACATCCTATGAGTCATAAACCTAGTGCTCTGATACCAAGTTTGTTACGCCCCAAGGCTACCCCATGGACGCAACAAGGGACATAGGATCATGAGTGACCACAAGCTAACCCTACTAGCATAATCATGAGCATACTAAAGATAAATTGAGAATTAAAATTGTATGAAAGCTAAATCATATAAAAGTCTAAAATGATGGGGAATGCCCATATACTAAATCTGGATATATGAAAATAGTGAGTTTGAGCACAAATGAGAAATCAAACTCTAACACTATAGCTTAATCTAACCATGTCTCAAATAAAGCCTCTACTGACTAGAAATGCTGGGACATGCTCCTGCTAGATCTAGCAAAACTAAAAGTAAAACTAAAAGCGATAAAGATAGTTATGTCACTAGTCCTCGAATAATGAGGACTTGCCACTGATACTGCTGAACTGAAGATCGGGAATCGATCTATGCATGATTTGACTGCTGAGGACTTGAACCTACATCATGAAAAGATGTAGCGCAGAGTATGTGTTTGTACTTGAAAGGTACTGAGCATACAGGATAGAGTAAAACTGAATAATAACATATCTGAAAATAAACATATATCTAAACGATGACATGAGATAAGCATGATACAACTGGGATTACTGAACATGAAATACTAAAGGCAATGACTAAGTCTATAACATGCTGAAACTGAATACTGAACTATACTGATATCATGGTCAATGCAATAGAGTCTGACTGAACTGTAAGGGGGCTACTAATAACCTACATAAAACCACATGAGCTAATTGTGGAGTCTAATGTACACGCCCCATTAAGACCCAATATACCAGGCCAAAGGTATAGAGGCATGCTGGCATGATCACTAAAATGATGCCCACAGAGGGGGGTTACAACCTACGGGGCACATAGTTTCTAGTACTTGGGGGTGTCTGACCCTAGTTTACTCGGTATTAAGATTTCCATATGATTAAGTAATTTGACACATTATAACAGAAATAATGTAGTACTGGATAGCTCAAAATTGACATGCAAACTAAGAATGCAACATTTATTTACTGATAATAATACATTCGAAATCTTAGGCATGTATATACATAACTAAATTTATAGACCTAGCATATGTAATTAATGAACTAAAGGAACTACATAACTAGGGTTCTGATTTTATGCATGAATCTGGGCAAAGCAATAATATAATGATATAATACGATATGGATCATTCTAATAGTTGAAACCCAACAATTTAACATTCAAGAAACCCTAATTCTATATAATAATAAGGGAATCAAGAATCTAATTGAAAACTAAGGACCTAATGGGTGAAAGGAACCCACTAGTGAAATCCCACATACCTGTTGATGAATTCCACAGATAAATCTTTTGATTTTGGGGCTGGAACTAATGGAACCTTGCCACGTCCTTGAACTAGGGTTTGGTCACCTCTTTCTTCTTTCTAAGCTCTAAGTTTCTTAGTTTTGATTAATGATTTGACTTAGGAAAGTTCTGGTTATGTTTCTAAGCTTAAACTGATCAAAAACACGTAGATTAAGGGTTAAATGGTGTAGTTTAGGGGTCTAATGAATAAGGAAAAGACCAAAAGACCCCTGGCTTAAAAGTTGTCAGGGTCACCGACGGATGGGACCAACAGACCGTCGAGTGAATGACGGTTCATGCAGGTCAACTCTCAGTCATGACTAGAGGCTGATGGCTAGGGTCTGACCTACGGCCCTAGACCATGGACCATGGTCTGGCCTACTGTCCATAGGTCCTGATGTGGCTTCATCCTTAGCCAATTTTTTGGAGGCTTCTGGGAAGAGGGTCGCAGGTGTGAACCATGGACCTGCAGGACGGACCGTGGGTCCTCATACAATCCATGGATAGTGCCTATGGGTGCCACCTGAAACACTTGAAAGCTATAATCTGGTTTGTTCTAGTATACGGGGTGTTACATTATCTCCCCCTTGGAAACATTCATCGTCAAATTAAGACTAAACTAGCAGAAATGGAGTGAGAGGGCTGCAATCCCTACCACTAAATTACTAAAATTGATTTCTGAGTGAACTAAGTTCCAAGAACATGCAAATACGCTAAAAATGCAAGTGAAAACTAAAGGAACATGTAATTAAGACTGAATTTACGTATGAATGATTGAAAAACTGAAAAGGAACTATTACCTCAAGCTGGAATGGAATCGGAAGGAAAGAGATGAGCATACTTGGCTTTCATGGCTGCTTTTGCTTCCCAAGTTGCCCCCTCTACGGACTGACTCCTCCACAAAACCTTGACTAAAGCGACCTCTTTGTTTCTCGACCTTCGAACCTGACGATCAAGGATTTCAACTAGTACCTCTTCGTAAGTGAGACTATCCTTCCCAGCCACACTTTCCAAAGGCATAATAGGCGTTGGTTCACCTACACGCTTCTTCAACAACGAAATGTGAAAAATTGGATGCACTGTTGCTAGTCCTGTTGGCAACTCTAACTCATAAGCCACTTTACCAACCCTTTTCAAGATCTTTTAAGGGCCTACATATCTAGGACTGAGCTTCCCTTTCTTATCAAATCTCATCACCCCTTTCATAGACAACACTTCCAGGAAAACCCAATCATCATTTTTTAACATCTAGTTCCCTTCTCCTTACATATGTATAAGATTTATGGCAACTCTGGGATGTCTTAAGTCTATCTCTAATGAGTTGCACTTTCTCCATAGCATAATGAACTAAATCTGGCCCTATTAAAGCTTCTTCTCCTACTTCAAACTAACCAATGGGAGATCTACATCTATGCCCATACAATGCCTCATAAAGGGCCATCTGAATGTTGGAATGGTAAATATTTTTGTAGGCAAACTCTATAAAAAGAAGGTGATCATCCCAACTACCCTTGAAATCGATCATGCAAGCTCTCAACATGTCCTCTAAGGTCTGAATGGTACGCGCTGCCTGACCATCCGTCTGCGGATGAAATGTTGTGCTAAGGTTAACCTGAGTACCAAGACCTTTCTAAAACGACTTCCAGAAATGAGAGGTAAACTCTGGACCTCTATCTGAGATGATAAACCAAGGAACCCCATGCAACCTAACTATCTCATTAATGTAAATCTTGATGTAGTCCTCCGCCGAATCTATAGTATTGACAGCCAAAAAGTGTGCACACTTAGTAACTCTATCAACAATCACCAAAATGGAGTCATGATGTCTGCGAGTATGAGGTAAACCTATGATGAAATCCTTGTTGATCACTTCCCACTTCCAAGTAGGAATGTCGATCTCTTGAATCATACCTTTTGGTTTCTGATGTTCTACCTTGACTTGCTAACAATTGGTGCATTTAGGCACAAAACTTGCTATATTCCATTTCATACCATTCCACCAAAAGACTTTCCGCAGATCATGATACATCTTAGTGGCACCTGGATGGATAGAATATCTAAAGTTATGGGCTTCTGCAAGAATCTGTTGTTTCAACTCACCCACCTCAGGAACACATAATCGACCCTGGTAACGAACCACACCAACCCCCCCCCCCCATTGGGAGAAAACCTCAACTCTCTACTGATGGACTGCACCCTTTAGCTGAAGCAATATCGGATCACTGTCTTACTTTTCCTTAACCCCCACTACCAATGAAGATTTTGCCTCATTCTGAACTATTACACCACCATTTGATTTGCTTATAAGGCGAACTACTGAGTAAGCAAGCATGTGAACATCTTTTGCTAGCACTTTTCTTTCTTCCTCAACATGTTTTACACTACCCATAGATAGTCTGCTAAGAGCATCTGCTACTACATTGGAATAACCAGGATGGTAATGCACACTTATATCATAATCTTTGAGGAATTCAAGCCATTTCCTCTGGCAAAGTTTCAACTCTTTCTGGGTGAACACATATTGAAGGCTCTTATGGTCTGTGAACACATTTATGTGAACACCATACAAGTAATGTCTTCAAATCTTAAGTGCAAACACTATTGCTTCTAGATCGAGGTCATGAGTTGGATAGTTCTTCTTATGCACCTTATGTTGTCTAGAAGCATATGTTATAACCTTACCTCATTGCATCAACACACAACCTAGGCCGACTCTAGATGCATCATAGTAGATAACATAACCATCTGAACCCTCTAGTAGAGTCCAAACAAGAGTTGTAGTCAACCTAGTTTTCAATTCTGTGAAGCTTTTCTCACAATCATCTGACCTCTGAAACTTGACTTTCTTCTGTGTCAACTTAGTTAATGGAGAGGCTGTGGATGAAAACCCTTCCACGAACCTTTTTTAATAACCCGCTAAACCCAATAAACTTTTGATATATGTAGGAGAGGTAGGTCTGTGCCATTGTTTCACTGTTGCTATCTTCTGAGAATCCACTCAGATCCCTTCGCTAGACATAATGTGACGAAGGAGAGCATGATAGGCGTATGGGTGAATGAATCCAATACTATGAGAAACTCACATACCTCTTAGGGATTAAACCCTTGGCAAATATCCTCAAGAAAATCTCAAGAACATGACGAACGCTTGAATCTTCTCCTTTTTTCTCCTTTTCTTGAACTCCTCTCAAAAACCTAGTTAATTTATGATTTTTAAAACTGAACCAAATCAAATTAGACCCCTAAATATTACAAATTTTAGAATTAAATCTAATAGGGTAGGGAAAAGACAAAATACCCCTCATATTTTTGGGTAACTTTCTTTAACTGGACAACTCAACTTCAAACGGGCATATCTTCCTCATATGAGCTCAAAAATTAGCAAACTATGTGGCGTTAGAAAGAGGATTCCAATACCTTTCATTTGATATCTTATGGGTCACCTAACTCATCATCTACTGCAAGTTATGATTGTTTGAAGTTGACCCAAAACTCACAACTTAAGCATAACTTGCAATCTTTCAAATTTTGCTATTTCCAATTTAGTTTTTTCTATTTTTAGCTCTTTCAAATAGCGAGGCATTATAGTTAATTTGGCCACCCTTAAATGGTCTCTTAAAGCTCCTTCAAATGGCGGGGTGGTTAAAAACCTCAATTCTCATAGAGCTATGTACTTTGTTATTATCTAAAATTTAGAAATCTATGGAGGTCTTTTTTTCCTCATTTGTTATTTATTACTAAGGGACATTAAAATTTCAAGTATGATCCATTATTTTACTAAAATACCTTTTGAAATTATTCATTTTCATTCATTAATTCCATAAGTTACTACATCACTTATAACTTATAACTTATAACTACGTTGTTGGTAGCATTACTTTCTTTTATTAAGTCACAACATTAGTTATAATTGTTCAATTCCAAATGAGGAAAACCTTATCTTACTTAAATATGTATATATGTATATATGTAAGGTATATTTTAGTCTTAAAAAAATAATTTTCTACTTCTGCTTTTTTAAAAAGCATAAATTTTTAGCTTCTTCCCAACAGCAGAAAAACTGCTTCTGCTCCATTTAAAAGAAGTTTTAAGAATTAGTCAAACGCTTAATTTTTCAAAACAAGTACTTTTCTTTAAAAAGAAACAATTTTGGCCTCAACAATAATGCCAAACAGATTCTTAATGGTTATAATCAAAATTAGCTCACTAATGTATTGTAATATGTACATAACTAAATCCTGCATAACTAATACCTACATAACTAAAACTTGTATAACTAAAACATGTATAATTAATACCTTCATAACTAATACGTGTATAACTAAATCTTGTATAACTAAATTCTACATAACTAATACATGCATAACTAATACATGTATTACTAATAACTACAAGACTAATACCCACATTACTAATACTTGTAAATCTCTATCCAGCTACCAAACGACCCTTAAGTGTGAACTAAATATTTGATAAGTATTATTGACATTGTAAATTTTCAGTGGCATTGATTATCTGATTTTAACTTCTTCTTTTTTATCTGAAATAAGTTATATTATTTTGTGATAGTAAATCATCTTATTCTTCTTTCGTAAAAATCACATATGACAAGACCCACTAGAATGTCATAATTGAAGTATTTTTCTACATTGACTGCCGATTTTTCACTCAAAATTGCTACAACAAATTACGCAAATATGATACCATCAAATTACACCTCTAAAATAAGATATAAAGTGGTCACTATCGAATATAAAATTCAAAACAAGGTTGGAATTGAATCAAAATTAATATGGTGAGAAATATATCAACGGTAGGTTATCCCACTAGTAATCTTTATTTCAAGGGATGGAGGTGTTAACATGTAAAGTAAAAGTAATTTCCCCTTAAACATACAATAGGAGCATTGTCATCAATTTCTCCTTTCTCGGACGTTTGAGGTTCTATGTTCTCATTAGATTGATGTCGGTGGCGTGACATTGTAGATTCCTCAAGTTGTTTAGATTTTACTGGTGCGGTATGAAGTATGTAAACTATAAAGCAATTTATAGACGGATAATAATCGAATTATTATAAAACGAGTCATATATAATGTGAATTCCTTTTCGTTATATGATTAGGTCTTCGAAAAGGTAATTTCTTTAAGCTAAAGGATTGGAATAGAAGACACATGTATCCTTTAGATTTGTATTGTTATTTAATTCCCAATGATTAATGTGTTACTACATTTTACTCTTCATTATTTGTTAAACAAGTAACAAAAAATTCACTACAAGAAAAAAAAAAATTTAGCAAAAGAAAATCTAGTCGTTAAAAGTCTATAATGACCGGACAAAAATTGATCGTCACAAATCGTTAAAGGCTCTGTCGTTAAAGGTTAACAATCAGATAGAAAATTCAAACGTTAAGTATCATTTAGCAAGAAGAATTAATCTGGTCGTTAACTTGCTTAAAATGACCAATTCCCCTTCGTTGATGTTAATTGGTCTTTAATACCTTGAAGTAAAAACAACACAATTTTGTGGTTATAAGTACTTTTAGCGGTCAAAATTCCTTCGTTGATTACAATACTTTTAACAACCAAAATTTCCTTTCACAAATTTTGATTGAAATAATTACATATATAATTTTTTATTTTCTTTCAACAATTCCAATAAAGTAGTATCATTTCATTTTCTTTTCACATGCAATCAAGATTTTATATAAAATTGTATTGTTAGCAAAGAATTGAAACATCATATTAATTTAAATTACTAAAAAACATACGTTTTCAAGCCAATATCTAAAAAATATGAATGTTCGACATAATATCTTAAAAACATACATGTTCGACATCTATCAATTCCTTAAAATTTGAGAAAATGAATTTGTAGCATAGGAACAAACAAACGTGTTTGCACCAACTATAAGAATATAACATTTTCTTCATCTAGCTCCACAATTCTTCAACATCATGTTCTTTAATCTTTAAGCTTTTCATTTGTTAAAAGAAAATTTTCAAGTCTATTAGTAACAATATATTGGATAACTAATAACTTAGTTATAGAACATAAATCAATAATTTTATCATTGTTACAACAAAAGTATGGAGTAATTTCAATGTTATGATCCAAAGAAGACAATGATTTAAATACATGTAAAGAAAAGACTAAGGTAACTGAATATCTAAATCCCTAAGAATCGGCTAGAATATTATATACATGGAAACATATAACTTTATGATTCTCTAACACTCCCCGTCAATCTGGAAGATAGATATTGATCATGCTCAGCTTGTTACAAAGGTAATCAACTCGAGTTCCATTCAACACTTTTGTCAACAAATCAGCTAGTTGCTCTCCTATCTTCATGTAGCCAGTGGATATCAAATTTTCCTGAATCTTCTCACGAATAAAATGACAATCAAATTCAATATGTTTAGTTCTTTCATGATACACCGGATTTGAGGCAATATGAAGAGAAACTTGATTATCACACCAAAGTTTTGTTGGTGTATGATGCTTTAACAATTTCAGTTAAGAGATGATGTATCCACATAATTTCACACGTGGATCGGGACATAGCTCTATACTCGGATTCTACACTGGATCGAGATACAACACCTTGCTTCTTACTCCTCTATAATACTAGATTCCCTCCAACAAAGACACAATAGCCTATTGTAGATCTTCTATCAATTTAGGATCTAGCCCAATCAGCATCAACAAAACACTCCACACGAGTATGACCATGACTTTTATACAATATGCCTAGTCCGGAGCTTCTTTTAAGTAACATAGAATATGTTCCATAGCTTCCCAATGTTTGACTGTAGGTGCGGACATGAACTGACTAACAACACTTACCGCAAAGGCAATATCTAGACTAGTCACAGTCAAGTAATTTAACTTCCCAACCAACCTTCTATATCTTTCTGGATCATTAAAAGGATCACCATAATCTTTCATAAGATATACATTGGGTACCATTAGAGTATTGCAGGGTTTAGCTGCCAACTTTCCAGTGTTTGCAAGCAGGTCAAGAATATACTTTCTCTAAGACAAAAAAAAATCCCTTCTTGCTTTTGTTCACTTCTACTCCCAAGAAATATTTCAACTAGCCCAAGTATTTTGTATGAAATCTAGTACGCATAAAAGACTTAATGGAAGAAATCCCTACATAATCACTTCCTGTGATAATAATGTCATCAACATATACAACAAGAAGGATAAAGACAGTTGTTGATTGTCGATAGAAGACTGAGTGATCACATTTGTTCATTTTCAGCCCAATATCCTAAACTACCTCACTGAGCTTGCCAAATCAAGCACGGGGACTTTGTTTCAAGCCATATAAGGACGTTTTCAAATGAAACATTTTCCCATACTCCCCTTGAGCAACAAAACCAGGTCGTTGCTCCATATATACTTCCTCCTCAAGATCAACATGAAGGAATGCATTCTTAATAGCTAACTGATGTACATGCCAATTCTGAGAAGCAACTAGAGAAATGAACAAGCGAACAAAAGTGAGTTTGGCAACCGGAGAGAACATGTTTGAATAATCTACCCCATAGGTTTGACCATATCCTTTAGCCACAAGTCTAGCCTTAAGTCTTGGTATAGACCTATCTGGATTAACTTTAACTGTGAAGACCCACTTACATCCCACTGATTTCTTTCCCTTGAGTAAATCCACCAAATCCCATGTGTGATTTTCCTCTAAGGCATGTATGTCATCACGTATTGCATCAGACCATCAAGGATGATTCAAAGCCTCTTTCACTGTTTATGGTATAGATATAGAGTCTAGAGAGGCAATCAAACATCTAGACGCAGAGTATAAGCCATCATAGGAAATATAAATTAGCAATAGAATATGTGGATTTGCAACTACGAGTACCTTTGCGAAGAGCAATAGGGAGGTCAAGATTTTATGCAGGATTTGGTGGCAAATGGATTGTTGTAGGACATGTATCATTGGTCTCTCGCCTCCTCGAGTAAAATCGAACAACTAGTAGTCTTACTACCGCCGATGAAGTAGAAACTGGTGGGACAATAGTCGATTGATCCTCAATGGGAAATAGAGAGACAACATTTGATTCTTTCGTCAAACCATGGGTAACTTGATAGACGAACCACTTATCTTCCTCCTCTTAACTTGTACAAATTGGAGGTTGTCACGACCTAAGGGTACCCCCTAGATGTAACATGGGGTATAGAACCCCGAAGGACTCCATACAAGCCACTTAGCTCTCATAACATAAGAAATAGAACAATAAAAGTAAAATGAAGTCCAAGTTCAAAACATTTTATAAAAGCAAAGCAGAAGTCTAATACACTTCTCTCATCATAGGCATCTAATACAATAGAATGAAATCGGGCCTAGCCCATACATGATGTTCAAAAGAGAAATACAAGAAATGGAATTAAACAATAAACTCCATCCTCGAAGTATGAGGACTCATCAAAGCTCAGAAATCTCAAAATTAACCACTAGCCACGAAGCTGAGTACCCTGACTGTCGGACCATACATTTGGGAAAATATAGGCAAGAGTATGTGTTAGTACAACCAATGTACAAAGTATGATAGCCATGCATAAAACATTTAAATCATGGACATTTCATTTCATGACATGCAATTGACCAAATTAAACATGATATAAAAGAGTTAGAAAACTTAAGTCATAAATCCTGGTCAATGCAAGCTAATTTCATCTTTAGAACCTTTGAACTCATATGTGATACTTCTTGAAGTAACCTCAGTTCATTATTACTGGTGGGGAATTATCCTTAACCAACATTGAGAGCATGTGAGCTATAAGATGATCCCCCGATGTCTCCCACACCAAAAAGGGTTGTCCTACTTGCCAAGGTAGAACCATGAACTTTTAGCTTAAGTGGATACACTAGATAATCAACTTATGGGGGCACATAGATAAGGGATAAGAAGATTGTTACTAGCAATTCGACCTCTACTAATGGGGGATCTTCCATATCATGAGATTGCTTATAGAAACCCAACCTCTAATACGGAAGAGCTTCCATCTCATCATCAATATCCACTCGGTGCTAAGCATAAATACCGTGGAGTAGTCATTTCTTACTCGACTTCATTATTCATAGAAAGGTGCCCTAGGACAACCAAACCAAGCTTGTTCATTAAGATAGGTCTTACTCTTTGATTTAATTAGGTGAGAAAGCCTTTCAACCTAAGAATCCTTTCTATGTGAGAAAACCATCCACATCATGATATTATGTGTTTATGAGAATATCCTTTCACAACACAACATTATCATTGGTACTTTACTCTCAAAACACCCTTAAAACATTTGCATAGAATTCATAAGAAAATGCATAAGTCTATAATTTACCTTTTGAGGATAAAACCCCACTTTCAATCATCAGCACTTTAAAAACATGGGTTGAAGAAAACCCTGACTCAATTCGGTAATTCTAATCTTTGAAATTGAGGGGTTTAGGAACTCCGTGGATGGAAGGAATCCATGGATGAAAACTATCATACCTTGAATTTAAAAGCTATCCTTCAATGGAGCAATTAAGATCTTGACTTGAAACCCTAGGTTGAATCTTCTTCTTCTTCAAGTTTCTAAAGAGAGAAACAATTGGAGAGGAGATTTGGCTTTTCTTTTGTGAATTTGGAAAAATGAAGTGAATGGGTTAATTTGGGGTTGAAAAAGCTTATATAGGGGTCTTAGTGAAAGGTAAAACGACATAGTATTGAAACTAATTAAATAGGAAAAGACCTAACTGCCCCTAACAATAAGTGTAAGGTGACCACCAACGGACCGCAGTCGGTGGACCGTGGTCTGAACCATGGCCCGTCCTGGTGGACCATAGTTGGTCATCAGAAATAACAATTTTTGGCCAGTGAACCACGGACCCTGACCACGGATTATGGTTTGGCCTACGGTCTGTAGGTCTAGCTATGGTCCTGTACCTCAACATCACCCTTAAGCAGGGCCATCCACGGACCATACTTACGGTTTGTGGTCTATAAAATTTGATCCTTTTCCCTTTGTCCGATACGGGGCGTTACAATATCTCCCCCTTGGGATCATTCATCTTCGAATGAGATTCAAACTGGTTCTGAAAGAGTAGGAGAGGAACTAACAACTCAACCTACAATGCAATGCATACAACGAAGGTGGAACTATCGACTCCAAGCTAGGACGTTCTCAAAACATCACAAGAGGGGTGAAACTAACTCTATCAAACCATTATGCAAGCAATGAACATAAACAAGGGAGAAACATCAATTCCAAGCTAATCCTACTCAAATGCATTATAAGGAAGTAGGAACTACATCTACCAACCCAATATGCATGAAATTTAAAAATTTCTCATGTTCAAGGAGGAACTACCTTCTCCAAGCTAAAAGAATGCTCAACACAATCTCATAGACCCCATATGCAATTTACTCTCAAAAAGCATAGCTAAAGCATGTTCATCAATTCATCATATGAAGTCTATAGGCAACTCATACTCAATGCATAACAACATGAGGAAAATCAATCATATAAACTCATTTTCTTTCAAAACATAAGTTTTCATGAACAAGCATCACATAAGGAAATCATGGAAGCACAAAAAACACATGACTCCCAATACAAGGACAAATCAAGAGGAACTCATTACCTCAAGCTAGAATAGGAGTAGAAGGAAAAAGATGAGGATATTGGGACATCATATTGGCCTCGACCTCCCAAGTAGCACCCTCAACTAACTGATTCTTCCACAACACTTTAATAGAAGTTATTTCCTTGTTTCTCAACTTCTTGACTTTCTGGTCTAGAATCTCAATCGGAACTTTCTCATAAGAAATACTTTCATCAAATCCCAACCTTTATAGAGGAACTATGGATGTCAGATCTCCAACATATTTCTTAAGAATAGAGACATGGAAAATAGGATGCACTGTTTCCAAATCATTCGGCAAGTCTAACTCATAAGCAGCATTACCAACACACCTCAAAATCTGATATGGGCCTACATATCGGGGACTAAGCTTCCCTTTCTTACCAAATATCATTACACCCTTCATGGGTCAGATTTTCAAGTAAATGCAATCGTTAACATCAAACTTTAGATCCCTTCTTCTCACATCGGCATAGGACTTTTGTCGACTTTGAGCCATTTTCAACTTTTCCCTTATAAGCCAAACTTTCTCCATTGATTCTTGTACCAATTACAAAGTTTAGATAGTACGCTCCGCTTGCCCATTGATTTGGGGATAAAAAGCCGTGCTAAGCTTAACTTTCGTTCCAAGACCTTTTTGGAATGACTTTCAAAACTGAGAAGTGAATAGGGTAGCACGATCAAAAATAATGGACAAAGGCACTCCATGCAACTTTACCATCTCTCTCAAGTACAAGTTGGCATAGTCCTCCACCGAGTAGGAAACCTTAACGCGAAGGAAATGAGCCAATTTCGTCATCTGATGTACTATCACCCAATTCAAATTATGTTGTTGCTGGGTGCGAGGCAAACCAACTATAAAGACCATATTCAAGTCTTCCCGCTTCCAAGTAGGAATGCTAATGTCTTGGGAAAAACCTCCTGGTTTCTGATTCTCAACCTTCACTTGTTGGCAATTTGGACACTTTACCACAAATCTTGCAATATCTTTCTTCATCCCACTCTACTAATAGACCTCTCATAAATTATGGTACATCTTGGTGGCTCCTGGGTTAATAGAATACTACGAACTACGAGTTTCTGTTAAAATCTATTCCCTCAAATCATCCACCTTTGGAACACATAATGACCTTGGTATCTAAGTACCCTATCTCCCCCTTGGGAGAAAGCCTCAATTGATTTCTTAAGCACTGTTTCTTTCAATTCTACCAAAATTGGATCAAGACCTTGCTTGGCTTTCACCTCTTCCACAAAAGATGATTCGGAACCATTGTGAACTATAACACAACCCTTCTAGTTGAACACCTAATCGAGCCAATATATGAACATCTCGAACCAACTCTTTCTTTTCTTCTTCTATATGAGCAACACTACCCATAGATAACCGACTAAAAGCATTTGCTATCACATTGCCTTTACCGAGGTGATAAAAAACACTCATGTCGTAATCATTCAATAACTCCGGCCACCTTCGTTGGCGAAGATTCAAATCTTTTTGTTTAAACACATATTGCAAACTCTTGTAGTCGGTAAACACATCTACATGTACTCCATACAAATAGTGTCTCCAAGTCTTTAAGGTAAAAATGATCATCGCTAATTCCAGGTCGTAAGTAGGATAATTCTTTTCATACATAAGTTGCCATGAGGCATAAGCAATAAATTTCCCATTTTGCATAAGCACACACCCTTTCCCAATTCTCGAGGCATCACAATAAACCACAAAACCATCCGTCCCTACCAGTAAGGTCAACCCTGGAGCGAAAGTAAGTCTATCTTTCAACTCTTGAAAACTCTTTTCACACGCTTTGGACCATATGAATTTAGCCTTCGTTTGAGTCAAAGTCGCCAGATGAGAGGCAATTGAAGATAATCCCTCAACAAACCTTCTATAGTAACAGGCTAAACCCAAGAAACTTCTAACATCCAAGGGAGTTAGAGGTTTAGCTCTTGACCGCATCCGTCTTCTTAGGATCTACCTCAATACCCTTACTCGAAATAATATGACCAAGGAAATCTAAGGACCCTAACCAAAATTCACATTTGCTAAACTTTGCAAAGAGTTGTTGGTCCTTGAGAATTTGCAACACGATCCTCAAATGATCAATTTGTTCATCCTTACTCCTTAAGTAAATCAAAATATCATCAATGAACAAAATCACAAACATGTCAAGGTATTGTCTAAACACTCTATTCATCAAATCCATAAAATCCACTAGAGCATTAAACAACCCAAATGGCATTACCAAAAACTCAAAATGACCATATCGAGTTCGAAAAGCTATCTTCTGAATGTCATCATCTTTCACCCTCAGTTGGTGATAACCAGATCATAGATCAATCTTAGAGAAATAACTTTCCCTTGAAATTGGTCAAACAAATCATCTATACTTGGAAGAGGATACTTATTATTAATGGTCACCTTGTTCAACTATCGATAATCGATACACATACAAAAAGAACCATCTTTCTTTCTAACGAACAAAACTGGAGCACCCCATGGAGAGATACTCCAACGGATGAAACCCTTATCTAACAAATCTTTCAACTCCTTAAGTTATGTCAGAGTCATACGATAAGGAGGAATAGATATAGATTGTGTATCTTGGAGAAGTTCAATAACGATGTATATTTCCCACTTGAGAGAAATATCGAGCAAGTCATCCGAAAACACTTCCAGAAACTAATTAGCAACGAAGACCTACTCGAGAGAAGGGGTTTCAGAATTTACATCCCTCACCCTTACTAGATGGTAAAAGCAACCCTTAGAAATCATCTGTTTAACTTTAAGATAGGAGACAAACTTACCCTTAGGCATAGAATTTCCCCCCTTCCACTCTAGGATAGACTCATTCGGGAACTGAAACTTGACTACACAAGTTCTACAATCGATAGAACCATAACATGAGTGCAACCAATCCATACCCAAGATAACATCAAAATCTAGAATATCTAGCTCTACCAAGTCAAAAAGAGTAACTCTATGGGACAAGGAAATGGGACACTTTCTATAGACCTTCTTAGCCACAATAAAATCACCAACAAGAGTAGAGACAGAAAAAGGATCTAACAACACACTTGGAAGAACATCAAACCTCAAAGCCACAAATGGCATCACAAAAGAAAACGTAGAACCAGGATCAAGTAAAGCATATACATCAAGTCAGAAAACTTTCAACATGTCGATAACCACATCGGGAGAACTCTCTTATTCACCTTTAGTCTAAAGTGTATAGAAACGGTTTTGCTTAGGAGCATTGGAACCTGCACTATTAGTAGTAGCTTGCTTGCCCTCTCTTCCTTTAGCCGTAAGCATTAGGCAATCCCTCACTTTGTCACCACTCTTACCACAACCAAAGCAGCCATCTGTGTCGACTAGGCACGTACCCTCGTGCTTCCTTCCACACTTAGTACAATTAGACCTAGGCAATGAAGATCCACTACCATTATTCCCTTAAGGCTTAGGGTTAAACACCCTATCTTGGTTGAACTTAGGAGGAGCATTGGAGGAACCTTGACCGGAAAATCTTTGTCAAAATCTAGGACGACCTTGTCCATCAGACCTTGCATTTGTGAAATTTCCATCACCGATCTTAGTCCTTTTTGCCTCCCTAGACTTTTCATTGAGTTTCTTCTCTTTAATTTATTGTGCATGTACCATGAGATGAGATATGTCCATGTCATTAATGAGCATAGAGGTATGACACTCTTTGACCACCATTTTCGACACACCCAAAACAAACTTACTCATCTTAGACATTGAATCAACAACCATTGAAGGAGCACACTTGGACAATTAAGTGAACTTTAAAAAATATTCCCTCACACTCATACTTCCTTATGAAAGGTTAATGAACTCAAGCACCTTGGCTTCCCTCATCTCAAGGGGAAAGAACCTATCAAGAAAAGCAGCCTTAAGCTTCTCCCAATCAAGAGCACCTACATCTTTCGGTCTCCCTTCTTTCCATTGGTTATACCATATTTGAACCACACCCTTTAGTTGATAAGCGGTCAACTCCGCCTTTTCCATGGGTGTAAATCCCATGATCATCAAAACCTTATTGACCTCATCAATAAGCTCTTGAGGATCTTCCTCAACTTTGGAACCATAAAACTCCGGAGGATTCATCCTTGTGAAGTCCCTCACTCTTGAAGTTGTCATGCCCACATTTGGGTTCACGGGAACCGCAACCTCCCTATTGGCTTGGGTCGTCCTGGCTTGAGCCTACACTTTCCCTAAACTCTGCATTCAACACTTGCTCGGCTAAAGGATCAACCGAAACTTAAGGAGCTTCAGGAGAAGCTTCTTGTTCCGCATTCTCCCTCACATTCCTTCTAGTATAAGTTCTTCCTAAAGCCATATCATGAAGAACATAGGGTAAGGATTAGGAGAGAGACCTTATAGAGTTAAACTCTATCGCATGACTTAAGAGTAATGAAAGAAGCGAAGTTTCCAAATCATCTAGTAGCCTCTCATTGATAAATGTGATGCACTTTGCACTCATGCACAAGACTCTACTAGACATGGCTTATGAGACATCCTAGGACCATTCTATACCTTGTGCTCTAATTACCATGTTTGTTACGATCTAGGGGTACCCCTAAATGTAACATGGCGTATAGAACCCCGAATGACTCCATACAAGCATTTAGCTCTCATAACATATTAAATAGAACAATCAGAGTAAAATAATAATTGAAGTTCAAATCCTTTAATAAAACCAAAGAGGAAGTCTAATTCACTTGTCTCATCATAGCCATCTAATAAAATAGAATGAAATTGAGCCTAGCCCATATATTATGTTCAAAAGAGAAATAAAAGAAATGGAACTAAACAATAAACTCCGTCCTCGAAGCATGAGGACTCACCAAAACTTAGAAATATCGAACTGAACCACTAGCCACGAAACTAAGTACCCTCACTATCTGACCCTACATTTAGGGAAATATAGGGAAGAGTATAAGTTAGTACAAACAATGTACAAAGTATAATAGTCTTAAATCATGCAAAAATGGGACATTTCATTTCATGACATGTAATTGACCAAGCTAAACATGATATAAAAGACTTAGAAAACATAACTAATAAATCTTGGTCAAGGAAAGCTAACTTCATCTATAAAACCTTTGAACTCATATTCAATATTTCTTGAAGTAACCTTAGTTCATTATTAGTTGTGGGGAATTAACATGAACCAACATAGTGATCGTGTGAGCTATAACATGATCCCCAGTGTCTCCCACACAGAAAAGGGTTGTCCTACTTGCCAAGGTAGAACCATGAAATTCTAGCTTAAGTGGATCCAGTAGCTAATCAACTTATGGGGGAACATAGTTAAGGTATAAGGAAATTTCTACTCGAAATCTGGCCTCTACTAACACAGGAGCTTCCATCTCATGAGATTGCTTGTAGAAACTCGGCCTCTACTACGGGAGAGCTTCCATCTCATCATCAATATCCACTCGGTGCTAGGCATAAATCCCAAGGAATAGTCATTTCTTACTTGACTTCATTATTCATGGAAATGTGCCCTTGGACAACCAACCCAAGCTAGTTGATTAGGATAGCTCTTACTCTTTGATTCAATTAGGTGAGAAAGCCTTTGAACCTAAGAATCCTTTCTATGTGAGAAAACCTTTCACATCATGCTATTATGTGTTTCTGAGAATATCCTTTCACAACACCACATTATCATTAGTACTTTACTCTCAAAGCACCCTTAAAAAATTTGCATAGATTTCATAAGAAAATTGTTATTAATTTAACTAAAACAGCAAGATGAATTGAAATCTGAAGAATAATTTTTTATTGAACTTCAAGCTGATTAAATAAGTAGAGGGGCAGTACAACTAACACAGAACATGGACTGCTAAAAGATTGCTAACATGCCTATAAAAATAGGAACAACTATAACTAGTTAATAGGATAATGACTAAAAGAAAACTAATCTCCTAATAATTAGCTGACATCTCTGACCCATTCAAAGCAGATCCTGAGACACGTAACAACACTCCTCCTGAATCAGGAGCTACAAACTCCCAACCTTTCTCTAAGAAATTCGAATCTGCTAACATGAAATGACTTTATAAAAATGCCCACCACTTGATTCTCTGATTTGCAATAGAATAAAACCACTTCACCATTTTTTGCACTTCCCTCAAGAAATAAAACTTGATGTTGAAGTGCTTGGTCCTTCCATGAAACATGGGATCCTTGGATATGGCTATAGCAGCTTGATTATTCATAGGGATCTCAGTGCCCTCTACTTGCTCCAGCTGCAAATCGATCAAAATTTTCCTAAGCCATAGTGCTTGATTAACAGTGGTTCCTGCTGCGATGAATTCTACTTCAGCTGTTGATTGTGCTACTATTTCCTGTTCTTTGAGCACCATGAGAAACACCCTGATCCAAAAGTGAAACAATAACCAGACGTGCTTTTCATATCACCAGTTGACCTTCCCTAATCACTATCAGAATATCCATGGAGTTTGAAATTCTGACTTTTGCTAAATCTAATGCCATAGGTTAGAGTTCCCTTAAGATACCTAACTACTCTTTTGGCGGCCATCATGTGCAACTCACTTGAACAATTTAAAAACCTGGATAAAACACTCACGGGAAACAAGATGTCAAGACTTGTTGTTGCGAGATACATCAAGCATCCAATTAAGCTTCGATATACTCTTTCATCAACTAGTTCAGCTCCATCATCCTTTTTCAGCTTTCTTTTGGATTCATTGGAGTACTCACACTCTTGCATTCTTCCATTCTAAATCTTTTTAGAATCTCCTTCATATATTTCTTTTGACAAAAAAAAAATTATTCTGAGTTTACTTGATCTCCATTCCCAGAAAATAAGTCATCTCGCCAAGATCAGTCATCTCAAAGACTTTCATCATTTCCTCCTTGAATTCTTCAATCAGCCCTATATTATTTCCTGTCACAAGTAAATCGTCGACATACAGAGAAATAATAATAATGTTAGAGGAAAATTTCTTGACATAAAGAGTCGATTCATTTAAGCTTTTTTCAAAGCCTAAGCCTAGAAAATGATTATCCATTCGGCTGTACCCAGCTCTAGGAGCTTGCTTTAGTCCGTATAGAGCTTTCTTTAACAGATAAACCATATTTTCATGTCCTGGTACGCTAAACCCTTCTGGCTGCTCAACATATATTTCTTCCTGTAAACCATTCAAGAAAGCAGACTTCACGTCCATTTGAAAAATCTTCCAATTTTTCTGTGCCGCATGGCCAAAAGCATCTGAATTGTATCCAATCTACCTACTAAGGCAAAAGTATCAAAAAAATCTACTCCCCAAATGTGTGCATAGCCTTTCACCACCAATCTAGCTTTGTGCTTATTTACCGAACCATTTAGATTTAACTTTGTTTGAAAAATCCATTTAACTCCAATCACTTTTCTATCTTGGGGTCTTTCCACGAGCTTCCAAGTTTGGTTCTTTTCTATCATGGTCAGCTCCTCCTTCATTGCATTTGTCCAATTTTGATCCATTTTTCCTTTCTCATATCCTGCAGGTTCAAAAATAGCAATATTGCATCTCTGATATGGAGTGACATTGTTCCCCTAATAGGTTGATCATCCACCAAGTCATCATAATCAAGTTGTGAATTATGGTTTTAACTTGGGACTCCTCATTCCATTCCCATTGCTCATCTTTAAGAAATTGAATGTCTCTACTTACCATAATCTTGTCTGTTTGAGGTTGAAAGATCCTATAAGCTTTAGAAAATAAGATATTGCCAATGAAGATTCACAAATATACCTTCTTATCTAGCTTGTGTCTCTCAACCTATGGAACATAAGAAAAACATAGACATCCAAATATCTTGAAGTTTTTCAAAACAGGTTTGACACCATACTATGCTTCAAATGGAGTCTTTCCTTCCACTACCCGCGTAGGCAGTCTATTCAACAAGAAAACAACAATGTTTGCTGCTTCAGCCCAAAACTTCTTTGGTAGATTCTTCTCATGCAACAAGCATCTCAACATCTCCATGATTGTTGTATTTTTTTCTCTCACTCACACCATTTTGTTGTGGAGAATAAGGGATAGTAAGTTGGTGCTCAATTCCAGCTTCTTCACAAAAAGAATTAAACATATCCGAGTTATATTCACTTCCATTATCTGACCTAATGACCTGAATCTTGCAGCCACTCTAATTTTCTATCCATCTTTTGAACTTTATGAAAATTCCAGCATCTTCAGACTTAAACTTCATAAAATAAATCCAACACATTCTACCTGCTGCCATTGAGTGATGGAGTTCTTTGTGGACCACAAAGATCGGTGTGAATGAGTTGCAACTTTTTAGTAGCTCTCTGAATGGAACTTTTAAATGGAAGTCTAGTATGATTGCCAAGCACGCAAACCTTACAACTTGAGGGGTTCTCCTCCAAGTTTGGTAAACCATTTACCATATTGCTCCTTTGCATTAACAATAAAGCTTTGTGATGAAAGTTCCCCAACCTTTTGTGCCATGTTTTCGCTACAGTGAGCTAGCTTGGAAAAGCTATGTGTTCCTCGTTCAATGGACTCAAGGAAAAACCTTTTCCCTGCATTTTAATTTTGAATATTTCCTGACCACTAGGATCACTGATCAGGCATGCTTTATCTTCAAATAATAATTTGAATCCATTTTCTAGGAGTTGCCCAACACTTACTAAATTCTGATCAATTTCAGGAACAAATAAAACTTCATAAGTAAGTTTTGTACCTTTGTAACTTTCAATTGCTACAGTCCTCTTTCCTTTCGCTGGGAGGTATTCTCCATTTCCGATCCTGACTCTTGATTTAACTGATCTACAAGTTCTCTGAAAATATTTTCATCACTGGTCATGTGGTTCGTACAACCACTATCAACAAGACAGCTTTCACTTGAATTTTTTTCTTGTGAAACAGGTGGCCACAAATAGTTGCTCATCTTCTTGTTGGTCTGTAATTTGTGCATCATTTGGTTATTGTAATTCCTTCTCTTTGCAGATAACCTCAGCATGACCGGGCTTGTGACACTTTTTGCATTTCATATCAGGTTTTCTCCAACACTTAAAGTGTGGATGATTTTTCCTCCCACAATGTTGGCAGGAAGGATATTTGCCTTCTCTGTTGTTGCTAGATGCAGTAACACCATTTCTCGTTGTTGTTGCGTCATAGTTTCCATGATTCCCTTTCTTTTCTTTTCCTTTGTTTCCCCTGGCACTTGAACCAAACTGCAACTTGTTTTGCAAGGCTCCCTCAATGGATCCCTCATGCCTCATCATTCTTCGTTGTTCTTGTGCCTGTAGTGTACTCAATAACTCTGCCAAGCTAAGCTTAGACAGATCTTTAGTATTTTCCAATGAAGCAATAGTTGCCTCATATCTCTCAGGTAAAGTTAAAAGTATTTTTTGAACTATTCTATTATCAGTAAGTTCATTTCCAACTATTCCTTACCTTATTGGCAATCCCAAGCAACCTATCAGAATAATCCTTAATGGTTTATGATTCCTTCATATGCTGCATCTCGAATTCTCTAACCAAGTTCAATACTTTCATTCCTCTAAATCTTTCACCTCCCTTGTACTCTTTCTTGAGAAAATCCCAAATTGCTTTGGCTAAGTTACATGTTATTATTCTACTGAAAATGGTGGCAGAAACTACAGCAAATAGACAAGATTTAGCTTTGGATTTTCTTGTCTTCTTTTCCTTGTGGGTTCTAATCTGAGCCATAGTTGGATTCCCTAGCAGAGGATGCACTTCATAGTCTTCCTCGACAGCCTCCCAGAAAACACTAGCCTCCAAATAAACTTGTATTTTCACTGCCCAGGCTTGATAGTTTTCTCCAACGAAAAATGGTGGAGCCATAGCAGAAAAAGATCCTGCATTCTCCATTGTTTTAATGGTGTTTTTGCAGAGAATATTTTATGGATAAACACTCAGAAAAGAACCTCGCAAGTCTCACACAAGTCCCTTAAGAAGTAGGGCTCTGATACCAATGTTATTAATTTAGCTGAAATAGCAAGATGAATTGAAATTTGAAGAATAAATTTTATTGAACTTCAAGCTGATTAAATAAGTAGAGGAGCAGTACAACTAACACATAACATAGACTGCTAAAAGACTGCTAACATGCCTATAAAATAGGAACAACTATAACTAGTTAATAGGATAATGAATAAAATAAAACTAATCTCATAATAATCAACTGAAGTCTCTAACCCATTCAAAGCAGATTCTGAGATACGTAACACAAAAATGCATAATTCCATAATTTACCTCTTGAGGTTCAAAATCCACTTCCAATCATCAACACTTGGAAAACATGGATTAGATATGGATTTCATCATAAATACATGTGAAACTTGCAATACATGCTTAATTTCATAAAACTCTTCCTTGAAGATCAAAATCCCACATCATATAATTCATAACTTGAAAACATGGGGATTACATGGGTTCATAGGAAATCATCATAAAATCATAGTATTTAATATGCATAAGAGATTATAATTCAATCATTTAAATCAATAATGCAACGAATCCATGACAATTGAAGAAAACCCTAACTCAAATAGGGAATTCTAATCTTTGAAATTGAGGAATTTGGGAACTCCATGGATGGAAGGAACCCATGGATGAAAGCTATCATACCTTGAATCCAAAAGCCACCCCTCAATGAACGAATTGAGACCTTAACTTGAAACCCTAGGTTGAATCTTCTTCTTCTTTAAGTTTCTAGAGAGAGAAATATTTGGAGAGGAGATTTGATTTTTCTTTTGTGAATTTGGAAGAATGAAATGAATGGGTTAATTTGGGGGTTGAAAAAGCTTATACAGGGGTCTTAGTGAAGGGTAAAACCACGTAGTATAAAAACTAATAAATTAGGAAAAGACCTAACTGCCCTTAACAATAACTGCCAGGTGACCATAGACGGACCCCAGTCAACAGACCGTGGTCTGACCCACCGCCCGTCCTGGTGGACTGTGGTTGGTCATCAGAAACAACACTTTTTGGCCAGTGAACCATGGACCCTAACCACGGACCGTTGTCAGGCCTATGGTCCGTAGGTCTAGCCGTGGTCCTGGACCTCAACACCACCCTTAAGTAGGGCCATCCACGGACCACACCTAAGGTTCGTGCTCCCATCCACGGGTCATAGGTAGCCCTCATGGCTGGCACCTGCAATTTCCAAAAAAAATGATCTTTTTCTCTTTTTCAAATATGGGGTGTTACATAAGTGCATAAAAGAATGGTGTACACTCTGAAAATTCCACATCAGTTCAACTGCCAAGTTCAGTGGAATAACACTGATACCCCTTTTGGACGCGAGAATAACCTAGGAAAACACACTTCAATGCCTTGGGATCCAACTTGGTAACAAATGGTCGAACATAACACGTGCATCCAAATACCTTAGTTTCAACCAAAAAAAGTGATTTGTTTGGAAAGAGAACACTACAAGGCATATTACTAGAAAGCACAATAGACGGCATGCGATTAATAAGAAAGCAAACCGTAGAGACTACATCAGCCCAAAACTATTTAGGAACCTTCATTTGGAATATATGTGCTTGAGCTGTCTCAAGTAAATGTCTATTCTTTCTTTCAGCAACTCCATTTTAGAGGGTGTATGAACACAAGAAGATTGATGAAGAATACCATGTTGTCTCACATATGATTGAAATATTTTTGACACATATTCTTTAGCATTGTCACTTCTTAGAATACTAACTAAAGCATTGAATTGAGTTTTGACTTCAGCACAAAATGCACAAAAGTGAGTAAATACTTATGAGCGACTCTTCATAAAGTAAACCCAAGTCATCTGAGAGAAATCATCCACAAAAGTAATAACTTATGCCCAGTTTTAGAAATGATAGGACATGGTCCCTAAACATCAGAATAAATTAACTCAAAAGTTGACCCCTTCCCCTTTTTTTACCCTTGGTTTAATGATGTGCGATGATGGTTTGCAAATCGACATGATTCATATTCCAATGAAGAAATATTTTGAAACAGAGGACATAACTTCTTTAATAAAGGTAGAGAAGGATGTCCCAATCGACAATGTGCATCATATGAAGGCACAACACTAGAGCAAACAACAAGTTGAGACTCCCACTCGTCAAGGATGTAAAGATCATCAGATACATGTCATTTACCAATAACCTAATTTTTCTTAAGATCACAAAACTGGCAATGATCAGGAAAGAATGAAATATAACAATTAAGGTCTCTGGTAAGTTTACTAACAAACATCAAATTAAAAGCCAATTTTGGTATACTTAACACAGATGACAGAGTAATAGAGGAGGTTGGCTTAACAGTTCCAAATCCAACACTAGTACAAGTAAACCCATCAGCTATAGTGACTGGAGAGGGAACTCTGTGTGATTGAAAGCTAGAAAAAATACTAGAATTACCAGTCACGTGATTTGTGGCACCTAAATCAATTACCCATTTATTTTAAGAGGTGATAAGACATGTTTCATCTAGCTTAGCAAATGTAGTAGCTGAAGTGAATTTCTTCAATGATTCTAGATATTGAGATAATTTTGCAAACTCATGTGTCGGAATTGAAATCATTTTATCAAAATATGAATTGTCAGTAGTAGCAAAACTCATTCTCTTATTGGACATTTTACTTCTGCAGTAGCAACAACACTAATCCCCAACAAATATTTTCCAAACAAAACAAATTCAGTAATGGAACTTCTTAAAAGAAAACAAATAGAACATGTACGTTATAAAAGTCAAATGCAGATCTTTGACCAATGGAACAAAACTTGGTGCTTTCACAATACCTGCCCAAAACTTCAAGCAAACACAACCTGCACATTAAAGATGGAAGCACCAGATAACAATTTATAGAACTCCAGAAGTAGGCTGGAAGAAAGAGTGAGGCAATAACCAGATTCTTTTAGCCAGAAACAAGTGTTTTCTTCTCAGATGGTGGTCTGTTCAACAAGCACCAATAGATCTTGACCGAAAATTAACAATAAATATTGGAAAAGGATGATCAACAGAAAGAAAAATTGATCACAAATATACCACTTGCCCTCACGCACTTGCTGGAAAAGTGTGAACTAAATGGAGTCACCAGAACGTGAGACTCACAAGGTTAATTTTAATGAAACAGTTACCAGACAATCACTATTAACTTCTAGCTAAGAAACAGTGCCTCCCAGCTATGGAGATGACTCAACTCCGACTAGGCAACGCTAACTCAGCCAAAGCTATAAGCTTGGCTCTAATACCATGTTACAACAAAAGTATTGAGTAATTTCAATATATATTATCCAAAGAAGACAATGATTTAAATACAGGTGAAGAAAAGACTAACTAAGGTAACTAAATATCTAAATCCCTAAGAATCAGCTATAATATTATATATAAAAAACATATAACTTTATGATTCTCTAATAATCATTAACAAAGTAGCAAAAGGTTATTTGCTTCACTTGGAAAGTACTCTAAGAAGCATATTTGACTCAAGATAATCACAACTAAAGGAAAATGCACATTGTCAACAGATGCTATATGTCTAGATGATATCTAGAAACCAACAGTCACCTACTAAAATTGTGATGCACATTGTTAACCGAAGGAAAATACACATTGTCAACTGATTCTAATAGCAACAGTATTAGTGATGCCACCACCATCACCGATGAAATACCAGCATTTGTGTCACATTAGTTGGAAATAACAGAGGCTTTGTGATGTTGGTGTTATAGTTGGCAAGAAGTGTGAACTTAGAGAGTACTTGAGAATTGTCTATCAAGGTAGTTTTGTGGTCATGTATAAGTCCCTAGCTAGTTTGTAAATCATTTAGGATTGAAATTTGTTTTTTGTCATAGGTTTGATAGGATCAGATAGACATGTAATTTTTCCTATTTCTCTAGGCTAATTGATGACTATTTTTGTTTAAAGAATAATGTTCCTAATGATTTTAAAAAAAAGAAAACAATTAAAGGAATCAGAGTTTGAAGCCATTAATATGTTGGTTTTGACTTGTCATCTCCTTCTTCTAAGTCCTCTCGCTATTATGTGTACTAGTGAGAACAATCACTTCTCTGAATATTACTAACTAACTTTATACAAATGAAGTAAAAATAGTATCATATTGTTCCACCATGATCACAGTTAGAGAGGAAATAAATTTTAAAAGGAAGTTTAGGATGTCATACCTGACTGGTGGTGAAATCCTCTTCAAGCTCCCACATAGCCATGTCTTTCTTGGGGCACTTGCCAATATGGATATTAGCTATGATATTAACCTTTTGATCAACAAGAAATTTAGCAAGCTTATTCATATCCCAACACCCTTCTTGAATGAATTCACTAACTTTTGTTTTAGAATAAATGGACTGGTTAGTGAAAATCTTAGCTAAAGCACCCTTTCCGGTCCAATTATCCCACCAAAAATTGCACCCTCCATCATTGATCTTCCAGACAATGTGTTCTTCAACCTTGTGTTTGATTTATATACGTTTCCTCCAAGTATTGGATTGAGGAGCATTAATAGCTTTAGCAATAGGGCCTACTCTAGTACAATATTTAGCCATAACAAACGAGGCCCAAAGAAGTTGTTGGGTCCTCAAGTTCCACCATCTCTTGTATGCAAAGCATTCCCTGATGTCTACAAGAGTTTTAGTACCTACATCTCCTACATCCTTGGTGTTACATAATTTATCCCACGCACTCCAATGGTATTTGTTTTTGTCATCCTGAGTCCTCCAAAAAAAGTTAGCGATGAACTTTTCAATGAGAGTGAGAGTAGTTTTGAGGAGATTGAGAGCTGCGAGAGTATATGTAGGGATAGCTTGGATGACACTTTTCATAAGTACAACCTTCCACCATAGGATAAATGTTTGGCATGTCACCCATAAAGTTTGGTGGTGATTTTGTTAACTAAATCATTAAAGTAACAGATTTTCCTCTTTTCGGTATAGATGGGGCACCCCAGATATGTAAAAGGAAATTGCTTGTGTCTAAAACTTGTTTTATCATATCCTATTGATCCTAGAGGGTGAGATTTTACTGGAAGTGCATAAAAAACTCTTCTCATCATTAACCTTTTGCCCGGAGCTTTATTCATATAGCCTCACTTGTTTCATAACAACTTTAATAGACTTTCTTTTGCCAGCAGTGAAAATGTTAGGACTCTTAGAGAAGGATCAAGTCACAGGGCGATGAACACAAAAATCTAAATCAATTGACTTTGCCTTTCCCTTGCCTTTGTTTGAATTCCTAGATCAACCTATTTTTATGTATAACTTCAGCTCATTGAAGGGAGACGGAAACCTTAGAGTTCAATGGAAGAGAGAACTCGGATCTCTTGCTTTTTACTGAAATATGACTTAACAATTTATTCATCAAAAGCCCCTTTAAATAGGAGTCTTATTACGTCAATAGAAATCTAATTCTTATGAAAGTAGGAGACCTAAATCCTATTCCAAACTAATAACTATAACTATAACTTAACATAATCCTTATAAAACTATGAAATATAAACCCTATTCTAGAATAATAAATAAAGCTACAAAAAATATAATTAAATATTTGATTTAAGGGCTTCCAAAGCATCCACAACATTATCCCCCCCCCCCTTCCATCTTACATTGAAAGAGCTTTTCCTTAAGCTCAAATTTCACGGCAATCATCCAGAACTTCTGGAATATTGTCTGTTGAATCATCCAATTCTAGCCAGAAAAGTCGTTTGCACTGGTGAATGGCTGAATATAATTCGTCACAATTATAGCATAATCCCTTAACTCTTCTCTCTGTCATTTCTACATGATTTAATCGCTTGACCAAAGGGGTCTAGTTGCTGGTCTTGGTATTAAATGAATTGACTGAACTCGTAGCAGATTTTGCCAAGTTTATTGTGCTGCCAAGACTTGTCTGGGATTGCTGCGCTTTTTGCAGTTGTTGTTTTTGCTCTAAAGCCCTGGCTATACTCATAGTCGTTGATAAGTCAGATGGTTTGAGAAATTGGACGTCCAATTTGATTGAATCATCCAACCCTGCCATTATATTACCACGTGCAAGTGTTCTAGAATAAGCTCATTAGCCCTAGCCAACTTTTCTTGAAACTGACGTTGATAAATTTCAACTCTACCAGTTTGTCGAAGCGTGACCGATTCACCTACTGGGTTGCTACTTTCAGGAGGTCCAAATCGCTAGAAACATTGTTTTTGCAAGTTTTCCCAACTCAGTGTCCCCTTTGCTCATTTAAGCTAATTGTGTTTCTCGCAACAAGTGAAATCCAGCGACTCCAACCTTTTTTGCATCTGTTGTATGTTGATTTTCAAAAAACTACTCACAACGATATGCCCAAATCAGTGGGTTATTTGTGCCATCATAAGTAGGAAAATCCATTTTTACATATCTTGGTATTGTCAAATTGGAATTACCACTAGTTTGATGATTATGATCAGCTGGTTTAATAGGCAATGTATTGCCTCTAGGAGTCAGATTTGTTGATTTACCAATTGTCTGGGCATTACTTGATTCTACCCCATGAACTACTAGTTTTGTAGAGCCAATTCCCAAGCTAGAAAATTGTTCTTGAATTACTTGGACAATTCTTTCACCGAGACGTTCCATAGCTGCAAGTTTAGAGTCCATTAGTGTTTCTGTATTAACACGTTCTTTGTGAAACTTGGAATTGATCTCATCGCGTAATATGAAACTGATCTCATCGCCCATTGTGTTAGGCTCTGATACCAAATTGTTAGGATTCTTAGAGAAGGATCAAGTCACATGATGATGAACAGGAAAATCTAAATCAACTGACTTCGATTTTCCCTTGCCTTTGTTCAAATTCCTAGATTGACCTATTTTTGTATATAACTTCAACTCATTGAAGGGAGACTGAAACCTTAGAGTTCAATGGAAGAGAGAACTCGGATTTCTTGCTTTTTACTAAAATATGACTTACCAATTTATTCATCAAAAGCCCCTTTAAATAGGAGTCTTATTACATCAATAGGAATTCTAATTCTTATGAAAGTAGGAGACTAAATCCTATTCCAAACTAATAACTATAACTTAACCTAATCCTTATAAAACTATGAAATATAAACCCTATTCTAGAATAATAAATAAATCTACTAAAAATATAATTAAATAATTAATTTAAGCACTTCCAATGCATCCACAACAGAAAATGACAATGTCATCTGCATATGCCAGATGATTAATCTGAGGGCCATTCATACTCATAGAGAAGGGGTAAAAATTAGGATGATCGTAAAGATTATTGAGCATTCTTGACAGAACTTCAGATCCCAGAACAAAAAGAGAAAAGGACAGGGGATCCCCTTGCTTCAAACCTTGGGATGAGGTAAAGAAACCAGTTCTATTACCATTGACGATGATTGAATATCACGTCTAAGACATCCATCTCCATATAATCTCAGTCCACCAAACAAAGAAACCAAAATTTCTAAGAACCGCAATAAGAAATTTCCAAGATATCCTATCATAAGCTTTAGCCATATCTAACTTTATCACAACATTGTTACCCACGTTAGGCTGAGAAATACTTTGAACTATTTCATGAGCCAACATAACATTATCTGTGATGAGCCTGCCTTTGACAAAACCACTTTGATTAAGGGATATCAACTTAGGTAAAAGAGTGTTAAGTCTTCTAGCAAGAATCTTAGAGATAATCTTACTAGAAAAGTTGCTTAGACTAATCGGTCTAAAGTCAGCAAAATTAGAAGGAGAGTTGACTTTCGGGATTATAACAAGGCAAGCATGAGAATAATATTTTGTTAGAACCTGAGCTTTGAAGAAACTTTGGATAAAATTCACTACCTCTGGTTTGATAATTTCCCAACATCTCTAGTAAAACATGCCATTAAAACTGTCTGGTCCAGTAGAACTAGTAAGACTTATATCAAAAATAGTCGTTTTAATCTCGCCGTCATTAGGCATAGTGGACAACATAAGATTATCATCGTCGATGATACATTCAGTGATGCAAGACACAACATTATCATCCATCGTAGGTTCAAGGAGATGAAAAAGTTTAGAGAAGTGCTTGAAAACAGCTTTACCAATCTTATCACTATCTTGGATCCAATTGCCATTGTGGTTTTGTATTCTATGGATCTGAAGCCTTCTTCTCGTGTCTTTGATAACATTATGAAAGTACCAAGTATTGTTATCTTCTTCCTCAAACCATCTAATTTGAGCTTTCTGTTTTAGCAAAGCCTCTTGCATTGCCATCCAAGAATCATATTCCGCTTGGCCCTTATTTAAATAAATTGTGGACTCTTCAGTGTTATCCATAACATCAATATCTTCAAGTCTTTGTACTATCTCCTCCCATTCCTCAACTTTTTTGAAGATATCTCATATCGTGTCTTTAGACCAAACACTAAGTTTTTTACTCAAGTTCTTAAGCTTTTGTTGCATGATCCACATAGGGTAACCCTTAACATGGATTCTCCATTCCTTTTCCACAACATCATAAAAATCAGGTTGATCGATCCAGGAATTCAAGAATCTAAAATATTTTATAGGTTCTTGTTGGTTGTCAAAACATTTTACCAGTAAAGGTCTATGATCCAACCCTGTCCTGCTTGTCTTACCATAATATTTTGGAATATATGAAGCCAACCATCTTTGATAAGCACCCTATCAAACCTTTTCCATATCCTCTTTCTCGACCTCCTGTTGTTGCACCAGGTATTAGTAGAGCCCACGTAACCTGCATCTTCCACCCTATATCTCACCATACAATTGGAAAAACCCAAGCTCTCAACAGCCTGATATGGTTTTCCTCCTAGTTTTTCGAAAGCCTCTAGGATAACATTAAAATCTCCCCCTACGCACCAAGCATCTTGCACTTGAGAGTTCATGTTAGCAAGGCTATCCTATAGGTCCACCCTCTCTATTTCACTATATTTAGCGTAAACAGAAGTTATATGCACCCCATTTATGCCAGATCCATTATCCATATGCAAATTTATTTGCTGGTCTTCATTCGATACTATCGTGGCATGTAAATTTTGATTCCAAAAACACCAAATCTGCCCAATATCATTGCTAATGCAGTGATGGAAACCCAAAAACTTTTTGTATCCCTCAATCTTGTTCATGTTGATAAAAGGTTCAAAAATTGCTACAAACCGGATGTTATTCCTTTTGACCAGACTCTTAAGTCTGTGTATTGCTTTTTTGGTCCTCACACCTCTTATGTTAGAAAAAAGTGCATTGATCATAAAGGCATTATATGGATTTTTTTGTGTCCTTCTCTTACTCAAAGAGATGGAATTCTTAGTACTTCTTTTGTGATTTCTTCTTTGTCTGCTTCTTCCCCTCTTAACTGGAGATAAGCCACACTTTTGTACAACTTCTTGCACATGGTACCTCCCTAGGTCATCAAAGTCCCATTGTTCATCCTCGAAAAGTTGAATCTTTTAGAATTAGCGGGCTCATCGTCAACCCCATCCATTGAGCTATCTCCTATATCCTCTTCCTCCGTATGGTAATTCTCTATATCGTGGCATAAGTTGAGATCCACCACAAGGTTTATCCCCTTCTGGTTTTTTATCTCAGTATTTAGGCTAGATTCCATCACTAAATGTTTCACAATCTCATCACTACTTCCTTGTGTATCCAAATATTTGGTATTTGCCTCTCTTCTTCTTTCCACTTCGGAATCCTCAACATCTTCCGTCATTAACGCTTGGTTGACCTCTGGAGGTACATTAGAGGAACTTTATTGATCCCTGTTGACACATTCCATGGTCCTTTGTTTTGTCTTTTCAGGAAATCCCTCATTCGAGATTTGTTTTACATTGTTATTGTATATACTATCGCCAGCCTCTGGTTTATTACTGGTATGTGCCTCCTTCTGAATTATATCTTTCTTCTTATCCTTCCTCTTGTTGTTTTTGGTGTTAATTCCAGCTTCTTGTTGGTCTTTGTTCAGCTTGAAGGTAACCTTGGTTTTCTTTTCGAGAGCCTTATTGCTATCTTTCTTCTTCTTCTTTTTGTTTTTGTTTATTCTAACAACCATCTTGTCCTTCTCTTCCTCCTTATTGAGATTTCACACATCATCAGTCTCTTGTTTCTCGTATTTCTCCTCATCTCTTATCAGCTTATTGTTGATAGTTTCAACATCAACATTTTCTATATTCACAGTTTCCTTGTTCTTATTCATTCCCTTTGCTTGAGGTCTGCCAGCTTGAGTATTTTGTTCTACATCTTCGATATTCTAGTCGTTAGCATTCGTGGCCTTACCATTATCTTCGACATTGCTTGTTTCTCCTTGTTCCGCTCTCTTGGCTTTAGTATTTTTCCCTTTTTGCCTCCATGATCCTCTTTCTCTCCAAGATCCAACAATCATTCATATTTTGTCCCAATTTTTTGCAGTGTTTGCAATATTTTGAGATATTTTCATATTCCACCTTCTGGGTAAAACCAGTTAGTGGAGAGCCTTCATGTTCGAGCCCCACCTAAACCTTATTTAGCCTTGGTTTGAGTAGGTCGACTTCTACCCTCACCTTTGCCATGCTGGGTCTTGTCTTACTTTATATTGCAGCGTCAAGGGATAGAGGCGTCCCAATGGGGATAAGAAGTTGGCTAACATATTGCCAGTTGTGCATATGAAAGGGTAATTCAGGTAAGAGAACCCATACTGGAACGATGGGGATGTCCTCCTCCGGCTTGAAGTCGGGGGTCCATTTTTGCATCCACCTTTGCAATCCTTATATTTCAATCATTCTTCTATACCAAACATTCTGAAAGTCTTCATCATTCGAGCAATTGATGAACACATTATAGTTGTCGTAAACCCCAAATTTGACAGAGCCTCTGAGCGCTACCAATTCCTTGAATTTTGATCTAATTTTGTCAATTTGGGGCCTAGGTTTCAAAAAATTTCCAACAATGGTTCTCCTACAGTCTTGTGCCATGATTCTGTAATAGTCCGCAGCTTTGAAGATTACTGCTGGAACACCATTGTGAGTTTTCCTTGCCATCACTTTTTCACGTTTTTGGGCAGATGGAATTGTTGTCGATGACATCACAAAGACGAGAGGCATAAGAAATTTTCTCTTGTACTGAGTTGTTTGGTGGTCCAGTCCCTTTAGGAGTTTCTAGTTTCCCCCTCAGTCCCACCAGACCTTGTCTGTCCGGTGGTTCCATGACGGAACAGGGAAGAGAGAGAGTGTAGAACTAGTCGTTAATAGCCGTTGTGAACTTTTGTCCAACAACCATCTATTTTACATGCTTATATGATGTTAGAATTTTAGGTTTACGGGCACATATCACAGGTTGAAACAACTAAAATAAACGCAGAACATACAATTTTATACACTTAAGTAAAACAAATCAACAAAATAAAGAAACAGAAAAATCGAAGAAGCTAGGCAAAATAATCAAAGAAAGCAGAAGTGTGATACTTACAAAGTCGAGGAGGTTGAACACACTCAAGATCAATCATCACAACAGCACGGACTGAAACCTGAAAGAGAGCCATTAGAATTAACAGTTTGATTAGAAGGAGATGATATCTTACTACATAAAAAGTGATAAACATATTCCACAAGTCTCCTGCTTCTAAATAGTGTATAAAAAGGTGGTTGTGTGAGGATGTATAGCATCTTATGCACAAGGTTAGATCCTAACCCACTCTTTTGCTGATTAAAAATATAGCATTTTGAATTTGTGTGGACTATTGAATTGATATTCTCTTATTATTAGTGTGAAAATTTAAGGTTGTCGTGACCAGAATAACAAGCTTAAAAAGGAAATTTTTAACTATACCGTTCACATAAAAAAACTATATCATATTATAAGGTAAAATTACACTTTTGAAGGATAATGCAAATTTTGTCCTAGAAAGTATAAATTAACAAATTTATTAAATAATAACAATTATTGCATCTCATTTTGCAGTATATGAACACATCAATATATACAACATGCCAACATGCCGCACCAAAAAAACTACTGGAAAAAACCTAGATGGTTCATAAAGCATAAACAAAATGGAGCTTTTCACAAAAAAAAATCATATTCAAATTAAACAACATAAACTTACTTTGAAGAGAAGAAAACTCTAACAAAATGTCCACATATTATTACTCCCAACAAAGATCAGTAAAAATCAAGTGAGGATTGAAGTAAGAAGAAAAAGTTGGTTGAGTTCTTCAATAAAAAAGAAAGATGTTGATTTCCGTTTTAAAAGGCATGAACAGAGACCTAAAGCTTAATTTCTTTTCACAAACCTGAATATCAGGAGATGTAGACCGCCCTGATTTTTCTCCAACAATGATCAGTTCATAATTCTATGGATTTGTGGGTCTCTCTAGTTTAACGGTCGAGTATCTAACTCCCGTATTGGAAAGGGTGCGGAAATGGGTGTGGTTGAGAGAGTACAAGTCATGGGTGTCAAATGGTTTTAGATAAACTCAACTAGGAGCATTTACATTTCCTTATGTTTTCTGTAATCAAGCACAATGTTTAAAAATAGACATTAAATTTATTTTCATGATGATTAAACAAGAAATACTAGAACAAAAATATAAAAATAATTTATATAATAATCAAATTCATCCAAACGAAATCAATGCTCAACCATCACTCGCAGTCGCAGCATACTTGGAAGGAAAAGCCATCATATTTTTAGGCTTCTTTTCTTTTTCATCTCCTCAACATAATGGCTCTTCACTTGCTGCAACCGTGGCAGTGCAGGTACGTTTTCTTTATTTGTTGCCATGTTTCCATATATAAATATAATATAATATTCAATTTAATCCATTAAACTGTCTCTTGATTTTCTTCTATAATTTTTATATTTAATTTATTTTAGTTTCAAACTTTTTCATCTCACACCAATTTAATCGTACAAATAAAATACACTATTTAGCACAATTCATAAAATTCATACTAAAAAAGGACAAGTAATAATGCTAAATGTGAGACAAATAATTATTTAAAAAAAATATATTTTTGAACTCACATCAACACCTCACACTTAAATTTTTGCTCTTCTTCGAGCTAGCATTAAAGCTCCTCTCAAAAAAACCATACTAGTAATGCCACCATTTTGGTTGATACAAACAATTAGGCCATCCACAAATTTCATAGCATCAAATACACTTCTCAATCATTATGGAAGAAATACAAATAAACAACAAATCTGTCACCTCCTAACCTCAAGGAAGGACACTGAACCTATCAAATTTCAGCTTGCTCACCTACTTTCATCAAAGAAAGCTAGTAAAATCACGTATCTATCATCAAACAGGTGTCCTCACAAGAAGAAATAGTCAACATACTCAATTTAAAAGAGTGAATATAAATTAAGGACTTAGCATTAAAGAACAACTCTCACACTCACAAATAAAATTCACATGTATGCACAAAGAACCATAGGTTTGCTCATTATGTACATCTCCACTAATTAAGCATGCTTGAATAGAATCAAATAGGACTTTGATAGGTTTTAATGAAGGTTTGGGGACGGGTAGGAAAACAATATAACAGTGACTTGCACTTCCCTAAGCACTTTGCAATTCTAGACTTCATCACCCATTATTTATATTTTTTTATTTTCAGTCCTCTCTTCAAGAATTATTTCACAAGTAATTCTCGTTATCTCAAGAATGCTTCAATTATGTTTTTTTTCTCTTTTTTTTTGTTTTTTTCTTTTTCATGCCACATTCTTTTAAAGGAGGGTTTTGACATCACTTTGTAGCTATCATTGATCACTTTTTTTACTGAACCGTTCATTTTCTTCAGATTTAACACTTACAATAAGTCTATGCTACAATACTCAAGGAAGAAAAGTGCAAAAATTAGGAATTCAACAAAAGAGTCGAGGAAAATATAAGGCTATCAGCAAAAGGTCATAGGCTCAAGAGGCTAACTAGTGATATAATGTCTGAAAAGGCTAAAATTCACCAAAACAAATCAAAGAAAGTCTTTTATCATCTTCTAAACAAAGAAACAATTTTATTCCGCTTAAATAACTTGCAGTGCAAATTCTAGACAAAGATGCAAAATATGAAATAACTTCTCCAATTCAATATTCCACGCATAATCTCAAAGCATAATCCACAATCACAATATAAGCATATGGCATGGGTTCCTAGGAAATTCATCAAAAACATACAATACAACTCAATTCATGCATAATAAGATCATATAGATTGAATATAGCCACAAACAATTGAATCCATTAAAAAACATGCAAAACCCTAGAATTTGGATTTAAATCATAAAGGAGGTTCAAAGTAATCTTTGAAACTCAATGGATGAAAGAGAATCCATTAAAGAACTTTCCACATACCTTGATAAATCACAAGTCTAGAGTTTGCAAGAGAAAAGTTGAAGCTTGAAGAACCCTAAAATTTCCTTTGAGAGCCTTGGCGAGAATTTGGAGAGAAAACCTTGAGAGCTTTTGAGAGTTTTTGGTGAATGGAAAGGAATGGGTAGATTTCTAAGAGTAAAATCAGTTATAAGATTTAGTTATATGGTCAAAATGTCATTGTTTAGGAGTTAAAATAGTAGGAAAAAACCCAAATGACCATAACTAAAAATATACCTGAAGTGACCTACAATCCGTAGAAGCTTCTACAGACTGTTCTGGTCTTTTGTAGAGCAAGTACTGGAGGTCTAAAATTCAATCAATTTCCACGAACGGTTCCTACAGTCTGTATAATTCCTACGGGCCGTAGACACCAACCGTAGAACCTAAAGTCAATCAGAATTTTCACTGAGTGTGGAACCCCTCATACGGGCTGTAGAACCTTCTACAAACTGTCTTGATGGTCCGTAGTAAAACTTCAGAGACTTCAAAAACTCTAAATTCCAAGACCACTTCCTACGACTATCTTCTACGGACTATAGGACCTTATACGGTCCGTAGGTGTCTTCCGTACAACATGCACCATTGCCAAAAATGCAATTTTCCCTTCCTTGTCAACTTGCCATTTTCAGGGGTGTTACAAACCAAAATCTAAGTTCATGATGACACACACCCCAAACCTAACCCGGTGTGTAAGCTAAAGAATCCAACTCAAGAATCATCTCAAAAGTTCCAGAAAAAAGGTAAATACGCATATGATACTTTTAGAATGAAGTCGAGTCATAAATGAAGAAAAACCAAAATACAACAAAGAATTACCAAAACTTGGTATCGTAAGTTTTAAAGAGCAATCTAACACAATATCTAAATACAAAATACAACACTCATCTTTGAAATATACATACATGTAGAAATGAAAGATGAAGTTGTGGTGAGATCCCTGTTCGAGCCTTTATTCAAGCTTCATCTTTCATTTCTTTCTTCACATATTTCAAATACAAGTGTGGTGTGTTGGATTTAGATATTGTGTTTGATTTCTCTTTAATAGTTATGATACCAGGTTTTGAGATTCTTTGTTGTATCTCGATTCCTCTTTGTTTATGACATTACTTCGTTCTAAAATTCTCATATTTGTGTTAACATTCATTTTCACAACATTTGAGATAATTAGTTGGATTTTTTGGCTTATACACTGGGTTGAATTTGGAATGGGTGCCATCATGACCTCGATTTTTGGGTCATAACAATTAGTATATTTTCATGTTTTTTTGTAAGTAATACATGTGCATTTCGTAGTTGGGCATCGATAGATATTACAAGTATATTGTTTTAAGTTAATTTTCAATTTCACTTTTATTTATTTATTTATTTATCAGGACATAGAAAACAAAAATGAGAATAAACACATGTGATGACATATTGGATAAGATAGTGATTCGTGCAACAAAGATTCTGATACAAATAGCCAAAGGTAGTTCATTCTCATTCAAATTTGGATAAAGGTTAAAGGGATCAAGAGCTATGAAGAGTCTCAATACAATTCACCCATTCCTAAAGGTAATAAGACCTTATTTTTGAAGAGAAGAAGATATAATGTACAAAACACCGGACAGGGCTTTCTCATAAATAGTCATTGATGGTCAGAATTTTGTTGTTGTTCCACTAAAAAGCTGTAGTGGCAAACCATTAAAAAATACTTTTCATCATCATATTCTTAAGTGCAATAGACCATCTCATTTTACTAGCCTTTGTTTGAAAAGAGATGTAGCTACTAGATTGTCCAGAGGTGTTCGAACTAGAGTTGATATATGTGATTTGGTAATGAACTTACAGTTCATCGTTGAAGACATTTCTGATTTACAAATTAATAAAGTTGTAAATCGAGCGTTGGACCATTTACACTATGAAAATGATTTGTCTGTAAAATATGAGAAATGATGGAATCTGTGGACTTATTTACATAGAGATAGATAGGGATGGAATACGTAAAAAAAATCCCACAGATGCCATCCCTTCTTATTTTTTACCCATGAATCATTGTCACATTGCGAACGATCTAATGCTCGACTAATAACTTTTTTATTTTGGAAATCAGAAATGTGCTCAATAAGGAACTATCAGTTCCTTACCAAAACACAGATATCCACTTTGGTTCCAACACATCTAGGCAATCTAATAGTTGCATCTATTACAAAACAAAGAACATGTAAATGAGGCGGTCAATTGCGATTAAGAAAATGGTGATCACGAACTTTTGTTAATGTTTGGCACTACACATTTTTAGTTGAGCAACAAAAAATATTTGACCGTCAACGGTTGTATATGAGAAAGACATGTCAGGTACTGTGTACCTTAGAGCTTATTCTTTATGAAAATAAGCTCTTATCACTACTATAAATTAGGCCTACGGCAACGGATTTTTAGCAACGCTAAAGAAACCGTTACTATAGAGTGTCTATTGCAACGGTTTGAGCCGTTGCCAAAAGGATTGGATATTATTGCTACGGCTAAGTAAAAAATTTGTTGCCATTGTTTGAAAACCGTTGCAATAGACCTACATATTGCAACGGTTATGGTAATCGTTGCCATAAAGTCATCTATGGCAACATTTAATGAGAATATTTTTCTATTGGAACGGTTATTAAATCCCTCCATAATTTCCCTCTCTTATTTTGGCTGAACCCGCCAAATGCTTTTCATTCTATTTTATTTTTAATTAATTTTGTAAATACAATTTACTTTTATCTTTATCAGATATCGATACAAACAAGGCAATTAAACATACATATGCTAAGTTCATTTCCCCTCTCTTCAACAAGCAGAACACAAAAACAGTTGTCACTCTTCTTCTCTTTGACCCGATTTTTCATCCATTTGTGGAGCTTAATTAGCAAAAGCAGAACACAGAGCAGATCGATGGAACACATAAGTTGTGGAGCTTTGCAGGGATATTAATCTTATGGTAAGTTCTTCATGTCTATCAATTTAGGGCAAACATAAACCCATTTTTTTCTTCGAAGCTAAACCCATTTCTCTCTTCATACCTCTTGTGAAATCTAATGAAATGGAGGGTTGTATGTTTTCTTGTAAAATCTAAGGAAATGGAGTTGTTCTTCTTCAACTGCTGGAGGGTCTCTTCTTCAATCTTTGGTTATAGCTGAAGAAACTACAAGTTTGAGCTTTTGAGGTTTTCTTCTTGAATCTCTTATTTTGTCTTTAATCTTTGGGTGTGGTTAGTGTATTTGATGTATTTCTCTGATTGTGGGTTTTTTTCCATTAAGTTGTAGCTATTGTGGGTTTAATGTTTTGTTGGAGTTATGGTGAAATTGACTGATGTAGACCATATTTAATTTGACATTGATGCTGTATTTCTTGTCCATGAGTTTCAATCGGGTTTGAATACCTTGTATTGATGATGTCTTTATTGATTTCACCTCTCACTTGAGTAAGATGTCAAAAATTCACTTTCATTATTGTTGAAGATTTACATTAGAGCAACAGGAAACAAGAGATAAATTAACATGAAAATGGAATAAACTAAAATTTTCTACTGGTTGGTACTAAAATTTGCTACTCGTTCGAAAAGTGATCGTCTCTGCGAATCATCACCATCCAGAGCACTGCACCATCTACTCCAGCTAGCACTTCCTGCCTCCGATCAAGTCTGCCATGGTCGCTTGAGCTATAGCCATGGCTATAACTTGTAAGTGTTTCCCCTTTTTTTTTGCATTTCTCCGTTGGATTCTCTCTGATTTAATGATGTATATAAGCTGTTGTGAAGTTCCATAGGTGGATAATTTCTTGGATATCATCATCATACTTTTGATTTTCCTCTTTTCTCCTTTACTGATTTGTTCTAATTGTTGAAGTACCTCTTCTTTTTGCTCCATTAAATTATCAAAAGTGCTATTGTCTGACATTATTTTAGGTCTATTTCCTGTTATAATAGAATGTACCCTGTGTTGTGACTTTTCTATAGTTGATCCTTCGTTGATTTCTTCTTGAAATGAACTTGTATCTGCTCATGAATTATAAAATAATTATTCACCTGATTATCTTGCTCTTGATTCTCAAATTTGGTACTTCCAGTTGTCCAAATTGAGAACTTTCCACCCCTGTGATGGTAACTCTCGAAATGTATTATATAGTTGTCGTCCTTCCACCTCAAATGCATGATTAGCTAGATAGTAAGCTAATGAAGTCCCTTCCCTATATATGGCTCAATGTTAATTGTCGCATCTTTCATGAGAACTAGAGTGTCTTCCACAATAATTTTAATATTCCAAGGTATCTCTCATTTTCCTTGTAGTATAATTTTCAGATATCTCTTCTTCTTGTGCATAGATGAGGTTACATTATTGATCTCTTAGGCAATAAGCATAAGAACTCTTGCCTAGATTACCTTTACTTGCACCATTTGTGTTACACTTGATGTTATTTGCATTTGGGGGCTTCTAATAATCCTCTTATAATAAATCTTTGTCTTGTAATCTTCTAAGAATTATACCATGTCTAACTTGGAAAAATTTTCATTGTAAATGGCCATACATTTAGAGTAACCTGATAAACAACTCTGTTATATGTCATGTTACCCCATGTCCAATGATATTTCTTCTACTGCAAATTCCCCATAGTATTATTGCAGGCATAACCTTCATAATTTGTTGAAGCTTATGACCTATCAGTGTTGTCCACCATTAGCACTTGATTCAGGCTCTGTCTTTTTAAGCTTAAACCTGCAAATTGGCCAACATAGACCCATGATTTTCTTACTTTTTATGATTGTTGTAGGCCTATAGCATTAGTTGAAAGAAAAAAAAAATCTAAAAGTCACTTTTGAAGACTGTTCTGCCTTGATTTCTTATTAAAAAAATATCAGTAGGGATTTTTTTTGGAAAAAGTATTGAACATTGTTGATAGATGTTGCATCAACATTGAACATTGTTTCCCACGCCAACAATTTTTTAAATCTAATTTATTTTTCTTTCAATCAGAATATTGATACAAATATTTTCTAAAGACATTTATCATCTTTTCAACAAGCAGAAGACCATACGCTGCCACCATCTTCTCTTGGACCTAAGTTTCAACAAGGAGAACACAATTTCAGGGCAAGCTTGTGGAGTTTTGCAGGGATTTGAATCTTATGGTAAGTTCTTCTTGTCTGTAATTTTAGGGCAAACTTAAAACAATTTTTTTTCTTCAATCGTAAACCCATTTCTCTCTAGAAATTGTTGTGAAATCGAAGGAAATTGAGGGCTGAAGGTTTGCTTGTGAAATTTGAGAAATCTTGATGTTTTTTTCTTCAACAGCTGAAGGTTCTGTTCTGACATCTTTGAGGTTATAGCTGAAGAAACTTCAAGTTTGAGCTGTTGAGGTTTTCTTCTTGAATCTCTTCTTTTTCCTTTAATCGTTAAGGTGTAGTTAGTTTATTTGATGTATTTTTTTTATTGTGGGTTTTTCCCATTAAGTTTTAGCTATTGTGGGTTTAAAGTTTTGTTGGTAGTTATGGTGAAATTGATTAACTCTAGACAATATTTCTCTTGATATTGATGTTTGATTTGTTGTTCCATGAGTTATTCAATCGGTTTTGATTACCCTTACATTGATGATGTCTTCCTTGATTTCACCTATCGCTTGAGTAGCTAGGATGTGAGAAACTTCACTTTCATTATTATTGAAGATTTACATTAGAGCAACAAGAAACAAGAGATACATTAGCATGAAAATGAAAAAAACTGAAATTCACTGCTGGTTGGTATTAGACTTTTTGACATGAAAATCTAAAACTTCGTAAAATTCTAGATCAATATTATTTGCCTTAAAAAAAAATTTCATCACTTTTAAAGATTGTTTTGCCTTGATTTCCTACAATAAGAAAATCAATAGGGATACTTTTTTGAAAAGAATTGAATCCTCAAGGCGATTTATTGGTGTGTTAGAATGTCCATAAGTTTTTAATAGCATAAATTTGAAAGAATGATAAGCTTGTTAAAGATATTTCTTGATAGGTCATGTAGATCAGTGTTTTGTATATATTTCCAATGATAAAGGGAACTTTGATAGTTGTTTCATATATTAAGAAAAACTATGAAATGCTTGTTGTAAATTGAATTGTGATTGCTATGAGTTTTAAACTGCATATTCTCCATGTACATTTTGAGATATGTTTGTTCATGTGTAAAACATTGTTGTCTTTTTATTTCATGGTTTATCATAAATTTGATTCTTTTTATCTTTTTGTGTCGCATAGATATCAATGGATAATTTAGATAGAAGTTGGATGAGTCTCGGGACGATGCAGTGATAAATATATTAGTGGAGTGACTGATTTTCTTGATAAGGCATTTCAACGAGCTTCTAAAGGAAATGAAATATTATGCCCTTGCAAAAAATGCATCAATCGTTATTGGCATTATAGAAATGTGGTGGAGGATCACTTGATTGTAAATGGATTTTTGGATGGATACAACAAATGGATTTTTCATGGGGAGAGACTTTCCTCACGAAATACACCACTTTCACGCAACCATGATGATATTGATGGACTACTTCATGATACATTTCAAAATATCGAGGGTGAAACAGGGCATGGAGAAGGAGAGAGAGAAGGGCTATCTGAAGATGCAAAGAGATTTTTTAAATTAGTGGATGAAGGAAAAAAAGAGCTATATCTAGGGTGTGAGAACTTCAGTAAGCTGAGTTTCATCATTTGGTTATACTTGCTTAAATCTCTACATGGGTTGAGTGATGTGGCTTTTACTGATCTGTTAGACTTGTTAAAAGAAGCATTTCCCTTTGCTCAACTGCCTGAGTCTTTCAATAAAGCTAAAAATATGATAATAGATTTGGGTCTCGGCTATGACAAAATACATGCATGCCCTAATGATTGCATGTTATTTTGGAATGAAAATGCGGAGAAAGATAATTGCTCTGTGTGTGGGTCTTCTAGATGGTCAAATAAGGGTAATGGCACGACTAATGCAAGCTCTAAAATACCAACAAAGATTTTAAGGTACTTTCCTTTAAAGCCTAGGCTTCAGAGAATGTTTATGTGTCCTGAAACAGCTATTGCAATGAGATGACATGATTCTGAACGACCTAATGATGGGAATATAAGGCATCCAGCGCTAGCAATGCTTTCTGGATGGAGTATTAAGGGAAAATTAGCATGCCCCACATGTAACTACGACACATGCTCTCAATATCTCAAACATAGTCGTAAAATGTGTTACTTAGGTCATCGGGCATTTTTGCCTCCTGATCATCCATTTAGAAGAGACAAAAATCTTTTAATGGAGAGGAGGATCATAGACCCGCACCTACATCCTTGTCGGGCATAGAAGTGCTTGAAAAGTTACATGATTTCAATAATGTTTTTGGGAAGGGCAACAAGAAAAGACGTCGAAATAATGAGGGTCCATGGAAGAAAAGATCCATCTTTTTTGAATTACCATATTGGAAACATAATAAGTTGAGGCACAATCTTGATGTGAAGCATATTGAGAAAAATATATGTGATAGTTTGCTTGGGACTTTATTAGATATCCCAGGAAAGTCAAAAGATCACGTTAATTCTCGCTATGACTTGCAAGAAATAGGGATACGAAAGGAGTTTCATCGAAGGAAAGATAATACAAATGGAAAAGCTTATTTAGCTAAATCTTGCTTTACCATGAAACTAGAAGAAAAACGATTATTTTGCACTGTCTTAAAAAATGCAAAATTCCCAAAAGGATTTTCCTCAAACATATCAGATCGTGTGGATGTGGATGAGATGAAAATATCAGGGTACAAAAGCCATGATGCTCATTTTATAATGCATTACTTGCTCCAAATTGCGGTTCGAAAAGGATTGCCGAAGAATGTTTCATTAGCCTTGATTAGGTTGGGGAACTTCTTTAAAGCTATATGCAGTAAGGTTATAAGGCGAGCAGATCTTGAGCCTATGCAGATTGAAATCAAAGAAATTGTATGTGAGCTTGAAAAGATTTTTCCTCCATCTTTTTTTGATATAATGGAACATTTGCCTATCCATTTGGTTGATGAAATTAGATTGGGTGGTCCAAATCATCTTCGATGGATGTATTCCACTGAGAGAAAAATGTGTAAGTTCAAGGGTCTTGTTCGTAATCGACATTATCCAGAAGGTTGTATAGCAGAGGGATTTGATGTTGAAGAGTTCTTGATCTTTGGTTCGAGATACCTACATTATGGAGTGAAGACACCATTCAGTAGGTACCGAACTGAGGATGATGAGGATGTTGAAAAAGAGGGAGATGATTTGTCCCTTTTGTTTCCTAAGCTTGGGCATCCAGTTGGAAATTGGAAGAAGAAAAAAGGAAAGACTTTTACCATGGATCTAGATTTCTCTAGTGAAGTACATCGATATGTTCTCTTCAATACTGGTGATGAACAAGTGGAAGATTTTATCAAGTAAGTTAAAAACATAGTAATTATATATAATTTAAACTTCATCTGTTCAATTATTATAAAGCACTTAAAACTTCAATTATAAATGCCTAATAATCAAACTTGAATTATTCATACTTGCAGGGAGCATAAGATGTTAATTGATAGTAATATTAGATCAAATGCATGGACAAGAGCAAAGAGTCATAGTCGAATTTGGCAACCGGTTCAAAGAGAAAGTTAAAAATGTTGAAGTGCCTAATCAGTTAAGATGGCTAGCTAAAGGGCCTAATAGGGTGGCAACCAAAAGATATAATGCATATTTCATTAATGGATACCGATTTCATGCATTAAAACGTGATTACTCACTCAAGTCTCAAAATAGTGGAGTGACTTTATCAGCGACAACTGATAGTGTTGCTAGTGCTCGAGATCAAAATCCCATTGATGGAGAGGTTATATATTATGGGGCTATTCAAGATATCATTGAGGTTGATTATTACAATTGTTTTAGTGTTGTACTATTTAGATGTGATTGGTTTGATAATGAAATAGATGAATATGGGTTAACTCGTGTGTACTTCAACAAATCATGAAGTACGGATGACCCTTTCACTACAACATTTTAGGCCTACGGCCACACTAATTCTGGACAACACTTTTAAAGTGTTGCCTAAACTACTTTTGGGGACGCTTTTAAAGCGTAGCCCATGTTTTTAACTTTTAGCTTCGATATTATTGGCAACACTTATAAAGTGTACTGTTTAATGGTATAAGCTACACTTTATAAGCGTTGTTACAGTATGATATAATTAGCAACAACTATTTGCATATATTGCCACACTTTTAAAGTGTCCTGTTTTTATAATTGTAAAAACAACACATTACAAATGTAGCCTTAAAATTTTCACTAAAATATTATATTCCCTCCAATATTTTTAACTCTCCCTCCCATTTTAATTGGGCAAAAAAAATATTCATAAAACATTAAAATTTTCCTTTCCTCCAAATCAGAAAAAAGTCGGTCAAAGTGAAGAGCTGGAGAACACGCTGAAGAGCTCTAGTTCTCGTTGATGGTCTCTAGTTGTCGCTAAAGATTTCCGTCCTAGTTCTCGCTGAAGATTTTCGTCAAGTAATTTAGAAAAATATTCTGTCAATTTGAAGCACACGATTTTCTCTCCAAGCTAAGTCTGAACATACTTTGTTTCTGTTTGAGAAGATTTGTTTTGTTTTGGTGAGTCATTCTTCTCTGATCTGGTGTATTTTTTTGGAAATTTTATAGTGAGTATATGTATTGAGATTTGGGAATAAAATGTTTTTTTATATTTCTAGAATTGCAAAGCCCTGATCTGAATGATTGGTTTGCACAATATGAGTATCTCTGTGTGGTGTTTTGCTAGATTACTTTGGGAATTTTAGATGTAGTTTGGTTTCTTGATATGTTAGATCTTCCATATTTTACTCTCTGATTGTAGTTTTAGACTCAATTGACTTCCTTTTTAAGGTAATATGTGCTTGCAACTGTTGGATACAATGTCGAAGCTACGAATTTTGCTTAAGGGTGTTCAAAACTTCAGGATATATATCTAAAAAGTTATTTTTGACCTATATACACAATATTATTTGCTATTAGTTGGCAATTGTTTTGATTTTGGGGTTGTGCACAAAAATTGGTTGGTAGTTACTAGCAATGAAAACATAAACAATTTAGTTTCTAGGAACAATGTCTGCTAAAGTGTCTGCAGCAGCACGCTGACACTTTTCTACAGACAGACGCCTCATAAGAGTTTGAATTAGTGGAAGAAGTGCTAAATTATTAGACTGGATCCATAGAAGTGTAACATGCTAACTGTTTGTTTTATCAGCTTTCTTGGGAATCTTTGACATAATTTCAACTTTTCGCTGGCCGGTAGTTATGCTTTTTATGTACCAAAACATTATGCTGTTATACAGTCCAAAAGGTTTATGAAAGTAGCATTCAGATAATTTAACATTATGGGCACTTCCCACTTACAGCATTCTGGTCTCTAGGTGTAAAACTGGTGATTTGATACTCTTTACCATTTTGTTTGGCAGTCTTAAAAGTGTGGTCCAGGTTTGTGAATATTCAATTATGGTATATCTGGTACTTCTGGTGCTTTCATGTATTCACGTTTCCAAGAAGGACTAGATCTTGCCAATGAGAAATTTCCACTCAAGATTGAAAAAACATGTGATGTTTCTGGCTTGCTCGTTAAATTAATTTGTAGTTCAAGCAAGTTAAGAATCTTGGGGAAATTGACAACGGCTTTTGTCCTAGAGTATTTTTAAATGACCTTGTTGTTTGAAAAGCTATGTTCTTTTAAATAATGTGGTGCAGGAGAATTGATGAACTTGTTGATGGCCCTAATTCGCCACACATAACTCCAGAAGCTTTAGATAGGTGTGAGGCAAGTCTGGAAGATATTTTTAATGGGCGGCTATTTGATTTGCTTGATGGAGCCTTATCCGATAATGTTTCTAGATTTCATGTTGATATTCAGGTTAGTCTCTCTAATTCTATCACCATTATCTTCTCTAGATTCAGATTCTATTCTTTTTTGCTGAGTGCTTTTCCGATGCAAGTACTTGTGGAATTCGATACTTCTCTTCCATATACTTCTCTTCTTTGTATTTATATCTCTTTCTAATATCATTATCTACTTATATTTTTTATTTGATTAGCAAATTAGGCAACTAGTTTTCATTTGCTATCACTGACGGCTAACATTTATTTTGTGTTTAATAACCTCGATCTCTTACTTGCAACCATGTGAAGTGTTTTATAATTCATCTAACTGGTGTAGCCATTCAGAGATATGATTGAAGGAATGCGTATGAACTTGTGAAAATTCTTATACAACAACTTCGATGAGCTATATCTCTATTGTTACTATGTTGCTAGTACAGTAGGATTGATGAGTGTTCCAGATATGGGCATTGCACCTAAATCAAAGGCAACAACAGAAAGTGTATATAATGCAGCTTTGGCTTTAGGGATCGCAACTCAACTAACCAATATACTCAGAGATGTAGGAGAAGAGTAAGTATGAAGCTATATTTAATTCACATTGATCATTTCTCTAGTAACATGTCAAAATATATCAAAAGCGTTGTCTATTTCTCATATATAAGTATAGTGTAATGCCTATTGCTCCATTTTGTTTCGAAAAAGTCACAGGCGACTTTACCATTCTTTTTGTTTCAGATATAGTAATTGCAAGTTGTTGCTCTACCTTCATATTACTCCACGTGGTTGTGGTTGTCTAGTGATTGTGTGTGGTAGGCTTCCACCGATCTTCATCACTTTCACGTTTCATCTTCATATCATTTCACATCAACACAAAAGACGAATTTCCTCAATGTTTCATCTCCTCAAGCTTTACATCTTCAATTACTTCAAGTATTGCTGCAATTTTAAGGCAATCTTTTTTCCTCACCCATCTTCTTCTTTGATTTTAATTATTCGTAAGTTAATTTTGAATTGTTACAATAAGTTGTGCTTTCTTTGTTGTGTTAGGTGTTTATGCTACTGCAGTAGGTTTTGATCAGGGTTGCAGGGTTATTATAGGCGACGGGCTACATATTTGACAATTTAGAAGTCAATTACGCACTCGAAGATTTTCAACTGGTTGGTGTTATTTTTTTTACAACTTCTTAAGCAATATCAACTGCATATATGCCAAAGAGAAATTGGACGGGGATGAGTATAACTTGAACCGCTAGACCCTGAACTTTGCAACATGCTAACTGAATATGAAATTCATTTATTCTTAGCCATGTTGCAACTGCACAGGTTGGTATGCACTTCATATATGGGAAGCTGAGTTTTTGTTTGTCCATTAATTACTTGGATTGGTTTCTGTTATGAATTGCTTGTAAGTTCACAATCTATGTTGGTCAGACTTAGAATATTATTTTGTTCAATGTGTGTCGGATCTTCCAAAAGTTATGCACTTGAGAGGATTCAACATTGGTGTTGCCTGCAGTATTTTTAAAGGGTCCGAGTAACATAGTTCATTATAGCATTTCGTTTCAGAGTGTTTGAAGTTTGATAGCTAACTGATTGTTAGCATTCTGTTGATTTACATTTCTTGGATATAGATAGAGGTAAAACATGAGCAGTTCAATTGTTAGTTGTAGCCTGCCTATCAATTGCAGCCAAACTGGAAAGATTCATGTTCCTTTGATTGTTGATTTGCAGGTGATGAATAGTTTCGTTCATTCCTTACCTATGTTGCTTGGACCCTTCAAAAATGCCGTTAGGTGTGTGTTAGATCCTCCAAATATAGTATATTTTTTAAGGATCCAACACGGGTGCGACAACATTTTTAGAGAGTCTGAGCAAGATAAAGTTCTTTACATGTTTGTCATGTTAACAATTTATATATTTTCGGAACTAGATTGTATAGTAAAATCTCGAGTTTATGAAACAGGTTGGGAATCCAAATTTTGTGTTTGAAGGCAAAACTATACAAAGAATGGAACTTTTGGTACTAATCACATTGAAGTGGAGAATGCTAGCTTATACACCTTGCACATACATCGATTACTTTGTAAGAAAGATGAATGACGATCAATCCCATCGGAACGTTTTGTGATTAATCCAATTCATAATTATTGAATCCTGCAATAGTATCACCATCAAACAAGGAGGAGGTGTGGCGCCACTTATAGCACTTGCATGAACTATTGATGAGGTAAATCTTTGTGCAGTAGAACTTCTATATGATATATATATATATATATATATATATATATAAATGCTTTCCTATGCCTGCTTGGTTGTTGCTCTTTTTCAACTTTCCATAACTTGCGAAGGCCTAATTTCTTCCTCAAATTGTTATTGAATTGGGTCTTTGTATATCTTAAATTCATGTGTAACTTAGCTTACCATTAGTTGGTGAACTCTTATTCTATTTTCCTGGAAACTTTAGATGAAATTAGTCAGCTCTTCAACCCTCAGGGGTTGGCCTGGTGGTAATAGACTTGAGCCTTGGGGTTTGCTCCCTTTCAAGGTCTCAAGATCGAAACCCACCGGGTGCAAACAATTTCTGAGGGCCATCGGACTGGGTAAAACCTGAATTAACCGTGGTGCACTTGCGGGAAACTCCTTGCCGAGGGCCTGTGCACCCCCGGGATTAGTCGGGGCTCAAAGAGACTCGGACACCCGGTGCAAATCAAAAAAAAAAAAAAAAAAAAAAAATTAGTCAGCTCTTCAAACTTAAAAGAAAGAATTAACCGGCATGTCCAGTGATGGCAACCTGTCCACACTTAGAGAGTAAATTTAGGATAATATTTTTAACCTTTTAATTAGTTTGTTCTAGGCTTAAACTTGTCCACACATGCTTCATCACAATAAATAAATTATAGTTCCTTCCATGGCTTGATGGATACTGAAGCTTTCACTAATTCTACCTTAAAGGTTCTAAATAATCGAGTCACTAAATCTGAAGTAGGTAATAGTTTTAATAACGTCTTCCACATAATTTCTGAGTCATTCATATAATCTCTGAAAATATTGTATTGTTGAAATATGCCATATTTAGATGTAGCATCTTTTGGACATTTGTTTATGTACCTGCAAGTGGTTTTACCTGGCAGTGCATTGTCAATGATGCCTTACGCATTTATACAGAGAAATCTATACATATCATCATTTTCTGGAACATAAAATTAATATGTGAAGCAATAGTTCTGTTAATTGGCATGTAAATGACAAATGCAGGTACTCTCAATTATATAAGTTTTCCTGCTTTCCGAACTATGAGTGAGAAATAAGCACAAGTATAATTACACTCATGTTATTATTCGTTTATGATGCAACACCTTCTAAGAAATTCGTTTGCTCTTTTTCAGAAAGCCTCTAAAATAGCAACCAACCATTTTTAGAGGCTCCACAATCTTCAATAAGTATTTTTTGCCAAAACAAAACAGGTAATGAATTTAGACGAGACTACTATGTGAATACATATGCTTCAGAGAAAAGAATATAACACTAAGAAACAATACTTGTGGCCAGAGAAACAAACGGGAGAAGATCACAAATGTTAAAAATTGCATCTGCTGAAAGTAATCTAGGATGTATGTACATGTAGTTTTGCTTTTCCTAAATTATTTTTGTTGATGTCATTTGAGGGCCTGAAAATTCAGTGCGTGTAAAATGCATAGAGACAAAAGATGGGCTCTTTGGTGTCATTGAAGTAACGACTACTTTTTGCTACATATTCGTGTATATGAATTTCAGTTGTCCTACACTCATCTAGGTTTAGTGCAATAGCTTGCTCTTATGAAACTTATAAAGCTAAATTGTTGGGCCCGTGCACAGCACGGGCAATGAATCATCTAGTACCTCAAGATGAATTAGCACAAAAGTGGGCTCTCCGATGAAGATATTTTTGCTGGAAGAGTGACTGATGAGTGGAGGATCTTTATGAAGAAGCAAATTCAGAGGGCAAGGAAATTCTTTTATGAGGCAGAAAAAGGTGTCAAAGAACTGAGCTCTATCAGTAGATGGCCGGTAAGTAGTCATAAACTTATAGTTGGTCGTATGTATCTGCTACTTTTTCTTTTATTGTTAATTGTTATGGTAGTGAGGTAAAAAACAATATGAATTTAAGTTTTTATAGTGACACATTCCATCACATTGTTATGCAAAACAGAATAGGCTTCAGTTCAAATAAAGTTTCCTCTCATTTGGCTATAGTTAATATGGACTAATCGTCATACTAGTAGACATTGAAAGGTATCATAGTTTTTGATTTCTAGTTCTTAAATCCTATAAATCATATGTTCCTTCATCACAGAGGAGAGGAAAAAGAGCTTGAACAACGTTCGTCATAAACTGAAGGTATGTTCTGTGTCTAAGAGCACAAACTGTTTTAGTTTACCTCTCTTGTTCTGTTTAAGCTGTATAAGCCCACTAAATGTTTCTATTAAAAAGGTCTTTATTATTTTTATAGAATGACAAAATGATTAAATTGGTCCTTAATGTGTGGTAGTTGGATTATATTAATCCTTCATATATTTATATGGTGTAACTTTCATGAGATGGTAGGTCTCGTGTATACTCTTACCTTCTTAAACTTCACTTGTGGTCATAGAATTATAGAAAAGTGATTATTTTAGTCCTAAACAGTCTCATTTTATCTTCTTATAAAGAAAGAAATCTTAACTCAAAAAAAAAAATCGCTAGAATACCGAGACCCGCAATCTGAACAGCACAAACTGTTTTAGTTTACCTCTTCTCATTTTGTTTATCTTTATCAGCTCAATTTATATGCTTAGGTATATTCATGTTTTTGTGTTCCAAGTATATACTGGATCTGCAATCTGGTAGAATACCTGAATCTGCAATCTGAACTCAAAAAATCTTTACACAGTGCTGCAATCTGAACTCAAAAAATCTGCAATCTGCTAGAATACATTGTGTTGCCTGAACTAAAAAAATATGTGGTCTGCAATCTGCAATCTGCAATCTGGAACTGCTGCAATCTGATTTGTTGTACATGGTTTGCTTTGATTTTTAATTTCATTTTAAATATGTAGTGAAATGGAGGTGATCAAATTTGAAGGGTCGCCACAAGTCAGTTTGATCTCATTGAAGTGGATGATGAAGAGTTTTTGAACTATTGTAAAAGTTTGAATACATTATATTTGATTTTGTGAAATATATTCATTGCTAGAATATATTGAACTATTGTAAGAGTACTTTTTGAACTATTGTGTACACATATTTAGAATATTGCTTTATAAGTATGTGTATGTACACAAGACATACTATCTTTTGATGTTTATTGCAAATCTATATATTTGAATTACTTATTAGCTAATTTAATGCTTGAGATTATTTATTGCAAAATAATATTGGTGTTTTTTAATTAGAAATTGTGGCATATAAATATTTTATAGCCAAAATGATATGGCCACACTTAAAAGTGTAGCCATAGGATTGTAAATTGTGGTATGCACATGTGCAAGGACTACACTTCAAAGTGTTGTCATACATTAGATAGAAAAGGGAACACTTTAAAATTGTTGTCATACATTAGATAGAAAAGGCAACACTTACAAATTGTGGGCAATAAGGAAGCTAAGGCCACGCGTAAAAGGGTAGTTGTATGAGATAGAAATGTTGCTATTTGAGGTACATAAAAGCGTTGCCATTTTGCCTTTTAGGCTATGCTTTTAAGCGTAGCTGATAAGGCAACACTTAAGGTAACGCTACTTTCAGGCACCCCTAGAAAAGTGTTGCTTAAAGTCCAAAAGTGTAGCCTTTTATCAAAGGCCACACTTTTTGCTAGTTTAGGCTACACTTTACCGGGGTGGCCGTAGGCCTAAAATGGTGTAGTGTTTTGTGTTGGCGTCTCAAGTGCATCAAGTATTTTATGTGGCGGATCCAACCGAGAAGGATGTTTATTATGCAAGGAATAAAGTGCTTGTTGATTTGTATGACTTGGAGGAAGAAAATTGTCCTAATATTGGAGATACATTTTGGAGAGAGCTAAGTGAAGACATTGGTCCCTCAGATAGATTATCCGATGTTGACATGAGATGGTCAAGAGAAGATATTCCTGTTGATGTTGTTGATATGCCATCTGATGCTCAATTTTCAGAGGATACAACTATGGGAATGTCAGAAGAGGAGGATGATTTTGACGATACTGATTGGGATTGGATGGATGCGGATGATTAAATAAATAATTTATGAATGTCTTGTAAATATATATTTATCATCGTTTTATTTTATTTTGAGTGAGTGATAAATGTCCTTTCCTTAGAAATACATGTTTCTTTTATTCTTTTTTCTTGAAATTATATTCTGATTTGTTTCTTAGAAATACATGTACCTTATATTGTGCTTAAAAAGATCTGATTCGTATTCATATATATCGTTTTGACAGATTCGATAGTCATGAGGAAGAAGGAGACTTCAAAACAAAACAAGAAAGGAAAAGGAAAACAATATGTGCAAGCTGGAACACTTACATCTATGGCTTACAAAAGGGTTTCTTCACTAAGATCAAAAGAGAATGTTCAATCTATTCTGCCGTGAAATTCCTCTACTCTTGTGGCACAAACTTTACAAAAAGAATTGCGACAAGTGCCTCAAAATTCTTGTACTTTGAAAGCACAGTCTAAAAATGATCAAATGCCTCAGAGTTGTTCCACTCTAAAGGGAAGATCTATGCAGAAATCACAGCAACATATGCCTCCGAGTTTTTCCACTTTAAAAGCACAAGTTGTGCAGGAACAAGTGCAACCAACACCTATGAATTCTTCCACTGTAGTAGCACAAGTTTCAGAGAACCAGTTGCAACATGTGCCAAAAGAATCTCCTACTATAGAGGCAGACGATATACAGTACCAAGTGCAACAAGAGACACAGAATTTGAAAGAAAATGACCTATCAGGAGAACAAGGTAAAAACATATAAATTCACTTCTAAATATTTTAATGTATTGGAATTGTAAAATCAGTTAACATTGTTGATATGTTGTTTAACTTTGCTTCGTCTTATTGTAGGGCTTGTGACTCAAAAAAAGAAAAGAGGTAGTACAGTAATGCAAAGTGTACATGGGTGACAAGAGCGTAAGTTGGTCGTGTTGAATAGGTACAATCAACCCATTGATCCTACTAATGCTGTTGTAACAGAGTTGGGGAGTTTTCTTGGAACCTTGGCAAGAAATGTGATGCTTTGTCCTCTTAATATTCATAATTGGAAGAATATGGACACAAAAAAAGATTTGTGGGATTATGCCCAGGTTTGAGTTCCTGCATTTCTAATTTTAGTTATAAACTTTTCATACTTTTTACTAATATAAAGAACAAATTGTAGGAGAAATATGATAGTCCTGATAGTGCAAAAAATTAGGCTTTGGAGGGAATCAGAAATGCTTGGAGAAAGTATAGGAATGACTTGTATGAGAATCATTATAAAGCATATGATAATGATGATCTTCGAATGGCAAATAAGCCCAAAGATGTTTCAGAATTTGATTTTAAGGACCTTCTCAAATATTGGGACTTTGAAAAATTCAAGGTTAGATTTATATTTTATGTTCTGATTGATTCATTTTTCTGTTTTTTATTCATTTTTTAATTTACGTAGAATTTACTAACTCGTTTATTTACAGGAAATGAGTGAAAGAAATACCAAAGATTAAAAAAAATGGATGAATCCACATACTGCTAGTAAAACAAGTTTTGCTGTGATACGCAATAATTTGGTATGTTATCCTGTTAATCATTAAATATGAACTTGTTGTCATAAAAGATCTTTAATACCAACTTTATGTAACTAGGAAAAAGAGAAGGAAAGCCCCGATGAGCTGTCAGCTAAAGAACTCTTTGTGGCTACAAGATCAAGAAAACCTGGTTGAGTATACAAGGACTCCAACGAAGATACAATTAGTAAAATTGTATGACTTTTATTTGGTTATAATGTTGTTAAGATACTTTATTTGTTCTTAAATACTTGATTTTATTTATTTGAATTTGATTTGTAGGCTGAAATGGAGAAAATGCAAAGTCGATAGAATGAAGATGACAATCAATCATTTGATGCTTTTACAACAGTCATGGGAAATGAACACCCAGGGTGCCTGAGATTGTATGGACGAGGAGTTACCAAAAGTACTTTGAAAAGAAAAGCGCTTTCTGAACCTTATTTAAGTGCTAATGATGAGAGGATGGAAAAAAAAATGGAGGAATTGGAAGAGAGGATGCATCAAAGGATGGCGGAAAAATTAGAACAACAAAAAGTAACCATACACCAAGAAGTTACAAATGATATTCTTGGACGACTTAATCGTATGTACCCTGGGCTTCAATTGAATGCTGCCATGTTGGCATCAACGGGTGCTCAGTCACCACAAGAAGCTATGCAACCGTTGAATCGTCCAACTTCTAGCAAAAACCATCAAGGTATGTCGTTATTCTTCACTTAATTCTTTCATCCATCTTTAATTATAGTTGTTCCAGTTGAATGTTGAGTTTTCTACTCACTTTTTGTGTATAGATTTATCTCGATCAGCACCCTGTTTTGAGTATCAAAACCTTGGACTCTTCTTTTCCTTTTCCAAATGTTTTGGTTGTGAAAACGTTAGTCTTTGAATCATTATATTGTTCTCTCATTAGTGTGCCATCTTAAATTGTGAAATTATTGTGGCTCTTATTTGTTAGTGAAGTTGTTGGACAGTTGGAAATGATAATTATTTAGCACTAAAGGGCTGGCCTATTGCTGACACAGATGAAATGTTGTTGTAAGTACTAGTTTGTAGACAATTTGTGTGAGTATCTACACTGTTGTTGGTCCTTATGCGAATATTAGTAACTTGCTGTTAGTTTAAATTAAGGATCATCCTCGCTTGACTTACCAGATCTGAAAAACCATGTTGCCTAAATAATGTGCAAGCATATTTCCTTCGCTGTAAGTGTGTTTAATTTGAATCCGACACAATTGAGATGTATCCATTATGTCTCCAATAATTATGTATTTGAGTTTTCACCATTCTGCGACTTTAACTTGGCCAAATAGTTTGTCTTTTCCTATATGTAGTGAATTATGGATGAAGTTTTGGATACTTATAACTTGTGTGCTTGGTGTGTGCGTGTGATTTATAACTTCCATGGCTTGAATTTGACTAGTTATGGTGAATTGGAAGGGTTTGAATAAAGTTTGAAGGTTCCGTCCTTCCTGTTTTGTTGTTAAAATTCCTTCCCTTGAAAATTATTTTTTTTGAGATATTGTGGTATACTTTGGTACACTGCTAGTGTTGCTACATTTGAGTGTCATGTTTATTTTATTATATATTCCCCTTGAATGTGTTTTGTTAATGTGTCTCTCTTTCAATACAAAGCTATATTACCAATTTTTGAGCCATTTGTATCGCCCAACCAGCCCTGCACCCACTAAAAGAAAAACAATTCCAATCTGAACCATTTCAGGTTGTTGGATACAACTTGCATTTTACAGCAGGCAAAAAAATAGTAAAAAGTTTATGTCAAAGGCAAATAGGCAGGCTGGTTAAATAGTTTTTGACTAACTAAATGTTACTTAATAGTAATTGGCCAAACTGTAGGTTATATCGATTATTTTCTCGCTACTATATAATGCACCAACCTTTGTTAACATACTCAAAGTATGTGTCTTGATATAAGGAAAAAGTACAGATTGCAAGAAATGCACTTTTGGCACATTACATATGCTCGATAAGTCAGAAGTGATTCTTTATATAAATGGATTGTTATAAGTATTGTTTTTCTGTGTAATGGTGACTAAGTGGGAATCAATACATGTAAAGATTCTGTCTTTCGCATTTTCTGTTTAGTTTCATCACTATCTCTTGTTATTTGCTGTCACTAAACTATCTTTTCGAATGTGTTTTTGAGATGATTTGTTCATTTGGTGAAGTTGAGTCGCAGGATAGGAATGTGTTTTACATATTCTTTTCCTCTGTTTCCCTCATATCCTCCTTCATATGGTGGAAGTTCTATTTTTCACAAGGAACAAACTCATCTTCTTCATCCCCATCTGGAAACAAGATCGGTCCAGTTGTTCTTTTCATTATAGTTATATTAGTTGTCCTGTTTTTCATATCTGGTCTGCTCCATTTGCTAGTTAGGTTTCTTATCAAACACCCTTCTTCTTCAGCGTATCTCAATCTAATGGATACCCTGAAATTTCTAGTTCAGATTCTTTGCAAAGACAGTTACAATAGTTATTCCATTTACATGATTCTGGTTTGGATCAAGCATTTATTGATGCATTACTTGTCTTTTTGTACAAAGAGGTTGTTGGTCCTAAAGAGCCCTTTGATTGTGTTGTTTGTTTGTCTGAATTCTCTGATAAGGATAAATTGAGATTGCTCCCTACTTGTAGCCATGCTTTCCATAGCAACTGCATTGATACTTAGCTAAGTTTACCTTCCATTCCTTTGGTTTTACCTTTTTTCTTTATGCACAGTTGATTGAGCAAATGAAATGTTTGATTATTTTAAACTTTTATTTTTTTGGTCTTTTATAGGTGGAGAAGATAACGAAGGGGATGATGAAAGCAGTGATGAAGACCTTATTACTTGATCTAGTTGATTGAAAGATGTAGAAACCTAGCCTTTTGCTTTAGCTCGACTCTTTTGCTTCTTGACATTTTGAAACTTTTGTTAAGCTACAATATTTTGTTTTAATTTCTATTAGTATGGAACTTGTGCAAACTATTGAAAACATGTGTGTTTTGTATATATATTTTACCTTTATGGATATTGTGATAACTAGGATATTTCGAATTATATATGTGAATCGGCTATATATAATTAGTCCTTTTCTTACGTAATTTGATTTAGAGAATTTTTTATAAATTGTTGTTGATTTATATATATATATATATATATATAATGCTCAGGAAACCTAAACTATTGCAACATGTTAAGAAAAACAGTAGATTCATATAGATTGGTTGCAATAGAAAATAAAAATGTTGCAATATCAATTAAAATCGTTGCCAAAATATTTAAAAAAGTGTTGCCATAAGAACAATCTATTGCAACGGTTGATAACAGTTACCACAGACCTTAATGCAACAGTTGTAAACCGTTACAACTGCTCTTATATTATAGTGACTATAGATAGACAGAAAATCGTTGCAATAGAGGTTCCTATAGCAACACTTTCAAGAACCGTGACATTAACTGTTACAATAGACCTATAGTAACGCGAGTAGATGAGACGGTTGTAAAACCGTTGCTGTAGCCCTATGGCAACGGTTTTAGGTCCTATTGCAACGCTTATGAAACTGTTGTTGTAGATCAAAATTCTAGTAGTGTATTTTCTTACAGCAGTGGCTGATCGTTCTAGATTCTTCACAACTCTTTATTCCTTCAACCTTTTAAAAAAGTTAACACATTACTTCATATCAAAGTTTCATACGACAACCAATTTTTGGGAAGTATCTCATGTCTTTCTTGTAGGTAACAAGCAAAGGCATAAGATAGTTACATAAGAGATTTTATCGAATACCCCAAGCCTCATAATATATTTTTCAATATGCAACAACAACGACAATAAATTTAATGTAATCTCACTAAGTAGGGTCTGGAGAGAGTAGAATGCACGCAGACCTTAACACTACCTTAGAGGTTGAAATATTATTTCTGATAGACCCTCCACTCAAGAAAAAATATTCCAAGTAGAATAGGGAGAAATAACATAAATGAAGATAGTCATGAAAAAAATACTACAATAGTCATAACAAGCTCCAATGATAATCAAAGTGTTACCAAAATCAAAGGAAAAAGACACTACAAGAGTAATACTACATAGTGAAGAGGAATGATACTAATAATAGTAACGAGGAATGAGAAAGACAACACTCAACTAACTAACTAACCTCCTATCCCAATATATGTCCTCCATAACCTCTATCTAAGGTCATCTCCTTGGTATGATGAAGCTGCTTCAAGTTACGTCTAATTATCTCTCCCTAATACTTCTTCAGCCTATCCTTACCTCTCTTAAAACCATCCATATCCAACCTCTCAAACCTTTGTACTAGAGAATCTGTGCATCTCTTCTACATATACCCGAACAATCTTAGTCTCAATTCCCACATGTTATCCTTTATTGGGGCCAGTCCTATCTTTTTCCGAATATCTTCATTCCTAAGTCGGACACTTCTAGTATGCAAACAGATACATCTCAACATCCTTATCTTTGCAACTCTCGTATATTATGAATGTGGAAGTTCTTTACTAGACAACACTCCACTCCATACAACATGGCCGGTCTAAATACCGTTGTAGAACTTGCCTCTAAGTTTTGGTGGAACCTTCTTATCAAATAGAACTCCACATGTAAGCCTCCACTTCATCCACCTTGCACCTATACAATGTGACCTCATCGTCAATCTACCCATTCACTGGATAATAGACTCAAGATACTTGAAACTTCCTATCTTTTGAAAGACATGAGTATTAAGCCTCACTTTATACCAACATTAGGTGTTATGTCACTGAACTTGCACTCCAAGTATTCATTCTTGGTTCTATTCAATTTAAACCCTTTAGGCTCTAAGCCTAACCTCCAACTTAGCACTAACTCTGCCTGGAGTCTGGTCAAATAAGACTATATCATCCACAAATAACATACATTGAGGCACCTCACCTTAGCTAGGTATGTCACGTCAATTCGTCCATCACCTATGAAAATAAAAATGAGCTAGATCAACTCCGTCACAACTGAAAAGTACTCTGAGTGACCTCCCACAGTTCTTACCCGGGTTTTGGCTCTATCATACATATCCTAGATCGCCTGAATGTACCTAACAGGTACACCTTTAGCCTCTAATCATCTCCATTGAACATCTATAGGGACTTCGTCATAAACCTTTTCCATATCAATGAACATCATATGAAGGTCCTTCTTTCTCTCCCTAAACTGCTCTAGCAGTCTCCTTACAAAGTGAATGGCTTTAGAGCACCACAACATGAATCCAAACTGGTTCACGAAAATGAAATTAAACAACCCCATAAGCCAATCCAACCCTACTTTGCCTACATTTTTTAGAAATTCCACCAGCATCCCATATGGTCCGATCACTATTCCTTAGGCACCTTATGGATAAAACCCTAAAACTCCTCAATCTTAATAAACCTATAACACCCAAAAATGCGATGCCTGTATGAGTTCTCCAATTTTCTCCCCTCCCCGTTCAAGGGTTTATGAAAGTATGACTGCCACCTTTGTCTAATGAGTGTATCTTCCATAAAAAAAAATGTATTCCTCATACATGCATTCAAAAGTTGCTATCTTAGCTGTCATAATCGTTAACTTCGCCTCTTTCTTTCCCACTTTATATATTTCCCCATTTTTCTACTTTTCCCCCTCATCCTTAATTTCCACTAAACTCACAAAAGTTATCTTCTTAGCCTCCACCTTCCTTTGGAATTCTCCATACCACCACCACTCCCCTTGAATCCACTATGATCTACCTTTCGAGACCTTTTACATCTCTCTAGCTTCATCCCTAATGCAACTAGCATTCTTATCCTACATACTATTTGCATCACTACTAGGTCTCATGCCATCATTACTAACAACTTTTCCCCCATCTCGTGGGAATTGTCCATTGTTAAGCTACTCCATTTTACCCTAGGTCGGGCATCCATAACTCTCTTCGCTCGCTTATCTCTAAATCTCTACATCCATCACCAAGAGTTTATGTTGGGCCATAAGGTTCTCATTCAGGAAAACCTTGCAGCTTATACAAAGAACTTTATTAATTCTTCCTGAGGAGAAAATAGTCATTCTGAGTCTTAGCCACAATACTAAGAAAGATTACCAGGTGATCATCCTTCTTTGAGAATCTCAAATTGACAACTACCAACCCAAAAGCTCTTGCAAAATCCAAAAATGAGACATTTTTTTTAATTATACCGCGACACTCATTTTCCGCAAGTGAGTTGTATAGTAAGGTCATCCAAACACCACCAGAATGGAAATAATTGAGAAAGAAAGCAGAAAGGAGAAAAGAGCAGAGAGAAAACTCTACAAAAATTAAGATGATTATTCAGTTGGCTGCTAAACTATCTATTAAATACATTATTCATTTGTCTACTAAACTTTATATTCAATACATTGCAACTGTAATTGTTTTTATTAATAAGATATTGAAGATCAGGCATTAAAACCATTATCAGAACAAACCTTCTGCAAAAAAATTTGTGCATGATCTACTTGCTAACTTAAGAAGATATGATCTTTAAAGCGAATAGAATGTCCTCTTTCTACCTTAGACAATCTATATCAGAATCTTTGCTGCATAAATTACTCTCTTGTACGGTATGTCATCAGATGTATTTTTGTCAAATTATTGCATTCTCGTCTTCGTTTACTATATGTATTGATAAATAAATAAAATTAATGCAATTTTCATACAACCTATTATACAAATATCGTACAGTTTGACTGCAACTTTGAACTTTAACTAATCGGGACTGAAATTTGTACACAACTAAATCAAATAAAACCCTATATAGCCCCTAATTATACATTCGAACTCCTCTCGTTATTTCAGTTCTTTTGAGATGTCACCCACTCAAAATGACCTATGTTTGTAAATCCTGAATTATATCATCCCTATAGAAAATCATTTGGTTCCGTCTGGAAGCATAGAAGAAAAATGTAAGAATGTTAAAAAATATGTGGACAATGTTAATCACTTACTAACACATATAAAAGATTAAGAAGTTTATCATTCGTATCAAATCTTTCAAATATACTTGAAGGAGGAAATATACATTCTTAAGAAGTTACATTCTTGAGGAGAAATGAAGGCGAAAAAGATCTTAATTGTAAAATTTAGTTATGATTTATAAATAAACATCATAAGAAAGTGAGATTAAGATGCATACCTACTAAGTCATCTTGTTTATCAATACAGAATCCATCTTATTTATCAATGCGAAAGCGTGTTTCAGACATGTGGAACATTCAACTTTGTCTTCCTCTCATTTCTTCTCCTATAACTAGCAATTGTATGCAGCAGTTTTTGTGATGCTAAGGAGATGAGAGGAAACCTAGCCATATTTTTACAGGCACCAATCCTTTACCTAATGGTCCTCCCCATAATAGACTTATAGGTCTTTAAAAGGGTCTACACTATTGCCAGCCTATATCAATACATGAAGTGATTTAGGCCCAAGAAGGAATCCAATAGATACGCGGTCTAAGTCATGTTTAATCCGTTTGATAAACCTCAATTGTTAAGTTAACCTTAGTCAATATTTGGTAAAACTTACAAAATTCTTCCACTTTGTGCAATTATTAACTTAATCTTAAAATTTGGGATAAGGCATATGTATTCCCCAAACTATGATCGAAATCTCAGCGACACATCTTAACTTAACTCGAGTCCTATTACCCACCTAAACTCATTTTTGCTAACGTGGTATCTTCAACGAGATAAAGTTGATTGTGTCACTACATAAAAAAAATGATCTTTAGCGACAATTAGTTAACGACAAGAGCGTAACTACCGTGAAAAATATATTTTTAGCAGAATTTAACACTCTTTATAAATGTCCCTAAAGCCTATAGAGACACTGGATCAAATGGAAATTAACTAATGCGGGTAAAGGCTCTATCACTCTTTGTTAATGTGTATATTTATAGCATCTAAAAACTATTTTTGTTGTAGTGTGTATAACACGCGCCGTCACGTGTGTAAATATTTTTAATTTTTAATTCTTTTATTTTATTCTTTTAAACTTTTCTAAAAAAAAAAAAAATTATTGTTTTTAGAAAAAATTTCTTATTTTCTTTATCTTGTATTAAACTAGGGATAATGCATAAGTACCTCTTAGACTATGACCGAAATCTCATAGACACACCTAAACTTAACTAGGGTCCTATTACCCCCCTAAATAATTTAAAATGGAATAAATACACCACAAACGCTGACATAGCATAAAGGGTGTGCACACTCTCTTGAAGGCAAGTGATGAATGCACAAATTGAACACATGTCATTTTTTTATTGATAATTTTATAATTAGTTAGTACACATATTTATATTTATTGATAAAAAAAACTTATAATATATATATATATAATCATTTTTATTTCTTTCTTTGTAAAATATTTATTTTAACTTCTTTTTACTTTAAACTTTTTTAAATTTATTTATTATGTTTTCATTTTAATTATTTTTAGAAAACTATGTGTATTTTTTTAAAAAAATAATTGAAAAGTGTCCTTTCAGTTTGACATTTTAATTTTTTTATGTTTTATTTGATTTTCCTCACTTATTTTGATATTCGTTCAAAATTAACTTATTTTAAATACAAGACATTTGAAATCAAATCAAAACGAAAGACAAGAAAAATCAAATCAATAGAAAAATAAAAAATCAAAAACAATGAATGTAGGTAAAAAAAATATCGATACAAGGTAAAAAAAAATGTGTATTAACTTAATTTAAATACAAGATAAAAAACTAAGAATATTTAACAAAAATATTAAAATTAAAAAAATTAAGAATTTTTTTTATTTTTTTTATAAATAATTTCTAATTAAAAAATAAAATTAATAATATTTACACACATAGCGGGCGACTGTGTACAAACACCATCAACTTGGGTGGTTGAAGGTGCCACATCAGCACATATGGTGCACAAAAATGCAAAAAAAATGAGTTCAGGGGATAATAAGATCTTAATTAAGTTTAAGTGTCTCTGGGATTTCGGTCATAGTCTAGGAATACTTATGCCTTATCCCATTAAACTAAGTTAATACACATAAATTTTTTTTAAAAGCATCCCTATATTTAAACTCTTTTTGTTTTTTTTTTTCATTTTTTCTTACTTCATTCATTGTTTTTTCTCTTTTTTTTTAATGGAATAATTACATAATTAAGCTAACATCTAGTAGTTGATTATGCTCCATAACTATAGTTAACTTATTTATAAATAATGGTTATGGTTAAGGAAAATGGCTATAACTCAGCCCCACATTCTGTATTAAAACATGTAGGTTTCATCTTTCCCTTTTATACAAATAAAAACTTTTTCTCTCTTATCCCACCATCAATTTATCTCCTAAAACCATTCACTTTCCCTTAAATCACTCAACCACATTAAAATTTAAAATTTGAACATTTCATTTCATCCTTCTTGATCGTGCAAAATCAAATCCATATAACTTTTATTTAGTTTTTTTTGTATGACCTTCATTAGTTGTTTTTTATTTGTATATTTTGTTTCAATTTTTCCCTAATTTCTTATTTGTTCAGTAATAATCTTGAATACCTCAGTAAAATCACTATTCACAATCAATCCGAACAATCCCCATGTAAGAGTATTATGAACTATGAACTATGATCATGTGTTTGATAAGGGATTTTATGAATGTTTAGGAAATGGTGAAGTTATGATTTAAGGATGCTTTTAAGTTAAGTATCAATGAGTTGTGAAAGGTTTTCTCACAATTTGAAAGGAAATCATGGTTTGGATGCTTAGGAAGGTAAGTGTCTACATGAACTACTTTGTGAAATTATGGTTTCCAAAGGATCTACTCTTATATGACCCTATGATTTGGATTGGTATGTTGATTATTTCTCTTCTAAATGTTACGCCTTGATAATTGACTTTACATAATCTGTTGAGATTTTACTTAGCATCGAGCGGATTTTGAGATGGAGACTAAAATAGGGTAGTCTATAGTAGCAATCTCTAGTCCCAAACTACGTGCCCTCATAGGTTTTCTTAAGTGACCTAAGCTAGTGGACAAACTATCATAAATGATATGATACAGAGTTCTACCTTGCTAAGTAGATACTCCATTTTTGGTGTGGGAGTTATATCAGATTCCATGTTATAACTCACTTGGTCAATTGTCGGTTAAATCTAATATCTCACAAAAGAAATATCATTTTATTAAAGCTTTACATTATAATTTTTTACTAATGCTTGACCTTGTCTCATGACTTTATGATTTTGCTTTCTAAGCATTTAAACGTTCTACTTGGTCATGCATAATATGTTTTAAGCCTCCTATGATATTATGCCTTCATTTATGCATATTTCCCCATACTTAGTACATTCAATGTACTAATACATACTTGCGCTTATATTGTTACATAATATAGGTTCTGACATTCTTTGGTAACACTCAAATTACCCTCAAAACAAGTTAAAAAGGATAAGTAGTCATCATCAATAAAAATACCCAACTAAGAGTCTGAGTAGAATTCCACAGAGAATTATTTATCGGTAATTAAAAAGACAAAGAATGAATAGTTACAAGTTTAAATCTAAACATGCAATATACAAGGTTATCAAATAAATAGCTATTTTGGTAACCAAACGATGGTTTTGGGCAAAGACACTATCAAGCAAGGGATATACGAGAATTAGGAAATTTGAGATTCAATTCACACTCAATGATCCATTGCAATTCAACACATGCTAACTCAATCATAGATATGCTAAATCATCATTAGTCAACACTAATCTCCTTTTGGTCTGAAAGTGCTATATCACAATATCTCCTTTCGGTCTCAATCGTGTTTAACAACCAACCAATTCAAGACCTTAATTTCAACCCCTATTTCTAGCAAGTTTAGCATGCAAAAAGTAGACCTAAATTATCTCCTTTCAGTCTCAAATTTAGGACTCAAAGCCAAATATAATTATTAACCTAATTCTCCACTTAACAAATTATCTTTCGAGCAACCCACAAAGATCGGAAGCTAGATCTGAGCATGCACTCTCAAATCATAAATTCAAACATGATAACTAGATTAAACTCATTTCATGAAATTAAGCATGAAATCAAGGAATAGGCTTTAAAGAGGGTTTTCATGAAGGATTGTGGGATAGCCTTCCACTCGAAATCACAAAAGTAATAGAATGATAAATCAAATACACAAATAGCTTTGTCTATTTCTACCACAAAGCTCCAATTTAATATACACAATTACACCCACAATTCTAGCAAAGCAAAGCAAGGGAATGAAGAAGGGAACAAGAGATTTTATTATTAAGCACACAATCTTCAAACCCAAATGTGAATTGTGAAGCAACTTGCCTTCAAAGTCACAACCCAAAATATGAACACTACCAATTAGGGTTCTTCCTTAGTATAAGCTAAAAGATGAACTATATCCTAAAAATCTTATCTATCAAATCTGAATTGAACAATACTGCTCATGAGTGTATAAAAGGTTTTTGGAATTAATTTGGTGAAATTCCCAATTTGTCCAGGTGCTAGGCATTTTCTCTTCGCGGTCGTGATAACTAACTCTCACGGTGACATGAGTAGAGTCACTGGGTCACACGATTGCGACTTTTGACCACGAGATCTCAAAGTATAACTTATTTGTCCAACGCAATCAGGTTCCCTATTTTATGCGGTCGCGATGAGTACTTTAGCTGGCAATTCAACTTTCCTACTTTTGACCTCTTCTTGCCTCAATACCACATGGTTTCTTCAAATGTCATCTAAATCAGCTCTACGTTTCATTTTCCTGCAAATATGAAGAAAACTAAATTAAAAGCACAAATTCTAAACTAAAATAAGCCAAAATAACTATGAAAAGAGCCTCAAATGAGTGAAAATCCACTTTTCATTAACACCTCCAACTTAGAAACCTTGCTTATCCTCAAGTATAGAAAATAAAAAATATATAAGAGATTCTTATTTCAACACACACCACAAACCGATTTCACCTTTTTTCAATTAAGCACAAAGATAATAGCTTCGGTTGGTACTAACAAATAGTCTACATGCAAAATTTTCACAAAAGAAATCCCCTCATTCTCATGAAACATTTTCAAGAACCAAGAATCATTAAGTGACAACAACTCAAACTCAAGAAGTGGATCAATTCATTAGTTCTATCACATGCTCACTTAATTAGTAATTTTCAAAATCACCACTTTTTCAACTTACATGCCCTCAAAGAAAGAAGTGTCCCAAAACCACACACACACATATACAAGACAAGGGACAAAGATGCAACACTCATATTCCGAAAGAGTCATCTTATGCACACAAATATCACGCCATAAGCTTTTCCATATTTTTAATCAACATTGACTCAACTCCATTTGGTTAGAAATCTCAAAGGACTTTGTTAAGCTTGTAATAAAGGATTACGGAAGGTTAGGATATCATATAGGTATAAGTGACTACAACCTCCTTGAACACTACACAACAACTCATCATTTCCAACTTTTTTCCATTTTTCTTCACTTTTCAAACCCATGCACATTCTCACACTATTTTTCATTTTTCTTTTCTTATTTTCACTCTATATGCCCACATGAAGCCATTTTAAATTTTTGGAGGATTCAAGTCTCTTTTATTCACTTTTTGTCTTTATTTTTCAAACCTTTTTCTTTCTATACGACTTCTCCTCCATCCTTTAATCTATTTTTTTATATCAAACTCTCATGTGGAAAGAATCCCTTTAATGAGTTTCTCATAACACCCCCAACTTAGGATTTTAGCCTCAACTTTCATAACTTCAAGTTCAAGAAGGGAAGGGTTCAAAAGAAGGTTACTTTTTCAAAAAAAGGAGGAGACTTGTAATGTGGTTGCCAATAAAAAGGATTAGGCTCAAAGGAGACGACTAAGGATATATTTAGTGCAAAAGTGGAAATTTTAGGCCAAGTAGACTTCAAGAACATCAAAGAAAGCCTAAGATCATCGTTTAACCAAACTCAATCAAGACCAACATTTCAAGACCAGCCAAGCAATATCTAGGTGGCAAAAGTGAACAACTTTCATTATTCAATAACTCACCACACATGGAATACAAATCAATCAAGATGGTTGATTAACGTTTCAAGGACACTTCATCCAATTTTAAGTGTCAACGATCGCTAGTCAGTATAAAACCCAACTAAATGAGTTGGGGTCGAATCTCACAGGGAGCGGTACGTGTTTGAGTTTTAATAGTAAAGTATGAATATGGTCAAATCAGTCATAGGAATAGATATTATCGAATAAAAACATAATTCAAATCAGGGGGTGACACGAATGTCAAATAAGGGGGTTTTGGTTTTAATTATATCAACTACACCAGCAGCAAACAATATGATATGACAATAATGAGACAGGTTCTTGAGATGTGATTCGATTATAGGCTAATATAGACAAATGGGTAATTGCATCTGTTAGAAAATAGCTAAATATTAGTGAGTAAACTAAGCCATAGAGGGAATAAATTTTCGCTCGAATAATTTATCCCGAATCAAGTGGATTTCTCTCGAACATCAACAAGCAAGCAAAATAAGACCAGCCTACACCTTAGTCTATTCACTCTCTCGAGCTGAATATGTGGGATTGAGTTTAGGATTCACTCTCTCGAGCTGAATATGTGGGATTGAGTTTAGGATTCACTCTCTCGAGTTGAACCCATGTCAATCCAATACCTACTGACATCAATCAATAATCTTGGTTTTAAACCCTCTCTCTCGAGCAAGCCAAAAACACGAAGGTAGAACTGCATTTGCAACTACAATTCTTAAATTAAACCACAATTACTGATTGAACTCATTTCTAAACAGCATTTAAACTAATAATTAGCAATACCCATAAACTAAATCAGCCCATAATCACACCCCAAGAATTGAGGTTTTAGCTAGACATCATAAAAAGATAAAAAATTGTTGCTAAATTGTGTTTCCATCAACTGGATAAGATTAATTTCGTCCTTACAATGCTCCAAGTCGAAGAATCTCAAAGACCTACTTCCAATTTCTCGAAAGTGAAAAACTTCAATTCTCCAAAGCTTAGGAAAAACTAGAGATAACTTTCTCAATACTCATAATTCAATGTCAAAACTTAGAACTGAAAATTCAATAATAATCTGATTACTAAACTAAATGTTAAAAAAAAGTATTTATAGTCGCCAAAAATATGTTGTGAAGGACCATTCCACGCAGTAAGTCGGGCTCGTCGATCAGTTCGGTGATCCGCCCTTTGGTCAATTCCATTGCCTTTTTGCTTTGGCCTTCAGCATCCTCAAGTTCTGTAACTTTGGGTGATCCAACACTGCATCGCGGAACCACTTGGCGACCCGCCGACTGCTCATTTCTCTCACCAACTTGGTTTTATCCTTCAGGGCTTGGCACGCTAGAACTTTAGGCAATATAATAGTCATTCGGCGACTCACCAAAGGGACTCGACGATCACCAGACTTTCATTTCTTTGTTCTTTTAGCTCGCTTTGTTTCTTTTTTCAAACTAGTGTCCATGCTCTGTTCCTCAATCCATATACCTAGAAATCAAGACTTTTACATCAGTTATTTGCACAAAATAAGCATTTGAGAACATTAAATCATTGTAAATAAGCCCTAAATAAATTCAAATCTCGGACTCATCAACACTTTCAACTTAAACTTTTGCTTGTCCTCAAGTAAAAATCAAGTTCAGCAGTTCAAAAACGAAGCCTCAAACAGTGCTACACTATACTCAATCATGAATGCTCACAAAAAAACTCAACCTACTTATGCAAGGATCAATTGTGCACTCAAAGGTTCAAGTTGTGACTCACCATTACCAAAGATTCTCAAGTTCACAATACTTGCTTCAAATGCAAGTTCAAGCTCAACAAAGATGCTCAAATGCCCTCACACAAAGAATGATTCCATATTCACATGATATTCTTCAACAATTTAGAGCTCCGGAATCACATACAACTCTCACACTCACAAAGATGAACACAATGTAAGGTTTGCCTTTATTTTCCAACCAACAATTGTTTCAGCTCACTCAAGATCAAAAAGGTCTTTTCAAGGCTTGTAACGGAGCTAAGTGTAAAGGTATGGTCATTTAGGTTCAGTGGTTGCTTCCCTCATGAAATGTGGTATGAACATCACTTTCTATCCTTTTCTTCAACATTCACACTCATGCTCAAAATTCACCCTATTATTCAATTTTCATGGAACTTTGGACACCCCATTTCTTTTGCAACTTTCACACTTTATTTCTCAACTCTTTCGTTCTTTTTCATTTTTCTTTTCTTTTTTTTCTTTTTTTTTGTATGGAGGGGTTCCATCATTTTCAAAATCATGGATCAATTGCACTTCTTGATTTGCCTTCTCTTTTCACCACACCCCCAACTTAGGTTTTTGACCTAAGTTGGCTATTCAAACAAACCACATTTCATGAGGATTATAGGTGAATGGATAAAGAGAGGGTTACAATTGTATTAAGTTTCTTTCAAGAAAAGGCTAAGGCTCAAAGGGTGTTCAAGCAAAGTTCACACACTCACATGGTTGGCCACAAAAGAGGTGTATTGTCAAAATATTTCACTCTTTAAAATTTGTTGCCTAAGATCATTTCAAGAGTTTGCATCAACTTAGTCAACCTGACCAATGTGAAAAATTCTAAGTGTTATCACACATGGTTCACGGTAAGCTCATCACACATGGCATTAGAACCAATATCAAATAAGACTCCACACTTTTGCTAGTGTGCAATGTTTATCACAAGAGACTCATTTGATAATCGGCTAGTCACAGCGAGATTCAAAAAGTTCACACATTGTCTATGTAACTTCATTTGGCCTCATCGTAGCCGCACATTCATTTTTATTAGATTAAGAGCACTATTCGAGTCATAGGTATTGATCATAATCGATACTCAAATTTACACAAGAACAACCACATTCAAACACACAGAGATGGCACAATTTTTTTTTAAAAGGGACCAAAAACCATTTGCAATAAAAAATAAGGAGCCATAAGCTCAAACATTCACAAAATAGTGCCAAAACACAATTTACAGCACAAAACCCAATATATAGACAAAAGTAATAATCACAAGAGGTAGGTATGAAAATACCTCACCCCACCACAAACAAAAAGTAATTTGTCCTCAAATGCAATAAAATAGTAAAAGTCAATAAAAATGACAGAGAGGGAGGTAAAGAAACTCCTATCTATACAGTCGCTCCATTGAGCGGGGCATCAGTGCCTGGTGTAGCAGCAGTACTCGAACCACTAAGGTCTGCCATGGACGTCTCGATCAGCGATGTCTGAAACACTGACTGTATAATCATCTCCTCCAAATTTAGCAGGTCTCTATAGATACTTTCCTCTCTCACCTCAATCTACTCCTCATCAGTCTCTGCCTCCGAATCATCAGCTACCACATCATCCATCGACATATCTTCGGTAAAAACCGGAGGAATCTCAGAACTAGCCGGGGCATCCATATCATCTGCTGCCTCCAATAGTGAAGTGAAGTCAGTGGACTTCAAGTAGTCCACATCCTTCCTCAGATTTGTAACCTTAGCTTTCAAAGTCGTCACCTCAGAAGACTCCCCCTATTGACGCTTACAAGTCACGACTATCACCGTCAAATCATCAAAAGAAGTCTGAAAGAGGGTTAATGCAGCAAGGATAGCACTCTTGATCATCTATGGTACTGCAGCCTCCAATCAAGTCGTCCTCACATCCGCCAAATGGGCTAAGTGCCCCATCTTCAGGATCATAGCCTTAGTAATCCTGGCGGACTGGGAAGTGGCAAAAGTACCAAGATCCTGGAGGAAGAAGTGGGATCAGGTGCACCTGAAGGCCCGGAGGTCGGAGTAGGCAAAGGTGACTTTGCAGGAATTGTCTTTACATCAATCCCCGGGAATGTGTCCACCGGAGCTGCCTCCTCATGTCTGCCTCCTTCCGAGTGTACTCGACCTCTATACGTCGGATGTCAATGGAGGATGAAGAGTGACCTCAATATATCTCATTATATCACGAAGAACTCCAGCACGGCGACACAACTCCGTAATCAAAACTGGGAATGAAAGGGATATCTGATGCTGTTTGTCCCTCATGACCATCTCCTGCTCAATAATCAACCCCAAGTTAAGCCGCTACTTTGTTATGATCGACCCCAGACAGGCTTCATTTGCATGGAAAAGAATGGACTCGTTCTGTGAAGGCATAATTGAGCTGCTGATAAACTCGAACTAGTATCGTGTGACAATAATCAGATCCATCTTCTCTATCTAGACTCCCGCCTCAATCCACCTTGTAATAGTGTCAGAAATAAGGGGGGCAAGCCAACCTTTTAGGTCATCCAGGGACTGAGTTGTCTCCAGGCCCTCATATTTATGCTCGGACCTTGTGGCTCTCTCAAGGACAGTGTTTATGTGATCGCTGCAACACCCAACTTCTTTTCCTTGGATCATGACCAACTTCACTGGTTTGAAGGCACTGGCTTTTTTCTTCCCCTGAGGAACCAAATCATCGTAAGCAGAATAGAACTCACGGACCCAGGTGGGGATATATGCGCCTCGGGGCCTCGTGAAGATATCAAATCTATGCCACCTGAGTGTGTCCAATATTAGAGGATACTTGCCCTCTAAGCCCTCTATGGACAACAACTTCTCTTCAAGAATCGACCTCAGTCCCTCGGCTTTTAATCTGTTGAGTAGCCGGGGATGAGGAACCTATATTAGTGGTACTGGGGCCATAAGCGGTGCCAGAGTTGTCACTGTATCTGCTCTAGGAGGGGTGGCTGTTGGAGCTCTTGATGAGTCAGGATGATACGTAGCATGGATCTCTATTTGCCTGGACTGCAGTGGTTGGTCATCATCCAGCTCGAACAATGCAGCTTGGGAGTCAAAGGAATCTCCCACGCTACCGAAGTTGTGCTCTGGATTCTCAGTAATGGGCCTCTTGCCCTTGCCCTTGCCTCCCTTTGGAGGCTCTGTCCTTCCCTTTTTAGGAGGATTCGTTCCTCCTTCATTTATCACTATGCCCCGTGTTCTTTTACAGGGCGGCATGTCGAGGTTGGTTCTAGCTATATCTGTACAAACATCAAAAAGAGTTAGCGTCCTTTAAAAAAAATACAGATAAACAATTGCAGACAGACTCGCTGAACTGATCGGTGAGTCACCGAATCACTTTAGAGAGTTAGATCAGGCTCACCGAAAGGATTGGCTAAAAAATTCTCAAAAAAATTGGCATGTCGTTGATGGGAGGGGCCTTTCGGCGAATGACCGACAGCATTCGGCGAGTACAGACCAGCCCACCGAAAGTTACAATGCATTTTAAGGGTTAGGGGCACAAAAAGGCGATCAAATAAAACTTTTGGCGAACTCAGGCTTCTTGCCGAAAGTTACAAAACCAAAACTCAAGATTAGCATGAAATTAAAGGCGATCTAGGGGGATTCGATTAACCACCGAGTGGTTCGGTGAGCTCGACTCAGCTCGCCAAACTGCCCAACGTGCCTACTTCCAACCCCGACTTTCAAATTCAACCCCATATCCCCCAAAAACAAAATCAAAACATACACAAACCATTAGACTTAGACCCATACTACCCATTCCCCCCAGGATACTCAGACTTCTCTCGATTTAGCCAAATTTGGCTCTTTGACGACTTTAGCCCTTAAGAATGACATCAACCGCTCCATCATTGGGCAAAATGCGTCATTTTGTACAAATACGAGTTACTTAGACTTCACCCAACTAGACTCAACCACAATATAACACAACCCAATAATTTAGATCAATTTTAAGGCACGAAATTTTGGGAAATCAACAATTCGGCAAAATAGGCATAGATTCGAATTTAAAACAGGCAATCAAGCACACATGCACGATTCAGAGTGGCCCAACATACATCACTAAGATAAGAACAATTACAAATGAATAAAATCGCTAAATACTAGTTCGGGGTTTGAAAAACCAACCTTTAATGCCGAAAATAAACTTTGAAAAGCAAAACGGCAAAGAATTCCAACTCCGAACATACAATCGACGACTAACAAGTAGTAAAAACACAAAAATACAGGAACAAAAGTGCGAGTGTGATTTTGGGAAGTTAGAAAGTGAGGGAATGTGAAAGAGTTTGAAAGTTTAAACCTTTGGACTTTATAAACCATCCAGTACTCGTCCATTCAGCGACATTAATTTTGCTGACCCACTCGGTGACACGCCGAGTGGGCACTTACCTTACCAAGTTTTAAAGGACTTCCAATTAATGTGGGGGTCCAAACGGTAGAATAAGTCTTGATCGCCGTCATGTTTAGCAATACACCGACTAGTCCATGGGGCCCGCCGAATTTTACAAACTCTGATCTTAGAATTTCTTGAGTCCAACGGTGATCCAGGTCGGTCTCACCGACCTCTTCAGCGATTCGCTGACTGCATATGTTTCTCACCAACTTACACTTTTCAAATATATCCTACACTTCAACCTGCAAAATCAACACACGATTATTCCTAAAACAAAAAGAAAGTAAATAAAGACGTGGATTGCCTCCCAAGCAGCGCCTTAGTTAACATCATGGCACGACGCAAGTCCTCACTTAAGCCTCATTCTTGGGGTTGGCCATAGTATCACTAGGAAACCCCCATTGTTGTCTCAGGTTTAAATGAGACGAGATCTGACCCATCTGGGACTCCAACTGTTTGATAGAGATAGAGTAAGATATGACCATCTAGCTAAGGGTCGATACATCATCCTTTATCTCTTTCAAGATCTTATCGGACCCCTCAACCTTGTTGAGGATACGAGAGAGCATATCCTCCTGACGACAACCCTCAGAATCCTTGAGCTTTTGGCGCTTGTGGAAAGGAATGTACATGTCCATGTCCTTCTCCTCATCCCTTTCCTTCCAAGTGGGATTTCAATCCCTCCACTCTCTGTCATAATATCTCCAACCTTCATCCTTTTTCCAACCTTAGTTACCACCCTACCTCGGGTAGTTTGCACGATAACCAGCTCTTTGGTTTGCTAGGAAATTCACCTCATCATTATACAATGCTTTAAACTTGGCTTATTCGGGGTTTACACACCCAACACCCACGACATTGACACTTCTAGCACTAGCTCCCATGACATTTTTAGACAAAATGTCAAGTTGTGTCATGATCTTGACCATGTTTTGGTCTCTCTCGATCTTTCTCAAGCTACTCCTTGGTTAATTTGAAGGTGAGAGAGGAGACCTGATCGTCGTGGGTGTACCATGACCGATTAATTGTGGTCATACCATCCAAAAGCTTGGCTGCTATAATGTAAGGTTGTTGCATCAAACCTCCATGAGAAAGTTGGTCAACTACACCCATGTTCACCAAATCAAGGCTTCGGTAAAATTGTTGCAGCAAAACGTTGTCGGGCAAACCATGAGTTGGGCATTGCATCACCAATTTCTTGAATTGTAGACAAGTCTCATGAGTTGGATCACCCTCCAAAGGCTTGAAGCTTTGGATGCTGTCCCGAAGAGTTATCATCTTCGAAGGAGGAAAAAATCTCACTTGAAATGCAGTGACAAGCTCTTCCCACGAAGTGATGGAGTCCCTTGGTAATTCAACCAACCACTTGCCCGATTCTCCCATTAAAGAAAATGGGAACAACATCAACTGGACCGACTCTTGGGATATGTTCTTGAAGGAGAACGGCCCGCAAACATCAACAAAGTTCCTTGTATGCTCACAGGGATCCTCATGAGCCAACCCACCAAACAACCCTTTCAATTACAAGAGTTGTAACATGGTACTTATAATGTGGAACACAGTGTTCCCTTCATCCCGAGGCAAACAAATGACACCAATTCCACCCATTAGATGCGAGTCATTGACATTCGGCTCATGGACATCATTGAGATTTTCGATGTCATCTTGGTGGCCCACTTGGCTACCATTGCTTCCATTGACACTCATATCCTCTATTTCAACAGCAACACACAAACCAAAACTAAAACTAAGTATATTCAACTATGACTAAAATGAACAAAATTCAACTTCACCAAAAATTCTCAAACAATACCACTCCCCGACAACGGCGCCATTTTGATTAACGTTTTAAGGACACTAGTATAAAACCCAACTAAATAAGTTGGGATCGAATCCCACAAGGAGCAGTACGTGTTTGAGATTTAATAGCGAAGTATGAACATGGTCAAATTAGTCAAAGAAATAGATATTATCAAATAAAAACATAATTCAAATCAGGGGGTGACACGAATGTCAAATAAGAGGATTTTGGTTTTAATTAAATCAACTACAGCAGCAGCAAACAATATGATATGACAATAATGAAACGGGTTCTTGGGATGTGATTCGATTATAGGCTAATATAGACAAATGGGTAATTGCAACTTTTAGAAAATAGCTGAATATTAGTGAGTAAGCTAAGCCATAGAGAGAATAAATTTTCTCTCAAACAATTTATCCCGAATAAAGTTGATTTCTCTTGAATATCAACAAGCAAGCAAAATAAGACCAACCTACAGCTTAGTCTATTCACTCTCTCGAGCTGAATATGTGGGATTGAGTTTAGGATTCACTATCTCAAGTTGAACCCATGTCAACCCAATACCCACTGACCATCAATCAATAATCTTTGTTTTAAAACCTCTCTCTCTCGAAAGCAAAAAACATGAAGGTAGAACTGCATTTGCAACTACAATTCTTAAATTAAACCACAATTACTGATTGAACTCGCTTCTAAACAGCATTTAAACTAACAATTAGCAATACTAATAAACTAAATCAGCCCATAATCACACCCCAAGAATTGGAGTTTTAGCTAGACATCATAAAAAGATAAAAATCGTTGCCAAATTGTGTTTCCATCAACTGGATAAAATTAATTTCGTCCTTACAATGCTCCAAGTCGAAGAATCTCAACGACCCACTTCCAATTTCTCGAAAGTGAAAAATTTTAATTCTCCAAAGCTTAGGCAAAACAAGAGAAAACTTGTCTCAATACTCAGAATTCAATGTCAAAACTTAGAACTGAAAATTCAATAATAATCTGATTACTAAACTAAATGTTAAAAAATGTATTTATAGTCGCCAAAATTATGCTACGAAAGACCATTCGGCGCAGTAAGTTGGGCTCGGTGATCCTCCCTTTGGTCTATTCCATCGCCTTTCTGCTTTGGCCTTTAGCATCCTCAAGTTTTGTAACTTTGGGCCATCCAACACTGCATCACAAAACCACTTGGTGACCCGCCAACTTCTCATTTATCTCGCCAACTTGGTTTTCTCCTTCAGGGTTTGGCACACTAGAACTTTAGGAGATATAATGGTTATTCGGCGACTCGCCAAAGGGACTTGACGATCACCAGGGTTTTAGTTCTTCCTTCTTTCAGCTCGCTTTGTTCCTTTTTGGAAACCAGTGTTCATGCTCTATTCCTCAATCTATATACTTGGAAATCAAGGGTTTTACATCAGTTATTTGCACAAAATAAGCATTTGATGACACTAAATCATTTTAAATAAGCCCTAAATGAGTCCAAATCTCGGACTCATCAACGGTTCAAAATCTCACTTCCTTTTCACAGTACAAGTGGCATTGAGCATTCAAAATGATAACGACTCAAAAGTCACCAAAAGATTTTCAAGAGTTGTGAAAAAATGGTTCAAAACATGCTCAACCTTTCAAATAGAGGTGTATGCTCAACACTATTCACTTGCAATACTATATTCCTTGTACCAACCAAGTTAAAACCTTCTAAAAATGAGGAATTTTGCCCTTAAGAAAGTCGTTAGCCAATCCATCATCGGGAAACATTATGCATCTATTCATGAATAACTATTCAGACTTCGCCACAGTCAACACCAGTCAAACACTCACAAGCAATTGATGTTTTACCCTTAAGAAAGCCGTCATTTTATCTATCATCGAGCATCATCAATCTATATCTCAATTATTTAGCACAAAAACAAAGAAGCTATAAACTACAAGAAACAAAATAAAACAAATCAAACCATAATACATCTCAAAATCCTAACAAGGGCACATCATCCATAAATCAAAACAAAACTAACCCGACTAGGGCACATTCAGATGTAATACAAAATCTAAAATAAGCCCGACAAGGTAGGCATCCTAACTGAAAATGTAATGGTGTCTTCCTATTACCACAATAAAAAGACAATATGAGGTACTACTTGCAAAAATCATCACTCATCGAAGAAGTTATCGGGATTAGAAAGTACAACATCATCAGCCTCATCACTCGAGCCACAGAATTTCTGAAATGTACTCATCATCATATTCAAAAACTTTCTCTTCTTTTTTTAATGTTCCTTCATCTTTTTTTGCCTCCTCGTCGCTTTTTCCATCATGTTCTTGAGAATATAATGATCTTGCACTAGAGTGGAAAGGGTATAAGTAGCACTACCTAAGGTTGAGGAGCTCTCTCCAGGCCTTGTAGGAAGACTCTGAGTAAACTCCTGAATCTACAAGGGAATCCAAGTATCCATCACATGTATTTGTTCTGGTAAGTGGACTAGTATCGGTGGTCCCTTTCATAGCAACTCAGCTGGAGGCGAAATATAGTTTGACCTAGGTGAAGTGGTGCCCTCGACAAATGTGCCAAATGTTAGATCTTAACATCAATCTTTCTTTTCTTAGTCACATGCCCTGGACCCTTCTTTTTAAGTTGATGGATAGGGCCTTCAGAACTCTTCTTACTATCTCTATCATGTTGCTCCACCTAATTTGTCAGGCATAAATAAGTAATCAAAGAGGGATAAGAGAGACTCTTTTTGCCTTCTAAGACAACCTCCAGGATGTATTGCATGAAGATCTACCCAACATTAATAGGAATCACATCCATGATGTCACAAATCAACAGTGCCCTATCAAGAGACAAATTGATCTCATTCCTCAAAGGAATCACCCTACTACAGATGATTGAAAGCCAAGTCTTTGCTTCATCTGTAAACTCTGAGAAGTCGATCCGGTGATTGTTCTCAATCCATTTAGGCCTATGTCCACCATGAAAGTGTCACAAACCACTCTTTTCCCGCTTCCATTTCCCTCGCCCTGTGAACTTCATTATCGGCATCGGGAAGACCATAGCAATTATTGATCCTTATGGGGTCAAAACAAACTATTTTTTCTTGTACCATAACTACCAGCTCAGAAACTTTGAAATAAAATTGTTACTTTTTTCTTGTTATTGATAGAGTGGTATTCTCTGTCCCTGTCATATAAAGTAGAGGGGGAGGAATGGAAGAGAGAAGGAATAAGAGCAAAGGATTGACAAGTCTAATGGGAAAGGATGGCTGACACGTTGACTGTTTTGATAGATGGAAAAAAGTCACCAAATAAGTTGATTTCAGCGTCATTGGCATAGAACTCTCGAACCACCGTGTAGTTAACATTGATAGGCTCATCCATAAAACACATCCATTATCTGGCCTTTAATCACCTATAGAAGTCTGGAATGTGCTCTCAAAGATTATTCAAGAAAAGACCCCTCTCCCTAGTGATATTCTTTGTAAGGAGGCGGTCATGCAATTTGTGGCATTTGGTAGAGACAAACCACTCATGATCAAAGATTTCATCCCCCATAACATCTTCTTCCATATGTCTTTCCACTAGGTTGACGTTGTTGGCCATTGCTTTAATTTGCAAGTAGAGTACCTATACAAGACACACACATGTCAAACAAAAGCAAAGATACTTAAAGCAAAATATTATCAAGCAATTAGGCAAAAGAAATGAGTGAAAAAGGAATCGGGGGAACGGGGGTCATGAGATTTCTCAACACGATTGCGAGCCTCCACCATTTATCTCTTTGCGATCATGGGATTAGACATTGCGATCGCGTAGAATAGATTATCCCCCAGAAAATAACTCTCTCTTTGGCATTTCATCGAACACCCATTTTCCCCATTATCAGCTAACACCCAAACTACATCAAAAAGCAACCAAACAACTTCACGAATTTAATTTCCAAAACCATTCATGATTAAAAAAATAATAATAAGGCAAGAATCAACCCTTTTTGCAAACAAATTACCAATTTTAAAACATTGATCAAGGAAAGGAGGAGAAGTCATACTTAAGTGAAGAACAAAAGTTTGAAGGGAATTCTTGCCAAAGATGTGCAGAGCCGTTGATTTTATAGAGAGGAAAGTTTTGGGGGCATTTTCGAGCTTTTTAGGTACAGTGATCTTGAATTTAAACTACTGATTTTTTTAAATTCACGCGAGTTATCATGGTCACGACCTCACTCCTCGCGATTGCGACAACAAGCTTTCTTTACCTATCATGAATGCGGCCTATGGCTCACGTGATCTCGACACCCAGATTTTGATGCATCACAATCGCAGCGATTAGCTCTTGCAATTGCGATGAACACTTTGATGACAGACTTGCTGAAGCTACTGTTCATTTGGAAGATGGCAAGGTAGAAAGGGTGATCAGCCCAATCATTTTGGGTGAACCTGAATGTGCCAAAAGTGTTCCATCTCCTATTTTGAAGGTGTTTTCACCCCAAACTTCAATCCTAATAAATTTTACGCATTCAAACCTATTTAAAACATCACCACAATAGGTGCAAGTCATGAGACTCCTCTTCACACTTTCCAGCCATAGGATATTGAGTAGTATGTACCTCATCTCTTGTTCCCGCCATGGACCTAAGAGTTATGAGTTCAAACTCGAAATTGACTGCCTCATGGCACTGATTTAGGTGCATGTTGAAAAGTTTTTTCTTTTCTTGGCAAAGTTGGTGTAGGGCCATTTTTTGCTAATAGAGATTTTCATCCATGATCCTAAGCCTAAATTAGCTTATCATATTCATTTCAGGACAAGGCCATGGGTCGATATAGGGTATACTACTCCCAAACATTTGATTTCACAAAATACCATAGAAACATAATAAAAAAGTAAATACAACTATTCACAATCTAGATTGAAACAGGTAAACTATAAATTCTAAATCAATTCAATATGCCTAATTATTTCCCGATGGTGGTGCCATTTTTTAACACACAAATTACCCTAAAAATAAGTTAAAAAAATAAGCGATCGTCGACAATAAAAATATCCAACTAAGCGTCGGGGTCGAATCCCACAGAGAACAATTTGTCGACAATTGAAAAGACAAATAATGAATAGTTACAAGTTTGAATCTAAACATATAATATATAAGGTTATCAAATAAAGAGATATTTCGATAACCAAACTATGGTTTTGGGTAAAGACACTATCAAGCACGGGATATACGAGAATTGGGAAATTTGGGATTCAATCCACACTCAATGATCCATTGCAATTCAACACATGCTAACTCAATCATAGTTAGGCAAGATACTCATTAGTCAACACTAATCTCCTTTCAGTCTCAATGTATTATATCATAATATCTCCTTTCGGTCTCAATCGTATTCAACAACCAAGAAATCCAAGACCTTAGTCTAAACCCCTATTTCTAGTAAGTTTAGCATTCAACAAAGTAGACCTAAATTATCTACTTTCGGTCTCAAACTTAGGACTCAAAGCCAAATATGATTATTAACCTGATTCTCCACTCCACAAATTCTCTTTACGGCAACCCACAAAGATTAAAAGCTACATCCAAGCGTGCACTTTCAAATCATAAATTTAAATATGAAAACTAGAATAAAATTATTTCATGAAATTAAGTATGGAATCAATGATTCACAAAAGAAATATAATAATGAATCAAATACCCAAATAGTTTTGTCTATTTCAAGCACAAAGCCCCAATTCGATACACACAATTACACCCACAATTCTAGCAATGTAAACCAAGGAAATGAAGAAGGGGAGAAATAGATTTTACTATTAAGAACATAATCTTCAAACCCAAATATGAATTATGAGGCAACTTTCCCTCAATGTCTCAACCCCAAATATGAACTACCAAGTAGGGTTCTTCCTTATTCCAAGCTAACAAATGAACTCTATCCTAAAATTCTGATCTAAGGAATCTAAATTGAACAATGGTTGTTGATGAGGGTTAAAAAGTTTTTTGGAATTAATTTGGTGAAATTCCCAATCCGTCCAGGTGCCAAATGTTTTCTCTTCACAGTCGCGACAACTAACTCTCGCAGTCGCGATGAATAGAGTCGTTAGGTCATGCAATCGTGACATCTTACCACGTGATCATGAAAAAATTCTTGTCCAATGCGATTGTTACCCCTATTTTACATGGTTGCAATGAGTACTTCAACTGTCAACTCAACTTTCTTCCTTTTGACCTCTTCTTGCCTCAATTCCACTTGATTTCTTCAAATGTCATCTAAATCAACTCTCTAATTCATGTTACTACAAATATGAAGAAAACCACATTAAAAGGACCAATTTTAAACTAAAGCAAGCCAAAATAACTATGAAAAGATCCTCAAATGAGTGGAAATTAACCACTCATCATTCCTCCTCCCGTTCGTATCTAGCTTGGATTGCTAATAACTATTGGGTTAGTGAGTCCTCATACTCTGAGGGCAAAGCTGTGAAGACCATTTATTGCTTTTAGTGTTTACTCTTGAGATTTTGTATGTGGTGTTTGGATTACATCTCAGCCACTCTTATGTTATTTAAAATGGTTTGTCAAGACATAATTACCTTTCCATATTTATGTTCAACTCTCTTTTAAAATATGATCTACCTTACTTAAACCAAACCAATATGTGTTTTTTGGTTGAAGTTTATTGCTTTTCTTGGCCATATTGTCTCCGGTGAAGGTATTCATGTTGATCCTAAGAGGACCGAAGCGATTAAGAATGGACCTAGACCTTTGTCCGCTTTAGACATACGATGTTTCTTGGGTTTGGCCAGTTATTATAGAAGGTTTGTGGAAGGATATTCCTTTATTGCTTTGCCTTTGACGACATTGACTCAAAAGAAGGTGAAATTCGTATGGTCGGAAGCTTGTGAGAAAAGTTTCCAAGAGTTGAAGGATAGAGTCACTACAACCCCAATATTGACATTATCGGAATGTTTAGATGGTTTTGTGGTTTATTGGGATGCTTCACGAATTGGTCTTGGTTGTGTTTTGATGCTTATGCTTAAAGGAAATTAAAGGTGTATGAAAATAATTGGTCGGCTCATGATTTGAAGTTAGCGGCAGTAGTGTTTGCCTTAAATATTTAGAGACATTACCTATATGGTGTTCATGTAGATGTGTTTACGACCACAAGAGCTTGAAATATGTGTTTACACAAAAGGACTTAAATCCTCGCCAAAGAAGGTCACTTGAGTTATTGAAAGATTACGATATGAGTGTCCTCTATCATCCTAGTAAAGAAAATATGGTGGCAGATGCTCTTAGGTGACTATCAATGGGAAGTGTTGCTCTTGTTGATGATGGTAAGAAAGAGCTAGTTCGGGATGTTCATAGATTGGCCCAATTGGGTGTTCGTTTAGTTGATTCTAATAAGGGTGGTGTGATTGTTCAATATGGCTCAGAATCATCTCTTATATCATATGTAAAGGCTAAGCAAGATATTGAACCGGTTATGATCAATTTGAAGAAGCCAGTTTCTAAAAAAACCATTAAGGCTTTCACCCAAGGGGAAAATGGTGTCCTTCAATACCAAGGTCATTTATGTGTTTCGAATGTTGATGAGTTGAGGAATAAGATTTTGCAGAAACTCACAGTTCTCGATATCCTATTCACTTGGGAGCCACCAAGATGTACCGTGATTTGTAGGAAGTCTATTAGTGGAATTTGATGAAGAAAGATACTGCGAAATTTGTGGCTGAATGTCCAATTGTCAACAAGTTAAAGTTGAGCTCAAAAATTCGATGGTTGGCATAAGATATTAGCATTCCTACTTGGAAGTGGGAATATTTGAATATGGACTTCATTACTGTTTTACCTCGTACTTGTCATTAGTTTGACTCGATTTGGGTTATTATGGACCAAATGACGAAATCAACTCAATTTCTTCTCGTAAAGCATTTAGTTTCAAACGAGGAGTATGCTAAGATTTATATTCAAGAAATGGTAAGGTTGCATGTAGTGCCTTTATCCATCATCTCTTATCGTGGTACTCAGCTTACATCTCAATTTTGGAGGTCGTTTCAGAAAGGTTTTGGTACACAAGTGAAGCTTAGCACAACTTGTCATCCTCAGATCGATGGACAATCCAAGCGTACTATTCAAACCTTGGAAGACATGATGAGAGCTTGTGTGGTTGATTTCAAGGGTGATTGGGATGACCATCTGCCTCTGATTGAGTTTTCTTATAATAATAATAACTATCATTCTAACATTTGAGATGGCACTGTTTGAAGCTCTCTATGGTAAGAGGTGTAGATCACCTATTGGTTGGCTTAAAGCTCTCTATGGTAGGAGGTGTAGATTTCCTTAACATTTGAAATAGTCACACAAACTTAAAAAAAGTGGATCATCTTTTACAAATTAACTAAAAAAACTCTCCCAGAAACTAGTCTAAATAGGTACAAGAGTGACTAACGAGATACAATGTACAAAAGAAAATATGAAGCAACTTCTACCATAATGAAAGATGAGTAGAAGTTGTCAGATATCACCATCACTTTCACCTATGAAACATCACTAAATCTCGCAACCAAACTATGCCAAGTGGCATAGCTAGAATAGTATTAGTAAAAACAAAACATACTAGTAGGTATCATCGATCGACCCAAACCTACCACATAATAACATGCAGAATAATCAAAGAAACATGCAACCTGAGGACTGGATTAGGACCTCATATACTCTAACCCTATTCACATCACCTCTTCCACTGCCTACTCGAATATTTGAACATTCATCCCTCCTAAAACTCTCATACAAGATCATAGTCTAAATCTTCTATCATATAAATATTCCCTCAAATACAAGGCTACTAACCCTTGTCACTCCTTACACACCCCCATTATACGACATATAAATAAGTAGCCCCGAACTTTCAGAATTTCCCAATCGTCACACACAATATTTAACATGTCTTTTCAGTCCACACAAGGAGTCATCCTAGCCTTCAAACATACTAACTTGATCCTTCAGGGACCAACACACATAACTACACATGTATTAGCATGGTTCCCAATCTAATAAATTACATAACTAAATGGGTGTGTGTGTGTAAGTGTTGCACCTGATCCCCTAATACTACACATACAAGGCAACACAACCACCAAGGATTCGAATCACGCGTGTATATTTATGAAACACATGCATTGCATACGATTGACATTATCTTACACTCCACATTATGCCTTTTAAACTTCCCTAATAAATCATGTACCATGTATGCATTACTAATGAATCGGTTAACAAGAACATATAACATATACAGGGAAAACACATTCATCACCTACCCGAGAGGGTTTCTCCCCCAAATGTTCCCTGATCACAGTTCGATTACGCACGACCATCTTCCCTAGAATGACACCAACAATATCATAAGCCAACCACAATTAATCAGTTTCACCATCAGCCTAACCGCACGTAACCATAAGTTCAATCATTTAGACTCTATGTTTGAAGTCATATGCATGCGATCTCCCGACAACTACAAGATAGTATGCAATTGGAAATAGGTTTAACTATTGAGTTAAGAAACCTAGCCTACCTAGGCGGCAAGCTATTGAAGAACTATGAATGCAACTTCTTGCTCGCTGGGGTAAATCTTGATGAACGTTGGACGGGAATCATTGGGTTCTAACCGTCCTTGCGCTAGAAATTCTCCTCTCCATCGTATTCAAGCTTAGAGTGACTTGGGGAAATTTTTGGAGTAATCCTCGTCTATTTTGTTTAGATAAAGTGAGAAGAAAAATAAAAGACATCATTTTATCTAGAGCCTGATTTCATCAGTCCTGATCTACCGGTTCTGCAGGCGCTATAGCACGGCCGCCAAAGCGGGAGATATCCCATTATGGTGGGCTGACATCAGCCCGGATCAATTTAAGCTTTAAGTAATTCTGTTGTGTGGTCCAAAATTTTAATTAGGCACTAAAATTTAAGACTTTTTTGGAGCTTCACATGAGGTGCATTTAAATAACAATGGATCAAGTCGTTACAAAAATAGAGAAAAATATTATGGTGTGGTCAAAAACTTTTGCATGTTTAATATTTTTTATTAAATAAATATTGTTGGGATTTAATCAATATTGATTATTGAAAAAAGTATTTCTCACGAGTCATTTATTTTCATAATATTCATCTGGATGATTAATATCCTATTCATAATGATTAAAAATAGTATTTTAAAATACATATTGCACAGAAAATTAATTTATTATAAAGGGCCTAAAAACATCCCCGGCCTATTGGTTATAACATTTTTTTGGCTCTTGAAGTGTACAAATCCCTGCCCTATAAATAGTTTAGGTATTTTTCTTTTGTTGTTATTTGGTTCATTTGAATTTTGAATTCTTTCTAGTTTTTTAACTAAAATAAAGAAGGATCTTACTGTCATGTCAAGAACTCTTGCGTGTTTAACACTTTTCTGAAAAATACTATTGTTGTGATTTAGCCTAAATTAATTATTAAAACTAGATATTCCTCACAAGTCATTTTTTTACATAATATTCATCTGATATCAGTAATATCCTATTCTAAATAATTGTTATAAAAAGTATCTAAACAATGTATAACACAAGAAATTGGTACGCTATATATAGGGACTAGTAACATGCCAAGTTTAGCCATCATAACATTTTTTTTGTCCCTGTAATGACCCAGAAGATCATTTTTGGAAATTTTCATAAAATTATTGTTTTATCCATCCTGATAGTTGTCCCGGTCATTTTTATCAGTTTATGAAGTTGATTTGAGAATTTTGAACTATTCATTTAATTATAGTTAATTAATTGATGGATAATTTTTAGATAATTAATTTAGTTTGTGATTAATGAGCTAAGTCAATAATTTATTTAATATAATTATTTTAGTACATAATTATTTTAGAAAAGAAAGGGAGGAAGAAATTACCTGAACAAAACGGCGTGGGAACAAACAAGTTCACGTCTGGTAAGAGACTTACCTTTAGATCCATAATTAGTTATGAGTAATAATTTATATCTATATATATAAGAGAGTCGTAATATTTTAATAATAAAATTAGATGAATATGAATTGGTGGAGACAAACTTCCAACGACCATCATTGCCTAATGATGGCCAGTAATTGGATAAGAATGGCCCTTGGACGATTAGAAGAAAATAGAAGGAATGAATTGATAATTTTGTAATTTTGCAGCGATTAACTTCTTATCTCATTTTCTGTTTTGACAGTTCTTTTTTTCAGATCCTTCTTACAATTATCCCTTTTCTTACCAGCATGGGGAGTGGCGATGGATGTCAAGATGAAGACTCCTCAGCGCCAATTAGGGGGTACAAGAGATAGTTGGATTGTAAGACTTTCTCTCACATTTCACTCCCTTCCATGAGATAGTCAATTTTAGCATCTTTGAAGAATCATATTGAGAAAAAGAAAGAAGCCGATCATTGAATTGATTAACCTGAGATGAGAAATCTATTATGTCCGAGTTCTACGATTCGGATTCAGAGCGGAGTAAGAAAGAATTGAATTAGCCTCGGAGAGTTTTGTTTTTCAACTCGTGACCAGATTTCCTCTCTCTATCAACTAATTTATTATGGTCGGGAGGATCCCTAATTCTTCATTGATCCACATTATGATTCAAGTTTTGATAACTTGGTATAGGTAATTAAATAGTAGGTGTATTGTATTATATGAATATCATTAGAATAATGTTATTTGGAGAAATTATGACTTAATCCTAGGTTTGAGGTCTAGGAAATTGATTATATATTTGGGTGAGTTTGTTGGTTTAGACTAGACACATAGCAATATGAGTGTTGTTAGTTTCGAAAGCTTATTGTGATTATTTATTTGAATAGATTGCATTGATTTGGAAGCCCAACAAAAAGGAAATACTCAAGTCCCAAAGTGATTGTTCAATTATTTGAGGCAAGTGAATTTATCAACCCTTGTTACGTGTATAGAATCATGTATTTCCTTGTGGTATGTGTTGGAGAGTAATGAGACTTGGTGATGGGTTGACTTGTCCATATTGAATAATTTTACTAATAAAAATAGGGTAATAAAAGGCAATTTGATTAATTATTGGTGTGTGATATATTGAGAATTGATTCATTGTTGATGTTGTATCATGATGGTGTTGTTGTGAATTGTGCATTGTTATGAAAATGGTCATCTCCTCATTATTTCAATGAACATGTCATTTGCATTGGTTTTGAGACATAGTTGTGACAAGTGTTATGTGAATTGAGAAAGAATAAGGAATTAAAGTGGATGTACCATATTGAGGGATGTGTCGCGCACCGCGATGGATATTATGGTTTGAGGGACATGTCGCACACTGCGATGAATTTTATTATGGATGGACGTGTGGCACGCCATGATGGATTTTATTATTGAGGATCGTGTCGCACGCCGCGATGGATGCATGGACATATATGTTCCTCATGGGTCTCGGACTGAGAGACAACATATGTGTATCACTAAGTCAGACATGCATCACCATGCTTGGCATTGCATTTCATTGCATTGCGTATCTTTATCATTTATGAACTTGTGAGTGCCTTTCTGTGGAACTTGTGATTGATGAACTTGATCTCATGTGTTGTTGATCTATAATTGTTGGAGTATTGTTATTGATATATATGATATGTATATTGTTGACTGCTAGGTTGTGCTAGTTTTATGCAGGTCGTAGTTGTGGAGGTTCGGTTGGGGTGGTAGGAGTACCTGTATTCTATATTCTTAACTTGTGTTTAGGAGTTTGCTTGCTGAGTACTGTGTGGCTTGCTACTCACCCATTGCTTCTACACTTGTGTAGGTTAAGAGCCCGAATCTTTGTGATACTCTCTATTTTCTTCTTGTCTGTGGCTTCCTGTGGAGGTTTCTGAAGTAGTTGTTATTCATCTCAGCGGACCTTCTTACTCCTATTTATGATCTTGTTCTATTCTAGAAACAATGTCATTTGAGACTTGTATTTTTATTTCGAATCAATTGTAATACTTTAGAGGCTTGTACACGTGACAACTAGATTTTGGGGTATATTTAAGTTAATTATAAATTTTCACATTATTTTATAGTATTGGACTTTTATTCTCATTTTACTTCCGCAATTATTGTATTGCTTGGGTTTAGGCTGACTTGTCTTGATGGGATAAGACAAGTGTCATCACGTACATTGTTTTGGGTTGTGACAAATGGTATAAGAGTACAGGTTCATAGGTCTCACGTGTTCATAAGCTAGGTCTAGTAGAGTTTCTAGGATTGGCTTGGAGACATCCATTGCTTATCTTTAAGAGGATATGGTGACTTTTAGGAAAAATCTTCACTTCTTGAATCTCTATCGTGCATTCTTGATCCAATCTGATTCCCTATCACTTCACTTCACTCTCTCACTTATAGTGATAACTCGTGCGTGGTTCTTCATGTGTAGCAATTTGTGTCGTGTGGGTTTGATGTTAGATCTTATAATAATGTGAAAGTGATAGACTTATGAAAAGGATATCTGGTCAAATTTGGAATGTTCAATGATTCGGAGGGATTCAGTAAGGTTAGTTACCCAATAGATGGAACAATACTTGTGCAGTTTAGGCAAAATCTAGAGTGGAATGATTAAAGGTACAACTAGGCAATGAATAGTGTAACTTTGAAAACTACAATTAGTAAAGTGTCATCACATTTGATGAGAATGATGTTGCACCAATTGATGTCATAATCTCTACTATGATTTCATAAATTGAGTGTATATCAAAAAGGTCATGATACGACTACTATAACGGTACCGATACTTACTTGATTAGAGTTATGGAGTTACATTTGCTATCGACCTGACCTACGGATGAATACATATAGTTTGGGGTAGATACATAACAGATTTGGTAATATATTACAGCTATTCAACGGGTAGAAATGTGTGAGCTATTTGGGTACTATCTTCTCGGTAGACATGGTGCATTCTAGTGGTGGATCTAACGGACTTTCACGATGTAGTACTACTGGTATATGAAAACAGATACGCTGATTTATCCAGTGTGAATACTAACTTAAGGAGTTATCAGTTGTACCACATGCTCGTATAATGAGATTCGATGTTGTATTCATATTTGAGAAATCAACAAGTTTGTTACTATGAACGCTTGGGTTAAAACATTGTTTATAAGGATTTAGTGGTGGATTTTTGTTATGGTATTAATGCATTAGGTTGTGAAGTGTATCCCAAGGATTCTAAATAAGGACTAGTGATTTCATCATAAGCTCCATAGTGACTAGATCAATACTGGAATGAAAAGCTTATGAATAAAGAAAATTTCCAATGAATTTACTAGAGTGAAGGCAATTAAGGATTTCACTAAGAAAGTGCATATAAAATTGAGTGAGTCCTTTGGATTTGGTTAGTATAGCTGAGTTTGAGGTGTCATGTCAATGAAAAGGTTGACTTCGTCGTGATGGCAAGGTCTAACTGAACATGATGGTAATAAGAGTTTATGATGAATTGTTATTAAGATGAAACTATATGATAATGATTGTTGGTTAAACGATTTTTTCTATTGTAGTGATGTTTTGTGAGTATCTAAGGTTGTGGTTTGCTACTATTTGGTGAGTAGCATGGTCATATGAAAAGTTGTAGAATGTTCTGGGACATTGCTCAAATAGAATTGAAAGGAGCTAGATTCCTAATGGAAAGAATTAGTGTGATGTAGTTTAACCTTCGGGAGGAAGCGAAAGAAAGGATATTCACTTTGATTGCAAAGGCCAAAGATGTATCTTCAGAGAGTGGAGAATTGGGTTCAGAAGCACGTGCTTAGTGAAACAAGCAGTACACTAAGAGTGTATAAATCTTAAAAAATATATAATTAAACAAGTAACCATATAAAATAAATAAAATCTGAAACTTATTTGATACAATTAAGATAAAAATGTCATTTGTTCTTCCTATTTATATTGTAAAATCAAAAAAAAAAAAATTGTACTTTTTATTTTATTTTCATAGGGTGTCACATTACCTTTTCTATATTTGCGGGTGCAATATTGATGACATTCTAAAATAGGAGAAAGTACAAAAAAATATGAAACAAAATTATGTATCTAAATATGTGTATAATCGAAAAAAATTGTAGGGATAAAGTTAAATAATAAGTGTGAGAGAGAAAATAATGTAATCAAATATTTAAAAGATAAAATAAGAGTTACAAAAAACACGTAAAAGTAGAATTTAAAGGAAATAATGTTTTGTAGATTTGTAGAAACAAAATACAATTTTATAGTAAATATTGTCAAATAAAGTTAATTCTGTTACAAATATTTCAAAACTGCGTGTAGCGTGGCCAAATTCACTAATTTCAATATATTTTATTATTATTTTATGTCTTTTTCCAATGTAAATGCATGTTATTAAGCATTTGAGTAAGGTGATTCATATAGTGTTGGTAGTAAAATAATTCTACTACAAAGGACTCAACTACTTAAAGAAAACCCTTTGTATATATTCATTTTGCTTTATTAGACGTTGACGCTTCTTCATTAGCATCTACTTTTCTTTACTGGCATTCTTTCACTAATTATAATCTTTTTTTGAATGAACAACATTGGTAGAGGATATGATTTTAATGGCATTTTCAATTCCACAGAAAGCACGTAAAAAATTATGAGGAAAAACTAAAATAATTATAAATATATACTCCTTTACATTTATAACCACTAAATAATTACATTATATACTTTCTCCCAACTAATTTCGCTTAACTGAACTAAATCAGTATCATATAATGTATTGGTATCATTAAGGCTGATAATTTCGCTTAATTGATACTAAATCAGTGTTTGTATATATATATATATATACACACACACTCTTATAGTATCTGTAGTCATTTAAAATTTATTACCTATATATTTATAAAATGATTCGAATTATATTAAATTTATGAATATATTAGTTCAAATAAATATTATGGATTAATATAATTGAGTTAATTATTTAAATCTAATAAATATAAATTTAATTAAAGTCCGCTCCATAAAGTCCATATGTCATGTCACTTAAATTTGATAGGTCGAAGGGAGTCCTCTTCCAATCACAACTCCTTTATTTTAAAACTATAAATAGGGGTCCTCATAATTCAGAAAAGAGAACGAAGAATTCTAAACAAAAAGCTAGAGAAAGCTCGTGGATCAAAAGCCACAAATTTCTCTACAAGCTACAAGTTTAAGAATTCAAGAACTCAAGAGTTCAAGAATTCAAGTGTTCAAGTTTAAGAATTGAAGATTTGAAGAAGTCAAGATCAAGATAAAGTTCAACTTCAAGACCGCCGGATTCAAGATCAAGCTCGAAGTCCTTGGATTCAACTAGAAGTCAAGATCAAGATAAAGTTCAAGTTTAAGAACGATCAAGATCAAGACCGCCGGATTCAAGATCAAGTTCGAAGCCCTTGAAATCAACTAGAAGTCAAAATCAAGATAAGGTTCAAGATCAAGATCAAGTCCAAGGCCAAGTTCAAGTTCAAGATCAAGATCAAGATCATGATAGAGATCAAGATCAAGATAAATCCCAAGTTCAAGATCAAGCTCAAGAACCCTTGAATTATATTTGAAAAGACGAATTCAGAGGAATCATAGAGATTGTAACACTCGCACTAAAATCAATAAAACAATTGTTGCATAATTTTCCGTTCTTGATTATTATTTTTCTTGACGCAAATTTTATTGTCTGCAAATTTTGGCACGCCCAGTGGGACAACCTCTACCTCTCATCTCAAGTTTTCAAGTATAAAAGAATATCAAAATGACTTCCATTATAGAATAGCAACTAGCAAGCTTGCCAAAAGTGATTGAAGGCTTGACAAAGTGTGCACACAAACAAGTTGCTAAACTTTTGAAGTTAACAAATAAGATGGATAACATGATTGATAGAAGATTGAGTCAAGCACCTCTGAAGCTTCTTAAACTTCAAGACGAAGGAGAGTCTTGCGTAAAGTAAACAAAGATCAAAGAAATTCATATCTCAGCTAAAGGTTTGATTCCAATTGATCAATTGAAAGACTTTATCATAGAGGCTATCGAAGACAAATTTGAGTTTTCATCCAAATTTTCTCCCATATATGCAAAGCCATATACACAAAGGATTGATAACTTGCAAATGCCTGAGGGTTATCAACCTCCTAAGCTTCACCAATTTGATGGTAAAGGAAATCCCAAACAACATATAGCGCACTTTATTGAGACTTGCAATGATGCAAGGACATATGGTGATTATCTCGTTAAAGAGTTAGTTCGATCTCTCAGAGAAAATGTCTTTGATTGGTACACACATCTCGAATCTAATTCTATAAATTGTTGGGATCGATTAGAGCAAGAGTTTCTAAATTGATTCTGTAGCACGAGACGTGTCGCTAGTATGATTGAACTTACAAAGGCTCGTCAAGGTGAACATGAGCTAGTTGTTGACTTTATCAATCGCTGGAGAAGTCTGAACCTCAATTGCAAAGATCACCTTAGTGAAACTTCTAGCATTGAAATGTGCATCTAAGGCATGAATTAGGGTCTTCGCTACATTTTGCAAGGATTAAAGCCCAATACATTCGAAGAGTTGGCAACTCGTGCACATGATATGGAATTAAGCATGACTTTGAGAGAAGATCAACGATCTCCTGTCTATGGACCTCATGAAGATAAAGATATAGAAGAACTCCAAAGGGGGGGTAACTCTGCACCGAAAGATGAATTTGAAGAGTCAGTGTATATCTAGACGCTCCTTGACGCATGAGGTTAAACTGCAAGTTACAATGCTCCTCATCGCATGAGCCTAAATTGCAAGTTATAATGTTGCTAGACACACGAGCCTAAACTGTATGTCACGAAGCTCTTCAAATTTGAGTTAAATCTTCAAGCTAAAATGCTCCTTGAAGCACGAGCTTAAATTGTATGTCACTTAAATCTTCAAGTTGAAATGCTCCTTGAAACACGAGCTTAAACTATATGCCATAAAGCTCCTCAAATTTTAGTTAAATCTTTAAGTTGAAATACTCTTTGAAACACGAGCTTAAATTGTATGTCATAAAGCTCTTCAAATTAGAGTTAAATATTCAAGTAGAAATGCTCCTTAAGGTATGAGCCTAAACTGCATGTCACTCTTGGCCCGCAAGAGTATAGACTGTGTACGATACACCAAAAAAAAAAAACTCTCCCAAAACTACATTGTGAGTTGATCCTCTTTAGTGAGGTACGTAGGCACTTAGAATCATATTCTAAGTTCAATTGCATGAGTGTCAAAAAATCACATGTTCCCCCTTGATATGTCACATGAAAGTTAAAGCTATGAGTAATCTTTTATAAAACTTCAGACTTGCACCAAATGGTGGTGACTCAATAGGGGCAAACCCCTATGAATAAAAGTTGTTTCAAGATGAAGTCTTCAAAAATCTCCAATTATGCAAGTTGAAGTTTTCAAATTCTCCAAGTATACAAGTTGAAGTATTAAAATCATCCAATTCTACAAGTTAAAGTCTTCAAATTCGTCAAGTTTGCAAGTTGAAGTCTTCAAATTCTTCAAGCCTAGTCTTTGAAAGATAAAATATCTTGACAAGACTTGAAGAAGGGGGCATTTGTATTCATTTAAAATTTATTAACTATAAATTTATAAAATGATTTGAATTATATTAAATTTATGAATATATTAGTTCAAACAAATATTATGGATTAATATAATTGAGTTAATTATTTAAATCTAATTAATATAGATTTAATTAAATCCCGCTCCAGAAAACCCATATGTCATGTCACTTAAATCTGATTAGCCGAAGGGAGTCCTCTTCCAATCACAACTCCTGTATTTTAAAACTATAAATAGGGGTTCTCATAATTCTAAAACAAGAACGAAGAATTCTAAACAAAAAGCTAGAGAAAACTCGTCGATAAAAAGCCACAAATTTCTCTACAAGCTACAAGTTTAAGAATTCAAGAACTCAAGAGTTCAAGAATTCAAGAACTCGAGAGTTCAAGAATTCAAGTGTTCAAGTTTAAGAATTGAAGATTTGAAGAAGTCAAGATCAAGATAAAGTTCAAGTTCAAGCACGGTCAAGATCAAGACCGCTGGATTCAAGATCAAGCTTGAAGCCCTTGGATTCAACTAGAAGTCAAGATCAAGATAAAGTTCAAGTTCAAGAACGATCAAGATCAAGACCACCAGATTCTAGATCAAGCTCGAAGCCCTTGAAATCAACTAGAAATCAATATCAATATAAAGTTCAAGATCAAAATCAAGTCCAAGTTCAAGTTCAAGATCAAGATCAAGATCGAGATAAATCCCAAGTTCAAGATCAAGCTCAAGAACGCTTGAATTATATTTGAAACGACGAATTCAGAGGAATTATAGAGATTGTAACACTCGCGCTTTAAATCAATAAAATGATTGTTGCGATATTTTTTCATTCTTGATTATTGTTTTCTCAACGGGAACTTTATTGTCTACGGTATCATTGACTAATAAGTAATTTTTTAACATGAAACCTTAAGGTATCATTAACTAATGATTAATTTCTGAAAAATAAACCTTAATGTTGATAAATGGGCCAACAAACTCAAAATATATATAACTCAATTATAACGAAGTGATAAAATATCAATCTCATTAGTTTGATTTGATTTCAATATTTAAAAAGTTAGTTTAACTAATTAAATTTATCTAAACTGAATCATGAGTGCCTTTACAGCACTTGTAATATAATTGTTAGAGTTGTCAAAAAGGGTCAGCCCAGCCTCACTCGGTCCAAGTTTCACGGGCCAGGAAATTTGATGGGCTAGAGCGGGTCGATCCTTCATTTGGAAGGACCTCAAAATGTTCAACCCAACACAACCCTAGAAAGGCCAAGGGTTGGGGCGGGTTAGCCCATATTTTTTTATTTTTTTTTCTTTTCAAACTTAAAATTCTATAACATCAAGAAGATGAGAGGATTTTCAAATCAAATATGACAAATAATGGTGTTGTTTCAATTACACTAGCAAAAAATCTAGTGTTATTAGCATGTAACTAGGATACTAGATTTATGTATCTGGTGTGATGCATCCCAGATACGCGAGTGAGATAAAAGAGTGGCGAGTGAGATGGAAGAGAGACGAGGGCACGAGATTTGTTTATGTATCCTAGATACATATGAATTCAGAGAGATTGAGTGTATCTAGAACAAATCAACATAATTTTGAGTCCATGTATCTCGAGATACATGTATCTGAATGTACCAATATCTGATAAGATTCGTAATATTACAATATAGTGTGTCTTTAAGTAATTAGATCATACACTGGAGAGATTTATGTAAGTTACCCTTAAATAAATAGTTTTGACCCATGGGGCGACCCTGGCCTGGCCCAATTAAGCCTCAAGGGCCAATAGCTTTTATGGGTCGGGCTTATAAGCCCAAGTTTTAAATGGGCTTGAAATATCATATCTCAATCCTACCATAATAACGGGTTGGGTTGGGCCAGCCCCCTGGGCTAAGCCTATTTTGATGGCTCTAATAATTGTTCAGATTTTGCACCCATTGTTACATGGAAAAATTACTTGGATTGATATCTTTTAATAAATAATTACCGATTTTAGCGATACTTTTTATTTATTACCATTTATAGTAATATATAACAATACTATGTTAAATCTGCAATATATATTAAAAGTGGATTATGTATGCAATATATATGTATTATAACTGTTTTTTAATATATTATACTAGTTTGGTAAGAAATTGACACATTATATTAAAATGTGATAAATGTATTAACCAACAATAAAACTTGTATTATATGTGAATAATAAATTGTTCTTTATAATATGTATTAAAATTGTATTATAAATCTATTAAAAGTGATCAAGTGAAAAAAAATATTATTGCTATAAATGGTAAATATTTTTTAATATAGTATATTTATGTAAGTTCCCTTATTACATTGAGTGGGTGTATTTCTCTACATCCACCGACTAAAATTCTAATTTTTTTCTTTACTCATTTCATTTGTAAAAATTAAAGGAAAATAGAGTATCTTGGATTTCTGAAATACTTTATCATAGAGCTGATAAATATTTATTGCTGATTTAATATACGTTACGGTAACGGAACTTTTAAGCTCCAATCTCGGGGCAATCTACACCAACTCCTGTCTTTACAATATATTGCTAATTTTTCCTCCCTTCCAATTACATTATATTCATTTTACATCCATAAATAAAAATAAAGTTTATTTCATACTTTGTTAAATTAGATACTTTTTTTTAAAAAATATTGAATAATATTTTAAATTTTATTTATTTATTTGACGTCAGAGATATAGTTAAAAATTGAAGTGGGCGTGATATAGTAGATAGGCATAATACATAAATGCTTTCTTTAACTTGGCCTCATTTTACGTTTATATCCTCCAACTTTTGATATGCACAAGTAGACACTTAAACTTGTATAAAGTAGAACGAGTAAATACACGAGTCCTACATGGCATAATACACGCATAGAACACCACGTAGGACAAAAAATGACATGTAGGACATGTATATCTATGTGTTCAACGTTATACAAGTTTAAGTGTCTACTTGTGCACACCCAAAGTTGAAGGACATAAATGTGATTTGAAATCAAGTATTATGCCTAGTAGATATAGTATATCATATCGAAATAAAAAAAATTAACACCGCAATTGGATATTATAGTATTTTCAAACATTTTTTTTGAACTTTAAACAATTCAATTATTCTGAACAATTAAAAAAAGGGATAATTTCATAGAGTTTTCTTCAGGTTTCGCTCTATAACACTCACCTCCTATGTAATTTACGATATTTAGCCTACATCCCTTATTTTGATTTTTTACCATTCTTTAAATTTATTTAAAATAAATATAAATCAATTATAACTTAACAAATTTTCCCTTTTTCATGTTAATTTCTTCATATTAATGCATATTACTAACAACATGACTTATTTAATAAATACTTTAAAAATAAATCAATACAAATAATTTTTTTACCAAACAATTACATTTATTTTTAAAAATTTTATTGAATAAGTCATTTTTGAAGTAATATGGATTAATATGAAGCAATTTATATAAAGAGAGACAAAGTTGTCAAATTATAATTAAATTTATATTTATTTTAAATAGGTTTCAAGAATGGTTACAAGAAAATTAAAATAAATAAAGGAGATAACCATAACATCGTAAACCACAGAGAAAGTGAGACCCTTGCTTATACTGAATCGAGATTTTATTGGTCTTCTTTGACCCGTGGGTGTGAGTAGCTATGAAACTAGCTCTGACTTGATGATTGTGTTTCTCAAATTCGAGCAAATACAATGCGACATCTAGACAAAAAAAGAACTGGAGTCCGATCTACGCATACATCACTAAAGAAGATAAGTTATAAAGCGAAATCTCCAAAGGAGGTCTCAACAATTATCTCAAAAAAAAACTTCAAAAATTCGCTTAATACTATGAAATAGAGGGTGTAATAAATTAAGTCAACCATTTTTCCGTAAAAATATTACAACTTATAATTCTTGGGTTTTGCTGTATCATCATGAATATTATGACAACTTGGAGGGCAGTTTAGCCTCGTGAATAGCCCAGTTTGTACATTTTTGACTATATGGGATGATATATTAAATGAATGGATACGTTGCATGTTTGCATTTTGAGTAAGCCAAACGTACGTGACTAAAGTGTGCTACTTTAACAATTAAGTTTAAAATTATTATTTTTTTGAAATGATTTGATTGATACTAGTGATACTACAACAAAATTAAAATTATGAATGACTTGATTTTTAATTTCAAAATACTATAGATCTCTAGAAATTTATGATTACAGTCTAGTTAATACTACACAAAAAATAATATATAACGGCAATAGCTTAATTCTCACTAAAAATATATTTTTAACGGTAATCAACACTCTTTATAGATGTTGCTACAACTTTTAGCGATATTAAATCTAATAACAATTAACTAATACCGATAAATAATTTAGCTTTCTGTATTAGTGTGTATATTTATTGCCACTAAAAATTACTTTTGTTATAGTGTAAGACTGCCGTTAAAATATTCAAAAGTTTGTAGAGTCAACAAAAAAATTAAGATGGGGGAAGTGGTTTTTTCAAATTTTAAAGTTAAGAAAATGGTAATAACTCCTATAATTTATACATGAAATTAATTAAGAGCGTTATTCATTTCATTTTTATTAGTACTCCCTCTATCTCCGTCTAAAATTATTTGTATTTTTACATGTCTTTTAAAAATATATCAATTATGAAGAATATTCATAATTTATTTTTATTTATATTTTAAAATATAATCTATTTTTATTAAATATTTACTTTATTAAGATATTCGTAATTTATTTTTATTTATGTCTTAAAATATACTCTATCTTTATTAAATGTTTACTTTATTAAGATATTTATAATTTTTAAGAATAATTACTATTAAGATTAAAATTTAAAAAATTAATTTTATTTTGAACTTCTACAGCAGAGCTATGGTACACAAAAGCATAAAAGGGTGAAAAATTAGATTTTGGGAATTGAACTATTGGCACAAAAAAATGGAGAAAAGTAAAGTATAAAATTTTCATTACTTGAACTTTAAGGAAACTTTTCAAGGAGAAGATCCCCATAAAAGTGTTGGCTACTTAGCAAGTGCCCTTTTTAGCTTATTTTAAACACATTATATGCAAGAATAATGCAATTTTGCAGCAAAGAATAACTTGAAATGAAGTAATGAATCTCAGAATGTTCTTATTTATTTATTTAAAGACAGTATAGTGGGCAAGCAAAATTAGAAAATGTGGTCTTTCAAGAAGTTGCAATCGCTTTCATTTTTGTCATCTAATTTGGCTCTTTTGGTTTTCATTCCTTTGATTCTTCTTTCAATTATTGCTTGTACATTAATAGGTCCACAAAGTAGTTCATCTTTTGTGTCATTTTCTTCTTCTTGGAAATGGAAGTCTGTTGGAATCTTTAACTCTTATTCTTTGAGGTCTTTAAGTAGTTATGAAGAGCAACATGAGGCTTCTTCATCTTTTACTTCTCCTTTCAACAATAATTCATTTCATGAGAATTTGGTAGTTCAAGAAGAGTCAATACCTCATCAGCCTCCCCAAGTAAATCCTACTTTTCCCTTGTTTTATATATTGTTGTATTTTTCTTTCTTATGTATATACTGAGGATTTAAGTTATATACATTGTCAGTGTTAGTATATTTAGCATGTGATAGAAGGTTTTAATGATTGTGTTTACTTTATGGGCGTGCATGTTAAGTATAAAGGAAAATATTTTCTTGAAAAATAAGTGAATCTTTTACTTATTTTTTTGGTGTAAACACTATGGGATGGGAAAAAAGTGGAGGAGTGGGAGTTTTGGAGGGGGGGGGGGAAGGGGTGAAGAGGGGACAATAAGTTTGGAAGACCACTTATGGAACTTGTTTTCCCTATTTGCATCAAGGAAGTCATTTTCTTCATTTTTAAGGAACTTGTTTTCCTTGAAAAAATATTTTGATTTTTTAAGTAACGTGATTGTGTAACCTTCAGCGTATAGAACTTAAACTCTATGTTGATCTATTTTCTTCTTATTGTGCTTTGCTAACTTGTAAATAGAAGGAAGAAGGAGAAGAGATTGAGAGGGATGAATCAAATGAAGGAGAAGAAGAGATTGATAAGGATATATCTAATGAAGGAGAAGAAGATGGTAATAATGCAACTAAAGGGGTGCTTAAAATGTATAGCAAGTTAGAAAGGCTAGAAGCAATTTTGGCAAAATCTAGATCATCAATAAGAGAAGCTGCTAGAAATGGGAGTATGAGATCTAACCATCATGACCCTGATTATGTTCCTCAAGGCCCCATGTACCATAATGCAAATGCCTTCCACAGGTACTACTAATCCTACCTCTCACAATTTTATTTTCTTTTTTGTTTCTCTTTCAATGTGTGGTATCTGTATTAGAGTCCAACTAAATTTGGATTTTGTGCCAGAAAGTTCCACATTAGGAGGTAATACTCTCCCTAACAAATGCCACTTCGTCAAATCCAAGACATATGATTAAAGATATAGGAGTAATTACCAGTCCAGCACAGGCCTTATTGATTTGACCTCACATTAATTTAAGTTATATAAACTACCATTTTATCATGTTATCGGTTAATGTTTATCATATAGATTTACTTATAATACTGTATACATGAACTGGTTGTGTATATACCGTTAGTGCATAGAACTTAAACTAAATCTACAGTAACGTTGTGTTCATAATTTGTATCTTTCGCGAAAATGTTGTAGGAGCTATCTTGAAATGGAGAAGAACTTCAAGGTATATGTGTATGAGGAAGGAGAACCTCCAATATTCCATAATGGTCCATGTAGGAGTATATATTCAACAGAGGGAAGATTTATACATGAAATGGAAAGGGGGAGCCTTTATAGAACAAAAAATCCAGATGAGGCCTTGGTGTATTTTCTACCATTCAGTGTAGTTGTGATGGTTCAATACCTTTTTGTCCCTGGTGCCCATGATATGCATGCCATTGGTAGAACTGTTGCTGATTATGTCAAAGTTATTTCTGAAAGACATTCTTTTTGGAACAGAAGTCATGGTGCTGATCACTTCATGCTCTCTTGTCATGATTGGGTAAGCAAATTCTCTAGAGTCAACTAGTTTCAGACTCTGACATACTCTCTTTGTTTCAATTTATTTGTCTGTTTTGACTTTGACACGGAGTTTAAAAAAGTAAGGAATGTATCAAAATGTTGTTTTATTTTGTGATCTTAAACATGTCATGTGTAAAGTTGAACTTAAAGAATTGTCGAGAAAGAGACATTCTTTTTGAAACATATTAAAAAGGAAAGCAAGACAAATAAATTGAAACGGAGGGAGTAGTTGATAGTTTGATTGACATTGTGTCATCAAATTTGCCTTTTTGATGAAAAGCTTCTCTATTGATGGTCTCCAGGGGCCACATTTGACTTCATATGTTCCACATCTCTTCAACACCTCCATAAGAGTTCTATGCAATGCTAATATCTCAGAAGGTTTTAATCCTCTAAAAGATGTATCCTTACCGGAAATCAATCTCAAGACGGGCGATATCAAAGGACTCATTGGAGGTCCCTCACCATCAAGAAGATCAATCCTAGCATTTTTTGCTGGTGGTTTACATGGTAACATAAGACACCATCTACTAGAACAATGGAAAGGAAAAGATGAAGATGTGCTGGTTTATGACAAACTTCCAAATGACAAATCTTATGAAACCATGTTGAAGGACAGCAGGTTCTGTTTATGTCCAAGTGGATATGAAGTTGCAAGTCCAAGAATTGTCGAAGCGATATATGCAGAATGTATACCTGTCTTGATATCAGATAGCTATGTGCCACCATTTAGTGATGTCTTAAATTGGAATGCATTCTCTGTGACTATTGGTGTGAAGGACATACCAAATATCAAGAAGATACTAATGAGTATTTCTCACAGTCAGTATTTGAGAATGCATAGGAGAGTGAAGCAAGTGCAAAGGCATTTTGTGATCAATGGATCTCCTAAAAGATTTGATCTTTTTCATATGATTGTTCACTCCATATGGCTAAGAAGATTGAATATAAGAGTTCAAGAATAGGAGTTAACATAGTACTTATTTTCAACAACTTAAAGAAGAGCAACTTTCAACAGTTGAATGGAAATCAAATTCAACTAAATTAGCATACTCCTAGTATATACAAATGGAACTAACGTATGATGATTTTTTCTGTCAAAAGTTTTCTGATTTTTGCTGTTAAATCCTTCCAGTTTTGAAATAAATGTTACTTGTAACTTGTAATTAAGTCATTTTTCTTTCTGCAAATGCCTCTTTTATATGACCTTAGTAATAACCTCTAATTCATCCACCTTTCTGGAAGTAGTCTATTTGCTTTTGACAGGACAATTTCTGACACTATTTTAGTTCAAAAAAAGATTCAACAAGGCCTAACACATCAGTAAATTTGGTTTTAGCACATTAGACATTAGTCATACATCACGAGAAAGGATTAATTTCAAGATGATAATCAGACCCTGATCCAAAGTCTTAAAACTATACTCTGTAACAAAATAAGCAGTGGTTTAAAAGGCCGGAGCCTAAGGCGGGGCATTCTACTTAGTATAGGACAAAGCATAAGCCTCGAGACATGAGGCATAAGCCCATGGATCTTCACAATAGTAACATATCTAGTTTGTACTGCCACAAGTGTGGTATGGGACCAGATTGAATGTGTCCTAGATAGAATGTGTACACAGATTTTATCCCTACCTCGTAGAGATAGAGAGAGAATATTTCCGAAAGATCCTCAGCTCAAGTATCACATAACTAGACAGTATGATATAGAGAATATTAGAGAAAGGATAACATATCACATAGAGAAGAATAGTGCGGTAAAAGAAGCATAAGAAACAGAGGTAGTAGCCGTAGTCGAAGAACAAGAAATTACGAGAACAATGCTTATACAATCTTCCAACTCAGCCTATCATGTAGGAGAGTGAGACAACATTCCACTATCTTTTAACCTTGCGCCTAATTCATGACTTTCATATCTTCTTATATAAACCCACCTTTGCCAACCTCTCATATTGGCCTCCTCATCAAGGAATATAGGAATCTCCTCTTCACATGTTTAAACTATCTCAGTCTTGTCTCTCTCATTTTTTCAACTAGAGAGGTCACTCCTATATTGTCCTCGGTATCTTCATTTTCTAATCTTCTCTCCTAGCATGTCTATACATCCACCTCTTCATCCTCATTTCTGCATCTCACATCTTATGTATTATGAGATATATACTATTAACCATGAAATTTATATTACATATTATGTTTAGATATAATATTTATTATAGAACAATTGTGTATTCAATTTTAACAAATGATTTAATAGATCATATATTTGTTTATTTGTATGTTTACTAATTTTAGTTTTTCGACACGTATGTTGCACGTGATTGCCAATTCAGAAAGTATATGTTATAGTAAATAGTATTGCTTTTTAAGTGAAGATTTGAATAATAAGTTTTGCACAAAATAATATCAGTTGGGGACTTGTGCAACTCAATTACCAGTTGTGGATGGGCAAGCAATGAAAGATGGACCAAGACTAGATAGAGGTCAGCAAGCACAGTTGACAGCACCTGTGTCAAGGGAGGAAATAGTACAAGCTTTAAAAGGGATAAATGATAATAAAGCATCAGGTTGTGATGGTTTTAATGCATATTTTTTCAATCAAACTTGGGCAACATTTGGAGAGGAGCTTATTGAGGCTGTACAAGAGTTCTTTGTAACAGGGAAGATACATAAAGCTATAAATTGTACCACAGTGACTCTGATTCCCAAAGTTGAACATCCTTCAAAAATATCAGAATTTAGACCTATTTCATGTTGTACTGTGATGTACAAAATCATTTTAAAAGTGCTCACTAATAGAATGCAGGTTGTGATGGATAGTCTAATTGATAAAGGGCAGTCTGCTTTTGTGCCAGGCAGATTGATCAATGATAACATCATTCTGAGTACTGAATTGGTCAAGGGCTATGGGAGGAAAGAGATTTCACCCAGATGCATGATGAAAATTGATATGACGAAAGCATATGATTCAGTGGAATGGGAGGTGAAACATGTGCTGATTCAACTACTTTTCCCTAGTGTTTTTATGAATTGGATAGTACAATGCATAAGCACAGTGAATTAAACTGTATTGATTAATGGAATTCCTAGTAAACCTTTTGAGGCTAAGAAGGGACTAAGGCAAGGAGACCCATTATCACCTTATCTCTTTGTATTAGCCATGGAGTATTTCACAAGATTATTGAAACAACTGAAAAAGTCTCCAAGTTTCAAGTATCATCCAAGATGTGCTAAATTGCAGCTAGTCCAACTAAGTTTTGTTGATGGTCTGCTCCTATTTACTAAAGGGGAACTCACATCTGTTAAACAAGTTTATGAGCTTTTTAAAGTATTTTCAGCAGCCTCAGGACTGGAAGCAAATGTAGATAAAAGCTCCATTTAATTTGGAGGAGTGTCAACCGAAATGCAGCTGGTCATAATACAGGAGCTAGGATTTTCACAAGGTGCAATGCCTTTTAGATACTTGGGAGTCCCCCTAAGTACTAAGAGAATAACTATGGTGCAATGCCAACCATTGATTGATAAGATTCTAGGTAGGATACAAAGCTGGACATCTAGATTCCTATCATATGCAGGAAGGGTTCAGCTAATTAAAAGTGTATTGTTTTCTGTTCAAGTATTTTGGTCTCAAGTATTTATATTGCCAAAGAAAGTGATCAAATGCATTGAAGGCTTATGCAGAACTTTTTTATGGACTGGAGGGGCAAATACATCAAAGAAAGCACTGGTTGCATGGGATCAGTTGTGCAAGCCACAAACTGCAGGAGGATTGAACATTGTAAGTATCCAGGAGTGGAACAAGGCAGCCATCTGCAAACTTTTGTGGAACGTGAGCAAGAAAAAGGACAAGATATGGGTCCAATGGGTGCACATGTACTATGGGAAACAAGGGACAGTATGGAATATCCAAGCAAACTAGGCTTCATGGATGGTGAGGAAGATCTTACAAACACATAGAGTCTTGGAGGCTGTGGGATGGAATGAATCACAAGTGATACAAATGGAAAAGTTCTCAATTAAACAGGTGTACCGACTACTGAGAGGGGAATACCCAAAAGTACAATGGAGAAAATTGGTATGTAATACTTATGCATGTCCAAAATGGAGCTTTATTTTATTCTTAACATTGCATGGGAGGCTACTGACAAAAGCCAGACTGCTTACTTGGGGTAGTGTGGAGGACAGCAGATGTATATTGTGTAAAGCTGGAAATGAGGACATTGAACATCTCTTCTTCAACTGTCACTACTCAGGCAAGGTTTGGCAAAAAGTCTTAAGGTGGCAAGCTATCCAGAAGCAGACAAAAGGGTGGAATGAGGAACAAAGATGGGCGCAAGATCACCATAAAGGGAAGCTACCAGAAGCTGAAATACTTCGCATAACACTTGCAGCAAGTGTATATTACATTAGGCAAGAGAGAAACCAGAGGATATTTCAGAAGAAGAATAGAAGTTGTGATGATTTAGTCAGGAAGATTATCCAAGAAGTTCACATAAGAGGAGGAATGAAGCCGAAACTAAACATGAAACTACAGATGTTAGATTGGTACCATGTATAATTAATTTCTGATGTGGAATGAATAGGGTAAGTAATAGATAGTAGCAGTCTAGAGAGAGTTGGAAGCATACAGTCCTGGGACATGTCCAGGCTGGGTTTGTTTCTTTTAATGGTTTGTAATTCTCACTTTGGTTAATAAAAATGTTTATTTACCAAAAAAAAAAATTGCACATTCTTTTGTGAATGTTCAATGTGGATAGTCGTCTATATCTCTTATTCACGCGAATCTATGAAGATGGTCAATGAAAATTTTTATTAGTTGGATGCAATAATGCATATATTTATTTCAATTTGATGAGGTTCAATCATGTAATTAGTCGTATCTCAGTAATATTACCTCATAGACGATATTTGTTGTGTTTTTTTTTCTTGTCATCATCTAACCAGATATCCTTTTGCACGTGTTTTCCACGTTAAACTGTTTAGATGTCATATGAATGTGTGAAGAGAACAACTACATTTTATTTTTAGAACTACTCTTTGTATATTAATGTTTATTTTATAAGTTATAACATAATAGATGACGTTCTTGTTGTTGGCTTTCATATTTGACTTCTCGATTGAGTCATATACACAAATCAAATATAGTTATTTGACTGTCCATAGTTAACTGAGAAAGGTTTCCTTTTTTTTTTATCAAAAAAAAAACTAAAAATTAAAATTAAATAATATATTCTATCTGTGAAATCATATATATAAGCACCTGTTTATATATATATATATATATATATATATATTACACCAAACAAAGATGTAGTTCATATACTTGTAAACGATTTTCAATTTATTCAATCTAGTATGATTCATCCAAGGAAAAATAACAACATCGTGTTATCAAATATATAGGAGCGGTGTAATAATATATAAATTATTGGTCAAAAGTTAATACAAGAAAATATGAAAGATAGAAATAATTAATGTAATAACTATGAGAATTCATAATATTATAACTAAAGAATGTTATAGAGTGTGAATAACGTTTTTGCAATAATTAATAATAACTAAGAGAATTTATAATGTTATAACTAAAGGATAAATGTGCAATAGATGTATTTCTAATAAATTTTATACTTACATAAATAAATAGTTAGTGTTGGGACAAAATGAAAATGTTTATTCCATATTACTAAATATAAAATTTATTTTGTATTTGATAAATTTTTAAATGATTCATATATATTCACATATTTCCACTTTTGAGAAGTTTAATAATTTTGGAAAAAGATGTTCAGAAGCATATATTTACATCACAAGAAAAATTGTTAACAAAAACAAATGAATTTAGACTACATCATGTTAACTTCATATATTGGAACATTACATACTAATGTATATATTAAGCAAAAAAATAATTATTATATCATCAAAATTATTTTCCTCAAGTACTCGAGGTTATAGAATGTACCCTCTTAGGATAGAGCGATATCCTTCATCAGAATAGTGGTACCTCATATTCCACTTAACTTCACACTCACTCAACGACAATAAATTACACAAAAAAAATAAAATGCAAGAAGAAGAGTAGGAGATTAAAAAAAATTGTGGTTAAAAAATGAGAGGAAACCCATCTATATATAGTCAACAAACGATAGTATGAACAAGCGTTTTTTGTGTCTTATCTAAAAAGTCACGACCTTTTCGAGAAGTCGCAACCCTTTGGAAAAGTCACAACATATTCAAAAAGTCACAACTCTTTGGAAAAGTCACAACTCACCGAAAAATCACAACCCTTTGGAAAAGTCACAACATATTCAAAAGGTCACAACTCTTTGGAAAAGTCACAACTCACCGAAAAATCACAACCCTTTGAAAAAAGTCACAACTTATCGGAAAAGTCACAACTCATCGAAAAAGTGACTTTCCGAGAATTCACAACCCTCTGGAAAAGTCACAACTCATCGAAAAATCACAACCCTTTGAAAAAAGTCACAACTTATCGGAAAAGTCACAACTCATTAAAAAAGTCACAACCTAAGTTAGGGATATTATAGTAATTTAACATTCAAGTTAGGAGTTCATGCTTTTAAGGTAATATAGAAATATAGATAGATATAGATAATAGACTAGTTTTTGGACACATGCATTGCACGTATATCTCAAGCAAGTAATATACACAATATAAGTTATATTAAAAAACATAGTGTAATCAATAACGAAAAAAAGTACAAACTAACATTGATGAAGGTAACACTCATCCAATTTGAATGACTGTCGTTGTTGAGCGATAAATAATTAATTATTGTCAGAATGTAAAATTGAATAACTATGTTTAGTTACACAGGTAAAATGTGTATAATGAGTTACATTTTAATGTTATTAGGTGCAAATATTTAATACTAATACTTCCTTATAGACAAAATATTTTTGTAATATCCATCTATGTTTCAATTTCTCGATAATGACCACAATATTTGTTGTGGAAGCTCGCTATGTACAGTGACGGATCTATGAAGGACTGTGGGGGTGCCATGCCACCCTCGAACTTCGACGGAAACTCTATATATACATAGGTATATACATATAATATTTATATAAATATAAAGTGTGCCACCCACAAAACAAAATTGGCTTGTGATGCCACGGTAGGAGGGCAACTTTAGAAGGCTGATGTTGCGGGTTTGAATCCCATTTGTACCTATTTTTTTGAGAAATTTGCTGCATACGTTTTTTAAGAAAAAAAAGAAGCTCCAAGCACCTTTTTTTTTTTTAAGGAAAAACAGCTGGCACAATTTTTTATTTTTTATTTATAATTGTTATTGACTTAAATTAAATTAATTACATTATTACTCTTTTGACTATTCTTTTATTTGATTAAATACTCAATAAAAGTGTAATATCTTATTATTTATATTTTATTGATTGATTTATGATATATATCGAAAGACGAATAATTCAATCAAATATAAAATTAATTTAATCGATAAGTCTATTTGGCACCCACGGACTCTAAATCCTGGATCCGCCACTGGCTATGTACGACCATCTTACTTAATAATTTTACATAAGTAATTATAAAAGTGTATTTATAAGTATTAAAAATTAAGTTTCGCTATATAATAATCCAAATAATAATGAATTGTGATACTTATACCAAATAGTAAAGCAATGAATCTGAAATAAGTAAACATATTAAGTTTCGCGATATAATAAATTAATAATCCAAAATAACAATGAATTGTGATACTCATAACAATTAGTAAAACAATGAATCTGAAATAAGTAAACATATTAGGTTTCGTGATAAAATAATCCAAATAATAATGAATTGTCATACTCATACCAAATAGTAAAACAATGAATCTGAAATATTTAAACAAAAAACTTGATATGATATTTGAAATATCTAAAACTTCTTGTTAAAAGTTACAAAATGCAAATAATATATGTTTATTAAGAATTTAAAACTAATTTTTATAATCTTAATTCAATACTCCAAGTTAAGTCATTACGCTCAACTCATAACATGCTTTATACAATAAGATACTATCCAAACTGATCACTCTAATAAGAGTAAGTCATAACCTATCTCGAAGGTCAAGCAAACACACCACAAGCCTTCACACGATCACTTTCCCTTCTCGAACCATCTTAGTAATCTCCAAGACTATATAAAAAAAAACTACGAGATTACGAGTCCATCTCACAATATAAAAGATGGGGTCAAATAGAATTAAAAAGTAAACCCTAATGACCAACATCGAAACTAGTTTTTTTCTTAGAATTTGTATATATCCATTAGACATGACATGATGCAACTTTATATTATTGAGGAAATGACATTTGATAGGAGGACGTGCAGATTGTGGATTAGAGTAGAAGGTTAGTTGTCTTGCATTTTGATGGGTTAGGCTTGGTGGTTTCTGTCATAGTATTAACCTTTATTCCTAGAGTTTCTTGCTTTTGACATGTACCATCATTTGTTGTTTGTTGCATTTTCAATTATAACACTCTTATTATTATTATTATTGTTCCTTTTCCGAATGCCTCCGCTTAAGTTCAAGATCCTTAAGTGTATATAAGAAGCTTATCCTAATTCCTAGTGATCTTCATTGCTTCCAATCCATAGTCATTTACTCATTTTTCACAAGTCTCTTTCAATAAAATTTAGTCTTACTAAATTAACACGCAATGGATAACTCATATAGTTCGTGTAATAAAGACAACTCATATTTGTCAATCTCAACCTAAATTTTTCCAGTTTTTACTAATACACGCAAGTGGATCTCATGCAATCAAAGTTATTGAATGAACAGACATTGTGAGCATGATTCTACACGTTTATATATGTTACTAGTTTCTGGACACATGCTCGTGTGTTTCATTTGAATTTTTATAGATATGTTAGAATGACTTAAATTCTATGGAACCATGTATGTAATGAGTAACAAAATGCAACAATTACAAAGACGTCTTCAATAATATGACAAAAAAACATCAAATGAAGGGTGTTTTCAATAATAACATAGATGGAAAAATAAATAAAAAGTAAAGTACATAATTTTTCAAGTTCTTATTGACTCCTTCTCCCATATCCTGTCAATTCAAGAGTCTTCTTCATCTACTTTAGCTATAGAGTAAAAATGATAACCTTGGTAGGGGTTTCATGAAATAAAAAAGTTGAATTTATATAGATAGAAATGAAGGAATACCAAAAGGTATCTTTCAGTTTTAGATTAAATATTTGGAGGTTATGAATATGAAAAGATGAGAATTATGAATATTAAGAGTATAAAAGTTGAATAGATAATTATATATGAGTTATGAATGTGAATATTTAAAGCAAATAAAGAAAATAATAATAAATAAATGAAGAATAGAAATAAAATTTAAAGCTAACAAACCATGTAGATTTGCACCCTTTTAAATTATTAAATTTCTTTATTTATCATAAAGGATAATACTTTATCCACAAAAATTATATTATTTATGAGAGGAGATACGGAAAGAGGAAAAGTTGAGTAATTTACATAGAAATTTTTGGATTTATCAATTTAAGCTTATTATTATTATTATTATTATTATTATTATTATTAGTTTATTATTATTATTATTGCATACATATAGATGATAGATGATAAATATTAGTATTAAATTAGAAATTAATCTAAGTAAGTCCAAAAGTCATTAATTTTAATGGAAACGATACAATTCAATATTTAAATAGTTGAATATTTTATAACATTTTAACTTATAGTAGAGGTAAAATTGTAATTTGACTTTCAATTTTTTTGTTCCCATTTTTAGTAATATATGATACGATATGATGAACTAATATGGCTAACAAACTTGTCATTCTGATCCGAATTTGACTGTATGTGTCAGTTGGAGTAAACTATGCCAGTTCATGTCATTTGATCTCTAACAGTCTAATTATGGTCTCTAAAAATCTATATAGATATATATAAAGCAGGAAAAAGTAGGCACCCTTCAATGGCCAGCAATTAGATTTCTCTTTTCTCTCTTTTTTTCCCACTTTTCTCATCTAATTCTTTATTCTCTTAAATAAAATAGCAGAAAACAATAAATAAGGTTTGCACCATTTTGCTGAATTGTTGCTCCACGTCTGGCCGTAAATAATGGCCTTTATACCAGCCGTTTCCGTATTCCAGAAGACGCCTTCTCAAATATATAGATATCCAGATTGCAGCACAAGACATACACAAAAAAAACGTAAATAATAATTGATGTTGTATCTTGTATGCATTCTATAATATATATATATATATATATAGATAGATAGATAGATAGATAGATATTCATATTGGCACACAAATTTGAGTTTTTTTTTTTTTGTTAGGTTTTAGAAATCGCATTATGTATTATCCAATCTTTTTCAAAGAATACTTAATTATGGAGTAAAATGTTGTCTACATTATCTTTCACAAGTTAATTTGATTATACGATCCATGAGCAGAACATTGATCTTTCATCTGACACTAAGTTTTAATACTAAGTTTTATACTATGCAGTACTTTTTACTATTAATAAAAAGTTTTATCTTATATTAGATGTTGGAAGGTGGGTCATTGGGATAATATTCATACTATTAGTATGAACTTTTTCTCAGTTTGTAAAGTTCCCCTCGGTAGAGTTGATGAACATCACATTACGCGTTTAGTTACACATTTCTCTTTAATATTAAATATCAAAAAATATTATTAGAGAGAAACAAAAAACTTCTTTATAACAGGAGAAATGGCTTTCTAATCCTATACAATTTTTTTATTACAAGAAATCTTCATTTTTACACATTAATCTAAAAGGTTATTTTTTTCTATTCAAATTATATAGGTGATGTGAAAATGTCCTTGAGGAGGCTAATGATCTTGACCACAAGAGTTCAAAGTACTGCTAAAAAACAGTATTACCATTATCTTTAGGTAGCTTTCCTTGATGTAGTTTAATTTGAGTTCTATATACGTTAACATTTCTTAGATCTTTGTTATTGTTCGCATTTTTGAATGAATATCCAAATGTATGTTGTTTATAAATATTTTTATTTTCACAAAATAGAAAGCTTAATAATTTTGAATTTTCTTATGACTGCGCGACGCGCGAATATGTTAACTGAATAGTTAATAATAACCAGAAAAAATTACTTGGGGCTTTGGGGTCATTTGGCAAATATGATATATTAGTAATGTTGCATTACGATTATTTTTAGCATAATACATAAATATTTTTTTTAACTTGGCTTCAGTTTGTATCTATATTCTTCAATTTTAAATGTGCACAAGTAGACACTTAAACTGGTATACAATTGAATAAATAGACACATCCATTTTACGTGGCGTCCTACATGAAAATTTTGTATCATATGTGGCGTCCTACATGTATTATGTCACGTAGGACACGTGTATCTACTTCTTTAATTTTACACAAGTTTAAGTGTTTACTTGTGTACATCCAAAGTTGAAGGGCATAAATGTTAGATGAAGCCAAGATAAAGTGTATATTTATGTATTATGCCATTATTTTTTATGTAATATTTGGTTCGATGTATTAAAAATAATATGCATTGCACAAATGTTCTTAAAACTATTTGTTTACATAAATATCCTCCACAAATATAGTGAAAAATGTTTTGAGGGAAAATTATATTTTTTATTATGTTAACGCATGCATTATAGCTCTTTACATTACTAATATCATAATTTTTTTCATGTATTAGTTATAAATATATCAATGCCAAATACAGTGTATTATTACTGCAAATTAAAGGTAGGTAAAAAAAAGTACAAAGGGATTAACATACACATAGCTAATGCAACTTTTCAGCGACCAGTTTTTATTGGTCCTATAAAGTCTATTAGGACCACAAATGTTATTTCCTACTCCCTCTGTCCCTTATTAAATGGGCATCTTACTAAAAATATTTATTTATATTACATGATCACTTACTAAATCAAGATAGAATTAATTAAATTTTTCTCATTTTACTCTTACGATTAATATGGTCTTTAAAAGTTTAAGCAAATTTTGAAGATTTAAGACTTTTTTTTCAAGAGTGTTATTAATTATAATAACAGGAACAAGATTGTGTACATGTTAACAATAGTGGAAGACTTATCAATAATATCTTTGTTGAGGAGTTGCTCCGAATCGATCTTTGAATCTCAAGAAAACAAAGTAAAATATCACAAGCTCAGCCTCTTTTGGTTTGTTTGATGTTAGTATAAAGAAATTAAGAGTCTGAATTTTTTCTTTTTCTTACACCCTTCGTTTCTGATTTCCTGCCCATTCTTAAGGGTGACGACTATTTTAAAAGGAGTGGGTGATACAGTTGTAATTGTTCCCTCTCTTTTCAAAATAGTCTTTTGAGGTTTATCTTCTTTTTGAGAAACTATATTGAATTGGGCCGGGTTGGTCTACATGGACGACCCACAATCCATGACCCAAAATTAACATATAAAGAGGCAAATTAGTATGAACAAAGGACAAAATTGTAAAGTTGATTAATTTATTAATGATTTATTAATTATTGTGTAAAATAGAAAGTGTCCATCTAATATGGGACATAGGATAGGGATGGCAATGAAGTAGGGCGGGCGAATTTAAAGTTGTGCTGGGTGGGGAGCGATGCGGGGCCAATTGATGTGGGTTTTTTAAATATTAATGTGGGCGGAGCGGATTGCGGGTCTATGCTATTTTATGCCGGTTCAAACTTAAATTAACTTTTTACATGTTATAAGAGTGATAGAGCATTATCTATTAAGATAGTTTCATTAAAGTTACTAAAAATTTTGTCGTGCCCTGTTTTTCGCAAAACGGTTTTGGTGCACGACCTAACAACTCTTTTGGGCTTTTGGTGATGAATTGAAGAGTCACCACCTAACGAATTAAAGCGCGTTTGGGCATCTATCTAACATAACTAAGTCTAGTTAAGGTCAACGAACCAGAGATCAGAGTAAGGGTTCAAGTTACCTCGAGGGGAAGGTGTTAGGCATCCCTCGAGGTCCACAAATGTGAGTCCCGACCGTGTCTCATGCAATTTATGTGGGGGGTTACAAGTAGCAATTATGGTCACTTCATTTATTATTTTATTTAATTAGCATGATGACTAGGTGATAAATAATTTTAAACAACTAAGGCCATTTCAATTATTTGTTTAATTAATTAGGCATGCGAAAACTAGGTGATAACAATATTAAGCAATTAAGGGCACTTTGGTTATTTTTATTAAGCATGCAAGACTAAGTGATAATATAATAACAAATAAATATAAAACAATTAATAAAGAGATAAGCGAGGAGACAGGAGTTGCACCAAAATAAGCAAACAAGAATTTTATTTTATTTAAGCTACCCCAAAATAATTATAAACACATAAAGGGACAAGAGGACAGGGAGACTCTAAAGGACTTTACGGATCAGCACTCGACTTTCTTTATTTCGGTTGGCTTCTTGTAGGGACAGACAAAACCAAGGTTTGTCCTTTAGACCGAGTCGATGTCATCATCTCCGTAGGGCCTAAACTACCCCTACCCCACCACCGCATGCTTTTCGTCTCTAAAAGGTGTCTAGCGTCCCCGCTTAAGGTCCAAGAGGCATTGGACTACTAATAAGGTGGTTTTAGACAAAATAAAACTCTTAATAGGCCCACCTAGACACCAAGTCAAACAAATTGGACGATCATTTAGCACATAAAGTCTCATGTTGGCCTCTAAATTTTATTAACATGCTAGCAAACACAGATGGAGTGAAAAGGTTGCATGCAAAAGTATGTGCATAGACAACCAAACACTCTATATAATAATAGATTAATTTTAAATGGACAAAAATATTACAAGTTTAGAAAAGCGTATTAGACTAACTTAATTAATAATTAATTTAAAATGGGGCACTTTATAATAATGCAAATGGGCAAAAATATTTAAAAGCAAAAGCAAATTATTAATGCTAAATTTTTTTTTTTATTTGCACAAACTTAGTAGTTGCAAAGTAGCTGATTTTAATTTTAAAAAAATAAATGCAGATAATATATTATTATTATATTTTTAGAGCAGTAGCATATGGTATTATTAGTGCAGAAAATTATTTTAAATGGCAGTTCAAAATGCAGAAGATAATTAATTCCAGGCCTGATTTAATCGGGGCAGATTTTAAATTAGACATGCAGAGGCCACTTTAATTATATTATGAAACAATGGCAGAAAAGTGAACATAATGCAGAAAATATTTTCGTCAGCTTTGGTCAAGAGCAGATTAAAATAGTTAAAATTTTAACATGTTGAAAATTAATAACCTATAGACAGGATGTCTAAATGATCGACAAACTGATATTTTATTAGCAAATTAGTTAGGATTCGATTATTACATGACAGGCTTGAACAAGCAGAAATCATTTGGACATCAATTTTATTAGCTAAGCCCTATGGACTTGATTTCTAAGTAAAGAACAAGATCTACAACCTATTGATATGATTTCTACACCCGAATAATATATAGAATTACTTAGATCCTATAAGCATGATATCTAGATCAGAAAACGAGTTATTTAAACAAACAATTATTCCATATAAAGAGAATTAGTGATGCAAATGACACAAGATGATAAGCATGTAAACGGTTATACATTGTTTTATTATTATGTGCCAAATTTGTTAGGTAGAGCAGAGTCTTGCTTCATCATATGATTAACCATAAGCAGAAATAGTTGATTTTATCTATTGGTGCTACAAACTAAAGGTGCCATGCGATAGGCAATTAATTAGTATTTAAACAAAGATCAGTTTTAAGCAAGATTAAACACGTGATCAAGCGATGATAACTTTATTTTATATCTTAGTTAAGATCGAAGTGAAATTACTAACAAAAACAAACTGTCAATCGATCACAATCCTATAGGCATGCTTTCTAACACAAATAAATTACGATAAAAAAAAATAAACAAGCAGCATATAAATCCCCTCCCCCCTTAGATGATCCCCCCAAGTTATATTTTATATATATAGAGGGTTAGAGAGTTATACAAATATTACAGAACTAAAATAAAACCAAGAGATAAAGTAAACTAAAATCTATCGGTATCCCCTCCAAAGTGACTCTTCAAAACCTTGGACTCTAAGATCAAGGTCTTGCTCAGAGAAAATACAGTCAAATACATATAAAAGCAAACATGCATAATAAAATAGCATTCATATACATGTAGACCCACAATACTTAAACCACTCACAATATATCACACATAAAGGAGAGAGGTGAAGAGGACTAACCCGAATGCTTCCCTTTTAATTCATACACAATATTCAAAATAACACATGCAAAGATGAAAATAAACTAGTGAAGTGGAACTAACCGATTATGCAGAATATAGTTATCAGCAATGCAGATGAACTTAATTCACATAGATCCGTACACAGCAAAACAAAATGGATAAGTACTCCTTAGAACTCACCGGAAATTATTTTTAGAGAAGAGAAAATTAATCTTTTTTTTTTGTTCAAGTGTCTCATCCAGTTGTTAGGATGTGTGTTAAAACGTGAGAAAAGAGTGAAAGGGGGGTCTTCTTTGTATAGTGGGAGAGGGGTCAGCAATTAAGGGAAAGGAAATAATTAAGCAATTATGAAAATATTATTTCCTTAACAAGTAGGGAGTAAAATCAGTAAAATTCGCTTACCTTAATCAAATATCACTTTCTAAAAATACAACAAGTAAGAATATATTTAAAGTCAAACAAGGTAAAAGAATCAATTAGAGATAACAATAATGTATTAAAGTCACAAGGAATCTGCAATTATCTTAGTCACCCTTGAGAATCACGAACTTGCCATAACAAGTAGCTTTAAATATTACAAATCAATCACAGCAGATATCAATATACTTACCATAAACACATTCCAAAGTCAAGGTTTCAATTAATTAATTTAAACTATAATTAAATTGCAAAAAAAAAATATACGCATGGCAACTACCATATGCAATCACATAACGGTCCCAAAACATATCAATTAGTAAACCCATTTATGCTCTAATTGATTTAAACATGCAAGTTGCTTCTAAATTGAATGAGAATCAACACATATATGAGTTAAATATCTAGATTAACAAGAGTGACCAAGATAACATGCAAATTCAAAGACAAGTACGAGATATTCATACTGATCTTGGGAAGAACAATGGAGCATATGAATTTTGAACAGAAAATACCATTAGAAAAACTCGATGACAATTAATTTAAGCTATTTTATATTAACAAGTAAAGATTTTCTGAGTTGTTTCATGAATAACAACAAACTATAAACAAACATAGAATAGACATTTTAAAGAGCGCATTTGGATGGATCATTAACTAAATTCGGAAAATTTATCGAAGCTTCTAGCTTGTTTCCTTGTACTTGCAGTCGTTGGTCGGAGTTACTGTTGCTCTCACCAGAAAAAGAGAAGATGAAGAGCGATGGAGCAGCGCCGGCTGCTGGCTGTTCTCGCCGGTGCTGTTGTCTCCGTGCAGCTGGTGAGGTTCGTCGAAGATGGCTGATGATGCTAGTGTCTTTTGGTTGCTGCTGTTTTGCGCCTCGCCGGAGCTACTGTTGTTGCTGTCTTTGCTGGCTGGCTGTTGTCTCCGTGCAGCTGCGGCTATTTTCTCGCCGAGCTGCTGCTGTTGTTGCTGTCACGGAGCTGGCTGGTTTTTCGCCGACGTTGCTGACCTCATGCGGCTGCTGCCTTGTTTGTCTCGTCCCTGCAAGAAAAAATAGTGAAAGGAAGGGGCAGGGGAGGGAAAGAGGAGAAGAGAGGAAGGCTCACCGGCGTTCGCTTCTCGCTAGAGAAGAGGAGAGAAGGACGAAGGAGAGGGGAGGCGGAGCTGTTGAGAGAGGAGAGGAAGGGATGAAAACGTTTTTAGGGTTTTGGTTACTTTGATAGAAAATAGGAAGGTTGAGGGATTTGATCCGAACCGTAGAATTAGTTTAGATGAGCGGCTAGGATTTGATTTAAAAGATGGGCGGACGAGATTAGATCACTTGAAATTTGAATTTGGAATAAGAATAGGCTAAAATTGAAATGAACAAAGGCTATAATTGCAATGAGCATTTGAATTGAAGTGGCTAGAATTGAAATGAATTGGGATATAATAGGCTAACATTTAAACAATTTTGAGAAAACTTTTAAAAAATGCTATCCAATTTAAATACTACAAATATTATAATATTTTTATGTAATTAAAATCACTTTAATTTTAAAACATTTGAATAAAATAATTATTTTGAGTTTTACTAATAATTTTAAAAATATTTTAATAACATTTACGATAATTTTATAAAGCACGCATACTAAAAATGTACAAATTTTAGACAAAATCGACTAAAATTTTAGAACTCAAAATATATTTTAAAATGTGTATTTAATCGGATAGCATTCCCAAAATAATTAAAGGTCGGTCAAAATTGGGTGTCAACAGCTGCCCCTTGGTTGCTTGAGAATGAAGGATGAATTGTCGAGCAACCAACGTTGACTTAGTAGCCGATTTTGTCCGATCGACGAAAAATGTCAATGGGATCAATTGAAACGATATAGAATTTTAAAAAGGTTATGGCCGAGACCTTGGTGTTAAGTCGCCTACATTTATCTGGTTATAAGAAAATCAGGCCGTGTGTACTTTTAGATTTAAGAGCGAACGAAACTCCTAAAAATTAAAAGAGCGATATGATATTCGAACGGGCACGATATCAACTTGAATAAATAAGATTAGAGCAGTGAGAAGAGCATGACAGAGCGATTTCTAGCTTAAGAGTGCAGAAGCCGATGAGAAGCGGTAATATGAGTGGCCAAGAGTTAAATGAAAAATGGTAATATGAGTAGCGAAGAATTTGATAGTGTCTTTGCTGCGATAGATATGTAAACCTGATAACCATAGCTGTGAGGGCGATCGATCTTGCCTGTAATTTCTTATACATGACTAGATAAAATGTTAGCATATAAATACAAAAAGTGTGAACCAACATGATAAAATATATAAGTGTTAGAAAGTAATAATGGGAAGAGGAGAAAAGAAGGCGTATCTGTTTGGAGAAAATAGTGCTCGTCTGCATGAGTTCTGGCTTAACTTCTTGAAGAGTTATAGTCAACTTCCAGATGATAAAGATAAATGTCCTATTGTAAGGCGGGAGAGCCTAAATGTCGTATTGTAAGGCGGACGAGCCTGAATGTCGTATTGTAAGGCAGACGAGCCTGAAAGTCCTATTGTAAGGCAGACGAACCTAAATATCATATTGTAAGGCAGACGGGCCTATGTCCTATTGTAAGGTAGACGAGCCTAATGTCATATTGTAAGTCCGACAAGCCTAAATGTCGTATTGTAAGGTAGACGGGCCTATGTCCTATTGTAAGGTAGACGAACCTAATGTCGTATTGTAAGGCCGACGAGCCTGATGTCGTATTGTAAGGCAGACGAGCCTGATGTCATATTGTAAGGCGGACGAACCTAAATGTCGTATTTTAAGGCAGACAAGCCTATGAATATTCGGTAGGTCACAATAGCAAGTTGATAATAGCATCTTTAAAATAGATAAATAGTAGCTCCTTATGTCAAATCTATTCCTGCATCCAGAGAAAAATCGTAAATTCGAAAAGCAAGATGAGGTCCTACCTGTGCTTGTTTTGATTTCAGAATTGCACTCCATTGTGATGAAATTTTTGAGGATTTCTCAAAAAATTCTGCCCCAATTTAGAGTATAAGATATATTCTCTCTTTATGGAATTTTTGAGGTCTCCTCAAAAATTCTGCCCGAGTTTCAATAGCGGGGGACTTTGTTATCCTGCTTCACTCAAAGAAAAATTAGTAGTTTTAAGAAAAACAAAAGTGATTGTCTTGTATTTAGACATTGAAACTCGACTTTGAATCTAAACGACAATTATGCTCAAGGTTGGGTTAGTCGACCTAGCTTGAGTTTGGAAAAGAATGTTTTGAATGACCAATGGAAAGAGGAGAAATTTTATTTGATAGAGACCGGACCCAACAAAGGGTTGCCTACGTATCCAAAAGGAAATCAGGTCAAACGTAGTTCATGAGTACAAGGAGAAATGAGCGAAATAAAAAGAAAAGCTCGGGCATAAGGTCTAAGGACAAAAGGGATACTTTGCTCATAAGAGTCTTGTCCTCCTCAATTTCTTTGATGCAATTTGCGCTTCCTTGTCAAGTGTCTTGAATATAGCCCTGTAGGATCTCCTTGAACAATGATTGTATTCGATGTAGAAGGATTACAATTGTTGTTGTCTAGTGGTCCTTGTTGCACTATAATTTTCCCATTTTCAATCATATTCTGGATCTTATTTCTCAATGCTGGACATTCCTCGGTGTCATGACCTTGAATATTTGAGTGATATGCACAATTCTTGGATAGATCCAAAGTTGAAGAAGAATGTTTAGGGATCCAACCTTCTCTTGGCTTCAAAAGTCCTTTAGCCCATAATCTTTGAAAAATGCTTGTAATGACCCTTCAGGTCATTTTTAAATTAAAGAATTCTTTCCCTCGTATAGAGCATTCTTGTAGCGGCCCCAAGTCATTTATGACTTGCTAGCACTGACTGTTCGGTCGCCTGGTCGTTCGTTTGGGTTTTAGGCCCGTTTCCCTGTTTTGGAGATTTTTATAACTTGAAAAGTTGACTTTGGTCAACCTTCTTGGGAGTCGTGCTCAGATGAAAATTCTGACAGCTAGGTTAGCTTCGGAAGATCGATTTTGGTCTAGAACGACCCTTTATTCACTTTTCGAGGCTTTAGGTGGCAGTTGTGGAATCTGGCTCAAACGATACTGGGTGTGGGACCCACTTTTCATCGAAGCAATCTCCAAATGGAAATTTCGCCTTCACCGTTGAGTCTGAAATATCATTTCCAATTAGATTCCATATATGGTTTGTATTTTTCCGATTCCGAACGAGTCCGGAACATCGAAATTTAAGTTTGGAGGGTTGTAGAATTTTGACGCGGCGGTGACGTGGCAGAGCCACGCGACGCCACGTGGCAGCGGCTGGAAATCTGGAAATTTCCAGATTTTAGGATGAGTTCGTCCAATTTTTTCCCTCAACTTTAACATCAGATTTTTCCTTCATTTTGAGTCCAAATTAGGTGCTTCAAGAGGCTAACGTCAAGAGAATTTCGTGGGGAATCTAGTGGTGATCTCAGAAACGCGAGGGGAGGCTTCGTTTGAGGTAAGGAATCGAATTTAGCCACTACTAGGATGATTTTCGGATTGAATTGTTGTTGAATTTTGAAATGTGAGATCTTGATCATCTTAGGTCCGTTTTGAGTCATTCTTGAGGCCAACTTGTAGATTTTTTCGCAAGGATCGTCGTGGTATAATCTGTTTGGGTTGAAACGGTCTCGTTTTTCCAGAAATTGGTGATCAAGGGGCTGCCCATTTTAATTGTTGTGGCTGATTTGCTGTGTTTTAGGCATTTGTTTGTGCTAAAATTTTGGGGTATTAGTTTAGTAAGGTATTTGGAACGTTTCCACGGATTCAATTTCGAGATTCCAATTGTGGGCCCCACAATCCTGTTTTAGACCCGATTTTGGGTCCGTCTTCGAAAAATACAATTTTAGTGTCAATATATTCGTAATGACGAGGTGATTAACCTTTTGTTAGTGGGGAAGCATTCGGAGACCGTTCGGAGGGGAATAGATCCGGTACCGTGAGTTGGAGCACGCGTGGTCGGCTTTCAGGTAGGCTATGGCTTTCTCTCGTGAGATTGAGCATGTTTAGGCATTTTTTTATTGATTTTCTTGAGTATGGAGGGGTTCGGGTGTTGAGCATGCTAAATTTCTATAGTTCCTGCCTTAGACCTTATTTCGGGAAAGTGTTGGATTATGACAGATGACCTTGTATCCATAATGCCCCGCTTTTCTCGTTAGCTACGGTACCCGATTAGAGTCCGTGGTCCGGCTTACTTATGTCCGAAGCTTAGCTACGGTGCATCTGGTTCGAGTCCGTGGTCCAGCTTACCTATGATCTGGTTTTGGCTATAGTACCCGGTTAGAGTCCGTGGTCCAGCCCACCCGTGCCCGACCTTTGGCTACAGCACTCGGTTCGAGTCCGTGGTCTAGTCCATATAGGTTGACTCATTAGCTATAGTACCCGGTTCGAGTCCGTGGTCCAGCTTGCACGTGGTGTATTCCCAATTCCTCACTAAAGCTTCAGTTAGTCTTGATTATTCTTATCTGTAGGGTGAGGTTTTGGAGGTTGGAGAGATTTCGATTAAAGTCCGGGACGTAATGAGATCCTGGAATATGATTGGGAACGGTTCAGTTAAAAGTCCGAAAATTGGTAATATTGTGATAGACCTTCTAGCTTCATTATTTTACTTTATCTACCGATGCATCTGCCGGGCTTATGGGGGTCCGTGCAGGTGGTTTCTTTTATTGTGCACGAGCGTACCCGTCGGGTTTATGGGAGCCCGACGGAGTTAGTTAGATTACTTGTCTTTGTTGCCCGTACGCTCGTGTACATACCCCCATTTACTACTCTTTGCACTTGGTGTGACCCTTTATTTGCATTTCGATTCGCTTTTGCTTATCTTGCTCGGTCGGCCTATGATGCCTTCTGGGTACTGTTGTTTTGGTACTCATGCTACGCTCTGCATCTATTTTGTGATGCAGGTCCGAGCACTAGTAGCCAGCGTTGATCGAGCTTGGAGTAGACTTATCCGGAGACGGGGGTGAGCACACGGCATTTTGTACTATTTCAGTCTCCATCTGTATATATAGACTTGTCTCTTTCCTTTCGAGACAGTCCAGTCTCTGTTGTCCAGTTTTGGGACTTGTACTCATTTTGTAGTAGCTCTGTACTGGTGACTTCCAGGTTCTGGGAGGGATCTTTATTTGTATATATGTTTTGGGTTGGTTCCTTTGTTTATATTGTTATTTTCCTACTTTTGTTTGATTTCTACCCTCAGACCCATTACTTGTTGTTCCGGGTTACGGGTTGGCTTACCTGCTAGTGGGTTATAGTAGGTGTCATCATGACTTGATAAATCGGGTCGTGACAATACTAGTCAAAGTTTCCATTAAGGGAGTAAAGACACGAGGCTTTCTTACCTTATGTAGAGATACTTGTAGATTGTAAGGTTTGAAACGCATGTCATATGAATCAAAAATAGCATGAACTTGCTCAGTATTCTGATTGCTTGGTTTTAGAGGTATAGTGGACACATTCTTGCTCCTTTCATCCGATGGATTTTTCAGTACTTGAAAATGAATTTGTTCATCAACAATTCTCCCAGATTGAATGTCATATTCCAATTCCTTTTCAATTCGAATTAGACTGTCGAAGCTTTAAATACCTGCGAAGTACAGAGTCTTGTAGTATATACCATCAAGTGATCTAATGAGAGTTTGGACCAACTCTTCTTCATTCGGTAAATGATGTATCTTGGAAGCTTTTATTCTCCATCGTATGACATATTCCTCAAAAGATTCATGATTTAATTTCCTTACTTCGAGCAAGTCCAACAATGTAAGATCGATCTTAGTGTTAAACTTATATTGTTCCACAAAGTCTCAAGCCATGTCTTCCCATGCGAGCCATTTGTCAAAGTCTTGCTTGACGTAACAGGTGAAGGCTATTCCTGATAAGCTTTGAATGAATAATCTCATCAGGAGAGGTTCATTATTTTCTAAGCCAACTAATCTGCTGCAGAAGTCCTTGAGATGCGCAATTGGGTCTCCATGCCCGTCGAACATGTTGAATTTTGGAATTTTAAATCCTGATGGCAATTCAACTCTTGGGTGCAGACATAATTTTTCATACCTCAGGTCATGGGTAGGTTTTGAGTTTAGTCTTCCATTCACCTTCTTCTCCAAGTCATGCAGTTTTTGTTGTATTGCATCTAGCTTAGACTTCTCCATTTTGTCACGTATCCCCTCATATTGCAAAGCATCAAAGTTGAGGCGTGTCGAAGATAATTGTTGAGAGAGGGTGTGAGTAGGAATAGGATGAGGAGAGATAGTCCAAATCATTGGATGAGAAGAGGGGTGATTTTTTCGAAGGCTAAACATATTTGTCATATTGCAGATTCTTAGTTGAGCCCAAGTCCATATACTAGACAACATTTAAGCAAAGAAAATAAATCAAACGCAAGCATGGGGTACCATATAACAAGCCAAAATTATAATTTCAAATAAATGACACAATACTCTCATAGAAGGATAATGATAACTGAAAATAAAGTTGATTCAAGTCATACTTTGTCAATTGAAGTTTTAGAGTCAAAAAAAATATATTTTGAACTCCATTTTGACATAATTTGACTTGATTTAATTAATATGATTACATTGACACATAATATGCAATTTGTCTAAAGGGAGTTTGGGACCCTTTAGACAATAGGGTGGCTTTTAATTGTGTGAATTGACACCAAGGGTCAAATCACCTAAGATTTATGCAACATGTATGACCTAATTGCTATTTATAAGAATTGGTTTGACACGGACTTAAGAGGAATTCTATGCGAGAAGGCTCGTGATTTTTCGGTAGTAAAACTATCCGTTCCGTCCACACATATGCCGACTCTTTATAATGGGTATTTGAAGAGAATTGGAGTATTTGTGAGAGGTGCAAAAACACAACATCACGATAAAATTTTAAATAAAAGGAAGAATGTCCCAATTGGGGAAAGTCTAATGCCAATTTATCAAAGCAGCAAGCATTTAACACGTAGATGAAAAACAGTACCGTACATACAGTTTATGGAAAGTGATAAATAAATACACGAATAAAAGGAAATAGACATGCAAAAACATAAAGAAATTAAACAATTAAGAGAAGAAGGGAAAGGATTAAGCATGGAAGTATGAAAACATGCAACTAGCCAGACAAGGAAAACATACAAAACAACTAAACCCCACATAAAGCATGAAACACGTAATGGTTAGAATCTAATATCCCCAGCAGATTCATTATTTTGTCGCGCCCCATTTTTCGTAAAACGGGTTTCGGTGCACGACCTAACAACTCTTTTGGGCTTTTTCTTCAGGTTTTGGATGTAGAACCAATCAGGTGCATTTTCTACATTAAATCCAAACCTGTTCATGAAGTTTGTTGCCATGTCTACCCACTCATCCCATTTTCGAGGGTCTTGTTCAATATACCAGGATAGAGTCTCTCTAGTTAGACTCCTCATAAACAACTTCATGAGTATCCTCTCATCTCTCCCCACCCCTACAAGCTTGTCACAATACATTCGCAGGTGGGCTTTGGGATCTCCAATGCCATTAAACAGTTCAAACTTTGGAAGCTTGTATCCTTCAGGCAATTCTACGTCGGGATGCATACATAAATCCTCGTAGCTCAGTCCTCCCAACCTTTTGCTTCCTTCCACATATTGCACCCTGCTGGCCAAGTTATCTAATATCTCGGTCAGGGGTTTTATCATAATGTCCTTTTGGGAGGACTCTGATTCATGGTAGTTATGGGTCAAGGGAGCAGTTTCCACATAGATAGGGTTGAGGTTGTTATTTCCGGGAGTATATGAAGGAGTTGCATTTGGAATTGGTTCTGGAATAGTTGGCTTAGTTTGTTGGTGGTAGTGGTAAAATGAGATTTGGGTATTTTGGGCATGAAGTGGTAGGAAGATATTTGGATGAGTGGGTTCAGGTCGGGTTATATTGGTTGGGGGAATGTTTGGCATGGTTGTTTGGTTAGAGTGAGGAGGATTATCTATATTTTCGCCAAACTGGGTTCCAAGAGAAATAGATAACTTAGCTAAATCACACATATGCGCTACTTCTTCTTCCAAATCTAAAATCTTGCGCTCAAGTCTAAGGACGAGGTCACTTGGAAGTTTCCCTCCCTCAGAAGTTTCTACTCTTTCGTTGCTGCTGTTGTTGTCAACTATTTTACCCTTGTCTGTTCATTGAGAAGGAGGAGAAGGGGGGGTCCCTTTCGATCGTATATGTGCCAGAATGAAGGATAGATCAACCTTAGGAATGGGGAAAACAATAGAATCAACAGAAAACAGTGTTAGGGAATTATAACAAATAATAATAATAATAGCACGTTGTTTGAAATAAGCGTCCTAGATGCAAAGGACCTCGTTGAGCCAAAGGTAGGCCTAAGACGACATATAAGTGATGCATAATGATTAATTCAAGCCTAATTTGCCAAAATAGAGTTTAGATTTTGTTTGTTGTTTGTTTGCAGAGTCATGGCCTATCCTCATTTTCCAAACACGCAACTGGTAGTCAAAGTGAATCCTACCTTGAAGGTCTGGTGGAAGGATATTAAAAGGAATCGAGAGTTAGAGGCAAATGAACTACTAGGAGGCCTTACTGCTTTAATCTCCGTCGAGTCAGACCGTCATTTGATCAAGGCACTTTTGAAGTTTTGGGATTCTAAGAGGCTAGTGTTCAAATTTAGGGATTTTGAACTAACCCCGACGATTGAAGAGATTGGTGGGTTTCTTGGTCTCCCTTACAAAGATCGTGACATGATTGTACCACACAAGCCAACACCAAGATCCTTTTTGAAACAAATGGGCATGCGTCATAATCCGAGCTTACTCTGTTTGAAAAAAGGATGGATCTCCTTAGAGCTCCTATACTCACGTTTTGGGGACGAGGAAGGCCACGAAAACTTCCACAGAGAATTTGCTTGCTCTCCTGCGAAGTGGGAAAGATATCGTCTAATGCTTTCATTGTCGCACTGTTGGGCTCATTAGTTTTTCCCAGAAAAGGAGGAAAAATACACACTAGCCTAAGTTATGTGGTTCGTATGATGGCTCGAGGTGGAAAGACTATAGTTCCCATGATACTGGCAGAAATTATAAGGGCACTCACCAAATGTACCAAAGGCAAACGGTATTTCGAGGGGTGTAATTTTCTATTGCAACTCTGGGCTATTGAGCATTTCTATCAAAGGGCTAATTCAGTAGACATTATTAGAAGGACTATGGAAAATAAAATCATCAATCATACCTCAAGGATAAAATATTTTGTTTCCCCCGTGGGAACGGAGGACTGGTTTGTGTAACAAAAATGAACTATCAATCGATCACAATCCTATAGGCATGCTTTCTAACACAAATAAATTACGATAAAAAAAATAAACAAGCAGCATATAAATCCCCTCTCCCCTTAGATGATATTTAAACACAAAAGCAAATTATTATATTGAGTGTTTGCTTGTCTATGCACATAGTTTTGCATGCAACATTTTCACTCCATCTGTGTTTGCTAGCATGTTAATAAAATTTAGAGGTCAACATGAGACTTTACGTGCTAAATGATCGTCCAATTTGTTTGACTTGGTGTCTAGGTGGGCCTATTAAGAGTTTTATTTTGTCTAAAACCACCTTATTAGTAGTCCAATGCCTCTTGGACCTTAAGCGGGGACGCTAGGCACCTTTTAGAGACGAAAAGCATGCGGTGGTGGGGTAGGGGTAGTTTAGGCCCTATGGAGATGATGACATCGACTCGGTCTTAAGAACAAACCTTGGTTTTGTCTATCCCTACGAGAAGCCGGCCGAAATAAAGAAAGTCGAGTGCTGATCCGTAAAGTTCTTCAGAGTCTCCCTGTCCTCTTGTCCCTTTATGTGTTTATAATTATTTTGGGGTAGCTTAAATAAAATAAAATTCTTGTTTGCTTATTTTGGTGCAACTCCTGTCTCCTCGCTTATCTCTTTATTAATTGTTTTATATTTATTTGTTATTATATTATCACTTAGTCTTGCATGCTTAATAAAAATAACCAAAGTGCCCTTAATTGCTTAATATTGTTATCACCTAGTTTTCGCATGCCTAATTAATTAAACAAATAATTGAAATGGCCTTAGTTGTTTAAAATTATTTATCACCTAGTCATCATGCTAATTAAATAAAATAATAAATGAAGTGACCATAATTGCTACTTGTAAGCCCCCACATAAATTGCATGAGACACGGTCGGGACCCACATTTGTGGACCTCGAGGGATGCCTAACACCTTTCTCTCGAGGTAACTTGAACCCTTACCCTGATCTCTGGTTCGTTGGCCTTAGCTAGACTTAGTTAGGTTCGATATGTGCCCTAACGAGCCTTAATTCGTTAGGTGGCGACTCTTCAATTCATCACCAAAAGCCCAAAAGAGTTGTTAGGTCGTGCACCGAAACCCGTTTTGTGAAAAATGGGGTGCGACAGAATGGATATCAATTAGTAAACTCATTTATGCTCTAAATTATTTAAACATGCAAGTTGCTTCTAAATTGAATGAGAATCAACACATATATGAGTTAAATATCTAGATTAACAAGAGTGACCAAGATAACATGCAAATTCAAAGACAAGTACGAGATATTCATACTGATCTTGGGAAGAACAATGGAGCATATGAATTTTGAACAGAAAATACCATTAGAAAAACTCGATGACAATTAATTTAAGCTATTTTATATTAACCGTAGATCAGTTTAGATGAGCAGCTAGGATTTAATTTAAAAGATGGGCGGACGAGATTAGATCACTTGAAATTTGAATTTGGAATAAGAATAGGCTAAAATTGAAATGAACACAGGCTATAATTGCAATGAGCATTTGAATTGAAGTGGCTAGAATTGAAATGAATTGAGATAGAATAGGCTAACATTTAAACAATTTTGAGAAAACTTAAAAAAAATGCTATCCAATTTAAATACTACAAATATTATAATATTTTTATGTAATTAAAATCACTTTAATTTTAAAACATTTGAATAAAATAATTATTTTGAGTTTTACTAATAATTTTAAAAATATTTTAATAACATTTACGATAATTTTTTAAAGCACGCATACTAAAAATGTACAAATTTTAGACAAAATCGACTAAAATTTTAGAACTCAAAATATATTTTAAAATGCGTATTTAATCGGATAGCATTCCCAAAATAATTAAAGGTCGGTCAAAATTGGGTGTCAACAATATTAAAGATAGTAAATAAAAATGGTTTTAATCAAAACTATTACAATTTCTTACATAATTTCCAATTAACCTCTAAAAATAATATTTAAGTCATTATCTATTAAATTAATATTAATACAACTTAAAAAAAATATTATTTTATGATTATATTTTTAGTACCAAACTTAACTTAAAAAGCAAAATATTAAAAAAATTATGGGGGCTGAGTACATGCGGGGCGGATCTATGCAGGGTGAGGCGGAGCGGATTGAAAATGAAAAAAATGTTATGTAGGACGGGTTAAAACTTTGGAAAAATTACCTATCTAAACACCTTTATTTATCATAATTTTTATTATTCCTTACCATTTCAAAATATTCTTGTCACACTTCAAGCCTACACCCTGACCGGGACTGGCACTTAAGAACCATTGCTGGCCCCAAGCAAACCCTTGGCCTGACTTACTACTCAGCGGAAGACTTTACTCAACATTCAAGACAACTAAAGAAATAAATCAAACTCAGAATATATAAAGGAAAAACATTCAACTGGCCATAATGGCAACTCAAGTCTTATAATCAAAGCAACTTAAATGAATAAGACTAATGAACTACTATTGTCTAACTATCTATGAAACCTCTATTATTGAGAGGGATGTCGGGACAAGACCCCTGATCATCCTAATAACTGAAATAATAAAACAATAAAAAGGGAACCTCCGAAAAGCAAGGAGGCTCACCAAATGACTTTGAAATGCTCAACTGGATCAACAAAGCGTTGGATGTTGATCCTGGCTACCTGTATCTGCATCATAAAAAGATGCAGGCCAAATGGCATCAGTACATTGAATGTACGAGCATGCGAGGGGAAAACTATACTTGACATAAGCTTAAACTGAATTATGAACGCTGAAAGAAACACTTACCTCAACTTTACTCAACTCATGGGTACTTAACTGAATGCAAAAATAAAGAACAATAAAGGTGCAATTTATATATAAAGCATTTAAAACAGTAGATAACATCTCAAAGTATTCAAAATGCCATAATATCTCAGTTGTATATAAGAATACAAAAATAAACTATGTTTGGGAGATTCTCTAACTGAATACCATCACTATGAGTTATGTGATGATACAACGTCTCGCCCACGCTGTCAAAATTATCCTATAACTTGTCGGGATATAGAACGCCTCAACTAAGTGGATCCACTAGTCTATGCTAAAAAACATTAAGGAATCATCTAAAAAGTATGACCCTTTCTAACCACGTTGGCTACATGGTTTATGGATACTTGAATTATTATGAACTCGTCTCCATATCGGTGCACAATACTACTCCCAAATATAATCAACTCATATGTTTAAAAACAAAACTCTTTTTGTGGTTTGAGATAATTACTCAAAAGCTCTCTTGGAAATCGGTGTTTCCTCTCTTGTTTAAATGTGAAAACACTTACTCTTTGGGAATACTTAGTTCTCATATAATCTTTTTGAAGAAAATGAACGTCATTCTTACTCTTACTCAACTCAATGCTCAAATCTTAAAACAAGTTTAAAAAACTCTAAGAACTCTCTAGACTTAACTCTTAACTTTTCTTGACTTTGAATCTATGGATTCAAGGTTATAATTCATGTTTTCTGAATGATTTCTAGATGTTTAGAAGTAATTTAGAGTAGTTAGAATCGATAGGAAGTGTTAGTACACTTTAGAAGGACTCAAACGGGCTAAACGACGAAAAATGGGTAGGGCAGACAATTCGGGCGCACTGCTGGTGCGCCACGCCAGCCCCAAATTTCAGAGAGTCATTCCAAGCGCACTGCTGGCCCGCCTCCCTGTTGCATCAGGGGCGCGTCGTGCCAGCTTCTCCCCACAACCCTGACGAATTTTTCAACTCATTTTCTTATCATAATTCGATTAAATTTGACCTTTTTCTCAATTTCTCTTTAGATTCAAATATCCAAAACATGTACACAAAAATCTAACTCAAACAACTCTAATAATCAACACTATAATCTCAAGAAACTCCTCAATCTCGTTCCAATTCAAGAATGAAAGTAAATTCAAGAGCACACATCAAGAACATTCAAACTTTCAACTTTTTAGGACGAATTCACGCTGAAATAAACATGTTTGGCGCGTGGATGAACGAACCCAATGCTATGTGAACTCACATATCTCGTAGGGATTAACTCTTGGCGAAATCCACAACCAAAATCACAAGAACTTGACGAATTTTGACCTTTTCTTCTCCTTTCTCCTCTCGAATTCTTTCTCCAAAAACCCTAGCTTGATTTTGGTATGCGTAAACTGAACCAACTCAATTTAAATCCCAAATAAACTTCTAAAAACGAAATAAATCAGTTGGATATGGAAAAGACCAAAATACCCATTTAAAATTCGATCAACTTTCCTTATCTAGACAGGCCAACTTCGAATGGGCATATCTCCCTCATACGAGTTCAAAAATTAGCAAACTCGATGGAATTGGAAAGAGGATTCCAAGAACTTTCATTTGATATCTTATTTGCCACTAACTCTTCCTGTATTAAAAGTTATGATCGTTTGAAGTTGACCCAAAACTCATACTTAACATAACTTTGCAAAATTTCAGATTTTCATTCTTTCCAAAAATGGTTCTTTCTATTTCTAGCTCTTTCAAATGCTGATGTGTTACAATAACCAAAATTCCTTATTTTACTCCAAAAACTCCAACCTCCGGATACATAACTTCACACTCCCAAAACCCATATTTCTCTTCCTTAATTCACTTCATCAATCTCTCCCTATTTTCACTCCCACAATCTTATCAGTTAATTTCATATTTACATTTTGAAATTAATTTCATAATTACAATTTGAAATTAATTTCATAATTACAATTTGAAATTCAAAATTGTTTTCTCTCTAGTCAAGTCAGTTTCAACATCTTAAATAGGTAGTTTTCGTCGTTCATCCTTGTTTTTTTTATATTGTTTATCATCAATTTACTGATACTTATTGATGATGCTTTTTCTTTTAGTATTAGGATTACCCAATTAATTTCAGCTATTCAAGATATTGTACGTCGTGCCTTTGATTCTGATGATGAAGATTTTATTGAAAATAGATCTAAACAAAGAAACGATCTATTATTTATGAAGAATCTTCATTTGGACAAGATAAAATCGAAGAAGGATGCATCTTCACCAAAGTTACAGATTTTTAATGTATCTTATTTATTTTGTTTCTTAAATTACCCTTTATTAGTGGTATGAAATTGTTGATACATCAATGCTACAATAGATTATGTTTTATGCAATGCATCATGTATATATTTATTACATTGATACATAAACCTAATATTGATGAATATTCGACTAGTGGGTTTCATGTTCAATACTTATGTACTTGATACATAAGTAATGCCTAATGTATCATTTACAATATATCACGCTCTATAATGTATCTTCAATATTTTTTAATTTTAAAAGGATATAGATAGTAATAAATAAGTTATTTGTTGTGTATCAAGATTACCCAATAATAATCTTGGTACATAAACCATAATGTACTATAACTGATACATATTAATGCCTAATGTGTATCACACTTATCTGATAGGCATCAATGGTCATGATATATTTATACAAATTATTGCTAAATACACATTCTTTGGCAATGCTACATTTAGACAAACTAACACTACATGTATTTGATAGTTAATATCCATCACACAATAATGTTTCGATATAAAACCAAACAATTTACAAGTAATCTTTACTTCTCTAATGTATTTGTAGGATAGATGTAGTATCTAATACTTAATATCTATCACACAGTAATGTTTCGATATAAAACCAAACACTTTACCGGCAATTTTTACTTCTCTAATGTATAATCTGTAGGATTGCAGTATTTAGCAATTTACTAAATATTTTAGGAATAATAATGTATCATGAGTAATATATCCATCTCGAAAAAACAAATAAAAAAAAACTTTGGTTATGTTACATTCATACAAATTAACACTGCATGTATCTGATACGTAATAACTACCACACAATAATGTATCAATCTAAAACCAAACACCTTATGGGCAACCTTTACCACTTTAATGTATCATTTAGAATTACAGTACTTAACAATTTACTAAATATTTTAAAAATAGCAATATATCATGAGTAATATATCCATCTCGAGATCATAAATCAGAAAATCGACTACATAACATCTCTCCAATCTTTTTGTGTGTTGTATCAATGCATAATAGATACTAGGGGTGGGCGTTCAGTTTAATCAAATTTCGGTTTAGTTCTTCGGTATTCGGTTTTAGAAAAGTGTGCACCATATTTCAAACCAAACTAGATCGGTTCTGTTCGGTTTAGTTCAGTGTTTTTAAATCAGTTTTTCAGTGTCAACAAAAATAAAGAAAGAAGATGATAAAGTAACAATTGTTATTCACTTCACACTTCAAACTGCAAAGTAACAACTAACCGTCTAACAATAAAAGGTAAGAACATCAATTTGTTGTTCTCACTTCAAAGTAACAACATAAAATCATAAAATCATAAAGTAGAAAGTAGAAACACCAAGTTGCTGTTCAAACTTGAATTAAATTGAGTTTTGTTTAGTTTAGACTTTAGGTCTTTAGGGTTTACTATTTTGTTATTTAGATTTTTGCTATTTAAGTTTAGGATCTAAATATAAAAATTGAAATGGGCCGAGTAAAGTTAAAAATTAAGTAATATAATAAATACTTTTAAATTTATTTAATAAAACTTCGGTTCTTCGGTGCACCATAGTTTTGGGACCTTACACCGAACTCCGAACCAAAGAACCGAAGTTTCGGAAAAAAAACCGACACCGAACTGAAACACCGGAGAATCAAATTTTTTCTATTTGATTCGATTTTTCGGAATTTATGCTCACCCCTAATAGATACATTATAAATTCATGTTCATGTTTCTTCACCTCCAAGTACAGACTAACGAAGATATTCATGATGTATCTTCTCAAGAGTTTCAATAATTTTGAGATATTCATGATGTTCCTAATCTCATCTATCTCCAGCTCAGCTGCAATGGCGAATTGAGATTCACAAATGAAATTGTTTGTCCAAAAACAATTTCATCACTTTTGTAACCTTCATAACTCACCTCACTTACCCAAATTTCTCAACAAAATTGATATATTCATCTTGTATCAGCCACTTTAATTGAGTAATTTGGAGTTTTCGCGATTTCGAATTGATGAAGAAGATGAAAAATTGAATTTTGAATTTTGTGAATCTGTTACAGATTGGAATGAATTGATATCAATCAGTTTTGTGTGAATCGGGGAATCAAAATCAATTTTACATTAATATTTCATATTAAGCGCAACAGACAAATTTTGTGATGTATCATAATTAATGTATCCGGATGACTAATAATTTAAGAGATTTTTGTAAAATAGAATGTAATTTAGGTCTTACACTATGAAATTTATGTAAATTATACTAATTTTTTTGTGGATTAAGCTCAATCCGCCCCACTCCACCCCGCACCACCCCACCCCGCCCAACACCGCCCCATTGCTATCCCTAATGTAGGGAGTAATTAATAAACCTTTGCGGTCAATTCAAAGTGCGACCAGAATGGTTTAAAAGGCCAATTCATACACCAAGTGCTTGCACACAGAGACCAGGATTTGGAATAGTACATGTCAAAAACATGGCTTTCAATTAGGCCATCTATGGCCCAAACGGAAAAGCCCTCATGTAGTAATGGAAGTAGAACTTTGGCGGCAAGTGATAAGACCAACTACCTCACACGGTCTCTTTCTACGCTTTAATGAGTCAATTTGAGGAGTTGTACACATAAATCATATATTCTCTTGTCTCAATTTCGTCTCAGAAACAATTACATATTTCTATATTTATTATTGATTTAATTTTAAAATACTCATTTTACTGTTAGTGATATGATTAATTGTCACATAAATATTTAATGACTTATTTTAGACCACAAGATTTAAAAGTTATTTTTTTTCTTTTTTAAACTCCATATTTAGTCAAACTATATCATATCAATTGAGAACGAGAAAATAATAATATTATCTAAATACAGAAGAGCCTAAAAAAAACCCAAAAGAAGAAGGAACCAATATTTCATGGGTAAGTGGAAACACTATTTATACTCTAAGGCAGTGGCGGAGCCTCCTTATAGTTAGGGGTTCATCCAAACCCCCCTTCGATGGAAAATCATATTATTTATACATGGTTAAAATAATTTTTTAGGTATATATAGTAGATGTTGAACCCCTTCTACTACTTCATGTGTCTATTTTTTCAGATTTTGAACCTCTTATTGAAAATTCTGTCTCCGTCATTGCTCTAAAGGAGGGTGGGTAAAAATTGTGTTACCAAAAACATATATATGAAAGAATACGAATAACAAGAATTGTGGAGGCCAGAAAATTATGGTTCTATATTGGAAAAGGTGAGTCTTATAAATATGAAAGAATAAAAAGGATAAGCCAAAACCAAAAACATGGACAACAATCCAACCACCACCTAGAAACAGTTGTGGACAAGAAAATGATGTATTCTTGACATTATGAGCCTTAGCAATTAGCAGGTGCAACATTCAAAAGGTTCAACAGCTAAAACTTGTGCAGATGTCTATACAATGTACACAAATAAAAGAAAATCATCCATAAATTCTGTATTCATAGTATTTTCCAGGATGGACCGTTGTCGAAGAAAGGGCTATTAGACGGGTGATTCTGCTCTTCCATGCAAATACGAAAAGCAAGTATGTTGCTACCGCGCTATATAGAATATAGCAAATTATAAATACAGTCATTCAAACATGAGAGAGTTCTTGAAAGTTTACTTGTATATGTTGTAGCTAGTTTCTGTCAAACGATGTATAATCGTCTACACACCTAAAAAGTAAAAGAGAATGATAGAACCTACATTTTGTATCTATGAAATTGTAAAAAAAAATGAGCATAATCCTTCCAATTCCCACTGTTTACAGTTTTCCGTCCTTGTAAGTCAGCATATCAGGCATCAGCACATTTTGTTGGTGCATATCCCAGCCTAGACCCTTTTGTATCATATAAGATATGAAAATTCTGTTGTTGGTAGTTACCAATTATTGACATGGCAGAGTTAGGAGTACCCAAAATTGCTAAACAAACAATGTCTTCTGGATCAAGTTTGATGAAGTAGTTCTCGACCGGGAAATTCCATACAGCTCCATCACTAAAAGTTATCCCAAATGAAGGTAATTCAAGATTCTCCACTCCAGACACATTGTAACATGGTCTAAGAATGGGAAAATCTTGTATTAATGGATAGCCTTTCACTTTGTTAACAAATGCCCCTTTTATAATCTCATGTGCTGGTTCGACGAAATAGCTCAAAGTGGTTCCTGAATCAATGATTGTGCCACCAACACCTTGTGGAGACAAATTCCATGTCTCCTCCGGTATCTTTAGCACTTCGTCTCCAACTATGATTGATTTGATCTGCACATAATAGAACGTTTCTGCAGGATTTTCTTTCTCACCAACTAATGAAGTGAAGTTCAAGTTCGGATGCTTCAAAAACTCCTTGTCTTCGCCAAAAATTAATTTGCTGCTGACACTAGAGTTGCTATTCCTATTAACCAGACAATACGAAAAAGAATGGCCATACAAAGATTGAAGCTGAGACGAAAACGAAAGTGGTCCCTTACCAAGTCCTAGCAAACCTGCAGCACCATGAAACAAGCCCCTATTCCAATGACCACAACCAAACATCACATTTTCCACTTTCTTGATCTCAGAGTTCCCACTAGGGGTTGTGAGATTAACCGAGAAAGTCTCAAGCGCGAAATCACCAGTCGTATTCGAGCTATCTCCATACCAATAGTAATAAGGGCAACTTTGATTCTCAGTCTTACAAGGCTGTGGAGGGTCAGGAGATGAAACAAGATGACACATTGGATCATGACAAGTTATATTCGTAAAAGAAGTAGAATCTTTAGGATCATAATAAGGACCATTTTGTTCGAAACAATCGTAACAAGGTACACATTGAATCCAATTAAGATCACTACCAGTATCAAGAATCAAAGAGAAGTGCTTAGGAGGTGTACCAACAAAAACATCCATGAAATATTCCCCTGATCCATGACTCACCCCTGACTCCAACGTCGCCATAAGTTTGCCTGAAAGCTCAAATTGTGAAGAAATGACAGTTTTTTCACCGTCTTTCGCCAATCTTGAAACAGAGTTTTGATTCTTTTTCTCAACAATCCTTGTATGCAATGTCTGAATTCTACCTAAATCCCTTGACGTGGACTCAAAAACAGAGTCTTTAACATCTGTAGTTTTACCATCTGATCTATGCCTTAAATGAAACTTGACTGCTTCTTTTGGCTGCGTGAAATCGTCTTCATCTTGATTATCAATACTAGTTTGTTCTTCTCGGGTTAACATACTTGTCGATGTTACATGATTGCAACCTGAGTTAACGGAAGAAGAAACAACATTGAAACTTGGATGTTGTGGGAATTCAATACCAGAAGCACTAGAATTCAGATTGATCCCAAATTCCCTAGAGGCCACAAAACAAAATGAGAATAAACTTAAGGAAACCAAAATGAAAATACTGAGTTTTGTCACCATTGGTATTACTAGTTTAGAAGAAAAAAAAAATGAAAAATGACTACATAAAAGGATGATTCAGGTTCTTGATTTCAATATAAATTATCTGAATCAAGAAAGCCAAAACAAACAAACAAAAAATGAGAAAAAAATGTTGTGAGGTTGAGGAACAAAATGTTACTGTAAGAAGAGAAGTTGGATTTTGTCATGGAAAAGAGAGAGAGAGAGAGGTTTTAAATGGTTATTGATGTTTGAAGAACGACTTTGAACGCTGGCTTTTCAGATGGACAATTTTCCTCTCACGCGGTTTCTTCCTAGCTCCAGTAATTTTTTATTTTATTTTTTTTTAAAAAAAACTTTATCTTAAACTACTCATAATATTTTTCTTTTTATTACAAAGAAAAGAATAACTCCACCTAGGAAAAAGAAAGAAAATTACTTCCTCGGTCCTAGAATAAGAACTTGTTTGATTGTTGTTGGAAGACCAAGCACACTTATTTTGAGAAAAAAAATATTCCCTCCGTCTCATTTTATGTGGCAACATTTGACCGGGTACGGAGTTTAAGAAATAAATGAAAACTTTGAAATATTTACCAAATTGCCCTTTAAAAAGTAGACTCTTTTTTCTCTCTCCTCATAAATGTATTGGAGTATTATTTTAAGATTAAGTGAGACCAACAAGGATAAAAGAGGAATTGTACCTTTATAAACTTACCATATAAGAAAATGTGACATTTTTTTTTTGGACTGACTAAAAAGGAAATGGTGCCACATAAAATGGGATAGAGGGAGTACTTGTTTTGAAAAATTAACACGTTTAGCAAATCAGCAAAATTTCTTTTAAATGGAAACAAAAACAACTTTTCTATTGTTGAAGAAGCTAAAAATTCCCGCTTCTTAAAAAAAAACAAAATTACAAAATTATTTTTATAAGCTAATCACTCTAGATTTTTTGCTAGTGTAATTGAAATAACATCGTTATTTGTCATATTTAATTTGAAAATCTTCTCATATTCTTGATGTTATAGAACTTTAATTTTGAAAAGAAAAAAAAATAAGGATTGGCCCGCCCCAGCCCGCTACCCTTCTAAAGTTGGGTTGGGTTAAACATTTTCAGGCCTTTCCAAATGAAGGGTCGGTCCGCCCTAGCCCATCATATTTCCTGGCCCGCGAGGCTTGGACCAGGTGGGGCTGGCTGACCCTTTTTGACAACTCTAATTAGTATATCTCATAAGTTTGATTTAAGATTTTTTATATTTTATTTTTTATTTTTATGTAACAAAACTTTTTATTTTATTTTACATTTATATAATATTATTTTATATTGATATTATTTTACTTATTATTTGGTAGGATTAGAAAGAAAAAAAGAAGCTAATATTGATTGAAAATTCGAATATGTACATTTTAATTTAATTAGAAATTTTATAATAGATATTTAAAATAGTTTCTCTCTATAAAATAATCCTGATATTCATTGATACTTGCCCTTTTCGTAATTTTGACTCTCAAAAGCATTTTTTTTTAAAAGATTAGTCAAATACAATATGTTATCAAAAACACTTTTCAAATGAATTATCCAAACACATATTATTTTTTTAAAGAACTTTTCTGAAAAACTAATTTTAAAAAAATATTTCTAGAAATAAGTATTATTTTCACAGCAGTGCCAAACATACTCTAACTATCGATTTAGCAAAAGAGATTGTCCCAAAATAATTATGCTTTAGAAATTGATCAAAATAATAATTATTAATTGTTTTCAAATATAACCTTAGGTTAGAGAAATATTTCTATTTAATATTTCCTTCATTTCAAAATAAGGAATTGTTAAAGTAATGCACACTCATTAACAAAAATAAGTTTAGAATATAAATTGAACACTATTTTCGCCACTTTTATCCTTTTAGTTATTCTCAAGTTATTCTTGAAAATATATCAATTTTTTCATGACTAAACTGAATAAATAATACAGTAAATATGAACAATTAACTCTCTTTAAATTATCACCTACAACATGTAATGGGGACAAATGAAAAAAAAATTCAATAACTCTCTTAAACTTTGAACAATTTACTTATTTTGAGCTAAAAAAAAACTTATTCCCCAAATATAAATACACATGAATATGTTGGGTTTTAAAAGGTGTGAACGGAAAATAAAGAGTTGCGACTTTAATGTAGAATTGTGACTTTTATGAAATGTTGCAACTTTTATGAAAAATTGTGACTTTTATGAAAAGTTGCGACTTTTATGAAAAGTTGCGACTTTTATGAAAAATTGTTACTTTTATGAAAGGTTGTGGCCTTTCCGAAGAATTGTAACTTTTCCAAAGGGTTGTGACCTTTCCGGTAAGGCACAATAAGAACATTTTCACACTACTCTTTGTTGTCTATAAATAGATGGATTTCCTCTCATTTTAAAATAATCAATTTTCTGGACTTCTTCTACTACTACTAAATCTAGTATTCCAAGTGTACTTTGCTTTGTTCGCTTACACCGTAGTTTTAGGTAGCGATACACTGGTGAGTAAGATCGTTCTATCCTGGGAGAATATATTTCATTAACCTCGGGTAGTTGAGGGGAATATTTTCCTTAAGGGGACACTGTGCATTCAGTGGGCTCGATTTTCTTCTTTGAGAAAAATATTTTGTATATTGTTTCTAATCTGTTTCTGATTCTATTTTCTCTACTAGTTTTAATTTTCTAGTTTTGAAAATACTCTTTAAACTTTGTTGTTTCTTATCAAGTTCTTCAAAGTTTTTGTTTCAAGTATCTTAGGAATACAAGATGAACAGTAGAATACAAATTCCATTTGTGACGAAATACAATAGATACAATTATATTTTGATACTATTGAATTCGTTAATACACTTGATACAATTAATTTGAATCAACGAATATAATTCTTTACGATACAATTGTGTTCATTGATACAAATCAACTGTATTTGTGATATAATTATAGAATTATATACATTTAATACAATTGTATCTCTCTCGACTCTATCTCACATATCTCACTTGTCTCTCTCCTCCTTCTAACATATATCTATGAATCGCAATTAAGTAAAGAGAAAAGACATAAAGTCACCACTAAAGTTGTCTCGTATTTGCATAAAGACACCTTAACTTTGAAAGTGTCATATCACCCCACAGAACTATTTAATATCTTGTAAATGGGCCATTTTGACCCATTTCCTCGTCTGGGTTGTTACCACGCACATGAAGCGCGTGAGACAATGTTTTCACTGCCATTAACCAGCTATAAAATGCCACATGTCATTTTAATTCTTTATTATTAATTATTTAATTAATTTACATCATCTTCTCCAAATTTAAAGAGAAAAGAGTCGTTGGTAGCCCTAAAATTGATTTCAACTTTTTTTCCAAAGCAAGCTCAACGTTGGTACTCTCTCTTTGACGAATTCATTCTTTTCCATTATCTTCTTCACCCAAATTCAAAAACCCAATTACCCTTTCTTCATCTTCTTCAACTTAGAAGATTCATTTACTTCATCCATTTTTATCACTTTTTTTCTTGTCACTTGCTTTTCTTTGTTTCTTTTTCTTCTTTTATCCTCTTTTTTTTATAAAAAAAAATAAATAAATGTGAACTCCATTAATCGATTGATTAGAGAGTACTATGAAACTCCATTTTTATTCTTATTTTTGGTCTGAATATAGAACTCCATTACATTGCTTTAGTAACTTGAGAGTAGAATTGATTTTTTTAGTGATGATTTAGTGGCGGAAATAGCGCTGTAACAAGAAGCATCATGGAGGCTACATTAAAGACGAAAATGGCTGCTACTTTTGGAGGATTTACAACAAATTAAGAACAAAGGATTTGAGTAATGAAGGTTGAAGAAGAAAGAGGAAAAAAATGAAAATAAAGTTAATAAAATAGAAAAAATGAAAATGAAACTAAAAATTAAAAGAATTTAATATGTGGCAAACAACAATTGGAGCGTGATTGTACTTCTTTTCTTGCAATTGAGGTTGAGTGAAAAGTGAGATATTTATAACTCTTAAATTGTTCATTGGGAAAATAGGACACCCACAAAGTTAAAGTGTCTTTTTTGAAAATTTGATATAACTTCAGTGGTGACTTTATGTCTTTTCTCTTTAGTAAATTATAGTTATATTTCTCTAATTAAGTTTTATCTATATAGTTGTTTTTCAAAGTTTATTTACTATAGATATAACATACATACTTAGTTTATAGTATATTCGGTAACTGTCCAATATATATATATATATATATATATATATATATATATATATATAAAGCTGGATATAATCAATCTGATGTGGCACCTCTCTATGGCCAGCATTTCTATTTCTCTTTTTTTTTCTTTTTTTGACATTTTATGTTTGTTTTGTATTTTTTTTAACTGTATTTTCAAAAAAATTGAAAGTATTTATGGCATACCCAATTAATTTTGCCCTTTATAACATTCATTACACTAATTTACATTTAAGTAAATGGAAGATGAAAAGATCAAAATCTATTCATTTTTCGCAACTGTTTATAATTATTTAGCCTGTAAAATAAAATTAAAAGTTGAGCATTTGTAACAAACAACAACGAATTTGTGTTTGGCTCTTCTTCTTTTGACTATGATGATGAATATATGGTATCAACTTTTGCTGCTAAGATGTCTATCAAATTTCTAGGTTATGTGATTTTTTTAACAAAAGAGAAAGAGATAATATCTATGATTCTTTGAAGATATTGATGTAAAGAAATAGGTCATGTAATAAATGTTTCTCTTCAAAATGATAGACTTTTTGAAAGAGTGTTTATTCCTCCTACAAGGAGATATATATTGAGAGAAAAAATTCATTTTGGTCGAAAAAATATATAATGGTGGTTAGTGTTTCAAAGGATAAGAAGAATTATTTGGAAAAATCAGGTAACAAATATTTTTCTTCAAAATGAAAGACTTTTTGATGAAAGAATGATTATTCTTCCTATCAAGGGAATAGATATTAAGAGAGAAAATGCATTTTGGTTGAGAAATTTATAGGAAGGATGATTAGTGTTTCAAAGAGTAAGAATGATTATTTGGAGAAAGAATCTATTTATGGAATTCGTATCAAATTAGGGAGAGAATAAGCAAAAGTTTATTTTGTGATTTGAAAGGAAAGGAAATTGATATTATTTCTTTCAATTTCATCTTTCTTCTAATGTCTTTGTTCTTTTATTTTGTCTTGATTTTTTTGTATCTTTAATTAAAGTTTTTTCCCCCTTATTTATCTTTAATTAAAATTTATATATATTCTAAAAATATAATTAAAAAGATGATCTTATTTATTTTCTTTCCTCATCTATTAATATCATTAATAATGTTATTATTTTTATCATTTTCTTAAATTAGTTTTTTTCTTTCATTTATTTATTTATATCAATAAATTTTTTATTATAACTTTATAAGAATTACATATGTATTTTTATATAATTTTATTTATCATTTTTAAAGTTATGGAACATTTCTTCTTCTAAAAGTTAATATATATATATATATATATATATATATATATATATACTAATAAAGCTAAAATAAAAAATGTGGGGTGGCACCTTTCTTAGCAATAGATACTTATTTATTCTTATCAATTTTTTCCGACACTTTTGTTATATTTTTCTTCAAATAATTTTTGCCTTGATTTGTATTTTTATGTTTTTTTTAAATTTTAAAAGATGGTAAATTTTATGTTAAAAACTTATAAACTATAAAAAATAATTTATTTAACTCCTATCATCATCAATACTATTAATTTCTTTCCTTAATCTTCATCTCATCATTAATCTTCATCTCATTATGTTACGTTGTAGGAATGGAAAGAAAATTATCATTTCAAAAGTAAAGGTTAAATTACAATTTTGTTATGATTGAGGAAAGATAAATATATTATTTCAATTTAATAACCACATTTAATACATTAAAAATTAATTGAATAGTTATAAATGGAAAAAGAATCACCATTTAAGGAATCATCATTTTAAAATTTTTGAATCATTTTTTGTTCTAAAATTATACTACACCATAAATACAAACTTAAAAAAAAATATAGTGATAAACCAAATAATCCGAATGATAAGCATTTTCAGTCTTCACTGCTAACTTTAAAATTATAAATTTAAATCATCGGGAAAACAAAATATATGATGAACTATTAGGAAAGAATAAAAAAAATGTAGCATTGCGTAGGAGATGCGTAGACAGCCAGTTGCCTAAAATTAATTATAAATATATATTAAATAAATTTAATCATGTTATAAATAGTTTTAATATTACATTAAATTGAGAGATGAACATGTCATCTTCTTAAACGACCTTCCAAGAACATACACTATTATATACTTATATTCTTATCAATTCTTTCTGACATTTTTTGTTATATTTTTTTTAAAATAATTGTTGCCTCGATTTTCTTTTTTAATTTAAAAAAAAATTAAAAAATTATGTTAAAAATTTGTAAAATATAAAAAAAAATTTACTTTACTCTCATCATCTCATCGTTAATGTTATTTATATCATTTTCTTAAATCACTTCTTTTCTACTCTATTATATTATATATATAAAGTTGAATATATAATTATGTAAATGATGATGTGACATTTCTTAGAAGTTAGGATTATTATTTATTTGATTTCTCAAATTTTTGGATTCTTTTATACATCATACTAAATACAATATGTTTTATTATAATTACAATCAATATATTAAGCAATATGTTATAGAAATGAACAGAAAATTATCATTTCAGAAAAATAAAGGTTAAATAATAATTTTATTATGATTAAGGAAAGATGAAGATATTATTTTAATATCCCATATTAATTGAATAGCTATAAAAGGAAAATAAATCACCATTTAAGGAAAAGAAATGTTTGCAATACCATAATAATTAAGAAGAGAGTAAGATACTAATTTAATATCCCAATCTGTAACTTGTAACTTTTGACCTACTACTCAATTAAAAAAATGTATTATTAATAATATAAAAGGGCTATTAATTTAATATTTTTTTCTCATTCTACTAATTCAATCCAATTAAACTTAAATTTAAAGATAAAACAAACTACTCTATTTTGATTGTTATCACTATATTTCAAATTTAAAAATTCATGAAAAAACCTTTCTTTCACTTGATTTTGATTTTCGTAATATTATTATTTTCTCTGTCATTTTTCAATAATTTTTTATTTCGTAAAATTATTATTTTCTCTGTCATTTTTCAATAATTTAATGTTTATTTTGATGGTACAAATTAAGGTGGAATAGAATATTATAAATGATTCTTCTATTAAAAAAGAAGATATAACAAAAAAAGGGTGAAGTTTTTTTTTTAAAAAAATGGATAGAAAATTCTATCAAGATATTATTACGTCATTATTCAATATTTTTTTAATTTAAATTTCACTTGCTAATGCATTTGTTTAGTATTACATTGTTATTTCACATTATGAGATATTTCTTAAACATTTAAGGTGAGGTACACCCAAATATATATTGCATATAAAAGGATCAACTTCACTAGAAATGAAAGAATTTGTTATAGCAAATATATTCTCCCTCATTTAATAAATGTAAAATTTGTCAAGCTTTAATTTTCTTTTTCACAATCTTCATATTATTAAAACAAACAATAATATTACTATTAAACAATAGATTAAATTTAAAATGAATCAAAAATATTAAACTTTTAACAAACGCGCGAAGCGCGATCAAGTTCTCTAATAATTCAATAAAGATAAAAGATGTACATATCTTAGTAAATTTACAAACTTTAACTAATATAACCATCCTTATTTTCATGGTGTTCTTGTGTTTTTATCTCTCAATGGAAATATAAATTAAGTGCATATTTAATATCACGAGTCACAACTACTTACACCATCCATCAAAAGAATTTCGGTGTCACGCTTGTCTGTTTTAAGTGAATTTCTTGTTTTTTGTTCTTTCGATTTTACACAACACGTTATAAATGGAGATCTATATAGTTTCACGTGTGAGACTTTCTTCTCCAAAATCCCCACTTAGCACGCATTCTTTTACAACTTAATAAATGTCGATTATTCTTCTATTTTGAATATTGTACTCCCTCCGATTGGTTTTTACTTCCATAATATTGACTTAACACATTTTTTACGTAGTAACAAAATAAAATGATAATTTTATTAAATCGTTCTTTAAACTAAATAAATTTAATGCTTTTAAAACTGCATCAAAAAAATGACATTAGTTAATAATAAGTATAAATTAAAATTTAAGTGATAATATCTTGTGATTTATAAATCAAACGAGTAAAAATAGATATATATTTTTAGTACAACGAAAAAGTAGATGGATGAATAATTAAACTTTCAAGAAATGGATAATATTCTCTTAAAATATCTTATATGAAACAAAAAATGTCGTAGTATTTCTACGTTTTCAATATTCTCTTAATATATAGTTTACCATTTTTGTCCAAATATGGTGTTTCTTGACTTCTCTTACGTGAATAACAACTAAAATGGTAAGAAGGAAGTAGTTCGAATACTAATCTTTTCACCAACTCTTTATGACATTTTAATTAGGTGAACTTAAATATTAAAATTCTATATACTCAAAACCTTTTTTTTTTGACTTAGTAGTTGCAAAAAAAAAAAGAAAAGGAAGGGAGAATGGTAGGGATTTTTTTTTGTTTGACAATCCAAGGTGATTATCATAAGGTTGGACACAATTTTGAGAAAATATAAATAGTAGTCAACCAAAAAATAATTTGACTTTTCTGCTTTAATATTGAGGAACAAATTTATAAATTTATTTCTATGCTTTTAAGTAACACTAGAAGGACATGAATTTGAGTAAAAAATTTAAAATACCTTCAACATTTTTATTATAATATTCTTTATAATTGTTGCTTGTTTACACTCCTATGGTCAGAGTAGGTAAAGTAGCATTTCATATTTGACTTCAAAGTATTGGATTGATATTTAATTGAGGAATGAACTTTTTTTAATATATTTTTTAAAAATAGATTTTTAAAAATAATTGGGGACATGCATGAGAAGGGGAATAGATGAGTAGGTTGTAAGGTGAGAATTAAATTTTGACCGGTGAAAGTTGTAAAAATCAATCAATTGAATTATTAAGATTTTCCTAAGAAATGAGTTAGTGTAATTTTAATGGCTTTAAATTTATATTTATTGATAGCGTGTAATTTTAATACAATCAATGTAGCTTGATGCTCTTTTCATTTCAATTTATGTGATATAATTTGATTGTACACGAGAAATATGAGAAGATTTTGCAATGTTCCAAAAGGACCAAAACTATCCGCAAAATAAGTTAAGTTATAAAAAGAAGAGTACATCTTTATGGTTTTTTTGGTCAAATAAGTGAGACCCAACATGTGTAAAATACTTTATTTGTCAATAAAAAGATATGTCATTCTTTTTTAGACTAACTAAAAAAGAAAGTATATTATATAAATTGAGACAAGAGAGGTTAATATTTATTAGATCAATTAATAATTATAACAAAAATACACTAAAACTAGTTTATATATAACCTAATTATATTAAAAATTTGAATACATTATAATTAAGTTTCTTTTATAATGTACACTTAACTACTTAATTAATCAGGATTTCTCCCTAGCCCCTACTTTGTATTTCATGTTTTGCATATTTTATGGGCAATTAGTCAAGCCAAAGAAACTTGGGGGAATTTTCCTTTATGCATAAAAAGTCAATTAAGTAAAAGCTAATTTATTTTGGTCTTTGATTCTTCCTCTTTCTATTTTATTTTATTATTTGGTCTTGACTATGTTGGTGCAAAAATGTGTTTCGACAATGTTTTCAACTGTACGTTTGGATTAGATTTTGTATCCTGCTTGAATTAATTTCTTAATTTTAAATAAAAATTAGTTGGATTAAATGATTTAGATTTTTAAAAAATAAAATAAAATTGGAAGACTGAGCATGTTTGGCCAAGCATTTTTTTCTTAGTTGTGAGATGTTTGGCCAATAAAAAAAAGTGTTTTCACGAGCTGAAACAATTTTTGAGTAGGGGTGCGTATCGGTTGGTTTAGTTCAGTTTTAAGTATTATCGGTTTGATTTATTGGTTTTCGGTTTTAAATATTCTAAATCGATAATCAAATCAATAAGATATTTGTTATCGGTTTTTGGTCTCTAACGGTTCGATTTTCGGTTCAACCAATAAGAAAATGCTTTCAAAACAAATATATAACTTGTCCAATAATTTAACGCGAAATAAAAAAGAGAGAAATCAAATTGTCCAATAATTCACAACCCTAGCCGCTGCCTAACCCTTGCCATCGTCATTGCAAACCCTAGCTGCCGTCATTCTTATTTCTTTAGGTTTTGACGTTGTGAACCTAAAGACTAAAGTAATACTAAAACCTAAAGAGTAAATGCATAGAATAGAGTTAAGTAGTGTTAATTGTATAGGGTCCTTATAGTTATAGTCTAACATAATGATTATATTAATACTTTTTGTTTGACATTTGTGTATGACTAAAAATTAAAATAGTAAATTATTATATTTTTAATGGGTTATCGGTTAACCCATATTAAAAATCAATATTGAACCGATAATTCAATAAATTTTAAAAAAAAAAATCATTAAATAACCATTAACCCTATAACTCAACAACAATAAACCAATAACACCTTTTCAGTTCGATTTATCGATCGGTTCGATTTTTGCACACCCCTATTTTTGAGTGGATGGAAAAAAGCTAAAAAAATTATGCTTCTTAACAAAAAAAAGCGGAAACAGAGAATTATTTTTTTAACATAAAAATATCCCTATCACAAATATATATATATATGTACCAAGTATATTCTTTATTAATTTATTAATTTTCAATACGATTAAATCATTTATAAAAAAATTCTTGACATATTTAAAACTTTTAAAATACATTGGGGCTTCTATGATATTTGGAGAATTATGGATTGATAAATATAATTAAGGTATATAAACTTCGATGATACTTAAGATTTCACTAATATAATTGACTTTTCCGATACTATAAAACCATCGAGTTTGAAAACACAAGCAATAAAAATGTACAATATAAAATGTTTTTAAATCTTGTGATCTTAAATTAAAAATATATAGAAGGTAAGGTAAAAAAATATTCTTATCTTAAATTAAAAATACGTAAAATATACTAAAATATTTTTGAATGTTGTGACATAGTTATATGATTAAAATTATAAAATAATCTTTTCTAAGACGATGCAAGATACAATGTGTATAGAAATTAGACTAAAATTGGAAAATTGGTTGAGTTAGGAGCAGACAAACATATTGTCCTTGCCGCCACTTATAATATTCTCCATTTTTCAAGTTATAAACTATTCCTACTATACAAATTTAATATTACTACTAAAAACATTGGTCCTAGAAGTGGACTTGGACCACATGAAACCACTCCACCCCCAACATAACTACCTTTTTGGCCTTGTCTAGCCAACTTATACCTTTGACCCTCCAATATATTAAGATTGTTTCCTTGCCTATTAATTGTCTTCACTTGTTATGATAAATCATAGTTAATTGATAAGTGAGGCTTATTCAGATGGTTGAATATTGTTAATTAGAGAGTTTAATTATATTTTATGATATGTGAGAACTTTATTAATTTTTCTAAAGGTATTATAATAAATTTGATTATTGATAATGAATAATTTTTACTTAAAATTCATATTTTATTAGAATTAACTTTCTTGACGAAAAACAATTCATTAATCTATTGTCTCTAGAACATAAATATCATTAAATGTATACCGAGACAATTTAGTATTTTATCATTAAATAGATTTATATTTTTTGTCTCCAAATGCATAGTCAATTTTAAAATTTTGTAGGTAATAATATATTTTCATTATTAAAGAGATTATTAAGGCCAATAAAACTGATGCGACACTAAATATTTAGTTTAATCAATGACATCATCATTTAATTTGTCTCTAATATAAAATGTATTTAGTAGTTTGAAGAAACATTATTTCGTCGCTTAAAACTATTATTTAAATACAAATTCTTGTTTTGTTCCTAAATGTATACATAGTGACATCTTTACTTTTTTTACAATTTTATAGTAAAAAACGATCATATCATCACTAAAAATGTTTTTATTTGACAAAACAAAATTGTCATTATAAAGTGTCATAATTAGCAACAATCACAATTGTCATAAAATACAAAAAATATTTATAAGTAATAAGTAGGCAATTTTGGAACAAAGATTAATGTTGTCACTAAATCTTATACTTTTATGACAAAAATGTGATCGCATATTAATCTTTTGAGGATAAAGTGTTGTCACTAATCACATGCATCTGACATTTAAATTTGTAGCAACAGTATTTACCATTTGTAATTAACTAGCTAATTTTCATTAATTTGAAAATTTATAAAAAAAAATATAATTAATAAATAATACATAAATGTCTTATACTTCATAGCATGTAGTGGTTTATTTTATAATGAACATTATACAAATTAAAAATAACATATGAGTAGTGTCTTCTAAACAATTCTCCTCATGGCAGATGAAAAGTAAGAATAAAAAATTCTGCAACTGAATCATGCTATTAGGTTTGAAGGCGTTTTAACAAAATCAAGAACAACAAAATGACTTAAATTATTTTTGGTGGAAAATTTTAATGAATGAAGCTTTACTATGAAATTATATATTTTGTCACCAAAAGTATATTGCTTATGCATTTAAATACAGAATATAAATTTTTGATATAAAAAGTGAATAATTAGTGACAATTTTGTATCGTATCTAATAATTTTATAGTTAAATATCACATTTATAATAATATTTATAATAATAATAATAATAATAATAATAATAATAATAATAGTCATAGTAATAGTAGTAGTAATAGTAATAATAATACTATGGAATGAGAAAAATAACTCAATAGTTAACATTTTTTAGTTATGGAGTATTATTCTTGTTTCTTTTTAGGGGAGGTGAGATATGCTCACGATGATAATAGTAATAGCAATAGTAATAGTAATAATAATAATAATAATAGTAATAGTAATAGTAATAGTAATAATAGTAATAGTACTAGTAATAGTAATAGTAATATCAAAACATATGAAAAGGTAGAAAAAAGAGAAATGATATTTCTATTAGAAAACTTGAGAAAAGAAGAACCTTGGAAGATATTCCAGAGGTATTTAGTTAATGAGTTTTATTTCTCGGGTGAGTCATACAGATCTATGACTGGGCAGACCACCACCAGGTCAGTTATCCTGTATCGTTGGTATTAATAACAATAACAATAACAATAACAATAACAATAACAATAACAATAACAATAACAATAACAATAACAATAATAATAATAATAATAATAATAATAATAATAATAATAATAATAATAATAATAATAATAATAATAATAATAATAATAATATGGATTGTGGTGCACTGGTGATAGTGCTTAACAATAACAATAACAATAACAATAACAATAACAATAACAATAACAATAACAATAATAATAATAATAATAATAATATGGATTGTGGTGTATTGGTGATAGTGCTTCACCGTTAATCAGACGTTTCGGGTTCGAGCTTGATAGAAATTCCTTCACAAAATTAAAAGTAGTAAAATAGCAATTAACTTAATTAGCACATAAAGAGTGGTGACATGCCTAACACGCAATGAAATTAGTTAGGTGATATGTCTATTATATAATTCATGGACTAACTAAAAAATGTCAGCCTACATCTATATCAACTGGCAAATGAGAAGTGCTTGTTTCTTCGAGGAAGCAAAAGATTTTCAAAATTGCCATAGTACTTAATAATTAATATCAAGAATCTCTACTACGGGTGTGTTTGGTACGAAGGAAAACATTTTCTAGAAAATATTTTTTAATTTTCTCATATTTGGTTGGGCTAAATGTTTTGGAAAATATTTTCCAAATCAACTAATTTTCCTCAAATTTAAGGAAAATAATTTCCCTTCTAAACTTAAGGAAAACATTTTCTAAAACTCTCTTCCAATTTCAAATTACAATTATTTTTTTGTTGAAAAAATTAATTTATTTTGTCCCTACCCTCAAACCACCACCACCCAAAAATAATAATAATTTTAAAGCTTGTTTTTAAATTCAATTTTTTTACCCCACCCTCACCCCTACCCCTACCCCCTCCCAAAAAATATAAAAATTTGTTTTTAAAAGATATTTCTAATTTCAATTTTTTTATTTTTTTACCCCCCACCCACTACCCTCGCCCCCCCATCAACCGCCCTATCAGCCCCAACCCACTTCAAAAAGAAAAAAATTAAGTTTGTTTTTAAAAAATATTTTTAATTTCAAAATTTCATTTTTTCACCCCTAGCCTTGACCCCCACCCACCCACCCCCTACCAGCCCCCCACCCCCAAAAAATAATTTTAAGTTTATTTTTCAAAAATATTTTCAATTTCAAAATTTCATTTTTTTCACCCCTACTCAGTCCCCCCCACCCCACCCAACCCCCACCAGGACCCCCCCTCCTGCCCAAAAAAAAAATAAATTTAATTTTGTTTTTAAAATATATTTTCAACTTCAAAATTTTATTTTTTCACCCCAACCCTCGACCCCCCCACCCACCTCCTACCAGCCCCCACCCCCCCAAAAAAATTTAAGTTTGTTTTTAAAAAATATTTTCAACTTCAAAATTTTAATTTTTCACCCCTACCCTCGACCCCCCCTTCACCCACCCCCTACCACCCCCCACCCCCCAAAAAAATTCAAGTTTGTTTTTAAAAACTATTTTTAATTTCAAAAATTATTTTCTACTCTAGTAAAAATAAAAGATAGTTCTCAAAAATATTTTTCATTCATAAATCAAACACTAAAAATCTTTTCCAGAAAATATTTTCTACTCACCAACCAAACATGAGAAAATAAGTCAAAAATCAACTTGTTTTCCAGGAACATTTTCTAGGAAAACATTTTCCTTCATACCAAACACACCCTACATCTCTGTCCTTTAGCATTTGGATATACATGCATAGTAGGGCTAGCAAAGGGATGGGGACTGGGGGCGGGACAGGACGGGGGACGGCGTTGGCGGGATTTGGCCGGGACCGGGATTGGGGGAACAAAAATAAGTCCCATCCCGTCCCACTATATATACGGGATGGGACGGGTTTTGGGGGGATGGGATGGGACGGGGAATTTTTATTTTTTTATATACGTATTTATTTGTATTGAAATTATATGTTATTGAATAACATTTTTAGTTTATTTGATTTTTTTAAATAACATTTTTAGCTAATAAATAATGCTTAAGTTTTCAAATTTCAAATTTCAAAATTCAAATTTCAATTTCAAACTTCAAATTTCAAATTTCAAATTTCAAATTTCAAATTTCAAACTTCAATTTTCAATTTTCAAATTTCAAATTTGAGAAGTTCAAATTTGTATTTTAAATATTTTAAAGTAATTTAAACTTGAAATTTTGATTTTTAAATTAAGTATTTTAAAGTTAGTTTAGTATATATGTAAATATGTATGAATATATTAAAATTAAAATGCAAGACAATAGTTATATAAAAAAAACTTAATAAAGCCTTCAAATTTATTCAATAAAATCTAATTGCAACTTAGAACTTAGAAGTTACAATTTACAAATATTAGTGGAGTAACTAATCTACGCAGCCACCTTCTAGGAAGGGTTCTGTTTTAATAAGTTCTCATATGTAAAACTAATATTTGTTACAAATATTAGATGAGTAACTAATTTACGCAGCCACCTTCTAGGACGGGTTCTGTTTCAATTAGTTCTCGGATGTAATCTAATATTTGTATTCTCCTTTAAAATTCAATTCTAATTGTCGCATCATATCGACTGTAACATCCTCCGGTGTTGGCAAACTTGCTAGAAACTCTTGTGACTCTAATTCATCATCACTAGATCCAATTACTGCATTAATCCAAGCTTCTTGTTTGGAACTTAACTTTGACAAATTATAATTCCTCCTCTCAACGTTGACCCAGTCTCTAAATAAAACTGATATTTTCAAACTATCTTCCGCCAATGAATGTCTATGATCGCCAAGTTGAAACCTTGCCGCACTAAAAGCAGCCTCTGATGCAACTGATAAAGCTTGAATAGCTAGAACATCACGAACCATTTTGCTCAAAATTGGAAATGCAACGCTCCGCCTCCTCCACCATGCTAATAATTCTTCATTGCCATCTCCGTCTTCCACTGTTTCTAAAGATTGATTAAGATATTCTTCAAAATCATCACGGTTAGTAGAATTAAGACCAAGAAAATCTCGCATATAACTTGAAATTCGAGCTTTACTTTGAGGATTAGAAGTTTGACCAACTTCTTGAGTATTTCCTGTAGTTCAATATTTTTCATACAAAATTTTTGTTTCTACTTTTATGCTAGACTTACACATTTCACAAGTTGGATTTATTTTCGGTAAAATTTCTAAGGTATCATAAAAAGTGTCAACAAGTCCCTGCACACCTTGTAATTTATAGTCAGGATGAAGTAAAGTAGCAGTTAAAAAATTTGAGGAATAGGAATTTTTTTTTAAAATTTTTTTTCAATCATACCTTCAATTGCAACTCTAAATTTTTCAATTTTTTTGTATTTAGAAAATTGAATTGAAATAACATAAATATTTATTAATACTGATGAAATAGTAGGATAATAAATTCTAGAAAATATGGTTGTAGCATCATAAAAAAGTCTTAAAAATTCTAATAGTTCATTAGTTTTTTCCCAATCTTCTTCACAAATTCTGTCTAATGGGTCAGCATTATGAGCATTAAACACCATTTGTATGGGTCCTCTATATTCGTAAGCAACTGAAAATATTTCGTAAAAAGAATTCCACCTTGTTTTAATATGTCTTGGAATTTTTCTTGGTGACAAATCACATAGTACACAACGCTCATTAAATTCCCTAATTCTAGCAGCTCTATTAGCATAAAAAATCCAGGCAACAACATATTCAATTTTCATACAACCACATTCAAATAATGAAATACCATCTTATACAACTAAATTTAATACATGTGTAACACATCTAACATGAAAAGAATTAACATCAATTGGACATAATCTAGTTTTTAACATACTAGCAGCGTTTACATTATTAGATGCATTATCTAATGCGACAGACATTACTTTATCTATAAGAATGTAATAATCTATAACACTTAAAATAATTGAAGCTAAATATGCACCAGTTTTTTTCTCTATACATTATTTATAACTTAAGATTCGTTTTTGCAAATTTCAGTTATGATCAATCCAATGTGCTGTAACAGTTAAATAATCACGTCCATTAACACTACGACCCATGTCCGAAGTTATAGACACTCTACAATCTAATATGCTAAATATACAACAAAGATATTGACAATGTTTACCTTAATATACAAAAACATCAGATTTAACATTATTTCTTGAAAAACCTCTATAATTAGGATTATAAGTTTGTTGAATATATTCAATAAAATCGGGATGTGAAGGAAAACTATAAGGTAAACCACAAACAGAAACCATTTTAGCTAAATTTTTGCGATCTCTTTCCTTATTATATTTACGTTGTGTTAATGGACCACCGATGTTAAAAGGATATAATGTTCCTTGAACCATGTTAGAAGCCCCTACCGATTCATTAACATTAATATCAAAATCATTAACTGGAATTCCTTTTTTTCTATTGGCTAATGATTTAGCTTCTTTATATTGAATCGGCACACAAGATAACAAATGTCTATTTAAGCCCCTCGTCCCACCTTGACCTCCACCTTGTTTATGTTTAAAAGGTTGCTTACACTTATTACAAATAACAATAGAATTTTCCTTATCTAAAGTCATAAATTGCCACACAACAGAAGTTTTAGGGCATTAATACTTCACCTTGTCCCTTGTAGGAGGTATAAGGGGTGGACGTCCAGAATTTTGCTCCATTGAATTTGTAGTTTCATTTGAAACATTTGTCACCGGACTAGTAGGTGTATCTTCTAATTCATCTTCTCCCGAACCAACTTCTACTTCTTCACCTGAATTTTCATGAAGATAAGGATTAATATCACCATAAATTTGTTGTAAAAGTTCATGATCGAGTTGAGCATTTGAATCAATATCATACGAAGTATCATCAACATAAGTAGAATCATTTGTATTAAATCTAACTCTAGAAATACCACCACGTTTACTCTTATTTTTTTCCTTACTACTTTTTTTTATTAAAATTAAATAATCTACTAATGCCACTTGGTTCTTTCTCTTTTCCTTTACCGGTATCTTTTTTGTTAGAACTCATATTTAATTATATGTAAAATAAAATATAAAAATAATAATAACAAAAAAATTAATGATGAAAAATAAAATATAAATGTTATGAAACGAATGTACCAAACGTCTGCGTTCATAGCAGACGTTATAACCGATTCTTGAAGCTTGTAGTTTGTTGTAACTTGTAATTTGGAACTCCAATATTTGATAACAAAATATGAGAATTATATATATTATGATATATAATATGAAAATTTAGAATTGAAATATATGTATTATGATATAATATGAGACTTAAATGGAATAAAAGATTGAGACTTGAGAGGATCTAAAAATAGATGAGAAAATACATGATTTTGTAAGAAATAATAAGGGATAGAGGGCTATTTATAATATTAAAAGTGGGTTAAAGTGTATTTATGATAACTTGAGGGTTTAAATTAAAGTATTAAAAGTAGGGGTGGTAGGGGGTGTTGGGGAAGGGAAAAAAAGGTGAATAAATCCGTTGGAGGGGCCCACTAGCCGTTGCCCCAACGGATATAATTCAAAAAAAAAATAAAAAATTAGGGGATCCCGCGAACCGGCTAGTTTATTCGGGCCGGGTTGACCAGGCCCAAAGGGTGAACTGGCCCCTAATCGGTCCCCTATCCCGAACCCGCAAAAATGTATGGGACCCCTGCCAACACTACTAAAATCAAATGGGTATAAGGAATTAAACCTTGATTTAAGCAAAGGAAGAAGAATGGAGAAGACCCACTTCCAACTAGGGGAAGATGAAGTCATTCTTTCTTCAAGTCTCCAAAAAAAAACACTCTCCAAACTTGAGAGAAAATATCCCCAAAAATACTATTCTATTGTGAAAATTATAGTAATGGTTGCCCTCTTAAAAATTAATAAAGAGTTTTATATTTATAGACTTCAGAAGTTAGTGTTGGCGAATCGCTCGGCGAGGTTAGTCGAAGTCGCCGAATGACTCGGCGACTCGCCCTTCTTTTGTCTCATCGCCGTTTTGTGCTTGCCTTCAACATTTTCACGTTCTAGACCATTAGGCTGTATAGTACAGCTTCACGGAACTATTTGGCGAAGCACCGACTGCTCATTTCATTGCCTTTTTTATTCTCTTCCTTCAGGGCTTCGCGTATTGGAACAAAGAGCGGAGTGCGTCCTTTTGGCGAATCGCCAAGCGTGCTTGGCAATGCACAGGCTTCAACTTATTCGTTCTTTTCAACCTTTTTGTTCCTTTTTGCACCTAAGTGTCCATGCTTCCACTAAAACTTCAAATACCTGAAACTTAAGAGTTTTCATTAAATATTGAGACAAAATAAACATTTGAGGACACTATTTCTATCAAAATAAAGCCCTAAATGATTCAAATTTGTGGACTCATCAACACCCCAACTTAAACTTTTGCTTGTCCTCAAGCAAACTTAAGTTCAACCATTCCAAAAAAGTGTCTCAAATAGTGCTACCCAAGACTCAATCATGAATGCACACAACAAGACTCAATTTACTTATGCAAGGATCAATTGTGTACTCAAAGATTCAAGTTATGACACACCATTACCAAAGATTCTCATGCTCACAATACTTGCTACTTGTGTAAGTTCAAGCTCAACAAAAAGTATCTAAATGCCCTCATATAAAGAATGATTCTATATTCACACACAGAGGTCAATTAATTCAAGATCAGGAATCAGATGCAACTCTCACACTCAATAAAAGGAGCACAATGCATGTTTTCACCCATAGATTTGCCCTTATTTTCCAATTGACTTTCGATTCGGCTTGATCAAGATCAAAAAGGTCTTTCTAAGGATTGTAATGGAGATGAGTGCAAAGGTATGGTCATTTAAGCTTAGTGACTTTTTCCTCGTGAGATGTGGTATTCTCAAGATATTCCCTTCTTTTCCTTTATCAATTCTTTTTCTAGTGCTTTTAAGTCATCGTTTTATTCACCCCCATGGATTGCTTGGAAACCCAATTTCTTTTGTACTTTATTCCACAATTTTTTTAGGGGTTTCCATTGTTATGCAACACCATGGGTTGAGGGGGACTTTCCTTGCACTTCTTGACTTCTCCTTTTCCTTTTTACCACACCCCCAACTTAGGTTTTTTGGCCTAAGTTGACTATTCGCTAAACCACAAATCAAGAGGATTATAGGTAGTGGGTCAAGTAAGGTTTAGGGTTCATCAAGGTTCTTTCAAAGAGAGGTAAGGCTCAAGGGGTGTACCAAAGAGTTTCACACGCTCACGGGTAGGCCACAAAAGAGGTATATGTCAAATCTGGTTCATACTCTTTAAAGTTGCCTAAGATAATTTCAAGAGCACACCTTTCTAAATCAACCAGACTAACAGGGAAAATTCTAAGTTTATTCATGCATGGTTCAAAGCAAGCTAATCACACAAGGCATTGACACTTAAGTCAAACAAGACCACACATTTTCGCTAGTGTGCAACGGTCATTACAAGAGAATCAATTCGATAAATGGCTAATCACAACGAGATGCAAAGAGTTCACATATTGTCTATGCAACTTCATTTGGCCTCATCGTAGCCTTACATTCATGTTTGTTTGATTGTAAGCACTATTTAAGTCATCGGTACTGATCGAAACCAAGACTCAAATTTGTATAGGAACAACCACTTTCAACACAAGCGTGGCAAAATTTTTTGAAAAATAATAATAATTTTTCAAAAGAGTCAAAATTTGAAATCAATAAAAATTAGGAAGAAGCCATAAGCTTAAATAATCGTGAAAACAATATAAAGCGCCATTTTAAACAGACAACTCAAATATATACAAGAACACAAACATCTATAACAGGCAAATAAAGGTGAGCCTCACCCCACTACAATCAAAAAAATATTTGTCTTCAAATATATATAACAATAATCTAGAGGTTAAAGACAGAGATAGGGCTAGAGAATAATCCTGGTTAGGCAGCTGTTTTGAGTTGGAGTCCTTCAACAGATGTCGCCTAAATCAGAAGGTATGCTGGGAATGTTTGGTGCATTGCCAAGTGATTCATCAAGCTCTGTACAACTTTTCTTGGCATTCCAATGAGCCTATCTTCAAACCACGCTCTCGAGTAATTAATCAGCTACCTTTTTGTGCGTTGGCCTGCAGCTCATCCAGTTCGTTCCCATTTGGTGATAGCGCTTTGACTTCTGAGTGATTCGGTGCTTCGCCAAACAAATTTTTACTTTGCCAAATTTTACAGAACTTCTCAGCAGTTGTGGATGTTCAAACGACGGTGACCATCGGGGTCACCGATCAAGTGGGCGAATCGCCAAAACCTTCCTGACCTCGCTGAGTTTTATAGCCTCCAGGCTTAGAGTGTGCCTTGAGTCAAATAGCAGAATAACATTGATCACTGGCGTCTTCGGCGACTCGCTAACTGGTCTGCTGCTTGCCATTTGCACTTCTTTGGCACCTACCACACTTAAATCTGTAAAACTAATGCACTATTATTTTACTAGTACGCAAATATAATATAATATGGGGTTTTGGGTTGCCTCCCAAACAACGCCTGAGTTAATGTCACGGCACGATGCAAGTCCAAGTCTACTCTTTCTCCTCGGAATCACCTATGGTGTAGTTAGGTGATTCTTCGACGAACGAAGGATAGTGACCTGTCATCAAATGGGTGATTTGAGCATCCTACAACTGAATTGTCATGGAGTTCGAAATGGTTACTTTGTTTAGCATATCAATGTTTTCCTTCATGTCATTTAGTTTCTTGTCATTCTCGTCAAACTTTTGTTGGATGAGTGAAGAGGTATCGTCACTTTGCACACCCTCATGCCTCTTTCCCTGTTTGCACTCTCAAAGGTAGAAGTCCTTCTCTAAAATATCTACTTGAGCCACCAGTTTGTTCCATTCGTATTTCTTTTGAGTTTCCTTGCTGGCTTCGACCATATTGTCAAGTAGTGTTGCGACAACTTCGTAGGGTTGGTTGAGAATTCCGCCCTCGTAAAGGTGTTCAGCTATGCTTTTATTTTTGGGTTTGAGACCCCGATAGAAGCAATCCAGCAGCATCTTATCAGGCATCCCATGAGATGAGCATGTTTGTAATATTGCTTTGAACCGCAACCATATTTTTGGAATGTCTCCTCTCCTGCTTGTTTGAACATCCACAAATTATCCTTGAGGTTCAATAGTTTTAGGAGAGGATGATTTGTGTGATACCCATAGTGATTATCCATTCTTGTTTTCCTGCTTTGATCTTCAGACAAGCAAAACAAAACAACAACTAAGGTTAGTAACGCTAGAACTAAGAAAAACCAAGAATTCTACTTAACTAAGAATTCCCAAATAACACCAGTCATCGACAGTAGCGCCATTTTAATGCTTATCATGACCAACGACACTAACCTACGATACGAGTGTCTACGATCGTTGATAATATAGTAACCCAACTAAAGGTTGGGGTCGTGTCCCAAGGGAGTGGTTTTGAGAATTAGTAAAAAAATAAAATTTAGTTCTAAAATCAAGGTTTCATCTTCCCCAAGAAGAAATAGTGCTTGGCGATGTGCAGGCTTCAAATTCTTCATTCTTTTCAACCTTTTTGTTCCTTTTTACGCCTAAGTGTCCATGCTGCCACTAAAATTTCAAATACCTAAAACTTAAGAGTTTTCATCATATATTGAGACAAAATAAGCATTTGAGGACACTATTTCTATCAAAATAAAGCCCTAAATGAGTTCAATTTGTGGACTCATCATATATCTTGCACAATCAAATTGCATATCTTGTATGAAGAAAATCAAATTGAAAACCATTTAATGAGATTGGAAAATATTACCGATAAATTATTGAGCTTGATATATGACAAATGATATATTATGCATTACTTACATATTAAGTACGTTTGATTTGAACATGAAACCCACTAGTCGAATTATCATCAATATTAGGTTAAATATCAATATAATAAATATAAATATGATATATTGCATAAAAATCGCTAGTCGAGTTATCAGCACATTAGGTTATATATCACTATAATAAATATAAACATGATAGATTACATAAAATCCACCAGTCAGAGTATGAGTAACGTTAGATTATGTATCAGTATAATAACTTTAAACATTATACATTACATAAACTCACTAGTCGAAGTATCAACAACATTAGGTTATATATAAGTATAATCAATATAAACATGATACATTGCATAATACATAATCATTATCAGAAAGCTAAATTACAAAAAAAAAAACTATATACATTGATACTATGTACATTTGGTAACGATGAGAATTATAGTCTAGATCCAATCTTTTTCTTATTTTCTTTGGACGTTTTTTTCACAATCGATTTAGAGGCCAAAGATACATCCTTCTTCAACTTTGACTTATTTAATCTAAGATTATTCATGAATAATGGATTGTTTGATACATTAAAAACTTGTTCCATTAAGAATCAAAATAAATAAGATACATTTAAAACTTGTCTGTTTGATATAGACGAGTGTGATAAGGCAAATCTGTTTTCCTGAGCATTTTTTAGAATAGATATAGAAGTCGAAATCTTTCTTCGACTTTGACTTCTCCAACTTTAGATTCTTCATAAATTATCGATAGTTTATTTGTTTAGGTTTGTTTTAAACAAAATATTCATCATCACAATCAAATATACAACATACATTATCTTGAGTAGTTGAAAATAATTGGGAAATTAATCCCAATACTAAAATATGGAGCATCATCTATAAGTATGTAACAACCTGATTCTGTCGTTATGAAAAATCCAATGGGTAAAGAAATTGGGCCAGAAAACTTTTTGGTAGTAACCTCGAATTTCTTAGCCTAGTCCAATTTAGATGAAATTGGAGTCATGAGAGTCTAGTATAATCTGGTAATGAATGAGAGATCTAATTATGATTTGAATCACATAAGTAGATAGCTAAGACATTAAGGAACCCGTACGATTTTACGGAATCGAATTCGGGAGAGTAGATCTCCCAAAAATGATCTTAGCATGAATGGGTAGTTGTTGAAAGTCAAAGGTTGAAAGTGTATGGTGAAATGGGGGATTGGAACTCAAATTCCAACATTTTGTCCCCGTGTGTCCAGTTGTAGTGGGATCCCACCGTAGCAGGATAGTAATGACTTAAATAGGGTAAAACCCCCATAAATCATTATTTCATGCAAAAGTTTGTTCTTGAGAGCTAAGAAACGACCCAGGGCTATTTATTGACCGTTTTCACCATTCTTGAGGCAAAAGGTAAGGTTTTAACTCCCGAATACATATTTCGATCCGTAGAACGTAATCTAATGTGTAAGTATCAATGGGGGATGGTTTTGATATGAAATTTATGGTGGAAACAACCCTAATTGGGATCGAGGGTTCAACCTAGGGTTGATATTATTGATATAATTCGGGTAATTAGGTGTTGTTTATTGATCCTTGCGTATATTAATTTTTTGTACACCTAGAAAAGGTGGAAAGAATTCGAAAAGGGAAGAGTCAAGTGCCTTAGGGGATTCAATCTTGGATTCGAGGTATGTGATGGTTGTGATTTCATGATGGTGTGATATATATTTGTTTTTGCCTCATTATAATACGTGTATGCATGCGAATGTTGCATTATTGATCACACTTGTTGTAGATAAGGATAGATGAATGATGAATGCCATGAATCATAACTTGATTGTATGATTATGAGAATGTACATTGCAATTGTGATTGTGGTTTGTTGAATGGATCGGGTGTTGCGTTCTTGACACACTAACTATGGGATCGGTTGCCACGTTTCATCATTAATTTTGAATCGGTTGCCACGTTTTGACATAACTATGGGATCGGTTGCCACGATTCGGTATAAACTTTGGATCGGGTACCACATTCCGGTATGCTAGAAACTTGGGTTTGGGTTCCATAAGAGGACCATTAACTTGTCATATTAGTGTAATTAAGCATGTAAAATTATTCGTAAATGGTGATAATATTGTATATGTTCGGTGTATCTATGTTATTATATGTTGTAATGGCCTATGTATGTTTCACCTTTTGGGATATCCCCGTGATCCTACCAGTACACGGTGGTTGTGTACTGATACTGCAGTTTCTTATTCTTTATTAACTACATGGCATCTTCAGGAGGCTATTGATAGATTTCAGTTAGGTGACTATTGAGCATGATCGGATTCAAGGGTGAGCCAGTTCTTTCAGGCTGCCATGGATCTTTCTTGTTTAAGTCCACTCTTTTCGGACTCAGACTATTTGTTAAGGTGCTTGTTTAGTTTTGGGGTTGTACCCCTTGTTCTTAGACTTGTCGTTGATATAGTTTTGGTACAATGACTTTCAGGTTCTAGGGGTTGTTCTTCTGCATTAGTTTGGTTAGCTGTTTATTAAAGCCTTGGAGTTTATGGGGACTTCATTTTTATTGTCATTTAAACATGTTTCCGTATCTTAAAATGCCTTAGTTTTCATAAAATTTGTTAGTTTGGGTTGTACTAATGGTTCACCCATCGGAGGTCTAGTGTGGGTGTCAATCACGACTGTCTGGGTCGTGACAAAGTTGGTATCAGAGCCTTAGGTTTATTGATCTCATCATACCAAAACGAGTCTTGTAGAGTCTTGCAGAACAGTACGAAGACGTTTGTACTTTTCTTTTATAGGCTATAGGACTTTAGGAAAAACTCATTTCTTTCAATTCCTTCGTGCTATAACTTGAATCCAGTTGGTATTGGAGTGATACAAATTGGTATCTTTCTTCCTTCACTCTATGGTTCGAACTAGAGCAACAAAAGTGGTAACACCGTCACTAGCAAGAGAGGATGTGTATAGACTACCGACAGTTGAATATGGTCACCATTCAAAACAAGTATCCAATGTCTCGAATAGACGACCTTTTTGACCAATTGCAAGGTGCTTCAGTTTTCTCTAAAGATTGATTAAGGTCTGGTTACCCTCAGTTAAAGATTGAGGCGGTTAAGAATTTGGTTCGACAAAGTTCTATGATTGAAATTAGCAGTTTTATGGGGATCGCTAGCTACTATTCTCGCTTGTGGTATGAGTTGAGTCCAATTGGTATCTCCCGATTCCAATTGTTATCTCAACGAAGGGAACTAGACATCGTCGTCCTGGCTGAAGGGACACAAGCAAGTTAATTGGAACTGAGAAGGTTCTAATTTGTATCTGGCCTTAGGGGCCGTATAAGGCATAAATGATCAATAATGATCATCTATGGAACGAACTAATTAAATAATTTGGACTTGTCTGCAAGTTGTAACTACTTGAGTGTAGTGAAACTTGTTGTAAGAATAAAGTAATCACGAGATTAAGTGCAAGGGTCTAGATAAATTACAATGTGGTTCGTAAGCGAGAAATCCGGACGTACATTGTGACCAACTAATAACCGTGTGAGAGTCTGGGTGTATCCTGGTGATATGTGTGTGGTAGTGTGTAAATGATGTAAAAGGATTCTAAAGTGCGTACTTCATTGGGTTGACCAGGGGTAGACAATGATTGTCCTAGCTAAAGGGATTTTCTTAAATTCCAAGTTATAGCCGAGAACTTTAAGGGAAATATAGAAAAGAGAGGAACCCCAAAAATTGTTGGCAGGGATTTTGTTTTCGTCAAGGCCGCTGGGGCGGGATTTTTCCCGCCACGGCGAGATTGCCAGTGCAAGATTTCTCCCGCTAGAGTAGGAAAGGCCGAGACAGAATTTTAGCTTGTTTCCCTTATTTTCCCCTCGTCACAATCATGGACCCCGAATCGTATCCGAACTAACCCCCGCAATCTAACTTAGTGTTCAGCAATCAAATATAGGGTATAAAGTGTGTTACACTTGTGGAGAACCTGGGCATATGAGGAGGAAATCGGCAAGGCTATGGAGGCCGGGGAAATGGTAATGCAGGTAGAGGAGTAGTGCAGCAAGTTAAGGAGGTTGCCAGTCAAAACGACAGGGCTCAGTTATACGCTTTCCAGGGCAAGACTGAGTTTGAGATGCGTGATGCAGTGGTCACAAGTGTTACTCTTGTCTGTGCCCGGATGACTATATTTTTGTTTGATTTGGGTTCTACTTATTCGTATGTGTCAGTTCGATTGCCTTGGGATTTGATGTGGTTTGTGATATACTTGATGCCCCCATCCATGTTTCTACCCCAGTTGAAGAGTCAGTCATAGTCACCCATGTATATCGTGTTATCCTGTTTGTATCATGAATTTTCATATTTGGTTTGATTTGGTTATGTTGGATATGACTGACTTGATATAATCTTAGGCATGACTTAGTTGTCCCCTTATTATACCAGGCTTAATTGTAATACTAAGTCTGTAAATTTAGAGATCCCGGGTAGAAAGATTAGAGTGGGAAGGGGTGTACAAGCCTAAACTAGCTAAGATCATATCTTCCATTCGAGCTAGGAAACTGTTAGGGCAGGGTTGTTAGGCATATTTGGCTCATGTTCAGGATGTTGAGGTTGAATCTCCCTCTATTGAGTCTATTCCTGTGGTGTCTGAAATTAAGGAAGTGTTTCCTACAGATTTGCCTGGTATGCCTCTAGATAGAGATATAGATTTTTGCATTGACTTCGAAACTAGCACTCACCCCATTTTGATCACTCCGTATCATATGGCTCCAACAAAATTAAGAGTGCTTAAGGCTCAAATCCAAGAGCTTCTTGATAAACGTATCATTTGTCGTAGTGCTTCCTTGTGGGGTGTTCCTGTCTTGTTTGTTAAGAAGAAGGATAGTAGTATGAGGACTGGTGATTTTATCTTAAGCCATAAATGAGTGGATTGATACCGGAATGACAAGCTTATGGATAAAGAAATTTCCATTGAGTATAGTTGGGCGAAGGAAAATGAAGATTTTAGTAAGAAAATGCGTATAAAAATTAGGTTAGCCCTTTGAATTTGATGAGTATACCTGAGTTTGAGGTGTCGTGTTGATGAAAAGGTTGACTTCGTAGTGATCGTCAGGGCTGACTGAGCAGAATGGTAATAAAAGTTTGTGATGGGATGCAACTATATAATAAGATTATGGTTAAACGAATTTGGTATAGTAATTATAATTTGCAAGTATCTAAGGTTGTGGCTTCCTTATATTTGGTGAGTAACGTGGTTGCATGGAAGATTTTGAGAGATGGTGGGACACCATTCAAATAGAAATTAAAGAGCTACAATCATAATGAAGAAAAATAGTAGGATGTAGTACAACCTTTAAAGAGAGGCGAGAGCAAGAATGTTTTATTTGATTGCAAGGGCTAAAGAGATATCTTTAGAACGATAGATAACTAGGTTTAGAGACACGTGATTTCATTCGTTTTGTTATGGCTATGGTAATAGTGTCACAAGTCCTTTAGATTGGTTAAAAACTATTGGAAAAGACTTGAGGAATGAGTGGACAGACATTAGCTCGAGTGTGGTGATAAGTGCTTTGTCTCTGTTTTGAGTTTAGTAATGAGTACGATTGAATATTTAGCGAAAGGTATTGTAAAATCGATGGAGAGGCGATCAATGATAAGTGAAGATCCATGAATTCATAAAATCTTCAAGGTATAAGCTAATATTGATAGATAAGGGGATTATGTTATATGGTTGAATTTACAATTCAGACTTTTCATTGTAAATCTACATTCGTGGTGATGTATTTTGTCAAGGTATGAATTTGAAAGGTGAGAAATGATCAATTGTATCCGGTATTGAGCACTTGAAAGGACTTACACCTGGGTTGAGTCATAAAGTTTATTAGTATTGATTAAGTACCTAAGGAAGGTTTTCATTTAAAAAGTGTTGGTGTAGAGTAAGGTAAGTGATCGGAGTGGTTATGATGGTTGTTTACATCCCTACTTTATTTAGGTAAGGAGAAACGTCGTGGTGACTCAAAAATAATAATAATCAATTAATTCAATGTTAAAAGAATTTTAAGAATAAACGAATTTTAAAGGAGTTGCCACCTAATTTTAGAAAAAAATAGGAAACCAGTTAAGTGATCTACGAAACCATTATATTCTAGGTAAGAGTTCAGGTTATTCCGAAGGGAAGGTGTTAGGCATCCTTTGAAATCCACAATTGTGAATCCTGACTGAATTCATTTTTTTTCAAATTGAGGAGGAGATAAGACAATAAACGAGTGAAACAAACATGCGATATACACGAGTAATAAAATAACAACAATAATATAAGACACGACCTAAAGTTTGTCTAATATCGATATATACAAAATAATGAATAAACAATATAATTTGAATTTCGTCTGAATAACTCCAATGGGAAGCATCTTCGGATACTTGTAAATACACTTAGTAAAAGTGTTAGTACTAAATAAATATGAACAAAAATAAATGAATTAAATAACTTAAAAATAAAAATCCACCTTATTAACATGGGAGGCCTTAAAAATCGACGGTAATTTCTTCATCGGCCAATTCTAACATATAAAAAATATAAATATAAACTAAATTTCCGTCTTTTAAAATGGGGAGGCCTCCAAAACTGACAGAGAGATTTTTGAGGTCTTCCTTAAAAATTCTGTCCCAGTTAGAACTTTTGGCAAATATTGAAATGACCTCCAATCTTGACTTGATGGAGATAGCACCTTTATTGTGAATTTTGAGATGCTCTCAAAAATTCCGTCCTAGTTTTTATTGCAAGGAGAAAAGAAAATCACACTGGGTATATGACCGAGCCATCGTGGCGCCTACATATCCTGTTGAGCCAGGAATCATGTCAAATGTAGTTCCAAACCTATAGATGATGAATACTGCAAATAATATGAGATATGATCGTCAGTAGAAAATGTACAATATGAACATGATGAAATAGGAAAATGATATTCCTTGTGATATTCAAAGCCTAGAGACAAAAGATATGTCACATTTTTGGAACGGACAACCCAATAAAGTAAAATAGGCGTCTCACACTTAAGAAGTTAGCCTAATGACACTTTTTATAATGAACAACCCTAAAAGGAAAGGAAAATTCATTTTTACTTTTTAATGGAAAGAATCTAAAAAATGCTTTGAAAAATATTAAAAAGTTGGTGCTTGCTCACCCTTTTTTTTGTTTTTAGTTGTTTTTTTTAAGAATAAAGAATGTGATGAGACAGTAAAATCTTGACTACAATTGATACAAACAGTTAGGAGTGCATGTAAATCTTTTTTTTTCTTTTTCTAACTAATACTAAATTTAAGATAATTCCTACCTCTTCAAGTGGTACCTCAAACATACTTAAGTATCAACCAGATTTGTTTATCTTGCTTCAAACAAATGTTTTGAATTGTATCAATTTCCCTGTTTCAAGTGCCCTCACAACAAGAAAAGTCCAATTTTGCACATATTTGAAGTATTTGATTTGAGGACATTTTTCCAAATGCACTCATACTCACAAGAATGTTCAGTGCATGCAACTGTGATACCATATGCTTGGCCCTTATGTAAATCTCCACTAATGTGAGAACATTGGAATGAGATTATGTAGGGCTTGTCATTGGCTTGTAACGTAGATTTAGGGATGGATAGGATATATATTTAGGATACGAGTAACTTAATTCCTCTTTGAGCGTCACACTGAATTTGTACTCTTGACGAGTGATACGCCTTTGGCGTCAGATCCTTCTCATTTTCCTCCCTTTTTTTGACTTCTTTTGAATTCTCATTTATTGGAATTTTTTCTTTTTTCACCCCTTTGTTTTGACTTATTTTGAGTCCTTATTTCTAGAAGCTTTTATCTTATTTCACTCATTTCTTTTGAATTTTTCTCCTTTTTTGTTGGAGTATTTTTCTTCTCTGCTTTCACTGACCTTGTAAGGGTGTTTTTGTTTTTCTCTGTTTCTTTCAACCTTTTTTCTTTCTTTCTTTCTTTTTTGTTCTTTCTCTAGAAGTCATTTTTTCTTTCTTGACTTTAGGAGACTTAATATCTTTTGCCTTGAGCAACTTTAAACATGGATCTTCTCTTATATTCTGCACATCTTTGGTGCGCTCAAGATGGTTGAGCCAAGAGAGGAACAGTGCATGTAAGCACTCAAAAGGGTAATGATTAGGATGTGGTTGTCCAAAGAAAAGACTTCAAGCTTAAAATGGGGGAAACTAGGGATTAATGTCATTTGGTAGGCTTTAAAAGGCATAATCGGTTCAAAAAAGACTTACAATCCTTTTCCAAACCAAACATTACTCAAGATTTCGCCTCGAAAAACATTCAGGCCAAGTTCTAAATCAACAATGCAATGCAATTGAATTTGACCTAAAAGCTCACCACAAAATGCACATGAAATAATGATGTTGACTTTATTCTTATCTTGAACGCATGCAAGAGAATTTTCAAGCATAACAAAAGTATAAATGAGAGGTACCAAAAGAATCTATGGTTTACCACAAAGTCAATCCTCTCCATCATATCAAATATTTTTACATGCTCCTAATTGCATTGGTCCCAATTGAGTAGAAGACACGACTCTTATGATATATACACATTTTTTTTTGAAAGAATGAATACCGAACCCAAAAAGGGCTGCCTACGTATCTCATCGAGATGAGAATCAGGTGTACGTAGTTCATGCAAATATGACTTTGAAAATATGCCCAAACTATTTTAATCTTGTTTTTTCTAAAATTTAAAAAAATGAATACCGAACCCAAGAAGGGCTGCCTACGTATTCAACTGAGATGAGAATCAGGTTCGCGTAGTTCGTAAAGATATGACATAAAATAATTTCAAAATTTACACAAACTCGGAGTGATTCATTGTATCTTCTTAACTGTCGATCCTTGTGCTTTCTGTTGAATGTGGTCACTCATTTTTCTTATAGTAACCACTTGTTGTTGTATTGATTTTTTTGAATGTCTCTTGGAACTGTGTTTTCTCCTAATTATCCACGAGAACCAGACATTGTTATGACCATCCCCGACTGTTGTCGGAGATGATTTTTCTGCAAAAATATGAGAAATGTGTGAAAGCAGGGTCAACATGAAATTAATGTCTTGTGTGAAAGCAGGGTCAACCTGCAAAAATAATAAAAAAATAAATGAGTGTGACCTCATAGTCAAAGACTCCCCTAATTTATCTTTTTGACTTGAAATTAATGTCTTGTGAAATACAAATACTCTAATTTCACGAGTCCTCTTGTCCTTTGCAACTTTGGACGAACAATTACTTTCAGATTTTGACATAAATCAAACTCTCGCTTAAAAAGAAGAAAAACTCAAAAGGTAAAAGTGTTAATTCGTGTTTATAATGGATAATGCAAAATATCACACGAAGAATTAATTAAACACATAAGCACTGCTTTGATTGAAGACAAACTCAATTATATCTCATAACATACAAACAATTATTATGCCTCCTATACAAATATGTGACCATTTTGTGCCAAGAATGACTATCAATTTGAATGATGTATTACATCATTTAATAACATTGACTCAAAACCCAAATTTATACAAACTTTGTGAATAAAATTGAATGGGAATACATAATAGGGAAAAAGGGATACAAATAATTAGTTTCACGCAGGGGTACCATAATAAATTATGCCTCCATGGATGGTCCTTTTGTTTGATTTCTTATCATCTCTAAATGTCAATGTTTTCAGATGCAATGCTAATTTGATCCTTCTTTGACTCGAACAAACTCTTAACCTCCTTACCTCAAGGGACATTATTTTGCCAAATGACGTATACATCCTTCAAATTTAACACATAAGCATGATTGTCTATATTGACCAATGGGCCTAATAGACAGAAAGTGGGCCTCTAATGGGCCCAACCCACCTTAAGTTTTGGGTCAACTTAGTTCAAAATGCACTAGATTCGAGATTTGATTTCGCTCTACGCTAGTTGACTAAGAGTGACTTTTGAAAGATCGAGAACCCAAACAAACAACTTAGGCTAGAACTCACGACAACCATTGAACGCATGACGAACTAAAAAATTGCTGATCATTCCAAAAAATGATCGAGTATAAAAAGTCCAACTGCGATTACGCAGAAACCGTTCTTAATATACTATACGTACAAGTTGAAAAATGTCATGAATGCAATGACAATATACATACAATTAAATGAATAAACAACAAGTACAATATACAAACAATCAACAAAATATAAATGATACAAGATATAATACAATAAAAAAAAAGACTCCTCAATTGGAAAAAATAAACTCATAATTGTTAGTTACTCTATATCTCCAGTGGAGTCGTCATTCTGCTTACATCCCTACTTTATTCAGGTAAGGCGAAACGTCGTGGTGACTAAAAAAAATCAATTAATTCAATGTTAAAAGAATTTTAAGAATAAACAAATTTTAAAGAAGTCGCCACCTAATTTTAGGAAAAAAAATAAGAAACCTATTAAGTGATCTACGAAATCATTAGATTCTAGGTAAGACTTAAGGTTGTTCCGAAGAAAAGGTGTTACACATCCTTCGAAATCCACAATTGTGGGTCCAACTGAATTCATTTTTTTTTCAAATTGAGGAAGAGATAAGACAATATACAAGTGAAACAAACATGCGATATACACAAGTAATAAAATAAAAACAATAATATAAGACACGACCTAATATTTGTCTAACATCGATAAATACAAAATAATGAATAAACAATATAATTCAAACTTCGTTCGAATAGCTCCAATGGAAATCATCTTCGAGTACCTGTAAAGACACTTAGTAAAAGTGTTAGTACTAAATAAATATGAACAAAAACAAATGAATTAAATAACTTAAAAATAAAAATCCGCCTTATTAACATGGGAGGACTTGGAAATCGACGGTAATTTCTTTATCGGCCAATTTTAACATATAAAATATATAAATTTAAACTAAAATTTCATCTTTTAAAATGAAAAGGCCTCTAAAACTGACGGAGAGATTTTCTCATTGGCCTATTTTAACTCGTAAAATATAAAATCATACTAAACCAACAAAAGATATGCATAATAATAAATACAATAACTTGCAATCAATAACTAAATGACAAAATAACCAAAACAACAAGACATAATGCTGGATACATTTTAGAAAATTGCATGAAATTTGATAGATGTGAACAAAAGACTTAGCAACAATGATGACCTAATTAAAACAAATTGAGACCCAAAAATCATTAAAATATGAAGAACCTAAATAACACTTTATAGATGACTCCAAACAACACCCATCTAAATAAAGCAGTGTATCACAAAATTATATTTGCAGACCCTCTAAATAAAGAAAAATCAATTCAAAAAGTCACAACAATAATAATACCACCACCAAAATAATAAAATAACGATAAATTTCAGCCACCATTAAAATAATAGTAACAGTAAACAGCCCCAGTTGTGTTTTGAACAAGATATAGAGTTACGAAATAAATAGACTATACTAAAAAAATTAAGGTTACCGGAGTTATGTGTTTTCCGGCCAGATTCGGTTGTTGATCGGAGCTGCGGCTGGAGATAGCTGAGGCTTTGCTTGTTGTGCCCTGGATCTTGGAGCTTCAAGCAGTGAGCTTGAGCTAGCCGCTGAGGCTGTTGTTTGCTAGTAATGGGTGGTGTTGAGGTGATAACTCCGAGCTGTTGATGACCTACAAAAATAACAAAAAACATAAACTCGAAAAGGGGGGAAAAAGGAAGGGGCTGGCAGCATTTGGTGGCAGTTTGGCAGTGGTTTGGGTTGGGGTTTTGGTCGAAAATGGGTGAGGTTTAGGAGTTGTTTCAGTTGGCTGTTTGGTGGTTGTTGTTTGGTTCTGATTTGGAATTGCTGGAGAGGCAGTGAGTTTGTTTGGGTTGCCGGTGGAGCTGATTGTTTGTTTCTGATTTAGGGGGTTTTGGGTTGTTATTTCTGATGGTTTTTGTTGGATAATGGCGGGTCTGACCGGAAAAGGAATAGGGGTTTAAGGGTTTGATTGGAGAGGAGAAAATAGAGGGTGGTTTTTGTGATATCTCCGGCGAGGATGGTGGTTCCAGCAAGTCTGAAACAGTGACGAGGAACAGAAAACCATGGGGATTCTTTAAGAGTTTTGGGTTGGTTTTTGGTGACTTTTCATAGGAAAAAAAATCGGAAAGGGAACATGTCAGAGTAACTGGGTCTTTTGGGTGGTGGTGGCTCGTCGGGAATTGCTTCAACGAGGGTAGTGGCCGGAAAAGGAAATGAACAGTAAAGAGACCCTAAAAAATCTGAAAAATTATTAAACATTATCTCAAATATTTGATCCACCACCCCTTAACTTAATGTCCAAACTATTCTTTAAATAGAAAATTGAAAACCACTTATTATATAATATTACTATCTTAAAATCATGGGCCAATATCACTAGATAATAAAATATCTGTGTATGACATCTTATCCATAGTTGAATGAATTTTTAGACTGCAAAATATCAAAATGAATTAACAAATGTAACAAATAAAATGAATATTAAAAGATGTATGAATGTAACCAATGACATGTAAAAAATGCAATTTAATAAAAATAATGATTTAATCAAAATGAACAAATATTTGAATGTCTTCAACCGACTCTGACAAAAAATAATGTAATTAAAATTAATTGATAAAAAAAATTCTAAATTTTTGACAAATAAAGATAAATATCGATAAACTTATTTAAGATTATAAAAAATGTATTTTGAACTATTGAATAAATAGAAATTAAGAGTTACGAATTTTAAAAATGTTAGGCCAAAATTGGGTGTCAACAATGGGTGTTAGTATTGAGAGTATGGGCTTCAGTGGAAGGATGTGAAGAGTATGTAGAGTTAAGTGAATGGAAATTACTGGTATCGACTCTTCATAGGAAAACATTTAGTGTTATTCCGTGAAATGCTTACGTGACCATCTATTTCATTTTGTACACGATAGTATGTTTCACTAGCTTTGATTATGTGTGTTTTCACTTTGTGGGTGATTCCCTAGTGGTGGATCTTGGGTACCAATCCTGCGATGTTTACTTGGAAGATTGGGAAGATTTGGTTATTTCAAATGACATAATTGGTATTGTCTTGGAAGTGTTAAAGTATTTTAGTGGTTCTACATGTACCACATTACTTATGAGAAATTATAGAAGAGCTACCTTGCATATTTATGGTTGTCTGACAATCTTGATATTCATCTTGTCGTCGAGGTCATGTATCGATTACGTGTGGTTGAATGTGGGGATCATTGGGTCCAATTCTATTGTTCTTAAGAGGTAATCTACAATTACTAAATCTATCATTTCGATAGTGTTGCTGGAGGGTTTGTATGCTTGGACATATCCCTCGATGAGTATGTGATTTCTAAAGACCAAACTTTTATAACTTAAACTCATGAGAAATTGGGTTGTGAGATGGAGATGTTGATAAGAACTATGATTGTTTGGGTATTATGATTGTGTGTTGGTTCGTTAAGATTCACCTCTAATTATGGCGAGTTTTGATTTAGGATATTATCATGGTTATGTGAGAAAGGATTCGTCGTAATGTTTGTGTCAAGTCCTTGATAACATGTTGTAGACATGTGTACGATCAACTGTGGTGGTTATTGGGAATAAGTTTGTTGTTAGTTAAGTTTACATACAACAATAAGTATCACTAAAGTATTGTGATTACTTCATTGAGGCCTTGTATGGGAGGATGTGTAGGTTTTCAATTTGGTTGGTTTGGGGACAAAGATTATATCATAAAGTGAACTCAGTTATGTTATCAAGACCTTCTGTATGAGTAAGAAACGATTACAATTCTTGATCGTGATGTTCGAAAGCTAAGGACATGCGAGACAATTATCCCCAGTTGTTTTACGATTCAAGTACTACTCCACTCTAGCTTAACCCTTTTCTCCTAGATTGTCACTTGGGAATGAGTGATGGGTAAATTGGTATCTATTGTAACGACCTGACTCTGTTGTTATGGAAAAGCTAATGGGGAAAAAAATTGGGCGGAAAAACTTTTTGGTAGTAACTTGGGTTTCCTAGCCTAGTCTAGATTTGGATGAAATCGGAGTCATGAGAGTCTAGGAAAATCTGGTAATGAATGAAAGATCTAATTATGATTTGGATCATATGAGTAGATAGCTAAGACGTTAAGGAATCTTACGATTTTACAGAATCGAATTCGGGTGAGTAGAATACCCGAAAATAATCTTAGAGTGAACAGGTAGTTGTTGAATGTCAGGGTTGAAGATGTATGGTGAAATGGGGCCTTATAACTCAAATTCCTACATTCGGTCTCCGTGCATCCAACTGTAGCGGGATGGATACATCTGTAGCGGGGTCCCGCTGTAGCGGGACAGTCACGACTTAAATAGGGTAAAACCCCCCAAAATCGTTATTTTCTGCAAAAGTTCTTTCTTTAGAGCTAAGAAATGATCCATGGCTATTTCTTGACCGTTTTCACCATTCTTGAGGCAAAAGGTAAGGTTTTAACTCCCCGAATACATTTTTTGATCCATAGAACATAATCTAATGGGTAAATATCGTGGGGGATGGTTTTTATATGGAATTTATGGTGGAAACAACCCTAATTGGGATCAAGGGTTTGACCTAGGGTTGATATTATTGATATAATCTGAGTAATTAGGTGTTGTTTATTGATCCTTGCGTATATTAATTATTTGTAGACCTAGAACAAACATAAAGAATTCGGAAAGGGAAGATTCAAGTGCCTTAGGGGATTCAATCTTGGATTCGAGGTAGGTGATGGTTGTGATTTCATGATGGTGTGATATATGTTTGTTCTTGCTTCATTATAATATGTGTATGCATGCAAATGTTGCATTATTGATCACACTTGTTGTAAATAAGAATAGATGAATGATGAATGCCATGAATCATGACTTGATTGTATGATTATGAGAATGTACATTGCAATTGTGATTGTGGTTTGTTGAATGGATCGGGTGTTGCGTTCCTGACACACTAACTATGGGATCGGTTGCCACGTTCTGTCATAAATTTTGAATCGGTTGCCATGTTTCAGCATAACTATGGGATCATTTGCCACGTTCCGGTATGCTAGAAACTTGGGTTTGGGTTCATGAGAGGACTATTGACTTGCCATATTAATGTAATTGAGCATGTGAAATTGTACGTTATTCGTAAATGATGATAATATTGTATATGTTTAGTGTATTTATGTTATTATATGTTGTAATGGCCTATGTATGTTTCACCTTTTGGGATATCCCCGTGATCCTATCAGTACACGGTGGTTGTGTACTGATACTGTATTTTCTTGTTCTTTGTTGAGTACATGACATCTTCAAGCGGCTATTGATAGATTTCAGCTAGGTGACTATTGAGCGTGATCGGATTCAAGGGTGAGCCAATTCTTTCAGGCTGCCATGGATCTTTCTTGTTTAAGTCCACTCTTTTCGGACTCAGACTATTTGTTAAGGTGTTTGTTTAGTTTCGGGGTTGTACCCCTTGTTCTTAGACTTGTTGTTGGTAGAGTTTTGGTACAATGACTTTCAGGTTCTAGGGGTTGTTCTTCCGCATTAGTTTGGTTAGTTGTTTGTTAAAGCCTTGGAATTTATGGGGACTCCATTTTTATTGTCTCTTAAACCTGCTTTCGTATCTTAAAATGCCTTAGTTTTCATAAAATTTGTTAGTTTGGGTTGTACTAATGATTCTCCCACCGGAGGGCTAGTGTGGGTGCCAATCACAATTGTCTGGATCGTGACAATGTATCTGAATTTTGTAGATTAAAAAAGCAATTTTTTTAAAAAAAACGACGATGAAGATGAACCGGAAAGAAAAAAAATGAATTAAGAAGAGTAACTCTTGATTAACTTGAAATCATTTAACTAGTAAGATAAAATATTTGAAATTTATAAAATGGTGGGATAAAGGTATCTTGTGATATAGTGAAGTGATTAGAGGCGTGAAAAAAGGAAGAAAATCGCGGAGTTAGAAGATTGGACGTTATGTATCCGAAAAAGAAAGAATTTGAAAAAAAGGGATTCTTGTTATTTTTTTGGAATGGTAGAGAATAATAGAAAATATGGAAAAAAAAAGTTTTGATATATTTAGTAGGTTGCTTGCTGAGTTGCGTGTTTTTCGATTCTCACATCTTGCATCTACACTTCTGAAGGTTCCGAGCTTAGTTCCGTGTGATTTATCTTTTTCTTCACCATTCTTCATGGCTCAACAAGGATTTTGACAGGTAGATGCTTGTCATCCCGGCGGACCCTCTTCTTCCTTTATGTTTATGCTTTTTTTATTTGAGAAATAAAGACTTTTGAAACTTGTAATTATCTTTCAATTTTGTCTAAATATATTATAGGATTGAGCACGTGACAACAAGGTTTTGGGTTATATTAGAATGACTAAGTTTTTTGCTCCTTTATTTATCTTGTTTTGCATTTCAGTTTTCTTAGCATTTTGGATTTGAGGCTGACTTGTCGTAGTGGGATAGATGAGTGCAATCTCTTCCATTTTTGTGTCGTGAGACTAATTTATTCTTAATTTTGTTATTTAATTTTAGAAGCTATGAATATCTATTTTTAGGATCTTATTCAGGTTGTTCTGAATTTAGTTTTATCTAGTTTGTGAGTTTTTAAGATGTTAATGTCGAGAGAGGAATTTGTTGCTACCTTGTGATCGAATCTTTTGTTATTGAATATAATCTTGTCTCTTAGCCCTTGTAGGAGATATAAGGTTTGGAAATGAGTGTATTGAAATTCTTGTCTCTCTGTTATCAAGGTTTTTTTCTTAAATATAACCCTATGACATTTTTGGGAAGAGATTACACTTTTCAAACATGGACTAAAAAGAGAATGAGTAAAAATTATTGGGGCCATTGTGGGGTGTTGCTATGATGGCCAGGGGCCACTAGAGTGGTTCGAACTATAGCATCCAAGGGACTGGTATAGTGGTCCAAGACATTCCTTTCTTGGATAATCCTATGTAAGAAAAATATTTTTTTCCGCCAAGGCGGGCGATCCCAGCTTTACTAGACTAGATAGACCCAATTTTAGACTCAGGAATTACACCACAGGTATTTTTTAAATGAAACGATGGGTCATTACATTTAAACGAGTTTTACTAAACATGACATAAACTCTATAAAATCGAAGTTCATTCTTCCCCTCTCGTATAAATAGATAGACATTAGTTAGAAAGAATCAAATAAATATATATATGGATCCCAATATGATTAATATATTTATGTTATTCACCATAAAAGGAGATTATTTCATCAGAGTAATAAATGTACATATTCATTTAATAAAAATTTAGTAAGACATCTTCAAATAATTTCTCTTCATCTTGAGTATTTTTCTTAAAATGAATAAAATATATCTTTTAATTTGAACACTATTGTAAACATATTAGTTTGGTAAGTGATTTGTGCAATTATTTCAGATTGACTTGTCTCAAAACAAATATAGAAAAATATATATAATGTGAATTGAGTGACATGTTGGTGAGTATCGGACATTAACAAAAACATATTTAAGAAAGACTTTGTTTCAAATATATTTAAAAACAACATGATTTTTTAATCTAATATGGTTTATCCAAAATGAAAAATAATAATAACGTGCTTCAACAAGCGATGTAGCTTCTTCAATCATACATACATCACCAGTTAAGATTTAAAAAATATTTGTGTTTTTTAAATTAACCATCAAATTGAATATTTTTAAGCATATTCAAATAGTGTCAAAATTTATATTTCAATATTCCTAACCAATATTTAAAATGTTCCCTTGTTTCCATATTTAATAATGTACATCCTTGAATAAAAATATAATTTTTATTTAAAAAAAAACTCGATGAAGGAAATTAGTAAACAAATACATTTGCGATAACTTTATGACCATTTTCTATGGACGCTACTTAAATTTAAACCACATTAATATTTTTCCTAATAAGTTGGTCAACATAATACCGGAGCCATAAGTAAATATATTTCAAGATGATTCTATCTAACTTTATCTAATATCCACTCATTTAGTGTTTTTCCAAAATAGTTCTTGCTAGCAAGAAAAAAATCTCTAATTCAAACTTTTAAAAATATAGAGAATTAAAATTTTCTCTATAAATAGGATATAATCCTACGCAAGAAAATCACAACAACCACTACTACTATAAAGCCATTTTATCCCTTATATCCAAACAAACGCATTTCTCCTCCCCTTTAGCCATGCCTAGAAACAAAGTGAACTATGCTTTGATTGAAGATGATAGTAAAAGAAAAGTCTCATATAATAAAAGACTGAAAGGGCTCTTGAAAAAACATGATGAACTGAAAACACTTTGTGATGTTGAAGTGGCTGTAGTCATATACAACCCTTACTGAAATGAACCATATACATTTTCAAATAATGATGTTGTACGCAACACTTTTATTAACTTTAAGGATTTGCTGACATTGGAGAGATCTAAAAACATGGTGACAAGAGAAGAGTTCACCATGCAAAGGATCAAGAAGTTGGAGGAGCAACTTCAAAAGGTAAGAAAGGAAAATAGGGTCTAGGAAATGACAAATGAGATGTATGAGGTGTTCAAGAGAAAAGAAAGTTTTTGTTGACATGAATCCTTACAATGTCAACGATCTATGTTGTGTAATCAAGAAAAATCTAAAATAGGTATGTGAACTAATGATAAAAGAGGCAGATGGAGAGGGTTCTACATCGAATGCTCCTCAACCCATTGTTGAAACAATGGTGCCCATTAGGAACAACTTTGAAGGACCAAGGGATGTTTATCCTCTATTATTTTCACAAATGTTTCCTCCATTGGTTCCACAATTGTTTTATCCAATGCCTCAACACATGGCTGTTGGAAAACCACCTGGATTGACCCTTCCAATGCCATCAACAATAATGGATTCTCTGATTCCTTCACCAATGATGGATTCTATGATGCCTTCACCAACGATTGATTCTTCGATGCCTTAATGAATGATGGCTCCTCCAATGTATTCTCCAGTGTCTCCTACAATGACACAATAAATGGAACCTTTAATGGATATCCCTTAAATTGGTGTATCAACGTCAATGAATAACAATTATAATTACTCTATTGACTTACCATATAGTCCTACTATTTCTAGGTTGCTCAACTGGAATGATGATGTTGTGATAACTTTATTGGATGATCCATTTATTAAAAATATAATGTGCAAGATCCAAACCACACCAAAAAAATCTAAGGACCAATGTGTGTATTTTTAATTAGTACCATTTTCTATGTACATATGGTCAAATGGAGTATTTATGTTGTTTACTATTTTAAATATCTAAATTGTATCATTGGACTCTTCGAATAAGTTTTCCTTCGTCCTCCTTTGAAGTTTCCTTTTGTCGTATTCCTTGATTTGTTTTAAAGTTTGTAGTTTCACTTATTAAATCGATGGTCAATTATTTTAATGTTTATTAGATATTGATTTTTTTTTCATTTATTACTATTATTATTGAAATTTTGTTGTTAGTATAATTTTTTAAAATGACCTCTTTCACTTCAAAATCTAACAAACCAATTTACATATAGGGTGAAATTTTATTTTGACAGTTTTTGGTGTAAACTAGTAACACATCTAATATTAAAATTGAATTAAACAAAATTAATTGTCTTATTTAATACTCAAGATTTTTTTTTAAAAAAAATGGTGATAGTACAAGATTCATTAATTTTGTGGCTTTTGTATGTTATAAACTTCAATGGTTTTTTTTAACTTAATTTTTAGAATTGATGTTTGCACTCCCAAAACATAGAACTGGATCATCACATTTATATTTTGGTTCCATTTTCTCGTTTTTTTTCTCCCTTTGTGAAGTAGAGAAATTCTTCCTATGTTTTGAAAATAATAAATGTATCCCCTGTGTTAGAAATATAATTTTTTGTGTTTATTTATCAATTGGAAGACAAAAATATTCAGATAAGAAATAAAAAATAAGGCAATGGAGATGATCGTATATTAATAGGTAAAAAGTGAACCATGATGGTTAATAATATACCACATTTAATTTAAAAATTGAGATTTACAAATATCGTAATTTTACTGAAACATGTCCGTGAATGTTTTACGCTTGTTGAAGTATTTTTTTATGGTGTTCATTTGACCAGAATGAGCATGTTAATGTTGTGATAATTTTTCCGGTTTGGCCATGTAATGTTAATTTTGATTAACTGTTGGTCTATATATCTATTTTTGGTTGTGCATAATCATGCGTTATAATATATCTTTTGGGTTTTATTTATACTATTGTTCTGTCCCAATTGTTGTCTTTATTGTCAAACCGGGTGACTTCTCCAATTCATAATTTGCTAGAGAAAAAGTCAACGTAAGATACTATGGATAGTTTCGTTGATAATAGGTGACTGATATGATCCAAATAAATTAAGTCAATTTTAAAATGATCCATGTTTAGTGTTAATGTTTTCATTTAGTTGTTGTCATTCCTATAGATTCTAATGCGTCAAGTTGGTATTGATAGTTGTTTTCTGTTTGGTTGACATTTTCATTGAGTGATGAGTGTTTGTGTTTACCTTTTCATATCTTGTACCCTAGAAGTCCTCATTGACCTTTAAATGAGTATGTATGAATTAGCATAGAAATACATAATAGACAGGATTATGATACTATGTGTGTGCATGTTGCATCTTTCTGAGAGTGAGTGTTTGATTCTAAATCTTAAATTCTCTAGTTTCATTTATACTATATGTTTCGGGGATCCTCTTTTCCTATGTTGGCACATATAAATAGAAGAGGTCATTGCCATTCTCAAATCGTTTTCGTGATGTGAGACATAGATTGTATGAATGATAACTGAGCTTAAATGTTGTCATGTGATAAACTGTGGCTTCTATGATTCAGCGTTAGTGTCAAGTCGAATTCTTGCTACGTAGAAGAGTGAATTATGAGTCTGTATGATGTTGAAGTTTTGTATTCCTTTAAGATAAGAACTATTTTATGTTTTTTGTGTTTTGATAAGTTTGTAGTTTACCAACTTGTAAGTTTCTAAGCTTATACTATTGTGTGTTTAGAGAGAGAAAAAGAAGGCATTTACGATGTTTAAGCCTTGAAAAGTAGGTTTTCATAATTTGCAGGCGATCAAGTAGAAATAAAGTAAAAAGGTTCAAAGCTAAAAGTGATCAAATAGTTTGTTGTGATAAAGTGATGTTGATGTCTTCGCATGTCCACATGTGGCTCCATATCACTAACTTACCTAATTGCAACTAGAGGAAAAATGGTTGTAGAAAAAGGTTGATGTGGGGTAAGCAGATGCGGCCACAACTCCTAACATGGGGATGCATCTCACCTACATTTCAAATTAAGTCAGTAGCGACAATTTCACCATACTACTTGATATGGGAAATCAATTGTGACTGAAACAACAAATGCAGTGATACAGTGCGTATGTAAGACATAATTGTAATGATCCGGTCAGTTATTTTTGGAAATTGTTGTAAAGTTATTATTTTACCCCTCCTGATATTGACCTCGAATAATTTTTGAATACGTTTTGAAATTCATTTTGAGTTCCGAGTTAGAAGTTGTGGATTTTGGAAATTTTGGAAATTTGAAAGGCTAATGTTGTTAAAAAGTGGTTTTTGGTGTCTTTGGGAGCTTTGAGTGTTATAATGGAATTCTGTCAATTTCATCTGTTTTGGCATGTGGAAATAGGTCTATGAGAGTTTTCGGTATTTGATTTAGAGTCTTTTTTGAGGATTTGAGGTCCTAAGTTGGAAATTTTTGGAATTTTTGTCTTTTGGATGACTTTGGTCAACATTCTAGGTTCAGATGCTTGGATCAGAATTCTCAGAGTTCTGTTTGATTCGGGCAATGATTTTGGCCTTTGTGAGGTCTTGATTGAATTTTCAGAGGTCCCAAGCTTGATTTACCCTTTTTAGGCATTATGATTAGTTTCTTGTGACTTACACGAACTTCGGGTCAAGGAGAACTCAAATTCGTGTTTCGATGATTCCTAAAGTGATATTTTTATCTCCTTGATATATTTTAAACTTTATTACTATGGGTATTCCTCCAATGATTATTTCTTTTTCTGTAGTTTCTTCGGTATATATTAATGCCTTTGGTAGTTCGAGTACTGATAGTAATAAAGTTTAAAATATATCAAGGAGATAAAAATATCAGTTTAGGAATAAGATGGTTAGAACAAGTAAAACCATATAATTTAGAGGACAAACAACTAAGAATAAATTATAATAATAAGAAGATAATAATAAAAAAAACTTTCTTATGATAAAAACATGAAAATATATATACTTGCAAAGATAATAATAGAAGGATATTACAACATATATTATACACCAATGATAGACACAGGAGCAGAAACTAATATATGTAAATACAATTGCTTACCAGAAGATAAATGGGAAAAATTAAAAACACCGATAGTAGTAACATGATTTAATAATAAAGGAAGCATGATCACATATAAGGCAAAAAATATAAAAATACAAATATGTGATAAGATACTAACTATAGAAGAAATATATAACTTTGAATTGACTATAAAAGATATGCTATTAGGAATGCCATTTTTAGAAATATTATACCCACATATAATAACAAAAACACACTGGTGGTTCACAACACCGTGTAAACAAAAAATAGGAGCAAAAAGAGTAAATAACAAAAAACGAAAAACAACAAAATGGATAAAAGAAAGTGAAAGAATTACACAAAAATTAGAAAATATAAAAGAAGAAGACCCTAAGATAGAATTAATTATATTCTCTATAAAGTAAAAATAATCCAAGATAAGTTAGAATTATTATATAGCGAAGATCCTTTACAAGGATGGAAAAAACATAAAACAAAAGTAAAAATTGAGCTAATTAATAGTAATAGTATAATAACCCAAAAACCATTAAAATATAATTTTAATAATTTAATAGAATTTAAGATACATATAAGTGAATTACTAGAAAAAGGATATATACAAGAAAGCAATAGCAAGCATACAAGCCCAACATTTATAGTAAATAAACATAGTGAACAAAAAAGAGGAGAAAGTAGAATGATTATTGATTATAGAAATTTAAATGCAAAAACTAAAACATATAATTACCCAATACCAAATAAATATTAAAAATAAGACAAATACAAGGATATAATTACTTTAGTAAATTTGATTGTAAATCAGGATTTTACCACTTAAAATTAGAAGAAGAATCTAAAAAACTTACAACATTTACAGTACCACAAGGATTTTATGAATGGAATGTATTACCATTTGGATATAAAAATGCCCCAGGTAGATATCAACACTTTATGGATAACTACTTTAAACAACTAGAAAATTGTGTAGTATATATTATTGATATATTACTATATTCTAAAACCCAAGATGAACACATAAGATTATTAGAAAAATTCATACATATTATAGAATATTCAGGCATAAGTCTAAGTAAAAAGAAAGCAGACATAATGAAAAGCCAAATAGAATTCCTAGGAATACAAATAGATAAAAATGGAATAAAAATGCAAACGCATATAGCACAAAAAATGATTAACTCAAATGAACAGCTAGATACAAAAAAGAAATTACAATCATTCTTAGGACTAGTAAACCAAGTCAGAGAATGCATACCAAAATTAGCAGAAAATTTAAAACCATTACAACAAAAATTGAAGAAATATGTAGAATACCAGTTTGATAAAAAACCAAACACGAATACAAAAAGTAAAATTATTATGTAAAAACCTACCTAAACTATATTTTCCAGATGAAAATAAAAAATTTACTTATATAGTAGAATCGGATGCCAATGAAAAAAGTTATGGAGGGATCTTAAAATACGAGTATGATGGAGAAAAAATAGAACATCATTGTAGATATTATTCAGGGACATTTACTATTACAGAAATAAAATGGGAAATAAACAGGAAAGAATTATATTCAGTATATAAATATTTATTATCATTTGAACCATATATCGTATATAACAAATTTATTATAAGGACAGATAACACACAAGTAAAATGGTGGCTAACAAGAAAAATACAATATTCAGTAACGACAAAAAAAATAAGGAGATTGGTATTAAATATATTAAATTTTACATTCACTATTGAAGTAATAAAAACTGATAAGAATGTTATTGCAGATTACTTATCAAGACAAAGCTACTCAGACTGAGAAAGAAAATACAATTGAAGATATACTCAAAGCCATTACTGCACTTTGTACCAAAGTGGATAGTATGGACAATGAGATACAAAAACTAAAGTCTAAAGCTATAAGTCAGTCGCTTGACTATAAACATGCAGAGATATGTCAATCGAAAGACACTAGACATTCAGAGCTAGAAGGGGACATTGGGATACTCCAAAAATCCCAAAATGATTGTTTCAATGCAGCTGCAGGTACAAGCAAAACAGTTAGGAAACAATATACAAGCACTAATCTAAACAAAATGTTTGAAAAACCATTTACACCAAAAATACCAAAAGACCCATTGATTATATCACCACAAACCTCAACGTATGCAGAGAGCCTAAACAAAGACAAAAAAAATTTATAACCATATCACACAAACCTATATTAGGAATATACATAAAATCCAAACATATTTGAATCTTAATCCCAGACCTACCACCACTAAAGAACCAACCCAAAATTATTTAACCCAAAAATTACAAGGGTATAATAAGTTGATAGCTCAACCAAAAACTAAAGCAAATTTAGTCAAAACCTATTACAACTATGGATTATTAAGTACAATTTATACATACAATGGGGAAGAATTAAGTGGTATACCATAGATACACAAAGCATTCATAACCTATAAAAGAGTAACAAAAGGCAATCTATTTTGTGTAAAGTTTTATGCGGCCCCGTCAGAGATACTATATGATGAGATAAAGCCAATAATACAAATTGTAAAAATAGGATTAACCAGAGATATGATAATTCCAGAAGATATCGGACAACAATCAGAGATACAAGAAATTGAGATACCAAGTTTCTATGCTAATAAGAGAATAATTGGTATGTCAACAATTATCCAAGAACTAGCAAATAATTGTCTAAATGGGAATGCAATATGGAGTTATTATTCACGAGACCAACTTATGATATATTCAAACTCAAGGGAGCTAAGGCAAGCAAATATGGACGAAGTACAAAAATGGATATTATCTCTACTCAAACTAGAAGAACAACCTATTACCAGAGCATTAAAGAAGGGATTCATCTGAAATGAACTATTAACCAGATAATGTAAACTAATTGAACACAAATATCCAGATCATATATGTTCAAAATGCAATGGAGAAGATAATGTAATCCCCGATGTCCAGTTGGAATGATAAAATAAAAGAAGATAAATACGGAAAGGAGATAAGATAAAGAGAAGAAGACAAAGAAGATAGTGACAAAGGCTTTCTCTTTTCTGGAAAGCGAAAGAGTGAATAGTACTATTATTGTAAATTATTATTGTAAGAAAGTGTAGTGTAAATTAGTCAACAATGTAGGATGCATATTAAAAGTGGTAGGTGTGGTAGAGACAAGTGTAAAGTGGATAGGTGTGGTAGTGTAAAAAAGTCATAAAGTAAATAGTACTATGTAAGAAAGTCATGAAGTAGTGCATTATTGTACATTATTGTAAATTATTGTAAGATAGGATAGAATTTGTAAGTGCAGTAGATAGGATTTCCTTTCTATATAAAGGGAGGAAGATGTAACATAAAGGACAGACTTTGAATAAAAGGAGCACTTTCATATAAAAAAAAACACTCTCTCAAATATTTAAAATACTTAAGATAATGGAACAACCCTCAGATATCATGGATAAGCAACATGCAAAGGTATATTGTTCAAAAAATATGCAGAACTAATTTCATATATTCCTGAATATCATATATATGATTGAATAAATTTATGTTAGTTATTATGTATTAGAATTATTTGAATCATGATTTCAAGTTTATTAGTACACTGGAAACAGGGAGAAAACTTCAATACTATGCCATCCTAATGTTGAAACCGGTAGGCAAGGAAAGCCATTTAGGGGAGTAAACACAGTTGAGGCGTTGATAAGAAGGAAGTATTCGCTAAAGTACGATGCTAGTAGTGACAGGAGAACATGATAAACAGATAATCTAGTTCATAGTAATCTAATATGAATTTAATCAATTATGAATATGATAGGAAGGAATAATTGAAAATAAAAACCTGCATGATAAAGGACATGACTACATACATGCATGATGAAATGATAAAAAACTATGAAACTTTAATCTTATGTATACTTAAAGATATAGAAATAATTGAATTAAGAAGAATAACATGGGAATTTTTTTTAATGATAACAAATCAGAAGATATATTAAACCAACAATGGTATGAAATAGACCTACATGATTTAGACCTAGAAAGAATAGAATGGTATGATTTAGAAATAAATTCAGACTAAAATGAACAACGAATATTTACAATATTGGACAGAATCTATGGAAGATATAAAACTATTAGAACAGTTAATGAAAGAAAATTTATATATGTACCTAAGAACCGAAGACATGTTATAACTAGAATATATCGTAAACAATATTAAAGAGATATCAAGATTAAAACACTTAGAAAAAGAATATTATAATAAAATCTTTAAAATTGATTCCTCACCTACCAAAAGTGGTACACCTACCAAAAAAGACATGAATTCCTCACCTACCACACTACCAAAAATATCTTAGTATATCATGAATTTATCACCTACCAATAAAATGAATTCCGCACCAAAAAATGGTATTTTGTGAATTGCCTTGTTGTTGACCCTAAATTTGTTGATTAATGAAATGCTTTGATAGCATTATTGTGGACTTGGATTGTTTGAGTTGCTGTCTCTTCCTTATGGGGTGAAATTTATTATTTGCATTGATTTATTTATACCGTGAAGAGACATGTGATGATCATGCCAATGTAAATGGTTTCGACAAGAGATACGATATATAGCCGAAGGGAAATGGTTCCAGCTAGTGATATGATATAAATCCCTAGGGAACTGGTTCTTGCTACTGATATTAAATCGAAGGGAAATGGTTCCGGCAAGTGATATCATAAAAATGAATTGAAATGGTTCAGCTAATTATATAATATAGATGCGAAGGAGAAATGGTTCCAGCTAGTGATGTTGTATCGAAGAGAAATGGTTTCGGCAAGAGTTTAATCTATTGGACACTTGTCATAGATCTACTTGAAACTTCAGAATGACCTACTTGGCACTTGTGATTGGCATACTTGAAACTTATTGGTTGGTGAACTGCGATTGTTAAGCATTCAGAATTGTGTATTGTAAAATTGTTAGGTTGGACTGATTTATGCCGGTTGTAATTGTACGATATTTGGTTTGGATAAAAGGAGTACTTGTATTATGGAATAATTTTGATTTATTTAGTAGGTTGCCTGTTGAACACCGTGTTTTTCGGTACTTACTCATTGCTTCTACACTTATGTAGGTTCCAAGCCTAGTTCTGCGTGATTGCTTTTCTTCAGTACCATTCTCTTTGGCTCAACAAGGATTTTGAGAGGTAGCTGCTTGTCATCCTGGCAGGCCTTCTTCTTCCTTTATGTTTATGCTTTGTTCTATTTGAGAAATAAAGATTTTTGAAATTTGTAATTATCTTTCAATTTTGTCTTAATACATAAGTGGATTGAACACGTGACAACAAGGTTTCAGGTTATACTAGAATGACTAAATTTTTTGCTCCTTTATTTATCTTGTCTTCCTTTCAGCCTTTCTTAGCACTTTTTGGTTTTGAAGAAGTCTTGTTGTAGTGGGATAGACGAGTGCAATCTCTTCCATTTTTGGGTCGTGCAACTAATTTATTCTTAACTTTGTTATGCACTTCTAGAAGCTATCAATACCTATTTTTAGGATCTTATTAAGGTGGTTCTTAATTCAGTTTTATCTGGTTTGTGAGTTCTTAAGATGCTATTGTCAAGAGAGGAATATGTTGCTACCTTGTCATTGAATCTTTGGTTATTGAATATAATCTTGTCTCTTAACCCATCTTGGAGATATAATGTTTTGAAATGCGCTTATTGAGAGCCTTGTCTATCTGTTGTCAAGGTTTTTCTCTTAAATATAACCATAGGACATTTTTAGGAAGAGGCAACTCTTTTCAAACATGGACTAAAAATAGGAGTAAAAATTATTGGGGCCATTATGCGGTGCTGCTATAATGGCCAAGGGACCAGTAGAGTGATTCGAGCTATAGTATCCAAGGGACTGCTATAGTGGTCCAAGACAGTCCTCTCTTGGATAATCCTATGTAAGAAAAATATTTTTTTCCTCCAAGGCGGGTCGTTCCCAGATTTACTCCACTACATAGACCCAATTTTAGACTAAGGAATTTTACTGCATGTATTTTTTAAAATGAAAGGATGGGTCATCACATTTAAAGGAGTTTAACTAAACATGACATAAACTCAATAAAATTGAAGTTCTTTCTTCCTCACTCTTATAAAGAGATAGACATTAGTTAGAAAGAATCAAAGAAATATATATATAGATCCCAATATAATTAATATTGATCTTATTGACCATAAAAGGAGATTATTTCATGATAGTAATAAATTCATCTTGAGTATTTTTTTAAAAATGAATAAAATATATCTTTTTATTTTAACCCTATTGTAAACACATCAGTTTGGTAAGTGTTCTGTGCAATATTTCATATTGACTTGTCTCAAAACTAATATAGAAATATATATAATGTGAATCGAGTGATAGGTTAGTGAGTATCATACATTAACAAAAACATATTTAAGAAAGATTTCGTTTCAAATATATTTGAAAGCAACATAATTTTTTCACTAAATATGGTTTATCCGAAATGAAAGAAAATAATAATGTGCTTCGACAAGCGATGTAACTTCTTCAACCATACATACATCACCATTTAAAATTTTAAAAATATTTGTGTTTTTTAAATTAACCATCAAATTGAATATTTTTAACTATATTCAAATACTATCAAAATTTATACTTCAATATTCCTAACCAATATTTAAAATGTTCCCTTGTTTCAATAATTAATTAAGTTCATCCTTGAATCAAAATATTCTTGATATTTTAAAAAAACTCGATGAAGGAAATGATTAAACAAATACGTTTGTGATAACTTTATGACCATTTTCTATGAACACTACTTAAATTGAAGTCACATTAATATTTTTCCTAATAAGTTGGCCAACATAATACCGGAATCATAAGTAAATATATTGCAAGATGATTCTATCTAACTTTTATCTAATATCCACTCATTTAGTGTTTTTCCTAAATAGTTCTTGCTAGCAAGAAAAAGTCTCTAATTCAAACTTTTAAAAATGTATAGAATTAAATTTCTCTAAAAATTGAAGTCAATCCTAGGCAAGAAAATCACAACAACTACTATTACAACAAAGCAATTTTATCCCTCATATCCAAACAAACACATTTCTCTCTCTCTCCCCCCCCCCCCTTAATCCATGTCTAGAAACAAAGTGAACTATGCTTTGATTGATGATGCTAGTCAAAGAAAAGTCTCATCTAATAAAAGACTAAAAGGGCTCTTGAAAAAATCTGATGAACTAAAAACACTTTGTGATGTTGAAGTGGCTACAGTCATATACGACCCTTACAAAAATGAACCATATACCTTTCCAAATAATGATATTGTACGCAACACTTTTATAAAGTTTAAGGAGTTGCCGACATTGGAGAGATCTAAAAACATGGTGACAAGAGAAGAGTTCACCATGCAAAGGATCAAGATGTTGGAGGAACAACTTCAAAAGGTAAGGAAGGAAAATAGGGTCAAGGAAATGACAAATGAGATGTATGAGGTGTTCAAGAGAAAAAATGTTTCGGCCGACATGAACCCTTCCGATCTCAACGACCTAGTTGTGTAATCTAGAAGAATCTCAAAAAGGTACATGATCTAATGATAAAAAATGATGATGGAGAGGGTTCTACGTCGAATGTCCCTCAACCCATTGTTGAACCAATGGTACCTAGTAGGAACAACTCTGAAGTACCAAGGGATCCTTCTCCTCTATTGTTTTCATAAATGTTTCCTCCAATGGTTCCACAAATCTTTTCTCCAATGCCTCAACACATGACTATTGGAAGACCACATGGACTGACCCCTCCAATGCCGTCAACAATAATGGATTTTCCGATTCCTTCACCAATGATGGATTCTTTGATGCCTTAACCAATGATTGATTCTCCGATGCCTTCACTAATGATGGCTCCTCCAATGTATTCTCCTGTGTATCCTACAATGACACATCAAATGGAACGTACAATGGATATCCTTTCAATTGGTGTATCAACATCAATGAATAACAATCAGAATTCCTCTGTTGACTTACCAGATAGTCCTACAATTTCTGGGTTTCTCAACTGGAAAGATGATGTTGTGATGACTTTATTGGATGATCTGTTTTTTTAAAATATTAATGTACACGATCCAAACCACACCAAAAAAATTCTAAGGACCAATGTGTGTATTTTTAATTAGTACTATTTTCTATGTACTTATGCTCAAAATGAGTATTTATGTTGTTTACTATTTTTCATATCTAAATTGTGTCATTGGACTCTCCGAATAAGTTTCCCTTCGTCCTCCTTTGAAGTGTCCTTTTGTCGTATTCCTTAATTTTGTTCAAAGTTTGTAGTTTCATTCATTTATTAAATCGATGGTAATTATTTTAATGTTTTATTAGATACAAATTTATTTATTTTTCATTTACTACTATTATATTTGAAATGTTGTTATTAGTATAATTTTTTAAAATGACCTCTTACACTTAAAAATCTAACAAACCAATTTACATAGAGGGTAAAATTTTATTTTGAAACTTTCTGGTGTAAACTATTAACACATCTACTATTAAAATTGAATTAAACAATATAATTAATTATCTTATTTAATATTCATATATATATTATAAAATATGGTTATAGTACAAGATTCATTAAATTTGTGGCTTTTGTATGTTAAAAATTTCAAAGGTTCTATTTTAACTTAATTTTTAGAATTGATGTTTGCACTCCCAAAACATAGAATTGTATCATCACATTTATATTTTGGTTCCATTTTTCTCATTTTTTTTTCTCCCTTCATGAAGTAGAAAATTATTCCTATGTTCGAAGTCTGTTGGACAAAATAAATGTATCCCCTTCATTAGAAAAATAATTTTTTGTGTTTATTTATCAATTGGAAGACACAAATATTCAGATAAGAAATAAAAAACAAGGCAAGGGAGATGCTAATATATTAATAGGTAAAAAGTGAACCATGACGGTTAATAATACACCAAATTTAATATAAAAATTGAGATTTACAAATATCCTAAGGTAACTAAAACATGTCGGTGAATATTTTAAGCTTGTTGAAATAATTTTTTTATGATGTTCATTTGACCCGAATGGGCATCTTTATGTTGTGATAATTTTTCCCGTTTGGCCATGTACTGTTAATTTTGAACAACTGTTGGTTTGTATATCTATTTTTGGTTGTGCATATTTTTCACGACACAACCCATGCGGGAACCCACTTTAACACCAAAGTAGGAGAACCCTCATACTCCAAGGTTAAAAACATGAGGAAATTAACGAAAGACTGATATAAAGAGAGAACAAAAATCTTTATAAATGGAATCTTTTCAAAATAACTAGCTAACACTTGTAATGAATTTAACAAACCCCCAAGGACCTAGTCTAAACAGGTACAAGAGCTACTAAGAGTACAACTGGACAATACAATAAAAGACAGAACTCCTACCATGCGGAAAGAAGGACAGAAGCTGCTTGAGATTTTTCTTCGTCTTCACCTAATGAAATGTCACCAATCCTGCATCCAGACTATGTAAAAAAGAAACATAAAGAGTAGTATCAGTACAAGCACATGTACTGGTAGACATCATCGGTCAACCCGATGCCCACCACATAACATAAGAAATCAACTAGTAAGATCATGAAATAAACCACTCGCTTCTCCACCTTCACTCTCTCTCTTGGAACACCTCCAATATACACTATTACTAACCCCCTTTTTGACTTAACCACTTACCAAAACCTGGTTCATAGCTTAACCATTCTAGAAACACGCATAATATACCCAAGTACTACCCCTACCAATTCAACTACTCGCTCACGTCATACCCTTGTTTCCCCGCCACCTTACCATGATAGTCGCATGATGCCCTAATTCAACCTTCTTACTACTAATCCAACCTCTTTCCCTCAAGGTGAAATCTATCCGGCGATTTCCTTCATATACACTATTTTTACTCTTACCCTCACAACCCACAAACCACTAACTATAAGTCGACATAACACGTGTTCGCTAAGTACAACATATATAACCAATACAATGCTCTCATCAAGAGCATATAACAAGCATATACGATATTATCAACAAGCACACGAACACCGAACAATCCATATTTTATGTCACATGCTTCACAATATGCAGTTATCACAAGTAGTTGGTCCTCTCATAGAACCCAAACTCAAACTGTTATAGCACTAAAACGTGGTACCCGATCCTATAGTTATGTCAGAATGTGGCAATTCGATCCAAGTTATTATGCCGAAACGTGGCAATCCGATCCAAGTTAGTATACCGGAATATGGCAATCCGATCCATCATTCCACAATCACAAACACAAGTACATCATCAAGATCATGCATTTATAGTAATTCATGGCATATAATCATTCATCTATCTCAGTTACGATAAGTGTGATTAATATTGCAACATTTATATATCAGCACACCTTGTAACGAAGCCATAACAAAAATACATCACACAATCATAGAATCACAATCATCACCTACCACGAATATTCATCCCCTACCTCATACAAACCCTGGTTCGATCATACTTAGACCTAATCCATTGTCTAAGGCTTCTTTCTAAAATTTAAATCATAACTCCATCGGTGCGCGAAGGCCTACGCATAAATCTTACAACCGATGCACATATATCATGCAATGGGCACAAGTTTAAACTATTCAATTCATAAAACCTAGCCTACTTGGGCGCCAAGAAGTTGCATGATGTTTTTGGCTTTGATTCGAGCTTTTCGGCTTCGCGACTGTAGAATTTTCCAATAATCCGCAAGGTTTCACCATCCCTATGCTAGAATTCTTCTTCCATTCCTTTCCCAAGTTTATAGCAGCTTTTATGAGGTTTTTAGGGCATTTTACGACTTATTTAGATATTTTAGTAAGATGGAGAATATAGGATTTCTCGTAATTACGTTCTGCCTCGCTCATCCTGCTCTGGCGGCAACTTACCCTGTTGTGGCGCTGCAGCCCCAGCGGCATCTTTCCCGCTCTGGCGGAACAGTGGCCTAGATTTTTGCGAATTTTTGTCCTTCCTAAATAACGATGGTTCAGGCATTACAATAGATACCAATTAACCCCTTGTTCGTCCCCGAACGACTAGTCTACATACACCACTTGGTCTAATTTCAAGACTCTCCCAACTACCGACTTGAGCAACCACGAAAACCACGACGAATCATGACTTTTTTAGTTAATTAACACATGAAAAGGTACTATACCCCAAGACTAGAAGAAGCTCTGAGGTGACACACGAAGATCGACACGCCTTTTCAAATCACACAGCCTGGCCTGCTAGGGCGGTAGCCCTCCCGTTGTGGCAAGAGATCTCCCGCTGGAGTGGGAGATTAGGAACAATAAGTAGAGAGGGAAAACAAAATTTCCTCCCCATTTCCTACTATTGTCCCAACTGTATCCCAAAAACCTCTCACTTAATTGCTCGGTATTGTCAATTCCAGGTAAAAAATCTCGTTTCCCATGTTCCTTACTTTGTTACTTGATTGACAATGATTGCATGCCAATTAACTTATCGAATCGAAATGGTTTTTGGGTAGTTATTTTGAAATTTGAACTAGGTTGCTAAATGTCGTAGTAAAAAGTAGCATGGATGTCTCCTTTACGTCCCCAATGTTTACTAAGTTATTATTGATTTATTATCGAGTTAGCATTGAGAAATATTTAACACAATCTTTTTCTTTGTCATAAATTGGTTTTTAAGAAAGTAAAGACGGGTTTTAAGTAGAGTTTAAAGAGTGATTTGAGTAAGAGTATAACAGAACTAAGTATTCCGAAATGTATTAGTTTTTAAAGTGGCAAAAAAGAAATTTTGAATTTTTAACGAGTTAATGAGTTTAGAGATATTCCACACCAGTAGACTCTTTTAAGAGGATATTTTGAGCAATTACCTTAAATTGAGAAAGAGTATATATTATACATTTGAGCATGAGTATATTTTTATTGGGAGTAATATTGAGCACTAAAATGTGGATAATTTCAGACAACTCACATTCCTCATAAAGATGTAGTCGACATGGGTAATGGATTGTACATTTTAAATGACTCCTTAATATTTCTTTCTAGCAGAGCTTTAGTGAATCCACTTGGTTGAGATGTTCTATATCCCAGCAAGATACAAGACAATTTTTATAGCTTGGGCATGATGTTGTATCCTCACGTTGCTCATAGTGATGGTTGTTGATTAAAGAATCTCCCAAATAGAGTTAAAAGTGTATTTTATCATATCACTTTATATGTTGAGTTGAATGATGAGTAAGTATTTGCAAAGTTCAAATGATTTCACTCATTTATTTCTTTACATTCTAATTAATATAAATTTATATTTATTGTAGTCCTTTAATTCAGTCATTTCGGTTCTGTTATATTACATAGTCGTACATTCAATGTGTTGATGTCATTTGTTCTGCATCTAGTTCATAATAGGTGTTCAAATCATCAACAGACACTTTGTTGAGATTAGTTTGCACTCCCAGTTAGCGTTTGGTGAGCCTCTTTGCATTCTAGAGGGCTCAACTTTCATGTTTTAGTTAGTTGCTTGACATGTTATGGGTCTTGTCGTGACATCCATCTTTAACAATAGAGGGTTTATAGATAGTTGGTTTTGATTATGTTTCTAGTATTCCTTTGTTAAACTGTTTTTAGCTATTATTGTTTTCAGAATATTTTGAGATAGTTGAGTACTTTGAGATTAAATAGGTTAATTGTGTTTAAAAGATTAATTATGCTTAATTTAGTCTTTATTTAAGTAGCTATCTAGGCCAAGGGTTCGCTTGTGGATCATCAACAGTTCTCGAGTGTTGGCTACGTTCAAGGTGTAGGTTTGGCTGACAGTTGGGATTTAGATTGGCAAATGACAAGGTTTTTCAAGAAATTGAGTTCTAAGCTAAAATGGTGATTGTACACTGATTTTCACTCCCTTTTCGAAATGGTTTTCACAAATGAGTTCCAAATGTCTTGGGAAACATATTCTAGTAAATATTTTTGGTTTTAAACCTCATTTATTGGAATTGTGTTCTCCAGGTTATTTGACCCCTTTCTCAAAGTGAAAGATTTGGGTGTTATTATTGGTTTTGGAATCTTATTTTGATTACCTGATTGAATAAGATTGTGTGTCTTTGCACATTGTTCGGAAAGGGAAATAACAAGTCTTGGATTAACTTTTAATTGAATTGACACAAGTGATTTCTAAACCTTGTAAAACTAGTAGAATCGTTTATTTCCCTTCACTATGTGTGTTGGGGAGTAATGGGAATCACATGATGTGTTCAATTATTTCACTTGACGTATCTTAATTAATAGAAGTAATGTAACACCTAAGACTGGCGCCGGACCGGAACGGAACCACCAAACTGGAATGAACCGATGCTGGATTGAAACGAGATGGATTGACCAGTTTGTTGACCGGTACTGGGATGAACCGAACTGGAATTACCGGGACGGATGCTTGATTCCGTCCCGTCCCACTATATACCGGGATGGGACCAGAACGGACCGGAATGGAATGGGATGGGATAAACGGGACGACACATCTAGAATCTAGATATTTCAAAAAATGATAAAAAAAAATTCATTTTTTGAAATACGAAAATATGACTGTTTTTTTATTTTTCTAATTTTAAAATTAAATTAATAGTTTTGAAATTTATAATGTAATTTTACTTAAGTTTATTTTAAAGATATTTTTTTTAATTTTTACTTATTAAGCTTGCAAGTTAAGTTTAATAAATTTTAAAAAAAATAATATATTTTTGAGCTTATGTTTTCAAGATTTGAATCATTTGAAGTTTATTAAGTTTGCAAGTTAAGTACTTAGGTTTAATAAAGTTTAAAAAAAAATCTTTTTGAGCTTAAGTTTTCAAGATTTGAATCTTTTGAAGTTTATAAGTTATTACTTAATAATATGTTATAACTTATAATTTATATTTAAAACTTGTAATTTAAATAACTTAAGTTTGTAATTTTAAAAAATTAAATAAAAATAAGGATAAAACAATGACGCAAATTCATAAATTTAAAAACATCAATTCAATTTATTTAAATTTGTATTACAAATTACAATTTACAACTATTAGTAGAGTACATAGTTTACGCAGCCACCTTCTAGCTAGGAAGGGTTCTGTTTCAACTAAGCCTCGAATGTAATACTAATAGTTGTATAGTCCCATAGATCCTTTCTCTAACTCAGCTATAGATTGACCGTAATAAACTATTGGTCTTGGTAAGGCTCGTTGACGATCTTGAAGTTCCATGCCATCGTCACTACCACATCCAATGGCTGAATCTATGAAAAGTTCAAATTGACTATCTAACTTTGGAAGCCCTTGATTTCTCCGCTCAGCATTTATCCAATCTCTAAACAACACCGATATCTCCAAACTGTCTTCTGCTAACGAATATCTGTGGTCTCCAATTTGAAATCTCGCCCCACTGAAAGCTGCCTCCGAAGCTACTGATGATCCTTGAATTGCAAGCACGTCCTTCACCATCCTACTAAGTTTTGGAAATTGAGTTCCACGAGCCCTCCACCAGTTCAATAGTTGTGGTATACCTTCATCGTTTGTAATATTATCTGAGCCCTGTTCAAGATATTTAACAAATTCACATTTATTAGAAGAGTCAAGACCAAGTTTATGTTTCACCCTACCATGGGCACCTACTCGAGGCATAGACATTTGAGGATTTTCAACATTATCTAAGGAACAATATTTATCATACATTTCTTTAGCAAGTAATTTTATACTATTTTGACATGTTACCAAATCAGGTTTTTCTTCTGGTTTAATATCTAAATTTTGATAAATGCATTTAACTAAGCTTTTGCACCATATTCTTTATATTCGGGGTTGAAAAGAATTGCAGTTAAATAAATTTGAGGGATAGGGAAAAATATTTCTTAAATTTTGTAATCATAACTTCAATAGCACTGGTAAATAATTCATTTGTTTTATATTCAGAAAAGAGATATGAAATCTCACATATATGTATTAAAATTTCAGAAATAGTAGGATAATACATTCTAGAAAATTTTTTAGTAGCATCATAAAATGATTTCAAAAATATTCTAAGTTCATTTACTTCATCTCAATCACTATCATTAAGTTTAAATTCAGGATAAGCATTATGACTATTAAATTGCATAGTAATTGGTTCTCTATATGTATAAGCAACTTCAAGCCTATCATAAAAGAAATTTCATCTAGTTTTTACATGCTTCAGAACTTTTCTAAACGGAAGTTTACATGCATTACAAAGATCTTTAAATTGATTAATTCTACTACTACTACTATGCATATGAAAAATATAAAAACAAGCATTATCAACTTTATCACAACTATTTTCAAATAATTTCACACCGTCACTAACAACCAAATTTAATATATGCGCAACACATCTAACATGAAAAGCATATTTACTAATAGGACAAAGTCTAGGTTCTAGCATATTAATAGCATTTAAATTAGCAGAAGCATTATCTAAAGTAATACTAATGACTTTATCACAAAGACCGAAAAAATCTAAAATTTCCAACACAGTAATAGCAATATACATTCTAATTTTTTTCTTTTGACAAATTTTATAACCAATAATTCTTTTTTGTGAATTCCAATTATAATCAGTCCAATGCGCAGTAACTGTTAAATAATCAAAACCATTAGGACTACGACCCATATCAGTGGTAATAGCAACTCTACAATCCATTATTTCAAAATAGGCACGCAAATATTGACAATGTTTTTCTTGAAATTCAAAAATATCTCTTTTTACCATGCTTCTTGATAAACCTTTAAAACTAGGATTATATGTATCACGAATATATGCAATAAAACCCGGATGTTCTCCAAAACTAAAAGGTAAACCACAAACAACAACCATTTTAGCAAAATTTTCACGATCATGATCCTTATTATAGTTTCGATGTGTAAGAGGACCACTTGGGTTCGAAGTATTTAATTTAGGTTGAATCATATTTGACCCTCTAGCCGATGTTTCAACGTTAGAATTTTCACAAGCATCAAGAAAAGATAAATATGCAAACCACTCTTTACTATGCTTATTAATCAAATGTTTTTTTTAATCCCCCCGTTGAACCTCCACTCCCACCAGATGTTTATTTAAAATGTTGTTTACAAATATTACATATACTAAAAGTTTTTTCTTCATTCAAATAACAAAATTTCCACACATTTGATTTTAAAGTACGTTGTACCTTGGTCTTACCTCTAGTTGGAACAATAGGGGGATGACTAGTTCCAACCGGAAGATTGTCCTCCTGAGGTGGAACTTCAGTACTATTGAGGTCGGGACTAGTCGGTGTATCATTTAAATCTACTTCTTCATCAATTTCTAATTCTTCATTTTCTTGATAATTACCATAATGTCTTTCATAAGCCTCTTCGGGAATTATAGGAGTATCCGAATTAATTTCTATAGGACCGAGACGGGAAAAACTAGTTTCATTCACATGCGTAAATTCATCTGTATTCATTCTAAAAAGAGAAAATTTAGATTTAGAAGAACTAGAACCTTTATTATATTTTGTAACCATATTTTTTTACTGTTTGTACAATACTTTTTCTACCTCCACTTTTTTTTAGAAGACTCCATGATATAACATTATAAATTTTAAAATACGAAATTTAACAAGAACAAATAATATATAATAAGAACAACTTACAAGTAATAAATACAAAAAAATAAATATAAGGTTAGAGAGTGGAAGTGGAACGAAGTTACCAAATGTTTGTGTAAAGAACAAACGATTATAACCGAAAATTGAAAAATTGATGTCGAAACTTGAAGTTTGAAGAAGATTCCTCCTCCAAAATTCACCAAATAATTATTCAAATCTTCACAATTACAAAATAATATGATTGAAATTTAGAGCTTGAAACTTGAAACTTTGAGAAAGATTGAAAATTGAGAAAAAATTAATATTTGTTATTGTAAATCTGTAGTTAAACATATAAAGAGAGGGAGTATTTATAGGATTTACATTTTAGAATTTAGATATAAAAGGGGAGTAAGGAATTTGAGGATTTTTTTTTTACCGTTTGGAAATATAGTTGTTTGAAATATTAATGTTAGGAAATATTAACGTTTGAAAATAAAGATGACTGTTGGGACTTGGGAGTTGGGAATGGGAAGGCTGGCAAATTGGCATGCTTTTTGACTAAGTAATTTGCCTTTTCAAGACAATCCCTGCCAATGGCAGGCAATTAGACACAAATAGTCAAATACACAATGGGCCTCTACTCTATAGTCTATAACTCTATATATTATATATTTAACAAATTAAAAAAAATGTTGGAACCGAATCGAACCGAAATGGATCGGAACGGAATCGAAATGAACCGAAATGAAGCGGTACCGGAATATCGGTATCAAATCATGATACCGTTCCATTTTGGGTATCGGTTCACGGTATCCCATCCTGTCTCGAAGATGAACATATTGGAACAGATCAGAACGGACCAGAATGGTACTGGTACGTCCCGGTCCGGCGCCCAGCCTTAGTAACACCCCGTATCCGAAACAGACCCAAATACAGATTTTTTTCAGAAGTTGCAGGTGCGACCCACAGTTGCCACCCACGAACCGTAGGGGGGACCCATGGTACATTCTGCTGGTCTGTGGTTCGCGACTGCAATCCTTCCCCAGAACCTCTTAGAAAATCAGCTAAGGGTCAGCTACACCAGGACCTACGGACCGTAGGTCAGTGGTCCGTGGTCCAGGGCCGTAGGTTGGACCCTAAAACTTAGTACTTCGAAGACGATCGAAGGTTGACCAGTACTATCCGTCAATCGATCGAAGGTTCATCGGTGACCTCGACAACTTTTAAGTCAGGGTCGTTTGGTCTTTTCCTTATGCGTTGGACCCCTAAACTATGTCATTTAAACCCTAAACTACATAATTTTTGTCTGTTTTAGCCTAGAAACTAAATTAGAATCTACCTTAAGTAAATCATTCACCAAAAACATAGAAAATTATAACGTAGAAGGAGAAAGAGTTGACCAATCCCTAGTCTAAGAACGCAACATGTTTTCATCAGTTATAGCTTCGAAATCGAAAAATTTCTCCATGAATTTTGTCACCAGGTATGTGGGATTTCACTAGTAGGTTCCTTTCACCCATTAGGTCCCTAATTTCAGTCAGAATCTTGATTCCCTTAATATTATCTAGACCTAGGGTTTCTTGAATGTTGGAGATTGTTGGGTTTTAGCTGTTAGAATGATCCAAATCAGATTATCATGATTTTAGTATCGTTTTGTATAGATTCTTTCATAATTTCAGAACCCTAATTATGTAGTTCTTATAGTTCATGAATTTCACATGCTTTGATTTAGTTACGTTATTGTTCAGCTTTATTCTATCCTTCATGCTCAGTGCCTTTCAAGTATTGACGCATACTCTATGCTACATCTTCTCATGATGTAGGTTCAGGTCTTCAACTTCCAGATCACACATAGATCGGATCCCGATCTCCAGTTTAGCAGCATCAGTGTTGAGTCCTCATTCTTCAAGGACGAGTGACATGATTATCTTCCTTTGGTTTTAGTCTTTAGTTTTAGTTTTTTCTAGATTTAGCTGGGGCATGTCCCAGCACTTCTAGTCAGTTAGAGGCTATTTTCAGACATAGATAGATTCAACTATAATGTTAGAGTTTGACTTTTCAGTTGTTGTTTAAACTCTCAGTTTTCATATATTCAAATAGTTTATGGGTATTCCCCGTCATTTTAGCTTACATGATTATTTAACCTCCGCATAATATTTCTTTACTTCACTTTACTTTAGTATGCTTATGATATGCCAGCAGGGTTAGCTTGGGGTCAGTCATGATCCTAGGTCCCGTGCTCACGTCCTCGGGGTAGCTTCGGGGTGTGAGAAACTTGGTATCAGTGAACTAGCTTTAAGAGTCCTAGGATGGCTGAAAATCCTCACTAAGTAGAGTCCTTTTCATGGGTGTGAAGTGCAACACATCTAATAAGAGGGAGGCTACGAAGTGTTTTAGGGAAACTTCACTCTCTTTGTTATTCTTATCATGCATCAGGTACGATCCAATTTCCTCGTTCTAATCTGTCGTTATGTGCTTAAGATCATGCCTCCTCGTAGAGCTTACGCAAGGAATGCTAATGAACGCAATGCTAACGCAATTCCTCTAGTCTAGACCATGAGGTTTTGAACGTAGAGTTTCAGAATGCGATTCGACTTTTGGCTCAGAGTATGACTAACCAGAACAATGAGCAGGTTTTAGTTCCTACTAATAGAAATGGTAGATCAGTGTCAGTTAGGGTTCGATCTTTTGTTAGGATTAAACTGCCTGAGTTTTTAAGATCGCAAGTTGGTGAGGACCCATAGAACTTCATTGATGAGGTTAAGAAAATCTTTGGAGTGCTGTGATGTTTGCGTAATCAATGACACAACTTTCAATGCAAGTGTCTACGATCGTGCAATAGAATAATAAGCCAACCAAGGGTTGGGGTCGAGTCCCAAGGGAGTGGTAGTGAAAATAGTAGTTAAACTAGGATTTTATTCTAATTAGCTGGAGTTTGAGAAATTTGTGAATAAAACAAAGTAAATTCGATGGGTGACACAAAAAGTGTCAAATATCGATGGGGGGTTTTGTCACAAGATTAAATAAAAACAATAGTAAAATATAAAGGAAATCAAGGGTGGGGAGAGATTCTTAGGATGTGACCTCAATATATGTTGGTATAAATCATTGGGTACATGCTTTCGATAGGAAATTTGCAAGATAATAGTGACTAGGCGAAGCTTTAGATGGAAAAAAGTTTCCTCTCGAGCAACTTACCCCGTTTCAAATGTGTTTCTCTCGGACACCCATTTGCCGTATGAAGGCTAGCCTACGCCTTACCCCACTCACTCTCTCGAGTTGAGTGTTAGGATATGGGACTATGGCTCACCCTCTCGGGCTGAACCTCATGTCGACCCACTCCTTAGGCCATCAGTCTAGCGGTTTTGGTTTTGCGACCTCTCTCTCGAACACGCCAAAAACACATGGGTGGTTTTGTAATTTCAACTACAAACCCATTAAATTAAACCAAAACAACTAGGTGAAATCACCATTAAAATACATCTAACATATCAGCAAGCAAAACCCAACAATAATATCAACACATATTTGCTAAATCACACCCCAAAAATGGGGGGTTTTTAACCACACATCAAGAAATAAGAAATTATACCTAAAATTATGTTGAAATAAAGTGGGTACAAGAAATTAAACCTTGATTTAAGCAAAGAAAGAAGAATAGAGAAGACCCACTTCCAATTTGGGGAAGATGAACTCCTTTCTTCTTCAAGTCCTCCAAAAACCATCTCCAAACTTGAGAGAAAATATCAAAGCTAAAGTAAAAATTACAATAATGTTCAGACTCTCCTCTCTCCTCTAAAAACTAGTAAACAGTTTAGTATTTATAGACTTCAAAAAATAGTACTGGCAGATTGCTCGGTGAGGTTAGTCGCGAACATCGAATGACTCGGCGATTCTCCCTTCTTCTACTTCACAACCGTTTGTTCTTTGCCTTCAGCATATGTGCATTCTTGATCATTGGACGGTATACTTCTGCTTCGTGGAACTGATTAGTGAAGCGCCAACTACTCCTTTCATCGCCTTTTTGATCCTTTTTCTTCAGGGCTTCACAAACTGGAACATAGGGCGGAGTGCGTCCCTTCAGCGATTCGCCAAGCATGCTTGGCGATGCTTAGGCTTCAGCTTCTCCATTCTTTTCAACCTTTTTGTTCCTTTTTGCGCCTATGTGTCCATGCTTCCACTAAAACTTCAAATACCTGAAACTTAAGTGTTTTCATCAGATATTTAGACTAAATAAGCATTTGAGGACACTATTTCTATTAAAATAAAGCCCTAAAAGAGTCCAATTTGTTGACTCATCAACACCCCCAACTTAAACTTTTCCTTTTCCTCAAGTAAAACTCAAGTTCAGCAGTTCAAATAGGATGTCTCAAATAGTGCTACACAAGACTAAATCGTGAACATACACAACAAGACTCAAATTACTCATGCAAAGATCAATTGTGTACTCAAAGATTCAAGTTGTGACACACTATTACCAAAGATTCTGATGCTCACAATACTTGCTACTTGTGCAAATTCAAGCTCAACAAAAACTATCAAAATTCCCTCACATAAAGAATGATTCCATATTCACACACATAGGTGAATCAATTCAAGATCAGGAATAAGATGCAACACTCACACTTAAAACGAGGAACACAATGCATGTTTTCACCTATAGGCTTGCCCTTATTTTCCAATTGATCTTCAGTTCGGCTCACTCAAGATCAAAAATGTATTTCTAAGGCATATAATGGGGTTTGGTGCAAAGGTATGATCATTTAGGCTCAGTGACTTTTTCCTCATAAGATGTGGTATTCTCAAAGCATTCCCTTCTTTTCCTTTATTAATTATTTTTCTAGTGCTTCTAAGTCATCTTTTTATTCACCTCCAAGGATTGCTTGAAACCCAATTTCTTTTGTACTTTTATTGCCCAAAAATGTTTCCAGAAGATCTTCATGGAGTTCCTCCAAAAGGAAAATCGACTTTGGAATTGATCTCTTTCCAGATACCCAACCTATATCTATTTCTCCTTACAAAATGGCTCTAGTTGACCTTAAGAAATTGAAGGAGCACTTGGAAGATCTTCTAGATAAAGGCTTCATCAGACCTAGTATTTCCCTATGGGGTGCCTAGTGTTGTTCGTGAAAAATAAAGATAGTTCTCTCAGGATGTGCATTGATTATAGACAGTTGAACAAAGTCACAATCAAGAATAAGTACCCTATCCCCCAGGATTGATGACTTATTTGACCAACTTCAAGGTTTTAGTCATTTCTCGAATATAAACCTCAGATCCGATTACCATCAGCTCAGAGTCAGAGATAGTGACATCCTGAAAACAACCTTCAGAACTCAGTACGGTCATTATGAATTTGTAGTTATGTCATTTGGACTAACCAATGCTCCTGCAGCTTTTATGGATTTGAGAATAAGGTGTTCAAGCAATATTTGGATTTATTCGTTATCGTATTTATTGATGATATCCTCATCTACTCTAGGAATGAGGAAGAACATGCGACTCATTTGAGAGTTGTCTTGCGAACTCTCAAGGATCGCCAATTATTTGCTAAGTTTAGCAAATGTGAGTTTTGGTTGTAATCAATTACTTTCCTTCGGGATATTATGTCTAGCGAAGGGATCCAAGTGGATTCTCAGAAAATAGAAGTAGTGAAATAATGCCCCAAACCTACCTCTCCTACAGATATCAGAAGTTTCTTGGGTTTGGTTGGTTATTATAGAAGGTTCGTGGCAGGATTTTCATCCATAGCTTCTCCATTGACTAAGTTGACTAAAAAAAATGTTAAGTTTCAGCGGTCAGATGATTGTGAGAAAAGCTTCTCAGAACTGAAAACTAAGTTGACTACAACTCCTATTTTGACTCTACGAGAGGGTTCAGATAGTTATGTTATCTACTATGATGCATGCAGAGTCAGCCTAGGTTGTGTGTTGATGTAGCTAGGTAAGGTTATAACTTATGCTTCTAGACATATTAAGGTGCATGAGAATAACTATCCAACTCATGACCTAGCGCTTGTAGAAGTGGTGTTTGCACTTAAGATTTGGAGACATCACTTGTATGGTGTTCATGTAGACGTGTTCAGAGACCATAAGAGCATTCAGTATGTATTCACCCAGAAAGAACTAAATCTTCTCTAGAGGAGACGGCTTGAATTCCTCAAGGATTATGATATAAGGGTACATTAACATCCTGGTAATGCAAATGTAGTAGCAGATGCTCTTAGTAGACTATCTATGGGTAGTGTAGCACATGTTGAAGAAGAAAGAAAGGAGCTAACAAAGGATGTTCATAGACTTGCTCTCTTAGGAGTTCATCTTTTGAGCAAATCAGATGGTGGTGTAATAGTTTAGAATGGGTCAGAATCTTCATTGGTAGTGGAGGTTAAGGAAAAGCAAGACAGTGATCCGATATTGCTGCAACTATAGAGAGTTGATGTTTTCTCCCAAGGGGGAGATGGTGTAGATCGTTATCAGGGTCGATTATTTGTTCCTAAGGTGGGTTAATTGAGATAGTAGATTCTTGCAGAAGCCCATAACTCCAGGTATTCTATTCATACAGGTGCCACTAAGATATACCATGATCTGCGCGAAGTCTTTTTGTGGAATGTTATGACAAAGAGATATAACGGATTTTGTGGCTGAGTTCCCTAATTGCCATCAAGTGAAAGTAGAACATCAGAAACTAGGAGGTACGACTCAAGATATCAACATTCCTACTTGGAAGTGGGAAGTGATCAACATGGAATTCATTACAGGTTTACATCGTACTCACAGACAACATGACTCCATTTAGGTGATTGTTGATAGAGTTACTAAATTTGCACGCTTTTTTGCGGTTAGGATACATATTCAGCAAAGGACTACGCCAAGCTTTTCATTAATGAGATAGTTAGGTTGCACGGGCTTCCTTTGTCTATCATCTGAAATGGGCTTCACCTATATTTTATTTTGACACTTTCTGGTGTAAACTAGTAACACATCTAATATTAAAATAGAATTAAACAAAATTAATTGTCATAGTTAATAGTCAGACATATTATTTTAAATATGGTGATAGTACAAGATTCATTAATTTTGTGGCTTTTGTAAGTTAAAAACTTCAATGGTTTTTTGTAACTTAATTTTTAGAATTGACGTTTGCACCCCCAAAACATAGAATTGGATCATCACATTTAGATTTTGGTTTCATTTTCTCATTTTTTTCTCCCTTCATGAAGTAGAGAAATTCTTCTGATGTTCGAAGTCTATTGGAAAAATAAATGTATCCCCTGAATTAGAAATAGAATTTTTTGTGTTTATTAATCACCTGGAAGACACAAATATTCAGATAAGAAATAAAAAATAAGGCAATGAAGATGATTGTATATTAATAGGTAAAAAGTGAACCATAACGGTTAATAATATACCAAATTTAATTTAAAAATTGAGATTTATAAATATCCTAAGTTTACTGAAACATGTCCGTGAATGTTTTATGCTTGTTGAAATATATTTTTGATGATGTTCATTTAACCAGAATGGGCATGTTTATGTTGTGATAATTTTTCCGGTTTGGCGAGGTAATGATAATTTTGATCAACTTTTGGTCTGTATATCTATTTTTAGTTGTGCATATTCATGCATTATAATGTATGTTTTGGGTTTTATTTATACTATAGTTCTTTCCCAATAGTTGTATTTATTGTCAAATCGGGTGACTTGTCCAATTCATAGTTTGCTAGAGAAAAGTCAACATAAGATACTATGGATACTTTAGTTGAGAATAGGTGACTGACATGATCCAAATAAATTAAGTCAATTTTAAGATGAACCATGATATTTAGTGTTCATGTTTTCATTTAGTTGTTGTCATTCCTATAGATTCTAATGCGTCAAGGTGGTATTGATAGTTGTTTTCTATTTGTTTAACATTTTCCATGTGTGGTGATTGTTTGTGTTTACCTTTTCATTTATTGTAACCTAGAAGTCCTAATTGACTTTAAAATGAGTATGTATTAATTAGCAGAGAAATACATAATAAACAGGCTTATGATACTATGTGTGTGCATGTTGACATCTTCCTGAGAGTGAGGGTTTGATTCTGAATCTTAAATTCTCTAGTTTTATTTATACTATATGTTTCGAGGATCCTCTTTTCCTATGTTGGTGTATATAAATAGAAGAGGTGATTGCCATTCTCAAACAATTTTCATGAAATGAGACATAGATTGTATGAATGATAACTGAGCTTAAATGTTATCATGTGATAGACTGTGGCTTCTATGATTCAACGTTAGCGTCAAGTCGATTTCTTGCTAGGTAGAAAAGTGAAGTATGAGTCTGTATGATGTTGATGTTTTGTATTCCTTTTGGATAAGAAGTATTTTATTTTTTTGTGTTTTGATAAGTTTGTAGTTTACCTACTTGTAGGTTTCTAAGCTTATACTGTTGTGTTTCAGAGAGAAAAAGAATGCATTTACGATATTTAAGCCTTGAAATGTAGGTTTTCACAATTTACTAGTAATCAAGTAGAAACAAAGTAAAAAGGTTCAAAGTTGAAAGTGATCAAATAGTTTTTTGTCATAAAGTGATGTTGATGTCTTCGCATATCTAGATGCGGCTCCGCATTAATAACTTACCTAATTGCAACCAGAGGAAGAATGGTTGCAGAAACATGTTTTTGTGGGGTAAGCAGATGCGGCCACAACTCCTAATATGGGGATGTATCTCACCTACATATCAAATTAAGTCAGAAGCGACAATTTCACCATACTACTTGTTATGGGAAATCAATTGTGACTGAAATATCAAATGCAGTGATGTAGTGTGTGTGTAAGACCTAATCGGATATTTTTGGAAATTATTGTAAAGTTATTATTTTACCCCTCCTGATATTGGCCTTGAATCATTTTTGAATGAGTTTTGAAATTCATTTCGAGTTCCTAGTTAGAAGTTGTCAATTTTTGAGATTTGAAAGGCTAATGTTGTCAAAAAGTGGTTTCGGTGTCTTTGGGAACTTCGAGTGTTATAATGGAATTCTGTCAATTCCATCAGTTTTGGCATGTGGAAATAGGTCTATGAGAGTCTTCAGTATTTGATTCAGAGTCTTTTTTGAGGATTTGAGGTCCTAAGTTGGAATTTTTTTGAATTTTCGCCTTCTGGATGACTTTGGTCAACATTCAGGGTTCAGATGCTTGGATCAGAATTCTGTTTCATTCGGGCAATGATTTTGGCCTTTGTGAGGTCTTGATTGAATTTTCAGAGGTCCCAAGCTTCATTTAAAATTTTGAGGCGTTATGATTAGTTTCTTGTAGCTTACATGAAACTCGGGTCAAGGAGAACTTAAATTCGTGTTTCGATGATTCCATTTTGTACAGAACGTCAAGTATAATATGTACGAGATTCCGAACAAATCTTGATGGTCCTTTTCATGTGTTGAGAGTAGGCTAATTTTTCTGGTCTATGATTTATATACCCTTCGCATTTGTGATAGGACTTTTGCTTAATCGACCTTCTCTTAAGCCAAGGCATGATTTCTAGAGCGAATGGGGGACTTTACCGGGGTAAGCTTAAGTGAGACAAGGCTTGCTTTAGCGATGATTACTTAAGCGGAGCTTGGTTTACAAAAGCTACACCCCAACTTTAAGTGGGGTTAGCCTAAGCGAAACCTGGTTTTGTTTAACACATCTATGATGAATTTTGGCCTACCATTTTTGGGTTCAACCCCCATTTTCTATTTTTGAGATTAGTAAAATCCTTGGAGACGATTTTGAAAATATATCTTTGGCAAAATTATTTGGATAAGCCTTTATGACCCTAAAACTTCAATTTCCTTTAATCATTTATAAATTTTAACATCAAAAGTTGGTGTATCACCTAAAAAATTTCTATGCCAGAGCCCGACGTTCTTAATTAACATGTAAGGTTGTATTAGGTTATTTTTGTATTGATAATAGGTGTAAAGGCCAGTTCTTTAGTGTGGGAATGGTTTTGGATATGAATTAAGGTCAGAAGAACCCCTTACCACGGAGTTGATTTGAAAGCTTACTTTCGATTAAGTTTTGATATAAGATTTTACTTAATTAAACTTCAAACAACCATATCTCTTAGAAAAAAATGAATTAGGTGATCTATGACCTATTCAATTGAAGTTCTATGAGTCCCCTTTCCAACGCCACCAATTTTGCCTTATTTCGAGTTAAGAGTAAAGAGTTATGGCTATTTTATTGGCGAATGTCACATCACTTTTTATGAGTCAATTCCTACGAATTGCTTCTACGGGCCATAAAAATTTTGATGACCCATACTGTCAATTTGTAGAAAACTTTAGAGAAATCAAAATTTTGGGGTCCAATTCATTCGGAACCATTCTACGGGCCGTAGGAACTTCTACCGGTCATAGTTTAGATCAGCAGAATGAACTTTTGAGCCTAAAATTTTAGTATAAATTCTACAGATTGTCTCTACGGTCTGTAGAAACTTCTATGGGTTATAGATTGGAACTATAAAATGAAATTTGATCCTTAAAATTTAGGTGAATTCCAAAATGGGATCTATGGTTTGTAGAACAAACCACAAACCATAGATGGCCCCGTGAATGGGTGTTGTCACCTTTTTAAGAAGGATATATCAAACTTTTCCCACCCATTCTAAACCTAAAACCTGAAATTTTACTCTAAGTTAAGATTTATAATAGTGTTAGATGATCTTTTATGTTCATTAAAACTGCAAGTCATTAGATCAAGGTTCCAAGAGGATAAAAGCTAGAGTTCAAGTGTTTTTCAAATTTTCACTGATCTCGCCAAGTAATTTATTCTTCTAGTTATATAAGGCTATCATAGTGATGGACTGGGTACATCCTCACGCCCTATATCTACTTTCTATCAATAAGGAATTATCTAGGTTTACATCTTTAGTTTTTATAATTCTTGAGATAATTTTCGTTGTTGAGTTCTGAATTATATTCCTGATTTTTGAGTTGCTATATCTTACATTGAGATTCTTGAGTTGATTGTTCAGTTCTATTTTTTTAGCATAAACACTATTATTGATTTATTATTTATTTATTACCGAGTTAACATTGATAATCCTTTAGCACAACTTCTTTTTGTCTTAAATTGATTTTTAAGAAAGTAAAGACGAGTTTTAAGTAGAGTTTAAAGAGTGATTTGAGTAAGAGTATAAGGGAATTAAGTACTCCCAAATTTATCAATTTTTAAATTGGGAAAAGAGAAATTTTTATCTATTAATGAGTTAATGAGTTTAGAGATATTCCATAGCAGTACACTCTTTTAAGAGGATATTTTGATCAATTACCTCAAATTGTGAAAGAGTATATATTATACATTTGAGCATGAATATATATTTGTTGGGAGTACTATTGAACACTGATATGGGGATGATTTTAGACAACTCACATTCCTCATAAATGATGTAGCCAACATGGGTAATGCATAATACTTTTTAGATAACTCCTTAATAATGCTTTCATCTTCTCTAGTGAATCCACTTAGTTGGGATGTTCTATATCCTGACAAGATACAAGACAATTTTTGTAGCTTGGGAAAGACGTTGTATCCGGACATTGCTCATAGTGATGGTTGTTGGTTAGTGAATCCCCAAAATAGAGTTAAAAGTGTATTTTATGATATCACTTAATATGTTGAGTTCAATGATGAGTATGTATTTATAAAGTTCAAATGATTTCACTCATTTATTTCTTTACATTCAAATTAGTCTATATTTATATCTAATGCAGTCCTTTCATTCAATCATTTCTCTTCGGCTATATTACATACTAGTACATTCAAAGTGTTGATGTCATTTGACCTGCATCTAATTGTGATGCAAAAATAGGTGTTCAAATCATCATCATACATTTCGTTGAGATCAGTTTGCACTCCTAATTAGCATTTGGTGAGCATCTTTGCATTCTAGATGACTCAGCTTTTATCTTTTAATTAGTTGTTTGATGTGTTGTGGGTTTTGTCTTGACATCCATCTTGAACAATAGAGGCTTTATAGATAGTTTTAAGTATGTTTCCAGTATTCGATTGTTAAGCTATTTTTTTTTAGCTATTATTGTTTTCAAAATATTTTTAGACAGTTAAGTACTGTGAGATTAAATAGTTTAATGGTGTTTAAAAGCTTATTTCTGCTTGGATTAGTCTTTAGCTAAATAGCCAGCTAGGCCAAGGGTTCTCTTGTGGATCATCAATGGTTCTTGAGTGCCAACCACGTTCTAGGTGTAGGCTTGGGTGACAGTTGGGATTTAGATTGGCAAATGACAAGGTTTTTCAAGAACTTGTGTTCTAAGCTAAAATGGGAATGACGTGATGTGTTCAATTATTGCACTTGATTTATCTTAATGAATAAAAATGGTATTAAAGAAAGAGGTAACGTGTTGATCATAATTATTTGTGAATTGACTTGTTGTTGACCCTATATTTGTTGATTAATGAAATGCTTTGGTAGCATTATGTTGACTTGGATTGTTTGAGTTGTTGTCTCTTCCTTATGGTGTAAAATTTCTTATTTGCATTGATTTCTTTATACCGTGAAGAGACATGTGATGATCATGCCGACGTAAATGGTTTCGACAAGAGATATGATATATAGCTGAAGGGAAATGGTTCTGGGTCGTGATATGATATAAATCCCTAGGGAACTGGTTCTTGCCACTATATTGTATTGAAGGTAGATGATTTCGACAAGTGATATCATAAAAATGAAGTGAAATGGTTCAGCTAGTGATATAATATAAACGCAAAGGAAAAATGGTTCCAGCTAGTGATATTGTGCCAAAGAGAAATGGTTTCGGCAAGAGTTTAATCTACTGAACACTTGTCATAGATCTACTTGAAACATCAGAATGACTTACTTGGTACTTGTGATTGGCATACTTGAAACTTATTGGTTGTTGAACTGCAATTGTTGGACTGTGATTGTTAAGCCTTTGGAATTGTGTATTGTAAAATTTTTAGGTTGGACTGATTTATGCTGGCTGTAGTTGTAGGAGATTCGGTTTGGATAAAAGGAGTACTCGTATTATGGAATAATTTTGATTTATTTAGTAGGTTTGTTGCTGAGCACTGTGCTGTATGGTACTTACTCATAGCTTCTACACTTATGTAAGTTCCAAGCCTAGTTCTTTGTGATTACTTTTCTTGATCACCATTCTCTTTGGCTTAACAAGGATTTTGAGAGGTAGCTGCTTGTCATCCTGGCGGGCCCTCTTCTTCCTTTATGTTTATGCTTTGTTCAATTTGAGAAATAAAGACTTTTGAAACTTGTAATTATCTTTCAATTTTGTCTTAATACATTACGTGACAACAAGGTTGCGGGTTATATTAGAATGACTAAATTTTTTGCTCCTTTATTTATCTTGTGTTCCTTTCAGCCTCTCATAGCAGTTTTTGGTTTTGAAGCAGACTTGTTGAGGTGGCATAGACGAGTGCAATCTCTTCCATTTTTAGGTCGTGCGACTAATTTATTCTTAACTTTGTTATGTAATTCTAGAAACTATCAATACCTATTTTTAGGATCTTATTAAGGTGGTTCTTAATTCAGTTTTATCTGGTTTGTGAGTTCTTAAGATGCTATTGTCAAGAGAGGAATATGTTGCTACCTTGTGATTGTATCTTTGGTTATTGAATATAATCTTGTCTCTTAACCCTTCTTGGAGATATAAGGTTTGGTAATGCGCTTATTGAGAGCCTTGTCTCTCTGTTATCAAGGGTTTTCTCTTAAACATAATCATAGGACATGTTTAGGAAGAGGCAACATGTCTTATTTAATATTCATATATATATTTTGAAGTATGGTGATAGTACAAGATTCATTTCTTTTGTGGCTTTTGTATGTTAAAAACTTCAAAGGTTCTATTTTAACTTAATTTTTAGAATTGATGTTTGCACTCCCAAAACATATAATTGGATCATCACATTTATATTTTGGTTCCATTTTTCTCAGTTTTTTCTCCCTTCATGAAGTAGAGAAATTATTCCTATGTTTGAAGACTATTGGATAAAATAAATGTATCCCCTGCATTAGAAAAATAATTTTTTGTGTTTATTTATTAATTTTAAGACACAAATATTCAGATAAGAAATAAAAAATAAGGCAAGGGAGATGATAATATATTAATAGGTAAACAGTGAACCATGACGGTTAATAATACATGAAATTTAATATAAAAATTGAGATTTACAAATATCCTAAGTTTACTGAAACATGTCGGTGAATGTTTTAAGCTGGTTGAAATATTTTTTTTATGATGGTCATTTGACCCGAATGGGTATTTTTATGTTGTGATAATTTTTCCCGTTTGGCCATGTACTGTTAATTTTGAAAAAACTATTGGTTTGTATAGCTAGTTTTGGTTGTGCATATTCATGTGTTATAGTATATATTTTGGGTTTTATTTATACTATAGTTCTTTCCCAATAGTTGTCTTTATTGTCAAACCGGGTGACTTGTCCAATTCATTATTTGCTAGAGACAAAGTCAAAGTGAGATACTATGGATAGTTTGGTTGATACCATGTGACTGATATGATCCAAATAAATTAAGTCAATTTTAAAATGATCCATGATATTTAGTGTTATGTTTTCATTTAGTTGTTGTCATTCCTATAGAGTCTAATGCGTCAAGTTGGTATTGATATAGTTGTTTTCTGTTTGGTTGACATTTTCCATGAGTGGTGACTTATTATCTTCACCTTTTTATATATCGTACCCCAGAAGTCCTAATTGAACTTAAAATGAGCATGTAAGAATTAGTAGAGAAATACATAATAGACAAGTATATGGTACTACATGTGTGCATATGTTGACATCTTCCTGAGTGTGAGCATTTGATTTTGAATCTTAAATTCTCTAATTTCATTTATATTATACTAGTAAAATTACCCGCGCTTCGCGCGGGAATTTATAAAATAATAGTTAAACCCTATCAGTCATTAAAACTAAAACACTATATTATCTTACATACAAGATTACGTAGTAACAAAAATTAATAATGTAAAGGAAAATGAAAATTATTACATCTTGTCATTTATTCTTAATAATATAAGCATAAATTAATGACTGTAAAAATGCATACCAGGATCTGCAACATAAGCAATGATGTCAGTGAGCCACTCAACAGGAACAAAATACACAAATATTTAATTTTGAAGAAGAAGAAGAAGAAGAAGAAGAAGAAGAAGAAGAAGAAGAAGAAGAAGAAGAAGAAGAAGAAGAAGAAGAAGAGGTTTAGAATTTTTTGTTGATTTAAAATGAGAGGAAATCCCTCTATTTATAGACAACAAAGGGTAGTGTGAACAAATGCTTATTGTGCTTTATCAAAAAGTTACAACTATTTGAAAAAGTTGCAATCCATCGGAAAGATCACAACCTTTCATAAAAGTCACAACTTTTTATAAATGTCACAAATGTTCATTAAAGTCGCAACTTTTCATAAAAGTCACAACTCTTCATAGAAGTCACAACTCTTTATAGAAGTCACAACTCCTCATTAAAGTCGCGACTTTTCATAAAAGTCACAACTTTTCATAAATTTCACAACTTTACGTAAAAGGGGAAGGCTAGTTTTGTAAATAAATAAATTAAAAGAGAATTCTGGTTTGTGGTGGCGCCACGTAGGCGGGCCTAAGGTTCTTTATATATATATATATATGATATATGATAAATGATATGATATATGATGTTTGTGGATCTTCTTTTCCTGAGTTGGCACATATAAATAGAAGAGGTGATTGCCATTGTCAAATAGTTTTCGTGAAATAAGACATAGATTTTATGAATGATAACTGAGCTTAAATGTTGTCATGTGATAAACCGTGGCTTCTATGATTCAACGTTACTGTCAAGTCGAATTCTTGCGAGGTACAAGAGTGAAGTAAGTCTAAGAGAATTTTTAGTTTTTTATTTAATTTTTTTTTAGGATTTGAGGTCCTAAGTTGGAAAATTGTGGAATTTTAGCCTTTTGGTTGAATTTAGTCAACATTAGGCGTTTGGATGCTCGGATCAAAATTGTTAGAGTTCTGTTTGATTAGGGAAATCATTTTGGCCTTGGTGAGGTCTTGATTGAATTTTCAGAGGTCCCAAGCTTGATTTAGCCTTTTTAGGTGTTATAATTAGTTTATTGTGACTTACACGGAACTCGGGCTAAGGAGAGCTCAAATTCTTGTTCGATGATTTCATTTTGTACAGAACGTCAAGTATAGTCAGTTTTCAAATATGATTTGTATGTACGATATTCCGAAAAAATTCCGATGGTCCTTTTTATGTTTTGAGAGTTAACTTAATTTTTTGGTCCATGAGTTATATACCCTTCGCGTTTGTGATAGGCATTTTGCGTAAGTGACCTTCACTTAAGCTAAGGCATGATCTCTAAAGCGAAGGGCGAGCTTTAGTGGGGTTAGCTTAAGTAAGCCAAGGCGTGCTTTAGCAATGATTACTTAACTGGAGCCTGGTTTTAAAAGCGATACCCCCACTTTAAGTAGGGTTCGCTTAAGTGAAACCTGGTTTTGACTAAGACATCTGAGAGGGATTTTGGCCTACCATTTCGAGGTTTAATCCCCATTTTCAGTTTTTGAGATTTGTAAAAATCCTTGGAGGCAATTTTGAAAATGTTTATTAGGCTAAGCCATTTGGATAAGTCTTTGTGACCCTAAACATCAAAAGTTGGTGTAACACCCAGAAAATTTCTAAGCTAAAGCCCAAACCATTCTTAATTTACATGTAAACTTGTATCAGGTTATTTTTATATTGATCATAGGTGTAAAGGTCAATTATTTAGTGTGGGAATGGTTTTGGATATGAATTAAGGTCACCAGAACCCCCTAGCACAGAGTTGATTTGAAAGCTTCCTTACCGATTAAGTTTTTGACATAAGATTCCTACTTAATTAAACTTCAAACAACCATATCTCGCAGCACAAAATGAATTAGGTGACCTTTGACCTATTTAATTGAAGTTCTATGAGTCCCATTTCCAATGCCACCAAGTTTGCATCATTTCGAGTTAAGAGTAAAAAGTTATGGCCATTTTATCGGAGATTGACACGTCACAGTTTCCTTAGTCAATTCCTACTTATTACTTCTACGGGCTGTATAAATTTTGTTGACCCATACTATCAGTTCGTAGAAAACTTTATAGAAGTAAAATTTTGGGGTCCAATTCCTATGGAACCATTTTACGGGTCGTACGAACTTCTACTGGACGTAGTTTGGATCAGTAGAATGAAATTTTGTACCTAAAATTTTAGTATAAATTCTATAAATTGCCTCTATGATTTGTAGAAACTTCTACGGGTTATAGATTGGAGTTGTAGAATGAAATTTGATCCTTATAATTTAATTGAATTCCAAAAATGGGATCTACCGTCCGTAGAACATACCACGAACCGTAGATGGCCCCGTAATGGTTTTTGTCATCTTATTAAGAAGGGTATTTCAAACTTTTCCCACCCATTCTAAGCCTAAAACCTGACTTTTTACTCTAAGTTAAGGTTTAAAACAGTGTTAGATGATCTTTTACGTTCATTAACACTCCAAGTCATTAGAGAAAGGTTTCCAGAGGAGAAAAGCTAGAGTTTGAGCATTCTTCAAATTTTCACCGATCTCGCCAAGTAATTTATTCTTCTTGGTATGTAAGGCTATCATAGTGATGAACAGAGATATTCCTCACCCCTTATATCTACTTTTTATCAGTAAAGAATTATCTAGGGTTACATTCTTAGTTTTTATAATTATTGTGATGAGTTTCGTTGTTGAGTTCTGAATTATATTTCTTATTTTTGAGTTGCTTTATTTTGCATTGAGATTCTTGAGTTGATTGTTCATTTCTATTTTTTAGCATGAACCCTATTACTAAGTTATTATTGATTTAGCATTGAGAAATATTTAACACAATCTTTTTTTTTTGTCACAAATTTGTTTTTAAGAAATTAAAGACTAGTTTTAAGTACAGTTTAAAGAGTGATTTGAGTAAGAGTATAAGGGAACTAAGTATTCCCAAATGTATCCATTTTTAAATTGGGAAAACAGAAATTTTGACTTATTAACGAGTTAATGAGTTTATAGATATTCTAGAGTAGTACACTCTTTTAAGAGGATATTTCGATCAATTACCTCAAATTGAGAAAGATTATTTATTATACATTTGAGCATGAGTATGTATTTATTGGGATTAATATTGAGCGCTAACATGGGGATGATTTCAAACAACTCACATTCCTCATAAAGATGTAGCCGACATGGGTAATGGATCGTACTTTATTGATGACTCCTTAATATTTCTTTCGAGCAGAGCTTTAGTGAATCCACTTAGTTGAAACGTTCTATATCCCGGCAAGATACAAGACAATTTTTATAACTTGGGCATGATGTTGTATCCTCACGTTGCCCATAATGATGGTTGTTGATTAAAGAATCTTTCAAATAGAGTTAGAAGTGTATTTTATCATATCACTTTATATGTTGAGTTGAATGATGAGTAAGTATTTGTAAAGTTCAAATGATTTCACTCATTTATTTCTTTACATTCAAATTAGTATAAATTTATGTCTATTGCAGTCCTTTAATTCAGTCATTTCGATTCCGTTATATTACGTATTCGTGCATTCAATGTGTTGATGTCATTTGATCTGCATCTAGTTATGAATCAAATACAGGTGTTGAAATCATCAACAGACACTTCGTTGATATCAGTTTGCACTCCTAGTTAGCATTTGGTGAGCCTCTTTGCATTCTAGAGGGCTCAACTTTCACCTTTTAGTTAGTTTCTTGACATGTTATGGGTCTTGTCCTGACATCCATCTTTAATAATAGAGGGTTTATAGATAGTTAGTTTTGATTATGTTTCTAGTATTCCTTTGTTAAACTGTTTTTAGCTATTATTATTTTCAGAATATTTTGAAATAGTTGAGTACTTTGAGATTAAATAAGTTAATTGTGTTTAAAAGCTTAATTATGCTTAATTTAGTCTTTATTTAAGTAGCCATCTAGGCGAATGGTTCGCTTGTGGATCATCAACGGTTCTCGAGTGTCGGCTACCTTTAAGGTGTAGGCTTGGCTGACAGTTGGGATTTTGATTGGCAAATGACAAGGTTTTTCAAGAAATTGAGTTCTAAGCTTAAATGGTGATTGTGCACTGATTTTCACTCCTTTTTCGAAATGGTTTTGCACAACTGAGTTCCAAATGTCTTGGGAAACATATTCTAGTAAATATTTTTGGATTCAAACCTCATTTTTTGGAATTGGGTTCTTCAGGTTATTTGATCCCTTTCTCAAAGTGAAAGATTTGGGTGTTATTATTAGTTCTGGAATCTTTTTTTGATTATCTGATTGAATAATATTGTGTGTGTTTGCACATTGTTCGAAAATGGAAATAACAAGTCTTGGATTAACTTTTAATTGAATTGACGCAAGTGATTTCTAAACCTTGTAAAACTAGTAGAATCATTTATTTCCCTTCACTATGTGTGTTGGGGAGTAATGGGACTGACGTGATGTGTTCAATTATTTCACTTGATTTATCTTAAAGAATAGAAGTAGTGTAACACCCCGTATCCGAAATACACCAAAATGCAAATTTTTTTTCCAGAAGTTATAGGTGCGACCCACTAACTGTATGGGGACGCATGGTCCATTCTTTTGGTCCGTGGTTCCTGACTGCGACCCTTTCCCAGAACTTCCCAGAAAATTAGCTAAGGGTCAGGCTATGCCAGGAATTACAGACCGTAGTTCAGACTACAGTCCGTGGTCCAGGGCCGTAGGTTGGACCCCAAAACTTAGCTCTCTAAAGACGATCGATGGTTGACCAGTACAAACCGTCAATCGATCGAAGGTCCATCGGTGACCTTGACAGCTTTTAAGTCAGGGTTGTTTGGTATTTTCCTGTTGTGTTGGACCACTAAACTACAACATTTAAACCCTAAACTACGTAGTTTTGGTCACTTTTAGCCTATAAACTAAATTAGAATCTACCCTAAGAAAATCATTCACCAAAAACATAGAAAATTAGAACGCAGAAGGAGAAAGAGTCGACCAAGCCCTAGTCCAAGAACGCAATAGGTTTTCATCAATTCTAGCTTCGAAATCGAAAAATTTCTTCGTGAATTTCGTCACCAGGTGTGTGGGATTTCACTAGTGGGTTCCTTTCACCCATTAGGTCCTTAATTTCAATTAGAATCTTATTTCCTTTAATATTATCTAGACCTAGGGTTTCTTAAATGTTGGAGATTATTGGGTTTTAGCTGTTAGAATGATCCAAATCAGATTGTCATGATTTTAGTATCGTTTTGTGTAGATTCTTTCATAATTTCAGAACCCTAGCTATGTAGTTCATTTAGTTTATGAATTTCATATGCTTTGGTTCAGTTACGTTATTGTTCAGCTTTATTCTATCATGTATGCTCAGTGCCTTTCAAGTACTGAAGCATACTCTATGCTACATCTTCCTGTGAGGTAGGTTTAGGTCCTCAGCTTCCAATCACGCATAGATAGGTTCCCGATTTCCAGTTTAGCAGTATCAGTGGTGAGTCCTCATTCTTCGAGGACAAGTGACATGATTATCTTCCTTTGGTTTTAGTCTTTAGTTTCATTTTTTTCTAGATTTAGCTGGGGCCTATCCCAACAATTCTAGTCAGTTAAAGGCTATTTTCAGACATAGATAGATTCAATTATAGTGTTAGAGTTTGACTTTTTAGTTGTTGTTTAAACTCTGAGTTTTCATATATTCAAATAGTTTATGGGTATTCCCCGTCATTTTAGTTTACATGATTATTTAGCTTCCGCATAGTATTTCTTTACTTCAGTTTACTTTAGTATGCTTATGATATACCAGCAGGGTTAGCTTGGGGTCAGTCATGATCCTAGGTCCCGTGTTCGCGTCTTAAGGTGCTAACTTCGAGGCGTGACAAACTTTGAATTGATCTCTAAGGGGTATCTGTATCATATAGTTTGGGTTAAGGATTCAAGATCTGAAACCCCAACTCTTAAGTTAGTTCTAATAGTAAATGAGTTGCCAAAAGTGTTTCTAGAAGATCTTCCTGGAGTTCCTCCGAAAGGAAAATCGACTCTGGAATTGATCTCTTTCCAGATACCCAACCAATATCTATTCCTCCTTACAAAATGGCTCCAATTGAGCTTAAGAAATTGAAGGAGCACTTGAAAAATCTTTAAGATAAAGGCTTTGTTAGACCTAGTATTTCCCAATGGAGTGCCTAATACTGTTCGTGAAAAAGAAAGATGGTTCTCTCAGGATGTGCATTGATTATAGACAGTTGAACAAAGTCACAATCAATAATAGGTATCCTATCCCTTAGGATTGATGACTTGCTTGACCAACTTCAAGGTTCTAGTCATTTCTCAAACATAGACCTCAGATCCGATTATCATCAGCTCAGAGTTAGAGATAGTGACATCCTGAAAACAACCTTTAGAACTCGGTACAGTCATTACAAATTTGTAGTTATGTCATTTGGACTAATCAATGCTGCTGTAGCTTTCATGGATTTGAAGAACAAGGTGTTCAAGCAGTATTTGGATTTATTCGTTATCATCTTTATTGATGATATCCTCATTTATTCTAGGAATGAGGAAGAATATGCGACTCATTGTAGAGTTGTCTTGTAAACCCTCAAGGATCACCAATTATTTGCTAAGTTTAGCAAATGTGAGTTTTGGTTATAATCAGTTGCTTTCCTTGGGCATATTGTTTCTAGTGAAAGGATCTGAGTGGATTCTCAGAAAATAAAAGTAGTGAAACAATGGCCTAGACCTACCTCACCTACATAAATCAGAAGTTTCTTGGGTTTTGCTGGTTATTACAGAAGGTTCGTGGCAGGATTTTCATCGATAGCTTCTCCATTGATCTCCATTGATCAAGTTGACTTAGAAAAATGTTAAGTTTCAGTGGTCAGATGATTGTGAGAAAAGCTTCTCAGAAATGACAACTATGTTGACTACAACTCCTGTTTTGACACTACGAGAGGGTTCATACGGTTATGTTATCTACTGTGATACATCCAGAGTTGGCCTAGGTTATGTGTTGATGCAATGAGGTAAGGTTATAACTTAACATTCTGGATAGATTAAGGTGAATGAGAAGAACTATGCAACTCATGACCTCGAGCTTGCAGAAGTGGTGTTTGCACTTAAGCTTTGGAGACATTACTTGTATGGTGTTCACATAGACGTGTTCACAGACCATAAGAGCCTTTAGTATGTATTCACCCAAAAAGAACTCAATCTTATCCAGAGAAGATGGCTCGAATTCCTCAAGGATTATGATATAAGTGTGCATTAACATCTTGGTAAGGCAAATGTAGTATCAGATGCTCTCAGTAGACTATCTATGGGTAGTGTAGCACATGTTGAGGAAGAAAGAAATGAGCTAGCAAAGGATGTTCATAGACTTGCTCGCTTAGGAGTTCATCTTATGAGCATATCAGATGGTCGTGAAAAGGATTAGAATGGGTCAGAATCTTCATTGGTAGTGGAGGTTAAGGAAAAGCAAGACAATGATTCGATATTGCTTCAACTAAAAGGTGCAGTCCATCAGTAGAGAGTTGAGGTTTTCTCCTAAGGGGGAGATAGTGTGCTTCATTATCAGGGTCAATTATTTGTTCCTAAGGTGGGTGAGTTGAGACAACAGATTCTTGCACAAGCCCATAACTCCATATATTCTATTCATCCAGGCGCCACTAAGATGTACCATGATCTGCGGGAAGTATTTTGGTGGAATGGTATGAAAATGGATATAGCAGATTTTGTGGCTAAGTGCCCTCCTAATTGCCAGCAAGTGAAAGTAGAACATCAGAAACCAGGGGGTATGACTCAAGAGATCAACATTCCTACTTGGAAGTGGGAAGTGATCAACATGGACTTCAATACAGGTTTACCTCGTACTCGCAGAAAACACGACTCCATTTGGATGGTTGTTGACAGAGTTACTAAGTTTGCACGCTTTTTGGCGGGTAAGACTCTAGATTCGACAAAGGACTACGCCAAGCTTTACATTAATGAGATAGTTAGGTTGCATAGGCTTCCTTTGTCTATCATCTCAAATGGGCATCACCGATATTTTATTTTGACACTTTCTGGTGTAAACTAGTAACACATCTAATATTAAAATTGAATTAAATAAAATTAATTGTCTTATTTAATACTCAGATATATTTTTTTAAATATGGTGATTGTACAAGATTCATTAATTTTGTGGCTTTAAAATGTTAAAAACTTCAAAGGGTTTTTTAACTTAATTTTTAGAATTGATATTTGCACTCCCAAAACATAGAATTAGGTCATCACATTTATATTTTGATTCCATTTCCTCATTTTTTTTCTCCCTTCATGAAGTAGAGAAATTCTTCCTATGTTCGAAGCCTATTGAAAAAAATAAATGTATCCTCTGAATTAGAAATATAATTTTTTGTGTTTATTTATCAATTAGAAGACACAAATATTTAGATAAGAAATTAAAAACAAGGCAATGAAGATGATCGTATATTAATAGATAAAAAGTGAACCATGACGGTTAATAATATACCAAATTTAATTTAAAAATTGAGATTTACAAATATCCTAAGTTTACTGAAACATGTCCGTGAATGTTTTAAACTTGTTGAAATATTTTTTATTATGATGTTCATTTGACCATAATGGGCATGTTTATGTTGTGATAATTTTCCCGGTTTGGCCAGGTATTGTTAATTTTGAACAACTTTTGGTCTGTATATCTATTTTTGGTTGTGCATAATCTTGTGTTATAATATATCTTTTGGGTTTTATTTATACTATAGTTCTTTCCCAAAAAGTTGTCTTTATTGTCAAACTGGGTGACTTATCCAATTCATAATTTGCTAGAGAAAAGGTCAACGTAAGATACTATGGATAGTTTGGTTGATAATAGGTGACTGATATGATCCAAATAAATTAAGTCAATTTTAAAATGATCCATGATATTTAGTGTTGTTTTCATTTAGTTGTTGTCATTCCTATAGATTCTAATGCGTCAAGTTGGTATTGATAGTTGTTTTCTGTTTATTTAACAGTTTCCATGAGTGGTGAGTGTTTGTCTTTACCATTTCATTTATTGTACCCTAGAAGTCCTAATTGACCTTAAAATGAGTATGTATGAATTAGAAGAGAAATACATAATAGACAGGCTTATGATATTATGTGTGTGCCTATTGACATCTTCCTGATAGTGAGTGTTTGATTCTGAATCTTAAATTCTCTAGTTTCCTTTATACAATTTGTTTCAGGGATCCTCTTTTCCTATGTTGGCACATATAAATAGAAGAGGTTATTGCCATTCTCAAAAAAAATTCATGAAATGAGACATAGATTGTATGAATGATAACTAAGCTTAAATGTTGTCATGTGATAAACTGTGGCTTCTATGATTCAGCGTTAGTGTCAAGTCAAATTCTTGCTAGGTAGAAGAGTTAAGTATGAGTCTGTATGTTGAAGATTTGTATTCCTTTAGGATAAAAAGTATTTTATTTTTTTGTATTTTGTTAAGTTTATAGTTTACCTACTTGTAAGTTTCTATGCTTATACTATTGTGTTTTAGAGAGAAAAAGAAGGCATTTACGATCTTTAAGCCTTGAAAAGTAGGTTTTCATAATTTACTGGCGATAAAGTAGAAACAAAGTAAAAAGGTTCAAAGCTGAAAGTGATCAAATAGTTTGTTGTCATAAAGTGATGTTGATGGCTTAACATGTCCACATGCGGCTCCGCATCACTAACTTACTTAATTGCAACTAGAGGAAGAATGGTTGTAGAAAAAGGTTGATGTGGGGTAAGCATATGCAACCACAACTCCTACTATGGGGATGCATCTCACCTACATATCAAATTAAGTCAGAAACGACAATTTTACCATACTACTTGATATGGAAAATCAATTGTGACTGAAACAACAAATGCAGTGATGCAGTGCGTGTGTAAGACCTAATTGTAATGACTCGATAGGTTATTTTTGGAAATTGTTGTACAGTTATTATTTTACCCCTCTCGATATTGGCGTCGAATAATTTTTGAATGAGTTTTGAAATTCATTTTGATTTCCCAATTAGAAGTTGTGAATTTTGGAAATTTGAAAGACTTAATTTTGTTAAAAAGTGGTTTTCGGTGTCTTTGGGAGCTTCGAGTGTTATAATGGAATTCTGTCAATTCCATTAGGTTTGTCATGTCGAAATAGGTCTGTGAGAGTCTTCGGTATTTGATTCAGAGTCTTTTTTGAGGATTTGAGGTCCTAAGTAGGATTTTTTTTGGAATTTTGGCCTTTTGGATGACTTTGGTCAACTTTCGGGGTTTAGATGCTTGGATCAGAATTCTGAGAGTTCTGTCTGATTCGGGCAATGATTTTGGCCTTTGTGAGGTCTTGATTGAATTTTAGAGGTCCCAAGCTTGATTTAGCCTTTTTAGGTGTTATGATTAGTTTCTTGTGACTTGCACGAAACTTGGGTCAAGGAGAACTCAAATTCGTGTTTCAATGATTCTATTTTGTATAGAATGTCAAGTATAATATGTACGAGATTCTGAACAAATCCTGATGGTCCTTTTCATGTTTTGAGATTTGGCTGATTTTTTTGGTCCATGATTTATATACCCTTCGCATTTGTGATATGACTTTTGCTTAATCGACCATCACTTAAGCCGAGGCATGATTTCTAGAGCGAATGGCAGACTTTACCGGGGTAAGCTTAAGTGAGCCAAGGCTTGCTTTAGCGATGATTACTTAAGCGGAGCCTGGTTTACAAAAGCGAGACCCCTACTTTAAGTGGGGTTAGCTTAAGCGAAACATGGTTTCGTTTAAGACATCTATGAGGGATTTTGGCCTACCATTTCGGGGTTTAATCCCCACTTTCTATTTTTGAGCTTTGTAAAATCCTTGGAGGCGATTTTGAAAATATTTCTTGGGAAAAATTATTTGGATAATCCTTTTTTTACCCTAAAACTTCAATTTCCATTAATCATTTATAAATTTAAACATCAAAAGTTGGTGTAACACCCATAAAATTTCTAAGTTAAAGCCTGAACCGTTCTTTATGAACATGTAAGGTTGTATCAGGTTATTTTTGTATTGATAATAGGTGTAAAGGTCAGTTGTTTAGTGTGGGAATGGTTTAGGATATGAATTAACGTCACAAGAACCCCCTAGCACAGAGTAGATTCGAAAGCTTACTTACCGATTAAGTTTTGACATAAGATTTTACTTAATTAAACTTCAAACAGACATATCTCTTAGAACAAAATGAATTAGGTGACCTATGACCTATTCAATTGAAGTTCTATGAGTCCCTTTCCAATACTACAAAGTTTGCCTAATTTCGAGTTAAGAGTAAAGAGTTATGGCTATTTCATTGGCGAATGTCACATCATAGTTTCTGAGTCAATTCCTACAAATTGCTTCTACAGGCCATAGAAATTTCGATGACCCGTACTGTCAATTTGTAGAAAACTTTAGAGAAGACAAATTTTGGGGTCCGATTCCTTCGGAACCATTCTACGGGTCGTAGAAACTTTTACCGATCGTAATTTGGATCAGTAGAAAGAACTTTTAAGCCTAAAATTTTAGTATAAATTCTACCGATTGCCTTTACAGTCTGTAGAAACTTCTATGGGTTATGGATTGGAACAGAATGAAATTTGCTTCTTAACATTTAGGTGAATTCCAAAAATGGGATCTATGGTTTGTAGAACATACCACAAATTGTAGATGGCCCCGTGAATAGGTTTTGTCACCTTTTTAAGAAGGGTATACCAAACTTTTTCCACCTATTCTAAACCTAAAATGTGAATTTTTACTCTAAGTTAAGGTTATAACAATGTTAGATGATCTTTTATGTTCATTAAAACTCCAAGTCATTAGAGCAAGGTTCCGAGAGGATAAAAGCTAGAGCTCCAGCATTTTTCAAATTTTCACCGATCTCGCCAAGTAATTTTTTCTTCTAGGTATATAAGGCTATCATAGTGATGGACTGGGTTCGTCCTCACGCACTACATCTACTTTTTATCAATAAAGAATTATTTAGGTTTACATCCTTAGTTTTTATAATTCTTGAGATAATTTTTGTTGTTGAGTTCTGAATTATATTCCTGATATTTGAGTTGCTATATCTTGCATTGAGATTCTTGAGCTGATTGTTCATTTCTATTTTTTAGCATAAACACTACTACTGATTTATTACCGAGTTAGCTTTGATAATCCTTTAACACAACTTTTTTTTTGTCTTAAATTGATTTATAAGAAAGTAAAGACGAGTTTTAAGTAGAGTTTAAAGAATGATTTGAGTAAGAGTATAAGGGAACTAAGTATTCCCAAATGTATCAATTTTTAAATTGGGAAAAGAGAAATTTTGATCTATTAACGAGTTAATGAGTTTAGAGATATTCCATAACAGTACACTCTCTTAAGAGGATATTTTGAACATTTACCTCAAATTGAGAAAGAGTATATATTATTCATTTGAGCATGAATATATATTTGTTGGGAGTATTATTGAACACTGATATGGGTATGATTTCAGACAACTCACATTCCTCATAAATGATGTAGCCGACATGGGTAATGCAACATACTTTTTAGATGATTCCTTAATAATGCTTCCGAGCAGAGCTTTAGTGAATCCACTTACTAGAGATGTTTTATATCCTGAAAAGATACAAGACAATTTTTGTAGCTTGAGAAGGACGTTGTATCCTCACGTTGCTCACAGTGATGGTTGTTGGTTAGAGAATCTCCAAAATAGAGTTAAAAGTGCATTTTATCATATCACTTAATATGTTGAGTTCAATGATGAGTAAGTATTTATAAAGTTTAAATGATTTCACTCATTTATTTCTTTACATTCAAATTAGTATATATTTATATCTAATGCAGTCCTTTCATTCGATCATTTCTCTTCATCTATATTACATATTCATACATTCAAAGTGTTGATGTTATTTGATCTGCATCTAATTATGATGCAAATAATGGTGTTCAAATCATCAACATGCATTTCGTTGAGATCAGTTTGCACTCCCAGTTAGCATTTGGTGAGCATCTTTGCATTCTAGGTGACTCGACTTTTATCTTTTAATTAGTTGTTTTACGTGTTATGGGTCTTGTCTTGACATCCATCTTGAACAATACAAGCTTTATAGATAGTTAGTTTTGAGTATGCTTCCAGTATTCCTTTGTTAAACTATTTTTTAAAGCTGTTATTTTTTTCTAAATATTTTGAGACAGTTAAGTATTTTGAGATTAAATAGGTTAATAGTGTTTAAAAGCTTAATTCTGCTTGGATTAGTCTTTAGCTAAATAGCCAGCTAGGCCAAGGGTTCTCTTGTGGATCATCAATGGTTCTCAAGTGCCGGCCACGTTCAAGGTGTAGGCTTGGGTGACAATTGGGATTTTTATTAGCAAATGACAAGGTTTTTCATGAACTTGTGTTCTAAGCTAAAATGGTGATTGTTCATTGATTTGCCCTCCTTTTTCGAAATGGTTTTCACAAACGAGCTCCAAATTTCTTGGGATATATATTCAAGTAAATGTTTTTGGACTCAAACCTCATTTTTGGAATTGTGTTCCTCAGTTGATTTGACCCCCTTCTCACAGTGAGTGATTTGGGTGTTATTATTAGTTTTGGATTCCTATTTTGATTTCTTGGTTCAATAAGATTGTGTGTCTTTGCACATTATCCAGAAAGGGAAAGAACAAGTCTTGGATTAACTTTTGGTTGAATTGATGCAAGTGATTTCTAAACCTTGTACAACTAGTAGAATCGTTTATTTCCCTTCACTATGTGTGTTGGGGAGTCTAACGACCGAGTTTCATCGTTATAGAAATGCCAACGGGGGAAAATTTAGGGCTAGTAAAACCTTTTTGTAGTACTTAAATTTTCCCAACCTTGTCCAGATTTTTTGATCGTCGTGGGTCAGAGGTTTGTTGTGAAATGGGATTTTGGAATTTCTTCAGTTGACTCTCTGGTTCAATTTGTGCCGCTTTGGCGAGAGTCAGGCTGCTCTAGCGGGGCCACTACAGCGGGATACATGGAGCTGTGGCGGGTACGACGAGACTTAAAATCATAGGGAAGGATGAATGGCTCACTGGTTCGAAATTGCCGCTATGGAGGGAAGTTGGGTCTCTCTGACGCCGCCGTTATAGCGGGGTGAGGGCCGCTGTGGCGGGCCAGACGCGACTTAATGTTGTTAATAAACCCCTAAACGACCTTATTTGGTACTTTTCAACTTTTAGAGCTAATGAACAACCACCAGGTGATTTCTACTCGCTTTTCACCACTCTTGAGGCTAAAGATAAGCGTTTCACTCCCCGAATCCGTTTCTCGATCCATAGAACGTAAAAAAATGGGTGACTATTGATTTGAGAGGGTTTTGTTATAGATTCTATGGTGAAAACAACCCTAAATTGGTTTGTTGGGATCATGGGCTTGATCTAGGGTCGTAGAATTATTATAGTTTCAGGTAATTAGTAATTATTTATTGATTCATGTGTTATTGTGATTGTTTGTAGACCAAGAACACGCGAAAATGAATTTGGAAAAGGAAGGATCAAGTTTCTTAGGGTTTCAACTTTTTTTTGAGGTAGGTGATGGTTGTGATTCTATGATTGTATGATGTATGCTTGTTCTTTCTTCATTATGATACTTGTGTATGTATGAATGTTGCAATGTTGATCATATTTGTTGTAAATGAGATATATTAATTACCATTGCCATGAAATCATGAATTAAATATATGATCTTAATGATGTACTTGTGATTGTGATTGTGGTGTGTGAATGGGATTGGTTGCCACGTTTCGGCATAACTAACTTGGATCGGATTGCCACGTTCCGACATATCTATTGGCTCGATTTCCATGTTTTAGCATAATTATGGAATTGGTTGCGATGTTCTGGCATAAATATGGGATAGGGTTGCCACATTTTAGCAAACTAAATGTTTGGGTTTGGGTTCCGTGAGAAGACCATTGGATTGGGTTCCATGAGACGACCAAATGAGGTGATGTAATATGTGAAATGCGTTGTTGATCTTTCATGTTGATAATGTTGTTTATGTTGATATATATGCATGTGATTATAATGTTGTTTGACTTGTTTATGTTGCATTAGTAGGATAGCCGCGTGATCCTACCAGTACACTGTGGTTGTGTACTGATACTGTACTTGCTCTTTCTTTGTTGAATACAAGGCATCTTCAAGTGACTACAGACAGACCTCGCTTAGGAGATCAATGATCATTCGAATTTAAGGGTGAGCTAATTTTTTTGGGCTGCCATGGAATTCTCTTCCGTCTATGTCCATCATTTCTGGATTTAGACAATTATTTTAGTTAGTTCGTTAGTATCTTCTTATTTAGACTTGGATCATTGTTAGATATTTTGGTACATTGGTTTTCAGGTTCTAGGTTTATTTCCGCATTGTTAGTTATTAGATCTTTTGTTGAAGTTATGAGAACTTTCGTTTAGCATTTATTTCTGTTTTCCTATGTTAAATGCCTTAGATTTTGGATTAGTTGCTTGGTTTGGGTTGTAGTAGTGGTTCTCCCACCGGAGTGTTAGTATGGGTTCCAATCACGACGGTCTGGGTCGTGACAAAGTGGTATCAGAGCCTAGGTTTGTTGATCTAGATGTACCAAAACGTGTCTAATAGAATTTCACGAAATGGTCCAGGGATGCCTTTACTTTTCTTCGAGAGACTATAGGACTTTAGGAAATCTCTATTTTTCTCTTGTCTCCTTTCGTGCTATGACTTAATTCCAATTGGTATCTGGCGATTCAAATTGGTATCTAACCTCCTTCACTCTTCTGTTCGCAGATGGTTAATACTAGGTATAACTGTGTTAGGCCCGTGGCTCCTGTCAATGCTCTAGCTGATGAATCTGTAGCGAGAGGTCATAGTCCAGGTAGAGGTAGAGGAAGAGCTAGGGGTAGAGGTTGTGGAAGAGTAGCGCATGCTGAAAATGAGGTACCTGTTGAGAATGTGCATGTGAATGAGAACCCTCCTGTACATAATGAGGAGATAGAGGAGAATGTGGATGTCGAGGATGTTGAAGAGATTGGACAAAGGAAGAGGTGCATGCTGGAAATGCAGGTGTTCTTCCTTTGGATCCGGTGTTAGATCAACATATCATGTCCTTTTTGAAGGGGTTGGCTGTCCTAGACTGCTTCCATCTTCCTAAGCAACTTAGGCTCCCGCTAATGCCCCTGCTGCTAGCACGGTGCCCAAGACGGATGGAATGGGAGGTAATGATGCTTTCTTCCGTCCTTTGTTGGGTTCTATTATGACTGGGAACAAACGTGATATGTTGACTAAGTTTCTGAAGCTTAAGCCTCCGGTATTTCTTGGTTTGAGATTGAAGATGCTTGTCAGTTTATCTTAGACTGTTATGAGAGGCTGCATAAATTGGGAATTGTTCTCTAACATGGAGTTGAGTTCGTATCTTTCCAACTTCAAGGTGAGGCCAAGCAGTGGTGGAGAGCTTATATGGAGTGCAAATCTTCTACTTTACCTCCACTTACTTGGACCCAATTTCATGCTCTATTTCTAGAAAAGTATATGGCCAGAACTTTGAGGGATCGCAAGAAGGATGAATTTATGGCTTTAGAGCAATGTGGTATGTCTGTGGCTGCTTATGAGGCCAAGTTCCATGCCTTATCCAGATATGCTATGCAATTGGTTATTACTGATGAGGAGAGGATCCAGTTGTTTATTAGAGGTTTGAATTCGAAGTTGCAAGTATTATCTATTCATATGACTTCTGCAGGGAGGAGTTTTAATGAGGTGACAGACTATGTTAAGAAAGTAGAGGAGGTGAGGCGAGACGGTCAAGCTAAGGCTTGGGCAAAAAGGGCAAAGAATTCTGGTAACTTTCCAGGCTCTTACTCTAAGGGGTCTAGAAGGCCAACACTTGCAGTCAGGCCAATTAAGTTTGCTATGCCAGCCTCTACAGGTAACTATTCGGGAACTCCATTGTGGATCATCAATGGTTCTCTAGTGACATCCACGTTCAAGGTGTAGGCTTGGGTGATAGTTGGGTTTTTGATTGGCAAATGACAAGGTTTTTCAAGAACTTGTGTTCTAAGCTAAAATAGTGATTGTGCACTGATTTGCACTCCTTTTTCGAAATGGTTTTCACAAATGAGCTCCAAATTTCTTGGGATATATATTCAAGTAAATATTTTTGGATTCATACCTCATTTTTGGAATTGGGTTCTTTAGTTGATATGACCTATTTCTCAAAGTGAATGATTTGGGTGTTATTATTAGTTTTGGATTCTTATTTTGATTACTTGATTCAATAAGATTGTGTGTCTTAGCACTTTATTCTGAGAGGGAAAAAACAAGTCTTAGATTAACTTTTGGTTGAATTGACGCAAGTGATTTCTAAACCTTGTAAAACTAGTAGAATCATTTATTTTCCTTCACTGTGTGTGTTGGGGAGTAATGGGAATGACGTGATATGTTCAATTATTTCACTTGATTTATCTTAATAAATAAAAATGGGATTAAAGAGAGAGGCAAAGTGTTGATCATAATTATTTGAGAATTGCCTTGTTGTTGACCCTAAATTTGTTGATTAATGAAATGCTTTGATAGCATTATTGTGGACTTTGATTGTTTGAGTTGTTGTCTCTTCCTTATGGTGTGAAATTTCTTATTTGCATTGATTTCTTTATACCGTGAAGAGACATGTGATGATCATGCCGACGTAAATGGTTCCGGCAAAAGATATGATATATAGATGAAGGGAAATGGTTCCGGCTAGTGATATGATATAAATCCCTAGGGAACTGGTTCTTTCTATTGATATTATATCGAAGGGAGATTGTTCCGGAAAGTGAAATCATAAAAATGAAGTGAAATGGTTCAGCTAGTTATATAATATGAAGGCGAAAGAAAAATGGTTCCAGCTAGTGATGTTGTGCCTAAGAGAAATTGTTTCGGCAAAAGTTTAATTTACTGGACACTTGTCATAGATCAACTTGAAACTTTAGAATGACCTACTTGGTACTTGTGATTGTCATACTTGAAACCTATTGGTTGTTGAACTACGATTGTTGGACTGTGATTGTTAAGCCTTTGGAATTGTGTATTGTAAAATTGTTAGGTTGGACTGATTTATGCTGGTTGTAGTTGTAGGAGATTCGGTTTGGATAAAAGGAGTACTTGTATTCAAGTATAATTTTGATTTATTTAGTAGGTTGTTTGCTGAACACCATGTTGTTCGGTACTTACTCCTTGCTTCTACACTTATGTAGGTTCCAAACCTAGTTCTGTGTGATTGTTTTTCTTCATCACCATTCTCTTTGGATCAACAAGGATTTTGAGAGATAGCTACTTATCATCCTGGTGGGTCCTCTTCTTCCTTTATGTTTATGCTTTGTTCTATTTAAGAAATAAAGACTTTTGAAACTTGTAATTATCTTTCAATCTTGTCTTAATACATTAGTGGATTGAACACGTGACAACAAAGTTTCGGGTTATATGAGAATGACTAAATTTTTTGCTCCTTTATTTATATTGTCTTCCTTTCAGTCTTTCTTAGAAGTTTTTGGTTTTGAAGTAGACTTGTTGTACTGGGATAGACGAGTGCAATATCTTCCATTTTTGGGTCGTGCGACTAATTTATTCTTAACTTTGTTAGGTAATTCTAGAAACTATCAATACCTATTTTTAGGATCTTATTAAGGTGGTTGTTAATTCAGTTTTATCTTGTTTGTGAGATCTTAAGATGTAATCGTCAAGAGAGGAATATGTTGCTACCTTGTGATTGAATCTTTGGTTATTGAATATAATCTTATCTCTTAACCCTTCTTGGAGATATAAGGTTTGGTAATGCGCTTATTGAAAGCCTTGTCTCTCTGTTATCAAGGATTTTCTCTTAAATATAACCATAGGACATTTTTAGGAAGAGGCAACACTTTTCAAACATGGACTAAAAAGAGGAGTAAATATTATTGGGTCCATTGTGGGGTGCTGCTATGATGGCCAAGGGACCACTAGAGTGATTCAAGCTATAGTATCCAAGGGACTGCTATAGTGGTCCAAGACAGTCCTTTCCTGGATAATTCTATCTAAGAGAAATATTTTTTTCCTTCAAGGTGGGTCGATCCTAGATTTACTCGACTAGATAGACCTAATTTTAGATTGAGGAATTTTACCGCAAGTATTTTTAAAATGAAAGAATGGATCATTGCATTTAAAGGAGTTTAACTAAACATGACATAAACTCAATAAAATTGAAGTTCTTTCTTCAGCTCTCTTATAAAGAGATAGACATTAGTTAGAAAGAATCAAAGACATATATATGGATCCCAATATGATTAATATTTATCTTATTGACCATAAAAGGAGATTATTTCAATAGAGTAATAAATGTACATATTCATTTGATTAAAAAATAGTAATACGTCTTCAAATAATTTCTCTTCATCTTGAGTATTTTTCTTAAAAAGAATAAAATATATCTTTTTATTTTAACACTATTGTAAACACATCAGTTTGGTAAGTGTTTTGTGCAATTATTTCATATTAACTTGTCTCAAAACTAATTTAGAAATATATATAATTTGAATCTAGTGACAGGTTGGTGATTATCAGACGTTAACAAAAACATATTTAAGCAAGATTTCGTTTCAAATATATTTGAAAGCAACATAATTTTTTCACTAAATATGGTTTATCCGAAATGAAAGAAAATAATAATATGCTTCGACAAACGATGTAACTTCTTCAATCATACATACATCACCATTTAAAATTTTAAAAATATTTGTCTTTTTTAAATTAACCATCAACTTGAATTTTTTAAGCATAATCAAATACTATCAAAATTTATACTTCAATATTCCTAACCAATATTTAAAATGTTCCCTTGTTTTAATATTTAATTAAGAACATCCTTGAATCAAAATACACTTTTTATTTTTAAAAAACTCGATAAAGGAAATGAGTTAACAAATACGTTTGCGATAACTTTATGACCATTTTCTAAGAACACTACTTAAATTTAAACCATATTAATATTTTTCCTAATAAGTTGGTCAACATAATACCGGAATCATAAGTAAATATATTTCAAGATGATTCTATCTAACTTTTATCTAATATCCACTCATTTAGAGTTTTTCCAAAATAGTTCTTGCTAGCAAGAAAAAGTATCTAATTCAAATTTTTAAAAGTGTATAGAATTAAAATTTTCTCTATAAATAGGAGTCAATCCTAGGCAAGAAAATCACAACACCTACTACTACAACAAAGCAATTTTATCCCTCATATCCAAACAAACACATTTCTCCTACCCTTTATCCATGGCTAGAAACAAAGTGAACTATGCTTTGATTGAAGATGCTAGTAAAAGAAAAGTCTCATGTAATAAAAGACTGAAAGGGCTCTTGAAAAACTTTGATGAACTGAAAACACTTTGTGATGTTGAAGTGGCTACAATCATATACGGCCCTTACAGAAATGAACCATATACATTTCCAAATAATGATGTTGTACGAAACACTTTTATAAAGTTTAAGGAGTTGCCGACATTGGAAAGATCTAAAAACATGGTGACAAGAGAAGAGTTCACCATGCAAAGGATCAAGAAGTTGGAGGAACAACTTCAAAAGGTAAGGAAGGAAATAGGGTCAAGGAAATGACAAACGAGATGTATGAGGTGTTCAAGAATAAAAATGTTTCAGCCGACATGAACCCTTCCGATCTAAATGACCTACGTTGTGTAATCAAGAAAAATCTCAAAAAGGTACGTGATCTAATGATAATAGAGGATGATGGAGAGGGTTCTACATCGAATGTCCCTCAACCATTATTGAACCAATGGTACCCAGTAGGAACAACTCTGAAGAACCAAGGGATCCTTCTCTATTGTTTTCACAAATGTTTCCTCCAATGGTTCCACAATTGTTTTCTCCAATGCCTCAACACATGGCTGTTGGAAGACCACATGGACTGACCCCTCCAATGTCGTCAACAATAATGGATTCTCCGATTCCTTCACCAATGATGGATTCTTTGATGCCTGCACCGATGATTGATTCTCCGATGCCTTCATTAATGATGGCTCCTCCAATGTATTCTCCTGTGTCTCCTACAATGACACATCAAATGGAACCTAAAATGGATATCCCTTCAATTGGTGTATCAATGTCAATGAATAACAATCATAATTCCTCTGTTGACTTACTAGATAGCCCTACAATTTCTGGGTTTCTCAACTGGAATGATGATGTTGTGATGACTTTATTAGATGTCCGTTTTTTAAAAATATTGATGTGCAAGATTCAAACCACACCAAATAATTGTAAGGACCAATGTGTGTATTTTTAATTAGAACTATTTTCTATGTACATATGGACAAAATAAGTATTTATGTTGTTTACTATTTTTAATATTTAAATTGTGTCATTGGACTCTCCGAGTAAGTTTCCTTTTGTCCTCCTTTGAAGTATCCTTTTGTCATATTCCTTAATTTGTTTCAAAGTTTGTAGTTTCATTCACTTATTAAATCGATGGTCAATTATTTTAATGTTTATTAGATAAAGATTTATTTATTTTTTCATTTACTACTATTATTATTGAAATGTTATTGTTAGTATAGTTTTTTAAAATGAACTCTTACACTTAAAAATCTAACAAACCAATTTACACAGAGGGTAAAACTTTATTTTAAAACTTTCTGGTGTAAACTAATAACACATCTAATATTAAAATTGAACTAAATAATATAATTAATTGTCTTATTTAATATTCATATATATATATATATATATATATATTTAAATATGGTGATAGTACAAGATTCATTAATTTTGTGGCTTTTGTATGTTAAAAACATCAACGGTTCTATTTTAACTTAATTTTTAGAATTGTTATTTGCACTCCCAAAACATAGAATTGGATCATCACATTTATATTTAGGTTCCATTTTTCTCAGATTTTTCTCCCTTTGTGAAGTAGAGAAATTCTTCCTATGTTTGAAGTCTATTGGATAAAATAAATGTATCCCTTGCATTAGAAAAATAATTTTTTGTTTTTATCTATCAATTGGAAGACACAAATATTCAGATAAGAAATAAAAAATAAGGCAAGGGAGATGATAATATATTAATAGGTAAAAAGTGAACCATGATGGCTAATGATACACCAAATTTAATATAAAAATCAGGATATACAAGTATCCTAAAGTTACTGAAACATGTCAGTGAATGTTTTAAGCTTGTTGAAATATATTTTTTTATGATGTTCATTTGACCCGAATGGGCATCTTTATGTTGTGGTAATTTTCCCATTTGGCCATGCACTGTTAATTTTGAACAACTATTGGTCTGTGTATATATTTTGGTTGTGCATATTCATGTGTTATAGTATATCTTTTGGGTTTTATTTATACTATAGTTCTTTCCCAATAGTTGTCTTTATTGTCAAACCCGGTGACTTGTCCAATTAATGATTTGCTAGAGACAAAGTCAAAGTAAGATACTATGGATAGTTTGGTTCATACCAAGTGTCTGATATGATCCAAATAAATTAAGTCAATTTTAAAATGATCCATGATATTTAGTGTTAATGTTTTCATTTAGTTGTTATCATTCCTATAGAGTCTAGTGCGTGAAGTTGGTATTGATATAGTTGTTTTCTATTTGGTTGACATTTTCCATGAGTGGTAACTTATTTTCTTCACCTTTTCATATATCGTACCCAGAAGTCCTAATTGACCTTAAAATGAGTATGTATGAATTAGTAGAGAAATACATAATAAACAAGTTTATGATACTACGTGTGTGCATGTTGACATCTTCTTGAGAGTGAGTTTTTGATTCTCAATCTTAAATTCTCTACTTTCATTTATACTATATGTTATGGGGATCTTCTTTTCCTGAGTTGGCACATATTAATAGAAGAGGTTATTGCCATTGCCAAATAGTGTTTGTGAAATAAGACATAGATTTTATGAATAATAATTGAGATTAAATGTTGTCTTGTGATAAACCGTGGCTTCTATGATTCAGCGTTACTTTCAAGTTGAATTCCTGCTTGGTACAAGAGTGAAGTAAGTCTAAGAGAGTTATTGGTTTTTTTTTAGAGTTTTCTTTTAGGATTTGAGGTCCTAAGTTGGAAAATTGTGGAATTGTAGCCATTTGGTTGACTTTAGTCAACATTCGGTGTTTGGATGCTTGAATCCAAATTGTCAGAGTTCTATTGGATTAGCGTAATCATTTTGGCCTTGGTGAGATCTCTATTGAATTTTCAGAGGTCCTGAGTTTGATTTAGCCTTTTTATGCGTTATGATTAGTTTTTTGTGACCTACACGAAACTCGGGTCAAGGAGAACTCAGATTCTTGTTTTGATGATTCCCTTTTGTACAGAATGTCAAGTATAGTCAGTTTTCAAATATGATTTGTATGTACGATATTCCAAAAAAATCCTGATGGTCCTTTTGATGTTTTGAGAGCTAACTTAATTTTCTGGTCCATAAAGTTATATACCCTTCGCGTTTGTGATAGGCATTTTGCGTAAGCTATCTTCACTTAATCCAAGGCATGATCTCTAAAGTGAAGGGCGAACTTTTGCTGGTTTAGCTTAAGTAAGCCAAGGTGTGCTTTAGTGATGATTACTTACGTGGAGCCTGGTTTAAAAAAAGTGAGACACCCACTTTAAGTAGGGTTCGCTTAAGTGAAACTTGGTTTTTCCTAAGAGATCTGAGAGGGATTTTGGCTTACCATTTTGAGGTTTAATTCCCATTTTCTATTTTTGAGATTTGTAAAATCCTTGGAGGCGATTTTGAAAATGTTTCTTGGGCTGAGCCATTTGGATAACCCTTTCTAACCCTAAAACTTCAGTTTCCTTTAATCATTTATGGATTTTCTTTGCATACACACAGAGTTGGCATCATGTTTTAAATAGCTTTTCTTTATATTGCACTTGTTTTAAATTACTTTATATTGAAATGAGTTCAGTTATGTTAAGTTGAGTTGAGCCAGGTAAGTTTTTCAGTTCCTTTCAGATTCTTTTCAAGCCTATATTGTGTATAGCATTCCAACTAGTATACTCGTACATTCAATGTATTGATGCTAGTTGGCCTGCATCGTATTATGATGCAGACGCAGGTAACTACGATTGGCATCCAGCACATCGTTAATCTAGTGAGCAGTTCAGAGTCTGTTGGTGAGCCTCTTTGCATTCCGAAGGATCCCTTTTGTTTACTTTCAATTTAGATAGTTCATTAAGATGTCGTGGGCCTGTCCCGATATCCATCTCATTTGTTTTAGAGGCTTGATAGATAGTCAGTCAGATGTTAGTTCATTTATCATCATTTTGTTATTGACTTCTGTTCAGATTTTAGTTGCCATTTTGGCTAGGTTAAATGCTTGTTTTAAAAACATTATGATTTTAGTTTAAGACAATTAAGTTGTTTAGCATTTGAACTCCTTTCTTATTGCATATAGTCTTCTGCTGAGTAAGTAAGCCAGGCGAAGGGTTCGCTTAGGCCTAGTAATGGTTCTCGAGTGCCTGTCCCACCCAAGGTGTAGGCTCGAGACATGACAAACTTGGTATCAGAGCACAGAGTTCAAGAGTCCTAGAGAGTCTATGAAGCCGTGTCTGTAGAGTCCTATTTATCGGTGTGAAGCGCGCCACATCTATAATTAGGAGGCTGCAACATTTAGGAAAATTTCTCACTTGTTTCACACTCATTTCGTGTGTTAGAGTTTGATCTCTAAAAAGTTTCCCTCTAATTTGTGCTTACGCGTGTTTCTAGATAATCATGCCTCCACGAAGAGCAGTCAGAGGTCATCCTGCTAGGAGAAATGTCGAGGAACAAGGGGTACCTAATGCACTAGAAGTGCAACCCCAAGGAGAGGTCACCAAGAAGTTAAGTTGCGATCTATCAAGTTGGACAGAGAGATAATTGACACGAAGTGGCTGATAATTCAAGGATCCATGAGCTTTTAAGTATGAACCCACCAAGCTTCACAGGTTCAAGTGTCATTGAGGATCCAAAGAGCTTCACTGAGGAGCTGAAAAGGGTATTTGTAACACCCTAGATAAATTTTCAAACAAAGACTCGAACCGTTGTTTGTAGTGAGTGAGGTTTTACCAAGGAATTAAGATTTCTTGAGTGTTAAGTCCCTAGATGTAGCACCTTGAGTTCCAAAAAGAACTAAATTGGAAATAGCAAAATCTGAAATTTTACAAGTTAAGCTAAGTATGAGTTTTGGGTCAACTTCAAATGACCATAACTCTTAGCTCAGGATGTGTTACGTGTTCTACCAGGTACTTTAGGAAGGATCCAACACCACCGAGTTTGTTAAGTTTCGAGTTCGGATGAGTGAGATATGTCCTTTTGAAGTTAGGCTGTCCAGTTAAGGAAAGTTAGCCGAAGATAGTAAGAGGTATTTTGGTCTTCTCCTTACCAAATCAGATTTTATTTATTTTTAGTAATATTTTAAGGGTCTAATCCTATTAGGTTCAGTTTTATAATCCTAAAGTTAGCCTAGGGTTGTAGTTGAGAGTTCTAGAAGAGAAAAGAAGAAGAGAAAAGAGGAGAAAAGAGGAGAGGATCAAGCATTCGTCGAGATTTTTGCTTCTTGTTGTGGATTTTTGCCATGGGTTTAATCCCTAAAAGGTATGTAAGCTTCCATAGTGTTGAGTTTGTTCACCCACACACCAAACATGTTATTTTCAGCGCAAATTTCATTTTTGAAGTTGAAAGATTTGAGTTCTTGATAGGTGTTCTTGAAGTTCATTCTAAATCTTGTTGTGTTGGGTTTTGGATGACTTATTGAGATCAAAGTGAATGATTTAAGGGATGTATTGAGTAGATTATAGTGTACTTATGTTAAGTAATCAATTCTAAGTGATTGGGGAAGAAACCATTCGATTCTAGGCGAAATAGGGTGAGAAAATGAGAAAAGAAACTTGTTGAATTTTCTGGGTTGGGGCCTGGCGCGATGCGCCTGCCAGAGCTACCCAAACCCACCTCTGAAGTTTAGGGGCTGGCTCCCTATACCACCCATAGCGCCAAGGTCACCTGCCCCACCCAGTTTGTCATCGGTTGCCCCATTTGAGTTCGTTTAAAGTGCACCTTCACTCCTTTTCAATTCTAACTAATCTAAGCTACTTCTAAACACCTAAAATCATTACTAACATGATAATAACTTTGAATTCATAATTCAAATTCAAGGTAGAGTTGAGAGTTAAGCTTTGAGAATTCTTTCGAACATTCAAAGAGAGTCCCCTTGAGTCCTTTTGTGGAGTCTTTTACAACTTCTAGTAACTTGTTTCAAGACTCGAGCAAGTGAGTATGAGAATTTATTCATGAGTCTACTTTGTCATCACGAGATCCTTCATATCATGAAACATAACTCTTGAATTCATAATTCACATTCAAGAGAGAGTTAAAAGTAGAGTTCAAGAAAGTCTTTGAGTTCAATTGTGAATCCTTTGAGATCAACTATCGATTTGAACTAAGTTTTGAGGAAATAAGTAAGAGAAAGAGAAGAGTTGTACACATGAGTTCTATAATGTTATGTAGACCTACGAGTCAATTCGTTCATGCCCATAAATTCCGCATGAACTCCAAAAATTGAGTATCTATGAGAGGAGTAATATCTCCATGTCCTAAGTATTAAGTATTGAATTAATAACCCATTTGAGATTATAATCCTAATCATGGGACTATTACCTATTACCCATGAAGTCCATGAGTTGAGTTGTTCATGCCCATAATTCCATATAATCATTATAAGTCGAACAATCTTGAGATGAGGAGTATCTTTGAGTCCTTGAGTTAAGTAGTTCATGCTCATAAATTCCGCATGAACCCTCTAAGTTGAGCATTCTTGAAATGAGTAGTATTATTAAAGTTCTTGAGTTCCAAGTATTGAGTTCGATCTATGGTTATTGAAAACCTTGCATTGAGGCGTTCATGTCCATTATTCGGTATGAACCATATTTTAAGAAGACTTTTACAAATGTTTTAACTTTGTTTTAAGACTTAAGTTTTGAGTTAAGCAAAGAATAAATAGTAAAGAGTTGAGTTCATTTCTTCAAAAGAGTATATTGGGACTATGTATTCCCAAAGAGTAAATGTTTTCACATTTAAACAAGAAAGGAAACTGAGATTTCCAAATAGCCTTTGAGCTAGTTTTTCAGTAAAGAGGAAACTATGATTTCCAAGAGAGCTTTCATGCTAAGTTTTGAGTAATTATCTCAAACCAAAGAAAGAGTTTTGATTTTATAAACATATGAGCTAAGTACGTTTTGGGAGTAGTATTGAGCATCGATATGGGGATGCGAGTTTAGATAACTCAAGTCTCCATAAACCATGTAGCCATCATGGGTATTAATGGGTCATACTTTTTAGATGATCAAATAAGCTAAGCTAGTGGATCCACTAAGTTAAAGCGTTCTATATGATGGCAAAGTATAGGATGGTTCTGACAGCGTGGGCAAGACGATGTATCACCACTTAGGCTCATAGCGATGGTTGTCGGTTAGAGAATCTCCCACAGAAACTATATTACTTTATTATATAAGTAAATTTGAGCTTGTTATTGCATTTTCTTTAACAAACTAAGTTGCTTTTACTATTTTATAAGCTTTCCATATATTGCATCTTTTACTATTGCATTATCCTTGAGTATCATGAGTTGAGTATCATATCTTTGAGTTGAGTATCTAATCTTTGAGTTGAGCATCTTATCCATGAGTATTCCTTGAGTTGAGTAAGTTTGAGAAGAGGTAAGTATGCTTCCTTTTTATCAAGTTTCAAGCTTAAGTTTATGCTTTAGAATTCCTCTTAATGCTCGTACATTCCATGTACTGAGCCATTTGGCCTTTATCTTCTCATGATGCAGACACAGGTATTTAGGATCATCAACATGAGCTTCGTTGATACATCCGAGAGTTCAAGTTAGCTATGGTGGGCCTTCTTGCTTCCGGAGGATTACATTTACCTTTTAGTTTAGTCAGGATGTCGTGGGTCTTGTCCCGACTTCTATCTTTATCAGTTAGAGGCTTCATTGGTAGTCAGTATAGTTGAGATGTCTGTACTATTTATTTATTTTATTAAATATTTCAAAGACTTAAGTTGCCAATTTTGGGGCGAGTTGAATATATTTTATTATTCAGAGTTTTCATTTGAGTTAAAGTTTAAATTTAAGTTTTATGAACTTTTATTTCAGTTTTTAAGTTTTGTATGCTTGAATCAGTTTTCCGCTTGTAGTCAGCTAGGATGAGGATTCGCTTGGGGACCAATAATGGTCTTCAAGTACCGGCCATGTCCAGGGTGTAGGCTCGGGTCGTGACATTATTTGATGTAATGCATGTTGTTGAAGCGGAGATGGTGGAACTAGCTGTATACCAAATGAATGGTGTCGCTAGAATCTGGTTCGACCAAAGGAAAAAGGATAGGGCTGATGATGCACCAATAGTGAGTTGGGCTGTGTTTGAGAGTGCTCTCATGGGCCATTTCTTTCCCTGCGAGTGGCTAGAGGCAAATATAAGAGAGTTTCTCACCCTTAATTCGGAGTCTATGAGTGCTCATGAGTACAATATGAAGTTCACACAACTTTCCCGCTTTGCTCCGGAGATGGTTGCTGACATGAGGAGCAAGATGAGTTTATTTGTTGTTGGGTTGTCTCATCAGTCAAGCAAGGAAGAAAAGGCAGCTATACTGATAGGGGATATGGACCTAGCAAGGCTTATGATCCATGTACAACAAGTTGAGGAAAATAAGCTGAATGATAGAGAAGAGTTTAAGAATAAGAGGGCTAAGACATCAGGGAATGAGTTCAGGCAGTTTCTTCTAATAGAAACAGAAGGGACATGCCCCCAACATCTGCTAGTGCACATGCACCTAAGAACAAAGGTGAGTACAATAGTCAAAACTCCTAGAGTTTCAGAGCTAAACCTGCCTATTTTCAAGTCAGTATTACACAAAAGGGTAGTAAGCCTCCTGCATGTACTAAGTGTGGTAGGAACCACTCATGGATGTGTCGTGATGGCTCCTCTGAATGTTTCAAGTGTGGTCAGAATGGCCATTTTATGAGGGAGTGTCCTGAGAACAGGCAAACTAATGGTAAAGAGGGTAATAAAGCCCAGTCTTTTTTAGTTGCTTCACCAAATAGAGCTGCACCTAGACAAGCTACTTCAGGTACTGGTGGAGGAACGTACCGCTTGTATGCTATCAATAGTCACCAAGTGCAAGAGGATTCAGCAGATGTTGTCACTGGTATGATCCAAGTCTTTGACTTTACTGTTTATGCTTTGCTAGACCCAGGAGCGAGTTTACCTTGTCTAATTCCTTATGTTGCTATGAATTTTGATGTTATTCCTGAGCAACTTAGTGAGCCATTCAGTGTGTTTACACCTGTTGGTGAGTCTATTCTAGCAGAAAGAGTTTATCGTGATTATTTCGTTTCCATCAATCACAAGAGTACCATGGCTGACTTAATTGATTTAAACATGGTATATTTTGATTTCGTTCTTGGTATGGACTAGCTTCAGGCCTGTTATGCCTCAGTTGATTGTAGAACTCGAGTTGTCAAGTTTCAGTTTCCAAATGATCCTGTCTTAGAGTGGAAAAGCAGTTCAACAGTGCCTAAGGGTCATTTCATTTCGTCTCTTAAGGCAAGAAATTTAGTTTCTAACGGTTGTATCTATCACTTAGTCCGAGTTAATGACTCTGGTGTTGAGATACCTCTCATTCAGTCAGTTTCTATAGTAAAAGAGTTTCCAGAAGTCTTTCCAGATGATCTTCCTAGAATTCCTCTTGAGAGAGAGATAGACTCCAGTATAGACCTTCTTCCAGATACTCGTCTTATATCTATTCCGTTATATAGAATGGCACCATCATAGTTGAAAGAGCTTAAAAAGCAGTTGAAAGACCTTTTAGAGAAAGGGTTTATTAGACCAAGTGTCTTACCTTGGGGCGCTCTGGTCTTGTTTGTCAGAAAGAAAGATGGTTCCATTAGGATGTGTATAGATTACCGCCAATTGAACAAGGTTACCATCAAGAACAAGTATCCTCTTCGAAGAATTGAATATCTTTTCGATCAGCTTCAGGGTGCTTCTTGTTTTTCAAAAATAGACCTCAGATCGATCTACCATCAGTTGAAATGAAGGGAATGTGATAATCCAAAGATAACACTCAGGACCCATTAAGGTCATTATGAATTTCTAGTCATGTCGTTCGGTTTGACTAATGCACCAACAACGTTCATGGACCTTATGAATAGAGTCTTCAAACCTTATATAGATATGTTTGTTATAGTCTTCATTGATGATATACTAATCTATTCAAGGAATGAAGAAAATCATGCTAACCATCTCCGAATAGTTCTTCAAACTTTGAAAGATAGGAAGTTGTATGCCAAGTTCTCTAAGGGTGAGTTTTGGCTTGAGTTTGTGGCATTCTTACGCCACATAGTTTCCAGTGATGGAATTAGAGTTAACATCTCTAATGGATATTAGGAGTTTCTTGGGATTGACTGACTATTATAGAAGGTTCGTCGAAGGGTTCTCGTCTATTTCGTCTCCTTTGGCCAAGTTGACTCAGAAGACAATGAAGTTTCAATGGTCTGAAGCTTATGAGAAAAGCTTTTAGAAATTGAAATAGAGGTTAACTGTTGCCCCAGATTTGACCTTACCGAAAGGTACTCAATGTTTTGTGGTGCATTGTGATGCATCTAGAGTTGGCTTGGGTTGTGTATTAATGTAGAATGGCAAAGTTATAGCTTATGCCTCCTGACAGTTGAAAGTTCATGAGAAGAACTATCCAACACATGACTTAGAGTTGGTCGTCGTGGTATTTGCTTTGAAAATATGGCGTCATTATCTGTATGGTGTGCATGTGGATGTGTTCACAAATCATAAAAGCCTTTAGTATGTGTTTAGTCAGAAAGAGCTTAATCTCAAACAAAGGTGGTGGCTAGAATTACTCAAGGGTTATGACATGAGTATTCTTTACCACCCAGGTAAGGCTAATGTTGTTGCTGATGCCTTAAGTAGGTTGTCTATGGGTAGTACCACCCATGTTGAAGAAGATAAGAAAGAATTAGCAAAATTTGTGCATAGACTTGCACGATCATGAGTTCTACTAATGGATTCCACAGAAGAAGGAGTGGTGGTGAATGGGACTGAATCATCATTAGTGTTAGAAGTAATAGGAAAGCACGACCAATATCCTTTATTGCTTGAATTAAAGGCAAGTGTTCATAAGCAAAAAGTTATGGCTTTTGAACAAGGGGGAGATAGTGTTTTGAGGTATCAACGTAGATCGTGTGATTGGGTATACTTAAAAGTTTCACCCATGAAGGGTGTTATGAGGTTTGGGTAAGAAGGGGAAACTTAGCCCCCAGTATGTTGGTCCTTACAAAATTTCCAAAAGGATTGGCAAGGTATCTTATGAATTGGAGTTACCACAAGAGTTAACAACGGTTCATCCGGTATTCCATGTCTCCATGTCGGAGGAGTGCATGGGAGATCCTTCACTTATCCTACCAACCAAAGATAATGGTATCAAGGATAACTTGTCTTATGGGGAGATTCATGTTCAGATTCTAGATTGCCAAGTTCGCTAGTTGAGAACAAAAGAGGTAGCATCAATCAAAGTTCTTTGGAGGAACCAATTTGTTGTGAAAACTACTTGGGAAGTTGAGGAAGATATGAAAAAGAGACATCCAATCTTTTTGAGTCCGGAGAAAAATGCAGACCAAGGTACTAATTATCTTCTTAGTACTCTTTAAATTATAAGTTAGCATGTTGTAATTTCTTTGCTTGTTGGGTGTTTGAACTTGATGTTACCACCCTTAGCCTAGTAAGAGTAATCTCATTCGAGGATGAATGTTCCAAAGGGGGAGATATTATAACATCTCGCAATTTGAAATAGCTAGGAAGAAGCTAAGAATTGGAAATAGTCATTTTTGGAAATAATTGAAAATCTGGAAATTTGTTTAGGTTTGGAAAAATGAGTTTTTGGTCAACTTCAAATGGCCATAACTTGTAGCTCAGGATGAGTTAGGTGTACCTCCAGATATGGTTGGAAAACTCTTGAAATGATCTTTCCAACGCCGTTGAGTTTGCGTGACTCTGAGTTTGTATGAGTAAGTTAAGCCCTTTGGAAGTTGGGCTGTTGCATTAAGGAAAGTCCAAATTCGGATTTTTGAAGGATAGTTTGGTCTTTTCCTTACCCTTTTATTTTAATTCGTTTTGGTAATTACTTAGGGGTCTAAACTGAACTTAGTCAGTTTACACTTTTGGAAAAAGAGTTAGGGTTTTGAGAGAAGAGAAAAGAAGAGGAGAAAAGAGGATAAAGGAGAAGAACGTTCAAGATTCGTCAACATCGTCTAGTTTGACTTGTGAATTTCATCGGGGATGATCCCTACAAGGTATGTGAGATCATATAGCATTGGGTTAATACGCCCACGTGCAAATCATGATTTATTTCAGCGAATTTAAGTTCTTGAAAGCTTAGAAATTGAGTTCTTGAATGGGTTTGTTGAAGTTTTATTATATTCTTTTTTCGTTGAATTTGTTGAGTAGTTGTTTGATACTAATCTATGATTTTAGGTTCTATTTTGAGTAGAATCTGATGTACTTTGAACATTTAATCAATTCCAAGTGTTGGGTAAAAGAACCCACGGAGTTTAGAGGGATTAGAGCCGAAAAACAAAAATGAGATTTCGTCGGGCGAAATTCGACATTAGTGGCACGTCGCGGAGTTGGATCCCAATTTTGGGAATTTTTGTTTCGCGTCGCGGAGCCGTCACAGAGTCTTCTACCTCAAAAGTCATTTTCAAAACTAAAAATTAAATATGTCTCCACGTCGCGGACCATACTCAGATATTGATTTTTGCTCTTTTTCTCAAGTTTAGCTATCTAAATTTATACCTAAACATCATGAAATCTTTCCTATCACAAATCACGATCCTTGAATCCATAATTCAATTGAAGGATCAGTTAGGAGTCAAGTCAAGAGTTAAGTTAAGGGTAGTTCATAAAGTTTCTTTTTTTAAAAGTCTTTTACAAACATTTTAACTTTGTTGTAAGACTCAAGTTTTGAGTTGAGTAAAGAGTAAAGAGTAAAACTTGAAGTTCATTTCTTCAAAAGTATATGGCGACTATGTATTCCCAAAGGGTGTAAAATGTTCTCACATTTAAACAAGAAAGGAAAACCTTGATTTCCAAAGAGCCTTTGAGTTAGTTTCCAGAAAAGAGTAAATGCTTTCAAAATTAAGCAAAAGGGGAAACTTTGATTTCCAAGATAGCCTTTGAGCTAAGTTTTGAGCAATTATCTCAAATCACAGAAAGAAGTATGTTTTAAACATAAAGAGCTAATATCATATTTTGGGAGTAGTATTGAGCACCGATATGGGGATGAGCTTGAGTTCAGATAACTCACGTCTCCATAATCCATGTAGCCATCATGGGTAGAAAAGTTTCATACTTTTTAGATGAATCCTTTTTGCATAGACTAGTGGATCCACTTAGTAATTTAGGTCCTATACCCCTGGTAGGGTATAGGATGCGCTGGCAGTGTGAAAGAGATCATTGTATCATCATAATAGCTCTTATGTGATGGTTGTCGGTTAGATAAACTCCCACAACAGTACTTTATATTTTTATATACATCAGTTTATTTGTATTTTTACATGCATCTCAGAGTTATTTGTATCTTTGCATGCACAGAGTTGACATCGTGCTTTAAATAGTTTTTCTTTATATTGCACTTGTTTTAAACTGCTTTATATTAAAATGAGTTCAGTTATGTTGAGGTGAGTTGAGCCAGGTAACTTCTTCAGTTCCTTTCATATTCTTTTCAAGCTTATGTTGTGTTTAGCATTCTAACTCACATACTCGTACATTCAATGTATTGATGCCAGTTGGCCTGCATCGTATTATGATGCAGATGCAGGTAACTAAGATTGGAAACCAGCGCATCGTTGATCCAGTGAGCATTTTAGAGTCTGTTGGTGAGCCTCTGTGCATTTCGAAGGATCCCTTTTGTTTACTTGCAGTATTAGATAGTCATTATGATGTGGTGGGCCTATCCCAACATCCATCTCAGTTGTTTTAGAGGCTTCATAGATAGTCAGTCAGATGTTAGTCATTCCTCATCATTTTGTTATTGACATCGTTCAGATTTGAGTTGCCATTTTGGCTAGGTTAAATGTTTCAAAACATTATGAGTTTAGTTTGAGACAGTTAAGTTTTTTAGCATTTGAATTCCTTGCTTATTACATATAGTCTTCCGCTGAATAAGTAAGTCAGGCCAAGGGTTCGCTTAGGGACAACAATGGTTCTCGAATGCCAGTCTCGCCCAGGGTGTAGGCTCGGGGAATGGCAGATCATAGGTGTAAAGGCCAATTATTTAGTGTGGGAATGGTTTTGGATATGAATTAAGGTCACCAGAACCCCCTAGCACGGAGTTGATGTCAAAGCTTCCTTACTGATTAAGTTTTGGCATAAGATTTTTACTTAATTAAACTTTAAACAAACATATCTCACAACATGAAATGAATTAGGTGACCTATAACCTAATTAATTGAATTTCTATTAGTCCCCTTCCCAATGCCATCAAGTTTGCCTCATTTCGAGCTAAGAGTAAAAAGTTATGGCTATTTTATCGGAGATTGACACGTCACCATTTCTTTAGTCAATTCATACTTATTGCTTCTACAGGCCATAGAAATTTAGTTGACCCATACTATCAATTCGTAGAACACTTTATAGATGTTGAATTTGGGGGTCCAATTCCTACGGAACCATTCTACGGGTCGTACGAACTTCTACCGACCATAGTTTGGATTAGTAGAATGAATTTTTGTGCCTAAAATTTTAGTATAAATTCTTGCCTCTACGATCTGTAGAAATATCTATGGTTTATAGATTGGAACTGTAGAATGGATTTTGATCCTTAAAATTTAGTTGAATTCCAACAATGGGATCTATCGTCCGTAGAACATACCACAAACCATAGATGACCCCGTGAATGGTTTTTGTCACCCTTTTAAGAAGGGTATTTCAAACTTTTCCCACCCATTCTAAGCCTAAAACCTGACTTTTTACTCTAAGTTAAGGTTTAAAACAGTGTTAGATGATCTCTTATGTTCATTAACATTCCAAGTCGTTAGAGAAAGGTTTCCAAAGGAGAAAAGCTAGAGTTCGAGTATTTTTCAAATTTTCACCGATCTCGCTAAGTAATTTGTTCTTCTTTGAATGTAAGGCTATCATAGTGATGGAATGAGTTATTCCTCATGCTTTACATCTACTTTGTATCAGTAAATAATTATCTAGGGTTACATTCTTAGGTTTTATAATTCTTGTGATGAGTTTTGTTGTTGAGTTCTGAATTATATTCCTTATTTTATAGTTGTTATATCTTGCATTGAGATTCTTGAGTTGATTGTTCATTTCTATTTTTTAGAATGAACCCTATTACTAAGTTATTATTGATTTATTATCGAGTTAGCATTGAGAAATATTTAACAAAACCTTTTTTTTGGTCATAAATTGGTTTTTAAGAAAGTAAAGACGAGTTTTAAGTAGAGTTTAAAGAGCGATTTGAGTAGGAGTATAAGGGAACTAAGTATTTCCAAATGAATCAGTTTTTAAATTGGGAAAAAATAAATTTTGATTTATTAACCAGTTAATGAGTTTAGAGATATTCCACATCAGTACACTCTTTTAAGAGGATATTTTGAGCAATTATGTCAAATTGAGAAAGTGTATATATTATACATTTGAGCATGAGTATATATTTATTGGGAGTAATATTTAGCACTTATATGGGGGTGATTTCAGACAACTCACATTCATCATAAAGATGTAGACGACATGGGTAATGGATTGTACTTTTTAGATGACTCCTTAATATTTCTTTCGAGTAGAGCTTTATTGAATCCACTTAGTTGAGAGGTTCTATATCCCGGCAAGATACAAGACAATTTTTATTGCTCAGGCATGACGTTGTATCCTCACGTTGCTCATAGTGATGGTTATTGATTAGAGAGTCTCCCAAATAGAGTTAAAAGTGTATTTTATCATATCACTTAAGATGTGGAGTTGAATGATGAATAAGTATTTGTAAATTTCAAATGATTTCACTCATTTATTTCTTTACATTCAAATTAGTATAAATTTATATCTATTATAGTCCTTTAATTCAGTCATTTTGATTATGTTATATTACGTAGTAGTACATTCAATGTGTTGATGTCATTAGATCTGCATCTAGTTATGAGTCAAATAAAGGAATTCAAATCATCAACTGACACTTTGTTGAGATCTTTTTGCATTCCCAGTTGGCATTTGGTGAGCCTCTTTGCATTCTAAAGGACTCAACTTTCACCTTTTAGTTAGTTGTATGACGTGTTGTGGGTCTTGTCCTGACATTCATCTTTAAAAATAGTGGCTTTATAGATAGTTAGTTTTGACTATGTTTGTGATATTCCTTTGTTGAACTGTTTTTTAGCTATTATTGTTTTTAGAATATTTTGAGACAGTTGAGTACTTTGAGATTAAATAGGTTAGTCGTGTTTAAAAGCTTAATTATGCTTAATTTAGTCTTTAACTAAGTAGCCAGCTAGGCCAAGGGTTCCCTTGTGGATCATCCATGATTCTCGAGTGTCGGCCATGTTCAAGGTGTAGGCCTGGGTGATAGTTGGGATTTTGATTGGCAAGTGACAAGGTTTTCCAAGAAATTTAGTTCTAAGCTAAAATGGTGATTGTGCACTGATTTTCACTCCTTTTTTGAAATGGTTTTCACAAATGAGTTCAAAATTTCTTGGGAAACATAGTGTACTAAATATTTTTGGGTTCATACCTCATTTTTTGGAATTGGGTTCTTCAGGTTATTTGACCCCTTTCTCAAAGTGAATGATATGGGTGTTAATATTAGTTCTGGAATCTTATTTCGATTACCTGATTGAATAAGATTTTGTGGCTTTGCATATGCTTTGGAAAGGGAAATAACAAGTCTTGGATTAACTTTTAATTGGTTGACGCAAGTGATTTCTAAACCTTGTAAAACTAGTAGAATCGTTTATTTCCTTTCACTATGTGTTATGGGGAGTAATGGGAATGACGTGATCTGTTCAATTATTTCACTTGATTTATCTTAATAAATAGAAGTGGGGTAACACATCCTGTATCCGAAACAGACCAAACTGTAAAAAAATTTCAAAAGTTGCAGGTGCGACCCATGGTTGCCACCCACAAACCGTAGGGGGGACCTACGTTCCTTTCTGCTGGTCCATGGTTTGTGACTGCTACTCTTCCCTAGAACCTCTGAAAAAATCAGCTAAGAGTTAGGTTATGCTAGGACGTACAGACTGTAGGTCAGACTACGGTCCGTGGTCTAGGGCCGTAGGTTGGACCCCAAAATTTGGCTCTCTAAAGAAGATTGACGGTTGACCAGTATGAATCATCAATCGATCGAAGGTCTATCGGTCTGGTCCGTCGGTGACCCTGACAACTTTTAAGTCAGGGTTGTTTGGCCTTTTCTTATGCGTTGGACCCCTAAACTACGCAGTTTTGGTCAGTTTTAGCCTAGAAACTAAATTAGAATCTACCCTAAGCAAATCATTCACCAAAAACATAGAAAATTAGAATGCAGAAGGAGAAAGAGTCGACGAAGCCTTAGTCCAAGAATGCAACATGTTTTCATCAGTTCTATCCCCAAAATAAAAAAATTTACCCGTTAATTTCGTCACCAGGTATGTGGGATTTCACTAGTGTTTCCTTTCATCCATTAGGTCCCTAATTTAAGTCAGAATCTTCATTCCTTTAATATTATCTAAACCTAGCATTTCTTGAATGTTGGGTTTTAGCTGTTAGAATGATCCAGATTAGATTATCATGATTTTCGTATCGTTTTGTGTAGATTCTTTAATAATTTCAAAACCCTAGCTATGTAGTTCTTTTAGTTCATGATTTTCACATGCTAGGTCAGATATTTCAGATATACATGCCTCAGATTTGAATGTTTCATTATCAACATATTAATGTTGTATTTTTAGTTAGCATTTTAGTATTTTGAGATATCTAGTATTATAGAAATTCAGTCATAAGTTTTTAACTACATAATCAATTGGGAGAAGCTTAATACCGAGTGGACTAAGGTCAATCACCTTCAAGTCCCAGAACTATGTGACTCGTAGGATGTAAGTCCCCTCTGTGGGCAGCATTTTGTTATCACGCCAATCATGCTTCTATACCTCTAGCCAGGTATATTGGGTCCTCTCGATGGGTCATATACATTGTACTCCACATTTATCTCATGTGGTTTTATGTCGGTTATTACTAGCTTCCTTACAGTCAGATTCTATTGCATTGACTATGTTATCAGTTACAGTCAGATATTCAGCCTCAACATGTTATAAACTTGGTCATTGCATTTAGTTATTTTATGCTTAATATTCTTAATTTAGTATCATGCTTATCTGATATCATTGCTCAAATATTATGCTTTGGTTCAGTTACATTATTGTTCAGATTTATTCTATCCTGCATACTCAGTGCCTTTCGAGTACTGACACATACTCTATGCTACATCTTCTTGTGATGTAGTTTTAGGTTCTTATCTTCGAGATCACGCACAGATCGATTTCTGATCTCCAGTTCAGCAACATTAGTGGTGAGACCTCATTCTTCGAGGACAAGTGACATGATTATCTTCCTTTGCTTTTAGTTTTTAGTTTCAGTTTTTTCTAGATTTAGCTGGGACATGTCCCAATACTTCTAGTCAGTTAGAGGCTATGTTCAGAAATAGATAGATTCAACTATAGTGTTAGAGTTTGAGTTTTCAGTTGTTGTTTAAACTCTCAGTTTTCATAAATTTAGATAGTTTATGGGTATTCCCCGTCATTTCAGTTTACATGATTATTTATCTTCCGCACAATATTTCTTTACTTCAGTATCCTTATGATATGCCAGTAGGGTTACCTTGGGGTCAGTCGTGATCCTAGGTCCCGTGTTCACGTCCTGGGGGTAGCTTCGAGGCGTGACAGACTAGGTATCAGAGAACTAGATTTAAGAGTCCTAAGATGTCTGAAAAGCCGCACTAAGTAGAGTCCTTTTCATGGGTGTGAAGTGCACCACATCAAATGAGAGTGAGGCTACGAAGTGTTTTAGGAAAACTTCACTCTCTTTGCTAATCTTATCATGTGTGAGGTACAATTCAATTTCCTCTTTCTAATCTGTCGTTATGCGCTTAAGATCCTACCTTCTCGTAGAGCTGACGCAAGGAATGCTAATGAATTCAATGCTAACGCAGTTCCTCTAGTCCAAACCATAAGGTTTTGAACGTAGAGTTTCGGAATGCGATTCGGCCTTTGGCTCAGAGTATGACTAACCAAAATAATGAGCAGGTTCTAGTTCCTACTAATAGAAATGGTGGATCAGTGGAAGTTAGGGTTCGAGTTATTGTTAGGATGAAACTGCTTGAGCTTTTAAGGTCACAAGTTGGTGAGGACCCACAAAATTTCATTGATGAGGTTAAGAAAATCTTTGGAGTGATGCAAGTGACTGGTAATGGTAGGGTTGAGTTGGCATCTTACAACCTTAAGGATGTGGCTCACATAAGGTACACTCAGTGAAAATACAGCAGGGGCTACTTTGTCTTTTGTAACTCCCTATATAACAATAATTTTAGGTGTCAGTCCAGAAAATCTTTCAGAACCCCCCTTAGTCTCTACTCAAGTCGGTGACCTAGTTATAGCTAGACGAGTATACAGAAATTGCCCTGTCACAGTCTCCTAGAAAGTTACCTCAGTAGATCTTGTAGAGTTAGAAGTGGTAGACTTTGATATCATTCTAGTCATGGATTGGTTACATTCCTTTTATGCCTCAGTCGATTGTATAACTAGGATCGTTCATTTTTAGTTTCCAGACGAGCCAATCCTAGAATGGAAGGGTAGTAGATCAGTGCATATGGGTCGATTCATTTCTTACCTTAAGGATAGAAAGATGATCTCTAAGGGGTATCTGTATCATCTATTTCGGTTTAAGGATTCAATCTCCGAAACCCCAACTCTTGAGTCAGTTCCAATAGTAAATGAGTTCCCAAAAGTGTTTCCAGAATATCTTCCTGGAGTTCCTCCGAAAGGGAAATCGACTTTGGAATTGATCTTTTTCTAGATACCCAGCCTATATCTATTCCTCCTTAAAAAATGGCTCCAGCTGAGCTTAAGAAATTGAAGGAGCACTTGAAAGATCTTCTAGATAAGGGCTTCATTAGACCTAGTATTTCCCTATAGGGTGCCTAGTGTTGTTCGGGAAAACGAAAGATGGTTCTCTCAGGATGTACATTGATTATAAACAGTTGAACAAAGTAACAAGAATAAGTACCTTATACCCTAGGATTAATGACTTGCTCGACCAACTTTAAAGTGCTAGTCATTTCTCGAAGATAGACCTCAGATCCGGTTACCATCAGCTTAGAGTCAGAGATAGTGACATCCCAAAAACAACCTGCATAACTCGGTACTATCATTATGAATTTGTAGTTATGTCATTATGACTAACCAATGCTCCTGCAGCTTTCATGGATTTGAAGAACAAGGTGGCAAGCAGTATTTGGATTTGTTTGTTATCGTCTTTATTGATGATATCCTCATTTACTCTAGGAATGAGGAAGAACATGAGACTCCTTTCAGAGTTCTCTTGTAAACTCTCAATAATCGCCAAATATTTTCTAAGTTTAGCAAATGTGAGTTTTTGTTGTAATCAGTTCCTATCCTTGGGCATATTATGTCTAGCGAAGGGATCCAAGTGGATTCTCAGAAAATAAAAGTAGTGAAGCAATGCCCCAGACCTATCTCTCCTACAGATATTAGAATTTTCTTGGGTTTGGCTGGTTATTACAAAATGTTCGTGAAAGGATTTTCATCCATAGTTTCTCCATTGACTAAATTGACTCAGAAAGATGTTAAGTTTCAGTGGTTAGATGATTGTGAGAAAAGCTTCTCAGAACTGAAAACTAGGTAGACTACAACTCCTATTTTGACTCTACAAGAGGGTTCAGGCGGTTATATTGTCTACCATGATACATCCAGAGTTGGCCTAGGTTGTGTGTTGATGCAGTGAGGTAAGGTTATAACTTATGCTTCTAGATAGATTAAGGTGCATTAGAAGAACTATCCAACTCATGACCTCAAGTTTACAGAAGTGGTGTCTGCACTTAAGATTTGGAGACATTACTTGTATGGTGTACATGTAGACGTGTTCACAAACCATAAGTGCCTAAAGTATGTATTCACCCAGAAAGAACTAAATCTTCTCCAGAGGAGATGGCTTGAATTCCTCAAGGATTATGATATGAGTGTGCATTAACATCCTCATAAGGCAAATGTAGTAGCAGATGCTCTTAGTAGACTATCTATGGGTAGTGTAGCACATGTTGAGGAAGAAAGAAAGGAGTTAGCAAAGGATATTCACATACTTTCTCGCTTAGGAGTTTGTCTTATGAGCATATTAGATGGTGGTGTAATAGTTTAGAATAGGTTAGAATCTTCATTGGTAGTGGAGGTTAAGGAAAAGCAAGACAGTGATCCTATATTGTTTCAACTAAAGGGTGCAGTCCATCAGTAGATAGTTGTGGTTTTCTCCCAAGGGAGAGATGGTGTGCTTTGTTATCAGGGTCGATTATGTGTTCTTAAGGTGGGTAGGTTGAGACAGCAGATTCTTGCAGAAGCCCATAACTCCTGATATTCTATTCATCCAAGCGCCACTAAGATGTCCCATGATCTGCGGGAAGTCATTTGGTGGAATGGTATGAAAAAGGATATAGTAGATTTTGTAGCTAAGTCCCCTAATTGCCAATAAGTGGAAGTAGAGCATAAGAAACCAGGACGTATGACTCAAGAGATCAACATTCCTACTTGGAAGCGGGAAGTAATCAACATGGACTTCAATACAGGTTTACCTCATACTCACATACAACATGACTCCATTTGAGTGATTGTGGACAGAGTTACTAAGTCTGTGTGCTTTTTGGCGTTTATGACTACAGATTCAGCAAAGGACTACGCCAAGCTTTACATTAATGAGATAGTTAGGTTGCATGGGTTTCCTATCTCAGATAGGCTTCACTGAAATTTTATTTAACACTTTCTGGTGTAAATTAGTAACACATCTAATATTAAAATGGAAGTAAACAAAATTAATTGTCTTGTTTAATACTCATATTTATAGTTTTTAAATATGGTGATAGTACAAGATTCATTAATTTTGTGGCTTTTGTATGTTAAAAACTTCAATGGTTTTTTTAACTTAATTTTTAGAATTGATGTTTGCACTCCCAAAACATAGAATTGGATCATCACATTTATAGTTTGGTTCCACTTTCTCATTTTTTATTTCCCTTCGTGAAGTAGAGAAACTCTTCCTATGTTCGAAGTATATTGGAAAAAATAAATGTATCCCCTGAATTTGAAATATAATTTTTTGTGTTTATTTATCAATTGGAAGACACAAATATTAAGATAAGAAATAAAAAATAAGGCAATGAAGATGATCGTATATTAATAGGTAAAAAGTGAACCATGACAGTTAATAATATACCAAATTTAATTTAAAAATTGAGATTTACAAATATCCTAAGTTTACTGAAACATGTCCGTGAATGTTTTAAGCTTGTTGAATTTTTTTTTTATGATTTTCATTTGATCTGAATGGGCATGTTTATGTTGTGATAATTTTTCCGGTTTGACCATGTTATATTAATTTTGATCAACTGTTGGTCTGTATATCTATTTTGGTTGTGCATATTCTTGCGTTATAATATATCTTTTGGGTTTTATTTCTACTATAGTTCTTTCCCAATAGTTGTCTTTATTGTCAAACCGGGTGAATTATCCAATTCATAATTTGCTAGAGAACAAGTCAACGTAAGATACTATGGATGGTTTTGTTGATAATAGGTGACTGATATAATCCAAATAAATTAAGTCAATTTTAAAATGATCCATGATATTTAGTGTTAATGTTTTCATTTAGTTTTTGTCTTTCCTATAGATTCTAATGCGTCAAGTTGGTATTGATAGTTGTTTTCTGTTTGGTTGACATTTTCCATGAGTGGTGAGTGTTTGTCTTTACCTTTTCATTTCTTGTACTCTAGAAGTCCTAATTGGCCTTAAAATGAGTATGTATGAATTAGCAGAGAAATACATAATAGACATGCTTATGAGACTATGTGTGTGCATGTTTACATCTTCTTGAGAGTGAGTGTTTGATTCTGAATCTTAAATTCTCTAGTTTCATTTATCCTATATGTTTTGGGGATCCTCTTTTCCTATGTTGGCATTCACATATAAATCAAAGAGGTGATTGGCATTCTCAAACAGTTTTCATGAAATGAGACATAGATTGTATGAATGATAACTGAGTTTAAATGTTGTCATGTGATAAACTGTGGCTTCTATGATTCAGCGTTAGTGTCAAGTCGAATTCTTGCTAGGTAGAAGAGTGAATTATGGGTATGTATGATGTTGAAGTTTTGTATTCCTTTAGGATAAGAAGTATTTTATTTTTTGTGTTTTGATAAGTTTGTAGTTTACCTACTTGTATGCTTTTAAGCTTATGCTATTGCGTTTCAGAGAGAAAAAGAAGGCATTTAGGATGTTTAAGCCTTGAAAAGTAGGTTTTCATAATTTACATATGATCAAGTAGAAATAGATTAAAAAGTTACAAAATTGAAAGTGATCAAATAGTTTTTCGTCATAAAGAGATGTTGATGTCTTCGCATGTCCACATGCAGCTCTGCATCACTAACTTAGCTAATTGCAACTAGAGGAAGAATGGTTGCAGAAAAAGGTTGGTGTGGGGCAAGCAGATGCGGCCACAACTCCTAATATGGGGATGCATCTCACCTACACATCATATTAAGTCAGAAGCGACATTTTCACCATACTACTTGATATGGGATCTCAATTGTGACTGAAACAGCAAATGCACTGATGCAGTGCATGTGTAAGGCCTAATTATAATGACCCGGTCGGTTATTTTTGGAAATTGTTGTAAAGTTATTATTTTACCCCTCTCGATATTGGGGTTCAAATCATTTTTGAATGAGTTTTGAAATTCATTTCGAGTTTCGAGTTAGAAGTTGTGAATTTTGGAAATTTGTAAGGCTAATGTTGTTAAAAAGTGGTTTTCACTGTCTTTGGGAGCTTCGAGTGTTATAATGGAATTTTGTCAATTCCATCAGTTTTGGCATGTGGAAATTGGTCTATGTGAGCTTTCGGTATTTGATTTGGAGTCTTTTTTGGGGATTTGTGGTCCTAAGTTGGAAAATTTTGTAATTTTAGGCTTTTGGATGACTTTGGTCAACATTTGTGGTTCAGATGCTTGGATCAGAATTCTCAGAGTTCTATTTGATTCAGGCAATGATTTTAGCCTTTGTGAGGTCTTGATTGAATCTTCAGAGGTCCCAATCTTGATTTAGCCTTTTTAGGCGTTATGATAGTTTCTTGTGACTTACACGAAACTCGGGTCAAGAAGAACTCAAATTCGTGTTTTGATTATTCAATTTTGTACAAAACATCAAGTATAATATGTACGAGATTCCGAACAAATCCTGATGGTCCTTTTCATGTTTTGAGAGTTGGCTAATTTTTCTAGTCCATGATTTATTTACCCTTCCCGTTTGTGATAGGACTTTTGCTTAATCTACTTTTACTTAAGCCATGGCATGATATTTAGAGAGAATGGCAGACTTTACCGGGGTTAGCTTAACTGAGCCAAGGCTTGCTTTTGCGTTGATTACTTAAGCGGAGACTGGTTTACAAAAGCGAGATCCCTACTTTAAGTGGGGTTAGCTTAAGCGAAACCTAGTTTCGCTTAAGACATCTATGAGGGATTTTGGCCTACCATTTCGGGGTTTAACCCCCATTTTCTATTTTGGAGCTTTGTAAAATCCTTGCAGGTGATTTTGAAAATATTTCTTGGGTAAAATTATTTAGATAAGCCTTTGTGACCCTAAAATTTCAATTTACTTTAATAATTTATAAATTTAAGCATCAAAAGTTGGTGTAACACCAAGAAAATTTCTAAGCTAAAGCCTGTACCGTTCTTAATTAACTTGTAAGGTTGTATCAGGTTATTTCTGTATTGATAATAGGTGTAAAGGTCAGTTCTTTAGTGTGGGAATGGTTTTGGATATGAATTAAGGTCACAAGAGCCCCCTAGAACGGAGTTGATTCGAAAGCTTACTTACCGATTATGCTTTGACATAAGATTTTACTTAATTAAACTTCAAACAACCATATCTCTTAGAATAAAATGAATTAGGTGACCTATGACCTATTCAATTGAAGTTCTATGAGTCCCCTTTCCAACGCCACCAAGTTTGCCTCATTTCGAGTTCAGAGTAAAGAGTTATGGCTATTTTATCGGCGAATGTCACATCACATTTTCTGAGTCAATTCCTACGAATTGCTTCTATGGGCGGTAGAAATTTTGATGACCCAACTGTCAATTTAGTTTAAATTTAAATCTATTGCAGTCCTTTAATTCAGTCATGCTAGTTCCGTTATATTACGTTCTCGTACATTCAATGTGTTGATGTCATTTGATCTACATCTACTTATTAGTCAAATACAAGTGTTCAAATCATCAACAAACACTTTGTTGAGATCACTTTGTACTTCCAGTTAGCATTTGATGAGCCTCTTCGCAGTCTAGAGGACTCAACCTTCACCTTTTAGTTAGTTGCTAGACGTGTTGTGGGTCTTGTCCTGACATCCATCCTTAACAATAAAGGCTTTATAGATAGTTAGTTTTGATTATGTTTCTAGTATTTCTTTGTTGAACTATTTTTTAGCTATTATTGTTTTCAGAATATTTTGAGATAGTTGAGTACTTTGAGATTAAATAGGTTAATTGTGTTTAAAAACATCATTATGCTTAATTTAGTCTTTAGCTAAGTAGCCCCCTAGGCCAAGGGTTAGCTTATGGATCATCAACGATTCTCGAGTGTCGGCCACGTTCAAGGTGTAGGCTTCGGTGATAGTTGGGATTTTGATTCGCAGCTGACAAGGTTTTTCAAGAAATTGAGTCCTAAGCTAAAATGGTGATTTTTCATTGATTTTCACTCCTATTTCGAAATGGTTTTCAAAAATGAGTTCCAAATGTCTTGGGAAACATATTCTAGTAAATATTTTTGGATTCAAACCTCATTTTTTGGAATTGGGTTCTTCTGGTTATTTGACCCCTTTCTCAAAGTGAATGATTTGGGTGTTATTATTAGTTCTGGCATCTTATTTTGATAACCTGATTGAATAAGATTGTGTGTCTTTGCACATTGTTCGGAAAGGGAAATAACAAGTCTTGGATTAAATTTTAATTGAATTTACGCAAGTAATTTCTAAACATTGTAAAACTAGTAGAATCATTTATTCCCTTCACTGTGTGTGTTGGGGAGTAATGGCAATGACGCGATGTGTCCAATTATATCACTTGATTTATCTTAATGAATAGAAGTGGTGTAACACCCTGTATCCGAAACAGACCAAAATGCAGATTTTTTTCAGAAGTTGCAAATGTAACTCACGAACCGTAGAGGGGACCCACGGTCCGTTCTGCTGGTCCGTGCTAAGGGTCAAGCTACGCCAGGACCTACGAACCATAGGTCGACTATGGTTCATGGTCCAAGGCTGTAGGTTGGACTCCAAAATGTAGCTCTCTGAAGACAATCGACGGTTGACCAGTACAAACCACCAATAGATCGAAGGTCCATCGGTTTGGTCCATCAGTGACCCCGACAACTTTTAAGTCAGGGACGTTTGGTCTTTTCCTTATGTGTTGGACCCCTAAACTGTGTCGTTTAAACCCTAAACTACGTAATTTTGGTAAATTTTATCCTAGAATCTAAATTAGAATCTACCCTAAGAAAATCATTCACTAAACATAGAAAAGGAGAACACAGAAGGAGAAAGAGTCGACTAAGCCCTAGTCCAAGAAAACAATAGGTTTTCATTAGTTCTAGCCCCGAAATTGAAAAATTTCTCCATGAATTTCGTGACCAGGTATGTGGGATTTCACTAGTAGATTCCTGTCACCCATTAGGTCCCTAATTTCAGTCAGAATCTTGATTCCCTTAATATTATCTAGACTGAGGGATTCTTGAATGTTGGAGATTGTTGGGTTTTAGTTGTTAGAATGATCCAAATCAGATTATCATGATTTTAGTATCATTGTGCGTAGATTCTTTCATAATTTCAAAACCCTAGCTATGTAGTTCTTTTAGTTCATGAATTTCACATGCTAGGTTAGATATTTTAGATATACATGCCTTAGATTTGAATGTTTCATTATCATAATATTAATGTTGCATTTCGGTTAGCATGTTAGTATTTTGAGCTATCCAGTATTATAGAAATTCAGTTATAAATTGTTAACTATATAATCAATTCGAAGAAGCTTAATATTGAGTGGACTAGGGTCAATCACCCTCAAGTCCCAAAACTACGTGCCCTGTAGGTCGTAAGTCCCCTCTATGGGTAGTATTTTTAGATGACACTAGTCATGCCTCTAACCTCTGGCCAGGTATATTGGCTTCTCTCGATGGGGTGTATACATTATACTCCACATTTAGCTCATGTGGTTTTATGTGAGTTATTACAAGCTCCCTTGCAGTTTGATTCTATTTCATAGACCATGTTATCAGTTATAGTCAGATATTCAACCTCAGCTTGTTATAAACTTGGTCTTTGTATTTAGTTATTTTATGCTTAGTATTCTCAGTTTAGTATCATGCTTATCTCATATAATTGCTCAGATATTATGCTTTGGTTCAGTTACGTTATTGTTCAGTTCTATTCTATCCTGCATGCTCAGTGCCTTTCAAGTACTGACGCATACTCTATGCTACATCTTCTCGTGATGTAGGTTCAGGTCCTCAGCTTCCAGATCAGGCATAGATCGATTCCCAACCTCCAGTTCAGCAACATTAGTGGTGAGTCCTCATTCTTCGAGGACGAGTGACATGATTATATTCCTTTGCTTTTAGTCTTTAATTTCAGTTTTTTCTAGATTTAGCTAGGGCATGACCTAGCACTTCTAGTCAGTTAGAGGCTATTTTCAGACATAGATAGATTCATCTATAGTGTTAGAGTTTGACTTTTCAGTTGTTGTTTAAACTCTCAGTTTTCATATATTTAGATAGTTTATGAGTATTCCTCGTCATTTCAGTTTACATGATTATTTAGCTTCCGCACAGTATTTCTTTACTTCATTTACTTTAGTATGCTTATGATATGCCAGCAGGGTTAGCTTTGGTCAGGTGTGATCCTAGGTCCCGTGTTCGCATCCTGGGGTAGCTTCGAGGCATGACAAACTTGGTATCAGAGAACTAGATTTAAGAGTCCTAGAATGTTTGAAAAGCCGCACTAAGTAGAGTCCTTTTCATGGGTGTAAAGTGCACCACATCTAATGAGAGAGAGGCTATGAAGTGTTTTAGGAAAACTTCACTCTATTTGTTACTCTTATCATGCGTGAGGCACGATCCAATTTCCTCGTTCTAATCTGTCGTTATGCGCTTAAGATCATGCCTCCTTGTAGAACTTACGCAAGGAATGCTAATGAACGCAATGCTAACGCAGTTTCTCTTGTCCAGACCATGAAGTTTTGAATGTAGAGTTTCAAAATGCGATTCAACTTTTAGATCAGAGTATGACTAACCAGAACAATAAGTAGGTTCCAGTTCCTACTTATAGAAATGGTTGATCAGAGGTAGTTAGGGTTAGAGATTTTGTTAGGATGAAACTGCTTGAGTTTTTAAGGTCACAAGTTGGTGAGGACCCACAGAACTTCATTGATGAGTTAAGAAAATCTTTGGAATGATGCAAGTAACTGGTAATGGTAGGGTTGAGTTGGTATCCTACCAACTTAAAGATGTGGCTCACATATGGTACACTCAATGAAAAGACAACAATGGCTACTTTGTCTTTTGTAACTCTCTATATAACATTAATTTTATGTGTCATTCCAGAAACTCTTTCAAAACCCCCCGTAGTCTCTACTCCAGTCAGTGACCCAGTTATAGCTAGACGGGTGTACAAAAATTTACCTATCATAGTCTCCTAGAAAGTCACCTTAGCAGATCTTGCAGAGTTAGAAGTGGTAGGCTTAGATATCATTCTAGTCATGGATTGGTTACATTCCTATTATGCCTCAGTCGATTGAAGAACTAGGATCGTTCGTTTTTAGTTTCCAGATGAGCCAATCGTAGAATGGAAGGGTAGTAGCTCAGTGCCTATGAGTCGATTCATTTCTTACCTTAAGACCAGAAATATGATCTCTAAGGGGTATCTGTATAATCTAGTTCAGGTTAAGGATTCAAGCTCCTAAGTCCCAACTCTTGAGTCAGTTCCAATAGTAAATGAGTTCCCAAAAATGTTTCCAGAAGATCTTCCCAGAGTTCCTCCGAAAGGGAAATCGACTTTGGAATTGATCATTTTCCAGATAACCAGCCTATATCTATTCCTCCTTACAAAATGGCTCTCATTGAGCTTAAGAAATTTAAGGAACACTTGAAAGATCTTCTAGATAAGGGCTTCATCAGACCTAGTATTTCCCTATGGGGTGCCTAGTGTTGTTCGTGGAAAAAAAAGATGGTTCTCTTAGGATGTGCATTGATTATAGACAGTTGTACAAACTCACAATCATGAATAAGTACCATATACCCAAGGATTAATGACTTGTTAGACCAACTTCATGGTGCTAGTCATTTCTCGAAGACAGACCTCAAATCCGATTACCATCAGCCTAGAGTCAGAGATAGTGACATCTCAAAAAAACCTTTCGAACTCAGTATGGTCATTATGAATTTGTAGTTATGTCATTTGGACTAACCAATGCTCCTTCAACTTTCATGGATTTGAAAAACAAGGTGTTCAAGAAGTATTTGGATTTGTTCCTTATCGTCTTTATTGATGATATCCTCATTTACTCTAGGAATGAGGAAGAACATGCGACTCATTTGAGAGTTGTGTTGCAAACTCTCAAGGATTGCCAATTATTTGCTAAGTTTAGCAAATATGAGTTTTGGTTGTAATCCGTTGCTTTCCTTGGGCATATTGTGTCTAGTGAAGGGATCTGAGTGGATTCTCAGAAAATAGAAGTAGTGAAACAATGGCCGAGACCTACCTTTCCTATTGATATCAGAAGTTTCTTGGGTTTGGCTAGTTATTACAGAAGGTTCGTGGAAGAATTTTCATCCATAGCTTCTCCATTGACTATATTGACTCAGAAAAATTTTAAGTTTCAGTGGTCAGATGATTGTGAGAAAAGCTTCTCAAAACTAAAAACTAGGTTGACTACAACTCATGTTTTGAGTCTACCAGAGGGTTCATGCAGTTATGTTATCTAGTGTGATGTATCCAGAGTCGGCCTAGGTTGTGTGTTGATGCAGCGATGTAAGGTTATAACTTATGCTTCTTGATAGATTAAGGTGCATTAGAAGAAATATCCAACTCATGACCTCGAGCTTGAAGAAGTGGTATTTGCACTTATGATTTTGAGATATTACTTGTATAGTGTTCACAGACCATAAGAGCCTTCAGTATGTATTCACCCAAGAAGAACTAAATCTTCTCCAGAGGAGATGGCTTGAATTCCTCAAGGATTATGATATGAGTGTGCATAAACATCCTGGTAAGGCAAATGTAGTAGCAGATGCTCTTAGTAGACTATATGTGGGTAGTGTAGCATAAGTTGAGGAAGAAAGAAAGGAACTAGCAAAGGATGTTCACAGACTTGCTCGCTTAGGAGTTCATCTTATGAACATATCAAATGGTGGTATAACAGTTTAGAATGGGTCAGAATCTTCATTGGTAGTGGAGGTTAAGGAAAAACAAGATAGTGATCTGATATTGCTTTAACTAAAGGGTGCAGTCTATCAATAGAGAGTTGAGGTTTTCTCCCAAGGGGGAGATAGTGTGCTTTGTTATCAGGGTCAATTATGTGTTCCTAAAGTGGGTGAGTTGAGACATCAGATTCTTGTAGAAACCCATAACTCCAGATATTCTATTCATCCAAGTGCCACTAAGATGTACCATGATCTGCGGGAAGTCTTTTGGTGGAATAGTTTGAAAATGGATATAGCCAGCAAGTGAAAGTAGAACATAAGAAACTAGGAGGTATGACTCAAGAGATCAACATTCCTACTTGGAAGTGGGAAACGATCAACATGGACTTCATTACAGGTTTACATCATACTCACAAACAATAAGATTCCATTTGGGACACTGTTGATAGAGTTACTAAGTGTGAACACTTTTTCGCAGTTAAGACTATAGATTCACCAAAGGACCATGTCAAGCTTTACATTAATGAGATAGTTAGGTCGCATAGGCTTTCTTTGTCTATCATCTCAGATGGGCTTCACCGAAATTTAATTTTGACACTTTTTGGTGTAAACTAGTAACACATCTAATATTAAAATTGAATTAACCAAAATTAATTGTCTTATTTAATACTCAAATATATTTTTTAAATATGGTGATAGGACAAGATTCATTAATTTTGTGGCTTTTATACGTTAAAAACTTCAATGATTTTCTTAACTTAATTTTTTTAATTGGTGTTTGCACTCCCAAAACATAGAATTGAATCATCACATTTGTATTTTGGTTCCATTTTTTTTTTCTCCCTTCGTGAAGTAGAGAAATTCTTCCTTTGTTCGAAGTCTATTGGAAAAAATAAATGTATCCCCTGAATTAGAAATATAATTTTTCGTGTTTATTTATCAATTGGTAGACACAAATATTCGGATAAGAAATAAAAAATAAGTCAATGAAGATGATTGTATATTAATAGGCAAAAAGTGAACCATGATGGTTAATAATATACCAAATTTAATTTAAAAATTGAGATTTACAAATATCCTAAGTTTACTGAAACATGTCCGTGAATGTTTTAAACTAGTTGAATTTTTTTTTATGATGTTCATTTGACCAGAATGGGCGTGTTTATGTTGTGATAATTTTTCCGATTTTTCCATGTAATGTTAATTTTGATCAAACGTTGGTCTGTATAACTATTTTTGGTTGTGCATATTCATGTGTTATAATATATCTTTTGGGTTTTATTTATACTATAGTTCTTTCCCAATAGTTGTTTTTATTGTCAAACTTGGTGACTTATCCAAATCATAATTTGCTAGAGAAAAAGTCAACGTAAGATACTATGGATAGTTTGGTTGATAATAGGTGACTGATATGATCCAAAAAAATAAGTCAATTTAAAAATAATCCATGATATTTAGTGTTAATGTTTTCATTTAGTTGTTGTCATTCCTATAGATTTTGGCCTTTGTGAGGTCTCGATTGAATTTTCAGAGGTCCCAAGCTTGATTTATCCTTGTTAGGCGTTACGATTAGTTTCTTGTGACTTACTGATGAGTCCACAAATTGGACTCTTTTAGGGATATATTTTGATAGAATTAGTGTCCTCAGATGCATATTTTATCTCAATATATGATGAAAACCATTAAGTTTCAAGTATTTGAAGTTTGAAGGAAAGCATGGACACTATCTAGCAAAAAAAGTAACAAAGGCAGCTGAAATAACGAAGAAATGAAGATTTGAGAATCACCGAACCCATTTGGCGAGTCACCAAAATATCTTATCCTCGTCTTTTGTTCCAGTGTGCTGAGCCCTGAAGGAAAAGATCAAATCATTGGTGAAAAGGAGCAGTTGGCGTATCGCCGAGCAGTTCCATATAGCTGTACTATGTCGCCCAATGATCCAAACACGATGATGCTGAATGATAGAGTAAGACGGTGATGAAACCTACCAAAGGGCGTATCGTCAAGTTGATCGGCGATATTGACTAATGACGCCAAATTATCCATTGCAACACTGATTTTTGAAAACTATAAGTACTCGTTGAGAGTTGTAGCTTAGTATCAGATTTTTAATATAGAACTTTTAACATAGAATTTTAAGTTCTTAGGTCGGAGAGGGTTTTGAAGAACTTGAAGATTCAAAGGGTTTCAACTCCAAGATTTTGGGTTTGGGTCTCTTGGATTTTTCACTCTTTGCTTGTTTTGAAACGTAAATCTTCATACCCATTTGAATGCAAACTCATTTTGGTATAAATTTCTATCTCTTTTACATATCTAGCTAAAACTCCAATTCTTGGGGTGTGATGTTGTGAATATGGGTTAGATTATCTATTGGGTCTTGCTTGTTGATGGTTTAGTTGTTGTGTAAAAGTGATTTCATTTAGTAGTTATAGATGAACTTAATGAAATTGTAGTTGCAAATACGATTTCACCTTTGTGTTTTCGGCTTGCTCAAGAATGAGGTCGTAAAACTAAAACTACTAAATTGATGGCCAGTGGGAGTGGATCAACATGAGGTTCAGCTCGAGACAGTGAACCCTAGTCCTTCTCCCACATACTCAGCTCGATAGAGTGACTGGGCTAAGGCGGAGGCTATTCTTCATGCAGTAAGTGGGTGTCTGGAGGAACCCATTTGATTTGGGGTTAGTTGCTCGAGAGAGAATTTACCCCTACTTTAGTCTAGCCTAGTCACAAATATTCAACAGATTTATTATCAAAAGCATGTACCAAATAATTTAGTTTATCCCGTATTCCTATCACATCCCAAGAATCCCCTCTCCTTGATTAGTATTCTTTGCATTCTTGTTTGTTTTTGCTTGTGACAAACCCCCATCATTAATTGACATTTTTATGTCACCCTTTGAATTTAACATGTTTATATTCGATAAAGTGTTTAGCTTTGAATAATTAGAACTTGATATTATATTTCTATTAATTATCAAGCCCACTCCCTCGGGACTCGGCCCCAACCCTTGGTTGGGTTACTATACTATTGTACAATCTTAGACAATTGCATTGGAAGTTGTCTCTTGATTATGCAAACATTAAAATGGCACCGCTGCTGGGGAGTGGTGTTATTTGAGAATTCTTAGTTTAGTAAAAAAAATTGTTCTTCTTAGTTGTAGTTTTACTTGCCTAATTTTTAGTTTTGTATTTTGCTTGTTGAGCTTTGAAATAAAGGAGATGAGTATTTCAAGCAGTGCTCGTGAGCAAATGGAGTTCCCTTCATTAGAAGTAATGATGTTTAGGGATCGTATTCTAACTTTCAAACAATTGGAAGGTGAATGGATTCATGAGGCATGGGCAAGGTTTAAATCGCTTCTGTTTCGATGCCCCACTTATGAAATTCCTGATATAGTCCTCCTGGACTGCTTCTACATAAGTCTTGGTTTCGAAAACAGAGCATTGGCTGACCGACTCATTCCGGGTGGTATTACACATCAACCTTATGTGATAGCGGCTCACCTACTTGATCACATGGCTGAAGCAAGCCAAGAAGTAGAGAAGGACTTCATGTTGGCCGCACTGATGACTTAGATGGATGAGTTGGCCAAAAAGATAGTGGAGATTGAAGTCCAATGCAAAAAGAAGGATAGATACCTTCCCCCTCATGAGCGAAGAAAGCCCAAGGACAATGAGGGTAAACATGTTGAGGGAATGCTCTTAATCAGTCTCAACAAGGTAAGTGAGCAAGATAGGGTGCTGGAAGATGTGAAGGAGAACATCAAATTGATGAAACATATGATTGGTTCTCATTCCAGATCCATTTAGCTGCTCGAGAACCTTATGGGACATGTGATGCCTCATCTCCATCCAACACAAAGCAGGGGGTTGCCAAGTGATGTTTTGGCTAAACCCAAAAGTGAAGTTTAAGTGTTAACTTATGTCGTGCTACGACGTTAACTAAGGCGCTGTTTGGGAGGCAACCCAAAACCCTTTATTGCTTTATGTTACTTTGATAAAATAATGGTGTGTAAATTATGCACAAAGAATTGTGGGAAGCTTTTGGACAGAAAGAGATTGGCGAGGGTAATGTTAGTTGGTGAGTCGCCAAAGTATTAGGTGACCTGACTCACACTGCCATTTGATCCAACCCAGCTTTGGTTTGGGGTCTGTAAATCTCGGCGGTCCCAAAGAAATGATTGGTGAGTTGTCGATCAGCTTGGCGACCGCAATTTGTATCGTCGTTTGAATCCCACATTAACTGGGGGGGATCTTGTAAAACTTGGCGAGGAAGGTAATTGCTAGGCGTGACGCGGAATGGTTCGGTGCTCACGACTAATGTCGCCAAATGGATGCAAACTGGATGGGAATTAATAGCCAAAGGTTTTAAAGTTTCGAAGTCTTCACTTTTCCCCGATTTCAAACTTTGCAAATTCACCCTCGGTAAGTCTTTCCAATACTTTTGCATTCCAAGTATTTTGGTCGTCGATTTGTGCTTGGAGTTGGATTACATTGTTGCCTAGCACTTCAAATATAATTTTAATCGGCAAATAAGGTTGGTTTTCCCAAATCCGAGGCCACTTTGAAAAATTTGTTCTCTTATGAAATTGGGCTTATCCTATTGATGTGTGCTGGGCCTCCCTGATAGGTTTTAGATTTGTGAAATGCCAAGTTCGATTTGTAAATCTGGCTTATTTTATCTTGATTTTTGAACTCCCTTTTTATTGTGCATAAAAATGATTAAAAATCTTGTGGGCTTGTGCATGCGTGGTGTTTATCATGATTAGGTGTTATGGGTCTGAGCTTAATTGTACTAGTGCATAGTTTAATTTTGTTTTGGGGGGGTTGTGGGGTTGAAGTCGAGGAGATAGGTTGGAGATAGGCACGTTAGGCCGTTTGGCGATCTGGGTTGAGCTTGTCAAACAACTCAGCGGTTCACTTAATGACCCCATCTCGCCTTTAATTTCATTCTACTTTTGATATGGGTTCTGTAACTTTTGGCGAGAAGTCTTTGATCGCCAAAAGCATTTGGCGACTTGCCGAAAGTTTCCTTGATCACTTTTTGTTTGCACCATTGAACCTTTGTTGCACTGTCTCTTTCGGTGGATAAAAGCCTGCCCGCCGAAAGAAGTCGGCGACTCACCAAAAGGTGTTTTCCATTACTAACTTGTTAAAAATTTTGAGCTAACTCCTATCGTGAGCTCGGCCTAGCTCATCGAAGCAACTTGGCGATACACTGATCGTTTCGGCAAGTTTTTCTGCAATTGTGTCCCCAAAAATTTGATTTATTTGTTTAAAATTATTCCCAATTCTTTGCAGAAATGGCTAGATCTAAAGTTGCAGGAAGAAGCAAGCCACCCCAAGGTAAAACAAAGGGGATTACAATCAACAAGGATGCAGCTACATCCAGAAGCAAGGTTGCTAAGCTTTATACAACTGGTGGGAAATGCAAGGGCAAAGACAAGACCCTTGAAATTTTAGATGCAGTCACTGACAGTGAAGGCTTTTATAGAAATGACCCCAACCAATCTGACAGTGAAGGTGTGGGTTCTAATGAGGATGATTTGCTAATAGCACAAATGGCTGAGCGGCGAACTAAGAAGTTGAATGATTCATCCTGGGTCAAGACTCCCCAGCCTACCACTACTACACCTCCAGTTCCATAACAGGTAATGGTATTAGCACCTCCAGTACAGGGGCCTCCGCCTAAGTCAATGAATCGAGTAAAGGCTGAAGGGCTGAGGACAATTCTGGAGGAAAAGTGTATGTCCATAAACAGGGTTATACACAGGTACCTAGAGATAATGGAGTGCCTGAGGTACCACAAGTTCCAAATCTTCACTAAATCCCGTAGCTCTTATATTCCAAACTCGGTAAGAGAGTTCTACAGTGCACTAATACCCCAGAAAAAGCAGCTAGTAGCAGCCTTCACAAAAGTTGACTATGTGATTGTCAGAGGTAGGAGGGTGAAGTGTGATAGTGAGGAAATCAACGCAGTCATGGGCATGTCCATGAATATTAGGGATCATTGCCAGCACATGATCAAAACAAAGAAACTAGATGAGAATAAAAAGTTGTTAGCCACACTAAATTCAGTTGAGACTCCTAAGTTGTTGGCGGAAGGAGTTCCGATTGAAAAGAAAGAACTAAATATAGCTACAAGGTTCTGGTTCGGTTTTATTAGCAACACAATTATGCCGTCCCAGAATGAGTCAATCCTTCACCTTGCCAAGGTAGCTTGCCTGGGTTGCATCATAGAGGAGACTCGGATAAACTTGGGCACAATCATCGTTTCAGAGATACTCATGTGTGCAAGGTAGAGCCGAACCTCACTTCCATTCCCAGTCTTGATCACAGAATAATGCAAATGAGCCTAGGTGCCTTGAGATGCCAAGAAAGATATGGAAGTGATTCCCACAGCCTCTACTGATATCCAAATGATAAAAATTGAGTACCTTAACGATCAAGCAGAAAGGAAGAAGGAAGCATCGATGGAGTTAGTAAACACAGAATCATCATATGCAAAGGCACGTCTACCTACTTCGGCCCCTGGGCCTTCATGTATATCCATTACCACTGCTACTCCTACTGATACTCTAGGTTCTTCTACTGCTACACGGTCTCCTAGATCCACTATTATTGTTGCTGTTTCCCGGCCTCCACTAACCTAGGCTTCCTTACTCCGAATGGGACATCTGGCCCTTTCTGCTGATCATCGGGCTGCCGGTCTAGAAGCCTCTGTTTCAGGCATGATCCAGATCACCCTAGCTAATGCTGTGACAGCTCTGAACACTACCATTGAGGCCTTAAAGGCCAAGATAGCCGTGTATGAACACAATGAAGGAGCCACAGAAGAAGTGACGACTTTAAAAATTGTCATTGCTAAGCTTCAAAAAGATGTAGACCACCGAAGTCCACCAACGTGTCCATGGTCTTTGGAACAGTGGATATTCTAGACGCGCTTGAGATGCCTCAGAACACCACTGGACATGGGGATAGACTGGAGCAGACAATCGATCCTGAGTAAGAAGCAGAGACTGATGAAGAGATGCATGCAGAGACTGAGGGAGCTGCAGAAGAAGATCTGACTGGGACGGAAGCAATTATGATAGATGCTGCTGTGCAGTCTTCCTTAGCACCTGTTATTGGATCCAATAGAGCGAGTCATTCTAGGGTTACTCCGGGCACTAAAGCCCAGATAGAAAGAACGACCGATTAGCCAGGATCCCCTCTTTACCTCCTTCTCTATCTTACTTTATTTTGACTTTTGTATTTTGTGTTAATTGCATTTGAGGACATATTTCTTTCATTTGTGGTAGGGTGAGGCCTACCTTTGTGTGCTATTTGATGTTTGTATTTGGGCTTTGGGCTTCAATTGTGTTAAATAAATATCGCTTTTTGTGGATGTTTGTGCTTCTGGCTCCTTTTATTTTAAATTGAAAAATGATTTTGACCCATCTGAAAATTTTTACCACTTTTCGGGTGTTGAATGTGGTTGTTCTTTTGCAAAATTTAAGTCTCGGTTTCGATCAATACCGATGACTTGAATAGTCCTCACAATTGAACGAACATGAATGCGCGGCTACGATAAGGCCAATTGAAGTTGCATAGACAATATGTGAACTTTTTGCATCTCGTTATGACTAGCCTAGTATCAAATTGAGTCTCTTGTGATGATCATTGCACACTAACGAAAGTGTGGAGCCTTGTTTCACTGATAGTGTCAATGCCTAGTATGATGAGCTTACCTGTGAACTATGCATGATGGATCCTAGAATTTTCCCCTGGTCCGATCAACGAAGTGATGTTATCTCTTGATATGATCTTAGGCAACTTCTAAGAGTGTGAGCCAATTTGACATATACCTCTTATGTGACCTACATTGTGAGTGTGTGAACCGCTTTTGAATACCCCTTGAGCTTTCCCTTTCTTTGGAAGAAAATTGATGAAAGCAATGATCTTTCTTTATCTATCACCCATGATCCTCATGAAGTTGTGGTTAGTTGAATAGCCAACTTAGGCCAAAAGCCTAAGTTGGGGGTGTGGTGAAAATATGGGGAAAGTCAAGAAGTACAAGGAAAGTCTCCTCTTACCCATAGTTTTGAGAAAAATGGAACCCCTCCATATAAAAAAAAGAGAGAAAAGAAAAAGAACAAGAAAAAGAATGAAAAAGAAAGTTGTGAAATAAAGTTCAAAAGAAATAAGGTTCCCAAACAATCCATGGAAAGGGAATAATAGGATGACTTATGAGCACTAAAGAGAATGATGAAGGAAAAGAAAAGGAAGTGTTGTGAGCACCACCTTTTATGATGATGAAAGTCACTGATCCTAAATGATCATACCTTTGCACTCAGGCCCATTACAAACCTTGAAAATACCTTTTTGATCTTGAGTGTGAAACAAATGTTGATTGAAAATACAAGCAAACCTATGGGTGAAATTATGCATTGTGTTCTTCTTTGTGAGTGTGAGTGTTGCATCTGATTCCAAAGCTTTAAACTGTGAACCATTGTGTGAATATGGAATCATTCCTTTTGTGAGGGCATTTGAACAATTTGGTTGAGCTTGAACGTACATTTGAAGCAAGTATTGTGAGCATGAGATTCGTTGATATTGGTGAGTCACAACTTGAATATTTGAGTGAAAATTTGATCTTTGCATAAGTAAATTGAATCTTGTTGTGTTTATTCATGATTGAGTCATGTGTAGCACTGTTCGAGACACCCTTTTTGAATGGCTGAACTTGAGTTTGCTTAAGGACAAGCAAAAGTTTAAGTTGGGGGGTGTTGATGAGTCCACAAATTGAACTCATTTAGGGCTATATTTTGATAAAATTAGTGTCCTCAAATGCATATTTTATCTCAATATCTGATGAAAACCATTAAGTTTCAGGTATTTGTAGCTTGAGGAAAAACATGGACGCTACCTAGAAAAAAAAGGAACAAAGATAGCTGAAAGAATGAAGAAATGAAGATCTGATAATCGACGAACCCATTCGGTGAGTTGCCAAAAGATCTTATCCTCGCATTTTGTTCCAGTGTGCTGAGCCCTGAAGGAATGGATCAAATGGGCAATCAAAAGGAGCAGTCAGCTTATCGCTGAGCAGTTCTGTAAAGCTGTACTATGTCGCCTAATGATTCAAACACGATGATGCTACAGGATAGAGCAAGACGACGATGAAACCTACCGAAGGTTGAATCACAGACGATGTCAACTAACGACCATACCTTTACACTCAGCCACATTATAAACACTGAAAAGACCTTTTTGATCTTGAGTGAGCTGAAACAAATGTTGATTGGAAAATACGGGCAAACCTATGGGTAAAATTATGCATTCTGTTCTTCTTTGTGAGTGTGACTGTTGCATCTGATTCCAAAGCTTTAAACGGTGAACCATTGTGTGAATATGGAATCATTCTTTGTGTGAGGGCATTTGAACACTTTGGTTGAGCTTGAATGTACATTTGAAGCAAGTATTGTGAGCATGAGCATATTTGATATTGGTGAGTCACAACTTGAATCTTTGAGTGCACATTTGATCTTTGCATAAGTAAATTAAATCTTGTTGTGTGCATTCATGATTGAGTCTTGTGTAGTACTATTCGAGACACCCTTTTTGAAAGGTTGAACTTGAGTTTGCTTGAGGACAAGAAAAAGTTTAAGTTGGGGGTGTTGATGAGTCCACAAATTGGACTCATTTAGAGATATATTTTGATAGAATAAGTGTTCTCAAATGCATATTTTATCTGAATATCTGATGAAAACCATTAAGTTTCAGGTATTTGGAGTTTGAGGGAAATCATGGACACTACCTAGAAAAAAAAGGAACAAAGATAGATGAAAGAACGAAGAAATAAAGATCTGAGAATTGCCGAACCCATTAGGCGAGTCGCCAAAAGATCTTATCCTCGCCGTTTGTTCCAGTGTACTGAGCCCTGAAGGAAAAGATCTAATTGGCAGTGAAAAGGAGTAGTTGGCATATCGCTGAGCAGTTCTGTGAAGCTGTACTATGTCACCCAATGATCCAAACACGATGATGTTGAAGGATAGAACAAAACGATGATGAAACCTACCAAAGGGCGGATCGCCGAGTTGATGAGTGATCTCGACTAAAGATGCCGAATGATCCGCTGCAACACAGATTTTTGAAAACTATAGATACTCATTGAGAGTTGTAGCTTAGTATCATATTTTTAATATAGAACTTTTAACACAGAATTTTGAGTTCTAATCTTGAAGAGGGTTTTGAAGAACTTAAAAATTCAAAGGGTTTCAACTCCATGATTTTGGGTTTGGGTCTCTTTGATTCTTCACTCTTTGCTTATTTTGAAACTTAAATCTTTATACCCATTTGAATGCAAACTCATTTTGGTATAAATTTCTATCTCTTTTTCATGTCTAGCTAAAACCCCAATTCTTGGGGTGTGATTTTGTGAATATGGGTTAGATTATCTGTTGGTTCTCGCTTGTTGATGGTTTATTTTTTGTGTAAAAGTGATTTCGTTTAGTAGTTGTGGGTGAACTTAATGAAAGTATAGTTGAAAATACAATTCCACCTTTATGTTTTCGGATTGCTCGAGACTGAGGTTGTAAAACTAAGACTACTAAATTGATGGCAAGTAGAAGTGGGTCGACATGAGGTTCAACTCAAGAGAGTGAACCCTAGTCCTTCTCCCACACACTCAGGTCGACAGAGTGACTGGGCTAAAGCGGAGGCTGTTCTTCATGTGTCAAGTGGGTGTCTGAGAGGAACATATTTGATTCGGGGTACGCTACTCGGGATAGAATTTACCCCTACTATAGTCTAGCGTAGTCACAAATATTCAACGGATTTATTATCAAAAGCATGTACCCAATAGTTTAGTTTATCCCGTATTCCTATCACATCCCAAGAATCCCTCTCCTTGGTTAGTAGTCTTTGCATTTTTGCTTGTTTTTATGTACTTGTGACAAACCCCTATCATTAATTGACACGTTTGTGTCACCTTTTAAATTTAACATGTTTATATTCGATAATGTTTTTAGCTATGACTAATTAGAACTTGATTTTATATTTCTATTAATTCTCAAGCCCACTCCCTTGGGACTCGACCCCAACCCTTGGTTGGGTTACTATACTATTGTAATCGTAGACACTTGCATTGGAAGTTGTGTCTTGATTACGCAAACATCACTTACAGGAAACTCGAGTCAAGGAGAACTCAAATTCATGTTTCGATGATTCCATTTTGTATAGAACGTTAAGTATAATATGTACGAGATTCCGAACAAATCCTGATGGTCATTTTCATGTGTTGAGAGTTGGCTGATTTTTCTGGTCTATAATTTATATACCCTTTGCGTTTGTGATAGGACTTTTGCTTAATCGACCTTCACTTAAGCCAAGGCATGATTTATAGAGCGAATGGTGGACTTTACCAGGGTTAGCTTAAGTTAGCCAAGGCTTGCTTTAGCGATGATTACTTAAGCAGAGCCTGGTTTACAAAAGCGAGACCTCCACTTTAAGTGAGGTTAGCTCAAGACATCTATGAGGGCATTGGTCCTACCATTTCGGGGTTTAACCCCCATTTTCTATTTTTGATCTTTGTAAAATCCTTGGAGGCGATTTTGAAAATATTTCTTGGGCAAAATTATTTGGATAAGCCTTTGTGACCCTAAAACATCAATATTACTTCAACTAAAGGGTGCAGTCCATTAGTAGAGAGTTGAGGTTTTCTCCCAAGGGGGAGATGATGTGCTTCATTATTAAGGACGATTATCTGTTCCTAAGGTGGGGACGACAGATTATTGCAGAAACGCATAACTCCAAATATTCTATTCATACAAGCGTTGATGTTTGCGTAATCAAGACACAACTTCCGATTCAAATGTCTACGATCATAAAATAGTAATATAACCTAACCGCATGGGTTGGGTTCAAGTCCCAAGGGAGTGATTTCTGAGAATTAAGAGTTAAGCACGATTATGCTAGAGTTAACCATAGCTAAAAACATTATCGAGTAAAAGCATAATAAATTAAGGGGTTGACACGAATGTCAATTATCAATGGGAGGTTTGTATTCAATTAATGAACAAAAACAGTGAAAACAAAAAGGTGTGAATATAGGAGACATGATTCTTGGGATGTGATAGGAATATAGGATAAACTACATAATCGGGTAAATGCTATTTATAGTCAATTGCTGAAAATTTGTAACTAGGCTAGACTTTAGTGAGGGTAAATTATCTCTGGATTAACTTACCCCAAATCAACTCGGTTTCTTTGGAACACAGAGTTGCCGCTTTTAAGCACAACCTCCGCCTTAGCCCATTCACTCTCTCGAGTTGAACCCAAGATGACCTAATACCACCGGCTATCGATTTAGTAGTTTTAGTTTTAAAACCTCTCTCTTGAGCAAGCCAAAAACACTAAGATGAAATTGTATTTGCAACTGCAATCCCATTAAGTTCAAACACAACTACTAAAAACGAAATCACATTTAAATAGCAAATAGACTACAAATAAGCAATACCCAACAGGAAATTTAACCCATATTCACAAAATCACACCCCAAGAATTGGGGTTTTAGCTAGACATAGAAAAAAGGAAGAAACTGATACCAAATCGAAGTAACATCAACTTGGTACAATTTATTTTCACTTAAATCGAGTTTAAGATGAATATTCTTCAACACCCACTTCCAATTTCTTGGAATTGAAAGTCTTCAAATCCCCAAAAGCTAAGAATAAGGTCTCTCTACTTGAAACTTAGAAAATAAAATATTGTATCTGAAATTGCATACTAAGATAAATATTCAAACTAGTATTTATTGTTATCAAAAAAATGTGCTGCTAAGGATCACTCGGCGCAGTTAGTCAGGATCACTGATGCACTCAGCGATCCACCCATTGGTCTAATTCATCGCCATTCAGTTGTTGCCTTCAACATCTTGGCGTTCTGTTCGGCGATGCATCGACTGCTTCTTTTCATTGACGACTTGATCTTGTCCTTCAGGGCTCAGCACACTGGAACTTTGGGCGAGGTTAAGGCCATTCGGCGACTCGCCAAATGCATTAGGCGATCCTCATGCTTTCTTTTCTTCATCTTTTCAGCCGTTTTGTTCCTTCTTGCCAAGTAGCGTCCACGCTTTGTTTCAAACTCCAAATACCTTAAACTTAAGGATTTACATCATTTATTGAGACAAAATATGCATTTGAGGACACTAATTCTATTAAAATAAAGCCCTAAATGAGTCCAAATTGTGGACTCATCAACATCCCCAACTTCAATTATGCTTGTCCTCACGTAAAACTTAAGCTTGGCAGTTCAAAAAGGATGTCTCGAATAGTGCTACATAAGACTCAATCATGAATGCACACACAAGACTCAATTTACTCATGTGAAGATCAAATGTGCACTCAAAGTTTCAAATTGTGACACACCATTATCGAAGAATCTCAAGCTCACTATATTTGCTTCAAATACAAGTTCAAGCTTAACAAAGGAAATCAAATGCCCTCACACAAAAGAATGATTCCATATTCACACACAATGGTTCAACAATTTAAAGTTACGTAATCAAATACAACGCTCACACTCACAAAGAAGAACACAATGCATGCTTTCACCCATAGGTTTGCCCGTATTTTCCAATGGACAATTGTTTGAGCTCACTCAAGATCAAAAAGGTCTTTCCAAGGCTTGTTATAGGGCTGAGTGCAAAGGTATCATCATTTAGGTTCAGTGACTTTCATCCTCATGAAATGTGGTGCTCACAACACTTCCTTTCCTCTTCTTTCATCATTTTCTTTAGTGCTCATAAGTCATTCCATTATTCACTTTCCATGGATTGTTCGGAAACCCCATTTTCTTCGTACTCTCAAACTTTATTTCATAACCTTTTCATTCTTTTTTTCTTGTTTTTTTGTTCTTCTTTCTTTTCTTTTCCTTCTTTTTTTTTTATATGGAGGGGTTCCATTTTTCTCAAAACCATGGGTAAGAAGAGGACTTTCTTGCACATCTTGATTTACCTTCTTTTTTCATGACACTCCTAACTTAGGCTTTTGGCCTAAGTTGTCTATTCAAACAAACCACCAATCATGAGGATTATAGGTAGTGGATTAAGGAAAGGTCATGCTTTGATCAAGTTTATTCCAAAGAAAGGTAAGGCTCAAGGAATGTTCAAAAGAGGTTCACACACTCATAAGGTAGGCCACAAAAGAGGTATATGTCAAATTGGCTCACATTCTTCGAAGAGATAGCCTTACTTATTCGACTGGACCAACGGGGGAAAATTCTAGGTGTTATCATACGTGGTTCACAGTAAGCTCATTACACAAGGCATTGACACTGAAGTCAAACAAGACTTCACACATTTGCTAGTTTGCAAGGATAATCACAAGAGACTCAATTCGATAATTGGCTAGTCACAACGAGATGCAAAGAATTCACATATTTTCTATGCCACTTCATTTGGCCTCGTCGTAGTTGCACGTTTATGTTTGTTCGATTATGAGCACTATTTAACTCATCGGTACTGATTAAAATTGATACTCAAATTTGCGAGAGAACAACCATATTCAACACATACAAGGGGTGGAATTTTTTTTCGGAAGGGTCAAAATCATTTTCAATTTAAAATCAGGAAGTCACAAACTCAAACCTTCCACAAAAAATAGTGTAACACAAATTTAGCTCAACTCCCAAATAGATAAACAAAACAAGATTTATAATCAGCACACAACAATGGGCCTCACCCCACCACAAATAAAAAATCATTTGTCCTCAAATGAAAATAAAAATTATCCAACAGTGAAATAAAGCAAAATAGAGAGGGAGGTAAAGAGAGGATCCTATCTAAGCAGTCACTCCATTTGTCTGGGCATCAGTGCCCGATGCCTCACCCTGACACTGAGCATCAATGCCCGAGGTCACCTCAGGAGGAACAACATTGCCAGCTTCACCCAGTTCTATTGAGTGTGAGTCCTCTAGAAAGACATGCATCACCCTGTAGAATCCCTGGGCCCATGAAGGAATATTAGGGTCTAGGGTAATGGTTTTCCTAGCTGAAGTGGGTCTCTTACCCTTGCCTTTCCAAGTAGTTATGGGTAGTTTCGTAGCTTTACCTTTCAACGTAGCTGTATCCTCCTTTATCACAATCCCTTTGGGCTTGTCTTGAGCTGGCGTTATTCTTTCAGCAACTTTTGATTTAGACATGTCTGCAAAGTCTCGAAGAGAAGTTAGAACAACTTAATGAAAAGCACAACAAACAATTTCAGACAGACTCACCAAACTAGAGGTCGAGCTCGCCGAAGGAATTAGCTCTAAAATTGCAGCAAGTAGGCGATGGGGAAACCACTCGACATGACGTCGATGGCTTTCAGCAAACAAGGACAAGCTTGCCGAAAGTTCCAGTGCACAAAGGTTAAGGGGTGCAGATAAAGGGTGAAAGAGAAGACTTTCGACGAGCCGCCTAATGCTTTCGGCAACATCAAACTTCTCACCAAAAGTTACAAAACTAATCATCAAATAAGGCATGAAATCAAAGGCAAGATGGGGACATTAGGCGAACCGCCGAGTGGTTCGGCAACCTCGATCCAGCTTGCCAAACGGCCCAACATGCGTATTTTCAACCTAACTTCTCGAATCTAACCTCGCAACCCCTGAAAAAAATCAAATCATGCACTAGTTAAATAAAGGTAGGACCCAAAACACCCAAACATAGCATCCTGAATTTTAATCCAGTTTAAGGCATGCAAATACGGGAATTCAACAGTCACAACTAATCGAGCGAGATTATCAAATTAAATCATGCATGTAAATAATCCAATCCTATCAGGTAGGATCAGAACACTTCAACAAGATTAGGTTATTGCAAATGAGTATAATTTTTGATAAAATAAACTCGGGGCATAGAAAACCAACCATTGGTGTCGATAAACAGAAGATTGAAATACTAGGTGGCAATGTAATCCAACTCTGAGCACAAATCAACACTAAATATACTTTAAAATTGAGAAAATATAGGAACTAACATGCGGGTGTGAGTTTGGGAAGATAAAAAGTGATGCAAAGTGAATGAGTCTGAAACTTTTAAACCTTTGACCTGCAAAACCATTCAGTTCTCGCCCACTCGGCAACATTAGTCGAGCTTGCCTATCCACTCGGTGACACGCCAAGTTTTTAGTTTCGTTGTTGAATTTTTATAGGACCTCCAGTTATTGTGGGGGCCCTAACAGTGATCTCCGTCAAGATCGTTGACATGGTCGGTGACTCGCCAATAATTTCCTGTGCTCGTCGAGTTTTCTAGACTCCAATTTGAAGATGTCTTGAGTCAAATGATGGATTAGGTTAGGATTGCCAACCTCTTCGGTGACTCACCAACTGGACCTATTGCTAGCCACCCTACACTTTTTGAGCTTTTTTCACACTTCAACCTGTACAAACAACACACCATTATTTTACCAAAACACAAATAAAAGCAATAAGGGGTTTTGGGTTGCCTCCCAAAAAGCACCTTAGTTAACGTCGTGGCACGACACAAGTCAATACTCAAACTCCACTAGTGGGGTTTGCCTCATTTTCATCAAGCAGCCCCTTTTTAGGTTCCAGATAGAACTCATTTAGCACTTGGTCCATTTGGGATCCTAGTAGTTGAATGAGCATAGCATGGAAGGTTGTCATCTGGTTCAACAACAATACATTCTCCCTTAGCTCCTCCAGTACCCTATGCTACTCATTGGCTTTCTGGAGTAGAAGTGTGAGCATTGCCTTGATCTGTCCATCCTCCTTGTTCTTTAGTTTTCTTCGTTCATGAGGAGGAACATAGCGCCCCTTCTTGTTGTTCTGGACTTTAAGATCCCCAACTTTCTTTGTTAGTTCATCTAACTGGGTTAGTAAGACTGCTAAGCTAAAGTAGCCCCTTTCTAATGCTTGATTAGGTTCATGTAAGTTGTCAAGCAATTTGGTTGCTATCACATAGGTTTGTCATACTAAACTACCCGAGACAATTTGATTAGACAATATTCTGTTTCCTGGACTAAGACTTTTGTAGAAACATTCCAGAAGAACCATGTCGGGGATATCATGAGTATGGCATTAACTCAGAAGTTCTTTAAATCTCATCCATACCTCATGAAGTTGTTCGCCTTCCAACTGCTTAAAGGTTAGAATCTTATCTCGAAACATCATCACTTCTAATGGAGGGAAGTCCATCTCTTCACCTTTTATGTTACGAAATAGCAACAATCAAACACAAAACTAAAAATTAAGTTAGTAAACTACGATTAACAAAAGCAAAATTTAACTCAACTCAAATTTCTCAAGTAACACCACTCCCTAGAAGCGGTGCCATTTTGATCTTTGCGTAAGCAAGACTCAAATTCTGATTCAAGTGTCTACAATCGTACAATAGTAATATAACCCAACCGAATGGGTTGGGGTTGAGTCCCAAGAGAGCGGTTTCTGAGAATTAAGAGTTAAGCACGAATATGCTATTGTTAACCATAGCTAAAAACATTATCGAGTAAAAGCATAATAAATTAAGGGGTTTACACGAATGTCAATTATCAATGGGGGGTTTGTATTTAATTAATGAACAAAAATAGTGAAAACAAAAAGATGTGAATATAGGAGACATGATTCTTGGGATGTGATAGTAATATGGGATAAACTACACAATCGGGTAAATGTTATTTATAGTCAATTGCATAAAATTTGTAACTAGGCTAGAGTTAAGTGGTGTTAAATTCTCTCTTGAGAAACTTACCCCTAATAATCTCGGTTTCTATGGAACACCGAGTTGTCACTTTTAAGCACAACCTTTGCCTTAGCCCATTCACTCTCTCGAGCTGAATGTGTGGGAAAAGGCCTGGGATTCACTCTCTCGAGCTAAACCCACGACGACCCAATAAACACCGGCTATCAATTTAGTAGTCTTAGTTTTAAAACCTCTCTCTCGAGCAAGCTAACAACACTAAGATGAAATCGTATTTGCAACTACAATCCCATTAAGTTCAAACACAACTACTACACAAAATCACATTTAAACAGCAAATACACTACAAATAAGCAATACCCAATAGGAAATTTAACCCATATTCACAAAATCAAACCCTAAGAATTGGGGTTTTAGCTAGACATAGATAAAAGGAAGAAAATGATACCAAATCTATATAACATCAACTAGGTACGATTTATTTTCACTTTCATCGAGTCTAAGATGAAGAATCTTCAACACCCACTTCCAATTTCTTAGAATTGGAAGTCTTCAAATCTCCAAAAGCTAAAACATGGTATCTCTACTTGATACTTAGAAAATAAAATATTGTATCTAAAATTGCATACTAAGATAAAAATTCAAACTATTATTTATAGTTATCAAAAAAATGTGCTGCGAAAGATCACTCGGTGCAGTTAGTTGGGATAGCCGATGCACTCGGCGATCCGCCCTCTGATCTTCTTCATCGCCTTTCAATTGTTGCCTTCAGCACCTTCGTGTTCTGGATCATTGGGCTATATAGTACTGCTTCGCGAAACTGTTTGACGATGCACCGACTACTCCTTTTCATCGTTGACTTGATCTTTTCCTTTAGGGCTCAGCACATTGAAACTTTGGGTGAGGTTAAGGCCATTCGGCGACTCGACGAATGCATGAGGAAATCCTCAAGCCTTCTTTTCTTCGTCTTTTCAGCCGTTTTGTTCCCTTTTGCCAAGTAGAGTTCATGCTTTGCCTCAAACTCCAAATAACTGCAACTTAATGATTTACATCAGTTATTGAGACAAAATATGTATTTGAGGACACTAATTCTATTAAAATAAAGTCCTAATGAGCTCAAATTATGGACTCATCAGGCACCACTAAGATCTACCATAACATGCGGGAAGTGTTTTGGTGGAATGGTATGAAAAGGGATATAGCGGATTTTGTGGATAGGTGCCCTAATTGCCAGCAAGTGAAAATAGAACATAGAAACCAGGAGGTATGACTCAAGAGATCAACATTCCTACTTGGAAGTGGGAAGTGATCAACATGGACTTCATTACAGGTTTACCTGTACTCGCAGATAACATGATTCCATTTGGGTGATTGTTGATAGAGTTACTATGTCTACGCGTTGTTTGGCCGTAATCTGTGGTCGAGTCTCGGGTGAGCGAATCTTCTGAGACTACAGATTCAGCAAAGGACTGCACCAAGCTTTACATTAATGAGATAGCTAGGTTGCATGGGCTTCCTTTGTCTATCATCTCAGATGGGCTTCACCAAAAAATTATTTTGACACTTTCTAGTGTAAACTAGTAACACATCTAATATTAAAATTGAATTAAACAAAATTAATTGTCTTATTTAATACTCAGATATTTTTTTTAAATATCGTGAAAGTACATGATTCATTAATTTTGTGGCTTTTGTATGTTAAAAACTTCAATGGTTTTTTTAACTTAATTTTTAGAATTAATGTTTGCACTCCCAAAACATAGAATTGGATCATTACATTTATATTTTGGTTCCATTTTCTCATATTTTTTTCTCCCTTCGTGAAGTAGAGAAATTCTTCCTATGTTCGAAGTCTATTGGAAAAAATAAATGTTTCCCCTGAATTAGAAATATATTTTTTGTGTTTATTTATCAATTGGAAGACACAAATATTCAGATAAGAAATAAAAAATAAGGCAATGAAGATGATCGTATATTAAGAGGTAAAAAGTGAACCATGACAGTTAATAATATACCAAATTTAATTTAAAAATTGAGATTTACAAATATCCTACGATTACTAAAATATGTCCGTGAATGTTTTAAGCTTGTTGATTTTTTTTATGATGTTCTTTTGACTAGAATGGGCATCTTTATGTTGTGATAATTTTTCCAGTTTGGCCATGTAATGTTAATTTTGGACAACTGTTGGTCTGTATATCTATTTTTGGTTGTGCATATTAAATGCATTATAATATATATTTTTGGCTTTATTTATACTATAGTTCTTTCCAAGTTGTCTTTATTGTCAAACCGGGTGACTTATCCAATTCATAATTTGCTAAAGAAAAAGTCAACGTAAGATACTATGGATAGTTTGGTTGATAATAGGTGATTGATATGATCCAAATAAAATCAGTCAATTTTAAAATGATCCATGATATTTAGTGTTAATATTTTCACTTGGTTGTTGTCATTCCTATAGATTCTAATGTGTCAAGTTGGTATTGATAGTTGTTTTTTGTTTGGTTGACATTTTCTATGAGTAGTGAGTGTTTGTCTTTACCTTTTCATTTCTTGTACCCTAGAAGTCCTAGTTAACCTTAAAATAAGTATGTATGAATTAGCACAGAAGTACATAAAAGACAAGCTTATGATACTATGTGTGTGCATGTTTGACATCTTCGTGAGAGTGAGTGTTTGATTCTGAATCTTAAATACTCTAGTTTCATTTATACTATATGTTTTGGGGATCCTCTTTTCCTATGTTGGCACATATAAATAGAATAGGTGATTGGCATTCTCAAACATTTTTCATGAAATGAGAAATAGATTGTATGAATGATAACTGAGCTTAAATGTTGTCATGTGATAAACTATGGCTTCTATGATTCAACATTAGTGTCAAGTCGAATTCTTTCTAGGTAGAAGAGTGAGGTATGAGTTTGTATGATGTTGAAGTTATGTATTCCTTTAGGATAAGAAGTATTTTATTTTTTTGTATTTTGATAAGTTTGTAGTTTACCTACTTGTATATTTCTAAGCTTATACTATTGTGTTTCAGAGAGAAAAACAAGGCATTGACGATGTTTAAGCCTTGAAAAGTAGGTTTTCATAATTTACATGTGATCAAGTAGAAACAAAGTAAAAAGGTTCAAAGCTGAAAGTGATTAAACATTTTGTTGTCATAAAGTGATGTTGATGTCTTCTCATGTTGTTGATGTCTTCGCATGTCCACATGCGGCTCCGCATCACTAACTTACCTAATTGCAACTAGAGGAAGAATGGTTGCAGAAAATGGTTGGTATGGGGTAAGCAGATGTGGCCACAACTCCTAATATGAGGATGCATCTCACCTACATATCAAATTAAGTCAGAAACGACAATTTCACCATACTACTTGATATGGGAAATCAATTGTGACTGAAACAGCAAATGTAGTGATGTAATGCGTGTGTAATACCTAATTCTAATGACCCGATCGCTATTTTTGGAAATTGTTGTAAAGTTATTATTTTACCCCTCCCGATATTGGCCTCGAATCATTTTTGAATGAGTTTTGAAATTCATTTCGAGTTCCGAGTTAGAAGTTGTGAATTTTTGAAATTTGAAAGGTTAATGTTGTTAAAAAGTGGTTTTCGGTGTCTTTGGGAGCTTCGAGTGTTATAATGGAATTCTGTCAATTCCATCAGTTTTTGCATGTGGAAATAGGTTTATGAGAGTTTTCTATATTTGATTCAGAGTCTTTTTTGAGGATTCGAGGTCCTAAGTTGGAAATTTTTGGAATTTTAGCCTTTTGGATAACTTTGGTCAACATTCGGGGTTCAGATGCTTGGATCAGAATTCTCAGAGTTCTGTTTGATTCGGGCAATGATTTTTACCTTTGTGAGGTCTTGATTGAATTTTCAGAGGTCCCAAGATTGATTTAGCCTTTTTAGGCGTTATGATTAGTTTCTTGTGACTTACACGAAACTCGGGTCAAGGATAACTCAAATTCAGGTTTCGATGATTCCATTTTGTACAAAACGTCAAGTATAATATGCTTGGGATTTCGAACATATCCTAATGGTCCTTTTTCATGTTGTGAGAGTTGGCTGATTTTTTTGGTCCATGATTTATATACCCTTTGCATTTGTGATAGGACTTTTGCTTAATCGACCTTCACTTAAGCCAAGGCATGATTTCTAGAGCTAATGGCAGACTCTACCGAGGTTAGCTTAAGAGATCCAAGGCTTGCTTTAGCGATGATTACTTAAGCGGAGCCTGGTTTACAAAAGTGAGACCCCCCACTTTAAGTGGGTTATCTTAAGCGAAACCTAGTTTCGCTTAAGGCATCTTTGAGGGATTTGGGCTTACCATTTTGGGGTTTAACCCCCATCTTTTATTTTTGAGCTTTGTAAAAACCTTGGAGGCAATTTTGAAAATATTTCTTGGGTAAAAATATTTGGATAAGCCTTTGTGACCCTAAAACTTCAATTTCCTTTAATTGTTTATAAATTTAAACATCAAAAGTTGGTGTAAGACCTAGAAAATTTCGAAGCTAATGCCCGAACTGTTCTTAATTAACATGTAGGGTTGTATCAGGTTATTTTTGTATTGATAATAGGTTTAACGGTAAGTTCTTTAGTGTGGGAATGAATTTGGATATGAATTAAGGTCATAAGAATCCCCTAGCATGGAGTTGATTCGAAAGCTTACTTACCGATTAAATTTTGACATAAGATTTTACTTAATTTAACTTCAAACAACCATATCTCTTAGAACAAAATGAATTAGGTGATCAATGACCTATTCAATTGAAGTTCTATGATTCCCCTTTTCCAACGCCACCAAGTTTTCCTTATTTCGAGTTCAGAGTATAGAGTTATGGCTATTTTATTAGAAAATGTCACATCACAGTTTCTTAGTCAATTCCTACGAATTGCTTCTAAAAGCCGAAGAAATTTTGATGACCCATACTGTCAATTTTAGAAAACTTTAGAGAAGTCAAATTTTGGGGTCCAATTCCTACAGAACCATTCTACGAGCCGTAGGAACTTCTACCGGTCATAGTTTGGATCATTAGAATGAACTTTTGAGCCTAAAATTTTAGTATAAGTTCTACAGATTGCCTCTATGGTCTGTAGAAACTTCTATGGGTTACATATTGGAACTACAAAATGAAATTTGATAGTTAAATTTTAGGTGAATTCCAAAAATGGGAACTATGGTTTGTAGAACATACCACGAATCGTAGATGGCCCCGTGAATGGTTTTTGTCACCATTTTAAGAAGGGTATATCAAACATTTCCCACCCATTCTAAACCTAAAACCTGAATTTTTACTCAAAGTTAAGGTTTATAATAGTGTGATATGATCTTTTATGTTCATTAAAACTCCAAGTCATTCGAGCAAGGTTCTGAGAGGATAAAAGCTAGAGTTCTAGCGTTTTTCAAATTTTCACCGATCTCGCCATGAAATTTGTTCTTCTATGTATATAAGGCTATCATAGTGATGGACTGGGTACGTCCTCACGCCCTACATCTACTTTTTATTAGTAAAATATTATCTAGGTTTACATCCTTAGTTTTTATAATTCTTGAAATAATTTTCGTTGTTGAGTTCTAAATTATATTCCTGGTATTTGAGTTGCTATATCTTGCATTGAGATTCTTGAGTTGATTGTTCATTTCTATTTTTTAGCATAAACACTATTACTGATTTATTATTTATTTATTACCGAGTTAGCATTGATAATCCTTTAACACAACTTTTTTGTCTTAAATTGATTTTTAAGAAAGTAAAAACAAGTTTTAAGTAGAGTTTCAATAGTGATTTGAGTAAGAGTATAAGGGAACTAAGTATTCCCAAATGTATCAATTTTTAAATTAGGAAAGGAGAAATTTCGATCTATTAATGAATTAATGAGTTTAGAGATATTCCATAGAAGTACACTCTTTTAAGAGGATATTTTGAGCAATTACCTCAAATTGAGAAAGAATATATATTATACATTTGATCATGAACATATATTTGTTGGAAGTGCTATTGAACACTGATATGGGGATGATTTTAGACAACTCTCTTTTCACATAAATGATGTAGCCGATATGGGTAATGTATCATACTTTTTAGATGACTCCTTAATAATGCTTTCGAGCAGAGCTTTGGTGAATCCACTTGGTTGAGATGTTCTATATCTTGACAATATACATTACAATTTTTGTAGCTTGGGAAAGATATTGTATGTTCACGTTGCTAATAGTGATGGTTGTTGGTTAGAGAATCTCCAAAATAGAGTTAAAAATGCATTTTATCATATAACTTAATATGTTGAGTTCAATGATAAGTAAGTCTTTATAATGTTCAAATGACTTCACTCATTTATTTCTTTGCATTCAAATTAGTGTGTGTGTGTGTGTATATATATATATATATATATATATATATATATATATATATATATATATATATATATATGTATTGCAGTTCTTTCAATCAATCATTTCTCTTCGACTATATTACATACTCGTACATTCAAAGTGTTGATATCATTTGATCTGCATCTAATTATGATGCAAATACAGGTGTTCAAATCATCAACAGACACTTCGTTGAGATCAGTTTGCACCCCAGTTAGCATTTGGTTAGCCTCTTTGCATTATAGACGACTAAACTTTTATCTTTTAATTAGTTGTTTGACGTGGTGTGGGTCTTGTCTTGACATCCATCTTGAACAATAGAGGCTTTATAGATAGTTAGTTTTGAGTATGTTTCTAGTATTTCTTTGTTAAACTATTTTTTTAGCTATTATTGTTTTCAAAATATTTTGAGACAATTAAGTACTTTGAGATTAAATAGTTTAATAGTGTTTAAAAGCTTAATTCTTCTTGGATTAGTCTTTAGCTAAATAGCCAGCTAGGCCAAAGGTTCTCTTGTGGATCATCAATGGTTCTCAAGTGTCGGCCATGTTCAAGGTGTAGGCTTGGGTGACAGTTGGGATTTTGATTTGCAAATGACAAGGTTTTTCAAGAACTTCTGTTCTAAGCTAAAATGGTGATTGTGCACTGATTTGCACTCCTTTTTAGAAATTGTTTTCACAAATGAGCTCCAAATTTCTTGGGATATATATTCAACTAAATATTTTTGGATTCAAACCTCATTTTTGGAATTGGGTTCTTCAGTTGATTTGACCCATCCTCAAAGTAAATGATTTGGGTGATATTATTAGTTTTGGATTCTTATTTTGATTACTTGATTCAATAAGATTGTGTGTCTTTGCACATTATTCGGAAAGGGAAAGAACATGTCTTTGATTAAATTGTGGTTGAATTGACGCAGGTGATTTCTAAACCTTGTAAAACTAGTAGAATCGTTTATTTACCTTCACTATGTGTGGGAAGTAATGGGAATGACGTGATGTGTTCAATAATTTCACTTGATTTATCTTAATGAATAAAAATGGGGTTAAAGAAAGAGGCAGTGTGTTGATCATAATTATTTGTGAATTGCCTTGTTGTTAACCCTAAATTTGTTGATTAATGAAATGCTTTGATAGCATTATTGTGGACTTGGATTGTTTGAGTTGTTGTCTCTTTCTTATGGTGTGAAATTTCTTATTTGCATTGATTTATTTATACCGTAAAGAGACATGTGCTTATCATGCCGACGTAAATGGTTCCGGCAAGAGATATGATATATAGCCGAAGGGAAATTGTTTTGGCTAGTGATATATTATAAATCCCTAGGGAATTGGTTCTTGCTACTGATATTTTATCGAAGGGAGATGGTTCCAGGAAGTGATATCTTAAAAATGAAATGAAATGATTAAGCTAGTGATATAATATAAAGGCGAAGGAAAAATGTTTCCACCTAGTGATGTTGTGCCGAAGAGAAATGGTTTCGGCAAGAGTTTAATCTAATGGACTTTTGTCAAAGATCTACTTGAAACTTCATAATGGCCTACTTGGTACTTGTGATTGGTATACTTGAAACTTAATTGGTTATTGAACTGCGATTGTTGGACTTTGATTGTTAAGCCTTTGGAATTGTGTATTGTAAAATTGCTAGGTTGGACTGATTTATGCTGGTTGTAGTTGTAGGAGATTTGGTTTGGAAAGGAGTACTCGTATTCTAGAATAATTTTGATTTATTTAGTAGGTTGCTTGCAATGTATCATGTTGTTCGGTACTTACTCCTTGCTTCTACACTTAAGTAGGTTCCAAGCCTAGTTCTGTGTGATTGATTTTCTTCATCACCATTCTCTTTGGCTCAACAAGGATTTTGAGAGGTAGCTGCTTGTCATCCTGGCGGGACCTTTTCTTCCTTTATGTTTTTGCTTTTGTTCTATTTGAGAAATAAAGACTTTGGAAACTTGTAATTATCTTTCAATTTTGTCTTAATACATTAGTGGATTGAACACGTGACAATAAGGTTTTGGGTTATATTAGAATGACTAAATTTTTTGCTCCTTTATTTATCTTGTTTTCCTTTCAGCCTTTGCTAGCAGTTTTTAGTTTTGCCGCAGACTTGTTGTAGTGGGATAGACGAGTTCAATCTCTTCCATTTTTGGGTCGTGCAACAAATTTATTCTTAACTTTGTTATGTAATTCTAGAAACTATCAATACCTATTTTTAGGATCTTATTAAGGTGGTTCTTAATTCAGTTTTATCTAGTTTATGAGTTTTTAAGATGCTATTGTCAAGAGAGGAATATGTTGCTACCATGTGATTGAATCTTTAGGTATTGAATATAATCTTGTCTCTTAACCCTTCTTGGAGATATAAGGTTTAAAAATGCGCTTATTGAGAGCCTTGTATCTCTGTTATCAAGGTTTTTTTCTTTAATATAACCATAGGACATTTTTAGAAACATGCAACTCTTTTCAAACATGGAGTAAAAAGAGGAGTAAAAATTATTGGGGCCATTGAGGGGTGCTGCTATGATGGCCAAGGAACCACTGGAGTGATTCGAGCTATAGTATCCAAGGGACTGCTATAGTGGTCCAAGACGGTCCTTTCCTGGATAATGCTATGTAAGAGATATTTTTTTTCCTCCAAAGCGGTTCGATCCCAGATTTATTCGACTAGATAGACTCAATGTTAGACTGAGGAATTTTACCACAGGTATTTTTAAAATGAAAGGATGGATCATTACATTTAAAGGAATTTAACTAAACTTGACTTAAACTCAATAAAATTGAAGCTCTTTCTTCTACTCTCTTATAAAGAGATATACATTAGTTAGAAAGAATCAAAGAAAATAAAAATAAAAAAAAATATATATATATATATATATATGGATCCCAATATGATTAATATTTATCATATTGACCTTAAAATGAGATTATTTCATCAGAGTAGTAAATGTACATATTCATTTGATAAAAAAATAGTAAGACGTCTTCAAATAATTTCTCTTCATCTTGAGTATCTTTCTTAAAATGAATAAAATATACGCCATCCTTTTATTTTAACACTATTCTAAACACATCAGTTTGGTAAGTGTTTTGTTCAATTATTTCATATTGACATGTCTCAAACCTAATATAGAAGTATATATAATGTGAATCGAGTGTCAGGTTGGTGACTATCAGACATTAACAAAAACATATTTAAGCAAGATTTCGTTTCAAATATATTTGAAAGCAACATAATTTTTTCACGAAATATGGTTTATCCGAAATGAAGGAAAATAATAATGTGCTTCGACAATTTTTTCACTAAATATGGTTTATCCGAAATGAAAGAAAATAATAATGTGCTTCGACAAGCGATGTAACTTCTTCAATCATACATACATCACCATTTAAAATTTAAAAAATATTTGTGTTTTTCAAATTAACCATCAAATTGAATATTTTTATGCATATTCAAATACTATCAAAATTTATACTTCAATATTCCTAACTGATAATTAAAATGTTTCCTTGTTTCAATATTTAATTAACTACATCCTTGAATCAAAATATACTTTTTACCTTAAAAAAAACTCGATAAAAGAATTGATAAACAAATACGTTTGCGATAACTTTGTGACCATTTTATTTGAACACTACTTAAATTTAAACCACAATAATATTTTTCCTAATAAGTTGGTCAACATAATACCGGAATCATAGGTAAATATATTTCAAGATGATTCTATCTAACTTTTATCTAATATCCACTCATTTAGTGTTTTTCCAAAATAGTTTTGGCTAGCAAGAAAAAGTCTCTAATTCAAACTTTTAAAAATGTATAGAATTAAAATTTTCTCTATAAATAGGAGTCAATCCTAGGGAAGAAAATCACAACAACTACTACTACAACAAAGCAATTTTATCCCTCATATCCAAACAAACACATTTCCCCTTCCCTTTATCCATGTATAGAAACCAAGTGAACTATGCTTTGATTGAAGATGCTAGTAAAAGAAGAGTCTCATATAATAAAAGACTGAAAGGGATCTTGAAAAAATCTGATGAACCGAAAACACTTTGTGATGTTGAAGTGGCTACAGTCATATACGGCCCTTACAGAAATGAACCATATACATTTCCAAATAATGATGTTGTACAAAACACTTTTATAAAGTCTAAGGAGTTGCCGACATTGGAGAGATCTAAAAATAAGGTGACAAGAGAAGAGTTCACCATGCAAAGGATCAAGAAGTTGGAGGAACAACTTCAAAAGGTAAGGAAGGAAAATAGGGTTAAGGAAATGACAAATGAGATGTATGAGGTGTTCAACAGAAAAATTGTTTTGGCTGACATGAACCCTTCCGATTTCAATGACCTATACGTTGTGTAATCAAGAAAAATATCAAAAAGGTACATGATCTAATGATAAAAGAGGATGATGGAGAGGGTTCTACATCGAATTTCCCTCAACCCATTGTTGAACCAATGGCACCCAGTAGGAACAACTCTGAAGAACCAAGGGATCCTTCTCCTCTATTGTTTTCACAAATGTTTCCTCCAATGGTTCCACAATTGTTTTCTCCAATGCCACAACACATGGCTATTGGAAGACCACATGGACTAATCCCTCCAATGGCGTCAACGATAATGGATTCTTCGATTCCTTCACCAATGATGGATTCTTTGATGCCTTCACCAATGATCTATGGGAAGTCTTTTGGTGGAGTGGTATGAAAAGGGAAATAGCGGATTTTGTTGCTAAGTGCCCTTATTGCCAGCAAGTGAAAGTAGAGCATCAGAAACCAGGAGGTATGACTTAAGATATCAACATTCGTACTTGGAAGTGGGAAGTGATCAACATGGACTTCATTACAAGTTTACCTCGTACTCGCAGACAACATGACTCCATTTGGGTGATTGTTGATAGAGTTACTAAGTCTGCGCATTTTTTGGTGGTTAAGACTACATATTCGGCAAAGGATTATGCCAAGCTTTACATTAATGAGATAGTAAGGTTGCATGGTCTTTCTTTGGCTATCATCTCAAATGGGCTTCACCGAAATTTTATTTTGACACTTTCTGGTGTAAACTAGTAACACATCTAATATTAAAATTGAATTAAAAAAAAATCAATTGTCTTATTTAATACTCAGATATATTTTTTAAATATGGTGATAGTACAAGATTCATTCATTTTGTGGCTTTTGTATGTTAAAAACTTCAATAGTTTTTTTAACTTAATTTTTAGAATTGATGTTTGCCCTCCTAAACCATAGAATTGGATCATCACATTTATATTTTGGTTCCATTCTCTCTTTTTTTTCTCCCTTTGTGAAGTAGAGAATTTCTTCCTATGTTTGAAGTCTATTGCAAAAAAATAAATGTATCCCCTGAATTAGAAATATAATTTTTTGTGTTTATTTATCAATTGGAAGACTCAAATATTCAGATAAGAAATAAAAAATAAGGTAATGAAGATGATCGTATAGTAATAGGTAAAAACTGAACTATGGGAGTTAATAATATACCAAATTTAATTTAAAATTTGAGATTTACAAATATCCCAAGTTTACAGAAAGATGTCCGTGAATGTTTTAAGCTTGTTGAAATATTTTTTTTATGATGTTCATTTGACCAGAATGGACATGTTTATGTTGTGATAATTTTTTCAGTTTGGCCATGTAATGATAATTTTGAACAACTATTGGTCTGTATATTTATTTTTGGTTGTGCATATTCACGTGTTATAATATATCTTTTGGGTTTTATTTATACTATAGTTCTTTCCCAATAGTTGTCTTTACTATCAAATTGGGTGACTTATCCAATTCATAATTTGCTAGAGAAAAAGTCAACGTAAGATACTATGGATAATTTGGTTGATAATAGGTGACTGATATGATCCAAATAAATTAAGTTAATTTTAAAATGATCTATGATATTTAGTGTTAATGTTTTCTTTTAGTTGTTGTCATTTCTATAGATTCTAATGCGTCAAGCTAGTATTGATAGTTGTTTTTTGTTTGGTTGACATTTTCCATGAGTGGTGAGTGTTTGTCTTTACCTTTTCATTTCTTGTACCCTAGAAGTCCTAATTGACCTTAAAATGAGTATGTATGAATTAGCAGAGAAATACATAATAGACAGGCTTATGATACTATGTGTGTGCATGTTGACATCTTCCTGAGAGTGAGTGTTTAATTCTAAAACTTAAATTCTCTAGTTTCATTTATACTATATGTTTCGGGGATCCTCTTTTCCTATGTTGGCACATATATATAGAAGAGGTGATTGCCATTCTCAAACAGTTTTCATGAAATAAGACATATATTGTATGAATGATAATTGAGCTTAAATGTTGTCATGTGATAAACTACGGCTTCTATGATTCAACGTTAGTGTCAAGTCGAATTCTTGCTAGGTAGTAGAGTGAAGTATAAGTATGTATAATGTTGAAGTTTTGTATTCCTTTAGGATAAGAAGTTTATAATTTTTTGTGTTCTGATAAGTTTGTAGTTTACCTACTCGTAAGTTTCTAATCTTATACTATTGTGTTTCAGAGAGAAAAAGAAGGCATTTACGATGTTTAAGCCTAGAAAAGTAGGTTTTCATAATTTACAGGCGATCAAGTAGAAACAAAGTAAAAAGGTTCAAAGTTGAAAGTGATCAAATAGTTTGTTGTCATAAAGTGATGTTGATGTCTTCGCATGTCCACATGCGGTTCCGCATCACTAACTTACCTTATTGCAACTAGAGGAAGAATGGTTGTAGAAAAAGGTTGGTGTAGGGTAAGCAGATGCGGCCACAACTCCTAATATGGGGATGCATCTCAACTACATATCAAATGAAGTCAGAAGCGAAAATTTCACCATAGTATTTGATATGAGAAATCACCTGTGACTGAAACAACAAATGCAGTGACGCGGTGCGTGTGTAAGACCTAATTGTAATGATCCGGTCGGCTATTTTTGGAAATTGTTTTAAAGTTATTATTTTACCCCTCCTAATATTGGCCTCGAATAATTTTTGAATGAGTTTTGAAATTCATTTCGGGTTCTGAGTTAGAAGTTGTGAATTTTGAAAATTTTGGAAATTTGAAAGGCTAATGTTGTTCAAAAGTCATTTTTGGTGTCCTTAAGAGCTTCGAGTGTTAAAATGGAATTCTGTCAATTCCATCAGTTTTGGCATGTGGAAATAGGTCTATGAGAGTTTTCGGTATTTGATTCAATGTCTTTTTTTTTGGAATTTTAGCCTTTTGGATGACTATTGTCAACATTAGGGGTTCAAATGCTTGGATCAGAATTTTCAGAGTTCTGTTTGATTCGGGCAATGATTTTGGCCTTTGTGAGGTCTTGCTTGAATTTTCAGAGGTCCCAAGCTTGATTTAGCCTTTTTAGGTGTTATGATTAGTTTCTTCTGACTTACACGAAACTTGGGTCAAGGAGAACTCAAATTCATATTTCGATGATTCCATTTTGTACAGAATGTCAAGTATAATATGTACAAGATTCCGAACAAATCCTGATGGCCCTTTTCATGTTTTGAGAGTTGGCTGATTTTTCTAGTCCATGATTTATATACCCTTCGCGTTTGTGATAGGACTTTTACTTAATCGACCTTCACTTAAGCCAAGGCATGATTTCTAGAATGAATGACGGACTTTACCGGGGTTTATCTTAACTGAGCCCAGGCTTGCTATAGCAATGATTACTTAAGCGGAGCCTAGTTTACAAAAGTGAGGCCCCCACTTTAAGTGGGGTTAGCTTAAGCAAAACCTGGTTTCACTTAAGACATCTATGAGGGATTTTGGCCTACCATTTTGGGGTTTAACCCCCATTTTCTATTTTTAGAGCTTTGTAAAATCCTTGGAGGCGATTTTGAAAATATTTCTTGGGAAAAATTATTTTGATAAGCCTTTTTGACCCTAAAACTTCAATTTCCTTTAATCATTTATAAATTTAAACATCAAAAGTTGGTGTAAAACAAGAAAATTTCTAAGCTAAAGCCCGAACCATTCTTAATTAACATGTAAGATTGTATTAGGTTATTTTTGTATTGATAATAGGTGTAAAGGTCAGTTCTTTAGTGTGGGAATGGTTTTGGATATGAATTAAGGTCACAAGAACCCCCTAACACGGAGTTGATTCAAAAGCTTGCTTACCTATTAAGTTTTGACATAAGATTTTACTTAATTAAACTTCAAACAACCATATCACTTAGAACAAAATGAATTAGCTGACCTATGACCGATTCAATTGAAGTTCTATGAGTTCCCTTTCCAACGCCACCAAGTTTGCCTCATTTCAATTTCAGAGTAAAGAGTTATGGCTATTTCACTAGCGAATGTCACATCACAGTTTCTGAGTCAAATCCTACCAATTGCTTCTACAGTCAATTTGTATGAAACTTTAGAGAAGTCAAATTTTGGGGTCCAATTTCTGCGGAACCATTCTATGGGCCGTAGGAACTTCTACCGGTCGTTGTTTGGATCAGTAGAATGAACTTTTGAGCCTAAAATTTTAGTATAAATTCTACAGATTGCCTCTACGGTCTATAGAAACTTCTATGGGTTATAGATTGGAACTATTGAATGAAATTTGATCCTTAAAATTAAGGTGAATTCTAAAAATGGGATCTATGGTTCGTAGAACATACCACGAACCATAGAAGGCCCCGTGAATTATTTTTGTCACCTTTTTAAGAAGGGTATATCAAACTTTTCCCACACATCTAAACCTAAAACTTGAATTTTTACTCTAAGTTAAGGTTTATAACAGTGTTAGATGATCTTTTATGTTCATTAAAACTCTAAGTCATTAGAGCAAGGTTCCGAGAGGATAAAGCTAGAGTTCGAGCGTTTTTCAATTTTTCAACAATCTCGCCAAGTAATTTGTTCTACTAGGTATATAAGGCTATCATTGTGATGGACTGGGTTTGTCGTCATGCCCTACATCTACTTTCTATCTGTAAACAATTATGTAGGTTTAGATCCTTATTTTTTATAATTCTTGAGATAATTTTTGTTGTTGAGTTCTGAATTATATTCCTGATTTTTGAGTTGCTATATCTTGCATTGAGATTCTTGAGTTGATTGTTCATTTCTATTATTTAGAATAAACACTATTACTGATTTATTGTTTATTTATTACCAAATTAGCATTGATAATCCTTTAATGCAACTTATTTTTGTCTTAAATTGATTTTTAAGAAAGTAAAGATGATTTTTTAGTAGAGTTTAAAGAGTGATTTGAGTAAGAGTATAAGGGAACTAAATATTCCCAAATGTATCAATTTTTAAATTGGGAAAAAAGAAATTTTGATCAATTAACGAGTTATTGAGTTTAGAGATATTCCATAGCAGTACACTCTTTTAAGAGGATATTTTGAGCAATTACCTCAAATTGAGAAAGAGTATATATTATACATTTGAGCATGAATAAATATTTGTTGGGAGTAGTATTGAACACTGATATGGGGATGATTTCAGACAACTCACATTCCTCATAAATGATGTAGCCAACATAGGTAATGCATCACACTTTTTAGATGACTCCTTAATAATGCTTTTGAGCAAAGCTTTAGTGAATCTAGTTAGTTGAGTTGTTCTATATCCTGACAAGATACATGGCAATTTTTGTATCTTGGGAAAGCCATTGTATCCTCACGTTGCTCATAGTGATGGTTGTTTGTTAGAGAATCTCCAAAATAGAGTTAAAATAATATTTTATCATATCAATTAATATGTCGAGTTCAATGATAAGTAAGTATTTATAAAGTTCAAATGATTTCACTCATTTATTTCTTTACATTCAAATTAGTAAATGTTTATATCTATTGTAGTCCTTTCATTCAATCATTTCTCTTCAGCTATATTACATACTCGTACATTCAAAGTGTTTATGTCATTTGATCTGCATCTAATTATGATGCTAATACAGGTGTTCAAATCATAAACAGACACTCCGTTGAGATCAGTTTACACTCCCAGTTAGCATTTGGTGAACCTCATTGCATTCTAGACGACTCAACTTATATCTTTTAATTAGTTGTCTGACATGTTGTGGGTCTTGTTTTGACGTCCATCTTGAACAATACAGGCTTTATAGATTGTTAGTTTTGAGTATTTTTCCAGTATTCCTTTGTTAAACTATTTTTTTAGCTATTTTGGTTTTCAAAATATTTTGAGAGAGTTAAGTACTTTGAGATTAAATAGTTTAATAGTGTTTAAAAGCTTAATTCTGCTTAGATTAGTCTTTAGCTAAATAGCCGGCTAGGCCTAGGGTTCTCTTATGGATCATCAATGGTTCTCGAGTGCCGGCCACATTCAAGGTGTAGGCTTGGCAAATGACAAGATTTTTGAAGAACTTGTGTTCTAAATTAAAATGGTGATTGTGTACTGATTTGCACTCTTTTTTCGAAATGGTTTTTACAAATGAGCTCCAAATTTCTTGGGATATGTATTCAAGTAAATATTTTTGGATTCAAACCTCATTTTTGGAATTGCGTTCTTCAGTTGATTTGACCCATTACTCAAAGAGAATGATGTGAGTGTGATTATTAGTTCTGGATTCTTATTTTTATTACTTGATTCAATAAAAATGGGATTAAATAAAGAGGCAATGTGTTGATCATAATTATTTGTAAATTGACTTGTTGTTGACCCTAAATATGTTGATTAATGAAATGCTTTGATATCATTATTGTGGACTTGGATTGTTTGAGTTGTTGTCTCTTCCTTATGGAGTGAAATTTCCTATTTTCATTGATTTCTTTATACCGTAAATAGACATGTGATGATCATGCCGATGTAAATGGTTTCGGCAAGAGATATGATTTATAGCCGAAAGGAAATTGTTCTGGCTAGTGATATGATATAAATCCCTAGGGAACTGGTTCTTGCTACTAATATTATATTTTAGGGAGATGGTTCCAGCAAGTGATATCATAAAAATGAAGTGAAATGGTTCAGCTAGTGATATAATATAAAGGGGAAGGAAAAATTGTTACAGCTAGTAATGTTGTGCTGAAGAGAAGTGATTTCGGCTAGAGTTTAATCTACTGGACACTTGTCATAAATCTACTTGAAAATGACCTACTTGGTACTTGTGATTGCCATTCTTGAAACTTATTGGTTGTTGAACTACGATTGTTGAACTGTGATTGTTAAGCCTTTGGAATTGTGTATTGTAAAATTGTTAAGTTAGACTGATTTATGCATGTTGTTTATGTCGGAGATTAGGTTTGGATAAAAGGTGTACTCGTATTCTAGAATAATTTTGATTTATTTAGTAGGTTGCTTTCTGAGCATCGTGTTGTTCGGTACTTACTCCTTGATTCTACATTTATGTAGGATAAAGGCTTAGTTCTGTGTGATTGTTTTTATTCATCGCCATTCTCTTACGCTCAATAAGGATTTTGAGAGGTAACTACTTGTCATCCTGGCGGGCCCTCTTCTTCCTTTATGTTTATGCTTTGTTGTATTTGAGAAATAAAGACTTTTGAAACTTGTAATAATCTTTCAATTTTGTGTTAATAAATTAGTGGATTGAACTCGTGACAACAAAGTTTTGGGTTATATTAGAAGGACTAAATTTTTTTCTCCTTTATTTATCTTGTCTTCCTTTCAGCCCTTCTTAACAGTTTTTGGTTTTGCAGCAGACTTGTTGTAATGGGATAGACGAGTGTCGTCTCTTCCATTTTTGGGTCGGGCGACTAATTTATTCTTAACTTTGTTATGTAATTCTAGAAACTCTCAATACCTATTTTTATGATCTTATTAAGGTGGTTCTTAATTCAGATTTATCTGGTTTGTGAGTTCTTAAGATGTTATTGTCAAGAGAGGAATATTTTGCTACCTTGTGATTGAATCTTTGGTTATTCAATATAATCTTGTCTCTTAATCCTTCTTGGAGATATAAGGTTTGGAAATGCTCTTATTGAGAGCCTTGTCTCTCTGTTATCAAGGTTTTTCTCTTAAATATAACCATAGGACATTTTTAGGAAGAGCCAACTCTTTTCAAACATGGACTAAAACTTATTGGGGCCATTGTGGGGGTGCTACAATGATGGCCAAGGGACCACTAGAGTGATTCGAGCTATAGTATCCAAGGGACTGCTATAGTGATCCAAGACAGTCCTTTTCTGGATAATACTATGTAGGAGAAATATTTTTTTCCTCCAAAGCGGGTCGATTCCAGATTTACTCTACTAGATAGACCCAATTTTAGACTGAGGAATTTTTCCGCAGGTATTTTAAAAATGAAAGGATGGATCATTACATTTAAAGAAGTTTAACTGAACATGACATAAACTCAATAAAATTAAAGTTCTTTCTTCCACTCTCTTATAAAGAGATAGTGTAACGACCGGATTCCGTCATTATAGAAATGTTAACGGTGAAAATTGGGGTCGGAAAAACATTTTTGTAGTATTTGTGTTTTCCCAACGTTGTCAAGATTTGGAGGAAATCAGAGTCACCTAGGTTAGGGAAATATGGTAACAATACGGAATTGAATTTGACTGAGTAGATCTTCGGGAATTGATCTTAGCATGAAGGGTATTTTCTGAGCATCATGGGTTAGAAGTGTGTTGTGGAATGGGGTTTGGAATTCTTTAAAATAGCATTCTATTTCAATTTTTATAGCTTTTGCATTGGGTTGGGCCACTATGGCGAGGCCGCTACAGTGGGTTATGGGGCATTGTGGCAGGTACGACGAGACTTAAAATCAAAGATGAAAGATGACTAGCTCACTGGTTCATGAATGTTGCTTTGGCGGGCACTTTCGTTTCTCTTACGCCGCTGCTACAGCAGTGTGAGTGTGGCGGGCCAGAAGCAACTTAATGTTGTTAATAAATCCCTAAACGACCTTATTTGACACTTTTCAACTTTTAGAGCTAAGGAACGAGCCTCAGGCAATTTCTACTCATTTTTCACCATTCTTAAGGCTAAAGGTAAGCTTTTCACTCCCTGAATCCATTTTCGATCCATAGAATGTAATAGAATGGGTGAATATAAATAGGGGAGGCTTTTGATCTTGAATCTATGGTGGAAACAACCCTTAATTGGATAATTGGGATCATGGGTTGATCTAAGGTTTGTTAGATTTGTTGGTAATTCGGGTAATTAATAATTGTTTATTCATTCCCACGTTATATTGATTGTTTGTAGACCAAGAACAAGCGGAACAAATTTGGAAAAGGAAGGATCAAGTTTCTTAGGGTTTCAAATTTGTTTCGAGGTAGGTGATGGTTGTGATTCTATGATTGTGTAATTCTTGCTTCATTATGATACTTGTATATGTATGGATGTTTCAATGTCGATCACACTTGTTGTCAATGAGATAGATGAATTATCGTTACCATGAAATCATGACTTAAATGTATGATTTTGATGATATACTTGTGTTTGTGATTATGGTGTGTGAATGGGATCGGATTGCCACGTTTTGGCATAAATTTGGGATCGGATTGCCACGTTTCGACATAAATATAGGATCGGATTGCCACATTTTGGCAAGCTAACTCTGTGGGTTTGGGTTCCATGAGAGGACCAATGATATGATGATAAATGTGAAATGTTATGTTGATTCTCATGTTGATGATGTTGTATATGTTGATATATATGTATGTGATTATAATGTTGTTTGACTTGTTTATGTTGTACAAATGGGATAGCCGTGTGATCCTACTAGTAAACTGTGGTTGTGAACTGATACTGCACTTGCTCTTATTTTTGTTGAGTACAGGGCATCTTCAAGCGGCTACTGGCAGACCTCACATAAAAGATTTGTGATCATTACTTCGAATTCAAGGGTGAGTCAATTCTTTCGGGATGCCATGGGATTCTCTTTCATCTATGTCCATCATTTTCAGACTTAGATATTTGTTCTAGTTAGTTGTTTAGTTCATTAGTTTGGGGATGTATCTCTTCTTTTTTAGACTTGGATCATTTGTTTAGATGTTTCGGTACATTGACTTTCATGTTCTAGGTATTAAATTTTTGCATTTGTTAGTTAATTAACTTGCTTCCGTAACTTAATTGCCTTAGTTTTGTTTTAGTTGCTTAGTTTGGGTTGTAGTAGTGGTTCTCCCACCGGATAATTAGTGTGGGTGCCAATCACGACAGTCTGAGTTGTGACAAAGCTGGTATAATAAACTAGGTTTGCTGATCTTGATGTACCGAAATGAGTCTAATAGAGTCTCACAGAATAGTATGGGGACGTCTTTACTTTTCTTCGAGAGGCTATAGGACTTTAGGAAATCTCTATTTTTCTCTGGACTCCTTTTGTGCTATGACTTGATTACAATTGGTGTCTGACGATTCAAATTGGTATTAAACCTCCTTCACTCTTCTGTTTGCAGATGGTTAATATTAGGTATAACGGTGTTAGGCACGTGGCTCCTGTTAATGCTCCAACTGAGAAATCTTCAGTGAGAGGTCGCAATCGAGGCAGAAGTAGAGAAAGAGCTAGGGGTAGAGGCCATGGGAGATTAACACCTGTTGTGAATGAGGTACCAATTGATAATGTTCCTATGAACGAGAACCCTCATGCGCATAATGAGGAGATAGCAGAGGATATTGAGGTTAAAGAGGTTGAGGAAAATAGACAAGAGGAAGAGGTGCCAGCGGAGACTGTGGTTGTTCCTCCCATCGATCTGGTGTTAGCTAAGCAGATTATGGCATTCTTAAAAAGGTTGGTTGGTCCTGGAGTGCTTCCATCTGCTCAAGAAACTCAGGCTCTCGCTAATCTCCTTGTTTCTAGCACCACGTCTAAGACGGGTGGAAATGTAGGTATTGATGCCTTCTTCCGTCCTTTGTTTGGTTTTGTTATGACTGGGAAGGAGCATGATATGTTGACTAAGTTTGTGAAGTTTAAGTCTCTAGTATTTCTTAGTTCTAAGACTGAAGATGCTTATGAGTTTATCTTAGACTGTTATAAGAGGCTACATAAATTGGGTATTGTTCACCAACATGGGGTTGAGTTCGTGTCTTTCCAACTTCAAGGTAAGGCCAAGCAGTGGTGGAGAGCTTATATGGAGTCTAGATCTTCTATTTTACCTCCACTTACTTGGACCCAATTTCATGCTCCGTTTCAAGAAAAGTATGTGCCCAGAACTTTGAGGGATTGCAAGAAGGATGAATTTATGGCTTTGAGCAAGGTGGTATGTGTGTGGCTGCTTATGAGGCCAAGTTCCATGCTTTATACAGATATTCTATGTAGTTAGTTACTACATAAGAGGAGAGGATCCGGTTATTTATTAGAGGTTTGAATTCTGAGTTGCAAGTATTATCTGTTCATATGACTTCTGCAGGGAGGAACTTTAATAATGTGACAGACTATGTTAAGAAAGTGGAAGGGGGTAAGGCAAGACGGTCAAGCCAAGGCATTGGCAAAAAAGGCCAAGAACTCGGGTAACTTCCAAGGTTCTTACACAAGAGGGTCTAGAAGGCCAACGCTTGCAGCCAAGCCAATTCAGTCGGTATGCCCGCTTCTACAGGTAACTACTCGGGAACTCCATCTTATAATTTTAAGGATAGTCAGAGTGTCGTGCCTTCGACGGACGTCAAACCATCTTTTGATCGTACTTGCTACAACTATGGTGAACCTGGGCATGTGAGAAGATGTTGTCCCCACCCATGTATGTTAGATTATATGCACCAACAACAGTCTAGAGCAGTGGTACCCATGGGGAATGGTAATACTAGTAGAGGATGTCCACAAGGTGGGTGAGTATGTAATCAACAAGGCCGGGGAGGTAGAGGAAATGGTAATGATAACGGAGGTAGGGGTAACATGCAACCAAATAGGGAAGTAAGTTGTCAAGATGATAGGGCTTAATGTTATGCTTTTTCGGGAAAGAATGAGGTGGAGGCGGACGACGCGGTGATCACATGTACTATTCTTGCCTGTGACAGGATGGTTAATATGTTGTTTGATCTGGCTTTTACTTATTCATATGTATCTGTGAGATTTGCCTCTGATTTTGAGATGATTTGTGATATTCTTGACGCCCCTATTCGTGTTTCTACTCTAGTTGGAGAGTTAGTCATAGTTATTCATGTCTATTGTGCTTGTCCTATTATGTTTATGGTTTTGCAGACTTGGGATGATTTGGTGATTTTGGATATGATTGACTTTAACATAATCTTAGGCATGACTTGGTTGCCCCCCTATTATACTGTACTTAATTGTAATACTAAGTCTGTAACTCTAGAAATTCCGAAAAGGGAAAAATTAGAGTGGGAAGGGGTGTACAAGCCTAAGCAAGCTAAGATTATATCCTTCATTCGAGCTAGTAAATTAGTTAAGTAGGGTTGTTTGGCTTATTTGGCTTATGTTAGGGATGTTGAGATTGAGGCTCCATCCATTAGCTCTATTCCTATGGTGTCTGAATCTAGTGAAATGTTTCCTAATGACTTGCTCGGTATGCCTCCGGATAGAGATATAGATTTTCGCATTGATTTAGAGCTTGGTAAGCTCCCCATTTCTATCCCTCCATATCGCATGGCTCTAACAGAATTAAGAGAGCTTAAGACTCAAATCCAATAACTCATTGACAAGGGATTTATTCGCCCTAGTTCTTCCCCATGGGGTGCTCCAGTGTTGTTTATTAAAAAGAAGAATGGTAGTATGAGAATGTGTATAGATTACTGGCAATTAAATAGTCACTATTTGAAATAGGTATCCTTTGCCTCGAATAGATGGTCTCTTTGACCAATTGCAAAGGGTAGCGGTTTTCTCTAAGATTGATCTAAGGTCAGGTTACCATCAATTAAAAATTAGACTGTAAGATGTGCCTAAGACGGCGTTTAGAACTCATTGTGGGCACTATGAGTTTTTGGTTATGTCTTTAGGTTTTTCCAATGTGCCTACAGCTTTCATGAGTTTGATGAATGGGGTGTTCAATCCATTTCTTGATTCCTTTGTGTTAGTCTTTATTGATGATATTTTGGCTTATTCGAAAAGTGAAGAAGAGCATGCCAACCATCTTCGTACTGTTTTGGGTGTTCTTGGGAAGCAAAAGTTATATGCTAAATTTTGAAAGTGTGAATTTTGGTTGAAATCAGTTGCATTTCTGGGGCACGTAGTGTCAAAAGAAGGTGTAATGGTAGATCCTCCAAATATTGAAGCAGTTAGGAATTGGGCTAGGCCTAGCTTTGTGACGGAAGTTAGGAGTTTTGTGGGACTCGCTAGCTATTATCATCGATTTGTTATGAATTTTGCTTCAATTGCTACTCACTTGACCAATTTGACCAAAAAAGAGATGCCATTTGTATGGACTGAAAAATGTGAGGAGAGCTTTCAAAAGCTCAAGACTATTTTGACCACTGTGCCCATTTTAGCATTACCAATGGAAGGTAAAGATTTTATAGTTTGTTGTGATGCTTCTCATTCTGGATGTGGCGCTGCATTAATGCAGGATAAGAATGTTATAGCCTATGCGTTGTACCAATTTAAGGTGCATGAGAGAAATTACCCAACCCATGAATTGGAGTTGGCGGCGGCGGTATTTGCTCTTAAGATCTGGTGGCATTATCTTTATGGTGTTAAGTGTGAAGTGAATACTGATCATCGTAGTTTGCAACATATGTTCACTCAAAATGATCTGAAATTGAGACAATGAAGATGGATGGAGTTACTCAAAGATTATGTTGTGACCATTCAATACGATCCGGGTAAGGCTAATATTGTGGCAGACGCTTTTAGTCGAAAAGCGGTATGTATGGGTAGCTTAGCTTACTTGAGTGTAACCAAGCAACCTTTGGCAAAGAAATTCAGACCTTAGAGTCTAAGTTCATGCAGTTGGGCATCTCTGAAAGAGGTGGGGTGTTAGCTAGCAATAGAATTAAGGCCACGTTCATTGAGGGGATCAAGACCAAATAATTTGAGGATGAAAAATTGAACGAATTCAAGGAGAATATGGAGAATGGTATGGCACAAAAGACCATTCTTAATGTAGATGGTGTACTCAATGTTAAAGAGGGGATTTGTGTTCCTCGAGTTGATGGCTTGATTCAAAAATTGTTGGTAGAATCTCATGATTCGCGATATTCTATTCATCCGGGTGTGACCAAGATGTATAGAGATCTGAAACAAATTTATTAGTGGTCGGGCATGAAGAAAGACACAGTGGAGTTTGTGGCTAAGTGTCAAAATTGTCAACAAGTGAAGTATGAGCATCAAAGGCCAGCAGGTTTACTTCACAAAATGCCAATTTCGGAATAGAAATGGGAAAGAATAGATATGGATTTTATGGTTGTTCTTCCCAAGACTTTGGGGAAGTTCGATTCTATTTGGGTAGCGGTTGATAGATTGACCAAGTCAGCCCATTTTATTCCAGTAAGAATAGATTATAATGCTGAATAATTGGCTATGATTTATGTGAAAGAGATAGCGAGGTTGGATGGAGTCCCCCTTTCTATCATCTCAGCTCATGGTACCCAATTCACTTCCAAGTTTTGGAGGAAATTGCATGATGAATTGGGCACTCAACTCACTTTTAGTACAGCCTTTCATCCATATATGGATGGACGATCTAAGAGGTCTATTCAAGTGTTGGAAGACATGTTGAGGGCATGTGTGATTGATTTTGGAGGACATTGGGATAAATTCATACCTTTGTGTAAATTCTCTTATAACAATAGTTATCACTCCAGCATTGATATGACACGATTTGAGGCATTATATGGGAAGGGATGTAGAGCACCCATTGGTTGGTTTGAGGCTGGATATGTGAAACCTTTGGGGGTTGATTTAGTGAAGGATGCTCAAGATAAGGTGAGGAGTATTCAAGCTAAACTTCTAGCAATCCAGAGTAGACAGAAGAAGTATGAGGATCATAAGGTAAGAGACAGAGAATTTCAGACTGGTGAGAACATTCTTCTTAAGGTATCACCCATGAAAGGGGTGATCAGATTTGGTAAGAAGGGGAAGTTAAGTCTGCGATATATTGGTCCCTTTAAGGTTTTTGAATGTGTAGAGTTTGTGGCGTATAGATTGGCTCTACCTCTATAATCTATTCGGTGTTCATCCGATATTTCATGTGTCTATGTTGAAGAGATAACATGGTGACGGAGATTATATCATGAAGTGGGACACAATCGTGCTAGACGAAAATCTCCAATATGAGAAGGAACCGATTGCTATTCTTGATCATGATGTGTGTAAGTTGAGGACCAAGGAGATTAAGTCCATGAAATTTCAATGGAAGCATTGTCCAGTTGAGGAAGCTACTTAGGAAACCGAGAGGACATGCGAGACTAGTATCCCCAATTGTTCGTCGATTCAGGTACTACATTTTTTGTTTCCTTAGCCTATTTTTTCATAAGTTTTGTCACTCGAGGACGAGTGATGAGTAAATTGGTATCTATTGTAACGACCGGGTTCTGTCGTTATAAAAGTATCAACGGGGGGAAATTAGGGTTTGGAAAAACTTTTTCGTAGTATTTGTGTTTTCCCAACCTTATCTAGATTTGGAGGAAATCGGAGTCACCAAGGTGTAGGAAAATCTGGTAACAATCTGGTGGAGTAATTGTGGTTTCGATTACATGAGTGGTTAGATAACTTGGTAAGAAATCCGTACGACTTTATGGAATTGAATTTGGGTGAGTAGATCTTTGGGAATCGATCTTAGCGTGAAGGGTATTTTCTTAGCGTCGTGGGTTAGAAGTGTGTTGTGGAATGGGGTTTGGAATTCTTTAAATTAGCATTCTGTTTCATTTTTGCCGTTTTGGTGCTAAGTTGGGCAGCTATGGCAGGGCCTCTACAGTGGGATATGGGGCGATGTGGCGGGTACGACGAGACTTAAAATCAAAGATGAAAGATGAGTAGCTCACAGGTTCAATAATGCCTCTTTGGCGGGAAATTGGGTCACTCTGGCGCTGCTGCTACAGCATTGTGAGGGCCGTTGTGGTGGGCCAGACACGACTTATGTCGTTAATAAACCCCTGAATGACCTTATTTGGCACTTTTCAACTTTTAGAGATAAGGAACGAACCCCTAGCGATTTCTACTCATTTTTCACAATTCTTGAGGCTAGAGGTAATTTCTTCACTCCCTGAATCTATTTTTGATCCATAGAACGTAATAGAATGAATGAATATTGATGGGGGAGAGTTTTGATCTTGACTCTATGGTGGAAACAACCCTTAATTTCATAATTGGGATCATAGGTTGATCTAGGGTTTGCTAGATTTGTTGGTAATTCAGTTAATTAATAATTGTTTATTGATTCCCGCATTATATTGATTATTTGTATACCAAGAACAAGCAGAAGGAATCCAAAAAGGGAAGGATCAAGTTTCTTAGGGTTTCAAGCTTGTTTCGAGATTAGGTGATGCTTGTGATTCTATGATTGTGTGATGTATGGTTGTTCTTGCTTTATTATGACATTTGTATATGTATGAATGTTGCAATGTCGATCACACTTGTTGTAAATGAGATAGATGAATTATCGTTACCATGAAATCAAGACTTAAATGTATGATCTTGAGGATATACTTGCATTTGTGATTGTGGTGTGTGAATGGGATTGGATTGCCACGTTTCGGTATAACTAACTTGGATCGGATTGCCACGTTTCGACATACTAACTATTTGGGTTTGGGTTCCATAGAGGACCAATGATGTGATGATAAATGTGAAATGCATTGTTGATTCTCATGTTGATGATGTTGTATATGTTGATATATATACATATGATTATAATGTTGCTTGACTTGTTTATGTTGCACTAGTGGGATAGCCGTGTGATCCTACTAGTACATTGTGGTTGTGTACTAATACTGCACTTGCTCTTATTTTTTTTGAGTACAACACATCTTCAACCAGCTACTGACAGACCTCACATAGAAGATCTGTGATCATAACTTCGAATTCAAGGGTGAGCCAATTCTTCTGGGCTGCTATGGGATTCTCTTTCGTCTATGTCCATCATTTTGCAGACTTAGATATTTGTTCTAGTCAGTTGTTTAGTTCATTAGTTTGGGGACATATCCCTTTTTGTTTAGACATGGATCATTTGTTTAGATGCTACATTGACTTTTAGGTTCTAGGTATTAAATTTCCGCATTTGTTAGTTAATTAACTTTCTTCCGTAACTTAATTGCCTTAGTTTTGTTTTAGTTGCTTCGTTTGGGTTGTAGTTTTGGTTCTCCCACCGGATAATTAGTGTGGTGCCAATCATGACGGTCTGAGTCGTGACAAATAGACATTAGTTAGAAAGAATCAAAGAAATATATATATGGATCCCAATATCATTAATATTTATCTTATTGACCATAAAAGGAGATTATTTTATCAGAGTAATAAATGTACATATTCATTTTATAAAAAAATAGTAAGACGTCTTCAAATAATTTCTTTTCATCTTGAGTACTTTTCTTAAAATGAATAAAATATATCTTTTTATTTTAACACTATTGTAAACACATCAGTTTGGTAATGTTTTGTGCAATTATTTCATATTGACTTGTCTCAAAACTATTATAGAAATATATATAACGTGAATCAAGTGACAGGTTGGTGAGTATCAGACATTAACAAAAACATATTTAAGCAAGATTTCGTTTCAAATATATTTGAAAGCAACATAATTTTTTCACTAAATATGGTTTATCCAAAATGAAAGAAAATAATGGTGTGCTTTGACAAGCGATGCAACTTTCTTCAATCATACATAAATCACCATTTAAAATTTAAAAATATTTGTACTTTTTAAATTAACCATCAAATTGAATATTTTTAAGCATATTCAAATACTATTAAAATTTATACTTCAATATTCCTAACCAATATTAAAAATGTTCCCTTGTTTCAATATTTAATTAAGTACATCCTTGAATCAAAATATACTTTTTTATTTTTGAAAAACTCGATGAAGGAAATGAGTAAACAAATACGGTTGTGATAACTTTAAGACCATTTTCTATGAACACTACTTAAATCTAAACCACATTAATATTTTTTCCTAATAAGTTGGTCAACATAATACCGGAATCATAAGTAAATATATTTCAAATGATTCTATCTAACTTTTATCTAATATCCACTCATTTAGTGTTTTTCCAAAGTATTTCTAGCTAGCAAGAAAAAGTTTCTAATTCAAACTTTTAAAAATGTATAGAATTAAAATTTTCTCTATAAATAGGATTCAATCCTAGGCAAGAAAATCACAACAACAACTACTACAACAAAGCAATTTTATCCCTCATATCCAAACAAACACTTTTCTCCTCCCCATTATCCATACCTAGAAACAAGTGAACTATGCTTTGATTGAAGATGCTAGTAAAAGAAAAGTCTCATATAATAAAAGATTGAAAGAGCTCATGAAAAAATTTGATGACCTGAAAACACTTTGTGATGTTGAAGTGGCTGCAGTCATATACGACCCGTAAAGAAATGAACGATTTACATTTCCAAATAATGATGTTGTACTCAACACTTTTATAATGTTTAAGGAGTTGCCGACATTGGAGAAATCTAAAAACGTGGTGACAAGAGAAGAGTTCACCATGCAAAGGATCAAGAAGTTGGAGGACAAACTTCAAAAGGTAAGGAAGGAAAATATGGTCAAGGAAATGACGAATGAGATGTATGAGGTGTTCAAGAGAAAAAATGTTTTGGTCGACATGAACCCATTCGATATCAACGACCTACGTTGTGTAATCAAGAAAAATCTCAAAAAGGTACATGATCTAATGATAAAAGAGAATGATGGAGAGGGTTCTACATCGAATGTCCCTCAACCCATTGCTGAACCAATGGCACCCAGTAGGAACAACTCTTGAAGAACCAAGGGATCCTTTTCCTCTATTGTTTTCACAAATATTTCCCCCAAAGGTTCCACAATTGTTTTATCCAATTCCTCAAAACATGGCTGTTGGAAGACCACGTGGACTGACTCCTCCAATGCCATCAACAATAATGGATTCTCCGATTCGTTCACCAATGATGGATTCTTTGATGCCTTCACCAATGATTGATTCTCTGATGCCTTGATTAATGATGGCTCCTCCAATGTATTCTCTTGTGTCTCCTACAATGACACATCAAATGGAACCTACAATGGATATCCCTTCAATTGGTGTATCAACATCAATGAATAACAATGAGAATTCCTCTAATGACTTACCAAATAGTCCTACAATTTCAGGGTTTCTCAACTGGAATGATGATGTTGTGATGACTTTATTGGATGATCCGTTTTTTTAAAATATTAATGTGCAAGATCCAAACCACACCAAAAAATTCTAAGGACCAATGTGTATTTTTAATTAATACTATTTTCTATGTACATATGATCAAAATGAGTATTTATGTTGTTTGCTATTTTTCATATCTAAATTGTGTCATTGGACTCTCCGAATAAGTTTCCCTTCATCCTCCTTTGAAGCATCCTTTTGTCATATTCCTTAATTTCTTTCAAAGTTTGTAGTTTCATTCACTTATTAAATCGATGGTCAATTATTTTAATATATATTAGATACCGATTTATTTATTTTTTCATTTACTACTATTATTATTGAAATGTTGTTGTTAGTATAATTTTTTAAAATGACCTCTTACACTTAAAAATCTAACAAACCAATTTACATAGTGGATAAAATTTTATTTTGAAACTTTCGGGTGTAAATTAGTAACACATCTAATACTAAAATTGAATTAATCAATATAATTAATTGTCTTATTTAATATTCACATATATATATATATATATATATATATATATATTTAAATATGGTGATAGTACAAGATTCATTAATTTTGTCGCTTTTGTATGTTAAAAACTTCAAAGGTTCTATTTTAACATAATTTTTAGAATTGATGTTTGCACTCCCAAAACATAGAATTGGATCATCACATTTATATTTGGTTCCATTTTTCTCAGTTTTTTCTCCATTCGTGAAGTAGAGAAATTCTTCCTATGTTCGAAGTCTATTGGACAAAATAAATGTATCCCCTGCATTAGAAAAATAATTTTTGTGTTTATTTATCAATTGGAAGGCACAAATATTCAGATAAGAAATAAAAAATAAGGAAAGGGAGATGATAATATATTAATGGATAAAAAGTGAACCATGACGGTTAATAATACACCAAATTTAATATAGAAATCGAGATTTACAAATATCCTAAGGTTACTGAAACATGTCGGTGAATGTTTTAAGCTTGTTGAAATATTTTTTTATGATGTTCATTTGACCCGAATGAACATCTTTATGTTGTGATATTTTTTCCCGTTTGGCCATGTACTGTTAATTTTGAACAACTGTTGATCTGCATATCTATTTTGGGTTGTGCATATTCATGTGTTATAGTATATCTTTTGGGTTTTATTTATACTATAATTCTTTCCCAATAGTTGTCTTTATTGTCAAACCGGGTGACTTGTCCAATTCATGCTTTGCTAGAGACAAAGTAAAAGTAAGATACTATTGATAGTTTGGTTGATACCATGTGACTGATATGATCCAAATAAATTAAGTCAACTTTAAAATGATCCATGATATTTAGTGTTAATGTTTTCATTTAGTTGTTGTCATTCCTATAGAGTCTAATGCGTCAAGTTGGTATTAATATAGTTGTTTTCTATTTGATTGACATTTTCCATGACTGGTGACTTATTGTGTTCACCTTTTCATATATCGTACCCTAGAAGTCCTAATTGACCTTAAAATGAGTATGTATGAATTACTAGAGAAAAAAATAATAGAGAAGTTTATGGTACTACGTGTGTGCATGTTGACATCTTCCTGAGAGTGAGTGTTTGATTTTGAATCTTAAATCTGCTACTTTCATTTATATTATATGTTTCGGGGATCTTCTTTTCCTGAGTTAGCACATATAAATAAAAGAGGTGATTACCATTGTCATATAGTTTTTGTGAAATAAGACATAGATTTTATGAATGATAACTGAGCTTAAATGTTGTCATGTGACAAACTGTGGCTTCTATGATTCAGCATTACTATCAAGTCGAATTCTTGCTAGATACAAGAGTGAAGTAAGTCTAAGAGAGTTTTCAGTTTTTTATTCAGAGTTTTTTTTTTATCTGAGGTCCTAAATTGGAAAATTGTGGAATTTGAACCTTTTGGTTGACTTTAGTCAACATTTGGCATTCAGATGCTCAGATCAGAATTGTCAGAGTTTTGTTGGATTAGGGCAATCATTTTGTCCTTGTTGAGGTCTTGATTTAATTTTCCAAGGTCCCCAACTTGATTTAGTCTTTTTACGCGTTATGATTAGTTTCTTGTGACTTACACGGAACTCAGGTCAACGAGAACTCATATTCTTGTTTTGATGATTCATTTTTGTATAGAACGTCAAGTATAGTCGGTTTTCAAACATGATTTGTATATACGATATTCCAAAAATATCATGATGGTCCTTTTGATGTTTTGAGAGTTAACTTAATTTTCTGGTCCATGCGTAATATACCCTTCGCATTTGTGATAGGCATTTTGCGCAAGCGACCTTCACTTAAGCCAAGGCATGAACTCTAAAGAGAAGGGTGAACTTTAGCGAGGTAAGCTTAAGTGAGACAAGGTGTGCTTTAGCGATGATTACTTAACTGGAGCCTGGTTTAAAAAGGTGAGACCCCCACTTTAAGTGGGGTTCGTTTAAGCAAAACCTAGTTTTGCCTAAGACATCTAAGAGGGATTTTGGCCTAACATTTCGAGGTTTAATCCCCATTTTCTATTGTTGAGATTTGTAAAATCCTTGGAGGCAATTTTGAAAAAATTTCTTGGGCTAAGCCTTTGTGACCCTCAAACTTCAATTTCCTTTATCATTTATGGATTTAAACATGAAGAATTGGTGTAACACCTAGAAAATTTCTAAGCTAAAGCCTGAACCATTCTTAACTTACATGTAAAGTTGTATCAGGTTATTTTTATATTAATCATAGATGTAAAGATCAATTCCTTAGTGTGGGAATGGTTTTGGATATGAATTAAGGTCACCTAAACCCCCTAGCACAGAGTTGATTTGAAAGCTTCCTTATCGATTAAGTTTTAACATAAGATTTTTACTTAATTAAACTTCAAACAACCATAGCTCGCAGCACAAACTGAATTAGGTGACCTATGACCTATTTAATTGAAGTTCTATGAATCCCCTTTCCAATGCCACAAAGTTTGCCTCATTTAGAGTTAAGAGTAAAAAGTTATGGCTATTTTATCGGAGATTGACACGTCACAGCTTCCTTAGTCAATTCCTTCTTATTTCTTCTATGAGCCGTAGAAATTTCATTGACCCGTACTATCAATTCGTAGAATACTTTATAAAAGTCAAATTTAGGGGTGCAATTCCTACGGAACCATTCTACGGGTTGTACGAACTTTTACCGCCAGTAGTTTGGATGAGTAGAATGAGTTTTTGTGCCTAAAATTTTAGTATAAATTCTACACATTGCCTTTACAATCTGTATAATGAAATTTAGTGCCTAAAATTTTAGTATAAATTCTACATATTGCCTCTATGATCTATAGAAACTTCTACGGGTTATAGATTGGAGCTGTAGAATGAAATTTGATCCTTAAAATTTAGTTGAATTCAAAAATTGGGATCTACCATCCATAGAACATACCACGAACCGTAGATGGCCCCGTGAATGGTTTTTGTCACCTTTTTAATAAGGGTATTTCAAACATTTCCCACCCATTCTAAGCCTAAAACCTGACTTTTTACTCTAAGTTAAGGTTTAAAATAGTGTTAGATGATCTTTTACATTCATTAACACTCCAAGTCATTAGAGAAAGGTTTCCAGAGGAGAAAAGCTAAAGTTCAAGCGTTCTTCAAATTTTCACCGATCTCGCCAAGTAATTTGTTCTTCTTGGTATGTAAGGCTATCATAGTGATGGACTGAGTTATTCCTCACGCCCTACATCTACTTTCTATGAGTAAATAATTATCTTGGGTTACATTCTTAGTTTATATAATTCTTGTGATGAGTTTCGTTATTTAGTTCTAAATTATATTTGTTATTTTTGAGATGCCATATCTTGCATTGAGATTCTTGAGTTGATTGTTCATTTCTATCTTTTAGCATGAACCCTATTACTGTGTAATTATTGATTTATTATGGAGTTAACAATGAGAAATATTTAACACAACCTTTTTTTTGTCATAAATTGGTTTTTAAGAAGGTAAAGACGAGTTTTAAGTACAATTTAAAGAGTGATTTGAGTAAGAGTATAAGGGAACAAGTATTCCCAAATGTATCAGTTTTTAAATTTGGAAAAAAGAAATTTTGATTTATTAACGAGTTTATGAGTTTAGAGATATTCCATAGCAGTACACTCTTTTAAAAGGATAATTTGAGCAATTTCCTCAAATTGAGAAAGAGTATATATTATACATTTGAGCATGAGTATATATTTATTGGGAGTACTATTGAGCACTGATATGGGGATGATTTCAAACAACTCAAATTCCTCATAAAGACGTAGCGGACATGGGTAACGGATCGTACTTTTTAGATGAATCCTTAATATTTCTTTTGAGCAGAGCTTTAGTGAATCCACTTAATTGAGATGTTCTATATCCCGGCAAGATACAAGAAAATTTTTATAGCTTGGGCATGATGTTGTATCCTCATGTTGCTCATAGTAATGGTTGTTGATTAGAAAATCTCCCAAATAGAGTTAAAATTGTATTTTATCATATCACTTAATATGTTGAGTTGAATGATGAGTAAGTATTTGTAAATTTCAAATGATTTCACTCATTTATTTCTTTACATTCAAATTAGTACAAACTTATATCTATTGCAGTCCTTTAATTCAGTCATTTAGGTTCCGTTATATTATGTAGTCGTACATTCAATCTGTTGATGTCATTTGATTTGCATCTAGTTATGAGTCATATACATGTGTTCAAATCATCAACATACACTTTGTTGAGATAAGTTTGCACTCTCGATTAGCATTTGGTAAGCCTCTTTGCATTCTAGAAGGCTCAACTTTCACCTTTTAGTTAGTTGTTTGACGTGTTGTCGGTCTTGTCCTGGCATCCATCTTTAACAATACAGGCTTCATAGTTAGTTATTTTTGATTATGTTTCTAGTATTCCTTTGTTAAACTGTTTTTAGCTATTATTGTTTTCAGAATATTTTGAGACAACTGAGTACTTTCAGATGAAATAGGTTAATTGTGTTTAAAAACTTAATTCTGCTTAATCTAGTTTTTAGCTAAGTAGCCAGCTAGGCCAAGGGTTCGCTTTTGGATAATCAACAGTTCTCGAGTGTCGGCCACGTTCAAGGTGTAGTCTTGGGTGATAGTTTGGATTTTGATTCGCAAATGACATAGTTTTTAATGAAATTGAGTTCTAAGCTAAAATGGTGATTGTGCACAAATTTTCACTCCTTTTTGGAAATGGTTTTCACAAATGAGCTCCAAATGTCTTGGGAAACGTATTCTAGTAAATATTTATGGATTCAAACCTCATTTTTGGAATTGGGTTCTTCAGGTTATTTGACCCCTTTCTCAAAGTGAATGATTTGGGTGTTATTATTAGTTCTGGAATCTTATTTTGATTACCTAATTGAATAAGATTATGTGTCTTTGCACATTGTTCAGAAAGGTAAATAACAAGTCTTGGAGTAACTTTTAATTGAATAGACGCAAGTGATTTCTAAACCTTGTAAGTCTAGTAGAATCGTTTATTTCCATCCACTATGTGTGTTGGGAAGTAATGGGAATGAAGTGATGTGTTCAATTATTTCACTTGATTTATCTTAATGAATAGAAGTGGTGTAACACCCCGTATCTCAAACAGACCAAAATGCAAATTTTTTTTAGAAGTTGCACGTGTGACCAACGGTTACCACCCACGAACCGTATGGGGGACCCACGGTCCGTTCTGCTGATTCGTAGTTCGTGACTGCAACCTTTCCCCAAAACATACGAGAAAATCACCTAAGGGTCAGGCTACACAGGACCTACAAACCATAAGTCAGACTACGATCCATGGTCTAGGGCCATAGGTTGGACCCCAAAATTTTGCTCACTGAAAATGATCGACGATTGACCAGTACAGACCGTTAATCAATCCAAGGTTCGTTAGTGACCCCGATAACTTTTAAGTCAGGGTTTTTTGGTATTTTCCTTATTCATTGGACCCCTAAACTACGTCGTTTAAACCCTAAACTAAGTAGTTTTTGTCAATTTTAGCCTAGAAACTGAATTAGAATCTACCCTAAGAAAATCATTCACCAAAAAAATAGAAAATTAGAATGCAGAAGTAGAAAGAGTAGACCAAACCCTAGTCCAAGAATGCAGCAAGTTTTCATCCGTTCTAGCCCCGAAATCGAAAAATTTCTTCGTGAATTTCATCATTAGGTATGTGGGATTTCATTAGTGGGTTCCTTTCACCCATTAGGTCCCTAGTTTTCAGTCAGAATCTTGATTCCCTTAATATTATCTAGACCTAGGGTTTCTTGAATGTTGGAGATTGTTGGGTTTTAGCTGTTAGAATGATCCAAATCAGATTATCATGATTTTAGTATCGTTTTATGTAGATTCTTTCATAATTTCAGAATCCTAGCTATGTAGTTCTTTTAGTTCATGAATTTCACATGCTAGGTCAGACATTTCAGATATACATGCCTCAGATTTGAATGTTTCATTTTTAGTATATTATTGTTGCATTTTCGGTTAGCATGTTAGTATTTTAAGCTACAAGTATTATATAAATTCACTCATAAATTGTTAACTACATAATCAATTGGGAGAAGCTTAATACGGAGTGGACTAGGGTCAGTCACCCTCAAGTCCACAACTACGTGCCTAGTAGGTTGTAAGTCCCCTCTGTAGGCAGCATTTTGTGATCACGCCAATCATGCCTCTATATGTCTGGCCAGGTATATTGGGTCCTATTGATGTGGCATATACATTAGACTCCACATTTAGCTCATGTGGTTTTATGTCGGTTATTAGTAGCTCCCTTATAGTCAGAATCTATTGCGTTGATCATGTTATTAGTTACAGTAAGGTATTCAACCTTAGTATGTTATAAACTTGGTCATTGCATTTAGTTATTTTATGCTTAGTATTATCAGCTTAGTATCATGCTTATCTTATATCATTTCTCAGATATTATGCTTTGGTTCAGTTACGTTATTGTTCAGCTTTATTCTATCATGCATGCTCAGTGCCTTTCAAGTACTGAAGCATACTCTATGCTATATCTTCTTGTGATGTAGGTTCAGGTCCTCAGCTTCAAGATCACGCATAGATCGGTTCCCGATCTCCAATTCAGCAGCATCAGTTAGTGAGTCCTTATTCATCGAGGACGAGTGACATGATTATCTTCCTTTGCTTTTAATCTTTAGTTTCAGTTTTTGCTAGATTTAGTTGGGGCATGTCCCTGTAGTTCTAGTCAATTAGAGGCTATTTTCAGACATAGATAGATTCAGCTATAGTGTTAGAGTTTGACTTTTCAATTGTTGTTTAAACTCTCAGTTTCATATATTTAGATAGTTGATGGTTATTCCCCATCATTTCAGTTTACATGATTATTTAGCTTTCGCACAGTATTTCTTTACTTCAGTTTACTTTAGTATGCTTATGATAGGCCAGCAGGGTTAGCTTGGGGTTAGTCGTGATCCTAGGTCCCGTGTCTTCGTCCTAGGGGTAGCTTTGAGGCGTGACAAACTTGGTATTAGAGAACTAGGTTTAAGAGTCCTAGGATATCTAAAAAGCCGCACTAAGTAGAGTCCTTTTCATAGGTGTGAAGTGCACCACATCTAATGACAAGGAGGCTACGAAGTGTTTTAGGAAAACTTCACTCTCTTTGTTACTCTTATCGTGCGTGAGGTATTATCCCATTTCCTCGTTCTAATCTTTTGTTATGCGCTTAAAATCATGGTTCCTCGTAGAGCTAATGCATGGAATGCTAATGAACGCAATGCTAACACAATTCCTCTAGTCCAGACCATGAGGTTTTGAACGTAGAGTTTTGGACTATGATTCAGCTTTTGGCTCAGAGTATGACTAACCAGAACAATCAGCAGGTTCCAGTTCCTACTAATAGAAATGGCGAATAAGTGGTAGTTAGGGTTTGAGATTTTATTATGATGAAATTGCCTGAGTTTTTAAGATCACAATTTGGTGAGGACCCACATAACTTCATTATGAAGTTAAGAAAATCTTTGGAATGATGCAAGTGACTGGTAATGGTAGGGTTGAGTTGGCATCCTACTAGCTTAAGGATGTGGCTCACATATAGTACACTCAGTGAAAAGACAACAATGGCAACTTTGTCTTTTGTAACTCCCTACATAACACTAATTTTAGGTGTTAGTCCAGAAACTCTTACAGAACCCCCTTAGTCTCTACTCCAGTCGGTGACCCAGTTATAGCTAGACGGGTATACAGAAATTGCCCTGTCACAATCTCCTAGAAAGTCACCTTAGTAGATCTTGTAAAGTTAGAAGTGGTAGACTTCGATATCATTCTAGTCATGGATTGGTTACATTCCTATTATGCCTCAGTCTATTGTAGAACTAGGATCGTTCATTTTTAGTTTCCACACGAGCAAATCCTAGAATGGAAAGGGAGTAGCTCAGTGCCTATGGGTAGATTTATTTCTTACCTTAAGGCCAGAAAGATGATCTCTAAGGGGTATTTGTATCATCTAGTTTGGGTTAATGATTCAAGCTTCGAAACCCCAACTCTTGAGTTTGTTCCAGTAGTAAATGAGTTCCCAAAAGTGTTTCCAGAAGTTCATCTCAGAGTTCCTCCGAAAGGGAAATCGACTTTGAAATTGATCACTTTTCAGATACCCAACCTATCTCTATTCCTCCTTACAAAATGGCTCCAGTTGAGCTTAAGAAATTGAAGGAGCACTTGAAAGATCTTCTAGATAAGCGGTTCATGAAACCTAGTATTTCCCTATAGGGTGCCTAGTGTTGTTTGTGAAAAATAAAGATGGTTCTCTCAGGATGTGTATTAATTATAGATCGTTGAACAAAGTCACAATCAAGAATAAGTACCCTATCCCCTAGGATTGATAACTTGTTCGACCAACTTCAGGATACTAGTTATTTCTCCAAGATAGACCTTAGATCCGGTTACCATTAGGTCAGAGTCAGAGATAGTGACATCCCAAAAAGAACCTTTAGAACTCGGTATGGTCATTATCAATTTGTAGTTATGTCATTTGGACTAACCAATGCTCCTGCAGCTTTCATGGATTTGAGGAACAAGATGTTCAAGCAGTATTTGTATTTTTTTGTTATCATCTTTATTGATGATATCCTCATTTACTCTAGGAATGAGGAAGAACATGCGATTCATTTGAGAGCTATCTTGCAAACTCTCAAGGATCGCCAATTATTTGCTAAGTTTAGCAAATGTGAGTTTTGGCTGCAATAAGTTGCTTTCCATGGGCATATTGTGTCTAGCAAAGTGATCCGAGTGAATTCTCAGAAAATAGAAGCAGTGAAACAATGGCCTAGACCTACCTCTCCTACAGATATCAGAAATTTCTTGGGTTTGGTTGGTTATTACAGAAGGTTCGTGAAAGGATTTTCATCCATAGCTTCTCCATTGACAAAGTTGACTTTGAAAAATTTTAAGTTTCAGTGGTCAGATGATTGTGAGAAAAACTTCACAGAACTGAAAACTAGGTTGACTACAACTCCTATTTTGACTCTACTAGAGGGTTCAAGCAGTTATGTTATCTATTCTGATGCATCCATAGTCGGCTTAGGTTGTGTGTTGATGCAGTGAGGTTAGGTTATAACTTATGCTTCTAGATAGATTAAGGTGCATGAGAAGAACTATCCAACTCATGACCTCGAGCTTGCAGAAGTGGTGTTTGCACTTAAGATTTGGAAACAGTACTCGTATGGTGTTCACGTAGACGTGTTCACAGACCCTAAGAGCCTTCAATATGTATTCACCCATAAAAACTAAATCTTCTCCAGAGGTGATGGCTTGAATTCCTCAAGGATTATGATATGAGTGTGCATTAAGATCCTGGTAAGGCAAATGTAGTAGCAGATGTTGTTAGTAGACTATCTATGGATAGTGTAGCACATGTTGAGGAAGAGAGAAAGGAGCTAGCAAAGGATATTCACAGACTTGCTCGCTTAGGAGTTCGCCTTATGAGCATATCAGGCAGTGGTGTAACACTTTAGAATGGGTCAGAATCTTCATTGTTAGTGGAGGTTAAGGAAAAGTAAGACAGTGATCCGATATTGCTTCAACTAAAGGGTGCAGTCAATTAGCAGAGAGTTGAGGTTTTCTCCTAAGGGGGAGATGGTGTGCTTCGTTATCAGGATTGATTATGTGTTCCTAAGGGGGGTGAGTTGAGACAACAAATTCTAGCAGAAGCCTATCACTCCAGATGTACCATGATCTTCCGGAAGTCTTTTGGTGGAATAGTATGAAAAGAGATAGAGCGGATTTTGTGGCTAAGTGCCCTAATTGCTAACAAGTGAAAGTAGAACATCAATAACCAGGAGGTATGACTCAAGATATCAACATTCCTACGTGGAAGTGGGAAGTGATCAACATGGACTTCATTATAGGTTTACCTTGTACTCGCAGACAACATGTGTCACGCCTCAAATCTGATTAAGATGGACCGACACCCGATGCCCAAATGGCCGGGAGAACCAACTTACAACCTGCACTTACCATACATTTAACTATGATAACTATGAAGCTATGACAAGCTTATATGCACTATAGTGATAAAAGACCGACATAGACAGGCCCAAAACTTATGTACAACACTTGGCCGTTGAGGCCAAAATTGTTAAGAGACAAGACACAACCAAACTTTATACATTAGTCTACAAAGCCTCTACAAGATAGACAACCTTAGTTTAGGTCGGGACAGGGCCCCGCCTTACCCTTAACTACTAACGGTAACAAAATAGATGCCAAAGACTCGGTTAAGCCCCGAATCAACTTGGAGCTCACCAATAGCAGCTGAGTGTCCTGTGCTCCTACTGGGGAGGTCTACTAGCTGGAGTACCTGTGGCTGCAGCATTAAATGCAGCGTTCCCCGAGAGGGACGTCAGTACAACGAATGTACTGAATATGTAAGGCAATAACATATGTAAACAAGATCTCAATTGAAATCAAGTATCAATATGTAAATAAATAGATTAGATTAAAAGACCACCCTTGTTGCTGTTGTGGGATCATGTACATTATATTCTTTTCTGTAATTTTCTTTACATTGTAATCTATGTAAAGCATGTGATACAAATAACCAACTGATCAGTGGTAAAAGAGGATGACCCATGCTAGGCATTTTAACCCCTGGGATGCTATCCTCAAATATATAAATTTGGGATCGACCCATGCTAGGCTTTCGCCCCTAGGCTACCACCCTTACACATATACCGCTTCATATAGTTTCTTTAATCTTTGAGATTGTTACTTTGGTGGTCATAATTATTTTTGAGCATCAGAACTGTGGATCAGTAGTAGGAAACGTGCGAATATGCACTTAGGGCAGTAACAATAACACAAGATGGAAATGTAATACTAATGAATTACATAAGAGCTCAAATGACACAGTGGACCTCATTTGATTGACAGGAGGAATCACAAAGCTACTGCTGAAATTACCCTTTTCTCATGCCAATACTTGGAAAAGTAAAGATGCACATATATTGAAGCAATTCGACATACTAAAGAGAGGGGAAATATTGTTAGCTGTGTTTGGGATTGTACGCTGCCACTATGTGTCTTTTACTTGAAAGAGCACTTAGGAAGCTCATTTGTTGGTAGTGACACAAGCAGAGTTCATGCCAAAGAATATAGAATCGAATAGCCTTACATACCTTGCTGTGCCACTCGGATAGTACAACGAATTAACCTCTTTCCTTTCCGATTATTAATCTACAATGAAATAAGTAACACAACTAATATTAGTAGCTAACCAACAGATTCGGCTACTTGAACTTGGCAAACAGTAATCAGGTAGCAAACCCATACTTATCAAACCGATGGTATGCATTCCACCCCTTCTCCTTTAATAACGTCATATACAATACGACCTTCTAATAAGGTCCCTTGAAACTCCTTGGGCATTTGTAACATATGCAAAACAGTATACAAAGGGGTTGCAGGCAGCAAGCTCATGCAACACCCAATTAGATGGTACGTTACTGCACCCTTTACCGTTTTATCCTTTAACAAGTTGTCATGACTTCTGCACATGCCTCCTTATGTTACTATACATAAATCAGTCTCTAAACATCAGAATGTGGCGTAGCAATATGAACTCACGGTTTCCGGCCACTGTCCCTTGAGCATCCAACTAACATTACATTTAAAATGCTCAAATGAGCTAATAATTGAGTTAAAGGGGACTCCCCTCCATGGCTGTCCCAACATGCACAATCAACCTGAACATTCTCCAATCTCACACCATGTAAAGGAGCAATTCTCAGCTCATTAACACTTAGCAAATCCCTTAACCAATTCAAGCACAAAAGAGGGATGAAAATTTTAGTAACTCACCTTGTTTGACAACAACCTCACTTGCTAACTTCAAGGTTTAGGTTGTCTTTTCCAAATTATCTTGAGAATAATGAAGGATTACTAAATCAGCAGACAATATTCTTATGAATCCAAACTTTAAAAAATTAACATATGGCAGTAGCCTTACCTTAAGGTAAAATCAGTTTCTCCTCTTGAATTTCTTAAGATGGGAGATGTCACACCAATTTTTACTTGAAAAATAAAGGGTTTTCTAAGATTTTTAATGGTGAACTTGCAGGCCAGCACTTAGGAGCTTCTAGGGTTTCTTTTTGGGAGTAAATTGTTGTAGAACAAGTGAGAGCTATATGAAATGAATTTCATTCTCTTAAGGGTCCTTTATGGACGTTTTTACATGAAGAAATATGTAGAAATATCTAGTCCCTCACTTTAAGTAAGCAGGTACATCACTCCCTTAATCTCTGCCACAAGTTCTTTAAGTAGCTGCATCACCTAGTTGCCCTTTTCTTTTAAAATGCAGTCCACATATTTCCTAAGTAGGTGCATCACCTACTTACCACTTATTTAAGTAGGTCAGCAGTTAATCTACCATTAAGAACCTATGTCATCCTTTCTACGTAAGCTACACATGTACGTAAGTAACTTAATTACGTAAGACATCCAAATTAATAGCTTAAGCAAGCAGGTTGATTACTATGACAAATTATACTTTACTTACTCTATTTAGCCTCAAACCTCTTTCGAATTGTCAAACCTATTTCAAACCCTCACAACTCACATAGAACTAGTATATGCAAAATATGGGACGTTACATCCTCCCCTCCTTAGGAACATTCGTCCTCGAATGTTTGCCTAATTATTCAACTCCAATCAGGTTCAATCAAGCCTATGTTGAATTCTACTGTTAGCCACATAATACGCACAAGCCTATACTTACTTGTTACTGTCTCAACTCAGCACTTTGACCCTTCTCCTCGGATTAAAATAAATGAGGATATTTGGACTTTATTGCTTCTTCCGCCTCCCATGTAACTTCTTCAACTTGTTGGTTTCTCCATAGTACTTTTACAGAAGCTACTTCTTTATTTCTTAGTTTCTTAACTTGTCGATCCAGAATTACGATGGGTACTTCTTCGTAAGTGAGATCTTCTGTAACGTGTACATCTTCCGTAGGAGTGATACGAGATGGGTCACCTATGCATTTTCGAAGCATTGAGATATGCAATACTGGATGGACTGTTGAGAGCTCTTGAGGTAGCTCTAACTCATACGCGACTTGACCAACTCTTCGAATAATTTTATATGGCCCTATATAGCGCGGACTCAGCTTCCCCTTTTTACCAAATCTCATTACCCCTTTCATTGGGGATACCTTCAAAAATACCCAATCTCCTATGAAAAATTCCAGTCCTCTCCTTCTATTATCTGCATATGATTTATGTCGGCTTTGAGATGTTGCTAATCGTTGTTGTATTACCTTAACTTTTTCCATAGCTTGATGAACAAGATCTGGCCCAAATAAGGCAGTTTTACCCGCTTCAAACCTTTTGATTGGTGACCTGCACTTTCTCCCATATAACGCTTCATAAGGTGCCATTTTGATACTTGAATGGTAGCTGTTGTTGTAAGCAAACTTAATAAGCGGCAAATGATCATCCCAACTACCTTTGAAGTCTAATATACAAGCTCGCAACATATCCTCAAGTGTTTGGATTGTACGTTCTGCCTGACCATCTGTTTGAGGGTGGAAGGTTGTGCTTAAATTCACTTGCATTCCCAAACTCTTCTGAAATGACTTCCAAAAGTTCGCGGTGAATTGAGCTCCTGTATCAGATATAATAGAAATTGGCACTCCATGTAGCCAAACTATCTCTTTAATATACAACCTTGCAAACTCTTCAACTGTATAAGTAGTCTTGACCGGTAAGAAGTGCGCTACTTTGGTGAGTCTATCAACAATCACCCATATAGAATCAAACTTCCGAAATAAGCGAGGCAAACCAGTGACAAAATCCATATTAATCATATCCCACTTCCAAATTGGAAGTTCTATACGCTGCATATAACCTCCAGGCTTCTGGTGCTCTACTTTAACTTGTTGACAATTTGGACATTGAGCTACAAATTCTGCAATGTTCTTCTTCATGTCACCCCACCAATATACTTCTTTCAAGTCATGATACATTTTTGTTGATCCCCGGATGGACAGAATATCTTGAATGATGTGCTTCCGTCATAATTCTCCTTCTTAATCCATCTATGTTAGGTACACACAATCTGTTTTGGTATTGAAGTACTCCCTTTTCTGTAAGCTCAAATTCCTTTGTCATACCTTGTTGTACATTCTCCTTAAGCTGTAATAGGATAGGATCCGTGTACTGCTTCTCTTTCACCTCTGCTACAAATGAGGATTCTGCAGCATTTTGCACAATAACTCCTTCATCTGGAGATTCAAGAAGGCGAACCCCCAAGATAGCTAATTGACATAGATCTTTAGTTATTTGTTGCCTTCTTATGGACTGCTCATAAGTGCTTGCCATCATTTTACAACTTAAAGCATCAGCTACAACATTTGCCTTCCCGGGATGATACAAAATATCAATGTCATAATCTTTTAATAACTCAAGCCACCTTCATTGCCTCAAATTCAGATCCTTTTGCTTAAAGATATATTGCAAACTCTTGTGATCAGTATATATATCAACATGAACACCATACAAGTAGTGGCACCATATCTTCAAAGCAAATACAACTGCTGCTAGCTCTACATCATGGATTGGATAGTTTTTCTCATGTGGTCGCAACTGCCTTGAGGTATAAGCTATCACCTTACCATGCTGCATCAACACACATCCTAAGCCCACTCCCGATGCATCACAATACACTACGTACCCTTCCGTGCCTTCTGGTAGTACCAATACAGGTGTAGAAGTCAATTTATTCTTCGCCTTGGAAGCTTCTTTCACATGCATCGCTCCACTAGAACTTGACTTCTTTTTGTGTTAGTTTTGTTAATGGTGCGAGAAATAGAAGCAAATCCTTCAACAAACCTTCTATAATAACCCGCCAGCCAAAGGAAACTACGAACCTCTCGTAGGTGTTGTAGGTCTTGGCCAGTTCTTCACAAACTTGTATCTTTTGGGTATCAACCCTTACTCCTTCATCAGATACAATACGACCCAAGAATGCCACAGATCTTAACCAAAACTCATATTTAGAGAACTTTGCGAACAACTTTCGATCACGAAGAATCTGTAACACCTGCCGCAAGTGATTAGCATGGTCCTCTTCAGATCTTGAATACACCATAATGTCATCTATAAATACTATCACGAACACATCCAAAAATGGCTTGAACACCCTATTCATCAAATCCATAAAAGTTGCTGGTGCATTTGTTAGCCCGAATGACATAACTAAAAACTTGAAATGACCATACCGTGTTCAAAAAGCCATCTTGGGTATATCTTGATCTCTGACCCTCACTTGGTGATAACCCAACCTCAAGTCAATTTTTGAAAAGCACTTAGCACCACATGAATCGATCAAACAAATCATCAATTCTTGGGAGGGGATATTTGTTCTTAATCGTTACCTTATTCAACTGTCGGTAATCAATACACATTCTCAATGAGCCATCTTTCTTGCGTACAAATAAAATCGGGTGCTCCCCAAGGGGACATACTAGGCCTTATGAATCCCTTTTCTAACAAATCATTTAATTGCTCCTTCAACTCCCATAATTCTGCCGGGGCCATTCTATATGGAGGAATGGAGATAGGTTGAGCATCTGGAATTAAATCAATACCAAACTCTACTTCTCGTTCTTGAGGCAAACCTGGAAGATCTTCAGGAAATTCATTTACCACCTAGCAGTTGCGAGTTGGTGCATCTGCATCTATATCTCTCACTCTTACTAAATGGCATATGTAGCCTTTGGACATCATCTTCTTCGCCTTAAAATAAGAAATAAACTTACCTCTTGGCGCCCCAATATTACCTTTCCATTCAAGGACTGCCTCTTTTGGAAAATGGAAATGCACCATCGTATTCGGCATTCTACTATAGCATAACAAGAAGCTAACCAATCCATACCCATTATGACATCAAAATCAACCATTTCTAGTTCAACAAGGTCAACTAATGTATTACGACCACAAACAGTTACTATGCACTTTCGATAGACTCTTCTAGCTATAATAGATTCACCAATCGGTGTAGACACTTTAAATGGTTTAACCAATAATTCTGGTGTTCTTTTGAACTTTGCAACAATCAATGGAGTGACATATGATAGTGTAGACCCCGGATCAATTAATGCATATACAATATGTGAAAAGATAGACAATGTACCTGTAACCATATCCGGTGAAGCCTCCAAATTCTATCGATCCCCTAGGGCATACGTGCGATTCTGAACTCCACTAGAACTAGCTTCCCCTCTAACACCTCTACCATGCCCTGCAGGCATTTGTGCACCTCTGCCTAAAGAAGGAACTGATGAAGACAATGTAGCAATCGATCCAGCAGGTTGTGCCATACCACTCATGCCCCTTTGAGGGCAATTTCTCATCATGTGTCCTGGTGTACCACACCAAAAACAAGCATCTGTCCCAAACCTACATGTGCCTAGGTGATTTCTCCCGCATTGCCTACAAAGTTGTCAAGGAGTTCTTGATTGGCTCATAATTCCCTGCTTTTGGTGCCCCGCTGTTCTTGAGCTTTGGCTTTCATCTCTTTGCCCAAACTGATCGCCCCTAGACCCTCGGGGTGGAGCACTAGCTGTAGAGTAGGAAAATGATGGCCTAGGTGGTCTATTAGAAAACCAAGGCTTAAACTCACCTTGAGTGGGTAAACTGCCCCGTAGATTTGGCCCTCTTGGACTGCCCTCTTTCCGACTCTTGTGCCCTTCTTCTTTGCCTTTGATCCTCCAACTTTTGTGCAAAAGCTTGCATCCTCGCTATATCCATGTCTTTATTCAAAGAAGCAATGGTACAATCTCTAACCAAATATGAATCTAATCTGTCCACATATCGATGAACTTTATCCTCCATTGTAGACACTACATTAGGAGCATACCTGGATAAAGAATTAAACTTGAGACTGTACTCCCTCACGCTCATATTCCCTTAGTGGAGATTTAAAAACTGATCAGCATGGGCCTCTCGGATCTCCAATGGCAGATAATGGTCAAGAAATGCCTTTTTGAACTCTTTCCAACTAGCTAAAGGTGCATCTGTAACCCTTGATTTCTTGCAAGCTTCATACCACAATATAGCCATACCCTTGAGTCTATATGTTGCTAGCTCAACTGCTTCTTTACCACTTACATGCATAACATCCAAAGTTCATTGAATCTAATCAATAAAGTCTTGCGGATCTTCTTTAGGATCTGACCCGGTGAATGATGGAGGGTCCAAATTAAGAAAATCACGTATTCGCGTACTAGCAGCCCTATCTGCACCATTCGTACCTGCAATTGGACCTTCTTGCCTTTGCTCTTGGCCAGCAACTATACGAGTCAATAATTGTACTGCATTCTTTAAATCTTGCTCAGTAGCATTAATAGGGGGTTCTCGAGGTGTTGCTTCCCTCCTTAAATCATCTGGAGATGGAGGAGTTGGGGAAGTCTGTGATAGAGACTCATTTTGAGCCTCACTTTGATCAGCTTGTCTAGGTAATGATTGGCTACTCCCTTCTCTGGTAGCCACATCTATTTGCTTGCCTGTATTTTACTCCTTCTCGTAACCGGCATCTTTGCTATAATAAAACAATTTAGAGGTTAGATATAATCCACCTACAATATGGCTCTATCGCACGATCTAAAATATGAAACAACAGAAACAACCCCTACATGTCTCGTAGCCTCCTGTTTATAGATGTGGTGCACAACACATCCATAAGAAAGACTCTAAATAGACACGGCTTTGTAGACTCCCTAGGATGACCTACTCTGATACCACTTTTGTCACACCTCAGATCTGATTAAGACGGACAAGCACCCGATGCCCAAATGGCCGGGAGAACCAACTTACAACCTACACTTACCATACATTTAACTATGATAACTATGAAGCTATAACAAGCTTATATGCACTATAGTGATAAAAGACCGACATAGGCAGGCCCAAAACTTATGTACAACACTTGGCCGTTGAGGCCACAATTGTTAAGAGACAAGACACAACCAAACTTTATACATTAGTCTACAAAGCCTCTACAAGATAGACAACCTTAGTTTAGGTCGGGACAGGGCCCCGCCTTACCCTTAACTACTAACGGTAACAAAATAGATGCCAAAGACTCGGTTAAGCCCCGAATCAACTTGGAGCTCACCAATAGCAGCTGAGTGTCCTGTGCTCCTACTGGGGAGGTCTACTAGCTGGAGTAACTGTGGCTTCTATGATTCAGTGTTAGTGCCAAGTCGGATTCTTGCTAGGTAGAAGAGTGAAGTATGAGTCTGTATGATGTTGAAGTTTTGTATTCCTTTAGGATAAGAATTATTTTATGTTTTTTGTGTTTTGATAAGTTTGTAGTTTACCTACTTGTAAGTTTCTAAGCTTATACTATTGTGTTTCAGAGAGAAAAAGAAGGCATTTACGATGTTTAAGCCATGAAAAGTAGGTTTTCATAATTTACAGGTGATCAAGTAGAAACAAAGTAAAAAGGTTCAAAGCTGAAAGTGATCAAATAGTTTGTTGTCAGAAAGTGATGTTGATGTCTTCGCATGTCAACATGCTGCTCTACATCACTAACTTACCTAATTGTAACTAGAGGAAGAATGGTTGCAGAAAAAGGTTGGTGTGGGGTAAGCAGATGCAACCACAACTCCTAATATGGGGATGCAACTCACCTACATTTCAAATTAAGTCAGAAGAGACAAATTTCACCATACAACTTGATATGGGAAATCAATTGTGACCAAAATAGCAAATGCAGTGATGCAGTGCATATGTAAGACCTAATTGTAATGACCCGGTCGGTTATTTTTGGAAATTGTTGTAAAGTAATTATTTTACCCCTCCCAATATTGGCCTTGAATCATTTTTGAAATTCATTTTGAGTTTCAAGTTAGAAGTTGTGAATTTTGGAAATTTGAAAGGCTAAGGTTGTTAAAAAGTGGTTTTCGGTGTCTTTGAGAGCTTCGAGTGTTATAATGGAATTATGTCAATTCCATCAGTTTTGGCATGTGGAAATAGGTCTATGAAAGTTTTCAATTTTTTATCTAGTCTTTTTTGAGGATTTGAGGTCCTTAGTTGGAATTTTAGCCTTTTGGATGACTTTGGTCAACATTCAGGGTTTAGATGCTTGGATCAGAATTCTCAGAGTTTTGTTTGATTCGGGAAATGATTTTGGCCTTTGTGAGGTCTTAATTGAATTTTCAGAGGTCCCAAACTTGATTTAGCCTTTTTAGGCGTTATGATTAGTTTCTTGTGATTTACACGAAACTCGAGTCAAGGAGAACTCAGATTCGTGTTTTGATGATTCCATTTTGCACATAACATCAAGTACAATATGTACGAGATTCTGAAGAAATCCTGATGGTCCTTTTTGATGTTTTGAGAGTTGGCTGATTTTTCTGGTCCATGATTTATATACACTTCGCGTTTGTGATAGGCCTTTTGCTTAAGTGACTTTCACTTAAGTAAAGGCATGATTTCTAGAGTGAATGGCGGACTTTACCGGGGTTAGATTAAGTAAGCCAAGGCTTTCTTTAGTGAGGATTACTTAAGCAAAGCCTGATTTACAAAAGTGAGACCCCCACTTTAAGTGGGGTTAGCTTAAGCGAAACCTGGTTTAGCTTAAGACAACTGAGAGGGATTTTGGCCTACCATTTCAAGGTTTAACCCCCATTTTCTATTTTTCAGCTTTGTAAAATCCAGGAGACAATTTTGAAAATATTTCTTGGGAAAAATTATTTTGATATGCCTTTGTGACCTTAAAACTTCAATTTCCTTTAATCATTTATAAATTTAAACATCAAAAGTTGGTGTAACACCCAAAAAAATTCTAGGCTAAAGCCCGAACCGTTCTTAATTAACATGTAAGGTTGTATCAGGTTATTTTTGTATTGATAATAGGTGTAAAGATCAGTTCTTTAGTGTGGGAATGGTTTTGGATATAAAAGTCACAAGAACCCCCTAGCACGGAGTTGATTCGAAAGCTTACTTACCGATTAAGTTTTGACATAAGATTTTACTTAAATAAACTTCAAACAACCATATCTCTTAGAACAAAATGAATTAGGTGACCTATGACCTATTCAACTGAAGTTCTATGAGTCCCCTTCCAACGCCACCAAGTTTGCCTCATTTCCAGTTCAGAGTAAAGAGTTATGGTTATTTTATCGGCGAATGTCACATCACAATTTCTGAGTCAATTCCTATGAATTGCTTCTACGGGCCGTAGAAATTTCGATGACCTGTACTATCAATTTGTAGGAAACTTTAGAGAAATCAAATTTTGGGGTCCAATTCCTACGAAACCATTCTACGGGCTGTAGGAACTTCTACCGGTCATAGTTTGCATCTGTAGAATGAATTTTTGAGCCTAAATTTGTAGTATGAATTCTACAGATTTTCTCTACGATCTGTAGAAACTTCTATTGATTATAGATTGGAACTATAGAATGAAATTTGATCCTTAAAATTTAGGTGAATTCCAAAAATGGGATCTATGGTTCATAGAACATACCATGAACTGTAGATGGCCCTGTGAATGGTTTTTGCCACCTTCTTAAGAAGGGTATATCAAACTTTTCCCACCTATTCTCAACCTAAAACCTGACTTTTTACTCTAAGTTAAGGTTTAAAATAATGTTAGATGATCTTTTACGTTCATTGAAACTCCAAGTCATTTGAGCAAGGTTCTTAGAGGATAAAAGCTAGAGTTCGAGCATTTTTCAAATTTTCACCAATCTCCTCAAGTAATTTGTTCTTCTAGGTATTTAAGGCTATCATAGTGATGGACTGAGTTCGTCCTCACGCCCTACATCAACTTTCTATCAGTAAAGAATTATCTAGGTCTACATCCTTAGTTTTTATACTGCTTGAGATAATTCTCGTTGTTGAGTTCTGAATTATATTCCTGATGTTTGAGTTGCTATATCTTGCATTGAGAGTCTTGATTTGATTATTCATTTCTATTTTTTAGCATAAACACTATTACTGAGAAATTATTTATTTATTACCGAGTTAGCATTGAGAATCCTTTAACACAACTTTTTTTTGTCTTAAACCGATTTTTAAGAAAGTAAAGACGAGTTTTAAGTAGAGTTTAAAGAGTGATTTGAGTAAGAGTATAAGGGAACTAAGTATTCCCAAATGTATCAATTTTTAAATTAGGAAAAGAGAAATTTTGATCTATTAATGAGTTAATGAGTTTAGAGATATTCCATAGCAGTACACTCTTTTAAGAGGATATTTTGAGCAATTACCTCAAATTGAGAAAGAGTATATATTATACATTTTTGCATGAATATATATTTGTTGGGAGTACTGATGAACACTAATATGGGGATGATTTCAAACAACTCAGATTCCTCATAAATGATGTAGCCGACATGGGTAATGCATCATACTTTTTAGATGACTCCTTAATAATGCTTTTGAGCAGAGCTTTAGTGAATCCAGTTAGTTGAGATGTTCTATATTCTGACAAGATACAGGACATTTTTTGTAGCTTAGGAAAGACGTTGTATCCTCACATTGCTCATAGTGATGGTTGTTGGTTAGAGAATCTCCAAAATAGAGTTAACAATGTATTTTATCATATCACTTAATATATTGAGTTCAATGATGAGTAAGTATTTATAAAGTCCAAATGATTTCACTCATTTATTTCTTTACATTCAAATTAGTATTTATTTAAATCCATTGCGGTCCTTTCATTCAATCATTTCTCTTCGGCTATATTACGTACTCGTACATTCAAAGTGTTGATTCATTTGATCTGTATCTAATTATGATGCAAATACAGGTATTAAAATCATCAACAAACACTTTGTTGAGATCAATTTGCACTCCCAGTTAGCATTTGGTGAGCCTTTTTGCATTCTAGACGACTCAACTTTTATCTTTTAATTAGTTGTTTGACGTGTTGTGGATCCTGTCTTAACATCCACCTTAAACAATAGAGGCTTTGTAGATAGTTAGTTTGGAGTATGTTTCCAGTATTCCTTTGTTAAACTATTTTTTTAGCTATTATTGTTTTCAAAATATTTTAAGATAGTTAAGTACTTTGAGATTAAATAGTTTAATAGTGTTTAAAAGCTTAATTCTTCTTGGATTAGACTTTAGCTAAATAGCTAGTTAGGCCAAGGGTTCTCTTGTGGATATTCAATGGTTCTCGAGTGCTGGCCACGTTCAAGGTGTTGGCTTGGGTGACAGTTGGGCTTTTGATTGGCAAATGACTAGAATTTTCAAGAACTTGTGTTCTAAGATAAAATGGTGATTGTGCAATAATTTTCACTCCTTTGTCGAAATGATTTTCACAAATGAGTTCTTAATTTCTTGGGATATATATTCAAGTAAATATTTTTGGATTCAAACATCATTTTTGGAATTGGGTTCTTTAGTTGATTTGACCCCTTTCTCAAAGTGAATGATTTGGGTGTTATTATTAGTTTTGGATTCTTATTTTGATTACTTGATTCAATAAGATTGTGTGTCTTTGCTCATTATTTGGAAAGGGAAAGAACAAGTCTTAGATTAAATTTTGTAACATCTCACAAATTGAAATAATTAGAAAGAAGTTAAAAATTGGAAATGGTCATTTTTGGAAAGTATATAAAATCTGGAAAATTGTGAAGTATGTTGAGTTGAGTTTTTGGTCAACTTCAAGAGACCATAACTCCTAGCTCGGGATGAGTTATTGTAAGAAATATCTTGGAATAATCTTTCCAACGCCACTGAGTTTCCGCAATTTTGAGTTTGTATGAGTGAGATATTCCCTTTGGAAATTGGGTTGTTTGAATAAGGAAACTCTAATTCGGATTTTTGAAGGGTAGTTTGGTCTTTTCCTTGCCCAACTAATTAAATCCATTTTTAGTAAATCATTTGGATTCTAAACTGAGTTAGTTCAGTTTACGCAATTAAGAAATACTCTAGGGCTTTGAGAGAAAGAAAAGAGGAGAAAGGTGAAGAGAAACTCAAGATTCAACAAGTTCTTGCGATGTTTGTTGTGGAATTTGCCAAGGATTCGATCCTACAAGGTATGTGAGACTTTCATAGCGTTGGGTTCATTCACCCACGTGCCAAACATGTTTAGTTCAATGAAATTCGTTCTAAAAAGGTTGAAAGTTTTGATGTTCTTGATACGTATATCTTGAATTTGTTTTCGTTCTTGAATTGGGCTGAATTGAGAAGTTTCTGAGATCTTTGTGTTGAGTTTTAGGGCCTGTTTGGATTGGATTTTGGCTTATGACTTATAAGCCAAAAGCCAAAAGCTAGGATTCCTAGCTTATGGCTTTTGGCTTATTTTTGTTATTTTGTCTTTAAAATAAGTGCTTATAAGCACTTTTTTAACTTTACTCAAACACTTCAAAACTGCTTAAAAGTTATTTTGGCTTAAAACCACCTAAAATAAGCCAATCCAAATGGGCACTTCGAGTTGTTTTGAGTTAGGTTCTTGGGTACATATGTTGGGTATCTGAATCTACAAAGAATTTGAGAAAGGTAGTCGAGTTTAGGCGAATTGGGGCTGGAAAACGAAGAAGGAAAAGGTCGAGAAGGTTTTGGCACGCAAGTCTGCATCATAGACTTGCGCCCTCTGTGAACAAAAATCAGCTCCACATCGCGGTTAGGATGCGGACTCCTCTGTTTCAAAATTTAATTTTACGATCAAAACTCTACGTCGCAAACTTGTTCCCATACGGTGATTTTTTTTATCTTTCCTCATGTTTAGCTATCTACAAACACTCCTAAACATCATAAGATCTTTCATATCACAAATCACAAACCTTGAATCCATAATTCAATTCAAGGAAAGTTAAGAGTCAAGTCAAGTAAAGTTATGATTCAAGTCGAGTGAAGTTAAGAATCAAGTTAAGATAAGTTTATAAATTTTTCAAAAGTTTATTACAAACGTTTTAACTTTGTTTTAAGACTTAAGTTTCGAGTTAAGCAAAGAGTAAAGAGTTGAGTTCATTTCTCAAAAAGCTATAAGGGAACTAAGTATTCTCAAGAGTTTAAAATGTTTTCACATTTGAGCAAGAAAGGGAACAATGATTCCAAGAGAGCTTTTAAGCTAAGTTTTAAGTAATTATCTCAAACCAAAGAAAGAAGTTTTTAAAAAAAAAACATATGAACTAAGTATATTTTGGGAGTAGTATTGAGCACCAATATGGGGATATAAGTTCATATTAAAGTTGATAGTCAGAAAATTGAGGCAGTTCAAAATTGGCCTAGACCCACATCTTCAACTAATATTAGGAGTTTCTTCGGTATGGCTGGCTATTATAAAAGATTTGTAGAGGAGTTCTCATCCATTTCGTCTCCTTTGACCAATTTAACTCAGAAGATAGTGAAGTTTCAATGATCTGAAGCTTGTGAGAAAAGCTTTTGGGAATTGAAAAAGCGGTTAAGTACTACCCTAATTTTGACCTTACCAGAAGGTACTCAAGGTTTTGTGTTGTATTGTGATGCATCTAGAGTTGTTTTGGGTTGCGTATTAATGCAGAATGGCTTATGCCTCCAGACAGTTGAAAGTTCATGAGAAAAATTACCCAACCCATGAGTTAGAGTTAGCTGTTGTAGTATTTGCTTTGAAGATATATCGTCATTATTTGTATGGTGTTCATGTATATGTATTCATTGATCACAAGAATCTTCAGTATATGTTTAGTCAGAAAGAGCTCAATCCCAAATAAAGAAAGTGGTTAGAATTACTCAAGGATTATGATATGAGTATTCTTTACCACCCGAGTAAGGCTAATGTTGTTGTTGATGTTTTAAGCAAGTTGTCTATAGGTAGTACTGCCCATATTGAGGAAGAAAATAGAGAGTTAGAGAAGGATATGCATAGACTTGCATGCTTAGGAGCCCGACTAATGGATTCCACAGAAGGAGAAGTAGTGGTGATGAATGGGGCTGAATTGTCAGTAGTGTCAGAAGTAAAAGAGAAGCAAGACCAAGATACTATTTTGCTTGAGTTGAAGGCAAATGTTCATAAGCAGAAAGTTATGGCTTTTAAATAAGGGTGAGATAGTGTATTGAGGTATCGAGGTAGATTGTGTGTACCAATGGTGGATGGACTCCAAGAGAGGATCATGGAGGAAGTTTATATCTCCAGATATTCCATGCATCTGGGTTCCACAAAGATGTATCGTGACTTGAGAGAAGTGTATTGGTTGAGTAGTATGAAGAAGGGGATTGCAGAGTTTATTGTTAAGTGCTCGAATTGCCAACAAGTTAAAGTAGAGCATAAAAGGCTCGGTGGTTTGGCTCAGAATATAGAACTTTCAGAATGGAAGTGGGAGATGATTAATATGGATTTCATTACAGGTTTACCAAGGTCTCGCATGCAGCATGATTCTATTTGGGTGATTGTCGACAGAATGACAAAGTCAGCCCACTTTTTGCCAGTAAATACTACCCATACAACAGAAGATTATGCCAAGTTATATATTGAAAGAGATAGTAAGACTTTATGGAGTCCCTGTTTCGATTATATCAAATAGAGGTGTACAGTTTACTACACAATTTTGGAAATCATTCTAAAAAGGTTTGGGTTCAAAGGTGAACTTAAGTACTGCCTTTCATCCTCAGATAGATGGGCAAGCAGAGCGCATTATTCAGAACTTAGAGGATATGTTGAGGGCTTGTGTTATTGATTTCAATGGTAATTGTGATGATCACCTACGTCTTATTGAGTTTTCTTACAATAATAGTTGCCACTCTAGCATCCAAGTGGCTCCTTATGAAGCTCTTCATGGGAGAAAATGCACATCTCATATTGGATGGTTTGAAGGTTGTGAAGCTGGGTTGATAGGACCAGATTTAGTTCATCAAGCTATGGAGAAGGTGAAAGTGATTCAAGAGAGGTTGAAAATGGCACAGAGTCGTCAAAAATCCTACACTGATGTTAGGATAAGGGATTTAGAGTTTGAAGTAGATGATTGAGTATATTTAAAAGTTTCACCCATGAAAGAGGTTATGAGGTTTGGTAAGAAGAGGGAGCTTAGTCCCCGATATATTGTCCCTTACAGAAAATTGAAAAGGGTAGGTAATGTGGTTTATGAGTTGGAGCTACCATAGGAGTTATCCGCGGTTCATATGGTCTTTCACATCTCTATGTTGAAGAAGTGCATGGGCGATCCTGCATTGATCATACCAACTGAAGATATTGGGATTAAGGATAACCTATCTTATGAAGAGATTCCGGTTCAGATTCTAGATCGTTAAGTTTGCAAGTTGAGAACAAAAGAGGTAGCATCAGTCAAAGTCCTTTAGAGGAACCAATTTGTTGAAGAAGCTACTTGGGAAGCTGAGGAGGATATGAAGAAGACATATCCACATCTCTTCGAATCCGAAGAAATTTCAGACCAAGGTACTAATTCTCTTCTTAGTACTCTTTAATTTATGAGTAGGCATGTTGTGTTTTCATTACTTGTGGGGTATTGAGCTAATGTTAAATCTTACACCTTTATTCTAGTAAGAGTAATCTCATTCGAGGATGAATGTTCTCACGGGGGAAATATTGTAACATCTCGCAAATTGAAATAACTAGGAAGAAGTTAAAAATTGGAAATAGTCATTTTTAGAAAGTATATAAAAATCTGGAAAATTGTGAAGTATGTTACGTTGAGTTTTTGGTAAACTTCAAGCGACCATCAATCCTAGCTCGAGATGATTTAGGTGTGTTTCTAGAGAGCGTAGGAAATATCATGGAATAATCTTTCAAACTCTGCCGAGTTTGCTCGATTCCGAGTGCGTATGAGTGAGATATGCCCTTTGAAACTTGGGTTGTTCGAATAAGGAAAGTCTAATCGGGATTTTTGAAGGGTAGTTTGGTCTTTTCCTTACCCACTTAATTAAATCCATCTTTAGTAAATTATTTGGAGTCTAAACTGAGTTTGTTCAGTTTATGCAATTAAGAAATTTGCTAGGGCTTTTAGAGAAGAGAAAAGAGGACAAAGGAAGAGAAACTCAAGATTCGTCACGTTCTTGTGATTTTTGTTGTGGAATTCGCCAAGGATTCGATCCAACAAGGTATGTGAGACTTTCAAAGTGTTGGGTTCACTCACCCATGCACCAAACATGTTTAGTTCAGCGAAATTCGTTCTAAAAGGGTTGAAAGTTTGATGTTCTTGATATGTATATCTTGAATTTGTTTTCGTTCTTGAATTGGGCTGAATTGAGAAGCTTCTAAGAACTCATTGAGTTTTAGAGTTGTTTTGAGTTAGGTTCTTGGGTACATATGTTGGGTATCTGTATCTAAAAATAATTTGAGAAGAATAGTCGAGTTTAGGCGAATTGGGGCTAGAAAACAAAGAAGGAAAAAGTCGAACAGGTTTTGGCACGCAAGTCCGCGTCACGGACTTGCTCCCTCAGCGAACAAAAATCTTCTCCGCGTCGCAGTTAGTACGTGGACTCCTCTGTTTCAAAAATTAATTTCGTGATCAAATATTTAAATGCAACTCCGCATCGCGAACTTGTTCCAGACAGTGATTTCTTGATCTTTTCTCATGTTTAGCTATCTAAAACACTCCTAAACATCATAAGATTTTTCCTATCACAAATCACAATCCTTGAATCCATCATTCAATCAAGAAAAGTTAAGAGTCAAGTCAAGTAAAGTTAAGAGTCAAGTCAAGTGAAGTTAAGAGTCAAGTTAAGAAAAGTTTATAAAGTTTGCAAAAGTCTTTTACAAACGTTTTAACGTTGTTTTAAGACTTAAGTTTCGAGTTAAGCAAAGAGTAAAGAGTTGAGTTCATTTCTCAAAAAGCTATATGGGAACTAAGTATTCCCATTAAAAAATTTCAAATTAGAGGAAGAAAAGGAACACCAATTCTAAGAGAGCTTTTAAGTTAAGTTTTGAGTAATTATCTCAAATCAAAGAAAGAAGTTTTTTTTAAAAAAACATATGAACTAATTATATTTTGGGAGTAGTATTGAGCACCAATATGGGGATACAAGTTCATATTAACTCAAGTCTCTGTAAACCATGTACCCATCATAGGTAGTAAAGGATTATACTTTTTAGATGAATCCTTGAGTGTGCTTTTTAGCATAGACAAGTGGATCCACTTAGTTAAGGCGTTCTATATGATGACAAAGTATAGGACAGTTCTGGCAGCTTGGGCAGGACGTTGTATCACCACTTAGGCTCATAGTGGTGGTTGTCGGTTAGAGAATCTCCCATAAAAACTATATTACTTTATTATATGAGTAAAGTTAAGTTTGTTATTGGATTTTCTTTAACAAACTAAGTTGTTTTCCACTGTTTTACATGCTTTTCATATATTGCATATGTTTTATTGCTTTATATTGAGTTAAGTTATTCATGAGTTGAGAAGAGCCAAGAAAAAATGTTCCTTTTCGATTCTTTTCAAGCCTATGTTATGTTTAGCATTCCAACTCACATACTCGTACATTCAATGTACTGATACTAGTTAGCATTCATCATCTTATTATGCAGACGCAGGTAACCAAAATCATCACCCAGCGCCTCGTTGATCCAGTTGAGCACTCAAAGTCAGTTGGTAAGCCTCTTTGCATTTCGGAGGACTCCTTTTATTTCGCTTTCAGTATTTCATTGTAAGGATGATCATAGGTTTTTTCCCAACATCCCTCTTTGTTTTAGAGGCTTCATAGATAGTTAGTAGTTCAGTTGTCTTTACATTATCATTTCATATGTTGAGACTTGAGTTGTCATTTTGGCCAAGTTAAATGTTTGACCTTTAAACATTCTTAGTTATTTTATTAAATGGTTGAGTAAAGAGCATTTGATCATTTTAATAATACTTTTAAGTCTCCTGCTGAGTAAGTAAGCCAGGCCAAGGGTTCGCTTGGGGCCAGCAATGGTTCTCGAGTGTCGGCCACGCCAGGGTGTAGGCTCGGGGAGTGACAGTTTTGGTTGAATTGATGCAAGTGATTTCTAAACCCTGTAAAACTAGTAGAATCGTTTATTTCCCTTCACTGTGTGTGTTGGGGAGTAATGCGAATGATGTGATGTGTTCAATTACTTCACTTGATTTATCTTATGAATAAAAGTGGGATTAAAGAAACAGGAAATGTGTTGATCATGATTCTTTGTGAATTGCCTTGTTGTTGACCCTAAATTTGTTTATTATTGAAATGCTTTCATAGCATTATTGTGGACTTGGATTGTTTGAGTTGTTGTCTCTTCCTTATGGTGTGAAATTTCTTATTTGCATTGATTTGTTTATACCGTGAAGAGACATGTGATGATCATGCCGACGGAAAATGGTTTTGGCAAGAGATATGATATAAACCCGAAGGGAAATGGTTTTGGCTAGGGATATGATATAAATCCCTATGGAACTAGTTCTTACTACTAATAATATATCAAAGGGAAATGGTTCCGGCAAGTGATATATCATTAAAATGAAGTGAAATGGTTCAGCTAGTGATATAATATAAAGGCGAAAGAATAATGGTTCCAGCTAGTGATATTGTGACGAAGAGAAATGGTTTTGACAAGAGTTTAATCTACTGGACACTTCAGAATGACCTACTTGAAACTTCAGAATGACCTACTTGGTTCTTGTGATTGGCATACTTGAAACTTATTGGTTGTTGAACTGCAATTGTTGGGTTATGATTGTTAAACCTTTGGAATTGTGTATTGTAAAATTGTTAGGTTGGACTGATTTATGATGGTTATAGTTTGAGGAGATTCGGTTTGGATAAAAGGAGTACTCGTATTCTAGAATAATTTTGATTCATTTAGTAGGTTTCTTGCGGAGCACCGTGTTGTTCGGTACTTACACTTTGCTTCCACACTTATGTAGGTTCCAAGCCTAGTTCTGTGTGATTGCTTTTCTTCATCACCATTCTCTGTGGCTCAACAAGGATTTTGAGAGGTAGATGCTTGTCATCCTGGCGGGCCCTATTCTTCCTTTATATTTATGCTTTGTTCTATTTGAGAAATAAAGACTTTTGAAACTTGTAATTATCTTTCAATTTTGTCTTAATACATTATTGGATTGAACACGTGACATCAAGTTTTTGGGTTATATTAGAATGACTAAATTTTTTGCTCCTTTATTTATCTTGTCTTCCTTTCAGCATTTCTTAGCATTTTTTGGTTTTGAAGCAGACTTGTTGTAGTGGGATAGACGAGTGAAATCTCTTCCATTTTTGGGTCGTGCAACTAATTTATTCTTAATTTTGTAATGTAATTCTAGAAACTATCTATACCTATTTTTAGGATCTTATTAAGGTGGTTCTTAATTCAGTTTTATCTGGTTTGTGAGTTCTTAAGATCCTATTGTCAAGAGAGGAATATGTTGCTACCTTGTGATTGAACCTTTGATTATTGAATATAATCTTGTCTCTTAACCCTTCTTGGAGATATAAGGTTTGGAAATGCACTTATTGAGAGCCTTGTCTCTCTGTTATCAAGGTTTTTCTCTTAAATATAACCATAGGACATTTTTAGGAAAAGGCAACTCTTTTCAAACATGGACTAACAAGAGAAGGAGTAAAAATTATTGGGGCCATTGTGGGGTGCTGCTATGATGGCCAAGGGACCACTAGAGTGATTCAACCTATAGTATCCAAGGGACTGCTATAATGGTCTAAGATAGTCCTTTCTTGGATAATCCTATGTAAGAGAAATATGTTTTCCTCCGAGGCGTGTCGATCCCCGATTTACTCGACTAGATAGACCCAATTTTAGACTCAGGAATTTTACTGCATGTATTTTTTTAAAATGAAAGGATGGATCATTACATTTAAAGGAGTTTAACTAAACATGACATAAACTCAATAAAATTGAAGTTCTTTGTTCCGCTCTCTTATAAAGAGATAAGCATTAGTTAGAAAGAATCAAAGAAATATATATATGGATCCCAATATGATTAATACTTATCTTACTCACCATAAAAGGAGATTATTTCATCTGAGTAATAAATGTACATATTCATTTCATAAAAAAATAGTAAGACATCTTCAAATAATTTTTGTTCATCTTGAGTATTTTTCTTAAAATGAATAAAATATATCTTTTTATTTTAACACTATTTTAAACACATTAGTTTGATAAGTGTTTTGTGCAATTATTTCATATTGACTTGTCTCAAAAATAATATAGAAATATATATATATATATAATGTGAATCGAGTGATAGGTTGGTGAGTATCAGACATTAAAAAAAACATATTTAAGCAAGATTCGCTTCAAATATATTTGAAAGCAACATAATTTTTTCACTAAATATGGTTTATCCAAAATGAAAGAAAATAATTATGTGCTTCGACAAGCAATGTAACTTCTTCAATCATACATACATCACCATTTAATATTTAAAAAATATTTGTGCTTTTTAAATTAACCATCAAATTGAATATTTTTAAGCATATTTAAATACTATCAAAATTTATAGTTCAGTATTCCTAACCAATATTTAAAATGTTCTCTTGTTTCAATTTTTAAGTACATCCTTGAATCAAAATATAGTATTTATTTTTTAAAAACTCGAAGAAGGAAATGAGTAAACAAATACGGTTGCGATAACTTTATGACCATTTTCTATGAATACTACTTAAATTTAAACCACATTAATATTTTTCCTAATAAGTTGGTCAACATAATACCGGAATCATAAGTAAATATATTTCAAGATGATTGTATCTAACTTTTATCTAATATCCCCTCATTTAGTGTTTTTCAAAAATAGTTCTTGCTAGCAAGAAAAAGTCTCTAATTCAAACTTTTAAAAATGTATAGAATTAAAATTTTCTCTTTAAATAGGATTCAATCCTAGGCAAGAAAATCACAACAACAACTACTACAACAAAGCCATTTTATCCCTCATATCCAAACAAACACATTTCTCCTCCCCTTTATCCATGGCTAGAAACAAAGTGAACTATGCTTTGATTGAAGATGCTAGTTAAAGAAAAGTCTCATATAATAAAAGACTGAAAGGGATCTTGAAAAAATCTGATGAACTGAAAACACTTTGTGATGTTGAAGTGGCTACAGTTATATACGACCCTTACATAAATGAACCATATACATTTCCAAATAATGATGTTGTACGCAACACTTTTATAAAGTTTAAGGAGGCGCGGACATTGGAGAGATCTAAAAACATGTTGACAAGAGAAGAGTTCACCATGCAGAGGATCAAGAAGTTGGAGGAACAACTTCAAAAGGTAAGGAAGGAAAATAGGGTCAGGGAAATGACAAATGAGATGTATGAGGTGTTCAAGAGAAAACATAGTTTTGTTGACATGAACCCTTCCGATCTCAACAACCTACGTTGTGTAACGAAGAAAAATCTCAAACACGTACATGAATTAATGATAAAAGAGGCTGATGGAGAGGGTTCTACATCGAATTCCCCTCAACTCATTGTTGAACCAATGGTACCCAGTAGAAACAACTCTGAAGGACAAAGGGATCCTTCTCCTCTATTGTTTTCACAAATGTTTCCTCGAATGGTTCCACAATTGTTTTCTCCAATGCCTCAACACATGGATGTTGGAAAACCACCTGGACTGACCCCTTCAATGCCGTCAACTATAATGGATTCTCTGATTCGTTCACCAATGATGGATTCTCTATTGACTTACCATATAGTCCTACTATTTCTATGTTGCTCAACTGGAATGATGATGTTGTGATGACTTTATTGGATAATCCATTTTTTAAAAATATTAATGTCCAGATCCAAACCACACCAAAAAATTCGAAGGACCAATGTATGTATTTTTAATTAGTACTATTTTCTACGTACATATGGTCAAATGGAGTATTATGTCCTTTATTTTTTTCATATCTAATTATGATATTGGACTCTCCGAATAAGTTTCCCTTTGTCCTCCTTTGAAGTATCCTTTTGTCGTATTCCTTGATTGTTATAAAGTTGTAGTTTCATTCACTTATTAAATCAATAGTCAATTATTTTAATGTTTATTAGATACTGATCTATTTATTTTTCATTTATTACTATTATTTTTGAAATGTTGTTGTTAGTAGAACTTTTAAAAATGACCACTTACACTTCAAAATCTAACAAACCAATTTACATATAGGGTAAAAATTTATTTTGAAACTCTTTGGTAAAAACTTGTAACACATCTAATATTAAAATTGAATTAAACAAGACAATCGATTTACTTATTTAATATTCATATTTATTTTTTAATATGGTGATAGTACAAGATTCATTAATTTTGTGGTTTTTGTATGTTAAAACCTTCAACGGTTCTATTTTAACTTAATTTTTTGAATTGATGTTTGCACTCCCAAAAAATAGAATTGGATCATCACATTTATATTTTGGTTACATTTTTCTTATTTTTATATCCCTTGGTGAAGTAGAGAAATTCTTCCTATGTTTGAAGTCTATTGGACAAAATAAATGTATCCCATGCATTAGAAATAGAATTTTTTGTGTTTATTTATCAATTGGAAGACACAAATATTCAGATAGGAAAAAAAAATAAGGCAAGGGAGAAGATAATATAATAATAGGTAAAAAGTGAACCATGACGGTTAATAATACACCAAATTTAATTTAAAAATCAAGATTTACAAATATTTGAAGGTTACTGAAACATGTCGGTGAATGTTTTAAGCTTGTTGAAATATTTTTTATGATGATCATTTGACCCAAATGAGCATGTTTATGTTTTGATAATTTTTCCTTTTTGGCCATAAACTGTTAATTTTGAACAACTGTTGGTATGTATATTTAACGCCTCAAAAAAAAAATTGAGCTAAGACTCGAACCATCCTTCTTTGTGGGTAGGGCTTTACCGAGGAATTTAAAATTTCTTAAGTGGTAAGTTAAGGTCACTAGATGTAGCACCTTGAGTTCCAAAAAGAACTAAAGAAGTTCATTCAAGTCATTCCTAGGTTCTTCTAACTTTTGGGTCAACTTCAAATGACCATAACTTTTGGCACAAAATAAGTTAAGAGACCCATGAGATATCAAATGAAAGATCTCTAAGTCATCTTTCCAATGACGTCAAGTTTGATAAATTTCAAGCTTGTATGAGGGAGATATGCCGATTTGAAGTTAGGTTGTCCAGTTAAGGAAAGTTACCCAAAAATATAAAGGGAATTTTGGTCTTTTCCTTACCCAATCAGCTTAAAATGAATTTTAGTAATATATTGGGGAAAAATCTAATTTGGGTCAGTTTTCATAAATCCAAATACGCTTAGGGTTTTATAAGAGAGTTCAAGAAGAGAAAAGAGTAAAAAAGAGGAGAAAAGAGGGACGGTTCAAGGCGTTTGTCGAAATTTCTTACGGATCGAAGGTTGTTTCGCCAAAGGTTTTATCCCAAAAAGGTATGTGTGTTCTTATAGTGTTGGGTTCGTTCACCCACACCTTAATCATGTTATTTTCAGTGAAATTTCGTTCTCAAAGTTGGAGGATTAGAGTTCTCGATTAGCTTCTTGAAAGTATTGTTTTCATACTTGTATTAGGATGGGTTTGATGAGTTCTTGATATAAGTTTGAGTATTTTTAGGGTGGTTTGTATGGATTATTGTATTCTAATGTTGGGTACTCGAATCTAAGTGAATTGGGAAGAAACCATTTGAATCTAGGCGAACTAGGGTAAGAAAACGAGCAAATAAATTTGTCGGGATTTTTTTGGGAATGGGCTAGCATGCCATCCTACCATTGCGCCAGCAGAGAGTGTCAGTAGTTCATGGGCTGGTCGCCTGCCCCAACCCTATTTCTGTCGTTTTTCTCTTCTGAGTTTTTTAAAAGGGTACCTTCAAGCCCTATCGATTCTAAACTACTTCTAAACATCTAGAAATCATTCATAACATGAATCATAACCTTGAATCCATAATTCCAATTCAAGGTAGATTTAAGAGTTAAGTCTTGAGAGCTCCTCAGAGTTGTTTAAGAAAGTTGCTTTGATTCTTTTCTAGCAGTCTTCTACAATTACTTATGAATTATTTCAAGAATCGAGTAAATGAGTATGAGAATGAGGAGAATGTTTTCAGGATTCTGCTTTATCATTGAGATCCTTGAGTCGAGTCGTTCATGCCCATAAATTCTACATGAACTTCATATCATGAGTATCTTAGAGAGGAGTACTATTTTCATGTTCTAAAACATGAGTATTGATTTCCTAATCCTTTTGAGATTATATTCCTAATCATGGGACTAATACATGTTACCTATAAAGGTCCTTGAGTTGAGTTGTTCATACCCATCATTCTGCACGACCCCTATGAGACGAGAAGTATCATTGAGTTCTTGAGTTAAGTAGTTCATGCCCATAATTCCGCATGAACCCTCTGAGTTGAGCATTCTTGAGATGAATAGTATCATTGGCAAATGACAAGGTTTCTCAAGAACTTGAGTTCTAAGCTAAAATGGTTATAGTGCACTGATTATCACTCTTTTTTCGAAATGGTTTTCACAAATGAGTTCCAAAATGTCTTGGGAAACATATTCAAGTAAATATTTTTGGATTCAAACCTCATTTTTGGAATTGGGTTCTTCAGTTGATTTGACCCCTTTCTCAAAGTGAATGATTTGGGTGTTTTTATTAGTTCTGGAATCTTATTTTGATTACTTGATTAAATAATATTGTATGCCTTTGCACATTGTTCGGAAAGGGAAAGAAGAAATCTTGGATTAACTTTTAATTTAATTGAGGCAAGTGATTCCTAAACCTTGTAAAACTAGTAGAATCTTTTATTTGTGGTGGGGACTAATAGGAATGATGTGATGTGTTCACTTATTTCACTTGATTTATCATAATGAATAAAAGTAGGATTAATGAAAGAGGCAATGTGTTGATCATAATTCTTTGATGAATTGCCTTTTTGTGGACCCTAAATGTGTTGATTAATAAAATGCTTTGATAGCATTATTGTGGACTTGGATTGTTTGAGTTGTTGTCTCTTCCTTATGGTGTGAAATTTCTTATTTGCATTGATTTATTTATACCGCGATGAGATATGTGATGACCATGACAACGGGAGATGGTTTCGGCAAGAGATATGATATAAAACCGAAGGGAAATGGTTTCGGCTAGTGAGATGATATAAAGCCCTAGGGAACTGTTTTCGACTACTCATATTATATCGAAGTGAGATGGTTCCGGCAAGTTATATAATAAAAAACAAAGTGAAATGGTCCAGCTAGTGATATAATATAAAGGCGAAAGAAAAATGGTTCCAACTAGTGATATTGTGCCGAAGAGAAATGGTTTCGACAAGAGTTTAATGTATTAGACACTTGTGATAGATCTACTTGATACTTTAGAATGACCTACTTGGTACTTGTGATTGGCATACTTGAAACTTATTAGATGTTGAATTGCGATTGTTGGACTGTGATTGTTAACCCTAGGGAATTGTCCATTGTAAAATTGTTAGGTTGGACAGATTTATGCATGGTGTAGTTTGAGGAATTTCAGTTTGGATGAAAAGAGTACTCGTATTCTAGAACAATTTTGATTTATTTAGTAGGTTTCTTGCTGAGTACCATGTTGTTCAGTACTCACTCCTTGCTTCTTCACTTATTTAGGTTCCGAGCCTAGTTCCGTGTGATTTCTCTTCTTCTTCACCATTCTCCATAGTTCAACAAGGATTTTGAGAGGTAGCTAATTGTCATCTTGGCGGGCCCTCTTCTTCCTTTAGTTTATGCTTTTTTCTATTTGAGAAATAAAGACTTTTGAAACTTATAATTATCTTTCAATTTTATCTTAATACATTAGGGGATTGAACACGTGACAACATGGCTTTGAGTTATATTAGAATGACTAAGTTTTTTGCTACTTTATTTATCTTGTCTTACTTTATGCATTTTTTAGCATTTTTTGGGTTTGAGGCTGACTTGTCGTAGTGGGATAGACGATTGCAATCTCTTCCATTTTTGGGTCGTGAGACTAATTTTTTCAAAATTTAGTTATGAAATTTTCGAAACTATCAATACCTATTTTTAGGACCTTATTAAGGTGGTTTTTAATTCAATTTTATCCGTATTGTGAGTTCTTAAGATGTTATTGTCCAGAAAGGAATTTGTTGCTACCATGTGATTGAATCTTTTGTTATTAAATATAATCTTGTCTGTTAACCCTTATTGGAGATATAAGGTTTGGAAATGCGTGTATTGAGAGCCTTATCTCTCTGTTATAAAGGTTTTTTTTCTTAAACATAACCCTAGGACATTTTTAGGAAGAGGCAACTCTTTTCAAACATGGACTAAAAATAGGAGTAAATTTTTTTGTGTGGTGTAGCTTTTGATGTCCAAGGGACCACTAGAGTGGTTGAGCTGTAGCATCCAAGGGAATGCTATAGTGGTCCAAGACAGTTCTTTACTAGATAATCCTATGTAAGAGAAATATTTTTTTCCACCAAGGCGGGTCGATCCCAGCTTTACTCGACTAGATAGACCCAATTTTAGACTCCGAAATTTTACTACGGGTATTTTTTAAAACGAGAGGATGGATCATTACATTTAAACGAGTTTAACTAAACATGACATAAACTCAATTAAATTGAAGTTCTTTCTTCCCCTCTCGTATAAAGAGATAGACATTAGTTAGAAAGAATCAAATAAATAAATAAATATATATATATATATATATATATATATATATTTTATTTTTTATTTTTTTATTTATTTATATATTTATCTTATTGACCAAAAAAGGAGATTATTTCATCAAATTAATAAAAGCACATATCCATTTGATAAAAAATTAGGAAGACATCTTCAAATAATTTCTTTTCATGTTGAGTATTTTTGTTAAAATGAATTAAATATATATTTTAATTTTAACACTATTGTAAACACATCAGATTGATAAGTGTTTTGTGCAATTATTTCAAATTGACTTGTCTCAAAACTAATAGAAAATATATATAATGTGAATCGAGTGACAGGTTGATGAGTATCGGACATTAACAAAAACAAATTTAAGCAAATTTTTGTTTCAAATATATTTTAAAGCAACATAATTTCTTAACTAAATATGGTTTATCCAAAAAAAAAAAAGTGCTTCGACAAGTGATGTAACTTCTTCAATCATACATACATCACCAATTAAGATTTAAAAAATATTTGTGTTTTTTAAATTAACCATCAAATTGAATATTTTTAAGCATATTCAAATATTGTCAAAATTTATATATTCCTAACCAATATTTAAAATGTTCCCTTGTTTAAATATTTAATTATGTACATCCTTGAATCAAAATATACTCTTTTTTTTTTTAAATCAATGAAGGAAATGAGTAAACAAATACGTTTGCGATAACTTTATGACTATTTTATATGGACACTACTTAAATTTAAACCACATTAATATTTTTCCTAATAAGTTGGTCAACATAATACCGGAGCCATAAGTTAATATATTTCATGATGATTCTATCTAACTTTTATCTAATATCCACTCATTTAGTGTTTATCCAAAATAGCTCTTGCTAGCAAGAAAAGACATCTCTAATTCAAACTTTTAAAAAATATAGAGAAATAAAATTTTCTCTATATATAGGAGTCAATCCAAGGCAAGAAAATCACATCAACTACTACTACTACAAAGCCATTTTATCCCACATATCCAAACAAAAACATTTATCCTCCCCTTTAGCCATGAATAGAAAAAAATTGAACTATGTTTTGATTGAAGATGATAGTAAAAGAAAAGTCACATATAATAAAAGACTGAAAGGGCTCTTGAAAATATCAGATGAACTGAAAACACTTTGTGATGTTGAAGTGGCTACAGTCATATACGACCCTTACAGAAATGAACCATATACATTTCCAAATAATGATGTTGTACGCAACACTTATATAAAGTTTAAGGATTTTCCGACATTGGAGAGATCTAAAAAAGTTGTGACAAGAGAAGAGTTCACCATGCAAAGGATCAAGAAGTTGGAGGAACAACTTCAAAAGGCAAGAAAGGAAAATAGGGTCAAAGAAATGAAAAATGAGATGTATGAGGTGTTCAAGATAAAAGAAATGTTTTTGTTGACATGAATCCTTCCGATCTCAACGACCTACATTGTGTAATTAAGACAACTCTCAAACAGGTACGTGAGCTAATGATAAAAGAGGTTGATGGAGAGAGTTCTACATTGAATGCCCCTCAACCCATTGTTGAACCAATGGTACCCAATAGGAACACCTCTGAAGGACCAATGGATCCTTCTCCTCTATTGTTTTCACAAATGTTTCCTCCAATGGTTCCACAATTGTTTTCTACAATGCCTCAACACATGGTTGTTAGAAAACCACCTGGACTGACCCTCCAATGCTGTCAACAATAATGGATTCTCCGATTCCTTCATCAATTATGGATTCTCTGATACCTTCACCAATGATTGATTCTCCGAAACCTTCATTAATGATGGATCCTCCAATGTATTCTCTACTGTCTCCTACAATGACACAACAAATGGAACCTTCAATGGGTATCCCTTCAATTGGTGTATCAACGTCAATGAATAACAATCAGAATTCTTCTGTTGACTTACCAGATAGTCCTACAATTTCTAGATTTCTCAATTGGAATGATGATGTTGTGATGACTTTATTGGATGATCCATATTTCAAAAACATTAATATGTATGATCCAAACCACACCAAAAAATTCTAAGGACCAATGTCTCTATTTTAAATAGTACTATTTTCTATGCACATATGGTCAAATGGAGTATTTATGTCATTTACTATTTTTCATATCTAAATTGTGTCATTGGACTCTCCAAATAAGTTTCCCCTTCGTCCTCCTCTGAAGTGTCCTTTTGTTGTATTCCTTGATTTGTTTCAACGTTTGTAGTTTCATTCACTTATTAAATCGATCATCAATTATTTTAATGTCTATTAGATACTGATTTATTAATTTTTCATTTATTACTATTATTATTGAAATGTTGTTGTTAGTGTAATTTTTAAAAATGACCTCTTACACTTCAAAATCTAACAAACCAGTTTACATAGAGGGTAAAATTTTATTTTGAAACTTTCATGTGTAAACTAGTAACACATCTAATATTAAAATTGAATTAAACTGTATAATTAATTGTCTTATTTAATATTCATATATTTTTTAAAATATGGTGATAGTACAAGATTCATTAATTTTGTAGCTTTTGTATGAGAAAAACCTCAACGGTTCTATTTTAAGTTAATTTTTAGAGTTGATTTTTGCACTCCCAAAACATAGAATTGGATCATCACATTTATATTAGGCATTATACATAAACATGACCCTTAACTTTGCTTCAATTGGCAACTATGACCTTTAACTTTGGGTGTGCAGAAGTAGGCACTTAAACTTGTATAAAATTGAACGAATAGACACATTCATCCTACATGGCACTCTACATGGAAATTTTGTATCCTACGTGTATTATGTCATGTAGGACACATGTTTCTACTTATTTAATTTTATGTAAGTGTAAGTGCCTACTTGTGCACACTCAAAGTTGGAGGGCATAGTTATCCGTTGAAGCCAGTGGCTGATCCAGGATTTAAAGGTGGTTGTGGGTGCTCACTTCCTTTAACATAAAACTTTTAGCAATCACATAGTGTAAACGTATACTAACTCAAACTCTTTAATAAAAAAAGTAAAAAAAATAAAACAACGATTAATATTATCATCATCAAAAACAACCTCTAATTATAAGTCACAATGACCTACTAGTAATATTATCACTACAAAAAGAGACTTCTAGTCTTAAAGTCATAATTGTGCTCAACGAATTTTCATATGTTGAAAACGATAAATAATAGCATCATTGCTTACATTTGCGAATATCTTACGCTCTACCTAGCAAACTAAACAACCATTCAAAAATTCATCACCAATACTATTACGAAGTTCATTTTTAATGTACTTCATGGATGAGAAAACTTGTTCCACAGAAGCAGTAGCAATGAAAAGAATGAGAGTCAACTTGATAAGCAAATAAACAAGTGGCCAAGTTTGATGCAGATCTTTCTAACTTGACAAATACTTTAGCATAGGAAAAGTTAAAAATAAAAAATAAAGCAAAAGTTAGTCAGCCTAAACTAATTAAGAATAGGAAAAGTCAAAACATGTACAAAATTCAGAGAAAAAGAAGCCTTAATTAAAAAAAAGTAAAAAGTAAAAAAAAAAGGTGCAAAATTCGTTGAAAAAATGTCAAAAAACAAGGTGCAAAATCGCAGAAAAAGAATGGGGCTGACGGGATTCGAACCATCGCCCGCATTGCTGAGCACACCTTATATTCCAAACGTAAACCAGCAAACCCATGACTACTTTTGTTCAATGGGTCCTTATTTATATATAATAACGTATTTGTCATATTTTCTAAATATATATATATATATACATTTTTTTTATCGGAGTCAATGGGTGCTCGAGCACCTGAAACCAACTACGTGGGTTCGCTCCTGGTTGAAACCAAGTTAAGGGTCATGTTTATGTATTATGACTTTATATTTTGATTCCATTTTTCTCATTGTTTTCTCCCTTCGTGAAGTCTGAAGTTCTTCCTATGTTCGAAGTCTATTGGACAAAATAAATGTATCCCCTGCATTATAAATAGAATTTTTGTGTTTATTTTTAAATTGGAAGACACAAATATTCAGATAAGAAATAAAAAATAAGGGAAGGGAGATGATAATATATTAATAGGTAAAAAGTGAACCATGACGGTTAATAATACATCAAATTTAATTTAATAATCGGATTTACAAATATCCTAAAGTTACTGAAACATGTTGGTGAATGTTTTAAGCTTGTTGAAATATATTTTTATGATGATCATTTGACCAGAATGGACATGTTTATGTTGTGATAATTTTTCCCGTTTGACCACGTACTGTTAATTTTGAACAATTGTTGGTCTGTATATCTATTTTTCGGTTATGCATATTCATGCGTTATAATATATCTTTTGGGTTTTATTTATACTATAGTTCTTTCCCAATAGTGGTCTTTATTGTCGAACCGGGTGCCTTGTCCAATTCATGATTTGCTAGAGACAAAGTCAACGTAAGATACTATGGATAGTTTGGTTGATAATAGGTGATTGATATGATCCAAATAAATTAAGTCAATTTTAAAATGATTCATGATATTGAGTGTTAATATTTTCATTTAGTTGTTGTCATTCCTATAGAGTCTAATCCGTCAAGTTGGTACCGAATAATGATATCAGAGCTATGGATAATAAGAAACATAGTAAGAAACATATTAGTAGAAAGTTAAGAAAAATAAGAAGAAAATTAAACAAATTATATTCGTAATATAAACAACTTAATATCACAAAAGCTAATAACGAAAAATTAGATCAATTAATAAATAATATATCTAAAATAGAATATAAATATATTCAATATCTAAAGATACAATGAATAGAGAGAATGATGAATATAAAGAAAAACTTACTAAAATAATTATAGCGAAAAGGCAAGAATTAGAACATAGGCAAAATAGACTTAATAATAACATATTCGTAGGAATTTGTAAAAAATCTATAATAGCATAGAGAAAAACTATTTTATATCTAGAAATACAAATAGAAAGTTTAGAATATAAACTTCAACACAATCTATAAATGAATAAGGAAGAATACACAATAGATGAAAAAACATATGAAAACTATGACGGATTAAAAATAAAAATAATATTTTCTAATCTAGGAAAAAGATACAAGAAAATAGGTGACAATATAAGTTTAATGTTAGAAAAAGAAACGGTAAAACTAGAAGATAGTTTAACTGCTATGATAAGAATAACAAAAGAAAATGAAGAAATAGATAGAAAAACGGAAATAGAAAAAATAAAACAACAAGCAAAAAAGAAAGTACAACAATTAGAAGAAGTAAAAAAAACTAAAATAATAGAACTAGAAAAAGAGCTGGCAATGTTAAAAGAAATGTATGAAATAAAACAAAAAGAAAACGAATAAAAAGACAAAATTAACAAATGAGATAATTAATTTAAAGAAAAATTGCAACTAGAAGATGAATTAGAAGAAAAAGAAGAAAATAACCAAGATAATCTACCCGAAATAAGAATTGATGAAATAAACGACGATGATCTAGAACAACATTCGGAAACAAGTGAAACATATACGGAGCTTTTAGCAAACATAGATAATACAAAGAATTAAGAAATAAATACAGGAGACGTAGGTATAGATGAAAAACCTAGCACATCAGGAGTAAATAATCCAAAAGATTTAAATCCAAAATATTATAATAAAAATTATGAACAATATGATAGAGAAAAAACTATATGGGATAAATGATTAAATAAAAAATGGACACCTAAACCAATAACTGAACGACATGATTTTTTAGATTTAGACTGTGTAGCAGATATAAATAAAACAATCCAATTATGAATAAGATATATATCAAAACAATTAATAGATAACAAAATAGTAATAACAAAAACACCAGGATATATAGAAAGAACACTTATAGGAACAGTAAAATTATGACTACAAAATTTATCAAATGAAAGTTTACAAACTCTAAGAACTAATAAAAAATTTGATGGTGGAATAGCTACTACAACTATGGAAATACTATATAAATACAAAATAGCTATAAGAAACGAATTTAGTAGTATGACAATAGAAGTAGAAGAACAAAATAAAGAAAAAATTATAAATCGAAATCTAATGACAAAATTAGCAATATGTAATATGTGTTATATAAATGAATATACATGTGCATTTAGAGAATACTATTATAAAGGAACATATAGCACAGAAGAAAGTAAAGAAATAAGAAAATTATATTTTACAAAATTACCAGAACCTTTTAATTCAAAAGTAATAAAAAGTTGGAATGAAGAAGATTAATAGATACCTTAGGAGCCAGAATAAAATTCTTACAACGATGGTTTATAGAACTATGTGAAAAACATAAAGAAGAAATAAAAATGGAGAAAATATTAGTAAAAAACTTGGCATGTTGCAAAAATAAAACAGCACCTCAATTTGATTATACGGATAGATATTATAAAAATAGAAAGAAATATAATAAAAAATATAAATCAAAATATAAATATTAAAAACCAAGAAGAAGATACTATGTAAAAAACTACAAAACCAAAAGACCATATAGACCAAAAAGAAAACTAACGGAATGTGCTTGTTATAATTGTGGAAAATTAGGACATATAGCTAGAAATTGTAAATTATCTAAAAGTCCAAAGAAAAAACAAATATCAGAAATAATAATAGACAATGAAAAATATATACACAAATAGAATACGTAGATTATGAATTAGAAAGTGAAGATAGCATATATGAATTATCAGAAAACGAAACAGACGAAATGGAAAATAATTCATTAAGAGAATCAGATAATGAACACTATATAAATGACTGAAACTAATATACAAATAATAACTAAAGAAAACTATCAAGATGAAGAATCGACAGAACAAAAAATAATATTAAAAAAATATCAAGATCAAGACACTTAGCAAAAGAATATTATAATAAAATCTTTAAAATAAATTACTCACTTACCACACTACCACTTCTATGAATTCCTCAACTACTGGTTCCGCATCGAAAAATTGTAATAATATATTTGAAAAAATAAAAGGAAAGGCTAAAATACCAATAATAAACAAACGAATAATAAATAAAGAATTACAAGATATTAAGGCTAAAAATCCAATTAAATATGTACATTTAGGAGGATCAGAAATACTAATAAAAGCATGTTTTAGAGAAGGAAGAGATATACCCATAGAAATATACCTAGCAGATAATAGGATCATACAACCTATAGAAAAAAGTATAATAAGTGCAGTAAAAGGTAACCTCATTTACCAAAAATTTAAATTTATAATAAGTTCTAACTACTCAGTAGCAATAAATGACTAAAATATAGATAAATCATTAGTATTATATTGGAAAATGTCCGGAATAGAACTAGCCCCAGGAAGTAAAATATTTACAGTTAGATGTAAAAATTTATATATTCTAACAACAAAACATAAAATAACAGCAAAAAATAAAATAGATAAAATAAAAATAGAAGATCCCTTTGAAAGGATAGTTACAGCCATAGATAATAATGATTATAGTTATAATGAAATTGATATAGAAGAAGATTTAGAAATAGTAAAAAAAAGACTAAGTACATCGAAAAGAATAAACAATGAGATACCCCAAATATCATAAAAAATGAGTACCTCAAGAAGAATAGATAAAACCCCACAAAAATCAATGGAAGAAGAAATAAAACCACATCTTACTACATAACGGGAGTAATGAAACAACAAAAATATTTAATATTAATAAGTACAGGGCTAGAAGAAAACTATATTACAAGGGAATTAGTGATGGAAGATGAATTAATAATTACTGAACAATTATGCCCCGAACTACCAAAAGCATAAATGTATATCGAAGAAACTACAGAAAAGAAAATAATCATTGGAGGAGTACCAATAGTAATAAAATTTAAAATATATCAAGGAGATGAAAATGTCACTTTAGGAATAAAATGGCTAGAACAAGTAAAACCATATAATCTAGAAGACAAACAGTTAATAATAAATTATGAAAATAAAAGAATAATAATAAAAAGGACTTTGGTATGATAAAAATATGAAAATATATATACTTGCAAAGATAATAATAGAAGGATATTACAACAGATATTATACACCAATGATAGATGCGGGAGCAGAAACTAATATATGTAAATACAATTGTTTACCAGAAGATAAGTGGGAAAAATTAAAAAACACCGATAGTAGTAATAGGATTTAATAATGAAGGAAGCATATCACATATAAGACAAAAAATATAAAAATACAAATATGGACAAGATATTAACTATAGAGGAAATATATAACTTTGAATTGACTACAAAAGATATGCTATTAGGGATGCCATTTTTAGAAAAACTATACCCACATATAATAACAAAAACACACTAGTGGTTCACAACACCGTGTAAACAAAAAATAGGAGCAAAGAGAGTAAATAACAAAAAACGAAAAACGACAGAATGGATAAAATGAAGTGAAAAAATTACACAAAAATTAGAAAATATAAAAGAAGAAGACCCTAAGATAGAATTAATTATATTCTCTATAGATAAAATAAAAATAATCCAAGATAAGTTAGAATTATTATATAGTGAAGATCCTTTACAAGGATGGGAAAAACATAAAACAAAAATAAAAATTGAGCTAATCGATAATAATAGTATAATAACCCAAAAACCATTAAAATATAATTTTAATGATTTAATAGAATTTAAGATATATATAAGTGAATTACTAGAAAAAAGATATATACAAGAAAGCAATAGTAAACATACAAGCCCGGCATTTATAGTAAATAAACATAGTGAACAAAAAAGAGGAAAAAGTAGAATGGTTATTGATTATAGAAATTTAAATGCAAAAACTAAAGCATATAATTACCCTATACCAAATAAAATATTAAAGATAAGACAAATACAAGGATATAATTACTTTAGTAAATTTGACTGCAAATCAGGATTTTACCACTTAAAGTTAGAAGAAGAATCTAAAAAACTTACAGCACTTATAGTACCACAAGAATTTTATGAATGGAACGTATTACCATTTGGATATAAAAATGCCCCAGGTAGATATCAACACTTTATGGATAACTACTTTAAACAACTAGAAAATTATGTAGTATATATTGATGATATATTACTATATTCTAAAACCCAAGATGAACACATAAGATTATCAGAAAAATTCATACATATCATAGAATATTCGGGCACAAGCTTAAGAAAAAAGAAAGCAAACATAATGAAAAGCCAAATAGAATTCCTAGGAATACAGATAGATAAAAATGGAATAAAAATGCAAACACATATAGTACGAAAAATAATTAACTCAAATGAACAACTAGACACAAAAAAGAAATTACAATCATTCTTAGGACTAGTAAATCAAGTAAGAGAATACATACCAAAATTAGCAGAGAATTTAAAACCATTACAACAAAAATTAAAGAAAGATATAGAGTATTAGTTTGATAAAAAAAGACCAAATACAAATACAAAAGGTAAAATTGTTATGTAAAAACTTACCTAAACTATACTTTCCAGATGAAAACAAAAAAATTACTTATATAATAGAATCAGATGCGAGTGAAAAAAGTTATGGAGGAATATTAAAATACAGGTATGATGGCAATACGATAGAACATCATTGTAGGTATTATTCAGGAATATTTAATAATACATAAATAAAATGGGAAATAAATAGAAAAGAAGTATATTCTGTATATTAGTGTTTATTATCATTTGAACCACATATTGTATATAACAAATTCATTATAAGAACAGATAATACACAAGTAAAATGGTGGCTAACAAGAAAAATACAAGATTCGGTAACAACAAAAGAAATAAGGAGATTGGTATTAAATATATTAAATTTTACATTTACAATTGAAGTAATAAAAACTGACAAGAATGTTATTGTAGATTACCTATCACGACAAAGCTACTCAAACTGAGACCGAGGAAGAAAATACAATTGAAAAGATACTCAAAGCTATTACTACACTTTTTTACAAAAGTGGATAGTATGGACAACGAGATACAAAAGCTAAAGACTAATGAAGATAATCTGAAGTCTAAAGCTGGTATAAGTTAACAACATGACTGTAAAAATGCGGAGCTATGTCGATCGAAAGACAAAAAAAATCCAAAGCTAAAAGGTGATGCTGGGAAACACCTAAAAACCCATAACATTTGTTTAAATACAGCTGCAGGTACAAGCCAACGAGTTAGTGAAAAACATAAGAACTCAAACTTAAACCAGTTATTTGAAAAGCCATTTACCCCAAGGCTAACACCAAAAAACATATTGACTATAGAACCACAAACTTCTACCTATGTGGATAGCATACACCATGACAAAAGAATATATAACCATATTACGCGAACTTGCATAGAAAATATATACAAAATCCAAATATTTTTTAAATCTTAACCCCAGATCTACTACAACCCAAGAACCCAACCAGGACTATTTAACCCAAAAATTACAAGGTTATAATAAATTGATTGCACAACCGAAAACTAACACCAACTTAGTAAGGACATGTTACAACTATGGACTATTAAATACAGTATATACATATGACGGAGAGGAACTAAGTGGAATACCGAAACTACATAAAGCAGTTATTACATATAAGAGAGTTACTAAGGGAAATTTATTCTATGTAAAATTTTATACGGCAACATCAGAGATATTATACGAGGAAATAAAATGTCTGATACAAGTGGTAAAGATAGGACTAACAAAAGATATGATAATACCGAAAGACATCGAACAACAACCAGAGATACAAAAAAGTGAGATACCCAGTTTTTATGCCAATAAGAGAATAATTGGTATATCAACCATTATACAAGAGATAGCAAATAATTATTTAAATGGAAACGCTATATGGAGCTACTATGCAAGAGATCAGTTAATGATTTATTTCAATTCAAGGGAGCTAAGGAAAGCAGATATAGATTAAGTCCAAAGATGGATTTTATCATTACTTAAGCCAGAAGAACGACCTACGACATGAGCACTAAAAGTAGAATTTATTTCGGCAGAGTTATTAACCAAATATTTCAAGCTAATTGGTCACAAATGCCCTGACCACATATGTTCAAAATGTAACGGAGAAGATAATATAATTCCAGATGTACAACTAGAATGATCTAATAAGATAGAGACAGAAGAAGATAAGAAGAAGAAAACAAAAAAGTAAAATAGACACGTGTGCAAAGAAAGTCATAAAGGGGAAGACAAAGAGATAGGAAGAGGAGAAAAAGAGATACATTTGGACGACAAAACAAAAAGCAAATAGTAAAGTGTATAGTAAGATATGTAAAAAGTCATGAAAGTGCGTCATAAAGTAGGTGTATTATATATGTAAAAAATCATAAAGATGTGTCATAAAGTAGATATACTATATTATATTATATTATATTATATTATAGGCATATTATTAAGTAGTAGGTGTACGTGTAGTATTGTGAAGGATTGTAAAGTAGCAATTCTTTTCTATATAAAGGGAGGTATATGTAAATGAAAAGGCAGGCAACGCCTAACATAATAAAGCTTTCATAAAAAACCACTCTCTTAAGATACTAAATACTTAAAAGTTAATGGATAAATCTGAAATTCAATCAGATATTTCAGATAGCATGGCTAAGCAAGAAGCAAAGGTATACTGTTCAAAAAATATGCAGAACTAATTTCATATATTCCTGAATATCATATATATGATTAAGTAAATTTATGTTAGTTATTATGTATTAGAATTAATTGAATCATGATTTCTAGTTTATTAGCACACTGGAAACAGGGAGAAAACTTCTATACTATGCCATCCTAATGTTGAAACCGGTAGGCGAGGAAAGCCATTTAGGGGAGTAAACAAAGTTGAGGCGCTGATAAGAAGGAAGTATCCGCTAAAGTACGATGCTAGTAGTGACAGGAGAACATGATAAACAGATAATCTAGTTCATAATGATCTACTATGAGTTTAATCAATTATGAATATGATAGGAAGGAATAGTTTGAAATAAAAAACCTGCATGATAAAGAACATGACTACATACATGCACGATGAAGTGATAAAAAACTATGAAACTTTAATCTTATATATACTTAAAGGTATAGAAATAATTGAATTAAGAAGAATAATATGGGATAAAATATTTAATGATAACGAATCAGAAGATATATTAAATCAACAATGGTATGAAATAGACCTATATGATTTAGACTCTGAAAGAATAGAATGGTATGATTCAGAAATAAATTCAGATTAAAATGAACTACAAATACTTACAATATTGGATAGAATCTATGGAAGATATAAAACTATTAGAACAATTAATGAAGGAAAATTTATATATGTACCAAAGAACCCAAGATATGTTATATCTAGAATATATCATAAATAATATTAGTGAAATACTCACATTAAAATAACTATCGGAAGAATATTATAATAAATATTATTACATTTTACCATGAATTCCACAACCCCAAGCAATAATATTAAAGAAATATCAAGATTAAGACATTTTCCATGAGTGGTGACTATTTCTCTTCACCTTTTCATTTCTCGTACCCCAGAAGTCCTAATTGACCTTAAAATGAGTATGTATGAATTAGAAGAGAAATACATAATAGAAAAGCTTATGATACTATGTGTGTGCAAGTTGACATCTTTCTGAGAGTGAGTGTTTCATTCTGCATCTTAAATTCTCTAGTTTCATTTATATTATATGTTTCGGGGATCCTCTTTTCCTAAGTTAACACATATAAATAAAAGAGGTGACTGCCATTATCAAATAGTTTTCATGAAATAAGACATAGATTGTATGAATGATAAATGAGCTTAAATGTTGTCATGTTATAAACCGTGGCTTCTATGATTTAGCATTAGTGTCAAGTTGAGTGCTTGCTAGGTAGAAGAGTGAAGTATGATTATGCATGATGTTGAAGTTTTGTATTCCTTGAGGATAAGAAGTAGTTTAAGTTTTTTGTATTTTGATAAGTTTGTATTTTACATACTTGTAAGTTTCTAAGCTTATACTATTGTGTTTTCAAAGAGAAAAAGAAGGAAGTTACGATGTTTAAGCATTGAAAAGTAGGTTTTCATAATATACAAGCGATCGAGTAGAAACAAAGAAAAAAGTTTCAAAGTTGAAAGGGATCAAATAGTTTGTTATCATAGAGTGATGTTGATGTCTTTGCATGCCCATATACGGCTCCGCATCACTAACTTACTGAATTGTCACTAAAGGAAGAATGGTTGCATAAATATGTTGGTGTGTGGTAAATAGATGCGGCCGCAACTCCTAATATGGGGATGCATCTCACCTACATTAAAAATTAAGACAGAGTGAGACCTAATTGTAATGACCTAATCGATTATTTTTTGAAATTTTTGTAAAGTTATTATTTTACCCCTCCTGATATTGGCCCCAATTCATTTTTGAATGAGTTTTGAAATTTATTTTGAGTTCCGAGTTAAAAGTTGTGAATTTTGGAAAGTTTGGATATTTGAAAGGCTAAAGTTGTTAAAAAGTGGTTTTCTATGCCTTTTGGAGCTTCGAGAGTCATAATGGAATTCTGTAAATTCCAGCAGTTTAGGAATGTGTAAATAGGTCTATGAGAGTTTTCAGTTTCTGATTCAGAGTTTTTTTTTGAGGATTTGAGGTTCTAAGTTGGAAAATTTTGCAATTTTAGCCTTTTGGTTGACTTGGATTAATATTCAGGGTTTGGATGCTCTGGTCAAAATTCTCAGAGGTTTGTTAGATTCGTTAATGATTTGAGCCTTAGTGAGGTCTTGATTGAATTTTTAGAGGTCCTGAGCTTGATTTAACCTTTATAGGTGTTTAGTTTCTTATGACTTACACGAACTCGGGTCAAGGAGAACTCAAATTCGCGTTTCGATAATTCCATTTTGTACAGAACGTCAAGTATAGTCAATTTTCAAATATGATTTGTATGTCCAATATTCCGAACAAATCATGATGGCCCTTTTGATGTTTTGAGAGTTAACTAATTTTTCTGGTCCATGAGTTATATACCATTTGCATTTGTGATAGGCCTTTTGCTTAAGCGACCTTCATTTATGCTGGGCATGATCTCTAAAGAGAATGGTGAACTTTAGCAAGGTTAGCTTAAGTGAGTCAAGGTTTGCTTTAGCAATGATTACTTAAGCGAAGCCTTGTTTACAAAAGCAAGACCCCCACTTTAAATGGGGTTCGCTTAAGCAAGACCTGGTTTCGCTTAAGACATCTGAGAGGGATTTTGGCCTAGCATTTCGGGGTTTAACCCCTACTTTCTATTTTTGAACTTTGTAAAATCCTTGGAGGTGATTTTAAAGATATTTCTTTGGCTAAGCCATTTGGATAAGCCTTTGTTACTCTAAAACTTTGATTTCCTTTAATCATTTATGGATTTAAACATCAAAAGTTGGTGTAACACCCAAAAAATTTCTAAGCAAAGGTCCGAACCATTCTTTATTTACATGTAAGGTTGTATCAAGATATTCATATATTAATCATAGGTTTAAAGGTCAATTCTTTAGTGTGGGAATGATTTTGGATATGAATTAAGGTCACAAGAACCCCTTAATATGGAGTTGATTTGAAAACTTCCTTACCGATTAAGTTTTGACATAAGATTTTACTTAATTAAACTTCAAACAACCATATCTCTCAGAACAAAATGAATTAGGTGACATATGACCTATTCAATTGAATTTCTATGAGTCCCCTTTCCAACTCCACCAAGTTTACCTCATTTCGAATTCAGAGTAAAAAGTTATGGCTATTTCATCGGAAAATGTCACATCACAGTTCCTGAGTCAATTCCTACGATTTGCTTCTACGGGATGTAGAAATTTTGATGACCCTTACTTTCAATTTGTAGAAAATTTTAGAAAAGTCAAATTTTTGGGTCCGATTCCTACGGAACCATTCTACTGGCCATAGAAACTTCTACTGGCTATAGTTTGGATCAATAGAATGAATTCTTGAGTCTACAATTTAAGTATAAATTCTACAGATTGCCTCTACGGTCTGTAGAAACTTCTACGGGTTATAGGTTGAAACTGTAGAATGAAATTTGATCCTTAAAATTTAGTTGAATTCCCAAAATAAGATCTAAGGTCCATAGAACATACCACGAACCGTAGATGGCCCCGTGAATGGTTTTTGTCACCTTTTTAAGAAGGGTATTTTAAACTTTTCCCACCCATTCTAAGCCTAAAACTTGACTTTTTACTCTAAGTTGAGGTTTAAAACAGTGTTAGATGATCTTTAACATTCATTAACACTCCAGGTCATTAGAGCAAAGTTCCCAAAGAAGAAAAGCTAAAGTTCGAGCATTCTTCAAATCTTCACCGATCTCACCAAGTAGTTTTTTCTTCTTGGTATATAAGGCTATCATAATGATGGACTAAGTTCTTCCTCACGCCCTACATTTACTTTCTATCAGTAAAAAATTATCTAGGGCTACATCCTTTGTTTTTATAATTCTTGAGATGAATTTCATTGTTGAGTTCTAAATTTTATTCCTGATTTTTGAGTTGCTATATCTTGCATTGAGATTCTTGAGTTGATTGTTCATTTCTATTTTTTTAGCATGAACCCTATTATTGAGTTATTATTGATTTATTACCGAGTTAGCATTAAGAATCCTTTAACATAACTTTTTTTTTCTCTTAAATTTAATTTGAAGAAAGTAAAGAAGAGTTGTAAGTAGAGTTTAAAGAGTGATGTGAGTAAGAGTATAAGGACACTAAGTATTCCCAAATGTATTAGTTTTCAAATTGGGAAAAGAGAAATTTTGATTTATTAACGTGTTTATAAGTTTAGAGATATTCCATAGCAGTACACTCTTTTAAGAGGATATTTTGAGCAATTACCTCAAATTAAGAAAGAGTATATATCATACATTTGAGCATGCATATATATTTATTGGGAGTACTATTGAGCACTAATATGGGGATGACTTCAGACAACTCACATTCCTCATAAACGATGTAGCCGACATGGGTAATGCATCGTACATTTTAGAAAACTCCTTAATATTGCTTTCAAGTAGAGCTTTAGTGAAGATGTCCTATATCCCGGCAAGATACAAGACAATTTTGTAGTTTGGGCAAGACGTTGTATCCTCACGTTGCTCATAGTGATGGTTGTTGGTTAGAGAATTTCCCATATAGAGTAAAAAGTATATTTTATCATATCACTTAATATGTTGAGTTCAATAATGAGTAAGTATTTTTAAAGTTCAAATGATTTCACTTATTCATTTCTTTACATTCAAATTAGAATATATTTATATCTATTGCAGTCCTTTCATTCATTATTTTTGCTTCGGCTATATTACGTACACATACATTCAATGTGTTGATGTAATTTGATATGCATCTATTTATGATGCAAATACAAGTGTTCAAATAATCAACATACACTTCGTTGAGATCAGATAATTGCACTCCCTGTTAGCATTTGGTGAGCCTCTTTGCATTCTAGAGGATGCAACTTTTATCTTTTAGTAGTTACTTGACATTTTGTGGGTGTTGTCCTAACATCCATCTTGAACAATACAGTCTTCATAGATAGTTAGTTTTGAGTATGTTTCCGGTATTCCTTTGTTAAACTATTTTTTAGCTATTATTGTTTTCAGAATATTTTGAGACAGTTCAGTAATTTGAGATAAAATAGTTTAATTGTTTTTAAAAGCTTAATTCTTCTTGAGTTAGTCTTTAGTTAAGTATCTAGCTAGGCTTGTGGATCATCAATGGTTCTCGAGTGCCGACCACGTTCAAGGTGTAGGCTTCGGTGACAGTTGGGATTTTGATCGGCAAATGACAAGGTTTCTCAAGAACTTGAGTTCTAAGCTAAATGGTGATTGTGCACTAATTTTCCCTCCTTTTTCGAAATGGTTTACACAAATGAGTTCCAATGTCTTGGGAAACATATTCAAGTAAATATTTTTGGATTCAAACCTCATTTTTGGAATTGGGTTCTTTAGTTGATTTGACCCCTTTCTCAAAGTTAATGATTTAGGTGTTATTATTAGTGCTGAAATCTTATTTTGATTACTTGATTGAGAAAGATTGTTTGTCTATGCATGTTGTTCGGAAAGGAAAAGAACAAGTCTTGGATAACTTTTAATTTATTTGAGGCAAGTGATTTCTAAACCTTGTAAAACTAGTAGAATCTTATATTTCCCTTCACTGTGTGTGTTGGGGAGTAATAGGAATGACGTGATGTGTTCAATTATTTCACTTGATTTATGATAATGAATAAAAGTGGGATTAATGAAAGAGGCAATGTCTTGATCATAATTCTTTGATGAATTGCCTTTTTGTGGACCCTAAATATGTTGATTAATGAAACGCTTTGATAGCATTTTTGTGGACTTGGATTGTTGAGTTGTAGTTCTTAAGATGCTATTGTCGAGAGAGAATTTGTTGCTACCTTGTGATTGAATCTTTGGTTATTGAATGTAATCTTGTCTCTTAACCCTTTTTGGAGATATAAGGTTTGCAAATGCGCGTATTGAGAGCCTTTTCTCTCTATTATCAAGGTTTTTCTCTTAAATATAACCCTAGGACATTTTTAGGAAGATGCAACTCTTTTCATACATGGACTAAAAAAAGGAGTAAAAATTCTTGGGGCCATTGTGGGGTGCTGCTATGATGGCCAAGGGACCACTAGAGTGGTTCGAGCTATAGCATCCAAGGGAATGCTATAGTGGTCCAAGACAGACCTTTCCTGGATAATCCTATGTAAGAGAAATAGTTTTTTCACCAAGGTGGGTCCATGCCAACTTTACTCGAATAGATAGACCAAATTTTAGACTTAGCAATTTTACTGCAGGTATTTTTTAAAATGAAAGGATGACTTACTATAGTTAAATGAGTTTAACTAAACATGACATAAACTCAATAAAATTGAAGTTCTTTCTTCCCCTCTCGTATAAAGAGATAGACATTAGTTAGAATGAATCATAGATATATAAATATATGGATCCCAAATGATTAGTTAGATAATTTTTCCTTTTATTAAGTGTTAACATTAACTTATAAGTAAGAGAAAATGTGGGCTAGCATTTTTTGGGACAAATCCATTACTGTAAGCTAGACAACTATCTTAATTCTATGTATTACCATTCTGAATATGAATTCTTTTCTATAAAGTAATCATATTAAATTTTAATTTAGTGTACATATTGTAAGTCATTAAAAATTCAAGAATAAAGATTGTTTGTGTGTTGTTGTTATACTATTCGAGGCAACGTCTCTTATAAAGTGAGCAAATTAATGAATTTTCACTTATGTTTAGACGTAATATCTATAAAAATTGATATACATGCTATACTTATGAAACAAGAATGTACATCAACAACATAGTTAATAATGTATATGATCAAGTGGGATATAACATTATGACATGTTTGCATCTCATAAAATTAAAATTAATAGAAATAGAAATAAGCTTGTCAAATGGGCTTGGTGACCCGGTTTTCAGCCCAATAAGACCGGTACATTAAGGGACCGACATTGGTAAGACTGGACCGACACACAATCCAATTAGTTAATGTATTGGGCCGATATGGAGTCTTTTAGGCTTTAGAAAGATAAGATGCCACGCCCCAAAAATGAACGTGATGACACTTGTGTATTCCTACCAAGACAAGTCAGCCTCAACCCAACAAAACGAAAGAAAAGCAAAAATATAAAGCAAGAACAAGATAAAGAGGAAAATTTATTCATTCTATTAAAACCTCCCAAAACTGGTTGTCACGTGTACAAGCCACTAAATACATAAATTGCAAAATTAAGAAACAAGTACAAGTCTCATTCTTTGTTTCTCAAATAGAAAAAAGTGTAAAGTAAAGGAGCAAGAGGAACCGTCGGAATGAAAAAAAAGAAACTAACTCTCTAATTCCTTGACAAGCCTCAAAAATCGAAGAAAAAGAAGATCACGGGGGTCCGGGCTCGAAACCTAAACAAGTGTAGAAGCAAGGGGTGTACCAAAAAAATGGCACCCAACAAGTAACCTAATAAACAAGGCATCTATCTAGAAATAGAATACTTCCTTACACTCCAACCAAACATTCTCAAAGTACAACCTGCACATAAATCAGCTCATCCTTACAGTTCTACAAAGCATGACTCACAAGGCTCAATAATCACAGCTCGATAGTCACAATTCACAACCAAACAAATCAAGTAACTCAATCTCAACCTTAAGTAGATCAATCATAAATAATAAGTGCATTAATCACAATTAACGAGTAAGTCACACATAAGCATCAAAATACATCAAATCACAATAATCACTCTTTTCGGAACCATTTTCCCATCGGCACAGTATCTTTATCCAAACCCATTTTCCATCGACTTTATATTAAGTCACTAGTCGGAACTATTTTCCATCAACTTTATATCAAATCACTAGCTAGACCCGTTTACAATAGTCTTTATGGCAATTCACTAGCCGGAACCATTTCGCATCAGTTTTATATCACTAGCCGAAACTATTTCCCATCGGCTTTAAATCACTCGCCGACAATGACCCCGACATCATAAATACTTGCTGAAAAAGACCTCGGTATCAAACCATCACTTGTCTCATCACAGTGTTCAACAATCAATGCACACAAGAAATATCACACCACTTGAAGAGAACACAATTCATGCAATTCAAGTCCACATACATGCTATCAAGCATTTCATCAGTCAATCAATAAGGGTCACAACAAGGCAACTTACATCATCATGTTCATCACATAGCCTTTTCATTTCAACCTCATTTTTATTCAATGATATTTAACAAGTGTACATTTAACCCTTCACCTCATTCCATTACTCCCAACACACAAACAACGAAGAGAATACACTAATTCTACTAGAACACAAGGTTTAGGAGATCAATTGTCTTAAATCAATCAATATCACTTAAGGTGTAACATCCGACAATTTTAAATGAATATAAAAAAGCTTGAAATCGGAAATAATCTGTTTGGAATTTTTTTTTTAAAATCTGGAAATTTGGCTAAGTATGGGAAAAAGGGAGTGTTTGGCCAACTTTGAGCGCTCATAACTCCTAGCTCAGGATGAGTTAGGAGTAGTTCCGGTTATGGTCGCGAAGCTCGTGGAATGATCTTTCCAATGCCAGTAATTTTACGCAATTCCGAGTTGGTATGAGTGAGTTATGCCCGTTGGAAGTTGGGCAATTGGCAAGGATTTAGTCCGGAAATTTTAAGGGCTTTTTGGTCTTTTTCCCTAATTAATTCCTTGTGCTATTTTGGTTGTGTTTGAACTGATTTGGATCAGTTTGTTTCCCTTTTCAAAGAGAAAGTTAGGGTTTGGAAGATAAGAGAAGAAGAAGAAGAAGAAGAGGAAGGGGAAGATCAAGCAAGGAGTTTGTGGTGATTTCGTCGGGGGCGATCCCTACCAAGGTATGTGAGTCTTAGTGATGGGTAATCCTTCCCCCACACACCAACTCCTTTTATTTTGAGAGAAGTTGTTCATGTTGTTGAAGTTGTTGGATGGTATTGTTGGTATTGTTGGTTGGTGTTGTGATTGTTGTTGATAGAGTTGTTGGAAACTTTAATGAGTTTAGTACATGATTTTGAATTATGTTTTTGGGTCGAAATCTAGTGTTTGTTGAAGGATTTGTGAGTCTACAAGTTATAACCATAGAAAGTTGTTTTACCAGAAAGTTTCAGCAATTGGCAGTCGTTCCCATCTACGGTCATGACCTATGGACCGTAGCTCGATTGACGATCCGTACTGGTCAACCATCGATTGGGACAGAAGCTAGGTCCTTTGGTGTGTCGATCTACGAACACGACCTACGGTCCGTAAGTGGACCTACGGATCGTAAGTCCCGACTGTAGGTCAACACTTAGCCAATTCTTCAGACTGAGTTCTTGGGGGAAAATTCTCTGTCATGAACGACGGACTGCAAAGACGGACCGTAAGTCCATCTACGGTCCGCCGATGGCCCCCGTAAGTGGCACTTGTGTCACCAGAAGTTTGAAATCTCAGCCAAGTTCCCCTATTCTTTTATCACTTTCTCATGCAAGTTCCCATGTATTATACCTATGTTTCATAGCTGTTTCCGACACTTCAAAGTACGTCTAAGCATTCAAGAATCCCTCCATAATGTGTGATCAAACACCTTGAATTCATAATTTCCAATTCAAGGAAAGTTAGTTTCCAAGTCAAGTGAAGTTAGACGTCAAGTGAAAGAGTATAGAGTTTCAAGTCGAGTTAAGTCAAGAGTTCAAAGTTGAGTTCTTTTCTCAAAGGCTATTAGGGAACTAAGTATTTCCAAAGAAGTTTGTAAATGTTTTTTTTTCATTTGAGTAAGAGGGGAAACATGATTTCCAAAAGAGCCTTTGGGCTAAGTTTTGAGTAATTATCTCAACTAAAGAAAGAAGTTTGTTTTAAAACACTTATGAGCCAAAGTATTTTGGGAGTAGTATTGAGCACCGAATTGGAGACACGAGTTCATATAACTCAACTCTCCATAAGAACCATGCGCCAACATGAGATTTCTCGGATCATACTTTTTAGATGATCACGAAAGTTAAGCTAGTGGATCTACTAAGTAAAGTTAGCTTCCTATATCACGGCAAGGTATAGGATGGTCCTTGGCAACGCGAGGTAAAGCGTTGTATCATCACTAGGGCTCATAGTGGTGGTTGTCGGTTTAAGAACCTTCCACTAAAGTTATATTACTTTTATATAAGTAAAGTTGAGTTGTTATTGTTTTATCATTAACGAGCTAAGCTGTTTATACTATTTTACAAGTTTTAGATATATTGCATGTGTTTTATTGCTCTCTATATATATATATCGAGTTCAGTTATTCATGAGTCGAACAGAGCCAAGGTAAGAGTTCCTTTCTACTCTATCAAGCTTAAGTTGTGGTTTAGCTTTCCAGCTCGCATACTCGTACATTCCATGTACTGATGCCAGTTGGCCTGCATCGTCTTATGATGCAGATACAGGTACCCCAGATCAGCATCCTGCGCGTTGTTGATCCAATTGAGCACTCCAGAGTCAGTGGTGAGCCTCCTTGCATCCCGGAGGACTCAAGTATTTTGTGTTCTGAGTTTTTGTTTTATTAGGATGTTGTGGGGTCTGTCCCAACATCCATCTTAGTATGTTTAGAGGCTTCACGTAGACACAATCCGGTTAGTTTTTGAGTCTCTCTTCGGTATATATATAAAATATTCTATTTTGAGACTTAAGTTGCCTTTTTGGCCAGTTTTATCAGTTGGTTATTTCATAACCTTTCATTGCTTTGAGTTAAGCTGTTGAGTTAAGTTTCCGCTGAGTTAAGAAAGTCAGGCCAAGGGTTCGCTTGGGGCCAGCAATGGTCTCCAAGTGCCGGTCCCGCCCAGGGTATAGGCTCGGGGCGTGACATAAGGAGTTGAGTATTACCCTTCCGACCAACAAACAAACCAACACAATAAGTCAATTAACACAAAACCTAATTTCAAAAATAAGTCTTGAATATGCAATTTAATATTGAAAAATGTTACTAAATTCCTTAGGAACTCATTTGTAACGGTATGAACAGTCATTATTTATGAAAGGCAAAAGGTTGGGGAAAAATTGGGCCGATCCTCCCGCCATAACGGGTTAGATACCGCTAGGACGATGGCACCAGAGTGGGATGGACGGGACATAATTTAAATAATGCGAAGTCTTATTTTCTTTTTTTCCCAAAAACACCAAAAAAAGGTGAGAATTACCCCCCAGAAATCCTAAAAAGGCTGCTCTATGCTTGGGAAAAAAGGAGGAAGAGATTTTTTGTGCTAGGAAGTCTATAGCTTGCAGATTTCTGGTCAAAATTGTCACGACCCAAAAATGGACGTGATGGCACTCGTCTTATCCCACTAAGACAAGTCAGCCTAAAACTCAACCATTACAATAAAATGCGGAAATTTTATAATCAACTCAAAAATACCCCCAAAATCTGGTTATCACATGTACAAGCCTCTAAAGGATTACAATTGATTCAAAAGAAAAACACTAGTCTCAAATGACCTTGTTTCTAGAATAGAACATGATCATAAATAAGAGTAAGAAGGTTCGCTGAGATGATAAACAGATACCTCACAAATCTCCAAGAAGCCTCGGAAAAAAAGAAGAATGACAAGTACCATAAATTCTAGGCTCGTAACCTACAAAAATTGTAGAAGCAAGGGGTGAGTACCAAACCACATGGTACTCAGCAAGTAAACCTCTAAACACAAGCTAAGGGGATAGAATATGGGTACTCCTTACACACCAACCGAACCTCCAAAACTACAACCTGTATAAGACCAGCCCAACCTAATAGTTCACAATTTACAAGCACATATCTCAACAACAAAATTCTAAAAATCACATATTCTCAACAACCAGTTCAATAATCATCAATTACAACCTCCACAACTACAACCTGCTTAAAACCAACCCAACCTAACAGTTCATAATTCACATAGCACACAACTCAACAACAACACTATAACAATTACAATTCTCAAGAACAAGCTCAATATTCATTAATCAAAGTTCCACACAAAGGCACTCACAAGATCAGCAAAATACAATATCATGTTCACTAATGATAAATATGTGCAATGCAATGGAATGCAATGTCAAGTATAGTGATACATGTCTGACCTAATGATACACACCCGATGTCTCTCAGTCCGGGACCCATGGGGGACATATTTGTTCATGCATCTATCGCGGCGCGTGATACGACCCTCGATAATAGTAACCATCGCGGCGCGCGATACGTCACTTAAAAATAGTATCCATCGTGGCGCGCAATATGTCCCTTGAAATGATACATCCTCTTTAATTTCTTAGCTTTTCCCAGTTCACATAACATTTGTCACAACCATGTCTCAAAACAATGAAAATGACATTTTCACACAAATAATTGAGAGATGACCATTTTAATAACATCGCACAATTCACCACAACATAATCATGATACAACATCAATAATGATTCAACATGTCTTTCAAACCCTTATCAATTCTCAACACATCACAGACAAACAATTATCACATTGTCTTTTATTACCCCTTTTTCATCATTAGAATTAATCAATGTGGACAAGTCCACCCATCACCAAGTCTCATTACCCCCAAACACATATTACAAGGAAATACACGAATTTTATACACTTAACAAGGGATTAGAAATCCACTTGCCTCAAATAACCGAACAATCACTCCGGGACTTAAGCATTCCATTTTGTTGTACTTCCAACTCAAAACAATCTATTCACATTAATAATCACAATAGGATTTCAAAACTAGCAACACCCACATTACTATGGGTCTAGCCTAGACCCAAAAACTCACTCAAATTTATAATAAATTTCTTAAATCTTGATGCCAATTAACATGTCAAGTCTTTCAATTTTCTCCAAATTTTAAGTCTAGGATTAAATCTCAATATATCAAAATATGAATCATAGTGTGTTAATGAAGAAAGTCTTAAACATCAAATCCACGCTAAGCCTGAGAATTAGTAATTGACCGCGTAAGAGAGTGTGTCAATTCTAACAATTCCCAATTCCCTCATCACCTAATCATTGTTATATGATTACCTCATGATTATTGTAACAATTTTCCATCAAATAATGTTTGCCCAATTCACAGAAACCACCAAAATATTGTGGCAGCTACATTAATTCAAAGTCACGTCTTCCCTTACCCACACTAAAATATAATTAAGTACATATATATATATATATATATAGAACTTCAATTCTATTCCTTAGTCCTCAATCAAATTTCATATATTTTGTTTGATAAAATATTTCACAAAACCCCAAACAACTTGCAACCCAAAAGAATTAAAACGCACACGATTTCCATAACACCCACAATTCCATTCTTTTTCATTAACACTATTACATTTCAATACCCACTATTCCTAATTCAAAAAAAAATGTTGAATACATGTATATATGTCATCTGCCAATTCCTTATTTCAAATCCCAATCTAAAGTTCAACTATAGCATATTAAGGATTTTTCCACTAACTTCTAACCACAAATTTTATATTACAAAAATTCATAATTGCATTCAGTGATGGAAAATTGTGAATAAACTTACCAGAAGTTGGTGCCCTCTCGTCTGACGCCAGGTAATTTTCTCCTTTTTTATTGTCATTTTCCTGCCCTAAATTATTCTAAAACTACTAAATTCTTTTAACTTATTTCAGTGTATGGGCCAATTGGTAAGGGTATTAACTAAATTATGGACTTGGCCCATTAACCACTAATTAATAAAAAATAATTATTTAATAAATACCCACTAACTAAATAACTGTAGTTATCGAATAGTTTAAATTCCCAAAAATTACATTCCGGGTCATTACATTATCCACCACGAAAAATCATGTTAGTCCTCGAACATAAAGACGGAGAAGGAAGAATAACCGACGTTATCAAAAACCTGAGAAATGATCTTTTAGATTCGGTGTTCATCTCTCCTAGTGAGCTCCTCCTTAAGACCATCCCATCAAGATCAACTACTAATTACTGAACTTTCAAATCAAATTTGACAAATTTACAAATCATGAGTGATTACCAACCCACAAACTAATCTATGAATCAAATCTAAACTGAAACCCTCTAGACCATAACACAAACATCATGACGAATCTTTTCTCACATAACCAAGAAAACCTTCTGAATCAATACTGACTACAACCAAAAGTGAGCCTGAATCAACCACGAGACACTCATAATGCACATACCATCACATATCTTATCACGATTCCCTTTTCACAACACAATCCTTTCAAAAGCTTAAGTTATAAAAATCGGATCCTTAGACATCGGGTACCCATCAAGGGAGAATCAAACATAGGTAATCCAAAGAAGAACAAGATCAAGTAAGCACCCAACAAGTGGTACACTCTAGGATGCAGAACCTTTAACAACATTGTCGGATAACTGTAACTATTCACGAAAGCTCATCTATAAGTTCTCATAAGCAAGGCCGTGCATATAGAAACCAATGATATACTTCTACTTTTCCAAACAACACCAAATATGCCACAACTGAAATGAACAAGTCTAACCAAGGATGCCACCTTACCAAGAGGACAATCACAGGATCGGTACACCCGATCCACCACTAGGAATTCACCCATAGATATAAAAACACATATGGTTATAGGTAGCAAATCACACTCCAAATCATATTCAAAATGAAGTAGATGGTCATATAAGAATATACAGAATCAAAGTTAAATAACACTAGATACTTCTTTCATAGTGCCCATATCAAACATTTTCATTCATCTAACTCCATCTCCTTGATTTTTAACCATCCATAATCAATTAGTCTAGTCTCTATTACAATCGTAAACATTACTCGATTCATTGAATCCCACATGATCTTCACAATACTCCATTAAAGTCAACACTCCTAACACTAACAATTCATCATAACCACACTGATCATTTACCTTACTCTCCAACCGTTACTAGTGTCAAAGTCTTTTAACAAACACATTATCATCTCCAAAATTTCAAACTATGGCGCTCTCTCTTTCCAAATAAGCATTTTATGATAAATACGAGTCCCACACAAGGCTGATAGCACTAATTTCAAATTTGATAGTACCTTTCCATCGAGATAAGACTATTAAATCACACCCAAATTCAACTCCACACAATCTTTCACATACCAGGTTTCAATTACCATTCAACCTATCATATACCTCATGTTAAAACTTAGAGAAATTCTTGGTCACTCTAATAATTTGGTATACTATAAGCTCATCACCTCTACTCACTATCAAATGCCTATGTAGCACATCATAACTGTTTGTATCATCCCATCAACAAAGTATTTTCAATCCCTTCGAATCCTCATTAATCATACAAAACTGTAGGTCCACACCTTTGATCATCAATATGTTACCTACCATAATTTCAACAATCTAGCTTGACATAGCCACATAGAATCTTCCACACATCATTGCTTGTCACCCAAACAAAAATTCAATCTTTGTAAAAGTCGATGATAAATTTCTAGTAAGTCTATACCAAACTAATTCACATCTCACAGTCATATCTAAACTCATAGGCAAAAATCAATGCATCCTTCAACTACAAACCAATGACTTATACGAGAGGTTTTATTCCTTCATTTTTCTTAAACCTTTCCCATGACATAAAATTCTAAATATCTTGAACTTTTCAATACACTAGACTTTTGTTCCTTTTGTTGTCTCGCTCACCACTCTTATTCTTTGGCCAACAACCCTTGACACTTTTACCTTATCCTATAAAAAAACATTAAATGAAAGTCTTTCTTAGGTCCTTTGAAAATCATAATAACACATTTTATGACTCAAACCATGTACAAGTCCTTCCAAATGCTTCATACTCAATGCAATCAATCATTTCTTACCTTACCAATTCATACCTTGACAAAACACACTACCACAAACCTAAACTCATCATGAGAACCTTGAATTTTGAATCCAACTATGTAACCCAATCCCTTTATCTATCAACATTAGCTCATACCTTGAATATATGTATGAATTCATGTATCCTAGCTTATCATTGGTTGTCTCTCTATCAATCTTATCATATCCTTCGCTAAATAAACAACCATACTCATTATCAAACTCAAAACCACACGAATTTATTGTCACATTCGAGTTGAGTGTATGTACACTCCTTTCTCAAATCTTATCCAACAACTTTTAGCTGATGTGAATGACATGTAACACTATCACAATAATCTAGGCAAAACAAACAGAACCACATGTTTCTAAATCGAATTATCCACTCTTTCTGAAAATACATCTTTAGCCTTTGCAATCAAAGTAAAAATCATTATTTTCACCTCCTTCCAAAGGATACACTACATCCCACTAATTCTTTTCATTTATGAATCTAGTTCCTTTCAATTCTATTTGAGAGGTGTCTTAGCACCTCCTATAACTTTCCATGCAACCACAACACTCATCAAATAGTAGCAAATCATAACATTAGATACTCGCAAGTCATCATTACCATAAAAACAAATCCATTTAACCAACAAATTTTAACATATAGGTGCATCTTTGTATAATCCATCATGAACTCTTGTTATCGTTATACTTAGTAGCCATTGCCATCATCTTGAAGTCAATCTTGTCATTGACATGACATCTTAATCCAATTATACCAACCAAAATCAAAGGACTAACCCAATTTTATACGCACTTTCTTACTAAAATTCTCAATTACGTTCACACAATATACTCGTTGAGACTTCCTTTACCTACTTGTCATCCTAATGTCGATCCACTTCCAAGGAGCTTACAGTGAAATCAACACTCATCTAAAATCCTCAAGATACATTTCATGACCTAAACACGTCAATATCATACCAAAGATCCACCACTAAAATCTTTCTTATAAATAATGCTTAACCCATCCATCCACAGTAACAACCTAATTGGTTTCTCAAATGTAAATGCAACACTGAAGCTCATTATGCGAGCATATGATACACCTGATAACTCTTTAAGTAGTTAGTATTCGCACTTGACAATCGATGTATCCGTTTCCATGTACCACTAGTACCACATCGTGAAAATCCGTTAGATCCACCACTAGAACACATCATACCTACTAAGAAGATCATATCCAAATAGGTCACACATTTCAACCCATCGAATAGCTATAAAATATCACCAAATCAGTTTCGTATCTAGCCTAAGTTATATGTATTCTTTCATAGGTCAGTTCAATATCAAAAGTAACACACTTCATAACTCTAACTAAGTAAGCATCGATACTATTACAGTAGTCGTATCATGACTTTTTTTGATATACACACAATCTATAATGTCGTAGTAGAAATTCTAACCTCAATTGGTGCATCATCATTTTCATCATTTTCTAAGCAGCCCATTCATGTTATGACAACTTTACTAATTGTAGTTTCCAAAGTTACAATATTCATTATCTAGCCATCCTTTTAATCATTCCACTTTCAATGGTTAAACCACTCTAAATATCGTATATACCACACAAGTACTATTCACTTTACTAGGGTCACTAACCTTACACAACCCTTTCAAATTGTTAAACATTTTAAATCTAACCACACATCTTTTCCATAAGTATATTACTTCCACCTTAATACCAGATCTAGCATTCAAACCATACATGACATCAACTACTCACATGAGAAACTACGCATGAGTCATCATAAAAGTGAGAGTGAATGAAATAAAATGATAAGAATCAAAATCTGATCAAGTACGCATGATAGAGATCTAAGAAGTAAAGATTTTTCCTAAAAGTCACTATAGTCTCTCGAAGATAAGTACAGATGTATCCATATCGATCCTCGAGACTCTACTTAGACTCAGCTTGTAGACATATGAGACCTATGAACCTGGGGCTTTGATACAATTTTTTTCACAACCCAAAAGTGGAAGTGATGGCACTTGTCTTATCCCACTAAGACAAGTCAGCCTAAAACTCAACCATTACAATAAAATGCGGATATTTTATAATCAACTCAAAAATACCCCCAAAATTTGGTTGTCACATGTACAAGCCTCTAAAGTATTACAATTGATTCAAAAGAAAAACACTAGTCTCAAATGACCTTGTTTCTAGAATAGAACATGATCATAGATAGGAGTAAGAAGGTCCGTTGAGATGATAAACAGATACCTCACAAATCTCCAAGAAGCCTTGGAAAAAAAGAAGAATGGCAAGTACCATAAATTCCAGGCTCATAACCTACAAAAATTGTAGAAGCAAGGGGTGAGTACCAAACCACATGGTACTCAGCAAGTAAACCTCTAAACACAAGCTAAGGGGATAGAATACGGGTACTCCTTACACACCAATTGAACCTCCACAACTACAACATGTATTAGACTAGCCCAACCTAACAATTCATAATTTACAAGCACATATCTCAACAACAACATTCTAACAATCACATATTCTCAACAACAAGCTCAATTTTCATCAATTACAACCTCCACAACTACAACTTGCTTAAAACCAGCCCAACCTAACAGTTCACAATTCACATAGCACACAACTCGACAACAACACTCTAACAATTACATATTCTCAAGAACAAGTTCAATATTGATCAATCAAAGTTCTACAGAAAGGCACTCACAAGATTGGCAAACTACAATATCAGGTTCACTAATGATAAATATGTGCAATGCATTGGAATGTAATGGAATGCAATGTCAAGTATAGTGATGCATGTCTAACCTAATGATACACAGCCGTTTTGTCTCAGTTCGGGACCCATGGGGGACATATTTGTCCATGCATCCATCGCGGCGCGTGATACGACCCTGGATAATAGTAACCATCGTAGCACGCGATACGTCACTCAAAAAATAGTATCCATCGCGGCACACAATATGTCCCTCGAAATGATACTTCCTCTTTAATTGCTCATTCTTTCCCAATTCACATAACATTTGTCACAACCATTTCTTAGAACAATGCAAATGACATGTTCACACAAATAATGAAGAGATAACCATTTTCATAACATTGCACAATTCAACACAACACAATCATGATACAACATCAATAATGATTCAACATGTCTTTCAAACCATTATCAATTCTCAACACATCACACACAAACAATTATCACATTGCTTTTTATTACCCCTTTTTCATCATTAGATTTAATCAATGTGGACAAGTTCAACCATCACCAAGTCTCATTACCCCCAAACACATAATACAAGGAAATACACAAATTCTATACACTTAACAAGGGTTTAGAAATCCACTTGCCTCAAATAATCAAACAATCACTCCGGGACTTGAGCCTTCCCTTTTCGTTGTACTTCCAACTCAAAGCAATCTATTCACATTATTAGTCAGAATAAGATTTCGAAACTAGCAACACCCATATTACTATCGGTCTAGCCTAGACCCAAAAACTCACTCAAATTTATAATCAATTTCTAAAATCTTGATGCCAATTAACATGTCAACTCTTTCAATCTTCTCCAAATTTTAAGCCTAGGATTAAATCTCAATATATCAAAATATGAATCATAGTGTGTTAATGAAGAAAGTCTTAAACATCAAATCCATGCTAAGCCTAAGAATTAGTAATTGACCGCGTAAGAGAGTTTGTCAATTCTGACAATTCCCAATTCCCTCATCACCTAATCATTGTTATATGATTACCTCATGTTGTTGTAACAATTTTCCATCAAATATTGTTTGCCCAATTCACAGAAATCATCAAAATATTGTGGCAGCCCCATTAATTCAAAGTCACGTCTTCCCTTACCCACACTAAAATATAATTAAGTACATATATATATATATATAGAACTTCAATTCTATTCCTTAGTCCTCAATCAAATTTCATATATTTTGTTTGATAAAATATTTCACAAAACCCCAAACAACTTGCAACCCGGAAGAATTAAAACGAACACGATTATTTCCATAACACCCACAGTTCCATTCTTTTTCATTAACACTAATATAATCCAATACCCGCTATTCGTAATTCCAAAAAAAAATGTTAAATACATGTATATATTTCATTTGCCAATTCCTTATTTCAAATCCCAATCTAAATTCAACTATAGCATATTAAGGATTTTTCCACTAACTTCTAACCCTAAAATTTTATATTACAAAAATTCATAATTGCATGCAGTGATGGAAAATTGCGAATAAACTTACCAGAAGTTGGTGCCCTCTTGTCTGACGCCACTCAGGTAATTTTCTCCTCTTTTTATTGTCGTTTTCCTTCCCTAAATTATTCTAAAACTACTAAATTCTTTTAACTTATCTCAATGTATAGGCCAATTGGTAAGGGTATTAACTAAATTATGGACTTGGGCCATTAACCACTAATTAATAAAAAATAATTCGTGCTTACTGTGTAGTATATTGTTAATTGACGGTGAAATTCATGCATAGGCCTTCATGCACTGGGAAGGGAGGATTGCACATGTACCCTAGTTACTAAAGATGACAAGTATCGTGAGGGAAAGTCTCTTCTTGTTAAATAGGGTTAGGTGATGGTTGATTTCATGTTTGTGTGATGTATGTTGGTAATTGCTTTATTGTAATGCATGTATGTAGGTGAATGAAGAACTGTTGATCAAATCTAGTGCAATGAGTATATGTATATGAATAATCGCATGCCATGAACTTATTACTTGGTTGTATGATAATGAGTATTGTTCCTTATGGATGTGATTGTGACTGTGGTTGTGCTGACTGGATTGGGTATCACATTTTGACATATATATTGGATCAGATGTCACATTCCGACACATATATAGGATCGGGTGTCTTGTTCCTACACATATATTGGATCAGGTGTCACGTTTCGACACACTAATAGTTTGGGCATGGGCTCCATGAGAGGACCATTTGTGATAATTGTAAATTGTCATATCTACTTGTTATTGAGAATGTAGAATTGTACATTGCTCCCGAAATTGTTAACTGATGTAAATATGTATTTTGTATATTGGTGTTAATAAGACATGCTTACTTGTCATATATATATATATATATATATATATATATATATATATATATAATGTGGGCTTGTAGCCCAAATCGGGGTGTGGTATGGTGAGTGGAGGTTGAGTTCCCAAGTGTGTTATTATGTGTTACTCAGAGAGATAGTCTGTGTTCCACAAAGTGAGAAGTGGGGTGTTGCATATCGTAAATGTTGAGTAGCTGGGTATTAATTTGGAAGGGAATTTGTAATCGAAGCGGGTAATAAGTCTTGATAGAATGTACAATGCAGTCAAGGGCTGAGTGGTGATGTGGAAGCAGGAAGGGTATGTCATGGGTGGTCGGCCAGGTTGGTAGTGAGTACATCTGCAACCTCTTCTAAGTGGCAGAATGGTTAAGTTATGATCAATAACATAGCGGGTAAAGGGTTATAGTTGTCACGACCTGAGTCTAAACCCTGGACGTTTCGGCACTAGAGAACTATTGTTGGTCCCTAAGCAAACCCTCATCCTGGCTGACCATAAGCGAAAGATTATCTCAAGCATACAAAAGCATAAAAACTGAATATAATTCATGAAACTCAAATACAAAGCTTTAACTTAAATGATTTACTCTGAATATAAATAAATTACTCAACTAGCCAACAATAAGCAACTCAAGTCTTTAAAACATTTCATAAGATAAATTATTTAGACATCTCAAACTCTATTATCTATCTATGAAGCCTCTAAATGACAAAGATGGAAGTCGGGACAAGAACCATGACATCCTGACAAAACTTAAAAGTAAATGAAATCCTCCGAAAGAAAGGAGGCTCACCATAGCTAACTCGAACTCCATATGGTATCAACGAAGCTCCTGTTAATTATCCTAAATACCGATATCTGCATTATGAAACGATGCAGGACAAATGGCCCAGTACATGGAATGTACAAGTATGTAAGGGGAATTCTATAGCATAACATAAGATTGAACTTGATAAAAATGAAACATACTTACCTCTTCTCAACTCACTCAACTAAACTCAACTCAAGAATAAGATATTCAACTCAAAGATAAGATACTCAACTCAAAGATATGATACACAACTCAAAGATATAACTCAAGATACTCAACTCTACATACTCAACTCAAGATAAAGCAACAATAAAAGATGAAATATATGGAAAGCTTTTAAAACAGTAGATAGCAACTCAATGTATGGAAGAATACAATAACAACTCAATTTGTGTATAATAAAATATAATATAACTATGTGGGAGATTCTCTAACCAACAATCATCACTATGAGTTATGTGATGATACAGCGTCTCGCCCACACTGCCAGAACTATCGTATAATTTTCCAGGGTGTAAGACCTCTCAACTAAGTAGATCCACTAGTCTATGCTAAAATCTTTAAGGAATCATCTAAAAAGTATGACCCTTTATACCCACGATGGCTACATAGTTTATAGAGACTTGAGTTATCATGAACTCGTTCCCATATCGGTGCTTAATACTACTCCCAAAATATACACAACTCGTATGTTTAAAAACATAACTCTTTTTGTGGTTTGAGATAATTACTTAAAAACTAGCTCAAAGGTTCTCTTGGAAATTGGTGTTTCCTCTCTTGTTTAAATGTGAAAACATTTACTCATTGGAATACTTAGTTCCCATATAATCTTTTGAAGAAAATGAACTTCACTTTTTCTCTTACTCAACTCAATGCTCAAGTCTTAAAACAAGCTTAAAACATTTGTAAAAGACTTCATAAAATATGGTTCATGTCGAATCATAGACGTGAATGACTCAACTCAAGGTTCTCAATAACCATAGATAGAACTCAATACTTGGAACTCAAGAACTTCAATAATACTACTCATTTCAAGAATGCTCAAATCAAAGTGTTCAGTCGAAATAATGGGCCTGAACAACTGATCAACTCAATGACTCAATGATACCTCTCATCTAAAGACTACTCAACTCATAGGGTTCATGCAGAATTATTGGCATGAACAACTCAACTCAAGGACTTCATGGTTAACATGGAATAGTCCCATGATTAGGAATATAATTTCAAATGGGTTAGGAACTCAATAATCAAGACTTAGAACTTAAAGATACTACTCCTCCCAAAGTTGCTCAATTTATGAAGTTTATGCAGAATTTATGGGCATGAACGACTCGACTCGAGGGTCTACATGACATTATAGAACTCATGTATACGATTCTTCTCATTCTCATACTTACTTCCTCAAATCTTAACTCAAAATCAATAGTTGATCTCAAAGGATTCACAATTGAACTCAAAGACTTTCTTGAACTCTACTCTTAACTCTCTCTTGAATATGAATTATGAATTCAAGAGTTATGGTTCATGATATGAAGGATATTTTGATAATAAAGTAGATTCATGAATACATTCTCCTCATTCTCATGCTCACTTGCTCGAGTCTTGAAACAAGTAACTAGAAGATTTAGAAGACTCCTCCAAAAGACACAAGGGGCTTTCTTAGACTGTTCAAACACTACTAAAAAAATAGTGTTTAGTGACGGATAAATCCGTCGCAAATAGACATATATCCATCGCTAAACTATATTTGCGATGGATTAGCGATGAAATGTTGACCGTTATAATTTTGCTCGTAGCTAACCCCTTTGCGACGGCAAAATTGATTCCGTAGCAAGATTAGCGACGATCTAGCGACATATGATATCCGTAGTAAAATGGTAGCGACGAAAAGTTTTGTCGCTAGATTTATATATTTCGTTGCAAATTACATAAATGAATTCGTCGTCCTATAATTTTACGACGAAAATAATTTATCGCTAATCCGTCACAAACTTTTGGCGACCAATTATTATTTGTCGCAATCCGTCACCAATTTTAATTCTTTAACTATTCCCAAAATTCATCGCAGTATTCCATCGTTAAATTTGTTGTAGGTATAATTCTTTCTATTCATTTTATTTATTTATTTATAATATATAGAAAATGTATATTATTAAACATCCTAATAATAACAAATATTTATATAACATAAATGTTACTTCATATATAACCCGTGCACCAAAACATATATTCATCTAATATTAAGTCCAAAACATCTACACCAAGTATCAAACATCTAGCAATTACTAATGTTTATAACTCGTAATTGTTACTGCATAATTTGTTTTCCTTTAACAAAAATCAGATAAGAAAAACTAATGCTAGGGAGAAGAAATATGGTCATCATCTGAAACAACCTTATTAGGCACCATAGGTGTTGCTGATGATGCATCACCAATAGGAGTATCAGCTGATCGTTGTGATGGTAAAGAAGTTACACCTTGTATGCGCTCAAGTAATATAGGAATCATGTGATCAGTCAATGTAGGAATCAATTTCTTCACGAACTCATCCGTATTTTCCATCGGTGCAGATTGAGAAACAGATGGTGGTATTGATGATGAAGCATCAGATTGAGAAGAGATAGAAAGATTTGGTCCATAGTAACTTTTTGCTTGAGTTCCAAGACCATATATTCTTCTCTTCTTTTCTCCACCAACAGCCTTAATAATATGCGTCACGTTGATCAATATCGATTCGGACTCAATTTTCTCACGTAATATTTCTTCATATCTTTCCCCGCAATAAGTAGAGACATTAAAATTATAATAAAGAATACTAACTATAAGTTTCTCCAAATAAAAAGAATATGAATGTCAAAAGTCGATAATTTTATAAATTCTACTTACATGAACAATTCGTGCTCGCTCATCAACAAAAGATTTTCCATCGTGATCATGTGTGTGGACGTGAAAATGGAGCTCATTTGGTGTTGGGTCTCGACCCTTTTCAATAGCCTACCCAAAAAAAAAAAATTACCCTAGTTATGTTATGAACAATATGATATAATTAGGTAAAGTATTTCAATAAACACAAAAAGTCTATTTAATTTCAGTGAGGAACCCACAATTGAGGTCGCCCCTATGGCAGAAATAATGCTAACAATTCAAATCGTTCCTCTAAAGATGAAGGAACCACATTTGTAAGAATTGAGATATCTTTCATAACTTTCTTATGCAAGTTTCAGATTCAAAAATCGGCGACAATGAGCCAAAAACTGTCTAGAATAGTACTTGGTGACAAAGAAAAAGATTCAGATTCAGATTCAAAAATCAAGTTCTATAATAAGAAGTTATTCATATTCAATCTATTGCATGCAATGTCACAAGACAATCTAAAATATTAAGCTCCCTTCTTCTATAAGCAAGACCCATTAAGGCTCTTACAATAAAAAATAGATTCTAAGGCAACTAACTATTATAAGCTTGTAGAGGTAGTACTGGTGGAAATTTTACTATATTAGGTGCTAGCGCTAGCCAAATGTCCAGGCAGAATATATCTCCATTTTCTTATGCCACCTTGGTAGAGTTCATATCTTTGTACACATTCAGGCAAAGCTTTTACATGTAAAGTTCAAATCTATACATTTTTCCCTGTAAGTTTTTATTTTGTCTAACCAACTATTATAATGTGGGGCTTTCATTTTTAAGTTTTTCCAGCCAACATACAGTTCTAGCTAAAGACATCCATCACCCTATACAATAGGCAAAAGTATATGTCAATTTATCTATTTGATTTTGTTCGCCTTATGTCCAAATTTACTATCAGAAAGAATACAATTAAGAGTTTAAAAATAGAAAGTGTCATCAACAACAATTGTATGTTGCACCAAAACAGTTGCACTGCAGCAGCAGTCCCAAAACATAATTGAACAAAAAAAAAAAGGCACTTCTACTATTTGTGTACTATAAACTTTTAGTAATGACTAGAAGATAAGGAAAATGTATTTTGTCGAAGAATATATATTGCGTGAAATATATACTTACAAGTTTCTTACGATGCTGCCCAATAGAGATAGATCCACCTGTATGAGTTCCGACAGCAGCTTCTCTTCCTCCACGACAATTTTTTTTATTTGTTTCTAACTTTGAAACATTCTCAAGAGCTTGCCAAAGCCTCATCCAATTTTCCCACACAATATCAGTTACATATCCGGGATTAGTTCCGTTCTTTTTTATTCTGGAAATAAAATCGCTATATCGTAGTGATGCCTTAATATCCCATTGTCTTTTCACTGCATTTTCATTAGTTGAAGAGTCCCAATAGAATTCCTTCTGAAATTAGTTTGTAAAGTAATAACATTAATATCATATCTATAAAAAGTTTATCATTTCTTTGGCAAGGAAACTGCGATCCAAATAAGCACAAGTTTCACTTGGTCAAGTGGAATGAAGCTTTAGTCAGCAAGAAAGAAGGGGGACTAGGAACAAGGAATCTGAAAATACAAAACCACAGCCTGCTAATGAAATGGCTGTGGAGATTTGCATCACAAGAACAAATCGTGGGAAAGACACCATTAAGGCTAGATATGGAATGGAGACAAGGTAGATCAGCAACATAGCAACACAACCATATGGCACCGGAGTGTGGAGGACAATCAGGAATCTATGGCCAAAACTTATAAACAAGTGCACAATTAAGATAGGAGATGGTGGAAAAACTCTATTTTGGGAGGAAGTTTGGGCGGGACAAGCACTTAAAGCTAGTTTCCCGAACTATTCAAATTTTTGAGTCTACAGAAAGTGGCCACTGACAAAGAAATGAGAGATGCTCAAGGTTGGAATTTAAAGTTCAGAAGACCTTTAAATGATTGGGAGGTGAATAGAATGGTTGAATTTCTAGATATCCTGGAACGATACAAGGAACTCAGTAACAGAGAAGACAAACTGTTATGGGCTCCAGATACACAGGGGAGATTCTCAGTTGGAACAGCTTACAGAAACTCACAGAGGACACACACTCAATCAAGCTACTGGCCATGGAAAATGATCTGGAAAGTTAAGGTGCCCTTCAAGGTGGCCTGTTTTACTTGGCTCTTAGCAAAACAGGTTGTTCTCACGCAGATAACCGTATGAAGAAGGGCCTCAATTTGTGCTCCGGATGTTTTTTTTGTGAATGTGAAACGAGAGACAATAAATCATCTCTTTTTACATCAGAAGGAAACAAGAAACTTTGGCAAATTTTCATCGGTAAAAGGGGCATCGGTTGGTCTATGCCGGAAGCATAAAGGAAGCTTTGGCATGTTGGAATCGGGATGGAAATCGGTCGGGGCATAGGGAGAGATGGAAGATTGTCCCGGCCGCATTTGGTGGACTATTTGGCTGGAAAGGAATCAAAGATGTTTTAAGAACAAGAGTCGCTCTATGGAGAAGATGAAGCTGAAATGTTTAGCTCTTTTCTATTTTTGGTGTAAACATGAATATCCTCATGAAGATGAGGATATCACTAGTATGTTAGAGTCCTTAAGGAATTCATAGGAAAATAGCAACACTTTTGTATTTCTGATTGTAAGTATTACTGGAATACATCCTGAGTATTCTTGTGTTTATAATACAAGTTACCTTTTCAAAAAAAAAAAAAGTTTATCACTTTCTTAAACTCAATTATAATGAAATAACATACCTTGAATTCTCCAAAATAAAAACCTTTTACATGTTGCGAGACACCTTTCCAATTGATTCCATTGGGATCAAGTTCATTTTTGAATGACTTAGCTATGAAAGTAGAGCATGTCGAAGAAGGCTCCAATCTATATAAATTTGAGGACATTATTTAAATACATATGTATCTTATTAAAAATATATATACTAATGATACTATAAACATGGACTAACCCTGTAGGAGTAAGAGTAACAACTGTTCTTCGTTGCCCACGATTATTGGACTCACCTTCACCAATTGTGCTGCTTCGAGTAGATGCACCCTCTCCTATTTGATTACTCTCATTAGGTGTAATAGGAGATGATTCAACATTGGTTGGAATATTATTGTGATTTGGCATTTGAACGGGTGGTGTACTGCTAGGACCTAGTATTTGTAACTTGGTTTGTACGATCAAGCCTACCTATATTGGAACTTGTACCACCTTGTTGAGGACTAACTGTTGTGGGAATAGGAACAGTAGGCATTTTTGGAGGAATAGCAGAATTACCGCACCTGAGGATTTTCCTACACGACCTGCACTACCTCAACCTCTGCCTCGAGCCATATCTTCAAAATATGTAAGTATTGTAAGATCAACACTTGTAAAAGATCATGAGTATGCCCAAATCAGTATGCCCAAATGTTACTAAATTTCATGCATATGACATACTAAAAATTAGAGCTAGAATCTCCTATAGATTTTAAACAGATGACTAAACAGTCTTTTCGAAGTAAAATTTCAGACATATAAAGTCAAAATAGGGGGAGGAAAACTATAATCAACTAAATAAATGCAACTGAAAAACAATACTAACAGATATCATTACAGCTACTACAACACATCTAAGAAGTGAAAAAAGTAGAAAAGAACAGGAGAAGAAAGAGTAACTCATCCCACGATAGTGAAGCTGAATACGTAATAGTACAGAAAACAAAAAAGAAAAAGTTATCAAAAACTTACCTTACTAGTTGCAGCAGTCAAAAAGAAGAGGAAGAAGTCACAACAGTTGAGAATAACTAGCTGAACTCCAAATTTTAAGGAAAATCTATAAAACAAAAGGCAATATCAAAAAATAGAAATCTCAAGTTGAATAAACAAAACAAGATTCTTAATCATATCGAATAGAAGAAAAAGTCATTCAAATATGATTACATTAAAAAAACATAATTAAGAACTAGTCACTATCTAAATCTTCTTCATATTCTTCCTCATTCTCCTCAGTTTCTTCAGATTCATACTCCTCCTCAGTTTCATACTCCTCCTCTGTAGATTCTCCAGGGATTTCATGATACTTTGGATGTAACCCATCAATGGGTTCTTCCATTTCAAGTACAGCCCCATTTAAATCATGTAAGAGTATTTCTTCATCAACAGAAACATTCATATCTATCTCATGGACTTCAACTTCATTGACTTGAAATGGAACATTCAGTTCTGGAGTTGGTGCCACTTCATCAACAGGTAATTCCACAACATTACGAAGTTTAACCTTCAATACGGCTAGCCAATCAATCTTGTCCTTTTTCTTGCTAGGATATGGGACATAACACACTTGTGTTGCTTGCATTGCAAGAATAAAAGGTTCATACATTTTATACCGACGACGTTGGTTAACATCAATCAATTTGTATTGATTATGCTTCTTCACACCAACATCTATAGTTGGGTCAAACCATTCACACTTGAATAAGACAGTTTGCTTTAAAGGTTCTTCATGGTATTCCACTTGTATAATCTCTTTTATCCATCCATAGTAATCACCAAAATTTGGATCTGAGATACAAACTCCACTATTCATTGTTGATCTAGCGCTACCATAACATTTTGTATGAAATTTGAATCCATTAACAAAATACATTGAATGACATGTAGCGCCTATTAATGGTCCATGAGCAAGGCTACGCAAAAATTTATTCTCTATATGATTGCATCGGACCTATTTAAAAAAAGACTTAGTTAAATTCACAAGACAATTTAGGTTACATTACTATATCAAAGTTAATGATCGTTGGAGACTTACGTATTCCTTAAACCATATAGAAAAATATGCCTCAAGGTTCTCATCTATCTGACACTGTGATAAATTGGGAGATTCTTCTTGCAAACGTTACACGTACATACTTCATTAATACAAAATAAGTTAAATAGAAAGTCATAATATATTAATATGTTTCTAATATTAGGTGAAACTAAATTTTAAATACTACCTCACAAATGGCTCAACCTCTTCACAATTTAGTAATATGTAAGTTTGAGCGGCCTTGATTTCATCAAGTGATAAATTTCTTTTTCTTGTCTCTCCCCATAGTCGACCTGGATGGGTGAATACTGATAGATTTCCTTCAAGATCCTCCGTAATACCACCATCATCATTACGGTCCACATTATGATTACGTGTCATGACATGAGGTTCAAAATAATGAGAAAATAATAGTGTTGACTCTGTCATCAAGTATGCTTCACAAATAGAACCCTCTACACTAGCTTTATTTCCAATCATCCTTTTAAGAGTTCCAAGGTACCTTAATAGATAATAAATGAATGTACCATCATATTAGAATTACCAAGTATAACATGCTTGTCATAATTTTGTCATAAAATTTCACATTTACCTTTCAAAAGGATACATCCATCGATATTGTACAAGTCCAGCGATCTTTGCTTCATATGGTAGGTGCACAGACAAATGTTCCATCGAGTCAAAGAACCCTGGAGGAAATATACGTTCTAACTTACACAAAATTTGTGGGATATCTGCTTCTAATCTCTCCATGTCATCCACTCGTAGAGTGGTTGAAGTAAGATCTTTAAAAAATAAGCTCAACTCTGTAAGTGTTTGCCACACATTACTAGGAAATAATTCACGAAAAGCAATAGGCAAAAGTCTTTGCATGAACACGTGACAATCATGACTTTTCATGCCATACAGCTTTTTCGTATTTGTGTCTAGACATCTACCCAAATTTGAAACATACCCATCTAGAAATTTCAAATCTTTGACCCAATTAAACAAGATAGCTTTTTCTTCCTTGTCTATTGTATATACAGCTTTGGGGTATTTACCATTTGAATCCTTTGCCAACTGAGGTCGATCACAATAGTTTACCATATCCAAACGTGATTGTGAATTGTCTTTGGTTTTATCAACAATATTAAGAACTGTGTTAAATACATTATCAAAGACATTTTTCTCAATATGCATGACATCAAGGTTATGTCGAATCATGTTAGAACTCCAATATGGCAAATCCCAAAAGATACTTTGCTTTTTCCATCCACAAGACTTACATATTCTTCGATTAACCTCTTCTTCATCTAACTCAGTTACTTTCCTTATCCCTAAGTCACAAATTTGGTTCAAAATTTCCTCTCCTGTTTTATAAGGTGGTGGAAATCTTTTGACAGTCTTGCCGTTAAAAAAGTTTTTACGATCTCTCCTGAAAGGATGATGTTGGTTAAGAAACATTCTATGACTGTCAAACCAAGATGTTTTTCTACCATGTTCTAATCTAAAGGATTGTGTCTCCTCCATACAATAAGGACAAGCTAACTTGCCCGCAGTACTCCATCCTGATAACATAGAATATGCTGGAAAGTCACTTATAGTCCACATCAAAGCTGCCCTTAGTTGAAAGTTTTGCTTTTTTGAAATGTCAAATGCTTTTACACCTGTCTCCCACAACAAGGTCAACTCCTTTATTAGAGGTTGCAGATAAACATCAATTTTATGTTTGGGATTGTTTGGCCCTAGAATAATGACAGTTAAGAACATATACGCTTCCTTCATGCACATTCATGGAGGTAAATTATATGGAGTTACAATCACTGGCCATGAAGAGTATTTCCTCCCAGTCTGACTGAATGGTTGGAAACCATCCGTACATAACCCCAATCTTACATTTCTTGGTTCATTGGCAAAAAAGGTATGAGTTTCATTGAAGTGTTTCCAAGCATCGTAGTCGATGGATGACGCATTACCCCTTCGTCCTGTGTATGCTCATGATGCCATCTCATATCAGCAGCTGTAGCATGAGATGCATATAATCTTTTTAATCTAGGAATCAAAGGAAAATAATACATTTTCTTATAAGGGACCAATTTCCGCTTACAAGAGCCTACACGACGTTTATACCTCTGATTGCCACAAAATTTACAAGATGTAAGGTTCTCATCATCGCCCCAATATAACATACATCCTGATTCACAACAATCAATCTTCTCAACTGGCAAACCCAAGCTACGCACCAATTTCTTTGTTTGATAATAGTTATCAAGCACAATGTTATCTTCAGGTAAAGAATCTTTCAACAATTGCATCATTTGGTTGTAACCTCTCTATGACATGTTGTTCTTCATTTTAATGTTTAGCATCCTAGAGACAATTTCAAGTTGAGAGATGGAGGAACTGGGATACAATTTTGCATCAGCAGCATGTAGTAAATCATAAAATCTTTGAGACTCAGGATTAGGCTCCTCCTCCATTGGAAGATCAGACGCCTCCTCTATTGAAGGATTTATCTCCTCATCCATTGAAGTTTCATAAGTATGAGATGACTCATGTTCAATATTGCTTTGAAATTGTAGACTCAACCCTTGATCAAAGTTTGGACCAGCTACATCCAAAACCATTTGTCGGTACGGATTATCATATCCCAATTCAGGTTGAGTTCCACCATGCAAATCATTAACATAATACATCTCATCAATAACATCTTCTTCCCCTTGATATTTCCAAACAAAATAGTTCTCAACAAATCCATATTGAAAAAGGTGATATTTAACCATTTCAACATCCATGTATTTAAGGTTATGACATTTTTTACAAGGACATTTAATGTTGTCACCACTCATACGATTTTTTTGTGAACATGCATACTGAATAAAGTTATTCAAACCGGTTATAAAACTGGAGAGTATACCCCCTCGTCCATCCAACCTCTCATACATCCAACGACGCTTCAAATTACTTATGTTCCTATAAATTTTAGAATAATCAAGACAATCAGAAATTTCTCTTTTATAAGTTATACAATCTGGATGTCCTCCAAAGAAAAGATCATATTAAAATACCTTTATGAAAAAGAGTATATCTTTGCAATTTTTAAATCATTCGCCGCCTTTTCTGTTAATATAAGTGTTCTTGATCACTGTCCAGTTATCTTAAAATATATTATTCTATTAATCTTCAGTTACAAAAAGTGCAATAACAAAAAAATGATAAGTTGCAGGAAGTGCAATGTCAAGGAAAGGTTCATACTAAAATACCTTTATTAGTGCTCCTTTATGTTTTTTTATCACTGTCCAGTTAGTTTAGTATGATTTGACCCAACTATAATGTTATTTTAAAATAGTGTACTCTCTTAAATCCCTACACATAAATGATATGATGATTTGTTCTACTACTAATTCTAATTTAGGCTAATTAAATGTCAAGTCATTTGATAATTATAAGCCTAAAGTTAGATCATAAAATAAGTACTACACTTGTTGTATTGTACTCTAATTATTGTAAAATTACAAAAAGTGTGATGCCAAAAAGATAAATACAAATATTACAGCAAACAATCAAGAAAGTGGTTTGAATTTCATTTCTCTTGCTAGTAACTAATTTCTAGTGTTATGATTGTAAATATAATGGATTACCAAATAAAAATCATACCGAGGAGCTAGAAAGTTGAGAAAAGGTGGATGAAAAGAGAAGGATGCAGGGCGAGTGAAATTAGTGGAACAAGACGAGATTTGAGAGCCTTGAAAGATTGCAACGTCAGCAAAATCTATGTATAACATTTGAAATATTAACCACCATAGCATAATTATCCCATGTCTGCTCACAATCAATACCCTTCTAAAAGTTTCATCAAGCATAAAGATGGACAACCCAAAATATTAAACAAACTAAGAGAGATAAGTAGAACTTACCTAAACTTGATATAGTTGTTCTTAGGATAAATAAGGAGCAACACGTTCACGAAGAAGCAAAGGTCCACATATTCTCCACAAACTATAATAACACCATGTGGAAAAGAAAAAAATACAAACTTAAATATCATTGTATGTTGATCAGGTGAAATTCTTTACATAAATAGAGGAGCACAAAGAAAAGAAACAGAGAAGTAGAGCAGAGAAAGCAAGCAATTACTTAATAGCTATGAAAAATTGAACTTTGCATACTTTACATTAAATCTAAAATTTGTGAAAGACATGTTAATCTGATTAACCATCAGAGATCTCAATCACTTGTATCTAATCCAGCAGAGTATGACAACGAGAACTCAAGAAGAATCTTTCATTTGATATGGGGCAAGGAAAAAATCTTTAGATACACCAAAATTTGATTGACTTACTGCAGAAATTTAGGTACAGATAAAAATATTGGATGAAAATTTTGCTAGTCTCTTCTTGATTTACTTCCTTCTGTGTGGCAGAAAAAAGTTGATGGCAATAGATGTCATTTTTTGTTTGTTTGTTATTCATTTCTTTAATTATGTGTATGAATAGAAAATCATTTTTTGTTTAGTTTATGAACAACTTCTTTAAGTTGATAATGTTAATTCTTATCTAAAACTCTCTTTCTTGAACCATTTTCATTAACTTGTATTCTAATTCGACAATGTTTGACAATACGTAAAAATTATAATTGAATCAGCTACCAAATACATATCGAAATTACTAATCGACTATCACAAATAAACATTTTTTCTTTAAGTCATGACTTTGACAAACCAAGAAAAATGAAATAGAATAAAATAGAGAAAGAGAGCTTACTTGGTTAGCTGTTCTTAGGACAAACAGGCAGCAAACACATTCACGAAGAAACAAAACTCCACACATTTTTCATAAGCTGCAATAACGCCTTAAAAATAGAAAAAAAAACATAATTTAAACACCACTATATATTCTCATAAAACGAGTTATACGATGCCTATACTAAACTTTTCAAATTAACAATTTCAAAATAGGAAAATACAAACAGAAGTTAAAAATACAACTCAAAGACCCAACAAGCATAGCAAAATGTATTCCTGATAATGCTCAGAATCTTGTTGTTGTTCAAGCTAAACCCAGATAGAAAAAGTGACTACTAACAATAAAAAAGTAGTCTTATTCACAGTTGATTACTAACAACAAAAAGTGATTATGTTAAGATCTAGTTGTGACATCTTTTAAAATATCACAAATCTCTTAAAACAAACCCTAATTGCAAAGTGTAACTCGATTATGGCAAAATCATTCTTCCTAGTAGAACCCTTGTCTCATATTTCAAGATTACCAAAACCCACAAACAAAATCAACACAAATCGATAGAACAGATCTTAATATACAAAAAATAAACTCGAAATTAGAGTATACAAAAGTTAGTACAACTCACTTGATTTTGAATTTGAAAATTGATAGAAACTCATTGATTGCTCACATTGAAGAGAGTGAAAGAGAAATTATTTGTAGCGTATTTGAAGAATGGCAAAGAGGAATAGTTGAAGAGCAGAAGACAGAGAGAGAGGCGGAGAGCTCAAACTGAGAGGGAATTTTTGTGTGCCTTAACTTATCCCTAAATTTTTATTTTATTTTGCGACGGATTTAACGACACATATAAATTCCATCTCTAACAAACATCTTTGATTTATTTAGAATGGAAACTAACGACGGATTTTTCTGTCGCTACAAAAATAAAATTTATAAATAAATACTAAAAGTTGTAATGACAAATTTTCTGTTGCTAATCCGTCGTTCAAAATTAATTCAATTTGTCGCAGCCCTTCCGTTGTTAAATTTGTAGGAAATATTAAGGCGCCAACTTTTTGCGCTAATAAATAGTGACGGAACATACAATCCGTCGCCATTCCGTCGCTATAGAATTAAAAAAATTGCTTATTATAATTGTGACAACATATTTATTCCGTAGTTAATCCATCGCTATATAGCAACGAAATATAGTTTGTCGCTATATAGCAACGAAATATAGTCCGTCGCTATAGTCCGTCGCTAAATGCTGTTTTTTTAGTAGTGAAAAGAACTCTCAAGACTTAACTCTTCACTCTACCTTCAATTTGAATTATTAATTCAAGGTTATGATTCATGTTATGAATGATTTCTAGGGGTTTATAAGTAGCTTAGAGTGTTTAGAATTGATAGGGCTTGAAGGTACCCTTTTAAAGGACTCAAACGGGAGAAACGACGGAGAAGGGGTGGGGGCAAGCAACCCAGGCAACCTGAGTGGCGTAGGGCACCAGCCTTATACCTACAAAGGAGTGGTTAGGGGGCTCTAGCTGGCGTGGGGCACCAGGCCCCACCCCAGAAAACCCCGACAACTTTCTTTGCTGGTTTTCTCACCCTAAAATTTCATCTCAAGAAATCATCAAAACCCTAACTAAACAAGATTTAGAATGGACTTCAAGAACACTTAACAAGAATTTAAATCTTTCAATCTTTATGGATGAATTCGAATATGAAAATCATGTTTGGCGTGTGGGTGGATGAACCCAAAACTATGGAAACTTACATACCTCTTAGGGATCATACCTTTGGCGAGAATCTGCAATGAAACTCAAGAATCTCGACGAACGTCTTGATCCTTTGTTTTATCCTCTTTTATCTTCTTTACTATTCTTGAACTCTCAACTAAAACCCTAGGCATATATTATGATTATAAAGTTGAACCTAATCAGATTAGACCCCTAAAACCTTACTAAAAACAAATTTAATCTGATTGGGTAAGGAAAAGACCAAAATACTGCTTACTATTTTCGGATTACATTCCTTAACTGGGCATCCTTACTTCAAAAGGGAATATATCCCTCATCCAAACTCGAAACTTAGAAAACTTGGTGGCGTTGGAAAGATAATTCAAAGACCTTTCATTTCATATATTATGGGCCACCTAAATCATCTTGTGCTAAGAGTTATGGTCATTTGAAGTTGACCCAAAACTTAAAAGAACTTAGGAATGACTTGAATGAATTTTCTTTAGTTCTTCTTGGAACTCAAGGTGCTACATGTAGTAAACTTAACACTCAAGAAATTTTAAATTTCTCGGTAAAATCCTACTCACAACGAATGATGGTTCGAGTCTTAGTTTAAAAAATTTCTGGGGTGTTACAATATCTCCCCCTTGGGATCATTCATCTTCGAATGACGACTGGACTGGGTATGGAATGGGGTTACACTTACTAAGGTCTGAGTAATGGTATGCTCTTACTATATTCAAGCTTAACCCAAATCCTTAAGTTCGGATTTTATACCTCTCTATAGGGAATCTCATCCAAAGAGTATTACTCTTTACCACATTGGGCTCATATCAAGAACCATCTAATGTTTAACAACACCACATTCAAGCTTAGTACTTTAACAACTATATGGACTCCTACTAACTAGCTCCTTAAGAAATTCTCAACACTTGACTTGATTTCTTATCTTATCATCTCTCCCTTAGGTCTAAATCTAACACTTGAAATCTATGGACCTATTCCACATCGACAACTTAATTATGCTATCTAGGCACACATGGAATATTATAACTTAATTGGAACCTCATCTAGTTATATATTATCTCGGCACACCTCGTAATGCTCTTGTTACTCTTGTGACTTAGCCATACTTCACTGCCCTTATCTAAACATTAGGGTCTCTCACTTGTACCACTCATATTTATTGCAGCGTATCACCTCAATTCCTCACCTACTCTCTGTCAAGTCTTCTAGGTCAAATCTTATGACTAGCATCAACACCCTCATGTTGCCATTCTTTTGGTCATGACACTCATCTCAAATTCAAGCTTAATATTTATGACTAAACTCGAATATCAATATGGTTGCTCACTTACTATACTAACTGACCACTACTATGCACAAATTTTAGAAACACACCTCCACTAGGACCTTATGACAAGTAGTCTATCCTTACCTCTCAGTCTCCATACTCACAAATTACTATCACATTCCACTTCAAAACTTAAGTACTACTTACTCACTTACTGTGCATTATCTCTCAAATAGTTCTATCATCCTCTAAATACCATGGGGCTATCCTTTCAAAGTTCATAAGCCTAGCTTCCGTCTATCACCTTATGAATACTCTGCTCTCCTATTCAACACATGAATTTAGTCTCCTCTAATACGATGGCACATCGACATCAACTCTATTATGGTTAACAAATATATACTATATCTCATCTTCACTAGCAACTCTTACTCTACCCATAAGGGAAACCTTATCATTAATAACTTACTGGGTGCATGACTATAATAACATAGCTTGCCTCATCACTATCAACCTTTCTAGGATTACTAAGCCTCTGCATACTTTCCACTAACTTCGGGCTCTTTCACTATCATTGCTTATGATCTCGTAACTCATGCTACCGTTTTTGGTGAAAATATTACCCAAGCTCTAAACATACTTTTTCAAAAGGATCTCAACTGAAACAAGGCATAAGGAAAATAGTACAACTTGCTTTTAGCTCAAATGCACGATTCATATAAACATGAGTGCATTTCTCTTAAACTGAACACTTACTCACTCAAGGGCTTCTCTCAAGCCCCTTTGGAGCCAAATGACTTCCTTAAGAGTTTTGCTGAGAGCAACTCATTGATAAATGACTGACTTTTATTTTCAATCTCCTCTTGTATAACGGGTAGTCGAATGAATCTGAGAAATGGACAAGCATGAATAAATTTCTATGACATAGCTTTATTGCACGATTAAGAGTATGAAAGAAGGGAAATTTTTCTTAAATGTCTGTAATCCCTCATTTATAGAATTAGGGCCCTCACAACCATAAACAAGAGCCTACTGACATGGCTTCATAGACACCCTAGGACACATGAACTATGTTCTCTGATACCAAGTTTTTCATGACTTGAGTCTACACCCGGGACATGGCCGACACTCGAGAACCATTGTTGGTCCTCAAGCGAACCCTCATCTTGGCTGACTACAAGTGAAAGACTAACTCAAGCATACAAAAGCTTAAAAACATAATATAATTCATGAATCTCAAATACAAAGCTTTAACTCAAATGATTTACTCTAAATATAAATCAAATATCCAACTAGCCAACAATAGGCAACTCAAGTCTTTCAAACATTTAATAAGATAAATGAAACAGACTTCTCAAACACTACTGTCTATCTATGAAGCCTCTAAATGACAAAGATGGAACTCGGGACAAGACCCACGACATCTTAACAAAACTGAAAAATAAATGAACTCCTCTGAAAGCAAGAAGGCTCACCATGGCTAACTCGAACTCCATCTGGTATCAACGAAGCTCATGTTGATGATCCTAAATACTTGTATTTACATTACGAAATGATGCAGGTCAAATGGCTCAATACATGGAATGTACGAGCATGTAAGGGGATTTCTAAAGCATAACATAAGCTTGAACTTGATAAAAAGGAAACAGACCTACCTCTTCTGAACTCACTCAACTAAACTCAACTCAAGAATAAGATACTCAACTAAAAGATACTCAACTCAACTCAAAGGTACTCAACTCAAGATACTCAACTCAAGATAAAGCAACAATAAAAGATGCAATATATGGAGAGCTTTTAAAACAGTAGATAGAAACTCAATGTATTGAAGAATATAATAACAACTCAATCTGTGTATCATAAATATAATATAACTTTGTGGGATATTCTCTAACCTAAAAACATCATTATGAGCTATGTGATGATACAATGTCTTGCCCACGCTTCAAGAACTGTCTTATAATTTGTCAGGGTATAAGATCTCTTGACTAAGTGGATCCACTAGTCTATGCTAAAATCATTAAAGAATCATCTATAAAGTATGACCCTTTCTATCCATGATGGCTACATGGTTTATGGAGACTTGAGTTATTATGAACTCATCCCCATATCGGTGCTCAATACTACTCTCAAAATATACTCAACTCATTTGTTTAAAAACATAACTCTTTCTGTGGTTTGAGATAATTACTCAAAAACTAGCTCAAAGGCTCTCTTGGAAATTGGTGTTTCCTCTCTTGTTTAAATGTGAAATCATTTACTCTTTGGGAATACTTAGTTCCCATAGAATCTTTTGAAGAAAATGAACTTCACTTTTACTCTTACTCAACTCAATGCTCAAGTCTTAAAATAAGTTTGAAACATTTGTAAAAGACTTCTTAAAATATGGTTCATGCCAAATCATGGCCGTGAACGACTCAAATAAAGGTTTTCAATAACCATCGATAGAACTCAATACTTTAAACACAAGATCTTCAATGATACTACTCATTTCAAGAATGCTCAACTCAGAGGGTTCATGCGGAATTATGGGCATGAACAACTCAACTCATGGAATTAATGATACCTCTAATCTCAAGACTAATTGACTCATAGGGTTCATGCAAAATTATGTGCATGAACAACTCAACTCAAGAACTTCATGGGTAACATGTTATAGTCCCATGATTACGAATATAATCTCAAATAGGTTAGGAACTCGATATTCGATACTTAGAACTGGAAGATACAACTCTTCTCAAAGATGCTGAATTTATGAAGTTCATGCGGAATATATGGGCATGAACGACTCAACTCGAGGGTCTACATGACAATATGGAAGTAGTGTATACGACTCTTTTCATTATCATACTTACTGCCTTAAATCTTAACTCAAAATCGATAGTTGATCTCAAAGGATTCACAATTAAACTCAAAGACTTTTTTAAACTCTACTCTTAACTCTCTCTTGATTGTGAATTATGAATTCAAGAGTTATGGTTCATCATATGAAGGAGCTCTTGATGATAAAGTAGACTCATGAATACATTCTCCTCATTCTCATGCTCATTTGCTCAAGTCTTGAAACAAGTTACTAGAAGTTGTAGAAGACTCCTCAAAAAGACTCAAGGGACTTTCATGTTCAAAGGAATTCTCAACACTTAAATCTTAACTCTACCTTCAATTTGAATTATAAATTCCAGGTTATGATTCATGTTATGAATGATTTCTAGGTGTTTAGAAGTAGCTTAGAGTGTTTAGAATCGATATGGCTTGAAGGTACCCTTTTGAAGGACTCAAACGGGCGGGACGACGGAAAAGGTCTGGGGGTAGGCAACCCTGGTGCACTGAGTGGCATGGAGAACCAGTACTCTAACTGTGGAGAAGTGTTTGGGGCAATCTGGCTGGCATGGGGCGCTAGGCCCCAACCCAAAAAACCCCGACGATTTTCTTTGCTCGCTTTCTCACCCTAACTCACCTAAAATCAAACGGTTTCTTCCTCAATCACTTGGATGCAATTACTTAACATAATTACACTCTAATATACTCAAAAAAAAGTTAGATCACTAAATTTCATCTCAAGAAATCATCAAAACCCCAACAAAACAAGATTAAGAATGAACTTCAAGAACACTTAACAAGAACTTAAATCTTTCAATCTTTATGGACAACCTCGAATATGAAAATTATGTTTGGCGTGTGTGTGGACGAATCCAACACTATGGAAACTTACATACCTCTTAGGGATCAAAACCTTGGCGAAAATCTATAACGAAACTCAAGAGTCTCGACGAACGCCTTGATCCTTTCCTCTTTTCTCTTCTTGAACTCTCAACTAAAATCCTAGGCATATATTAGGATTATAAAAATGAACCTAATCTGATTAAACCCCTAAAACCTTACTAAAAATGAATTAAATTTGTTTGAGTAAGGAAAAGACCAAAATACACCTTATTATTTTCGGATTACATTCCTTAACTAGACAGCTTGACTTCAAAAGGGCATATCACACTCATCCGAACTCAAAACTTAACAAACTTGGTGGTGTTGGAAAGATAATTCAAAGACCTTTTATTTCATATCTTATGGGCCACCAAAATATTTCTGTACTAATAGTTATGGTCATTTGAAGTTAATCCAAAACTTGGGAAGAACTTAGGAATGACTTGAATGAATTCTCTTTAGTTCTTCTTGGAACTCAAGTGCTACATCTAGTGACCTTAAAACTCAAGAAATTTAAAATTCATCGGTAAGATCCTACTCATAACAAATGATGGTTCGAGTCTTAGTTCAAAAAAATTCTGGGGTGTTATAAGAGTCAAGTGTACTAGTGTATTTAAAAAGTAATTCGGGAATGGTTTGGAAGGAGGTGACAAAGGTGGAGGAATGAACGGTCTTATTGCATGTTTCCTATTGTTCAATTTGTTATATTATGCAGCGGGCATCAAATTGACCGATGATGCCTACCAGTACGTGTGGTTTGTATTGATACTACTCTTGCTATGCCTTTTTGGCATAGTTTGGTTGCAGGGTCAGTGTTGTTTCCTATATGAAAATGAAGACAATCTCCAACAGCTTCTATTTTCCTTCCATGTCGTGGGAGTTGCGTCATTTGTTATTATGTTATATCTTGTAATCTTAGAAGCTCTTGTACCTTTTTAGACTAGATCCCTGGGGGTGTTAATTATTTTACAAGTCTTAACTAGAACCGTTGAAAAACTCTTCATTTAATGGAAATCTCAAGAATTTTATGTTATCTTCAGTTGTCTTAATCTTCCACATGTCTTAACAGTTTGCAAATTAAGGGTTCTCCTGCTTAGGCGTTAGAGTAGGTGCTCGCACGGCCCAGTGGGCTGGGTCGTGCCATCATTGGTGAAAACTATTTCAAAAAAGGACTCAAAAACAGTTCATAATATCCATTTTAGTTTAGAACTTAAGTTCTTGAAAAATCTTACTATTTACTAATCCAAATCCTAAATTTTTATGTTAGAATTCATAAATAATCAAAGGAAAGTGAAGTTTTAGGATAATAAAAGCTTACCCAAATAATTTAGCACAATAAATCCTTTCAAGAATCACCACGAAGGATTTCCCAAGCTCAAAAACGAAAAATGGGGCTTAAACCCCAAAAATGGCAAGTCAAAAACCCTCTTCTGATGTCGTAAAAGTGTCTCTGGGCTGCAAAGTGAACCCCGCAAAAAGGAGCCTCTCACAAAAGCGAAGCCCCCTTCGATTTTGAGAAACTCTATTAAGAGAAGAGGCTCTCACTTTTGCAAAGGTCGCTTAAGTGATTGGCCATCACAAAAGCGAGGCCTGCGGACACAAGCAAACTCAACAAACTCTCAAAACATAGAAAGGACCTTCGGGATTTGTTTGAAACTCCGTATAAAAATATTACAAATGCAAATCAATTATACTCGTCATTGTGGACTCAATGGAACCGTCAAAACACAAATTCGAGGTTGCTTTGACCCGATATCTATGAAATTCACAAGAAATTAACTTGGCGCCTAAAGAGATTAAAACAAGATCGGTACATGTCAAAAATCAACAAAAACCTCACCTAGGCCTAAAGTCATTTCCCGAATCCAACGAAACTCAATCCGAGCATCCAAACCCCAAATATAGACCAAAGTCAATCCAAAGACTAAGTTTTCATAATGTCACGACTTAGGACCTCAGATCCTCAAAAAGACTTCAAACCTGAAACTGACAAGACTCACTAATCAAATTTCACATTCCTGAATTGATGGAAACGATGAAATTCCACTATGACACTAGAGTGTCTAAAAGACAGCAAAAAACCATTTTCTTAACAATATTAGCTTTTCAAACTCAAAACTTATAAAATTCTCAACTTTAAACATCAATGTGTAAACCCAACTTTTAAAACTTAACCATAAAAGACTCGAGGTCGATAACGATAGGAGAAAATGTTAATTTCACTAAACCTTTTCAAAAAGGACCAACCAGGTCATTACATAAGACTGGCCTGATAAGGGACCGATAGACAGTCCACTAATACACCGTCTCGGTTAATTTTTTTTTAAAAAAAATGCAGTTACTAACTGTTGGGTCACTTTTTGAAAAGTGGCCCAAAGTTTTTTTTGTTTTAAAAAATAATAAGTTAATACTTTACATTTTTATCTATAAATAGTTGTTACGTCTAATTATTTTTTTCTACAACAATTTTGTAATTCTCTCTTTAAGTGATAGCAATATTGTAATTAACACTATCAAGTGAAAGTTTTCAACTTTCAAGGAGAAAGTGGTCTAAAACCCCCTCAATCTATACCTGAAATCTCAACTACACACTCCAACTTTATTGGTGTCCTATCACCCCCTCTGAAAATTTCAAAACTGAAATACCCCCTTAAAAAGTCATACCTAGATTTATGTTAAGTAGTGATTATACACTCGCTTGCCACATAATATTATATTATTTTTTAATAAAAGAATTATTATTCTATGCCTTTATTTTATATTTTCCTTTCTCTTTTTCTCTTTTGTTTTAAATCCTCTTTTGACTTTTCTTTGCATTAACTTTTTGTCCATTGACATGAAACCCAAAAGCACATTATCTTCTTCTTTCTTTCTTTATTATTCTTTCTATTCTTTCTATATATTGTTTTTTCATAATTTTAGTGAAGTTTCGTTCAATTGGTAATGATAACATTGTTGAATAGAATTTGAGGCTGTCAATCGGAGAATAAGAAGTTGGCATTTTTTATAAGTTTGTGTGGTCAGTTAATTTTTGGAAAGTGGGTGTCATATTGGAGTTGTAGAAGTGAATTCAATAACAACAGGTAGTATGATAGTCAAATAGTTTTTATATCTCGAAAAAGAAGGAGGAAATGGTGACATGGCAGCGGCAAAATTGGTAGTGTGAGAATGAAAAATTGAAGTTTATGATTAAAAGGAGAGTAATTTCTTCTGAAAAAAAGAGAGAGGAAAGAGATAGCTTTAGTGATAGCTGGAAAGTGAAGTAACTTCATGGAATTTTCTGGTAACTTAAATTTGATGAAGTGTTGGAGAGAAAAAGAAAGAAGACAAAGAAAATAAAAATAAAAATAAAAATATAAATAGAAGTAAAAGATGACATAATTATTTTTTAAAAAAAATCTTAATATGAAAAAGGGAAATTACTTGCAAAGTTAAAATTTTAATTAAAAAAATATGTCTCTCACTCTCTTTGAGAGGGTGAATACACTTTCTTTGCCACCTCAACATATAGGGTGAGATTAATTCCATTTTAAAATAGTTCAAGGGGGTAATAGGATCCCCGTGAAGTATTGGTGTGTAGTTGGAAATCCAGCTATAGGTTGAGGGGCTTTTGGCCATTTTCTCAACTTTCAAGTGTTCAACATTTCATCACTTTTACGATTATTTCCATCAACTTGGTATATTTGTTCATTCTCTTACTTTTATTTAGTATTTTCATTTTTAAATATTTAATTATATTATTTTTTTTATAATTTTTATTATTTTAATTTTCATTATGGATAGGATAAAAAAAGTAGGTCAAGGCGTTAAAAATTTGTGTCTAGGGGGTAGTAGTGGTAGTAAGAAATAAATGGTTCCAGTAAATGTAGTACAAGTAAATTTTATTTTGGTATGCCTAAAGCACAATCTATTGAAATTGGAGAAATAGGTGTAGTGCACATGCATGATATGAATGAATTTTAGCTACTAGAAACTTACGGTATTGAAGAATAAAATAGAGTCGAAGTAGAACAAATAATAATGATAATAATGGTGATAATACACCAACTAGTTTAGCTATTATTATTGGTAATGCTTAATCTAGAACTTCTAATCTTCCACCGCGACTTGTAAAAGAATGAAAATAAACTAATTTAGTATGACATTATTCTAATCAAATACAAGGAACAACTAAAGTTGAATGTAGTGTTTATTTGAATATTGTACACGCTATTTGATTAAGCAATTCAAAAACCATAGCGATGTAAATGATTAGATGGAAGTTAAAAAAGGTATTTTAGAATACCTTATTCGTTTTCATCACTTGACCCTTTATTAATACACCTAATAGACAGGTTTTAAATGTTCACTCTAACACTAAGCTCAAGAAAGACTCGTGATAAATCTCTTAACATTTATTAGTAAAAATGCGTTACAGAAAATAGATGAAGAAAAATATTAACACGTACATAACATTGACTAAGGTTGCAACAAATATAAAGAAATAAAAAGATTGAAAGTTCAATTATGTGTATTATTCTTTTACCAAATAATATACATATAAATATATATATAGAAAACAACAATATAATTTTCTAAAATATTTTACATAATTATGGTTATATTTAGTAATGATAGTAGATATTGTCCAAAAAATGTATATTTAATATGGGCTAGAAATTTCCATAAATTTACATACTTTTACACTAATATTAGTTGACATTGATCATTACTTCTTACATGTTTGTGGGACGGATTTGTAACACCCTAAAAAATTCTAAGCTAAGTCTCGAATCATTCTTTAATTACATGTAAAGTCATATCGAGTAATTCTTAAATGCTTATATGTGTAAAGGTCAATTACTTGGTGCTAGAATGGATTTGGATATGAATTAAGGTCACAAGAACCTCCTATCAAATTGAAGGTCTTTGAGCATTCTTTCCAACGCCACCAAGTTTTCCTCATTTCATATTTGGAGTAAAAGATTATGATTGTTTTACTAGAGAAGGTCACACTAAAGTTGCCTGAAGTCAATGTCACGCCCCATTTTTCACATAAAATGGGTTTAGCAACGATGTGACAACTCTTTTAAGGTTTGGTTAAAAGAAGAGTCGCCATCTAACGAATTAAAGGTGCATTAGGACACCATTCTAACTTAACTAATTTAACCTAAAGGTCAACAAAACCAAGATTCGGAAAAGGGTTCAAATTATCGAGTTATAATTCTGGAAACTGCCCTAATTGTTCAAGTATTTGGCTTCCTCATCAAAATCAGCATCCTGTTTGTCGTACCTGTTAGCAGCCCCAACAGCATTTACCTTTTCTGGTCCCAACATAATATGCTTCATGAGAATGTCCATATCGTCCTCATATATACCATTTCTTGGTACCTTTCTTCTTCTCTCCTCTTCTGCTCTACTGAGAGTTGTGAACCCAAGCCCTCCTACCCCTGCATCTCTAGTATGCCAAGCCATGTTATTCTTTGAGACTTCATCCACGATTTCCATAATCTCAGGGAATGGTTTCTTCATGAAGGATCTGCCACATACTGCATCAACAACACATTTTGTCATAAAGTTTAGTGACCTGTAAAGTACCTATTTCAAATGCCTTTCGATGAGGCCATAGTTTGGGTACTTCTTCAGGTTCTGACTGAATCTCCACCAAGTACCATGCATTGCTTCACCTGGTAGTTTCTTATGGGCACCTATCTTATTGTAACACTTCAGAAATTAGCAAGATAAACTAGAGCTTAACGTGAGAGTTAGAGTCATGGATGTAACTTCCCATACTTGAATTAGAGGGTTTCGTATTAGAGCGTCAAGTTACGACCGGTCAAGGACCAACATAAGCCCTTGATGAGGACCACTAGAAACTGCTTGGAAAGTGACCAACGGCAGAACCCACGCCATATTGGTGGATCCACGCCTCGTGGTTGGAAAGTCATGGGTGAGCCCATGGCACTGCCGACGGCACTGAACCATGAGACCAGAACCCACGCCTCGTGGATAGGTCCATGGTTCGTGGTTGGGAGTCGTGGGTCAAAGTCCCAAAAATTCACTCTTTGAATCCAAGCCACACTTCACCAGAATGGGTCATAGGTCCAACCACGGTCTGTCAGTGAGGCTCGTTGATGGGGCCTGGGAGTTAGTTTTGAGGAGTTAGTTTACGGGGACTTTGGGGGTTTTCGGTTTTAATTAACATTAAGTGGTGACGTTTTAGACTAATTTAGACCACCTATATTAGTATTTTAGACCACTAAATTAAGTCATTCACCTGGTTATTTCTAAAATCCAAAGCTACTTCCAAAACTTCCCCCTCTCCAAATATTCTCTCTCTAGAACTTCAAGGAAAAAGATAAGGAAGAAGGAAGTGGGAGCTAGGGTTCAAGAAGCAAGGTTTTCTACTCAAATTCATTGGGTTTCATTGCTAAGGTATGGTAGCTCTTTGTCCATGGATAGAATTCATCCATGGATCCCCTTTCAAAATCCTAATTTCAAAAATATAAATCCCTAAAAGCTAGGGTTTGATTCCAAAGTCATGGGTCCCTTTCAAAAATGATTCTACTGATTGAATCACTTTATATTATGATTGAATTGATGATTTGTTATGATTTTTATTATGAAATACCCAAGAGCCCATGAAATCCCCATATTCCCAAATTATGATCTTGTGATGTGGGTTCGTTGACGAAAGAAGGATATTGAGAGATTATTCTTGTAGTAATTGGGTTACTTGAATTATGTTAATATATGTGTCTAATGTAGTGAATTATAAATGTGTTGATTTGATATGAGCTTGATCTTTGAAAGGGAAAATTATGATATTATGCATAGTTATGAAGTCTTTGTATATAAGAACACTTTGAGACTGAAGTGTCTATGATTATGATCTAGTTGTTGTGTTGATGAAAGGTTATTCTCATACACAAACTAATGTATGAATATGATAGGATGTGACAGATTTTTCACAATATGATGATTCTAAGGTTGAAAGGCTTTCTCACCTATTGAATCTATAAGTAGACATGGATGGTGAAAGTTTATTCTCACGCATGATCTAAGAGTTATCTTATGAATTGTGTTAGATTGAGTGTCAAGACATTCTTCCATGAATATGACTTAAGTCAAGACTTAATTAGTAATCTGTGGGAATTAATGATTAGAACCGAGTGGATATTAATATGAGATGGAAGCCATCACGTTAGTTGAGGCCAGGTTTCTAGGAGAAATCTCTTGGGATGGAAGCCCTCACGATAGTAGAGTTCGGGTTTCTAGTAGCAATACTCTTATCCCATAAACTATGTGCCCACATAAGTTATTTAGCTAGTGGATCCACCTAAGCTAAGAGTATGGTTTTACCTTAGGAAAGTAGGACAACCCTTTTCAGTATGGGTAACCCCAGGGGTCCATGTATAGCTCACATGGTCTAATGTTGGTTAAGGTTCATTCCCAAAACAACAATATGAACAAGAATATGAATTATGAATTATGAACTATGGTTACTCAAGAAGTTTTACTTAGCATGGGTAAGATTTATGTGGTCTTATTCATACATTGCAAATGTATGCTTTGAGAGTATTTATGAAGTGTTTTTCTTATGATATGATCATCAATGTATTGACTTTGCTTATGACTTATGCTTTTCCACTATCTTCATAATGATGTTTTAACTTAGTAAATTGCATTCTTTCAAGTAACATTTCTCTTTTAACATGTTTTCAATGTTTTATGCTTGGCTATCATACTTAGTGCATTTTGTATTAACCCCTACTTTTCCTACATTTTCCCCAAGTGTAGGGTCTAGTTCTCAAGGTGATCATCGTTGTGGCTAAAGCTTGGAATTGCTTATTCTTCTGCCTTGTTAGTGAGTCCTCATGATTCAAGGACAAATGTAATCTCATTGTAGTTCCTTTCTTGTATTTCCTTTTTGGACTATGTTGTATGGGGTGTGTCCCTTTTTACTTCGAATATTGTAATAGATGGCTATGTTTAGACAAGTCTAGACTTCTGCTTTTGTCTATGAAAAACTTTTAAGACTTGAGATGTGTTTTTACTCGTTATTGTTCTATTCTTATGTTATTATATGCTAAGTGGCTTACATGGAGCCTTTCGGAGTTCTATGTACCTTGTTATATCTAGGGGGTACCTTGGGTCGTGACAAACTTGGAGATCAGAACACAAGGTTTAGAATGATCCTAGGGTGATGTCTCATAAGCCACGTATAGTAGAGTCTTGTTCATGAGTGTGAAGCGCGCCATATTTATGAATGGGAGGCTACAAAATTATTACGAAACTACGTTTCTTTCATTACTCTTAAGTCGTGCCATAGATTTTAACTCTATAAAGTCTCTCTCCTAATCCTTGCCCTATGTTCTTCAGGATATGAGTACTAGAAGGGCAAATGATAGAAGAATAGAGGGTGACAATGTGGAACAATGAGATCCTCTTCAAGCTCCTCAAGCTCTAATTGATCCTTCGGCTATGTTGAATGTAGAGTTAGATTAGCTTTTCAAATATTGGCCCAAGCTTTGGCAGCTCAAGCCAATAGAGATGTTGTGACTCATGTTAGTACTAATGTGAATTTGGTGGCTTCAAGAGTGATGGTTTTGCAAGAATGAACCCCCCTCCCCGAGTTTCATGGCTCCAAAGTGGAGGAGGATCCTCAAGAATTTGTGGAAATGTTTTATAAAGTACTTGATATTATGGAGGTGACTTTGATAGAGAAAGCGGAGTTAGCCACTTACGAATTGAAAGATGTTACTCAAGTGTGGTATAATCAATGGAAGAATAGTAGGCCGGTAGGAGCGGGTCCCATAGAGTGGGAAGTGTTTAAATCGATATTTCTTGATAGGTTCTTTCCTCGAGAGTTGAGGGAAGCTAAGGTGGAAGAGTTCATTAACCTTCGTCAAAGAAGTATGAGCTTGAAAGAGTATGCACTAAAGTTCACTCAATTGTCCAAGTATGCTCCAACTATGGTGGCGGATTCAAGGGATGAGATGAGTAGGTTTTTGACGGGTGTGTCCGACTTTGTAGAAAAAGAATGTTGTACGGCAATGCTCCACTATGATATGTATATCTCACGTCTTATGGTGTATTCCCAACAAAATGAGGAATCAAAACTCAAGGAAAAAAATAGGGAGGTAAAAAGAGCTAGAACTGGTGATGGGAACTTCTCCAATACTAGGTTTGATGGACAAGTTCGACCAAGTTTCAAACAAAGGTTTTCCAACCAAAGATCCTTTAGTGCTCCAAGGGTCAACAAGGATAGGGTTTCCAACTCTAAACCTCAAGGAGGTAATGGTGGTAGTTCTTATATGGCTAGGCCTAATTGTGCAAAGTGTGGAAGAAAGCATGATGGTTAGTGCCTAGTTGGCACGGATCATTGCTTTGGATGTGGAAAGAGTGTTCATAAGATAAGAGATTGTATGATGCTCATGTCTAAGGGGAGAGAAGGCAAGCAAGCACCTCCAAGCGGTTCAAACTCCAATGCTCCAAAGCAAAACCGCTTTTATGCTCTTCAAACCCGAGGTGACCAAGAGAGCTCCCCGGATGTGGTGACCGGTATGTTAAAAGTCTTTCATATTGATGTATACTCCTTATTAGATCCCGATGATACTTTGTCCTTTGTGACACCTTATGTGGACATGAGGTTTGATATTTCCCCGAAGTGTTATTAGAACCTTTTTCGGTCTCTAGCCTGGTTGGTGATTATGTGGCGGCTAAGAGGATTTATAGAAGATATCTCATTTCCTTGTCCCATAGAGTTACTCTTGTTGACTTGGTAGAGCTTGACATGTTAGATTTTGATGTGATTCTTCGTATGGATTGGTTAGATGCATGTTATGTCTCTATCGATCGTAGAACTCTGGTGGTTAGATACCAATTTCCAAATGAGCCTATCTTAGAGTGGAAGGGGGAAATTCTATGCCTAGAGTTAATTTTATGTCCTACCTTAAAGCTAGAAATATGATCTCAAAAAGTTCCTTTTACCACGTTATTAGGGTGAGGGATGTAGATTCCTAAACCCCTTCTTTTGAGTCAGTTGCCATGGTTAATGAGTTCCCAAAAGTTTTCCCCAATGATTTTCTCGGTATTCCTTCCGAGCAGGAAATAGATTTTAGTATTGACCTTCTTCCGAATACGCAACCTATCTTTATTCCTTCTTATAAAATGGCTCTGGCCGAGTTAAAAAAGTTTAAAAAATAGTTGAAGGATTTGCTAGATTAGGGTTTCCTCTAACCGAGTAGCTCTCCATGGGGTGCTCTTGTGTTTTTTGTTAGAAACAAAAATGGATCTCTTAGAATGTACATTAATTATCATCAATTGAATAAGGTGACCATTAAAAACAAATATCCTATTCCGAGAATTGATAATTTGCTTGACCAACTTCAAGGGTCTAGTTATTTCTCCAAGATTGATTTTCGTTTGGGTTATCACCAATTGAGGGTGAGAGGGGTTGATATTCCTAAGACAACTTTTCAAACTCGGTAATGTCATTTGGGTTGACTAATGCTCCGGTGGCATTTATGGACTTGATAAATAGAGTGCTTAGGAAATACCTAGACATGTTTGTGATTGTGTTTATCGATGATATTTTGATCTATTCAAGGAGTGAGAATGCACATGTGGACCATTTGAGAATAATGTTACAAGTTCTTAAGAACCAATAATTTTTTGCAAAGTTTAGCAAATATGAATTTTGGTTAAGGTACGTAGCTTTTCTTGGTCATATTGTGTCAAGCAAGGGTATTAAGGTAGATCCTAAGAAGATGGATGCAGTCAAGAGTTGGCCTAGACCTCTATGTCCTTCCAACATTAGAAGCTTTTTGGGTTTGGCCGGTCACTATAGAATGTTTCTTGAAGGATTTTCTTCCATTGCTTCTCCTATGACGACTTTGACTCAAAAGAAAGCTAAGCTTGTGTGGTCGAAAGCTTGAAAGAAAAGTTTCCAGGAGTTGTAAGATAGACTTACTTCCGCTCCGGTGTTGACTTTACCAGAAGGTATGGATGGTTTTGTAGTGTATTATGATACCTCTAGAGTGGGGTTGGGGTGTGTTCTCATGCAAAATGGTAAGGTGATTGTCTATGCTTCAAGGCAACTTAAAGTCCATGAGAAGAATTTTCCTACCCATGACCTTGAATTAGCGGTGGTTGTGTTTTCCTTAAAAATATGAAGGCATTATTTGTATGGGGTTCATGTGAATGTTTTCACTGATCACAAGAATCTATAATATGTGTTTAGTCAAAAGGACTCGAATCTTCGCCAAAGAAGGTGGCTAGAACTCTTGAAGGATTATGATATGAGTGTCCTTTATCACCACGGCGAAGCCAAAATGGTAGCGGATACTCTTAGTAGATTGTCCATGGGTAGTGTGGCTTATGTAGAGGATGAAAAGAAAGAATTGGTTCGTGAGATGCATAGGTTGGCCCGACTAGGTGTTCAACTAGTGGATTCCACCAAGGGTGGTGTCATAGTCCATAACGGTTCCGAATAGTCCTTTATGATGGATGTGAATTCTAAACAAGGCTTTGATCCTATATTCGTTGAGTTAAAAGAGTCGGTACTTAAGAAGTCCGTTGAGGCTTTCTCCCAAGGGGGAGATGGAGTGCCTAGGTACCAAGGTTAATTATGTGTTTCGAATGTTGATAGTTTGAGGGAACAAATCTTAGAGGAAGCTCATAGTTCTCGGTATTAAAGAAGCTCATAATTCTCGGTATTCTATTCACCCGAGAGCCACCAAGAAGTACCGTGATCTACGAGAAGTCTATTGGTGGAATGAGATGAAGAAAGATATTGCGGGATTTGTAGCTAAAAGTTCTAATTGTCAACAAGTTAAGGTTGAGCATCAAAGGTCGGGAGGCTTGTCCAAAGATATAAGTATTCCCACTTGGAAGTGGGAAGATGTAAATATGGACTTTATTGTAGGTTTGCCTCACATCCGGAGACAACATGATTCTATTTGGGTCATTATAGATCGGAAGACAAAATCAGCCCACTTTATTCCCGTCAAGGTTGCTTATTCGGCGAAAGACTATGTTAAGTTGTATATAAGAGAAATGGTGAATTTGCATAGAGTTCCTCCATCTATAATTTCTTATCAGGGTACTCAATTTACTTCTCACTTTTGGAAGTCATTCCAAAAAGGTCTTGGCACTACGGTTAAGCATGGCACATCTTTTCATCCCCAAACCGATGGGCAAGCGGAGCGTACCATCCAAACATTGGAAGATATGTTAAGGTCATGTGTAATAGCCTTCAAGGGTAATTGGGATGACCACTTGCCATTAGTAGAGTCTTCCTACAATAATAGCTATCACTCAAGTATCGGTATGGCTCATTTTGAAGCCTTGTATGGTAGGAGACGTAGGTTTCGATTAGTTGGTTTGAGGTGGATGAAGTTGCTTTGATAGGTCCTGAGCTAGTTTATAAGGCCATTGAGAAAGTTTGGCTTATTAGAGAGAGGTTGAGAATGGCTCATAAAAGAGAAAAGTTTTATGCCGATGTGAGAAGAAGGAATCTAGAATTTGAGGTTAATGATTGGGTCTATTTAAAATCTCACCCATGAAGGGTGTGATGAGATTTGGTAAGAAAGGGAAATTGTCCCCGGTATGTAGGCCCATATCAAATTTTGAAATGTATTGGGAAGGTTGCCTATGAGTTGGATTTGCCACATGAGTTGGCTCCGGTTCATTCGATATTTCATGATTCTATGCTTAAGAAGTGTATTGGAGATCCGGCATCCATAATTCCCCTAGAAGGGTTGGGAGTTGACGAATGTCTTTCATATGAAGAGGTTCTGGTAAAGATCCTAGACCGGCAAGTCCAGAGATTGAGAAACAAGAAAATAACTTTTTGTGAAGGTTTTATGGAGAAATCACTTCGTTGAGGGTGCTACTTGGGATGCCGAGGCCGATATGAAGTCCCGATATCCTCATATCTTTCCTTCTACTCCTATTCAAGCTTGAGGTAAATAGTTCCTCTTGAGTTTTCTTGTTTTGGGAGTCATGTGTGTTATATGTTCTTTTCCATGATTTCCTTATGTTATGCATGTTCTTGAGAAATTCATGTGTAGTAAGAAAATGAGTTTTATGATTTATTTTCTTCATGTTGTTGTACATTGAGTAAAGAGTTGCCTATATGCTTAATGAGATAACTTGTTAAACATGCTTTAGTTGTGTTTTTGAAAATATGTTGCATAAGGGCTCCATGAAATTGTGTTGAGCATGCTTTTAGTTGGAGAATGTAGTTCCTTCTATGTATATGAGAAATGTTGAGATTTCATGCATAATGGGTTGTTAGATGTAGTTCCTACTTCCTTGTGATGCATTGCTTATGTTTGAGTTGGAGTTGATGTTTCCTCCTTTGAATTGTGCATTATTTTGTTGTTTCATGCATGATAGGCTGCTAGTCTTAAGTCTTTACTTCTGTAAGGTGTCTAGATCGTCATTCGAGGATGAATGTTCCCGAGGGGGAGATATTGTAACACTCTAGAAATTAGTAGGCTAAACTAGAGCTTAATGTAAGGGTTAGAGTCAAGGGTGTAACTTCTTGTACTTGAATTAGAGGGTTTCATATTAGAGCGTCAAGGTACGACTCCTTAAGGATCAACCATGGCCCCTTGTGGAGGACACCTAGAAACTTCCTGGCAAGTGACCAACGACAGGACCCATGCCACATTGGTGGATCCACACCTCGTGGGTGGACAGTCGTGAGTGAGCCCATGGCATTACCTAAGCCAGTGAACCACGAGACCAGGACCCACACATCATGGATGGATCCATGGTCCGTGGTTGGGAGTCGTGGGTTGAAGTCCCAAATATCCACTCTCTAAACCTAAGCCACGCTTCACCAGAACAGGCCATGGGTCCAACCACGGTCCGTCAGTGAGGCTCGTGGATGGGGCCTGGGAGTTGGATTTGAGGAGTTAGTTTAGGGGCACTTTGGGGTTTTTTTATTTTAATTAATATTAAGTGGTGTCGTTTTAGCCTAATCTAAACCACATAAATAAGTATTATACACCACTAAATTAATTTATTCACCTCATTATTTCTAAAACCCAAAAATATTCCAAAAACGTCATCCTCTATAAATATTTTCTCTCTAGAAATTCAAGGAAGAAGAAAAAAAAGAAGGAAGTCGGAGCTAGGGTTCAAGGAGCTAGGTTTTCTACTCAAATTTATTGATTTCATTGCTAATGTATGGTAGCTCTTCATTCATGGATATAATTCATCCATGGAGCCCTTTTCAAAATCTCAATTTCAGAGATAGAAATCCCTAAAAGGTAGGGTTTGATTCCAAAGTCATAGGTTCCTTTCAAACACAATTATAATGTTTGAATTACTTTATATTATGATTGAATTGATGATTTATTACAATTTTTATGTTGGAATCCCCAAGAACCCATGAAATCCCCATATTCCTAAATAATTATCTTATGATGTGGGTTTGTTGACGAAAGAAGGATATTATGATATTATACTTGTAGTAATTGGGTTACTTGAATTATGTTAATATCCATGACTAATGTAGTGAATTCTAGATGTGCTAATTTGATATGATTTTTCATCTTTGAAAGGGAAAATTATGATATTATGTATGTTTATGCAGTCTTTGTATATAAAAACACTTTGAGACTGAAGTGTCTATGATTATGATCTAGTTGTTGTGTTGATGAAAGGCTATTCTAATATGCACACTTATGTATGAATATGATAGGATGTGAAAGGTTTTCTCACAATATGATGATTCTAAGGTTGAAAGGCTTTCTCACCTATTGAATCCATAGGTATACATGGATAGTGAAAGGTTATTCTCATGCATGATCTAAGACCTATCCTATGAATTATGTTGGATTGAGTGTCAAGACATTCTTCCAAGAATATGACTTAAGTCAAAACTTAATAAGTACTCCGTGGGAATCAATTCTTAGCACCGAGTGGATATTGATATGAGATGGAATCTCTCATGTTAGTTGAGGCCGGGCTTCTCGGAGCAATCTCTTAGGATGGAAGCCCTCACGATAGTAGAGGCCGGGTTTCTAGTAGTAATCTCTTTTATCCCATAAACTATGTGCCCCCATAGGTTATATAGCTAGTGTATCCACCTAAGCAAAGAGTATGGTTCTACCTTAGGCAAGTAGGACAACCCTTTTTGGTGTGGTTAACATCGGGGGTCCATGTATAGCTCAAATGGTCTCATGTCGGTTAAGGCTCATTCCCACAACAACAATATGAAAAATAATATGAATTATGAACTATGGTTACTCAAGAAGTTTTACTTAGAATGGGTGAGATTTATGGGGTCTTATTCATACATTGCAAATGTATGCTTTGAGGATATTTATGAAGTATTTCTCTTATGATCTGATGATCAATGTATTGACTATGCTTATGACTTATGCTTTTCCACTATCTTCATAATAATGTTTTAACTTAGTAAATTGCATGCTTTCAAGTAAAATGTCCCTTTTAACATGTTTTCAATGTTTTATGCATGGCTATCATACTTAGTGCATTTTTGTACTAATGCCTACTTTTCCTACATTTTCCCCAAGTGTAGGGTCCGGTTCTCAAGGTGATCATCGTTATGGCTAAAGCTTGTATTTGCTTATTCTCCTAGCTTGTTGGTGAGTCTTCATGATTCAAGGACGGATGTTATCTCATTGTAGTTCCTTTCTTGTATTTCCTTTTCGGACTATGTTGTATAGGTTGTTTCCCTTTTTACTTCGAATATGGTAATAGATGGCTATGTTGAGACAAGTCTAGACTTCCGCTTTCATTTATGAAAAAATTTTAAGACTTGAAATGTCTTTTTACTCTTTACTATTCTATTCTTATATTATAATATGTTAACTGACTTACATGGAGCTTTTTGGGGTTCTATGTGCCTTGTTACATCTAGGGGGTACCCTGGGTCATGACACTCATCCTTCATATGTAGATCTTTTGCCTCACGGAAGAATCTCTCTAGGAACGCCTCCTTTAGTTCAGCCCAAGTCCTGATTGAGTCATGTCACAACTCATTCAGACAGTTTGTCACTTTCACGGTCAGAAACAACAGAAGCAACCTCAGCCTCATAGCAATTTGGGTGACTCTGGGAATCTCCACTGATTGACAAATAGCCATGAAGTTCATCAGGTGTTGGTTGGCATCATCACCAGGAGCTCCTCGAAACATTCCTTTCAAGTTCAATAGTTGAATCATGGTGCGAGTGATAGTGAACTTCACTCCTGGTGGTAGCATTGGCAGTACTATGGCTCTAGTATCCCTTGCTCCATCAAAGTCCTAGTCATCCTCTTCAAACATCACATGCACTTGTTGTTGAGCTCGATCCCTTGGAGCTATTTGTTAGTGGTTAGGAGGAGCTATCTATTCTACTCCTTCATTCTCTTCTACCACCCTAGGTGGGTCATTAACATTTTGCTAAGCTCCTCTAACATGGGTCTAAGCCACGTGTCTCAATCTCTACCCTTGGGCTTCAATCTCTTGTGCATTCACCATCTTCCTTATGGTTTTACTCAGTTCTGGATCGTAACGAATCAAAGGTGCTCCCTTACTTCTTTTGTTTGGCATGCACTAGTGAAATCACCTGTAAAGGACACAGACAAGGAACAAAAAGTAAAATTAGGAAATACAACTAGAACTGAAATAATCGCTAGTAAAGTATTTCAGAACCAAAATCCCCGGCAGCGGCGCCAATATTTGATACTTTCTAACTTACACCTCAATTAAGTAATATAAACAGTCGATGTCAATTTACAATACTCAACTGAGTTGAGGTCAATCCCACAGGGAATTTGCTTACAGAAATAGCCTAACTGGCACTGTTACTCAATTGTGATTATAATTTCCAAAATAAAGTAATTTACAGAAGTAAATATGGGGTTTTTTGTTGTTTTAGTAACCAATGTTAATTTAAGTATCCAAATGAACAGGAGTAACAATCATTTTAACTTCAAGATTGTAGCAATTGATAAATAAGACTATGTTTGTGTTCCCCATGACTTTTTGTTTAGTATTGAACCGTATAGAAGAAATGATTAGTTGTTAGCGTTACATGTTCCTAGAAAGTTAGATGCATCTTATCGCTTCTCAGCCCTATTTAGATGACTTTCACTTTTTTCCTCTCGGTCTTAGAGTGCTTTCATATTTACCCTTTTGTGTTTGTTAGTGAAATTCTCTTCTCTCGAACTCAAATTTTCACAACAAATTTATAGAATGTGATTTTACTTTTTCCTTGTCACTCCTCGAGCCTACACCTTGGGCGGGACTGGCACTCCAGAACCATTATTGTCCCCAAACTAACCCTTGGCCTAGCTTACTTACTCAGCAGAAGACTTAATTCAATAAAGACAAGTCTATGTAATAAACTGGAATGTTATAATGGAACATTCAACTTGGCCATTAAGGCAAACTCAAGTCTTAACATAAGATAAAGACAATGAAAAGACTAAAGAACTAACATCTAATATCTATGAAGCCTCTAAAACAACTGGGATGGATGTCGGGACAAACCCCACGACATCCGAATGAACTAATAAAATAACTTAAAGCAATAAAAAGGAGTCCTCCAGAATGCAAGGAGGCTCACCAACTGACTTTGGAGTGCTAACTGGATCAACGATGCGCTGGATGCCGATCCTAGTTACTTGTATCTGCATCATAATAAGATGCAGGCTAACTGGCATCAGTACATTGAATGTACGAGTATGCGAGCTGGAATGCTAAACACAACATAGGCTTGAAAGGAATCTGAAGAACATACCTGTCTCAACTCAACTCAGCATAACTAAATTCATTTCAATATAAAGCAGTTTAAAACAAGTGCAATATAAATAAAAGTTGTTTCAAACATGATGTCAACTCTGTGTGTATGCAAAGATACACTAAAACTCCGAAATGTATGTAAAACTACAATAAAGTATGTATATAAGAATACAATTACTTTTGGTGGGAGTTCTCTAACCGACAATCATCACTTAAGAGCTAGCTATTGTGATGATACAGTGTTTTGCCTCATGCTACCAGGGCCATCCTATACCTTGTCGAGGGTATAGAACTTGAACTACTAAGTGGACCCACTAATCTATGCTAAAAATCACTAAAGGAATCATCTAAAAAGTATGACCCTTTTCTACCTATGATGGCTACATGGTTTATGGGGGCTGTGAGTTGTCTGAACTCTTCCCTATATCGGTGCTCAATACTACTCCCAAAAATATTATATTAGCTCTTATGTTTAAAAAGATACTTATTTCTGTGATTTGAGATTAGTGCTCAAAAACTTAGATCAAAGGCTATCTTGGAAATCAAAGTTTCCTCTCTTGCTTTATTTAGAAAGCGATTACTCTTTTTTGAAAACTACCCGAAGGCTCTTTGGAAATCGAGGTTTCCTTTCTTATTTAAATGTGAAAACATTTCAAACCCTTTGGGAATACATAGTCCCTATATACTTTTAAAGAAATAAACTTCAATCTTTACTATTTACTGTTTATTCAACTTCAACTTTAAGTCTTAAAACAAAGTTAAAATATTTGGAAAAGACTTTTGGAAAACTCTAAGAACTTCTCTTGACTTGACTCTTACTTCGCTTGTTTTAGATCGTAACTTTCCTTGAATTGGATTATGGATTCAAGGTTCACGATCTCATGTTTATGGATGATTTCATGATGTTTAGATGTACCTTAGAGTGTTGGAATCAACTAGAAAACATATGTACATTGCTATGGAACAAGTACTAAAAGGTGGGGAACAGATGGGAAGAACTGGCGTCCATGGCGCTCGGAGAGGCGCGGGGCGTCAGCCCTCAAAATTCAGAGGACAAGCTGGGGTGCTCTGGCTGGCAGGGAGCCCCAAGGGTGAACTTCAGAAACCCTTTTGGGGCGCGCTGGCTGGATTACTAGGAAGAAGCTAATAATGGGATATAGTCATTTTTGGAAAGAATGAAAATCTGGAAATTTGGTTAAGTTAGAATAAGTTGAGTTTTGGCCAACTTCAAACCGCCATAAATTCTATATCAAGATGAGTTAGAGGTACTTTCAGATATGGTAGGAAAGCTCTTGGAATGATCTTTCCAACGCCTCTGAGTTTGTGCGATTCTGAGTTCGTATGAGTGAGTTATGCCCTATGGAAGTTAGGTTGTTGGAATAAGGAAAGTCCAATCCGGATTTTGAAAGGGTAGTTTGGTCTTTTCCTTGACCTATTATTTTATTTCATTTTTGGTAATTAAGTTAGGGTCTAATCAGAATTAGATCAGTTTACGCTTTTACAAAAATACTATAGGGCTTGGAGAAAAGAGAAAAAAAGAGGAGAAAGGAGAAAAGAAGCAAGATTCGTCAAGATTGTCGAGTTTAGCTTGTGGATTTCATCGGGGGGTGATCCCTACAAGGTATGTGAGATCACATGGCATTGGGTTAGTTCACCCATGCGCCAATCATGATTCAATTTCAGCAAAGTTATTATATTTGAAAGTAAATCCTTGAGCTCTTGATGAAATTCGTTTGAATTCTTGTGGGTTGTGTTGTTGGAGTTTTCTTGAGATTGATTCATGTTGTTACTTGTGTTTTTCGAGTAGAATATGATTTATATTGAGGGTACAAACGATTCTAAGTGTTTGGGGAAAGAACCATTGAAGTTTAGAGGGTTTAGAGATGAAAAACGAGCAAGAAAAGTCGTCAAACACCTGGGGAAGGGGGAGATGTTACATTCCTAATGACCACTTTTCTCTCGAAAAAGTGGTAAATATGGGCAGGTTCTAATGTGTGCACTCATTAGAAAAATTCATGATGAAAGTAAGAATCAGAAGCGCAACTAACACTAATACATTACTCGTATTTTGAATTCATTACTAGATTTTCGTCATGGTTCCCACAACCCTAGTTGTGGTGTTTAACTGATCATATTTTCAAGAAATCAATCAGTAATCATTATGAAAGCATAAGGTACATAGCTTATAATAATTGCAAACCAACAAGAGATCTTGATTAATCAACACTTAGTCATAATCACAAAGTCTTGATCCGAAAATATAAAAAAAACAAGTTTCGAATATGAAAACTATCGCTCTATTTGTCCGATAAAAAGTAGTATTCAAAAATAAAAAACTAAATAATTAAAATAGTCTGTAAAAACAAGTCATACTCGAAGTAGGACTGACTTGTCGCAACACCTCACGACTAACTTGACGGCTCATCACGTGCCATACGGCCCGTGAAGCCTCTCATTGTCTTCTTTCCTAACGACTGATGAGTCCATAAATTGGACTCGCTTAGGGCTTTATTTTAATAGAAATAGTGTCATTGAATGCTTGTTTTATCTCAATACCTGATTAAAATGTTGAAGTTTCAGGTATTTGAAGTTTCACTGGAAGCATGGACACTTAGGCGCAAAACGGAGCAACTAGGGCTGAAAAGAACAAGAAATGGAATCTTGCGGATCGCCGAGTTCAACTTGGCGAGTCACCAAAATGACATAAACCGCCCTTTGTTCTAGTACGCGAAGCCTTGAAGGAAGTGGATCACAAGGCGAGGAAAGGAGCAGTTGGCGAGTCGCCGATCAGTTTCGCGAAGCAGTATTGTACCGCCCAATGATCTAGAATGCGAGGATGCTAAAGAACAGACACTGAAGGTGATGAACTGACCAAAAGGCGGATCGCCGAGTTCATCGGTGATCTCAACTAATGTCACCGAACAATCCTCCGCAGCACAATCTGTGAAAGCTATAAATACTAGTTAGAATTGTAGTATTACTGTGGAACATTTTTAGTGGAACAATTATTATTATTATTTTCACTTTAGAACATACTTTAGCTGATATTTTTTCTGAAGTTTGGAGAGGGTTTTGTGGAGACTTGAAGAAAGGAGTTCTTCTTCCCCAAGTTGGAAATGGGTCTTCTCTATTCATTTTCCTTTGCTTAATTTAAGGTTTAATTTCTTATACCCAGTTGATTTCATTATCATGTTAGGTATAATTTCTTATTTCTTGATGTGTGGCTAAAAACCCCTATTCTTGTGGTGTGATTTAGCAAATATGGGTTGACATTCTTGTTGGGTCTTTCTTGCTGATAGGTTAGATGTATTTTAATGGTGATTTCACCTAGTGGTTGTGGTTTAATCTAAAGGGTTTGTAGTTGCAAATACAAAGTCACCCATGTGTTTTTGGCTTGCCCGATAGGGAGGTCGCGAAACTAAAACCACTAGACTGATGGCCTAAGGAGTGGGTTGACATAAGGTTCAGCCCGAGAGAGTGAGCTCTAGTCCCATATCCTAACACTTAGCTCGAGAGAGTGAGTGGGGTAAGGTGTAGGCTGGTCTTCATGCGGCAAATTGGTGTCCGAGAGGAACGCATTTGAAACGGGGTAAGTTGCCCGAGAGGGAACTTATTTCCATTTAAAGTTTAACCTAGTCACTATTGTCTTGCAAATTTTCTATTGAAAGCATGTACCCAACAATTTATCTCAACTTGTATTGCGGTCACATCCCAAGAACCTTTCCCCATACATGATTTTCTTGTTTATTTTTCTATTTTATCACTTGTTACAAAACCACCATTTGATATTTGACACTTTCGTGTCACCCCCTTTTATTTACTATGCCTTTTATCGCAAATGTCTTTAGCTCCGACTAGTTAGAATGTAATTCTATTTTTCTATCAATTCTCAAAATTGCTCCCTTGGGACACAACCCCAACCCTTGGTTGGGTTACTATATTATCGACGATCGTAGACACTCATACGTAGGATAGTGTCGTTGGTCACGATAAGCATCAACGACTTTTGTGAGCTACTAGATGTCTCGTCAGAGGCTAAATGGCTCACCTAGAGCTCCGTGAACTTGTGTTTGACTTTGAGTCTTAACTGGATTTTCATCTCTTGTTCACGAGCAACAATACGCCTCGTCAAATTGGCAATGACCTGTTAAGGTCCCGTGGCCTTAAGTCAACACTTAGTTCCCAAGGACCTTGCACTATCTCTCTCTCTCTCTCTCACGAGCCTTCAAACACCCCGTTTGGTGGACCACGGCCCCTCTGGGGCTCCGTGCTCTTCACTTAGCACTTGGTCACTTTCTCAGCCTTCACTTCCTCATCTATACGAGCCTTCAGATGGCATGTCAGCCTTCAGTGCAATTTCTTTCTTTTTCTCTATCTTTCGCGTCCAAATGTTTTACATGTTCGACTATCAAAAACACGTCATATCCACATAAACGGACTCAAGTTCTTACACTTTCTTAGTTTTGAGCATCAAATATGCCATGATTTAATGGTGCATCAGCACCCAAAATGCTTTCCAAGTCATTCTCCAATGGGGTTTCAACCCCAAACTTCATTTCCTTCAAGATTCATGCCTCCAAACATGTTCAAATTAACTCCAAAACTTCAAAATAATGAGGATTAGTCAAAAACAGAAAAACCTAATTTGGAAATTAAAAAATCAAAATTAAACTAAGTTATATACTGATGGGGTGCCTCCCATCAAACGCACAATTTAATGTCGTGGCGCGACACCGGGTACATCACCCTTTGTGTTTCCACTTCGAGGCAACCATCTCCCCAACTTGAGATCAATTTTACTCCGAAGAGCATGGGGAGTGCAAGAGAGCATCAAGCGTCTCACCCGATCTCTCCACTTTGAAGACTTGAATCTCTTACCCAACTTCAGATCATACTTTCACTTTGGATCATTGGTCAAGAGTGAAAAGGTAACTAGGCAACGTGAGCATTGATTCATAGTTCTTGGTCTTTGATGCTTATCATGACCAATGACACTAACCTACAGTACGAGTGTCTACGATCGTCGATAATATAGTAACTCAATCGTGGGTTGGGGTCGTGTCCCAAGAAAGTGGTAGTGAAAATTCGTAGATAATTAGAATTTCATTCTAATTAGTCGTAGCTAAAGAAATTTACAAGTAAAAACATTATAAATCAATGGGAACATAAAAGTGTCAAATATCAATTTGGGAGTTTTGTTACAAGTATAGTAAAAACGATAAAATTAACAATAAAATCAAGTATGAGAAGATATTATTGGGGTGTGACCGCAATACAAATCAATCTAAATTGTTGGGTGCAAGCTTTCGATAGAAAATCTATAGAGTAATAGTGACTAGGCTAACCTTTAAATGGAAATAAGTTCACTCTCGAGCAACTTACCCCGTTTCAAATGGGTTCCTCTCGGATACCCATTTGACGCATGAAGACCACCCTTCACCTAACCCCACTCACTCTCTTGAGCTGAGTGTTAGAATATGGGACTAGGTCTCACCCACTCGGGGTGAACCTCATGTCAACCCACTCCTTAGGTCATCAGTCTAGCGATCTTGGTTTTGCGACCTCTCTCTCGAGCAAGCCAAAAACACATGAGTGGTTTTGTATTTGCAACTACAAACCCATTAAATTAAACCACAACCACTAGGTGAAATCACCATTAAACTACATTTAATCAATCAACTAGCAATACCCAACAACAATATTAACTCATATTTGCTAAATCACACCCCAAGAATGGGGTTTTTAGCCACACATCAAGAAATAAGAAAATACACCTAAAGTGATACTAAAATCAAATGGGTATAAGAAATTAAACCTTGATTTAAGCAAAGGAAAAAGAATGGAGAAGACCCATTTCCAACTTAGGGAAGATGATATCCTTCTTTTATCAAGTCTTCCAAAAACCCTCTCCAAACTTGAAAGAAAATATCTAAAAAGTACTATTCTATTCTGAAAAATTAAAATAAATGTTCGACTTTCCTAAAATTAATAAAAAGTTTAGTATTTATAGATTTTAAAAAATAGTACTGGCGGATCGCTCGGCGAGGTTAGTCGAAATTGCCGATTAACTCAGCGATTCGTCGTTTGGTGTAGTTTATCGCCTTCTTGCACTAGCCTTCAGCATCGTCGTGTTCTATATCACTGGGTGACATAGTACTGCTTCGCGGAACTATTCGACGAAACACCGACTACTCTTTTTTACCGCTGATTTGATCCTCTTTTTCAAGGCTCCGCGCACTGGGACAAAGGGCGAAGTACATCCCTTCAGCGATTCGCCAAGTGTGCTTGGCGATGCTCAGGCTTCAGTTATTTCGTTCTTTTCAGCCTTTTTGTTCCTTGTTGCGCCTAAGTGTCCATGTTTCCACTCAAACTTTAAATACCTGAAACTTATGAGTTTTTATCAGATATTGGGATAAAAGAAGCATTTGAGGACACTAATTATATTAAAATATGGCCCTAAATGAGTCCAATTTGTGGACTCATCAACACCCCCAACTTAAACTTTTGTTTGTCCTCAAGTAAAACTCAAGTTCAGCAGTTCAAATAGGATGTCTCAAATAGTGCTACACAAGACTCAACCATGAACATACACAACAAGACTCAAACTAATCATGCAAAGATCAATTGTATACAATAAGATTCAAGTTGTGACACACAATTACCAAAGATTCTCATGCTCGCAATACTTGCTTCAAATGCAAGTTCAACCTCAAAAATAGTATCTAAATGCCCTAACATAAAGAATGATTCCATATTCACACAGAAAGGTTTAATCATTTAAAGATAAGGAATCAGATGCAACACTCACACTCAAAAAAAGGAACTCAATGCATGATTTCACCCATAGGTTTGCCCTTCTTTTCCAATCAACGTTCGGTTCGGCTCACTCCAGATCAAAAAGGTCTTTTCAAGGCTTATAATGGGGCTGAGTGCAAAGGTGTAGTCATTTAGGCTTAGTAACTGTCATCCTCATGAAATGTGGTGCTCTCAACACATTCTTTTTTTTTCCTTCATCAATTTTCCTACTAGTGCTCATAAGTCATCCTATTATTCACTCTCTATGTATTGCTTGGAAACCCAATTTCTTTTGCACTTTTATTCTGCAACTTTTTTTTTCTTTTCTTTTTCTTTTTCAAATTCTTTTTATTTATATGGAGGGTTTCCATTTTTTCGCAACACCATAGGTTCAGGAGACTTTCTTGCACTTCTTGACTTTTCCTTTTTCTTTTTCACCACACCCCCAACTTAGGCTTTTGGACTAAGTTGGATATTTAAGATAACCTACTATTCATTAGGATTAAGGGTGATGGATCTAGGAAGGTATAGTCTTCGTTCAGTTTCATCCAAAGAAGGGAAAGGCTCAAGGGATGTTGAAAAGAGGTTCACACGCTCAAAGGGTAGGCCACAAAAGAGGTATATGTCAAATTGGCTCACAATCTCTAAAGTTGCCTAAGATCATCTCAAGAGCAAGCCTTACTTAATCAACCGGACTACAGGGGAAAATTCTAGGTTTATTCATGCATGGCTCAAAGTAAGCTCATCACACAAGGCATCGACACTACCGTCAAACAAGACTACACACTTTTGCTAGTGTGAAACGGTCGTCACAAGAGAATCAATTTGATACATGGCTAATCACAACGAGATGCAAAGAGTTCACATATTTCCTAGGAAACTTCATTTGGTCTCGTTGTAGCCACACATTCATGTTTGTTCAATTGAGAGCACTATTCAAGTCATTGGTATTGATTGAAACTGAGACTCAAATTTGTACGAGAACAGCCACTTTCAACACAAGAGATGGCAAAAAAATTTGAAAAATGAAAATTTTTTGGAAGGGTCAAAATGTTTTGCAAATTAAAACTAAAGAGAAGCCACAAGCTCAAAAATCCATGAAAAGAAGTATATACTACACTTAAAAATAGATAACCCAAATGTACACAAAAATACGAGTATCAACACAAAAGGTGCACAAAAAGTGTGGGCCTCACCCCACCACAAATAAAAACCTTTGTCCTCAAATGCAAATGATAATTATCCAGCAGTGAAAGTAAAGAAAAAATAGAGAGGGAGGTAAGAAGGGGATCATGTCTACACGCTTGCTCCATCTGTCGGGGCACCATTTCCCGATGCATTAACCTGAAATTCAACAATGGTCCCCGAATTGTCATACTGGGTCGCATTGTATTCATTTGCCCTAGCTTCTGCAGCGATATCAGCTACAATCATTCTGTCTAACTCGTGGGCTACCCAAAAGGAATTTATAGTTGTGTAGAGTCCACGTTTCCACGAAGGAATAGTGGGATCAATGGGGATCCTCCTGCTAACACTTTCTTTCTTGCTCTTTTTTCTTTCTTTTGCCAGTTTTGTTATCTTTTCGTCTCTTTTGAAATCTCGTGCTCTTTCGTGTCGGGGTGACATGTCCTTTCCTGCAACTTTTTGTCTAGCCATTTCTGCGAAAGACTTCGAGAGAAAGTTAGACAATATGTTAAACAGGATCAGGGGTCTCCTGGGTGTAGAATTGTTTCACCAAAATAGTTGGTGAAGTGCTCACCCCTTTAGGCGATTTGCTAAAAATGATGCATAGATGGTATAATGGTGCAAAAAAAATAAGCGAATAGGAAAACTTTCGGCGGTTCGCCAAGTGTATATGGTGATCCAATCTTGTTCGCTGAAAGTTATAGAGTCAATTACACATTTGGCATTAAATTAAAGGCGAAATGGGGACGTTAGGCGAACCGCCGAGTGGTTCGGTAAGCTTTACTCAGCTCGCCAAATCAACCCAACAGGCCTAGTTTCAACCCATCCTTCCAAATTTGACCCTGCAATCTTTTATATCTCAATTTAAGCCTTTACAACACCAATTCAATGAAGACCCATAGCACTTACACACTCCCACAGTAAATTAATTCAATTTTAAGTGCACGTGAGCGAGATTCCATCATTTAAACAAGAATTATTGAACAGTAATTGAGAATGTATGTAATTCAATCAACTCAGAGAGACTCATCAATGATTCATATTATGCAAATGAGTACAATTTCGAAGAAATAAACACTGGTTCAAGTCACCAACCTTTGGTGCTGAATCAGATACTAATGAAATGCTACGCAGCAATGCAATTTGAGAACAGTTTGACAGCTAAAATATTCTAAAAATGCAAGAAATATCAAGCTAGAGTACTGGTCTGAGTTTGTGAAGAGGGAAAAAGTGAAGGAGAGTGAATGAAATAGAACTTTTAAACCTTTGGCTTGCAAAACCCATCCAGCTTCCGCCCATTCGGCGATATTAGTCGAGTTCGTCCAATCATTTAGTGACACACCGACTGTTTGATTTCCTCGCTGAATTTAGCAAGGTCTTTAGTTCATGTGGGAATATCAACGGCGATCTCCGTTGAGATCGCCAACTAGGTGGGTGATGCGCCAATAAATTCCTCACTTCGCCAAGTTTTACATACTCAACCTTGAATATGTATTAAGTCAAACGGCAGGATAGATCGGGTTCGCCGAACCTGTCGATGATCCGCTGACTATTGCTCGCCTCCATATACCTTTTCAAGCACTTCCCTAGCTTTACCATGTACTAACAACACATCATTATTTTACCAAGAAACAAAAAGCAATTAAAGGATTTTGGGTTGCCTCCCAAACAGCGCCGTAGTTAGCGTCGTGGCACAACGCAAGTTTTTATTTATCCTCATTAGTGGGGGTGTCCTTAGTTTCATAAGGGCACCCCACGCTTAAATTTGGATATATAAAAGATAGCACTTGGTCCATTTGAGACCCCAGTAGATGAATGAGCATGGAGTGAGAGGTTATAGTGTTGTTTAGTATCAAGACATTTTATCTCAACTCCTCCAGCAATCTATCTTGCTCATTGGCCTTTTTTAGCAGTAGTGTGAGCATTGCTTTGACCTATCCCTCATTTTCTTTCATAACTCTTTTTCATTCATGAGGAGGAACGTAGCGTCCCTGTTCGTACTGGCCTTCAAGATCTTCCATCTTCTTGCATGCACTACTGGACATATTTACCTTAAAACAACATCTTTAAAGAAAAACAAAACTAAAAATAAAGTTAGTAGAAACTACAACTAGAAAGAACAAAAAGCTCTAGTTAACTACATTTTCATGTGACACCACTCCCCAGCAATGGCGCCATTTTGATGTTTATCGTGACCAACAACACTAACCTACGGTACAAGTGTCTACGATCGTCGATAATATAGTAACCCAATCGAGGGTTGGGGCCGTGTCCCAAGGGACTGGTAGTGAAAATGCATAGATAATTAGAATTTCATTCTAATTAGTCGTAGCTACAGAAATTTACAAGTAAAAACATTATAAATCAATGGGGACACAAAAGTGTCAAATATCACTTTGGGGGTTTTGTCACAATTATAGTAAAAACGGTAAAATTAACAATAAAATCAAGTATGAGAAGATATTCTTGGGGTGTGACCGCAATATAAATCAATCTAAATTGTTGGGTGCAAACTTTTGATAGAAAATCTATAGAGTAATAGTGACTAGGCTAAGCTTTAAATGGAAATAAGTTCTCTCTCGAACAACTTACCCTATTTCAAATAGGTTCCTCTCGGACACCCATTTTCCGCATGAAGACCAGCCTTCGCCTTACCCCACTCACTCTCTCGAGCTGAGTGTTAGGATATGGTACTAAGGCTCACCCTCTCGGGATGAACCTCATGTCGACCCACTTCTTAGGCCATCAGTCTAGTGATCTTGGTTTCGCGACCTCTCACTCGAGCAAGATGAAAACACATGAGTGGTTTTGTATTTGCAACTACAAACCCATTAAATTAAACCACAACCACTAGGTAAAATCACCATTAAAATACATTTAATCAATCAACTAGCAAGACCCAACAACAATATTAACTCATATTTGCTAAACCACACCCCAGGAATGGGGTTTTAAGCCACACATCAAGAAATAAGAAAATACACCTAAAATGATACTAAAATCAAATGGGTATAAGAAATTAAACCTTGATTTAATCAAAGGAAGAAGAATGGAGAAGACCCACTTCCAACTTGGGGAAGATGAAATCCTTCTTTCTTCAAGTCTCTCAAAAACCCTCTCCAAACTTGAGAGAAAATATCTAAAAAGTACTATTCTATTCTGAAAATTAAAATAAATGTTCGAATCTCCTAAATTTAATAAAGAGTTTAGTATTTATAGACTTCAAAAAATAGTGCTAGTGAATCGTTCGGCGAGGTTAGTCAAAATCGCCGATTAACTTGGCGATTCACCGTTTGGTGTAGTTCATTGCCTTCTTGCACTAGCCTTCAGCATCGTCGTGTTCTGTGTCATTGGGCGACATAGTACTTTTTCGCGAAACTATTCGGCGAAACGCCGACTGCTCCTTTTTACCGCCGATTTGATCCTCTTCCTTCAGGGCTCCGTGTACTAGAACAAAGGGCGAAGTACGTCCCTTCGACGATTCACCAAGTGTGCTTGGCGATGTTCAGGCTTCAGTTTCTTTGTTCTTTTCAGCCTATTTGTTCCTTTTTGCACCTAAGTGTCCATGCTTCCACTCAAACTTCAAATACCTGAAACTTAAGAGTTTTTATTAGATATTGGGATAAAAAAAGCATTTGAGGAAACTAATTCTATTAAAATATGGCCCTAAATGAGTCCAATTTATGGACTCATCAGTCTTCAAGTGAGTGACACTCTCATCTTCACATGAACTAGAGTTGCCATATATGATCTTTTTTGCCTTTTTATTGGAACTCTAGGATCATGCTAGTTATTTCGGCTTCTCAAGTTGTTATTGTTTTGGGTTGGTTGCACAAGCTCAGTATATCTTCTATATCCACCTTCATCTCCTAGCTTTGCTTGTTTTCAAACCATTTGATTTCAAGGATGAATCGTCTTGTCCCATCACACCAAGCAAGGTGTAAATCATAGAGACTGTTTTGCACTCTTTTATGCCATTGGATAATGAGGATTTTCCACCCTCTTGGTTGATCTCACCTTATCATTAAGAGAAGCAAGCCTCATCTCAAAGTGGAAAAACTCATAGCATCAAGCTTGGTACACTTCTTGAAGACTTTTCATCCTATCAGAGAATATGTGTTGGACTTTCTCGCCCCATATGAGCTTATCATGCACGACCTCATGAGGACATGGGTTGGCAGAGGGCATACCATTCCCAAGGATTTAATGATCACAAAAAGCCATCCAAATAAAATAAAGACAACTATTCACAATATAGATAGAAACAAGTAAACCAGAAATCCTAAATCAATTCCATACACCTAATTGTTCCCCGGTAATGGCACCATTTTTTATAACGTTCAAATCACCCTCCAAAACGAATTAAAAGAGTGAGCGGTCATCTTCAATAAAAATACCCAACTAAGAGTCAGGATTGAATTCCATAAGGAACAACGTAACAGCAATTGAAAAGATAAAGGCTAACTTTTTACTAGCTTGAACCTAGACATACAAGATACACAAATATCAAATAGAAGGTAATTTTTATAACTACACTTCTAATAGGGACAAAGACGATATCAAGCAAGGGATATACGGGAATTGGGAAAACTTGGGATTCAACTAACACTCAATGACCCATTGCAATTCAATCCAAGATCATTCACTCACTAATAAGTAGGATAGGTCATCTTCAATTATGCTAATGATCTTTTGATGTCAAAGCGTTTTATTGTGATATCTCCTTTCAGTCTCAATCACACAATATGAAACAACCCACTACCTTAACTAGACCTCTCTTTAAAGGAAGTCTTGCACCCAACAATGAAACCCTAAACTTTCATCTTTCGGTCTCAAATTCAAGATTCAAAGTCAAAATGTGATTATCAATGTAATTCTTAACGGAAATCACTATTTCGAGCATCAATCGGAGATCGGAAGTTAAGATTGAGCGTGCACTCTCAACCCATAAATTCAAACATGAAACTAGATTGAACCTATTTTATGAAATCAAACATGGAAACAAAGAACTACAAAAACAATAGAGCAAGTAATCGAACACCCAAATAACTTTGTCTATTTCAAACACAAAAGCATCAATTTCATGCAAGTCACTACACCCACATTTCTAGCAATTAAAAAAAAGGCAATGAAGAAAGGTAAAAGATGTTACTAAAATAGAACACAACCTTCAAATCCACAACTCAAATGTGAGGCATCTTGCCATTAATGTCTCAACCCTTAGATCAAGTACACTAAGAGATCTACTTTTTGAATGTGTTTTTCTCTCTACAATGTTCTCTCTCAAAAAATTCTTGGATTCATCAATAATTCTAATCCCTAACCCTATTTTCTAAATTTTGGGTCCAAAGCTTGAGAATTTCTCACTATGCCTATGTCTGAAAAAGTGAGCTTCGCAAAAGTGATAGGAGGTTCGCAAAAGCGAACTGAAGTTCGCTTAAGTGACCTTCGCCCTTTTGGCCCAGTTCGCAAAAGTGAACCCCGTGTCGTCACTTAAGAGGACAGTTGAATCCATTGTTGGTTCGCTTAAGCGACTAGTGCTCCGTAGGTGCAATACTTAGAACTTGTTTTTTTGTCAAATTTTGCTCTTTTTCAACTTCGATTCCACTTTTGATCAACATTTTCTTTCCCAACATCGAAACACCTGAAATAACACAATTCAGAGTATAATTAGACTTTTTCCCTACTTTGAGTGCCACAAAAGCATACGAAAAGAGCTCTAAATGAGTGCAAATCCACCACTCATCATGGCCTAATTCTTTTTTCTAAATGTCTTAAATAATGATACAGACCTTCTCGTTCAATCAAAAACTCAATTTTGTGCTTGTTTTTCCAGTCAAATATCATTTCTTTTCGATAAATAATTATTTCATATATCGCGATAAAAGTTTAATTTTGGCTTAGCAAAAATGCATTGAACTTTTCAGACAAGTCCTATAATTCATGCTCAAAATTTAAAAAGTTCTGAAATAATTTTTTTGATCTTTAAAACTAGTAACGAATCTTTTAGTAGACAAAATTGTTGAAACAACGCCAAGGCACCCAAAAAGCTTAGAAACTCACTCAAAACTCATTTGGAACCTCCCGAAAACCAACCAAATATGCCTATAGCTTACAAAAGATATTTCGGACTCAATAAAATCATAAAAACACCCAAACAAGGTTACCTTAACCCGATGTTGTCCAACATCAACTTGAACTTAAAAATCTCCAAATTTCAAATAAAGACATGAAACTCATCCAAAAGCTTCGGAAACTGCATAAAACCTTCAAATAGACCAAATATTACCGTTTGAACCTATTTGAATCATCAAAATTCGAAAATAACTTTTCTAACCTTAAACGTTGACTAAAGTCAAAATTTTACCTTAACTTTCCCCGCATCTCATCTAATGGATCAAAATCTAACCAAAAACCTTGATACCCAAACCAATAATTTGTCTAGACCAAAAACCATATTCCGGAGCTAACGGAACTATTGGAATTTCATGCCAAGCTTGCTATGATCAAATGTTGACTTTGGCAACTATCTTATGCTTTCAACTTTCAAAACACAAAAAACTCTTCCAAAACTCATCGGAATACCTCAAGACCTGAGCCAATAATCCTACTGTCTCGAAGCTGATGTAACTGACGAAATTCCATTTAGAGACTCGTAGTTCTGGTTGTTAACAAAAATCACTGTTAACAACTTTAACTCTCCAAAACTCTAAAACTTCCAAAAAAATATCACAACTTTACAATCAAATTTCAAAATAAACCTCCCAACCTGATCAAATAAAACTCGAGGCAACTATCAAGAGGGATAAAATGATAATATTCTAAAAATTTCCAAAAATGACCTTATGGATAATTATAGTATACATTATAAGTATATATATAATATAGTAAAAGTACTATATTATAATAGAATAACAGATAGTATAGTTAGTATACATTACAAGTATACATTATAAGTGTGTGTGTGTATATATATATATGTAAGTATTCTATTAAATAGATGGCATAATACATAAATATGTCAATTAACTTGGTCTCATTCTACATTTATTCCCTCCAACTTTGAGATTGCACAAGTATACACTTAAACTTGTATAAAATTGAACAAATAGACACACACGTCCTACTTGGGATCCTACACGAAAATTTTTGTCCTACTTGGTGTACACCAAAGTTGGAGGGCTTAAATGTGAAATGAGACCAAGTTAAAGGGCACATTTATATATTATGCCTATATATATAGTATATTTTGTGTGCATTTAGTATACATTATATATATATATATATAAAGACAAAAAAATCTCGGCTCGTTAAGCCTATTGGGCCAAAACCCTGCCACGGTCTGATTAGCCAAGTACAGTAGGCTAACAGGTTGTGGGCTGGGCCAGAAGGGCCTTCATTACTATTAAGCCCAGAGCGGACCGTCCCATTAGTGGATGGCCCGGCCCAGCCGAGCTCACTAGTCCGGTGTATTTTTTCCTTAATGGGATAGTCTGACCCGACCCAGCCCATTTAAAAGCTTTAAATAGAAATAACATCTAACAAATGAAATTTAGTTATTCTTCTTGTCATGTTCATATGACACCTAAGAATTTTGAGTTCACAACCAAGTCACAAAATTAGGATCAATATTCATCATTTTGAATATTAACTTAATTGGGGCCACATGTCGTAAACTAGTATCATAAAAGCAATAAGTTTTAGATGATTTTTTTTTTCAAATAAACTCAAAGTTTGAGATTTTTGATGTCAAAATTCAAGAATGTAACTATTTTAGAAACTACAAAATGAAATTTGAGGCATTTTCATAGTTTTTTTGCAAAATTACTTCCTTCAACACTAATAATATTTTTAGTTTGAAATGATGTAAGCAATTTCAAACATCGATTGACTAAATTATACAAAATACCCGTATAAAATTAGGAGATTTAACATCTATATAGAAAATCATATAAAATTTACTTGCATCACAAAAAAGGCATCTGTCAACTTTTTACTCCCCCCCACCCATATTCATAACACATATATTTAAAAAGTATTAATCAAAAACATTTCAATTAAAAGAATCAACGACAATCATAGATCAAATACATGAGTATAAGAACATGATTAGAGGATGAAAGGGAAAGTACAGTTAAAAAAATATAAAATATAAAATATCAAAAGGAATCCAAGTTTTGTAGATCTAAATCTCAACAAAGACTTCCCGTCCCACATATATTCATTGCCCGCATCTCCAAAAAGATGAAAAAAAAATCAGGAAAAATTCTCCACAAAGAGTAAGAGGGGGAGTATAGTCACTAGCAGCTTTGCACTATGTTCAGAGATGAAATCCTTGAAGAAGCCCTTTTTCCATGTTCTCTTTGGTTGTCAATCTTTAGGAGAATAGTAGAATTGACGGAAACCTTTTTACCCTATATGCTTCTTTATATTAGAGAAGAAAATATTAAGGAGAACAAGATTACAAAAAATGGAAGATTCTCATATAATGACCATTTGCATGTTCTCTCATTATATAGTTTTTGGTTTCACTCTTATTATATAGTTTTTTTTTAAATTAGTTTTTAGACATATGTTGTACGTGTATTCATGTCGTGCAATACTGTCTTTTCAATACAAAATAATATATATATATATATATATATATATATATATATATATAATGACCAACATAATCGAACTTGAACAATTGAATTAGCTAAATTTATTTGTTAGGTATGTACGCGTGTAATGAGCTAATGTTTCATCGCCATTAAGTGCAAACATGTAATATTATCGTATCATACCTAATACTTTCATATATATATATATATATATATATATATGATGTTCTTGATGTATGTTACGCGAGCAGAGTAGAAAGACTAATGGTTATGTTTGACGGAGTCACAAATTGAATTACAATTTCTTTAATTTCTACAAGCGAGGAGCACATAAAACTAAATTTAGACAACCAGCAAAAGTAAATACGACATATCATTAACTTATTTACCAAACTAATTTTCGTGATTCTAACAAGGCGAAGCCATGTAGGGTCAAGAGCTCATCCAAACCTTCTCAGAAAATTATATTGTATGTATATGGCTGAAATTTCTTTTTATGTATATATAGTAGATGTTAAATTTCTTTCAACTTTTTCTTGTTTTTACTTTTACATTTTTTGAACCTCCTTAGTTAGAATTCTAACTCTACCGATAAATTATATCATGTTTATAACGTCTATGAAAACGAAGTCTATTATTTCTTCCTTTTGCTTGTTTCAAGGAACATTTTGGAATAAAGTTTATTGAGGTTTAGAACATGTGCGACTAAAGGTATGAAAAGGCACGCAATGGAGAAAATGGTAACTACTCACACGTTCTTTCTAAATGCGGGATAGACATATGGGGGAAAGGAATGATATGGTCAATAGTGGTAGCTACAATATGCAACAAAAACAGTTTTTAGCATTAAAAAATATGCACATTAACAAGGAGCGTTTAAGTCTTTATCAACATTAGTTAATTGTCAGTGAATCCAATGTCTCTATAGGCTTTAGGAACATTACTAAAAGTGTTAATTATTGCATCTAAAAAATTATTTTTAGCAGCAATTAAGCTATTGACATTAATAAAATGTGTTTGTTCGACCAAAACCAAAAGAACTTGAAGGCCGGCCGATTTCAAAGATCTTTATTTTCTTAAATATTGTACTATCAAGTTAAATGGTATTACATAAAATAAAATGAAATGAAGGGCTATTGTCTTGCAATTCGTCACATGTACATACAAATGGAACAAAATAAAATCGTGCTATATTATTTTCATTCATGGTTTATCTTAGAAATGCATGAGTAAGCCCTAAGAGCTCATGTCATACCACAAGCCATCATCATACCCTATATCATCCGATGGAACTTCGTAGTACAAATCATGAGAATAAATCATGTCATGCCATAGGCCAAACTCTCGAAGATCGAAAAACTCAGTTACTCTCTCTGGAGTAAAGGTTATTGTATCGTTGAGAGACGACTCTATCATGTTTTTCCATTTATTATCATCGGTGCAATCCTCGATCTTCTTAAGGGAATTCGAACATGATGATTCATCTATTGTAAAATGCGGGGCGATTTCCACCACCATAGGTTGTGTTATGGAATCCACACTTTGTTCTTGGACCTCTTGAATTGGCTCTTCAAGTAGCTCTCTCAGTGTGTCTTCATCAAATTGTGTCATTTCCATGTTTTCAAAATCATCAATTATGGGCATAGAGTGTGAGGTAATATGAACTTGTGAATCCATATCTAGAGAAGAATTTTCTTCTATAAAAAAAAAAAAAGAGGCTAGCTATGTTGCATGTTTAAAATTATTGACAAAAGGCACAATGCTTAAATAGGCACCATATAAAGCTTCAACTCAATTAGGTACTCTATTTGTTTCAATTTGATTATCTTATATTGATTAATATGGAGTTTAAGAAAATAAAGAACTTTAATTACCTAATTATGTCATCTCAATTATCCAACTTTTTAAAGTACTTTCATTACCTAATTACATTTAAAATGTGTCATAATTCGAGCAGGAGTATAATGACATCTGCCAACTGCATCTTCTTTTTATGGGTGTGGTTATTTGTCGAGAAAAAATGTTGGGAATCGTAGATAATGTCCATCTTAACCTTAGATGCTTCTTTCCAAGTTCCACTCTTGTCCGCATGACACGGATCGTGAAATAATTTGTAATTTATTATAACAAAAATAATTTAAATTAAATTTTTTAATTATTTTCATAATAGAGAGACTCAATAATTGATTTTGTAGTCCTTATAGTGTCATATCTAATTAGGACTTAAAATCTTATTTCTTGATAGAGAAAAAAAAATCATTTTTGTCTAGTTTTTGGACAAGGAAATATGTGCCTATATATAGGGGTTCTTCTAACCTAAAAATGGAATGAGTTTTTTAACAATAATTGTCCATCCAAGTATTGAAAGAGTAATTTGGAATATGTTTTCCAACACTACAGACAAACAGGCAACCCCCCCCCCCCCAAACCCACTTGCCACACTCCATTCACCACTCCCCACCACCCCCTACTCCCTCCCTCCCCTCACTATCCTCATCGTCATAGTTTTGTCTTATATATATACAAATGCTTTTAGGGTAATAATTTTTTACTTGAATTCCAACCACAAGAAAATAAATAAGAAACTATTCCCTCTATTCACTTTTACTTGTTACTTTTAACATATCATGAAAAGACAATAATTTTTTTTCATGTTTATCCTCAACATTGAATACTTATTTTGTAAATCATTTTTCTAGACATCATTTAATAGCGGATAGTTTGGTAAATTACATATATCAATAATTATTTTCTTAATGAGTATGCCAAGTCAAACTATGACAAGTAAAAATGAACGGAGAGAATACTATTTTTTCATGACAATATTTTTTCCTCCTACCGAACATGTACACCCTATATTTTCCTTCCTACCTATCAAACACATCCCGAGGGCATCCTAAAGGTATGTCCATAAGAAGGAAAATATCTTCCATGAAAAATATTTTTTTTTAAAATAAATAGGTTTCTTACTTATTTTATTTGTTCGTTACTTAAGTAAAATAGAAGAATCATTCGGAAAACACTTGTATATAATATAGAAAAATATTATGGGGAAATGGGATTAGGCGTGTTGGGGATAGGTAAAGATGAGATGTGTTGAAGTGTGGGAAGGACATAATCAATGTGAAATATTACTTGTGGAACTTGTTTTTCCTACTTGCACCCGAAAAGTCATTTTTCCTTTTCTTAGATTTAAAAAAAAAAAAACCTTATTTTTGTAGAGAAAAAAAATTCAAATATTTTGACTCACCAAAATATTTAAAAACATTTTTCTCCGCACCAAACAAATATACACCCAAAATAGTTTTAGAGATGTTCATACTATTGTCAACAAAATTATGTTGCTTTTTGTGCATTTGGGATATGTTTATCACGTTCGTAGAATTATTAATTGTGAAAACGAGATGTTTGGTAACTCATGATCCGTCCAATTTGACAAATTGCTAACCTACGAAAGCCTTTTATTCCCTGTTTTGGTCTGTTTCAAGTTGTAGAGCCCATTACTCTCCACAAAAACTCATGGTGACACTTTTTGTTGGGTTTTTCATTCAGTTCGATACTCATCACATTGAAATTCGATTAAATTTGAATTTACGTCGGAAAATTTCATATCGAAAATAGAATATTCCTTAATAAAAATGACTCCGTACTCAAAATAATTCAATTCAAGACATCTGATTAAGAATTTAAAAAAACCTTATTGATACACATGATGACACTTGATATATGTCAGAACATGTGCTTAGCCTCAACAGTAGGATTTGGCGCCAAACCAAACTTTTGTGAAAGAATTTTGTTTATATAAATGACCCTTAAATATTCAGTATATTTTGTTCATTATATTATTTTTAGTCTTTTGTTTGCTAGTTTTTCAAACACGTGATTTTCGTGTATGTCAACTCTTTCCATACGTGGTGTTGTGATATAATACTTATATTATTTGGATGAGTATTTTTAAATAAATAGTTACATATTTTAGTGATATTTTTTATTTATTATTATTTATAGTAATATATACTAATATTATAATAAATTTGTATTGTGTATTAAAAGTAAATCATGCATGTTATATAAATGTATTATAGGTGATTTTAAAATATATTATGCTTGCTTAGTAAGAAATTAACATAATGTATTAAAAGTGTGTGATAGATTTATTATCCATCAATAAAATTTGTATTATATGTGTTATAAATTATTCTTTCTAATATGCACTAAAACTGTATTATAAATATATTATAAGTGTTCAGTGAAAAAGAAAATGTTATTGCTATATGGTACTTGTTTCTTGATAAAGCATATACATGTAAATTTTCCTATTACTTTCTACGTCTCAATTTATGTGAAATTATTTTATTTTAGAAATAATTTAATTTTAAACCTTTTTAAACTAGTTAGCACAAAATTTAATGACTTATTCCGAATTATAGATTTTAAAAGTCTATACTTTTCTTTTAAATTCGGTGACTAGCTAGGGACACTGATAACACACATCAAAACATGTGCTTAGAACTCAACAATAGGGTTGGGCGCCAAACAAAACTCTTGTGAAAGAATTTTGTTTATACTGACGACAGACAGTATAAAGGGAAATTTTCACATAACTTAATTATGTTTATAGCTATAGTTTGTTAATTCTAATTCGTAGCTACATGTTGGAGGGAAGAGAGAGGCGAACAATATTGAGAAAGGGAGGAGAGAGGTGAACGAGAGAGGGCATATAGACAAAATTGTATATGTATATATGTCGAATTATATACAAACTGAGAGCTGACTGGATTCGAACCCACGACAACAACCTTGAAAATTAACCCTCAGACCAGTGAACTATTTCGCCTTTTTGGGCATGGGTTTCTTTAGATAATATTTAATATATTTTTAAGAATTATACGAATGATATATCGAGATTAGTTGGATGACCACGGTTTTCGGTGACCCAAATTTACACCTAGATTCGCCCTTAATTGTATATATGTGATCGATATACACATAAATTTGTATATTTGACGAGAGAGACAGGGAGAGGAGGAGAGAGGCGAGCGAAATTGGGAGAGGGAGGAGAAAGGCGAGCGAGAAAGGGCATAGATTGGAGAGAGACGAACTGCATATGTATATATGTCATATAATTGTGTATATGTAACTGGTATACATATGTAGGTGTATATATGGCGAGCAAAATTGGGAGAAGGACGAAAGAGGCGAGCGAGAGAGGGCGGAGAGTGGAGAGAGGCTAATTGTATTTGTATATTTATCATATAAGTATATGTGTATATGTATAATTTGTATTGGGAAAAGGGTATGATATACCCCTCAACTTTGCCATTTAGAGGCTATATACCCCTTGTTATGAAAGTGGCTCATATATACCCCTGTTGTTATACAAATGGCTCACATATACCCTTACCGTTACAAAAAGAGCTCACATATACACTTTATCTAACAGAAGTGGAAAAATTAGTTTTAAATTTAGTTTTTAAAATTTAAATTTTTAAAAAACTCATTTAGGGTATATATATGATCCTTCTAACAAAGTTCAAGATGTTGTAAAACAAGAAGAAAAATACAAGAATACTTAAACAAGAAGGTAAGACAAATGGTGATGGAAGTATAAAGTTGAGACCTTTATTTATTCTTTTCAAGTGTGTCTTTTACAAGAGTGAAGACTACCATTTTATAGGATGTTCAAACCATCCTTTTACAGCATTTGACAATACGTTACTATAATATTTAATTAATACAATAAATGGATACATTACGTTAGGATAGATTAAGAGAAACATCCACATAATTCAGTGGATTTGTAACACTCCCCCTTGGATGTTTATAGATAATGTGCCCCGTTAAAATCCTACTATGAAAAACCCAGTGGGAAAAATTCTGGTGAAGGAAAAAGAGTACACACATCTTGTAATACGCCTTGAGTGCTGCCTCATTAAAACCTTACCAGGAAAACCTAATGGGACAAAACCTTGGTTAAGGAAAAAAGAGTACAGCGCATATTTTACTCCTCCCTAATGAAAAATTTATTTGATATCTTGGAGACGACGCATTCCAATCTTATATCTTAGTTTCCCAAATGTTGACATTGGCAATGCCTTAGTAAATAAATCTGTAAGATTATCACTAGAATGAATCTATTGAACATTTATCTCACCATTTTGTTGAAGATCATGTGTGAAAAAGAATTTAGGTGGAATATGCTTTGTTCGGTTTCCTTTGATATATCCTCCCTTTAATTGAGCTATGTAAGCAACATTATCTTCATACAATATTGTTGGAATCTTTGTTTGCACAGAAAGACCGCATAATTGCAAAATGTGTTGAGTCGTTGATCTCAACCATGCACACTCTCGACTGGCTTCATGAATGGCTATTATCTCTGCATGATTTGAAGAAGTAGCAACTATTGTTTGCTTCATCGAACACCATGATATAGTTGTACCTTCATATGTGAATAAATAGCCTATTTAAGATCGGGCTTTATGTGGGTCAGAAAAATGTCCCGCATCTGCATAATCGATCAATTCTGACTTGGATGCATTAGAATACAACAATCTCATATCAATTGTTCCTTGAAGATATCTGAATATATGCTTAACACCTTTCCAATGTCTTCTTGTTGGACATAAGTTGAATCTCGTCAATAAATTTACTGCAAAACAAATATCTGGACGGATATTATTGGCAAGGTACATTAGTGCCCCAATAGCACTGAGATATGGTGTTTCATCACAAGAAACTCTTCATCCTTTTCTTGAGGTCGGAATGGATCTTTATTTATATCAAGAGATCTCACAACCATCGGGGTACTCAATGGGTGTGATTTATCCATGTAAAATTGTTTCAAAACCTTTTCAGTATATGTTGATTGATGGATAAATATCATTTGTCAAATGTTCAATCTGAAGGCCAAGACAAAATTGTGTTTTACCAAGATCTTTCATTTCAAATTCTTTCTTTAAACACTCAACGACTTTTGAAAGCTCTGTAGGAGTTCCAATAATGTTCACGTCATCAACATAAACAAATATTATTACAAATTTAGATTTTGACTTTCGTATAAAAATACAAGGACAAATAGGGTCATTTTTATACCCTTCATTTAGCAAATATTCGCTAAGACGATTATACCACATTCGCCCTGATTGTTTCAATTCATATAAGGATTTCTGAAGCTTCATTGAACAATTTTCCTTTGTATTTTTATATGCTTCAGGCACTTTGAGTGCTTCAGGGATTTTCATAAAAATATTGTGGTTTAATGAGCCATACAAATAGGCTATGACAACGTCCATTAGATGCATTTCAAACTTTTCATGAACTGTCATATTTATTAGATACCTGGAAGTAATTGCATCTACCATAGGAGAATATGTCTCCTCATAACCAATGTCAGTCCTTTGCGAAAATCCTTAAGCCACAAGTCGTGTTTTATATCTTACGACTTTACCATTTTCATTGCGTTTTTGCACAAAATCTATTTTTACCCAACTGGCTTGACACCTTCAGGTGTTCGGACTATTGGTCCAAAAACTTCACTTTTTTCAAGTGAAGTCAATTTTGTTTGAATTGCTTCCTTCTATTTTGACCAATCATTTCTCTGTCTACATTCATTGACAGATCTTGGTTCTGAATCCTCATCTTATTGCATTATTTCAACTGCAACATTATAGGCAAAAATATTATCCACCACAATATTATTTTGATTCCACCTTTTTCTCGTCGAGACATAATTTATAGAAATTTCTTCATTCTCATTATTTTCAGGCACATGGACCTTCTCAGTGATGTCATAATGTATTATGTCTCGGAGCTCTTCATGAGTAATTGCCTCCATATTATGATCATCTTGATCATTTATTCCTTTCCTTTTTCAGGGATTTTTATCCTTGGAACCAATTGGTCTACCACGTTTTAAGTGTGGTCCGAACTCGTTTGCCTTAACATTTTGTCCTATCGAGACATCAACTCGAACTTGAGCATTAGCAGCTGGGATATATGATTTAGTAACCCGTGGAAGGTTAGTTAATGCATCCGGCAATCGATTTATAATATTCTGCAAATAAATTATCTTTTGAACATCTTGCTCACATTGATTTGTTCGAGGGTCTAAATGAGACAGTGAAAGTGAATTCCAATCTATCTCATTTCCCAACTGTTTTTGTTCTCTCCCTAATGTTGGGTATACTGATTCATCAAAATGACAATCAGCAAACCTTGCCGTAAATAAATCTCCAGTTCTATGTTCCAAATATTTTATAATAGAACGAGATTCATACCCAACATATATCCCCAATATTATTTAGGGACCCATCTTTATGCGTTGTGGTGGAGCAATTGGAATATATACCGCACAACCAAAGATTTTAAGATGGGAAATGTTTGACTCCTGATCAGAAACAAATTGCAATGGGGAGATGTCATGATAATTGGTTGGCCTTATGTGCACAAGTGTCGCTGCATGCAAAATAGCATGCCCCAAACTATAATAGGCAACTTTGTCCTCATCAACAGTGGTCTAGCTATCAATTGAAGACGTTTAGTCAATGACTCTGCTAAATCATTTTGAGTATGAACATGTGCAACAGGATGTTCAACTGTTATTCCAGTGGACACACAATAATCATTAAATGTCTGAAATGTAAACTCATCAGCATTATCAAGATGAATTGTTTTTATTGCATAATTTGAAAATTGTGCTTTTAACCTTATTATTTGAGCCAACAACCTCGCAAAAGCCATATTGTGAGTTGACAATAAGCAAACATGCGACCATCCTGTAGATGCATCTATCAAGACCATATAATATTTAACAGGTCCACATGCAGGGTGAATAGGTCCATATATATTACCATGTATATGTTCCAAAAATGCAAGGGATTCCACCCCAACCTTAGCCCCTGATGGCTTGATAACCAAATTTCCTTGTGAACAAACAGCACAACAGAATTCCTTTGATTGAAGAACATTTTGATTTTTCAAAGTATGCCCATGTGAATTCTCAATTATTTTGCGCATCATATTATAATCAGGATGACCCAACCGGTCATGCCAAATGATAAAATCATTAGAATCAGTAAATCTTTTGTTTACCACTGCATGTGATTCAACCGTACCAATATTTGTATGGTACAACCCAGAAGAAAGTGAAGGCATTTTTTCATGCACAATTTTCTTCTCCGCATTTATTGTAGTAATAAAAATGTATTCTACCTTTCCTTCATTTGCAGTCTCAACATGATTGCCATTTTGGCGAATAACCTTGAAACTTAATAAGTTTCTTTGAGACTTACTACAATACAATCTATTATTAATCATCAATAATGTTCCTCCAAGTAGTAATAAGACCGCTCTTCTAGAGCCCTTAATCAATTTTGTACTACCGAATATTGTATAAACATATGCCTTTTTCATAATCAAATGAGAGAAATATTTCTTTTCTCTTAATATTGTATGAGTTGTGGCACTGTCCATAAGGCACATATCAACATCACTCATCTTGGATCCAGGTGAAGACTGAAATTTTTTATTTATCTTCATAAAAATAAAAATACATAATAAGAAGTACGAAACTTAACAAAAGAAAATTTAAGTATATGAACTTTAGTAAGACAAAAAACATATAACAATATTATTCATTTCCCAGTTCAATCATCAATCTTCAGTTGCGATCCCCAAAGAAGTCCTCAGCTTCTAGATGAGTAATATCATCGAGCCCATCAAAAGCATCATCTTTCAATGCTAAATTTGCCTCAACATTCTCATCATATTTTTGAGAAGATCGTGTCTTTACATCATCTTTGAGATTCAAATGTGACTCCACCCAGTTATTAGAAGAGGAGGCACCACCTTTATTTCCTTTCCTTTTAAAAAGGAATTTTGATACAGCTGATAAAATGCTCTGGTGCCTGACATTCATTTTTTCAATGACCTTTAAGACCACAATGATGACAGTGATCACCCTTTCCCTTTGAAGGATTATTTTGAGAATCCGTATTGTTCTCCCTTTTGTTATGACCACCACTTCGACGGTTATTATATCATCTTTTACCCATGCCATTCCCACGCACATTATCATGACTCTGATTATTTTGTCTTATTTTAGACTGATCGTGTGCTTCTACACTGTGTGCTTCTGGTAATGGAGCACTTCCAGGGAGACGAGCTTCATGATTTCTCATTAAAAGGTCATTATGTTGCTCAGCTGTAGCGACCCTAAAAATAGATAGGTGAAACTAGAGCCTAATGTATGAATTTTTTAAAGTTTAAGCATAAATTGGAAGTAGTCACTTTTGGAAAAAAAAAACAGTTCAGAATCTGGAAATTGGCTAAGTTCAAAATTTGGAAATTCTGCCAAGTGTGAAAATCAGTGAGTTTTTGGCCAACTTTGAGCAGTCATAACTCCTAGCTCAGGATGATCCAGGAGTAGTTCCAGTTATATTTGGAAATCCCTTGGAACGATCTTTCCAACGCCACCGAGTTTGCTCGATTCCGAGTTCGTATGAGCGAGTTATGCCCTTTGAAAGTTGGGCAGTTGGCAAAGAGTTCGTCCGGAAATTTAAGGGCATTTTGGTCTTTTCGCAAATCTTTTCTTTTGAGGTTATATTATTGTGTTAGGCTGATTGTGGATCATTTTGTTCCATTTTAAAAGAGTAAGGAAAGGTTCTCTTTGGAACACCATTGAAGGCCAAGGTGAAGTTGGAGCTAGGGTTGAAGGTTTTGAGTGCTTTCTTCTTCAATTTTTCGTGGGTTTCAACTTAAAGGTATGGTGACCCTTGATCCTTGATCAATCTTTCTTTCAAGGAGTCCAATCAAAAGTGTTTCAAAGAACAAAAATCTCAAATTCTAATCTAAGCATAGGTTCATTGGCAAAACGTTTTCTAAGCTATTATATTGATGAATTAATGTTTTAAGATGATTTCATATGGAATTCCTTGAAGAACCCATGTTTTCCCTAAATTCCTAAATTTGCTTATGAAGTGGGTCTTTTGCTTATGATTCAAAGTTTATGAGATTGTGTTTGGATTGGATTGTATTAGTGACTCTTATGATTTTCTACATCTATCTATGATGAATTGATGATGTATGGATGAATTGAAAGTTGTGGCCTTATGGGCAAGTTATGATGAATTCTCTTGTGGTAAGTAAAATGGTTGGGACTTGAGTGTTGTTGATTATGGCTTTAGAGGATGGTAAGTTGGCTTAATCTCTTATTATGGATAAAATTGTTCTTGTTTAGTTTGATCCACTTATGGTGGAGGTGTTTAATTATGGAATGTATTATGAACATGGACTTGAAGGCATTATCTATTGAATTAAAATGTTATCAAGTTATGAAATGTTATTGTACTATGTGAAGGTATTCTTATGGTTATAAGGTGATCTTGTACAAAGTGTTATTGTATTGTATATTATATATATAAATGAGGCTATATGTAAAGTCCTATATGAAGCTATATGTAAAGTTTTATGTGAAGCTTATGTGTGAAGGTATGATGTGAATGAGTTTACGTGATCTTGTGATGATCCTATGTAAAGTGGATAACATTGTGATTTAAAGTATGATTTTTCTCATGATGTATATATATATATGAAATGATGTTGGATTATGAAATATCCTTAGATGATAATGTTGTGACTTGGTTGGTAGACTAAAGTGTCCCTCCTTGTTACTTAAAGTCTTGAATGCATGAATGTGTGAAGTGGGCTAGAACTAAGAAATGGTGCCCTTTCTATAAATGCTAAAAGAGGAATTCTAGGCCAAGACTTGAATCGGCAAAACTAAGAAATGGTGCCCTTTCATAAGTCTAGCTTTCCTAAGTAAATGTATAACCTTGAAGGATGGGCCTTAGGGCGAAGTTCCCTTCTTGAGTGAGATGATAGACTTAGAGATGGATGGAGCCGGAACGGCATGAAAAATCTTTATCTAAGAAAGTCAAATGAGCTATCCTTATGAACCTTGATTGGCCATGACTAAGAAATTGGGCCTTTCTTGGGAAGAGGTACTATGAGTTGGTTGAACTAGAAAAGGAACCCTCTCTAAGTACATATGTGATTGAATACTCTATGGGAAATAAGGCTAGCACCGAGTGGATGTGGTTAGGAAGGTGGCCTAGTTGAGTATGAGATTAGGCACAATGAACTTCCTTGGACATCCCCTAAACCATGTGCCTACATGGGTTGCTTACTAGTTCTACCTTTGGCAAGTAGAACAACCTCCACGGAGTAGGATAGACTCCGGATTCCATACCTAGCTAGTATGGTCTATGTCGGTTATGCCTATTCCCATCATGTGGGATGTGCACTCTAGTTATTGGATAGGTTCTATAACGTGTAGGTAGTAGTATGGGATACTATCTACACATGGCACGAGTAGGCTTTGAAGATACTAAAGTGAGTTCCCTAAGTCTAACGACTATTATGTGAAAGTCCCCTTATGTGCCTAAATGTCTCCTAAAGTGGTTCATTAAAGAATTTTGACTTAGCATGTTATATTGTAATGGTACATTCCTTATCTATGGTAACCCTTAGGAACACTTAGGTGTATATAAAGAGATTGTATGGGCGGTCACTTCATGTTTCACTTAAGTGTGGCTTTGGGTAACTTGAGATAGAGGTCATGAAATGATGAAAAGGCTTACTTGTCAATTATATTCATGTATTGTACATTGGTACTAGTGGAGTATGTCTATTATGTGGGTATTGTCTTATATGTGGATGATGTCTTGAAATGTGTCTCTTATAATTGTGATGTGAAGGTTTTATCAAAAATGGCATGAAAGCACATATTTCAAATAAATGTCCTTTTTTTTTAACATGTTTTTGCATGGTCATCATACTTAGTACTTAATTGTGCTAATTCCATATTTCTCTATTTTCTACAAGTGTAGGTTCCGGCAAGTGAGCGGGTTTTGTAGTAAACTTGGGATTTGAAGTTCTTCCTAGATTTTGTGGTATGTCCTCATATGTCGAGGGCAAGACTTTTCTATTCTAGTTTTATGATAAGGTTCTTGTAATAGACTTAATAGACTTCTTTTGATTGTAAAGGGCCGTGTCCCTAGTATGTTTTCACGTTTATGTCTAAGATGGCTAAGAGACTTAGTATTCCGCTTGTGTACTTTTGAATGATGTTTTTAAAAGTGACCTTTGAGTCTTATGGGATTTTATTTAAAGAGTTTTTAATTCCGCACTATTTTACATACCTAATGTGATGAATGCTAAGGGCTTGTATGAGACCTTCGAGAGGTCGAATACGCATGTTACGACTTGGGGGTGTTCTCGGGTCGTGACATCAGCCACCATAAGGCATGAGATCAATTCAGAGTATTTCTAAAACCCTTTTTCGCGATATTGTTGTTGTAATATCATATTAGAGGCATGAAAAGTAGTTAGTGTTTTTTCCAACATGTCCTCATCTTTTATAGTTTTCCCACATAATTCAATTGGGAAGTTATTCTAAGTACAACAGAGTTATACTCAATTACAGTTTTATAATCTGGAAATCGTAAGTGCATCCACTCATAACGAGCCCTTGGCAATACAATTGCCTTGAGGTGTTCATACCTTCCTTTCAAACCTATCTACAATTCAAGTGGATCATTTATCGTTAAGTATTCAACTTTCATGCTTTCATCAAGATGATGACGAAGGAAAATCATAACCTTCGCTTTATCTTGACTTGATGCTTTATTTCCTTCGATTATACTATCACCAAGATCCTTAGCGGTAAGGTGAATTTCAGCATCAAGTACCCATGACAAATAGTTCTTTCTAGAAATGTCAAGTGCCACAAATTCAAGCTTCGACAATTTATTATATGCATGAACATTAATGTTACAAAAACATGTAAACTCATGAAGCATTGAAACGGTAAGTTTAATATATTGTCTACTTGTTTTAAGTATTTATTACTAGTTTCAATTAACATCAAAGTTTAGTAATAATTTCAAGTGGTATTTAATACAATGCTATTATTCTATCTGACACACAGAATGTATGACAAAAAAATCCTTACGAGTATTCTAACTGGCATGCTATCATATGGCTTAGTATTTAATTTAGAGTTATAAGTTAGTAGTACATAAATAAAATAACAATATAAACCTGAAGCGTATTGATTAACATGCCTGGTCAAGTATCATAATAATACCTAAAGCAAGTTATATATGCAATAATTAAATTACAGATCAAAGATTTATGCAAGTCCTATTAGAGATGTTATAAACACATAAATTTATACCTGACTCTAAAAGAAATTTGATTGATTTTTAGGAAAAAAAGATTATCCTGAATTAAGTAGGTCTCAATTGGTTAGAGACTCGTGTTGATAACGTGTTGTAAAACAAGAAGAAAAATACAAGAATACTTAAACAAGAAGGTAAGACAAATGGTGATGGAAGTATAAAGTTGAGAGCTTTATTTATTCTCTTCAAGTGTGTCTTTTACAAAAGTGAAGACTACCCTTTTATAGGATGTTCAAACCATCCTTTTACAACATTTGCCAATACCTTACTATAATATTTAATTAATACAATAAATGGATACATTACATTAGGATAGACTAAGAGAAACATCCACACAATTAAGTGAATTTGTAACACAAGATATATTTTAATCTTTTTCATACAAAATGTATTTTTTGACTTCTTAGATTATCATTATTTGATTTTCTTATGTTTTTTTTTATTTCATTCATTAGCGTAAAGAAAAAATTTAAAACTAATTTTTTGCAGCAATATTGTAATTTAGTTTTTGTATTTGTAAAATAATATTAAAAAATGAGGCATCTATGATAAATTTTACAAGAAAATTAGTGTAACATAAATAAATTTGACCATCAAAATAATAAATTTAAATTAGTCATTGAAACAAAAAGTAAAAAAAATAATATGTGTGCGGAGGATCAAATATACCCCATGAATTATACTTTTTCAGAAAAATAATTAAAAGATTAAATTAAAATTATTTTTTTCACTTCCGTTAGAAGAAAAGGGTATATGTGAGTCATTTGTATAACAATAGGGGTATATATGAGTCACTTTCATAACGAGTAAAATATCAACTCTAAATGACAAGGTTGAGGGGTATATCAGATCCTTTTCCCATTTGTATTTTATAATTTCTATATGTATAAATGAGGAGAGAGGCGAGAGAGATGGCGTAATAACAACTAAAATTAAGTTGCGAGGCGTAATTAATTCAAACTATAACTATGTTACCTAATTAACTAATATATATTTGCTTATCCACGTAATTTTTATGGGAAATTATCGCTTATAGCCACTTAAAAATAACTTATTTATGCTCTGTAGCTATAGTTTGCTAATTTTGATTTGTAGCTACATGTTAGCGAGAAGAGAGATGCAAGCGAGATTGGGAGAGGGATGAGAGAGGTGAGCGAGAGAGGGGAGAGACAAATTGTATATGTATATTTGTCAAATAATTGTGTGTGTGTGTGTGTATATATATTTGATGAGTGAGACATAGAGATGGAGGAGAGAGGCGAGTATATTGAGAGAGGGAGGAGAAAGGCAAGCGAGAAAGGGTGTAGAGTGGAGAGAGACGAACTGTATGTGTATATATTTCAGATAATTGTATATATGTAATTGGTATACATATGTATTTGTATATATGACAAGTAAGATTGGGAGAGAGGCGAGCGAGAGAGGGCAGAGAGTGGAGAGAGGCTAATTGTATTTGTATATCTGTCATATAATTGTATATATATATATATATATTGTATTGGGAAAAATGTTTGATATACCCCTTGGCCCTCAACTTTTCTAGTTAGAGCTAACATACTCCTCGTTATGAAAGTAGCTCATATATACCCTTAGGGGTCGTTTGGTACCAACATTGATAACGCAGGGTTTAGTAATGCAGGGATTAGTAATGCAGAGATTAGAAATGCAGGGATTATTTTTTGTCAAATGTTTGGTTAATTACTTCCCACTTAATTCTGGGTTTGATTTAAGACTCTACAAAAAAAAAAATCTATTATACCCTTGTGTTATTATGAGATTGTTTATTTCATGTAATTGAGTCAAGGTAGATAACCACCGAACAATATTATTATTTTTTGTAGGATTTTCTATTTTAGTTAACTACTTAAGTTAAATATATATATGTATGTATATAAAAATAATTTTGAGGTATGATGTACCATTAAGGAGATCCTTGATGGCATGGTGTGTTTCTAATTTTTTGTTGGTCAAATATATCTTAAACTTAACATAGATTTATGACTACTTATATTGTTCAATAGCTAAAGCTTATTTTAAAAAAATAGTTCAAGTGGTTAATCGACGAACTACAATGAATTAAAAAAAAGAAAAAATATTAGTGAAATCATTAAATTACACTAAACGAATTTGGAGTATTAAAAAGAACATTTATAATTATTTCAATATAAATAAAAAAAATCAAATTACAAAAGAAATTTGGGAAAATGAATAAAGGGATAGTTTTGCCCTTTAGGGGTCTTATCCAGGTTTAACAAACCTTAGATTAGTTATCCTTTTATTTCCTAGGGATAAAATAAGACCATATATGGTGTATTAGCAATCCATGGATTAAATAAAATAAAGTAACCAAACAATGTATTAGATGGACTAAAATTTAATTCATCGACTATTCTATTTAATACCGCCTACAAAGCGAGTCCTTACTATTATACAAATGATTCACATATACCCTTACCATTACAAAAGAAGCTCACATATACTCTTCATCTAACGGAAGTGAAAGAATTAGTTTTAAATTTATTTTTGAAATTTTAAATTTTAACAAAACTCATTTTGGAGTATATATATGATCCTTCTAACAAAGTTCAAGGTATATTTTAATTTTTTTCATACAAAATTTAATTTTTGACTTCTTATATTATCAGTATTCGAGTTTCTGATTCTTTTTTTTTTATTATTTCATTTATTAGTGTAAAGAAAAAATTTTAAAATAATTTTTGTGTGGCTATATTGTAATTTAGTTTTTGTATTTGTAAAAATAAAATTAAAAATACAGGGCATCTATGATAAAATTTTACAAGAAAATTAGTGTAACATAAATAAATTTGACCATCAAAATGATAAAATATTTTTTTGCAAAAAAATAATTAAAAGTTTAAATTACAATGAATATTTTAACTTTTGTTAGAAGAAAAAGGTATATGTGAGCCATTTGTATAACAGTATGGGTATATATGAGTCACTTTCATAACGAGGGACATATCAACTCAAAATGAAAAAGTTGAGGGGTATATCAGAACCTTTTCCCATTTGTATTTGATAATTTATATATGTTTAAATGAAGAGAGAGGCGAGAGAGATGACGTAATAACAACTAAAATTTAAGTTGTGAGGCGTAATTAATTCAAACTATAGTTATGTTAGCTAACTAACTAGTATATATTTGTTTATCTGCGTAATTTTTCCTAGTTTTAATCACCCTTAATATTCAGTATATTTTGGTCAATTTTATATATTATTTTTTATTTTTTTACTAGTTTTTTAACATGTGTTTTCCGTGTGTACCATCTTTCAATACATGACGTTGTAACGTAATAATTTCTGTCTTAATTTAGCTAAAACTATTTTCATTTTAATTTTCATTTTAGTCGGTCTAAATGAAAATAATTTCTTTTTATTAGTAATAATTCAGTTTCAAAATTTTCATTTTACTCTTAATGAGATAATTTATAAGTACAAGAATTTTTGAGACTTATTTCAAACCATAAATTTTAAAAGTCTTCATTTTTTTCTTTAACTCCATGACTAACTAGTCAAACAACTTCACATAAATTAAAATTGAAGGATATCAATATTACTAAAATAAAGATTTGAATAAATAATTATACATAAAAGAATAAACTACAATTTATTGTGATTGATGATTAATTTAGTCCAACACCTCATAATTTCATGAGGTTTAAATTAAGGGCTGATTTTTTTAGTATACAAATTAAGAACCGTATTTACACCAAAATAGCAATACTTTTTTTTTCATTCCTATAGCAATATTTTTTTTTTCAAAAGTAGAATTTAAATAAATAAAAAAAAGATTTCCAAATCAGCCACGCTTATCACTATTTTCATAAATTTCTCCAATTATTTTACCTTCTTTATTTATTATAATTTGTTATATATTATCTTTCAATAGAGGTTTTCTACCAAAACAAAACTCCCCTTCTCTGATAAGAACAACTATCGAAAAATGAATACCAATAATTTTTCAATTCTAATTCAGCACAACGGATGATGGGACTCATCAGGTAATTGTATAAAATAGTTTGTATGGTGTTTTATTACATGGTTATATATGATTTATCACAAATATCTATTTTGTACGTTTTGATAGTTATTCATTTGGTTTAGTTTGTCTATTTTGGTGAAATTGAATTCATCTAATTTGGTTTATGTTCTGGATCCTCGAAATTTTGGTTTAATTACAATAACTACATATGATTTGGTTGTAAACTGAAGTGTCAATTTTTTTTTTATATTAAAGTTTAGGTTTCATATGTTTTGGTTCGAAAGTATGTTACATTATTGTCCGTATTATAGTTATTAAGTTGGTGTATCTAATATAATAATTAGAAAAAAGGTTCATATGTTGATTGGTGGTATCCTAATAAATATAAAATTGAAAATTTTGAATTAGTATGTGATCTGGTACATATGATGGTATATTTGTTGCTACGAACTGACACCAAACTAATAGCCCGATGTATGTATCAATTTGAAAAATTGAATTGGTATGTGATCTGGTACATATGATGGTATATCTGTTGCTACAAACTGACACCAAGCTAATAGCCTGATGAATGTGTTGGTGTATTTTTTGGTCCAATTTATATTCGTGTATTAGACATATGTTGTTAATGAGTATTTTTGTTATTTGCCACCAAATTTTTTTTAATTTTGACTAACAAATATTTGTAATGTCGCAGGAAAGTATCTGAATTTCAAGATTGAAGGAGTGATATGATGTGGACACCAATTACCAAGACTTGATTAATACTACTGCTTCTCAATTAGGTGCGGAGACGATCGTTTTTGAGTTGGAACTCAAATATGTTGTGACTGATCCGTTCCCACCATTGAAGATTCATAGTTTTGAAAAATACATCAAAAAATCAACTTTAGATACACCAAAGTGCTTTATGTATATTTGTGTATATATTGGTGAATAAGACTTTGTAATGGTTAAATTGAACTTTGTATATGAATTTTTGTGGTAATTATATTAATAATATCTTCATATATTTACAGATCGTGCTAAAACGTTTATGACATATGTAGTTGTGAAAAATTTCAACATGATGAAATTTCTTATAGTCATGCAATTGTTGCTATCGGATACAATAACAAACACGGTGAAAACTATTGTTCAACCTATTACAGTAATAAAGATTTTCAAAATATTTATGCAATATCTATTGATATATAGATTTCAACATGATGAAATTCCTTATAGTCATGCAATTGTTGCTATTGGATACAATAACAAACATGGTGAAAACTATTGTTTAGCCTATTACAATAATAAAGATTTTCAAAATATTTATGCAATATCTATTGATATATAGTAGTATATTTAAAAGGTATAAAATAGTAATAATTATTGGTATAAAGTAGTAAAATAATTATTGGTAAAATGATGGTTATATAATTGATATATTTAAAAGGTATAAAATAGTAATAATTATTGGTAAAATGATGGTTATATAATTGGTATGTATGTATGCTATATATTACATGGTTGCATATTTGGTGAAACTACGATGCAATTATAATTGTGAAAACACTATGCATACTTGATGAAACCTACATGTTTTTTACCTAGATGAAAATAATGGTAAAAATGTGAGAGAAGGCTTCCATTAATAATATGATTTGATTGAATAAAAAATTAAGAGAGAGAAAATCAATATATAGAAAAACAAAGCAACGTAAAAGAGTAGAACTGTGATTGAAAAAGTCAAAAAAAGTAAGCAATAATTATCAATCCCATAAAATTAGCACATAATCTCCCCTAAAAAAGGTAATAGATACGGATACCAAATATATTTTTAACAAATAAAAAATTAAATATTTTGTTATGTTTGTAATTAAAAACTTAGTTTTGTAAATAAAAAAGAGTATATGTATATATTGTTAACTAAAGTCTTAAATAGTATATTCTTGTAATTTTTCCTTAAATTAATGAATTTACTATCCACGAGCCGATTGGTCATGTTTCACGTCAACCATTGATTGAACCATCACTGATACTCTTCTGGATTTTGATCAATAATAATTATCCATTATTGATTTGCCATACTTCTTAATAAACAATAAATAATAGAGATAATATTACTATATTATCCTATGACTATATTAAATTTAATATTTTGAGAAATAATATGTAATAGCAAGTGTAAAATAAACACAAAAGATAAATTATCTCTTGATATTTGAAATTAGACAAGTATTACTAAACAACTATCTTTAGTATAGTACCCAACTATTATTAGACGAGAGGAGCACTTTCTCCATCCCAAAATAAGTAAATATTTTAGCAACACAAATCTGTTCCAAAATAAATGTTAATCAAGAATTTAAGACAAATTTATATGTTTTTCTAGTTGTATCCTTGTACTTCATTTTTTAATAGTAATCAATGCTCAAGAAACAAGTATTAAATAGATATAATTCAGTAAACAACCCATTATATTTATTCTTAATGGATGAGATTTTTACTAAAATAACATACTTTAATGAAAATATTTTTAGGAAAAATGGCACTTATCTAGAATGAAAGGAATAGGAAAAAGATAACCTGGCTTTATCGACCATGAAACTCAAAGCACTACTAAAAGGATATTGTACAGAACTTATGATCAACATTATACTTAAATTACTTGACTTTGTTTCCCTCCATACTTTATTGACTATTTACATAATAGCACGTCAAATAAAACTTATATACATAAGCTATTTTTCATTTCATCATTAATATAATTAATAGTAGAGACATCAAATGTAAGCTTAGATGCCCCGGTGAAATTTCAATTAGATTGCAAGCTAGTGCTTGTATATATTCAAGCAGCAGCTACTTGATTAACATGTTTGGCTTCAAGCATCTTCTCGTATTCCTCGATTGATCTAAACAGCTCTGAGAAGTTTCCCTTCCCGAAGCCTCCACAACCGCCCTTCTGATAGACTTGTCCGTTTTCATCTTTGAGCATGCAACCAATTCTCTGAATTATTTCTATAAATATTGTTGGCCTGCAGAAAAATACAATTACAGTGATTGACAAACCATCGTTTTATGATACACGGAAATTACGTTGCAAAACTACTGCGGTTAATTACAACATAGCTCAGCACTCAGCAGCAAAGAAAAGGTTTAATATGTATCGGTACAAATCGGTTAAGTGCATCTCGCATGAATTGGTACCACATCCATTCGAAAGCAACGTCTGGTAATACTCTATATGTTTTCCTGAACCTTTAGAAGAGCTACTAGAATAAGATTTAATTATCGGCATGAAAACAAACTTCTTGTTCTTGTTCTTTTCCTTTTTTTTCATCCTTGTGTTTGTCCTAACAATTAAATAAAGATATATGATGATAAACGACTATTCCAAGCGTTATTCACCTTAGCCCATGTCAACATGTTTTACACTTTATAAACCACCCACTGAATCGGTTTTCCCCATATCCCTAAACAAACTTAATACCTTCAAAAGAAAAACTTTCATTGTGAAAATACCGAAAATGTTAAAAGAGTTCCATCTGCCTCTCAGCACTGTTTATTGTTTCATTTCAAAGTACATAGGCAGCTAGAAGAATGTTGTGAACACAGATGGCCCCGAGGCTGGCCAAGCTGCTGAGCCTGGGGCTAAACCATAATGAGGCCCAAGAATTAAACAGTCCAATACTAGATTTGATTGGGATCTAGGTTGAGTAAAATTTATATAGTTGTCATCTACGGTTTTGTGAAATTATGCATATTGTACAAAAAAACTGTCTGATTCTCTCATCTCTTTCTAGAGTCTAAAGCTCTCACCCTCATTCTTGTCTCTATCTTTAGTTACTTTGTTATTTTCATATTTCCATTATAATTTAATAGTTGAAGTGTTGTCACTGTAATTCGACTATCAAGTAATTATATAATACTTGAGTATTTAAGTTGAGAATTCGGGTTTGTTACAAAGAATCAATCTCATCTGTTGCAACTGTGGAAGAGTCTAGAGTCGCACAATGGATTTTAGTCAACAGCTTGAGAAACCTGAGACTCATGGGGTAGTGTTTCATGCACAAGCATATCTCAATTGTTTTGAACTTATCTGCGCGGACTCTTCACTTTTGATGCCCCACCTGTGTCGGATTCTCCATATATACACTGCTTTTGACGAATCCGACAACATAAGTTTTGAATAATAATTCAAACTTTCACCTATTCCTTTTGTTTGTAAGAGCAGTTCTTTTTTCTTCATAATTTGTTTGACCTTTGTTCCTATTGTTCATATTCTATTTAAATTTTCAACATGTTGAAGATGAGAATTATATGGATCGCAGACTTAGCCTTCTTCAACTCAGAAGCTTCCCTAATTATCAGCAAATATAAAATCTAAGCGTGAACCTTTTTTCGAGAATTACTCCCAAGGATCTTATACTGGACTTACCAACCTTCATCCAAAACAGTCGGTTAATCACAACAAGACTGATCAATCAAGAGTCCTCGGTACTTCCGTCAACAGACACACTCTTTAAGGAGTTCACATTTAGTTACATGGCAGGGGTGATCTCTAAAGCTAATAGGCCAGTGACAGAAACTGGTCGGAAATGTAATGTAAACTTCAATTACTCTGGTGTGCGACTCTGCTACAGTTCAGTGTTGCTGTTTGATGCCTTACCGCTAATGTCTCAGCTAACTTTCAGACATCTCCTTACAGTATTTCTAAATGATTCAATATTCACCAACTCCCAAGGCCCTAATTCTTTCCCCTTTGACAGTAAACATATATGAAGGTACTATCCTATGGACACTAGACTCTCGACACTTTCTAAGCAAGAATCAATTCTCATGGTCCAGGTTTCAAAACAGAAAATACACTAACAATGTAAACATAAAAAACACCTACAGGTTCTTCTCATTTTAGACGTAGATGAATAGCCAGACAAAAGAGTATGCAACCTACAACAATTAGCTAACATAACGTGAAATATTTATTCAAACTGTCAGTTTGAATAACTTAAGAATATCATAATGTGTTATGGCAAACTAATTGATAGGTAAAACAATTCTAGTCCATATAAAGAGTGATAACGTACCTGTCTCCCACAGGCTTGGTAAATATCTGAAGCAGAGTCCCCTGATCATCCCTGTCAACCAAGATTCCCAAATCTTCACACGCCTGGATTTGTTCGCCACTGAGTACATCCCCAGCCCTACTTTTCAAATTCTTATAATAAGTAGGCGGAGGTGAAGGCATGAATTCAAATCCCCCAACTCCACTCCTTTTCCTCATTTCCCTCAAAGTTCTGAATATATCCTCTGTAACCAAAGCTAAATGTTGCACTCCTGCCCCTTCATTATGCTCTAAATAAGTCTGAATTTGACTCTTCCTTTTAGTTCCATATACCGGCTCATTCATCGGAAGCAACACTGTCTCGTCATTGTTTGCCAACACAACCGAGTTCAGCCCGCTCTCAGCAGTTCCAACATCTTCAGCTGTAAACTCCGCAAATTCATGAAACCCCGTAAATGCCTTGATGTAATCCACTACAGGACCCAGCTCTGGCACATTCCCAACGGCGTGGTCCAGCCGGCGAATCCCATAATCCAGTTCCTTGAAGGATGATGTTTCATCCATTGCTTCAAAACCTGTTGGGAATATTGATATATAAATACAAGTGTTATCATCTCTAAATATTTATTTATGTGTTTAGGTAAGGCAGTTCAAATGAATTAAAACAGGACCAATTTCTTACCACCACTCATGAAAATAATTATATTTTCAACTTTGGAGCATAATATATAAAGTAATAACTTTCTGTAATATTATCGATGCACGGCTATATATACTAGTTTGGTTTTAGGGAAAAAATATCAAGCATAACGTGTACCGGAAGTTCATTAAATGAACGAACAACATAATTAAATTAATGAATGTGATTGACAACTCTTTGTTAAAGCAAAACATAAACAAATAAAAGTGTTCCATAAATGGATTCACTGAACAAACTATTCGTATGTCTCACTATTACTCATAAACAGAAAAGAAAAAAAAAAAGGTAGTATAACTGTATAACGTACTGGATGGTCATTAATAAAAGTTAAAAATTACATTAGTTCTAAATTAAATTCTACTTATGGAACAGACGGAATAACAAATAATTTAAATAAAGTATTTTAAAGGGTTACTAGTAGTTAAAATAAACTGAGAATATAAATATTATTTATAAAAAACACACATTATATATAAGTCAAAATAACAAATTAAGATAAGAGAGTATAAAAATTCACTTTTTTAGAAGTAACAGTAGAATAATACTCCCTAAATTCTTTTTATGGGTCAAATTTTTATGGGAAAATTACGTCGGTTAAGCAAACTTATACTACTTAATTACTCACCATGATTATAGCTTGCTATAATTACCACTCACGACTAACATTATACATTAATTACGTGGGCTGACTTCGAATTTGTATATTAGCCACGTTTGTATAGGTATAATTCGTCATGTTTGTATAATTCGCAACCAGCAATTCTTTGTTTGATTTGTATTTGTATATGATTATTTATATTTGTATATGACGATGATTTCCTTTGGTTTTTCAGTTTTGTCATCATCTACATTCAATCTTTTTGTGTATAACTTTTTAAAGTTTGTATAAACGTGCAGTTTTGGATTTTGTATAATATAATTTATATAATGTAATTTATATAATATATTTTGTATAATTGTTTAAAGTTTATATGTTTATGATTGTATCAATTCGTTATTTCGAGTTTTATTATATTTATATAATTTCAGATTTTATATTACTCAATTATACAAAAATACGTGATTTATCCAAACTTACATGCGAATTATACAAACGAGATGCGAATTATACAAATTATTGCCCTCCACGCTCGCCTCTCTCCTCCCTTTCCCAATCTCGCTCGCCACTCTCCTCCCTTTCCCAATCTCTCTCGCAAAAATATACAAATACATATGTATAATATACAATTATCTAACCGATATACATATACAATTCACCTCTCTCCCACTCCCTGCCCTCTCTCGCTCGCCACTCTCCTATAGCTATGAAGCGTAATTAAGCTATTTTTGAGTGACTCAATTTTTATTTGGCACACACTGTTAAGAAAATAATGATTAATGCACACTCACTACATTTTCAAAAACATTAATTCAAATTTAACAAATTGAGGTATAATAATTAAAAAAAATTATCCAAAAAATTAAATTAGAAAATACTTAATAATAACGACGGAACGGAGGGAGTAGAAATGATTAGAGGTGTGTAGTGGTCAGAAAAAAAAAGAGACGTAAATGACTAAACCTGGTAGGAAAATGAGGCTATCCGCATCTTTAACAAAACTCACAAACCGCAAAACGACGTCGCCATATAGATGAACTTCAGCAACAGCCACATGCTCATCAATCGCTACAGGTTCAAACCGAGGTTTCGCCCCACGGGAGACACTGGCGGAGAACGCCAGGTAAGCATTCTCAACCTCCAACGCAACAGCACGAACACCGAGCCCATGCTTCGCCGTAAAATCCCGATGAGTAGACGTTGAAAAACTAGGTATACCTGCCGTTGACGGTACTGAAATTGACGGCGAATAAGGAGCAGTGAAAACAAACTGAAGTTCGCCGGAAACAGAACGGAGGAGATAAGAAGCATGAACGGAGTTTCCGGTGGAGAGGTCTGATTTTGCTGTAATCGGCATGCCGAGAGACCATGAGAAACGACGAGATGTATTGGTTGCATCGCCGCACCAGAATTCGATGTGGTGGAAGCGTTTAACGGAGAAGAAATCGGAACGGGGATTAGCGCGCATGAAATTGTTGAAGCCTACTAGCTTGAAAGTAGCGCCGGTTTCATCTGTGGTGGTGGCGGCGAGAGTTTCTTTTCCCATGCCCATGGTATTTTAGAGTTTATTTTAGACTCTGACAGAAATTTATTGTTAAGAGGTGATGTGAAGTGAACAGAATGGTATTTGAAGCGAAAGGATTTTGAGAGTGGGAATGAAGATAGTCTTGGCACGGGCACGTGTACTGGAATGATTTTATACGTCTCTTCCACTTGTTTTGTGTTACATTATCGACACGTGTATAAGATAGTGTTGACACATCTACTTGGTATTCTTTCTTTTTTCATGGTATAATTTTTTATTTTCTTTAAACTATAATAAATAAATTTTAAAAGTGTTTCAATTTTGATTACATTAAAATCATTATGTCTTATTAATTTAGGTATCATATTTATTGTATTCATATATAAAAAAAAAATTTATTACACAAAGTACAATGAATATATCAAAATTATTGTATTTTACTAAATTTGGGTGAGTATCATATTTGTTGAATTCATATAAAAAATAAATACAGTATATATAAAGTACAATGTATGTGTATGATTAATTGTAATATTTTTTTTTGTTAAATGTTTCATTATAAAATAAATTCAAGAATTGAATAATTCATTTTAAAATAAATGTATTATATATAATATTCATTGTTTCTTAATAATCAAATAATATTCATTCTATCTTTACTAAAAACATCCAATGTATATGATAGTAAAAGAATAAATTATATAAGCAACACATGATTGAAACCATATTAAAAAATAACTTCTCATTTAAAAGGTTTCACAAAATCAACAATGACATGTCAAATACATAAAACATTATGTGAGTACAAAAGAGATCAATCCACATGCACTCAAAAAGATTTGCAGTTCACTAAATTGTCTTAGATATAATTATACTTTTAAAATATTAATAATTTATAATATTAATGCGACTATATATATATATATATATATATATATATATATATATATATATATATCGAAATGAGTGATTTTTTCCCCATTAGCCCAAGTCGGGACTGGAGAAAAATATTATCTTAAAGAGATCATTAATTTACCGCCTATTAGTTTAGTGAGGTTTTACTGTAATAACTATATTTTCTCTATTCTGTATTAACTGAATTTGTAAGCCATCGCATATTTATTTTTAAAAAAATATTCAAGGACATAATTTAAATTGTATTTTTCATTTTTGTTTTTGTGAAATCATAAATATAACTTTGTAATTAGTGCAATTTATCTTCTAGAGAATATAAAATTTCATTAAAGGAAAAGACAAATATGAAAAAAAAATATATTCAAATATCCATCTTGAATTTTGAACAATTCCATTATTTTGAAGAATGAATTCTCTCCCCCCTCCCCCCCAAATAATCAATCCCAGAAAGAATGTCACATTATTATATTTAGTAAAAAACTTAACTATAAAATACTTATTTTATCGTTAATTAAATGATTGATAGTCACACAAACATATATGGCTTATTTTAGATTGCAAGTTTCAAAAATCATTCTTTCATTATTAAACTCTATAATATATTACACGCATAAACTTACTTTTCAATATATAATAACAGATATATTTATAACAAGGCAAAATGGTTTGGTGGATCCTTATACTTGTATCAATTTGTATTGTAAACCATTTTATTTAACCATTTATCAACTGAACTCTTAAACTCAATTAAAATGAGACTTTTATGCCCCTCCAACTAGGTGTGTCCTTTGCGTAAAGGACATGTCATATCACGTCAGATATATTAATGTCATATCATAATTATTTCATAACTAGTTTTTAAAATTATTAACCAAAATTATTTAATAAAAGGTAAAATAATAAAATTTTAATTTATTCTTTAAAGTAAAACTCCATACATCCGATTCTCCCCATTTTCATTATTTCAAGCCAAAATCTACCTGAGAAATCCATCGCCGCCGTCGTTGCCACTTTTGCTGGCGAAATCACAAATACTCTCTCCCTCACCCGTCTTCATCTTCCCCGCACACCATCACCATTTTCCTTTCCTCCTTCAATCTCCACAAAACCAACAACCTAAGCCACCACACCACTAGATCTGGCCGAAATACCTCTTCGCCACCATGACCTCACGCCCTCACCCACTTTGTTCTCCTCTCCACTGACCAGTGCCGCCTCTCTCCCACTCCACTGCGAAACAGTGGTCTTCGGCGTGCACCACCAACACCGCTTCCTGCGATTCAGTGGTCTCCGATGAGCACTTGGTCTGCTTTTTCCCTCCGCGGTGAATCGGTGGACTCAAGGAGATGATCTGCTAAATAGATGTTAATAAATTGCGGAGAAGAAAAAAAAATTGGTTAGGGGATGAAATGGATGAAAAGGAGGGGGTAGGGGTGAAGAAGAAATGACTCTTTAATTAATTGTTTTTAAAAAATTATATCTTTTTAATTTTAATATTTTTTTAAACCCAAAAATGTTATTCACTCGCTTAAGAGGCGTGTAGTTACACACTTTTGCCAACTCAAACATTCTAATGCCACATAAGCCTGATCAATGGTCAGAAAGATTTGTTAAATTGTGTTTTATTGAGTATAAGAGTTCAATTAATGATTAAGTAGGAGGATCCAGAATACAAATTGACACAAGTACAATGGTCCCCTAGCCCCTTTGCCTTATAACAATGATATTTTTTCCGTTTTTCATGTTATAGGGTGTGTTTGACACAGAGATCTTTGTAAAAAAATAATAATTATGCGCTGATTTACATATTTGAAAAATATTTCCTTTAAGAAAATAAGCTTCTTAAAAATGAAAGAAAATAACTTATCTAATGAAAGTAAAGTAAACAAGTTAATATAAGTGATATTTCAATGTCCCCTTCTCATCCACTCAATCTCACCCCTTTGTCTATCCTATTTCCCGACACCCCCGAACCTCTACTCTTCATTTCTATTCGCCTTCACTCTCAAATAAATTAGTTAAGAGTGATTGTTCTAAAATGATATTCAAAATTTAGAGTTTGTTGTGAACTTAAAACACCATTAATTTGTGAAATAATTGGGCAAATCGATCGTTCACAATATATATTGCACTTACATAACTAATTTTTTAACTTTTCAATTGCACAATGATTATTTTATTTTTACAGTTATGTTTAAAAGAATTGATATACACTATGTACAATATTGCAAAACTCCTTAGTGTTTTTTTTTTTTTTAATATAATAATATCTAAAATTTTGACATACAATATTTTACATTCAGTAGATAAATGTTATATGAATTTATAAAAAGTATTTACATACTCATATATCCTTCTATATAATATTATACAAAACTGATTCCGTTATTTTTGTTGAATTCAAGCACTATATCCATCTTATACACCTTAAAAACTTCATCAAATCATCCTAAATTTCAAATTAAGACACCTCAATACATATTCATTTGTCCTGCAATAATGCTCACTTGAAATAAGCTTAGTTACACAAAATCAATTCAAATTTTGAAGCTTCAAATATCAACAATGACCATATAGGAAGTTTCTGCTCTTTATTCACATTCTCGACATTAGAGCAATGAATAATCACATTTTTCAGTTTCAAATAATATTTTTTCAATAAATTTTATTCAACAAATTCATTCTCAAATATTTGCAAACTAGAATCAAATTCTCATATCATAACCTTTTGGAATCAACTAATTTCCACGATACTTATTTTTTTGGTATTTGTTTATGGTGAAAACGGAACAATTTAGGCAAAATTTTCAAATGCTTCCGACAAGTTAGTTTTGGTTGAAGTTTGAACATGTGTTTCACATAGTTTTTAGAAACATATTTCACTTTTAAAAATAAAAAATAAAATAGAATTTATATCCATAAATTCTAATGTTATTAAAAAACACCTATAAATTTAACACAATATTATTATTTTATAATGAACTAAATAATGCATCATCCAAAAATTATAACATGATATTTTAATAAAATCTACTAATAACACCATTACTTCACTCACCGACCTACCAAAAAAGAGTACTACAATAGTGAATTCGTTTTATTTTTTTTAAAGAATAAACAAAGCCACAAGAAAGTGTCATTCATTATAGATATATGAATGGTTTAATGAGAAGTACTTGGATAGATATATTATATATAGTTGGAGTAATGATTAGTGGGCTCTTTTTATAAAACTAGATAAGTATGTCCCATGCTAAGCACGGGCCCAACGTCTTACATTTCAAGGAGCTAACTTATATGTCCATAAATTGATAAAAGATGGTTCCTACCTTTCTTTACAAGCCCAGAACACCTAAAAAAACTTAAACCACTGAAAAATCCATGTTGCCACAGCCTCCACGGAGCTACACCACACAATTCAACATGAAAACTATACCAAAATGACGGGCTCGCGACGTAGGAAATTTTTTGATAAAGAGCTTAGAAGAGATCATGAACACACAAGGATGATTGGAGGAGCAATTCTTTGATTTTTATGGGTCTTACGAGATGGAATGAAAAAAAAGTGAAGAAGATGCTAACTTATAAGGTTCCACCAACGTAGGGGACCCACTAGCCGCCTCTGCTGTGCAGTCGGTACAAAAAGTTAATATCTCACTACTCTGGTGTCGTATGAATGAACGGTTTGATGCGTCGGAAACTAGGCTCGTAGACCTTTGATTTGATATATTGTGGGCCCTCTATCTCTTCTTATATTGGGAGAAAACCTCTGAGACATTTTCACTAAATTTTCAGAGAAATCTTAAAAGGGAACTTGCCATAACTATTGCCAACTTTTATTACTAAACTCTCTTAACTTCAAAAATTAAGATGTGACACTTGAGAACATAAATTATGATCCACATCCTTACTGATATATTAATCACTCTTCGTCTTTTCACGAAAATATGAGTTATGTTAGAGTTCCAAAAAGTCAGGGTGTTACATATATTCTTCCTAATACTCGACCTATTTCTATTCCTCCATATAGAATTGCTCCAACTGAGTTAAATGAGCTAAAAGAACAGTTGAAAGATCTTCTTGATAAAGGTTTCTTTCAACTTAGTGTCTCACCTTGCGGCGCTCCGTTCTTATTTGTGAGGAAGAAAGATAGCTCCCTTAGGATGTGTATTGACTACCACCAATTGAACAAGGTTACTATAAAGAATAAGTATCCCCTTTCGAGAATTGATGATCTATTTGATCAACTTCAGGGTGCCACTGTCATGACCCAAAATGGACGTGATGATACATCTTATCTCACCAAGACAAGTCAGACTACCACCCAAATAATACGATAAATACGGGAGTAAAGCAAGAATAAAAGTCTAATACTTTAATATAATGCAGAAATTCATAATCGACTAAAATATGCCCCCAAAATCTAGTTGTCATTAGTACAAGTCTCTAATATGTTAAAAGAAAATTGAAAGAAAATACAAGTCTTAAATGACATTGTTTCTAGAATAGAACAAGATCATAAATAAGGAGAAAACAGGTCTGCTGAAATGACAAACAGCTACATCACAAATCTTCATAGGAAGCCTCCAAAAAGAAAGAATAAAGAGTATCACGAAGATCCGGGCTAGTAACCTACAAAAATGTAGAAGCAATGGGTGAGTACCAAACTACACAATACTCAGCAAGTAAACTTCTAAACACAATATAAGGGAATAGAATACGGGTACTCCTTAACACTCCAACTAAACCTCCACAACCACAACCTGCATAAAACCAGTCCAACCTAATAATTTACAATTTAGATAGCACACAACTCAACAACAACACTCTAACAATTACATATCCTCAACAACAAGCTCAATATCCATCAATCACAAGTTCCATATAAAGGCACTCACAAGATCAGCAACACACAACATCAAGTTCACCAATGATAAATATATGTAATGCAATGAAATGCAATGTCAAGTATAGTGATGCATGTCTGACCTAATGATACACACCTGCTATCTCTCAGTCCGCGACCCATGGGGGGACATATATTTTCATGCATCCGTCGCGACTTGCGACACGACCCTCGATAATAAAACTTTCATGGAGTGCGACATGTCCCTTGAAAGAAAGTATCTATCACGGTGCGTGACACGACCCTCGAAATGGTACATCCTCTTTAACTTCTTATCCTTCCTCAATCCACACAACACTTATCACAACCATGTCTCAGAACCAATGGAAATGACACGTTCACACAAATAATAAAGAGAAAGACCATTTTCGTAACAATGCACAATTCACAACAACATAATCGTGATACAATATCAACAATGAATTAATAAGCCTTTCAAACCATTCTCAACACATCACACACCAATAATTAATCACATTGTCTTTTATTACCCCTTTTTCATCATTAGAATTATTCAATATGGACAAGTCAACCCATCACCAAGTCCCATTACTCCCTAACACATACCACAAGGAAATACATGATTCTATGCACTTAACAAGGGTTTAGAAATCCACTTGCCTCAAATAGTTGAACAATCACTCATGGACTTGAGTCTTCCTCTTTCGCTGGACTTCCAAATCAATGCAATCTATTCAAATAAATAATCACAATAAGATTTTTAAACTAACAACAACCATATGTCTAGCTTAGACCAAAAAATCACTCAAATGTATAATAAAGTTCCTATGCTTGATCCCAATTAACATGTCAACTTTCATATTTTTAAAATTGTAAAACTAGGGTTAAGTTCCAATTTCACCAATATCATGAATCTAATGTATTCATATAAATACAATATACCTAATAATTAATTACATATCTCAATATATCAAAACTTGAATCATAAAATGATAAGAAATCCAAAATTGAAACTAGAACGAAGGAGTCCAACCCCAACAGTGCATTGATTGCCCACTCACCATCATTCCATTAATTTCCAATCATTTTCTCATGACTATCCTATAATGGCAATCACTACGTAATAATATATTTTTAAAAAATTTGTTTTCAACCATTTTAATAACCCGTGACACCCTTAGTATAAGGATAATAGTTCTTAATCCAATCAGATAGTCATGCTAGGATTCCCTCTATTCATTATTAAATTATTAGCTATATAAGAATTTAAGAGTAGATGCACGTTTTGTATGTTTACCTGCAATTTGAAGTGCGAAACCTTCTTCAACCTTCATCTTCAAAGGTAACTTTCTGCCTCCCTTTTCTTTTCTTAAATATTTATTTATAAAATGTGACAAGCCGTACTACTTATTTTAATAAATATGGGCCAAATAGTATAGGGTATGAAATAAATTATGAGCTTAGCCCACTAAACACCAAATAAAATTAATTATTTAAAATCATCCGTCAACTAAACAATTGTAAGTAACAAATAGCTCGAAAATTTCCAAACCAACTTCATCGACGGATCAAAATTGACTCAGGCAACTATCAGCAGGGGTAAAATGGTAATTTTTATGATAATTTCCAAAAAATGATTTTTGTGGGTCATTACGTTATCCACCATCAAAAACCATTTTCATCCTCGAACATAAAGAAGAAGAAGGAAGAATAACCTACGTTACCAAAAGCTTTAGTTATGACTTATCTGTCGGTGTTCATCTCTCCAAATGAGCTCCTCCTTAATACCATTCCATCAAGATCAACTACTAAGAACTGAACTTTCAAATCAAACTTTGGAAGATCTATAAATCAAGAGTGATTATCAAGCCACATACTAACCCATGAACCTAATCTACACTGAAACCCATGGACCATAACACAACCGTCATGACAATTTTTTTTCTCAAATTACCATGAAAAAATTCTAAACCAATTTCAGCTACAACCAGAACATGAACCAACCACCACACACTTAAAATGTACAAAACATTACCAATCTTATCAAGACTCCCTTCTCAAAACATCATCTTTGCAGGAGATTAAGTTATAAAAATATGAGTTGTAGACATCGGCTACTCATCAAGAGAGAATCAAACTTATTTAACCCAAAGAAAAAATGGATTAAGTAAACACCCAACAAGCGATACACTTCAAAATGCAGAACTCTAGCAACACTCTTAGACAATTGTAACTCTTCATAGCTCTTATATAAGTTGTCATAAGCAAGGTTGTGCGTGTAGAATTACTGGTATATTTCAACTATCCCAAACAACACCCAATCTATCATAATAGAAATGACCAAGTCTGCCCAAGGATCCTACCCTATCAAGAGGACATAAGAGGGTCGGTACATCCGATCCACCACTAGGGATTCACCTATAGATATAGAAACACACATGGACTTATGCAATGAATCATGCTCTAAGTCCTGTCCGAAAATAAATAGGTGGTTATATAAGAATGTATGGAACCAAGGTCAAATAACACAAGATCCTCTTTTAATAGTGTCCATATCAAATATTTTTGTTCAGTTGACTCCATCTCTTTGATTTTTAGCCACCCACAATCAACTAGTCTGATCCCCATTATAATCTTACACATGCTTGATTTATCAAACCCCACATACTCTTCACATTATTCCACCAAGGTCAACACTCTTAATACTGATAGAACATCATAACCACACCAGCCATTTACCTTACTCTCAAACCGTCACTAGTATTAAAATCTTCCTAGCAAATACATTATCGCCTCCAAAAATTTTAAACTATGACTCTCTCTCTTTCCATTTAAATATCTCATGATAGATATAGGTCTCACATAAGGCTGATAGTACTAATTCTAAATCTGATAATACTTTCTCATCGATATAAAGCTATTGAATCACACTCAATGTCAGCTCCACACAATCTTTCACATACCAAGTTTTAACTATTATTCAAACCATCATATAACTCATATAACACTTAGAGAAATTCTCAGTTATCCTAATAATTCTATTTATTATAAGCTTGTAACCCCTATTCAACATCATATGTCTATGTAATACATCATCACAATCTATATAGTCCCATCAATATAGTATTTTCAATCCCCTCGAAATCCTCAATAACCATGTAGAACTGTAGTTCCCTCCTGTAGTGCATCCATAAGTCATCACAACTTGAACAATATAGCCCCACATAACTATGCAGAATCTTCCACACATCATTGTCTCTCACATAGACCGAAACTCAATCTTCATAAAAGTAGCTAATAAAGTATGTGCCGAACCAATTCACACCTCATATTCATATTTGAACTCAAAAGTGAAAATTCATACAAATTTCAACTTTAAACCAAGGGTCTATACAAGTGGTCTTATTCCTTTATCTCTCCTTAACTTCTTCCCATGGTGCAAAATTCTAAATATCTTGAACTCTTCAATACACAAAAATATTATTCCTTTTGCTGACTCGCTTATGAATTTTATTCTTTGACCAACAACCTATGACATTTTTACCTTATCCTCTAAACCAAAACATTATGTGAAACCTCTCTTAGGTCCTTTAACAATCAAAAGTAACCAAATTTATGACTCAAATTATGCACAAGTCCTTCCAAATGCTCAATATTCAATGCGAATGATCATTTCTTATCTTACCAATCCATACCTTAACAAAACATACTACCACGAACATAGACTAAAAATAAAAAACTGGAATTTTTGGATCCCAACCGTGTAACATAATCCCATTATCTATCAACATTAGCTCATACATTGAAGATCTTTATGAATTCATGTATCTTAGCCTACCATTACTCGCCTCTTCATCTATAGTTTCGTATCCTTTGTTAAAAATTAAATTGTACCAGTTACCACACTAAAAACCATAATAGAACTTATCACCACACTCGAGTCAAATATTTGTAGCCTCATTTCTCAAGTTTTATCCAATAGTTTGTTACCAATTTGATGAACCCATGACACTATAACTATAACTAGAGCAGGACGGATGAAATCACGCATCTCTGAACGGAATTCTCAATCCCTTTGAAAATACCTCATTAGCCCTTACAATAAGAGAAAATATTCTTGCTCTCACCTCTTTTCGAAGGCTACACTATATCCCACTATTTTTTTTCATTATGACTCTAACTGTTTTAAATTTTATTCGAGCCGGGTCCCAGCATCTTCTAAGACTTTCCATACAATCAGATTACTCACCAAATAGTGGAAAACCAAAATATTAGATACTCACAAGTCGTTATTACCATACAAAATTCGTTTAACCAACAATTCTTATTATATAGTTGAATCTCAATCATAATCCATCACAAACCCTTGTTACCATCATGCTTAGTTATCCCTTGCCATCACGACAAAGTTAACCTTGCCATCGACATAACACCTCAAATCTAATTATACTAACCAAATCCAAAGAACTAACCCAAATTTATATACATTTTTTGTTTGCTAAAATCCTCAATTGCCTTCACACAAGTATACTCGTTGAGACTTCCTTTACCCATAAGCTTGTCATTCCGATATCGATCCACTCCCTTGGAGCTTAAGATGAAATCACCAATCCTCATTTAGAATCCTCGAGATACACTTCACAACCTAACACATTAATACGATTCCAAATATCCACCACGATAATCTTCCTTATAAACAATATTTGATCCACACATCCGTAGTAATTACTAGTTTCTTTCTCAAATATAAATGCAACATCGAATATCATTATAAGAGCATGTGGTACAATTGATAACTCCTTAAATAGTTAGCATTCACACTTTAAAATTGATGTATCCATTTTTATATACCACTAGTACCATATCGTAAAATTTCGTTAGATCCACCACTAGAACACATCGTACCCCTCGGAAGATTGTACTCAAATAGCCCACACATTTCTGCTCATTAAATAACTACAATATAGTACCAAATCAATTAAGTCTCTTGACCAAAGTGATATACATTCCTTCGTAGATCAGGTCGATAGTAGGAGTAATACACTCCATAACTCTAACCAAGTAAGAATCGATACTATTGTAGTAGTCGTATAATCACCCTTCTTGATATACACACGATCTATGAAATCATAGTAGAGATTCTGAACTTTATTGGTGCAACATCATTCTCACCATTCGTTAAGCAATTCATACATGTTATGACAACTTTACTAACTCTATTTTCCAAAGTTATAGTGTTCATTATCTAGCCATCCCTTTAATTATCCCACTTCCAATTATCGAACCACTTCAGATATTACCTAAAGTACTACTATTCCCTCTAATGGGGTAACTAACTTGAAAAATATAACATGTTCATGAAGTCCCTAAATCCATTATTCAACCTCATCATTCGAATATCTTCAAAATACATCATCAAATCATTACTTTACTCAATCCTTTAAAATTGCTGAACATTCTTAATTTGACCACACATCATTTCCATAAGTTTATCACTTTCACTTTATTACTAGGTCTAACATCCAAGACACATACACGACACACCAACTGCTCACATGAGGAACTACGCACGAATCATCACTATAAGTGAGAGTGAAGTGATATAAATCAAATTGAACCAAGGATGTACGATAGAGATTCAAAAAGTGATAAAAGTCAATATAACCTCTCAAAGATAAGAACAAACTTCTCCGTACCGATCCTCGAGACTCTACTCAGACTCAACTTATATATACGTGAGACCTATGAACTTGGGGCTCTGATACCATTTTGTCATGACCCAAAATAAATGTGATGCACTCTTTTTATCCAACCAAGACAAATCAGCCTAACACCTAAATAATACGATAAATGAGAGAGTAAAGCGAGAGTCTAATACTTTAATATAATGCGGAAATTCATAATCAACTTAAACATGCCCCCAAAATTTAGTTGTCATGTGTACAAGCCTCTAATGTGTTATAACAAAATTGAAAAAAAATACAAGTCTTAAGTCATATTATTTTAAGAATAGAACAAGATCATAAATAAGTAGAAAGAAGGTCCGCTGAGATGACAAACAGCTACCTGACAAATCTCCATAGGAAGCCTAAGAAAATAAGAGAATAAAGAGTACCACAAAGATTCGGGCTAGTAACCTACAAAAATGTAGAAGCAAGGGTGAGTACCAAACAACACGGTACTCAACAAGTAAATTTCTAAACACAAGCTAAGGGAATAAAGTACATGTACTCTTTACCACCCTAAACAAACCTCCATAACTACAACCTACATAAAACCCGTCCAACCTAATAGTTCACAATTTACATAGCACAAAGCTCAACAATAACACTCTAACAATTTCCTATCCTCAACAACAAGCTCAATATTCATCAATCACAAGTTCCACAGAAAGGCACTCACAAGATCAGCAACACACAACATCAAGTTCGCCAATGATTAATATATGTAATGTAATAAAATGCAATGTCAAGTATAGTGATGCATGTAAACTTAATAATACACAACCACCATACCTCAGTCTGGGACCTATGGGGGATATATCTGTCCATCATATGTCGCGGCATGTGACACGATCCTCGATAATAAAATCTATCACGCATGCGATACGTTTCTCAAATTATAGTATCCGTTGCGACGCGTAACACGTTCCTTGAAATGGTACATCCTCTTTAATTTCTTATCCTTCCTCAATTCACATAACACTTATCACAACTATATTTCAGAACCAATGTAAATAACATGTTCACACAAATAATGAGGAGATGTCCATTTTCATAACAATGAACAATTCACACTAACACAATCGTGATACAACATCAACAATGAATCAATAAGCCTTTCAAATCATTCTTAAGACATCACACACCAATAATTAATCACATTGTCTTTTATTACCCTTTTTTCATCAATAGAATTATTCAATATATACAAGTCAACCCATCACTAAGTCTCATTACTCTCCGACACATACCACAAGGAAATACATGATTCTATGCACTTAACAAAGGTTTAGAAATCTACTCACCTCAAATAGTTGAACAATCTCTCATGGACTTGAGTCTTCCTCTTTCGCTGGACTTCCAAAATAATGCAATCTATTCAAATAAATAATTACAATAAGATTTTGAAACTAACAATACCCATCTCATGACCCAGCCCATCGTGATTGGCACCCACACTAACCTTCCAATGGGAGAACCATTACTACAATCCAAACCAAACAACTAATCCAAAAACTTACGAAAGCAAGTTAAATACTAAGGAAAAAAATAGGGAGTTTCCATAAACTTCAAATCAAAAGTCTATCAACTAAAACGAATGCGAAAGTAACACCTAGAACCTGAAAGTCAATGCACTAAAATAACTAACAATGAAGCAAAGTCTAAACAAGAAGGGTTACAACCCCAAACTAAAAAGTCTAAGTTTGAAATATGGACATAGATGAAAAGAGAACTCATGGCTGCCCGGAAGAACTTGCTCACCCTTGAATTCAAACGACGATCACTAAACTTCTAAGCGAGGTCTGTCACTAGCCGCTTGAAGATGCCTTGTACTCAACAAACAAAGAGCAAGTGCAGTATCAGTACACAACCACAGTGTACTAGTTGGATCACGCGGCTATCCCACTAAGTGCAACATACATAAGCTATTATGACAATATAATCACATGTATATATCGAACATATATGATATCATCAACATTTACAAACAACGTACAGTTTCACAATTCTCAAGATACACAATTATATCAAATCATTGGTCCTCTCATGGAAACCAAACCCAAACTGTTAGCATACCGGAACGTGGTACCCGATCCAATAAATGTGCCAAAACGTGGAAACCCATCCCATATTTATGCTAGAACGTGGCAACCAATCCAAGTTAGTGTGTCGAAACGCAACACCCGATCCATTCAACAAGCCACAATCACAAGTATATTCTCAAGATCATACAATAAAGTCATGATTTCATGGCATTCATCATTCCTCTATCTTATTTACAACAAGTGTGATCAATAATGCAACATTCGCATACATATACGGACTATAATGAAGCAAGAGCAAACATACATCACTTAATCATGAAATCACAATCATCACCTACCTCGAAACAAGCTTGAAACCCCTAAGAAGCTTGATTCTTCCCTTTTCGAATTTGTTTCGCTTGTTCTTGGTCTACAAACAATCATAATAACATGGAAATCAATAAACAATCACTAATTACCCGAATTACTAACAATTCTATCAACCCTAGATCATACCCATGATCCCAATATCCAAATTAGGGATTTTCCTACCATAATTCTCAGATCAAAACTCTTCCCTATCGATAATTACCCATTAGATTATGTTCTATGGATTGAAGAACGAATTTGGGGAGTCAAAATCTTACCTTTAGCCTCAAGAGTGGTGAAAAACTATCAAGAAAACACCTAGGTTCATTCCTTAGCTCTCAAGTTCGAAAATGCATAATAAAATGTTTTTTGGGGTTTATTTTCATTTTTAAGACGCGTCTTCCCCGCCACGGAGACACTACCCCCGCTACAGCGGCCCTGCCCTGGTGGCAGAAATCCCGCCTCATTGGCTTGCACCGAACTAGTGAGCAAAATTAAGAATTTCAAACCCCCATTTCAAACACAACTTCCACCAACAACACTCAGAAACTACCCGTACCCGCTAAGATCAATTTCGGGAGTTCTACTCGTCCGTATTCAATTTCGTAAAGCCGTACGGGTTCCTTAATGACTTATCTATCTACTCCTGTGATCAAATTCATAATTAAATTATTCAATTGCTACCAGATTTCTGTAAACTTTAATGACTCCAATTTCGTCCAAATCTGGACTAGGTTGAAAAATTCCAAGTTACTATGAAAACGTTTTCTGACTCAAAAATTTTCTCTGTTGGCTTTTTTATAACGACGGAACCGATTGTTATAATAGATACCAATTTAACCATCACTCGTCCCTGAGTGACAAACTTAGGAAAAATAGGCTAAGGAAGGAATGAAGTAGTACCTAAATCGATGAACAATTGGGGATACTTGTCTCACATGTCCTTCTCGATTCCCCAAGTAGCTTCCTCAAATGGACGATGCTTCCAATGAACTTTCACAGTCTTAATCTCCTTGGTCCTCAACTTCCGAACATCACGATCAAGAATTGCAATAGGTTTTTCCTCATATTGGAGGTCTTTGTCTAACATAATTGAGTCCCAGTTAATGATATAATCCCCATTACCATGGTATCTTTTTAACATAGACACATGAAATACCGGATGAACTCCCAATAGGTTAGGAGGTAAAGCCAATCTATACGCTACCGATACTACACATTCAAGAACCTCAAAGGGACCAATGTATCGTGGACTTAGCTTGCCCTTCTTGCCAAACCTCATCACCTCTTTCATTGGTGATACCTTAAGAAGAACATTCTCACCAGTTTGAAATGCCATGTCTTTTATCTTATGATCCGCATACTTCTTCCGCCTACTCTGGGATGCTAAAAGCTTAGCTTGAATACTCCTCACCTTATCTTGAACATCCTTCACAAAATTAACCCCCAATGGTTTCACATTTCTAGCCTCGAACCATCCTATGGGTAATCTACATCCCCTCCCATATAATGCCTCAAATGGTGCCATATCAATGCTGGAGTGATAACTATTATTATAAGAGAACTCACACAACGGTAATAACATATCCTAATGTCCTCCCAAATCAATTAGACATGCCCTCAACATGTCCTCTGACACTTGAATAGTCCTCTCCGATTGCTCATCCATCTGCGGATGAAAAGCGGTACTAAAAGTGAGTTGTGTGCCCAATTCATCATGTAATTTCCTCCAGAATTTGGAAGTAAATTGCGTACCATGATCTGAGATGATAGAAAGGGGCACCCTATGCAACCTTACTATCTCTTTCATATACACCTTAGCCAATTGTTCAACATTGTAATCTATTCTTACCGAAATAAAATGGGCTAACTTAGTTAATCTATCAACCACTACCCAAATACAATCAAACTTCCCCAAAATCTTGGGAAGACCAACCACGAAATCCATGGCTATCCTCTCCCACTTCTATTTCGAAATTGGCATCTTTTGAAGCAAATCTGCAGGCCTTTGATGTTCATACTTCACTTGTTGACAATTTTGACACTTAGCCAAAAAACTCTGCTATATCCTTCCTCATGCCCGACCACCAATAAATTCTCTTCAAATCTCAGTACATCTTGGTCACACCCGGATAAATGGAATATCGCGAACCATGGGATTTTATCAACAACTTTTGAATCAAATCATCAACTCGAGGAACACAAATCCTCCCCTTAAAACTAAGCATACCTTCCGTATCAAGAGTGGTCTCTTGTGCCTTACCAATCACAATCTTTTTCTTAAGTTCATTCAAATTTTCATCCTCAAATTGTTTTGCCTTGATCTCTTCACTGAATATGACTCTCACTTTAATGCTAACTAACACCCCACCTTTTCCTGAGATGCCCAATTGCATGAATTTAGACTCCAAGGTTTGAATTTTCTTAGCCAAAGGTCGTCTAGTTACACTCAAGCAAACTAAACTACCCATACTTACCATTTTTTGACTCAAAGCTTCTGCCACTACATTAGCCTTGCCCGAATGGTATTGAATAGTGACATCATAATCTTTAAGTAACTTCATCCACCTTCATTGTATCAAATTCAGATTTTTTTGAGTGAACACATGCTGCAAGCTACGATGATCAGTAAATACCTCACAGTTAACACCATATAGGTAATGCCGCCAGATCTTAAGAGCAAACACTATCGCTGCTAACTCCAAATCATGTGTTGGATAATTCCTCTAATGTATTTTCAGTTGACGCGAGACATAAGCTATAACATTATTATCCTACATCAACATAATACCCAAACTAGAATGTGAAACATCACAATAGATAATAAAATCTTTACCTTCCACTGGTAATGCTAAGATAGGTGTGGTAGTCAAGAGAGTCTTGAACTTTTGAAACTCACATTTTTCAGTCTATTCAAATGGTATCTCATTTTTGGCCAAATTTGTCAAGTGAGGGGCAATAGAAGCAAAGTTCTTCACAAATTGACGATAGTAGCTAGAGAGCCCCACAAAACTCCTAATGTCCATCATAGAGCTAGGCCGAACCTAATTCTTAACTGCCTCAATCTTTTGGGGATCTATCATTACCCCTTTTTTTGAAACTACATGCCCCAAAAATGCAACCGAAGTCAATCAAAATTCACACTTAGAAAATTTAGCATACAACATTTGTTTCCCAAGAACACCCAGAACAATACGAAGATGGTCGGCATGCTATTTCTCTCTTTTTGAATAGACCAAAATATCATCAATAAAGACTATGACAAAGGAATCAATAAATGGCTTGAACACCCCATTCATTAAACTCATAAAAGTTGCAGGCGCGTTAGTCAACACGAATGACATAACTAAAAACTCATAGTGCCCATAGCGGGTTCTAAATGCCATCTTGGGTATATCCTCATACCTATTTTTTAATTGATGGTAACTGGACCTTAGATCAATCTTGGAGAAACTGATGCACCTTGAAATTGGTCAAAAATATAATCTATTGGAGGCAATGGGTAATTGTTTAGAATGGTGACCCTATTCAATTGCCGGTAATCTATACACATTCTCATGCTACCGTCCTTAACAAACAAAACTGGAGCACCCTATGGGGAAGCACTAGGACGGATAAATCCTTTATCAAGGAGCTCTTTCTTAAGCTCTCTGAATTCCGCTGGGGCCATGCGATAGGGAGGGATGGAAATGGGACGTGTACCTGGTTCTAAATTAATGAACAAGTCTATATTTTTATCAGGAGGCATACCAGGCAAATCACTAAGAAACACTTCTCTAAATTCTGACACCACAGGAATAGACTCAATAGATGGAGACTCAACATCAACATCCCGAATATGAGCCAAATATGCCAAAAAACCCTGCCCTACAAGTTTTCTAGCTCGAATGGAGGACACGATCTTAGCTTGCTTAGGCTTGTACGCCACTTCCCACTCTAATTTTTCCCTTCTTGAAATTTCTAGAGTCACAAACTTAGTGTTACAATTAAGCACGACATAATAGGGGGACAACCAAGTCATGCCTAAGATTATGTCAAAGTCAGTCATATCAAATATCACCAAATCAGCCCAAGTGTGAAAACCCATAAATAAAATAGGAAAAGCACAATAGACATGGGTGACTATCACAAACTTTCCAACGGGGGTAGAAACATGGATGGGGGGCATCAAGTATATCACAATTGATATCAAATTCTGAAGCAAATCTCACGGACACATAGAATAAGTAGAACCCAAATCAAATAACACATTAGCCATCTGGTCACAGATAAGAATAGTAACTGTGATCACCGCGTCAGATGCCTCTGCCTCATTTTTGCCTGGAAAGGCATAACATTGAGCCCTATCATCTTGACGGGCAATCTCCTTGCTTGGCTGCGCTGCACCTCTGCCTACATTACCATTTCCTCTACCCCACGGCCTTACTAATTACCTACTCTCCTATTTTGTGGATGCCCTCGACCATTATTACTATTTCTTGCGGGTACCACTTCTCTAGTCTACTATTGTGCGGAATTTAACACTCGTCGGTGGGGACAATCTCTCCTCATATGCCCAGGTTCTCCACAATTGTAGCAAGTACGATCAAAAGATGGTCTGCCACCCGTCAAAGGCGCAACTCCCTGTCTATCCTGAATCAAATTATGAGGTGGAGTTCCTGAGTAATTACCTATAGAGGCGGGCATGGCAGACTAAATTGGTCTGGCTACAACTGTTGGCCTCCCTGCCCCTTTGGGGTAAGAGCCTTGACAGTTACCCAAGTTCTTGGTCCTTTTTACCAATGCCTTAGCCTGACTATCTCCCTCAACTCCTCCATTTTCTTAACAAAGTCTGTCACCTCATTAAATTTCTCCCTGCAGAGGTCATATGAACAGATTTACTTGCAACTCAGACTTTAGTCACTTAATAAATAAATGGATTATCGCTTTCTCAGTAGTCACCAACTATGTAGCATATCTAGATAATGCATGAAACCTGGCCTCATAAGTAGCCACAGACATACCACCTTGCTCCAAAGACATGAACTCATCTTTATTACGATCCCTAAAAGTCCTAGGCACATATTTTTCCTAAAATAGAGCATGAAACTAGGTCCAAGTGAGTGGAGATAAAACTGAAGATATGCATTCCATATAAGCTCTCCACCACTACTTAGCCTCACCTTGAAGTTAAAAAGTCACAAACTCAACCCTATAATGATGGAAAATTCCCAACTAATGCAGCCTCTCATAACAATCTAGGATGAACTCATACACATCCTTACTTTCGGAACCATGGAACACATGCGGCTTCAACTTCAAAAACTTGGTCAATATCTCATGTTCATTACTAGTCATAACATGATCAATAAAGGACGAAAGAAAGCATCATTACCTACATTCTCTCCCACCTTGGGGACAATGATAGCAATAGGAAAATTGGCGGGAGCTTGAGTTGCTTGAAAAGAAGGAAGCACTCCAGGACCAACCAACCTTTTCAAGAAGGACATGATCTGTTGAGCTAACACTGGGTATATGAGAGGAAGACCAGTAGTCTTAGTCTGCACCTCTTTCTCTTGTCCAACCTCCTCAACATTTTCAACCTCAATAGTCTCCTTTATGCCTTCATGATGTTCGGGAGGGGCCTCATTTTGGGGAGCATTTTCGACCGGTACCCCATCTCTAGCAGGAACCACTCTTCCTCGGCCTCTACCCCTGCCTTGACCGCGACCTCTCGCTGCAGATTCTTCAGCTGGAGCATTGATGGGAGCTACGGGCCTCACACCGTTGAATCTAGTGTTAACTAGCTGCAGACAGAAAAGTGAAGGAGGTTAGATACCAATTGGAATCGACATATACCAATTGGAATCAAGTTATAGCACGAAAAGAAATAATAGAAAATAGAGATATTTCCTAAAGTCCTATAGCCTCTCGAAGAAAAGTATAGACGTCTCTATACCATTCCGCAAGACTCTACTAGACTAGTTTTGGTACATCAAGATCAACGATCTAGGCTCTGACATCAACTTTGTCATGACCCAGAAAATCGTGATTGACACCCACACTAACCCTCCAGTGGGACAACCATTACTACAATCCAAAATAAACAACTAATACAAAAACTAAGGCATTTAAGTTACGGAAGCAAGTTAAATACTAAGAAAGAAATAAGGAGTTCCCATAAACTCCAAATCAAAAGTTTATCAACTAAAACAAATGCAGAAGTAACACCTAGAACCTGAAAGTCAATGCACCAAACCATCTAACAATATACCAAAGTCTAAACAATAAACTAACAACTACCTAGAAAGTCTAAGTCCGAAATATGGACATAAACGAAAGGAGGACACATGGCAGCCCAAAAGAACCTGCTCACCCTTGAATTTGAACGACGATCACTAATCTTCTAAGTGAGGTCTGTCAATAGCCGCCTGAAGATGCTCTGTACTCAACAAACAAAGAGCAAGTGCAGTATCAGTACACAACCACAATGTACTGGTAGGATCACGCGACTATCCCACTAAGTGGAACATACATAAGCCATTACAACAATATAATCGCATGCATATATCGAACATATACAATATCATCAACATTTATGAACAAGGTATAATTTCACATTTCTCAAGATACACAATTATGTAAAATCATTGGTCCTCTCATGGAATCCAAGCCCAAACTGTTAGCATACTGGAAAGTGGTATTCGATCCAATAATTATGCCGAAACGTGGCAATCGATCTAAGTTAGTGTGTCGGAATGCCACACCCGATCTATTCAACAAGCCACAATCACAATCACAAGTATATTCTCAAGATCATATAATTAAGTCATGATTTCATGGCATTCATCATTCCTCTATCTTATTTACAACAGGTGTGATCAATAATGCAACATTTGCATACATACACGTACTATAATGAAGCAAGAACAAACATACATCACACAATCATGAAATCACAATCATTACCTACCTCGAAACAAGCTTGAAACCCTTAAGAAACTTGATTCTTTCCTTTCCAGATTCGTTCAGCTTATTCTTGGTCTACAAACAATCATAATAACATGAAAATCAATAAACAATTACTAATTACCCGAATTACTAACAATTCTATCAAATCTAGATCATACCCATGATCCCAATATCCAAATTATGGCTTTTTCCACCATAATTCTTAGATCAAAACTCTTTCCCATTAATAATTACCCATTAGATTACGTTCTACGGATGAAAAAATGGATTTTGAGAGTTAAAATCTTACCATTAGCTTCAAGAATGGTGAAAACTGTCAAGAAAACCCCTGGGCTCGTTCCTTAGCTCTCAAGTTCGAAAATTGCAGAATAAAACATTTTTTGGGGTTTATTTTCAACTTTAAGTCGCATCTGCCACGCCATGGTGATGCTCACCCCGCTACAACGACCCGCCTTGGCGGCAGAAATCCCTCCTTAGCGGCTTGCACGAAACCAGTGAGAAAAATTAAGAATTTCAAACCTCCATTTCACAACTGACCTTCCAGCAATGACACTCAGAAACTACCCATTCGCCCTAAGATCGATTTTGGAAATTCTACTCGCCCGAATTCTATTCCTTAAAGCCGTACGGGTTCCTTAATGAATTATCTATCTACTCCTATGATCAAATTCATTATTAAATCACTAAATTTCTACCATATTTTCCTATAATTTAATGACTCCGATTTAATCCAAATTTGGACTAAGTTGGAAAATTTCAAGTTACTACAAAAAAGTTTTCGACCCAAATTTTTTCCCCATTAGCTTTTCTATAACGACGAAACTCGATCGTTACAACCCATATGGCTAGCTTAGACCCAAAACTCAGTCAAATGTATAATAAGGTTCCTATCCTTGATCCTAATTAACATCTCAAATCTCATATTTTCGAATTTTTAAACCTAGGATTAAGTTCCAATTTCAGCAATATCATGAATTCAATGATATTCGCATAATACAATATACCTAATAATTAATTACATCTCTCAATATATCAAAAGTTGAATCATAAAATGATAAGAAATCCAAAATTGAAATTAGAATGAAGGAGTCCAACCCCAACAGTGCATTTTTTGCCCACTAACCATCATTCCATTAATTTCCAATCATTTTCTGATGACTATCCTATAATGCAATCTTTACGTAATAATATATTTGGTTTCAAACATTTGAATAAATCATGTCTAGTGATACCCTTAGTATACGGACAATAGCTCTAATTCCAATCTGAATGATGCCCTCTATTCATTATTAAATAATTATCTATATAAAAATTTAAGAGTAGATGCAATTTCTGTATGTTTACCTGCGATTTAAAGTGTGAAATCTTCTCAACCTTCATACGCAAAGGTAACTTTCTGCCTCCCTTTTTTCTTCTTAAATATTTAAGTATATAAAGTGACAAGCCCTACTACTTATTTTAATATATATGGGCTAAATAGTATAGGGTATGAAATGAATTATGATCTTAGTTCGTTAATCACCGACTAAAATTAATTATTTAGAATCATTCGTCAACTAAACAATCGTAATTAACAAATAGCTCAAAAATTTCCAAACCAACATCACCGACGGATCAAGATTGACTCAGGCAACTATCGGGAGAGGTAAAGTGTTATTTTTTATGATAATTTCCAAAAATGATTTTTTGGGCATAACAACCACTTGCTTTTCTAAGATAGACGTTAGGTATTTCTATTATCAATTGAGAGTAAGAGAAAGTGACTTCCCAAAGACAACATTCAGGACCCATTGTGGTCATTATGCGTTTCTTGTTATGTCTTTTGGTTTTACCAATGCTCCTGCAACATTCATGGATCTTATAACAGAGTATTTTCACCATATCTTGATATGTTTGTTATCGTGTTTATTTATGGCATTCTAATTTATTCGAGGAATTAGGATGATTATGCTAGTTATCTCATAATGGTTCCCCCGAACTCTTAAAGATAGAGAGTTGTATGCCAAATTTTCCAAGTGTGAGTTTTGGCTTGAGTCAATGGTGGTCTTAGACCACATTATATCTGGAGAAGAGATTCGGCTTGACACTCAAAAGATTGAGGCAGTGCAGAGCTGGCCCAGACCCACATCTCTGACTGATATACAAAGTTTCTTGGGATTAGCTGGTTATTATAGAAGATTTGTCGAGGGGTTCTCATCTATTTTGTCCCCGTTGACAAAGTTGACTCAGAAGACAGTGAAATTTTAATGGTCTAAAGCTTGTGAGAACATCTTTCAGGGATTGAAAACCCAATTAACTATTGCCCCGGTGTTGACCCTATCAAAGGGTACAAAAGGCTTTGTTGTGTATTGTGATACGTCTAAAGTTGGATTTAGTTGTACATTGTTACAGAATGGGAACATTATAGCTTATGCCTCCAGACAACTTAAGATTCACGAGAAAAATTACCCGACTCATGATGTCGAGTTGGTTGTTGTAGTGTTTGCATTGAAAATAATGTCACTATCTCTATGATGTTCATGTTGATGTGTTCACTGATCACAAGAGTCTTCACTATGTTTTCACTAAGAAAGAGCCTAATTTCAGACAGAGGAGGTGATTGGAGTTACTCAAGGATTATGAAATGAGTATTCTCTATCACCCAGGTAAGGCTAATGTTGTTGTTATTGCTTTGAACAGGTTATTGATGTGAGGCCAAAAATACATAATTTAATCATTATTTTCTTCACATTTATTATTTATATCTGCTCTTTTTGAGCATGAATTTTATGGATTGTGCTAAATAATGTATTTTATTTGTAGGAGTAAATTGGTGTAAAGTTGAAGAAGATTGAAGAAGAAAATCAAGCAGACAACTTAATGGATTAAATTAAATATTATAATATATAAATATATAAAGGGCAGTTCGTTGCAATTAACATCAAAATCCACACACAGTTCAAGAGGACGGACAAAGTCAGACATAGGAATGAGATACACACAACCTAATATAGGAGATAGTGAAGGCACCAATTATAGATAAGCTGGCAGAACAAGAAAAGAAGAAGAAAAAGGATACCAAAGAGAATGAATGCATGGAGAGAAACATTGAGAGTATAGGGCGAGAAGGGGATTTGTCACCAAGGCAAATTAATCAGTTACAGGGAAAAATAAGAAAGGGGAAAAACTACAAACACAATCACATATTAATACAAGGATCAAGAAGGGGTCCACATCCACTATTAATCAATGATTAATAAAGTACTTTTCTGGAATATTAGACCAGTAGGAACTCAAGGAGGAATCACTACTCATACATTGCTCTTTTAGAGCCTTTTCAAAATCCAGCAGAACTTCAGAGGTACAAAATCAAATTGGGAATGCCCAAAGCAAAGGTGAGTAGCTCAGCAAAAATTTGGATTTTCTGGGAGGATGATTGGGAAGAACAAGATTATATTGATACTGGACTACCGCTCATGGTTAACTTCCAAAAAAGGGGAACCACTGATGTTTTCAGTGTTACAATAGTATACGCAAGGTGCAATGCATTGGAAAGATTGGAATAGTGGGAAAATCTAGAGGATATAGCATTCAACATGCAAAAACAATGGTTGGTTGGTGGAGATTTCAACACAATAAGGAGAGACTTAGAAAAACTGGGTGGGTTGCCAGTCAATCAGTTGGAAACCATAGACTTTAACCTATGTATCAGCTCATGTGCTCTAAATGAACTCAGCTTCAAGGGAAATTCATTCACTTGGTGGAATGGAAGAGTAGAGGCAGAATGTATTTTTGAAAGACTAGACAGGGTTTTTGGGAATGAAGAGTTCATAAATCTATTACCTAATAGTGAAGTTCAACATTTGATCAGACAAGGGTCAGATCATGCACCACTACAGGTCGTATGTAACACATCACAGGAACATGTTCAGAAACTTGTTAGGTTTCTAAACTTTTGGATAAAGCATGAGAATTTCAAGAAGTTAATCTCTGATGTATGGCGGGAGGGAGAGATTACTGGCAATCCTTTTACAGTGGTGCACAGTAAGATGAAAAAAGTAAAACTGGAATTATCAAAATGGAGTAAGAAGACATTTGGGAATGTTTTTCAGTAAATAGGTACCTTAGAAGATGTTATCAAAATGAAAGAGATTCAATTGGAGATGGCACCTACAAAGAGCAACAGGGCAGAACTTCACAAGGCAGAGGCATAAATTAAAAGATACAAACATATAGACGAAGAATATTGGAAACCAAAGGCAGGAACACAATGGTTTAAGGTTGGGGATAGAATGTAACACCCCGTATCCGAAAATAGAGATTTCAGATTTCTGGTGTTACAAGTGGCACTCACGGACACCATCCACGGACCGTAGATGGACTCACGGTCCATCCTGTACGTCCGTGGTTCGTGACAGAAAACTTCCCCAAAACTCAGTTAGAAAATTTACTAAGTGTTGACCCACGGTCGGACTTACGGTCCATAGGCCAGGTCACGGACCGTAGTTCATGTCCATGGATCGATGCCCCAAAAGCCTAGCTTAAGTCCCAATTAATGGTTGACCAGCACGGACCATTAATCAATCCACAATCTGTAGGTCTGACCGTAGATGAGGATCAGTAGCCAGTTAACTGAAAATTATTGATGGATCAAATTCAGATGGTCATAACTTTTAGTACAAAAAGAATTGTGTGTCCCATTGCCTATGATAAGATATGTAATTGAATTATCTTTCCAACGCCACCAAGTTTGCTAAAATCCGACCTCTGAGTAAAAAGTTATGCTCGATTTAGTGAATGTCTGTTGAGCAGGTTTGACTTACGGACACAATCTACAGACCATAGATTGACCTACTGCCCATAGGTCCAATACATAGGTCACTCCGACAATAGTTAATTTAGGGGTCTTTTGGTCTTTTCCTATTTAGTTGAACCCCTAAGATACGTCGTTTAGACCCTAAATCACGAGGTTTTAGTCAGTTTAAGCCTGGAAACATAACTAGAACTTACCTTAGTCAAATCATTAATCAAACTTAGAAAATTAGAATCAAGAAAGGAGAAAAAAGGTCAAGAACCCTAGTTCAAGAACGCAGCAAGGTTCCATCAGTTCCAGCCCCGAAATCGAAAGATTTCTCTGTGGAATTCGTCACCAGGTATGTGGGATTTCACTAGTGGGTTCCTTTCGCCCATTAGGTCTCTAGAATTCAGTCAGATTCTTTATTCCATGATTATGAATAGACCTAGGGTTTCTAGAATTACAACATATCATCATGAATTAGTTATTTAAATGTTCCAAATCAGATTATTGTGTTATTGCTCAGTTTATCGCATGAATTTTAGAACCCTAGCTATGTATTTCTTTAGTTCTTGAATTACACATGCTAGGTCAGATATTTCAGTATTCAGTTTTACATGCCTCAGTTTATGAATGCATCATTATCAAATTAATTGTTGCATTCTCAGTTCGCATGTTCAGTTTTGAGCTATTTGGTATTTAAAGAATTTCAGTCATAACCAGTTTAAGCACTTAATTCATTAGGAGTAGCATAATACCGAGCTGGACTAAGGTTCAGCGTACCTATATAGTCCCAGAACTACGAGCCACGTAGGTGTAAGTCCCCTATGTGGGAAACATCAGTTTAGTGATCACGCCAGCATGCCTCTATACCTCTGGCAAGGTATATTAGGTCCTCTTGATGGGGCGTATACATCAGACTCCACATTTAGCTCATGTGGTTTTATGTCGGTTATTAGTAGCTCCCACAGTTCAGTAAGATTCTATTGCATTGACCATTTATCAGTATATTCAGTATTCAGTCTCAGCGTGTTATAAATTGGTCATTGCATTCAATTAGCTCAGCATTCAGTATCTATATCATGTTCAGATTATTTCATTGCTTTATTACTTTGTTCAGTTATATGTTATTTCAACTTTACTCTAACCTGCATGCTTAGTACCTTTCAAGTACTGACGCATACGTGCGCTACATCTTCTCGTGATGTAGGTTTCAGTTCTCAGCATCCAAATCACGCTTAGATCGATTCCTGATCTTCAATTCAGCAACATCAGTGGTGAGTTCTCATTCTTCGAGGACTAGTGACATGTTTACCTTTATCGCTTTTAGTCATTTAGTTTCAGTTTTGCTAGATCTAGTTGGGGCATGTCCCAACATTTCTAGTCAGTTTAGAGGCTATCTTTAGACATAATTAGATTCAGCTTAGTATTGAGTTAATAACTTATTTGTATTAAACTCTCAGATTTGATATATTCATTTATAGTAAATGGGTATTCCCTATCTTTTCAGATTTATTTATGATTTAGCTTTCGCATTAGTTTATTTTTTTTAGTATGCTCATGATCATGCCAGCAGGGTTAGCTTGGGATCACTTGTGGTCCTAGGTTCCGTGTCCGCGTCTCAGGGTTAGCTTGGGGCGTGACAAACTTGGTATCAAAACATTAGGTTTAAGAGTCCTAGGATGTCTGAAAAGCTGCACTAAGTAGAGTCCTTTTCATGGGTGTGAAGTGCACCACATCTAATGAGATGGAGGCTTTGAAGTGCTTTAGGAAAACTTCACTTTCTTGATTTTCTTATCTGCGTTGGTATGATCTTTTTTCTAATCCATCGTTATGCGCTTAAGATCATGCCTTCTCGTAGAGCTTATGCCAGGAACGCAAACACAAGTCCTCTAGTACCTGATCAAGAAGTGTTGAATGTAGAGTTCAGGAATGCCATTCAGATGTTGGTTCAGAGTATGACCACCCAAAACAATTAGCAGGCCCCAATTCCTACTAATAGAAATGGTGGATCAGTGGCAACTAGAGTTTGAGATATTTATAAGGATGAATCCGCCTGAGTTTTAGGGTCACAAGTTGGTGAAGACCCATAAAACTTCATTGATGAGGTTAAGAAAATCTTTAGAGTGATGCAAGTGACTGATAATGGTAGGGTTGAGTTGGCATCCTACCAGCTTAAGGATGTGGCTCACATATGGTACACTAAGTAGAAAGATTCAGGGGCTACTTTATTTTTTATGACTCCTTGTATAGCAGTAATCTTAGATTTCAGTCCAAAAACTCTTAGAACCCTTCTCAGTCTCTACTCCAGTTGGTGACCCAGTTATAGCTAGACGGGTATACAGAAATTGCCCTATCACAGTCTTCCAGAAAGTCACCTCAGTAGATCTTGTAGAGTTAGAAATGGTAGACTTCGATATCGGTCTAGGCATGGATTGGTTACATTCCTGTTATGCCTCAGTTGATTGTAGAACTAAGATTGTTCGTTTTCAGTTTCCAACTGAACCAATCTTAGAATGGAAGGGTAGTAGCTTAGCGCCTATGGGCCGATTCATTTCTTACCTTAAGGCCAGAAGGATAATCTCTAAGGGTTATCTCTATCATCTAGTCCGGGTTAAGGATTTTAGCTCTGAAACTGCAACTCTTGAGTTAGTTCCTGTAGTCAGTGAGTTTCTAGAAGTGTTCCCAGAAGATCTTCTCGGAGTTCCTCCCGAAAGGGAAATGACTTTGGAATTGATCTCCTTCCAGATACCCAACCTATCTCTATTCCTCTTTACAGAATGGCTCCAGCTGAGCTTAAGGAATTGAAAGAGCATTTGAAAGACCTTCTAGATATGGGTTTCATCAGACCTAGTATTTCGCCATGGGGTGCACCAGTGTTGTTCGTAAAGAAGAAAGATGGTTCTCTCAGATTGTGCATTGACTATAGGCAGTTGAACAAGGTCACAATCAAGAATAAGTACCATATCCCCAGGATTGATGACTTGTTCGACCAACTTCAGGGTGCTAGTCATTTCTCAAAGATAGACCTCAGATCAGGTTATCATCAGCTTAAAGTCAGAGATAGTGACATTCCGAAAACAGCCTTCAGAACTTGGTATGGCCATTATGAATTTGTAGTCATGTCATTTGGACTAACTAATGCTCCTGTAGCTTTCATAGATTTGATGAATAGAGTGTTCAAGCAGTACTTGGACTTGTTCGTCATCGTCTTTATTGATGACATCCTCATTTACTCTAGGAATGAGGAAGAACATGCTAGTCATTTGAGAGTTGTTCTGCAAACTCTCAAAGATCACCAGTTATTTGCAAAATTTAACAAGTGCGAGTTTTGGTTAAAATCAGTTGCTTTCATTAGGCATATTGTGTCTAGCAAAGGAATTCGAGTAGATTCCCAGAAGATAGAAGCAGTGAAACAATGGCCAAGACCTACCTCTGCTACAACTGTCAGAAGTTTCTTAGGTCTAGCAGGTTATTACAGAAGGTTCGTGGAAGGATTTTCATCCATAGCCCCACCATTGACTAGGTTGACTCAGAAAAAGGTTAAGTTCCAGTGGTCAGATGATTATGAGAAAAGCTTTACACAATGGAAAACTAGGTTAACTACAACTCCTGTCTTGACTCTACCAGAGGGTTCAGACGGTTATGTGATCTATTGTGATGCATCCAGGGTTCGCCTAGGTTGTGTGTTGATGCAGCGAGGTAAGGTTATAGCTTATGCTTATAGACAACTTAAGGTGCATGAGAAGAACTACCCAACTCATGACCTCGAGCAACAGTTGTGTTTGCACTTAATATGTGGAGACATTACTTGTATGGTGTTCACGTAGATGTGTTCACAGACCATAAGAGCCTTCAGTATGTGTTCACCCAGAAAGAGTTGAATCTTCGCCAGAGAAGGTGGCTTGAGTTCCTTAAAGATTATGATATGAGCATGCATTACCATCCAGGTAAGGAAAATGTAGTAGCAGATGCCCTTAGCAGACTATCTATGGGTAGTGTAGCACATGTTGAGGAAAAAATAAAATAGCTAGCAAAGGATGTTCACAGACTTGCTCGCTTAGGAGTTCATCTTATGAGCATATCAGATGGTGGTGTAACGGTTCAAAATGGGGCAGAATCTTCTTTGGTAGTGGAAGTTAAGGAAAATAAAGACAACGATCAAATATTACTTAAACTCAAGGGTGCAGTCCACCGACAAAGAGTTGAAGTTTTCTCCTAAGGGGGAGATGGTGTGCTTTGCTATCAGGGTCGATTATGTGTTCCTTAGGTGGATGAGTAGGTGAAACAGCCTTGATTGGGCCAGATTTGGTTTATGAAGCTATGGGAAAAAGTTTAGCTCATCAAAAGTAGACTTAAGACAGAAGTCCTATGCAGATGTAATGAGAAGGAAATTAAAGTTTGAGATAGATGATTGAGTTTTCTTGAAAGTGTCACCTATGAAAGAGGTGATAAGATTTGGCAAGAAAGAGAAGCTCATTCCCAGATATGTAGGCCCTTACAAGATCTTGAAAAGGATTAGGAAAGTGGCTTATGAGTTAGAGTTGCCAACAGATTTAGCAGCAGTGCATCCAGTCTTTCACATTTCTCTTTTGAAGAAGTGTGTGGGTGATCCAGCATCCGTAGTGCCATTAGAGACTGTGGCTGTAAAAGATAGCCTTTCTTATGAGGATGTACCATTTGAGATTCTTGATCGTTAGGTTAGAAGGTTGAGAAACAAAGAAGTCGTTTTAGTCAAGGTTTAAGGAGGAGTCAGTCCGTAGAGAGAGCTACTTGGGAAGCAGAAGCAGCCAGGAAATCCAAATATCCTCACCTTTTTCCTTTCGATTCCATTCCAGCTTGAGGTAATAGTTCATCTTTAGTTTTCAGTCATTCATGCGAAAATTCAGTCTTAGAATCATGTTCATTCAGTTTGTACTTGCATTTTCAGCGTATTTGCATGTTCTTGGAACTCAGTTTAGTTAGAAATTTAGTCCTCCGTGTTTAGTGGTAGGGATTGCAGCCCTCTCCCTCTATTTCAGCTAGATTAGTTTTCATTCGAGGACGAATGGTCCTAAGGGGGAGATAATGTAACACCCCGTATTCGAAAATAGAGATTTCAGATTTCTGGTGTTACAGGTGGCACTCACGGACAACATCCACGGACCGTAGATGGACTCACAGTCCGTCCTGTACGTCCGTGGTTCGTGACAGAAAACTTCCCCAAAATTCAGTCAGAAAATTTACCAAGTGTTGACCCACGGCCGTACTTACAGTCCGTAGGTTAGGTCACGGACCATAGTTCATGTTCGTGAATCGATGCCCCAAAATCCCAGATTCAGTCCTGATTGATGGTTGACCAGCACGGACCGTAAATCGATCCACGATCTGTAGGTCTGACCGTAGATGAGGATTAGTAGCCAGTTAGCTAAAAATTATTGATGGATCAACTTCAGATGGTCATAACTTTTAGTAAAAAAAGAATTGTGTGTCCCATTACTTATGATATGATAGGTAATTTAATTATCTTTCCAATGCCACCGAGTTTGCTAAAATCCGACCTCCGAGTAAAAAGTTATGCTCGTTTTAGTAAAGGCCTGTCGAGCAGGTTTGACTTACGGACACAATCTATGGACCGTAGATTGACCTACGGCCCATAGGTCTAATCCGTAGGTCACTACGACAATAATTAATTCAGGGGTCTTTTGGTTTTTTCCTATTTTGTTTAACCCCTAAGATACATCGTTTAGACCCTAAATCACGAGGTTTTAGTCAGTTTAAGCCTGGAAACATAACTAGAACTTACCTTAGTCAAAATCATTAATCAAACTTAGAAAATTAGAATCAAGAAAGGAGAAAAACGGTCAAGAACCCTTGTTCAAGAACGCAACAAGGTTCTATCAGTTCCAGCCCCGAAATCGAAAGATTTCTCTATGGAATTCATCACCAGGTATGTGGGATTTCACTAGTGGGTTCCTTTCGCCCATCAGGTCTTTAGAATTCAGTCAGATTCTTTATTCCATGATTATAAACAGACCTAGGGTTTCTAGAATTACAACAGATCATCATGAATTAGTTATTTAAATGTTCCAAATCAGATTATCGTGTTATTGCTTAGTTTATCGCATGAATTTCAGAACCCTAGCTATGTATTTCTTTAGTTCTTGAATTACACATGCTAGGTCAGATATTTCAGTATTCAGTTTTACATGCCTCAGTTTATGAATGCATCATTATCAGATTAATTATTGCATTCTCAGTTGGCATGTTCAGTTTCGAGCTATTTGGTATTTACAGAATTTCAGTCATAACCAGTTTAAGCACTTAATTCATTAGGAGTAGCATAATATCGAGTTGGACTATGGTACATCGTACCCATATAGTCCTAGAACTACGAGCCACGTAGGTGTAAGTCCCCTCTGTGGGCAATATTAGTTTAGTGATCATGCCAGTATGCCTCTATACCTCTGGCAGGGTATATTGGGTCTTCTCAATGGGGCGTATACATCGGACTCCACATTTAGCTCATGTGGTTTTATATCGGTTATTAGTAGCTCCCACAGTTTAGTTAGATTCTATTGCATTGACCATTTATCAGTATATTCAGTATTCAGTCTCAGCGTGTTATAAATTGGTCATTGCATTCAGTTGGCTCAACATTCAGTATCTATATCATGTTCAGATTATTTCATTGCTTTATTGCTTTGTTCAGTTATATGTTATTTCAACTTTACTCTATCCTGCATGCTCAGTACCTTTCAAGTACTGACGCATACGTGCGCTACATATTCTCGTGATGTAGGTTCAGGTTCTTAGTATCCAAATCACGCTTAGATCGATTCCCGATCTTCAATTCAGGAACATCAGTGGTGAGTCCTCATTCTTCGAGGACTAGTGACATGTTTACCTTTATCGCTTTTATTCATTTAGTTTCAGTTTTGCTAGATTTAGTTGGGGCATGTTCCAACATTTCTAGTCAGTTTAGAGGCTATTTTCAGACATAGTTAGATTCAGCTTAGTATTGAGTTAATAACTTCTTTGTATTAAACTCTCAGATTTGATATATTCAGTTATAGTAAATGGGTATTCCCCATCTTTTCACATTTATTTATGATTTAGCTTCCACATTAGTTTATGTTCTTTAGTGTGCTCATGATCATGTCAGCAGTGTTAGCTTGGGATCACTTGTGGTCCTAGGTCCCGTGTCCGCATCTCGGGGTTAGATTGGGGCGTGACATAGAAATACTAAGTTCTTTCATGCCTATGTCAAGGGAAGAAGAAGAAAACTGCAAATACATTCTATTTAGACAAGAGATTGGGACATGATTACAACAACTCAAAACATTAGGGAAGAAGATGTCAATTTTTTCAAGAAACAGTTCATGGAGGATCAAGAAGTTAGTAATTACAGTATGATAACACATATTCCTTGTGTTATTACAGAAGATCAAAATGAGATCATGGTGAGAATGCCCACTTTTGATGAAGTTAAAAAAGTGGTTTTTCCTCTGAATGGAGATAGTGCTAGTGGTCCAGATGGATTCTCTGGTATGTTTTTTCAGAGTTGTTAGGATATAGTAGGGGAGGATGTGACCAATATGGTGAAGGCATTTTTTTGTGGGCAAGAACTGCCCAGGTATATTACACACACCAACCTGATCCTCATTCCTAAAAAGGAGATGGTAAGCACATTTGGAGATCTCAGGCCTATAAGTCTTAGCACTTTTGCATATAAGATTATATAAAGAGTTCTTTATGAAAGAATAGTCATTGTATTACCTTGTTTGATATCCAAAAATCAGACAGGTTTCGTCAAAGGGAGAAATATTACTAAAAACATATTGTTGGCACAAGAGATTGTAAGAGACATCAATAGAAGAAACAAATATCATAATGTAGTGGTAAAGTTGGATATGGCCAAGGCTTATGATAGGTTTTTGATGGAAATTCTTGGTGAGAGTAATGAGGAATTTTGGTTTTGCAGAAAGAATCATAGACATGATAGTGAGGCTGATTAGCAATAACTGGTACTTAGTATTGATGAATGGACAATTCTTTGGTTTCTTTCAATATTCGAGAGGACTAAAACAGGGAGACCCTTTATCACCCACACTTTTCATTATTGCAGCAAAGGTTTTGTTAAGGGGCATAACAGTCTATTTGAAGATCCTGACTATATAGGATATGGGATGCCTAAATGGAGCCCACCAATAATCATTTATCTTATGCAGATGATACCATCCTATTTTGTTCAAGACAAATTGCATCTATAAGGAAAATGATCAACATTCTGAAAAGGTACGAAAAGGTGTCAGGGTAATTGATCAACCTGGACAAGAGTATGGTGTATTTACATAAGAAAGTGCCTAACAGGGTGTGTAATCTGATAAAGAGGGTAGCAGACATTAGGCAAGGAACTTTTCCTTTCACATATCTGGACTGGCCAATTTTTTATGTAAGAAAGATTAAAGGTCATTTTGAGAACTTGTTGAAGAAAGTCACAAACAAAATGAACACTTTGCAAAATAAGCTTCTGTCTTTTGGAGGAAGGTACATTCTAATTGCTCATGTTTTACAGTCTATACCAGTCTATTTATTAGCTGCTACCCTCCTAAAGGTATAATAGACCAGTTGCATAAGTTATTTGCAAAGTTCTTTTGGAGTAATTTAAAAGGAGCTAGGAACAAGCACTGGGTGGCATGGGATAAGATGTGTTATCCAAAAGATGAGGGAGGACTAGGCTTCAGATCATTACATGATGTTTCCAAAGCTTTTTTTGCAAAGCTTTGGTGGATCTTCAGAACTACTACATCGTCTTTATGGGCATCTTTCATGTGGAGCAAGTATTGTAAGAAAATGCATCCTACAGTAGCTAGAGGGCAAGGTGCATCTCAAGTTTGGAGAAAAATGATCATAATCATAGAAGAGGTAGAACACAACATTTGGTGGAAAATAAAAGTAGGCAGCTCAAGTTTTTGGTTTGATAATTGGACTCAACAAGGGGCACTATGGTATGTGAAGGAGAACAATGTAGTGGAAGAGGAAATAGAGGTTAAATTTTTCACTCATCAAGGGACTTGGGATAGGGATAAGCTTCTTAGTAAGATATCACAAGAAATGACAAATTATATAATGGAGTCCATTAAGCCTCCATTGGAGGAATGTACCAATGATGTAGCATGGTGGATGGGGAGTACTCAAGGAATTTTCATTGTTAAATCAGCTTGGGAGCTAATGAGACATAAACAGGAAAGAAGGACAGGTTATCACATGATTTGGAATAAAGAGATGCCTTTTAAGATGAATTATTTCTTATGAAGACTCTGGAAAAGAAGAATTACAACTAATGAAAATCTGAAGAGGATGAAAATTCAAATAGTGTCTAGATGTTGGTGTTGCTTGGAGAAACAAGAGCAAAACAATGGAACATGTTTTTCTAATAGCCCCCATAGCCAATAGGCTATGGAGGCAGTTTGCTATTTTTGCAGGTATACACATGGAGAACATGCACTTACAACAACTCATAATAACATGGTGGAAGCAGAATGATAATGCCAAACTCAAGGTGGTAATGAGAGCAATGCTAACAATCATAATGTGGACATTATGAAAAAGGAGGAATAATTTAAAGAATGGAGAAACCACCACATACAATGAAATGGTGATGCAAGTGCAGGAAGATGTGAGGAAACTCATAAAGCTAAAATATCCTTGGATACACATCAAAAAGGAAACATGACCTAAACTTATCACAAAGCTAAAAGAGTATAAACCTAGATTACATCATCATTATGTTCTATGGAACAAAACCAGAAAGAAATAAAGTTAACTGCAATACAGATGGGGCAGCAAGAGGAAATCCAGGGGCTAGTTCTATAAGTTTTGTAGTTAGGAATGAGGAAGGAGACCTTATATATGCAAGGGCAAAAGGAATAGGAATAGCAACAAACATGGAAGAAAAGTTGCTTGCACTTCTAGAAGCAGCTTGGTACTGTCAAGAGAAAGATCTACAAGAGACTATAATCGAAACTGACTCTTTAGTGCTTAAAAAAATGGTGGATAAATAGTGGAAGATACCGTGGGAATTGGTAGAAATAATTGAGGATATTAGAAGGGTGGTACGAAGTATAAACGCATCAATCACTCATATTTTCAAAGAAAGAAACTGTGTGGCAAACTCATTGGTCAATGAAGTAGTGGAGTCACACGATTCAAAGTGCTATCATCTATTTTGGGAGCTACCAAACATAACAAGGAAGCATCTAAACATGGATAAATCACAGATACCAAACACAAGGATGAAAACTCGCAAGATCAGCACATATTGAAGAAAGTAAAGAAGCAACAAGCAAACAATCAGCTCAACAACAGTCATAACTAAAAATCAACATGTATGCGAGGAATCAGAAAGCACAGTAATTTCATAGCAGAAGACTCCACATCGATACAAAGGAAAAATGGAATTAAAAGTCCTAACTATCAAGATTTTTGGTGTGGTCATCGGAGAAGCTGGTCAAACAGTGATACCTCAAATCGGCGTCATACTGGATAGAGATGATGAACAGTCCTTGGTGTTCTCACATCACTTGGAAAGGAAAAAAGAATCAGCTCAAAGAATGAAGAAGAAGGAAGAGACAAGGCATAAATGCTTACCAAGAAGTGCAGCGGCGGTAAAAAAAAAGAAAAGGATTAGAGCTTTTTGGAAAGAGACAAGGATTAGCTAATAGTAGGGTAGTTGTGCTTAATATTTTATTTGGATTGGGTCCACTTATGGATCAGGTCTTGTTCGTTTTAGTTTTGTGTACATATTGATTTTAATAAAATGATCCTAGGATAAAAAATTTGCTTTAAAAAAATAGCAAAATCCAAAGAAACTTTGCTGCCACGTGGCAGTAATTGAATGCGCAGCAGATTTGTGAGGCAGTTAGGCAGCATACGCATACAACAATTCCAACTCTGTTTTGGTTTTGGTTCCTAATTTGATTGGACTTAGTTATTTTATTTAGGGTTTTCTATATCCATAAATAGTCCATAGAAATAATTATTTAGAGATCTGTTAGGACGAGATCAATCATAGGTACTTTTTAAGAAGAAGTTGTCAATACTTTTTAGGGTTCTTTTCTTAAAGATTAGTGGCTAAACGTCCTTATTCTGGGTCTGTAGCTATGGATTGATTGTTGAATATTAAATGTTTATGAATTAATTCTTGGTTTTCATAATAGGTTACTTCTATATTCATGCTTCAGTATTTTATGCTTGCGCACTATAAGATAAATTTATTGTTTATTCTTAAAATCGAGAGAGGAAAGGGTAGATAGACTAGCGAATATAGAAAGCTCGATCATCCATTACGAGTTGATTGGTGTTTAGGAGTGATGCCCAGACGAATAACTTGCTTGGTTACAAAACATGATGAAATATAAATGCTCACCTGTTAGACCTGTTTATCCCCGCTCAACGATGTAGTTAGACAGCTAACTGGAGTAGGGAACTAGAGGTCGAGAGACTCGACTCATACAATTAACCCTGTAAACCAGAAACTTTATAAACAAAAATTAGTTCTTTGCCTAAAAATATGATACATGAGATCCATTGCATGCTGCAGCCTTGGAATTTTCCCAATCACTGTAAGTAATCTTATTATTTGATTCATGCATTCTTTTCTTTAGAAATAAAAATCAAACTCTTTTGGCACTCTTAAATAAATAAGTAGACTAGTATAATTTATTAAATAGTTAATTGATAAGTCTTTTGGGTTCAATAATTCGGTTCTTTTAAGAGCTACTATATTACTTGCGCGACCACATACTCTTGCGTGTGCAATTGGGAGCAACGAGTTTTTGGCGCTGCTGCTCGAGACTTAAAAATTAACTATTCTTCTAGGTTATACTTTTTCTTTTTATTTATTTATTTTTTGGTTTTTTTAATTAGTTTTTTTTCTCTTAAAAATTAATTATTATTACTTTTTTTTTTTTGAATAATTTGGTACTCTTAATTATATGGATGATTGGGATAAATCGTGGTTGGTTCGAACCCCTATTATGATTCTTCTATTATTTACGATGTTGGTAGGGGCGATGAAGTGGAGAATGCAAAACAAGAGGTGCGCAATGTGAAATCACTTATGGAATGTAAGACATGCTGAATAAAGTTAATTCAACAATCACTGGACAAATATTTGAATGCGTGGAAGAGCACAAAAAATAATGAAATTACTGGATGAGCCTGACACTATTCAATTAAAATTATAATCTAAGATAAATTAGAAGATATTGAAGCCCAACAAGGATAAAGTCATGGAGAAACAGAGATAGTGAGCCAATATTGGATACAAGGACAAACTCAACTTCTAAAGCTTGAAGAGTCTATTCGTGATGGTCTGACATACATGACAACCCAACTGATTGAAGGTAGAGTTGAGCTCACACAAGAAATAGATCAATTTGGCTCAGATATTCATTACTTGGGGACTCACTTGAACAAAAAGATTGAGGCGTCTGATGCCCAATTACCAACTGTCATGGATAGCGACCAACTAGTGGAGCAAAAAGAGGAATTCCAACCATTCAACTACACCTTATTCCTTAATATTGATGTTGAGAAAGAGTACAAAAGTGAGAATGTTGTAAAAAATGCTGCTTTGGAGTTAAGGCAACTTGAATCTCATTTAGAATACTTTTCTATAAAATCTGAACTAATGGATGAGTGTATAGATGAGGAACAAGGCCCCTACATTCTAAAGTTTTTTAGTCCATATAAACAAAATAACGTTCCTCACCTAAGGGCCAAGAAGTGCAAGATGCGACATCTATTACTTGGTTCCTTATCTTTATACCACCTCCCTTTGAGAGCAGTAGAAAAATAGATGTAAAGTTAGGAGTACAATTTATAAGTTCAAAGTGGAAAGAGAAGTGATGAATTTATTTGTGTTGTGCCGCGACATTAAATTAGGAGCTTATTGGGAGGCAACCAATTTCTAGTGTAACTTCTTATTTTATTTTAATTTTATTAGTGTCACTTTTTTCCTTTTGGTCTTGTTTTTGCAGATTAGGGGAAGTCCGAGTACCCAAAAATTTGAAGCTAAGGAGCACGTTTGAGCTTAAGTGTGGGGTGCATACTGCCCTTGATGAAAATAAAGAGAACATGCTATTAGCTAGGCCTAAAGGCCTCAGGGAGTTTTTCTAACCCTTGTTTTTAATTATTTGATGCTTTGGGGACATAATATATTTTTAAGTGTGGGATGGAGGAATGAATTCCTAGTTTCTACTATTTTATTGAGTCTTTTTATTTTTTTAGGATGGGTTCCTTGGCTTTTGTTTTCGGTTCTTTTCCTGAGGATAGTCCCTTTGAACCGATTGTATTTTTTTTTTTTAGGAATAAGCTTTCTTTTAATTTTAATTTTTTTTAGTAAAAGAAAAGAGCCTTTTGAGTGATGTGATTCTTGCTATTTAGGCCTAATTTTTGAGTAGTACTTTCTTGTGAATGCTTGATTGATAATGAAATTGCAGACTCTTTGACACTTAAGCTCATCGTTGTGACTTTGTATATAATTTATTTTATTTTGTAGTTTGTTATGATTTTGTCTCTCTTAGAAGTGGAATTGATCCATCTTGATTGATACTTGTGCCATGTGTGATGAAAATTTGTTTATTCCTTATTTTGTATCTTAGTCTAAAATTGTCCTGCATGTTATTGAAGTAAAATAAAAAGTGTTGCTTTGTTTAGGAGATGATAATAAGCTTTCTTTCATTTGTTTGGTAATTTTGGCCTTTTCAGATATTATATCACTAGTTAGCCTTTTGAGCCTGTAGCCTTTTGTTGGTACCCATATTTTGCCCTTGACTATTTTGTTGAATCCCTAGTTTTTGCACTTTGCTTCCTTGAGCATTATAGCATAGACTTATTCTAATTATCAATTCTGAGAAAAAGGGATGGTTGAGTGAAAAGGTAATCAATGATAACTACAAAGTGCTTAAAAAGCCCTCTTTGTAAGAATGTGATGTAAAAAAAAAGAGATGAACAAAAGAATATGACATGAAAAAAAAATCCTTAAAAAAGAAGAAGAAAGAGATTGAAACATTCTTGAGATGATGAGAATTACTTGTGAAATAATTGTTGAAGAGAGACTGAAAATAAAGAGAAGAAAATAATGAGTGATGAAGTCTAAAATTGCAAAGTGCTTAAGGAAGTATAAGTCACTATTATATAGTTTTCTACCCATCCCCTAGCCTACATTACAACCCGTGAAAGTCCTCTTTGATTCTATTTGAACATGCTTGATTAGTGGAGATGTACATAATTGGCAAGCATATGGTTCTTTGTGCATACATGTGAATTTTTCTTTGTGAGTGTGAGAATTGTTCTTGATGTGAAGTTCTTAATTTGTATTCAATCTTTTGAATTGAGTGTGTGGACTATTTGTTTTTTGTGAGGGTACTTGTTTCATGATGGATAGATGATTTTATTATCTGTCTTTGATGAGAGTAGGTGAGCAAGCTTAAATTTGATGAGTTCAAAGTCTTTCCTTGAGGTTAGGAGGTTAGAGGTTTGTTGTTTATTTGGATGTCCTACATAATGATTGAGAATTGTACTTGATGTTTTGAAATTGGTATATGGCCTAATTGTATGTATTAACCAAAGTAATGACAAACATAGTATTATTTATTTGAGATGAGCTTTAATGCTTGCTCGAGGACAAGAAAAAGTTTAAGTCCCCGGCAGCGGCGCCAAAAACTTGTTTCTCCCAATTGCACATGCAACTGTACGTGGTCGTGCAAGTAATATAGTGGCTTTTAAAAGAGCCGGATTATCGAACCCAAATAACTTGTCAATTAACTATTTACTAAATTATACTAGTCTAATTATTTATTTAAGAGTGCCAAAAGAGTTTGATTTTTATTTATAAAGAAAAGAACGTAGGAATTAAATAATAAGATTGCTTACAGTGATTAGGAAAATTCCAGGGATGCAGCATGCAATGGATCTCATGTATCATATTTTTAGGCAAAGAACTAATTTTTGGTTATCAAGTTACTGATTTACAGGGTTAATTGTATAAGTCGGGTCTCTCGACCTCTAGTCGCATACTCCAGTTATCTGTCTAACTACATCGTTGAGCGGGGATAAACAAGTCTAACTGGCGAGCATTTATATTTCATCCTGTTTTATAACCAAGCAAGTTGTCCGTCTGGATATCGCTCCTAAACACAAATCAATTTGTAATGGATGATCGAGCTTTCTATATTCGCTGGTCTATTTACCCTCTCCTCTCTTGATTTTAAGAATAGATAACATATTTATCTTATGGTGTGCAAACATAAAATACTAAAACACAAATATAGAAGTAACTCATAATGACAACAAATAATTAATTTATAAACCTTTAATATTCAACAATCAATCCATAGTTACAGCCCAGAACAAGGGCGTTTAGCCACTAATCTCTAAGAAAAGAACCCTATAAAGTATTGACAACTTCTTCTTACAAAGTACCTATGATAGATCTCTTCCTAACTGATTTCTAAATAATTATTTCTATGGACTATTTATAGATATAAAAAATCTTAAATGAAATAACTGAGTCCAAATCAAATTAGGAACCAAAACCAAAACAGAGTTGGAATTGTTGTACGCGTATGCTGCCAAACCGTTTCACAAATCTGTTGCGCATTCAATTGCTGCCACGTGGCAGCAAAGTTTCTTTGGATTTCACTGTCAATTGCAACGAACTGCCCTTTATATATTTACTACTAGTAAAAGTAGCCTGGACGTTGCCGGGCCCAACATGAGTATAGTGTAAGATTATATAAATATGTATATTAAACTTTTGACGGTGAAATTTTTTTATATTTGAGACTTGTAGTAGTTCTTCACAGTGTCTTGAAAATTCCGCATCCAGGCACAGTTGATCTTTTGCTTACTTGTATATCTTTGTTGGTACCTTATACACCAAAAACCTGCATTTACAAATATTAATCTAACATATGAATCTTTTCTATGTTGATTTTACCGAGTTCAAATGCATTTCGTGGGAATTCATAAAGGCTTCAACAAAAAAAAAAAAAGATTTCCAGAGGAAACATTTACTTGGCAAAAGGACTTGCACAGTTTGATAAGAGCTCCAATTGCAAGTTGCTGTCTGATCTCATGTGCACCATTGCCATTATTATTCACATTTCTGTGAATAAGATGAGGCTTCTCTGTTGTGTATTTTAAGAACTCAGGCATCAAGTCAGCAACAGAGGCTTCACAAAGCCATTTTGTTCTCTACTATGGTCTGCAATAATTGTAGTCAGGGAGAATTCATCAATGTTTGAAGAGTTGATGCTGATGTGGATTTTCAAACAAAAAATGTACTCTCTTTCTGGGAATTTTGGCATGAAAATTCTGGTATATTTATAAACTTCCTGTACAATACCTGGGACTGACGTAAACTTGTTGTGGATTATATTGTTGATGGTAGAGGTGAAATCTAACTTTCCGATTGGAGCAACAATGTTTTACTCCTCAAGATTCCACTTGAAATGTTTAATTTTAACACACTCACCAACAAAATGATCAACGACAAATGAGTGAGAAATTGAAAGAATTCAAAAAAGTTTATGAAGAAGGGGAAACGATGATATACACAGATAGCTGAAGAAGGAAAATGTAGAATATTGGAACCTAAGTTGCTCGGATTCTCGAAATCTGTTGAAAGTTAGCTTAAGAAATTAAGAATACTCAATAGGTAACAAATTAGTAAACTTTTCTACTATGCGTTAAATAAATTGGAAACAATTGTAGATGTACATAAGTACTTACAGAATAGGGGGGAAATGAATAAAAGAAAGGACAGCACTATAACATAAGTATGAGGTTTACAATGTCTCACAGGAACTATATGGATACCACTATAAAAGAAAGTAAACTACAGCTAAAAGCAGACACCTTTACAGATTAAGGATAAGAAATTAGAATGTTTATTGGTCTTAGATAGCCAAATTTATCATTCCAACTTATATTTCTATAATCTCCATTAAAAATGATATAACATTATGAGTTAGGAAATCGCAGGGAAAATCGAAGGCGCCCTAAATCTCCAAGTTAGAATGTTATTACACAAAGCCCAAAGTCAAGAAGAAGAGGAGTTGAAACAGAGGAAAAAATGGAAAAGCGAAAGGAATGCCAAAAAATTCTTGTATATAAACGAATTACAAAAGGATTGCAAAGTCAAATAGTGGAAGTATAGTTAGGGAATCAAAATCAAAGCAGTAAAAATACCACTGTAAAGTATTTTCACCCGAAATAGGACGCAAGCGTTAACTCCACCAAAGTGTAAGGCCGACGACAAGAGAAGAGGACGAGAGAGCAGAGGTGTGGAGATGGTGTTTGCTGGTTGGCAAAATTTGCAGTAGGTGTTAAGTGCTACCTTCCATGTCCTAAGTACCGAAGTAATTGCATTGATAGTAAGCCTCTGTTTCAATGAGTCGGAATGAGGTACATAAAGAATAGTCAAATTCATGTTGGAGAAAACTAAGAAACCAAGTTAAAAACAAAGACACACGCGAGAAATAATCCTACATGTTCCTCACGAAGTAACTAATATTTGTTGTATGGCTAACATGTTCAGCTACATTTTCATAAGCATGGAACAATGACCAAAGACATGTAAATTGTCAATGGGATATGTTGTTATTGCATTCTAATTGCTAGAAACTTAATTGTGCGCCAGAACATCCCAACTAAATGACTTGCAACAACTACTAAACTATACTCATTACAATGTGATTATTATATAGAGATGCAACTTTTGTTAGACAGGGAAATTGTGGTAATTAAGATAGGATAATCAGTAAAATACTCAGTTTTATAATGTTAAATTCACAATAGAATCAGTCAAAGTCCAGCTAACATCAACAATTGGTTGGAGGAACTTTAACAATGAGTATAAGATTTGGTCTACTATGTGAAACCAAAAATAGGTCACAGAATACTACTCGTATTCATTTTATATAGATCACCGTTTTTAACTTTGAATTTGCAATGCACATATCTACACATAACAGACAGGTGGGGAAAGGGAGAAACAAAGATGATGATTTTAAATTCCAATGATGATAAACAGAAGACGCTAAGATGAAAGCCTCTGTAAAGGGTGAGCACAGGTGATTCAAAATTGCATTATATACCTCCCTTGTATGATCAAATGCAACAGTTGACACCTAAAAAGTACTCCGCAAGAAAAATAATTGATAAATTGTAGATTGAAGATTATCAAGAAATATATGGTTGGACATTTATGAGGCAATAGCATGCCATACTGGAAGTGATGAAAGAACCTCAAAGTTTATATAGGAAGCAAACTACTGAACTCTATGTCAAGAATAGCAACTGTCAACCACAAAAGAGAGAATAATTTTGAAATAGCTCTTTTGCCACAAAAGGTTCATATCATAACTTACTTGAATTTGATGACACACTGCAGCAGGCCAAAAATCTCATCCTGTGCTATTGACACATCTTTCTGATTCAAGCAATTGTCAATGATCATGTTAAATTACTTTCTCTAGGAATTTTCAGAAACATTATTTGAGGACTTTCGAGAAGAAGGATATCAAGCATATACCTTGACATTTGAATTGAATAAAGTAGCTTTTAGACCCAATTGTATCATCACCACATTCAAGGGCGGCAGAGCTGTCACGGCCTTCTCTTATGCACCTAAGATTTTTCTTAAATTGTCCTGAGGCGATCTATGATGTATATTGTAATGATATTAGCTTCAGAACATGAGACTTTAAGTTACATGCCAAATCATTTACTAAATTTTGTCACTTAGGAGATAGATACTTTGGGAAATCTTGCGTAGAAGTAGACACTTCAGATTTGCCATGTGGTGAAATAAAAGAAGTACAGAGAAATGTCAAATATGAAAGTTTGTAGTCGTGAAAGAAAAACGTAAACATAATAGGACAAAAAGAGAGGGGAGTACCTTAGGACCTTGTTTAACACCTTTCCTAAAGGGATCGGCAACTACAGGTCTCATTACACGTGCTTTTACCTTCACTATAGGTTCATCAGGATCCTAATATAGAAGTAGTTATGAATTAGAGAAGTAAATGCCTTATGACTGCCGAAAGCTAACAAAAATAATATGATTGTTATACTCGCCTGTTTCAACGACACAGGAAGGATGAAACAAACTTTTCCCTTTTGGAGAAGTGATAGCTGAAGTATGAACTTCAGATGTAACAACTAATATATAAAGATGAAGTACGTCAAAGCAGATCATGCATGTATATAATTTACATATGCATATAGAGGCATACAGCCTACAGGTATGTAAAGAGCATAAATTAACCTACTAACCTTTTGTTGACATAACATAAGGCTCTCTTATCATGAGAGGAACTTGTAGAAGACGTCTTCTTGACTCGAGGTCTCTTGTGCGTTTTTGTAATAGTAATGTCTCTTTTTGAGTTGGCAACATTTCCTTATATTTTTTGCGCCGATTGAATCTCATTTCAGCGGTTGTATTATAGAAAGATGGGTATTTGTTCTTTTGCTCTGATCTGCACTCAGACAACCAAGAAATTGCACACGCAGATAAGACATGTATGCATGAATGAAATTGGTCGACTGAAAGCTAGTGTAATCTGGTTTAATTTGGTTATTTTGTGCTGCTGCATATTGCCGTGCTTTAATGGAAATATCTTTTGTCTGTTGTGTTATGCCTATCTAATGTTAGCTAGTACTAATCTGCTAAGATGAAGTTTTCGGGTTACAACATGCTCATTTGCTGATTTAGCTTACAAAAGTGCGACATAATGTTTTACCCCGGTCGACATAGTGAAGAAGTTGGATTTATTGACTATTTATTCCCAAAAGAAGCCAAAAAAATAAAAAGGCATCAACAAATTTCAGCCCACATCTTTTTTGGTATGTGAGTTCAGCTAAAAGTAAAAGCACGAATTTGACCAAAATCTCAAATTTCCATTTGTCATATGAATCCATATAACGGTAAAAGCATTAATTTTATCAAAATCCTACATAACCATTTGAAGAATTGCCCAAATTTTGGGTGGAAATAACCCATAACAGTAAAAGCATTAATTTTATCAAAATCCTACATACCCATTTGAAGAATTGGCCGAATTTTGGGCGGAAATAACCCAAAAAGCATTTAAAAAAAGAAGAGAGGAGAAGGTGTCAAACCTAAGCAAATCTGTATGTGCTTTATCAAATACTTACCTAATAAAGTATAACAACCTCTGCAATTGAAGAATAACAAAGAAAGTGCACAAGAACTTTGGGACAGCTATGAAATCTTGCAAGCAACTGACGTAGAGGAAAATGGAAGCTGTGGTTTTCGGTTGGAAACAACGGAGGTGGTAGAAGATGGAAGCTGTAGTTTTCTGTGGGATAAAATTTGAGGACGCGTGTTAAAGCCAGAAAGAAGCTAAACAGTAAAATGACAATAATACCCTAATGAGCAAGCACACATGTCTACGGAGTGGTGCTTGCTTAGCTCCAACTCCCTCTTATATAATAAAAGCATATATACATTATAATATTGAATTTAATTCATTAAGTTGTCTGCTTGATTTCCTTCTTCAACCTTCCATCATTAATTCGTTTTAGTTCCAAACTTCTTCAACTTTACACCAATTCACTCCTACAAATAAAATACACTATTTAGCACAATCCATATAATTCATGCTATAAAAGGACAAATATAAATAATAAATGTGAGGCAAATAATGATTAAAAATATGTATTTTTGGACTCACATCAGTTATCTATGGGTAGTACTGCCTATGCTGAGGAAGGGAAGAAAGAATTGGCCAAAGATATGCACAAGCTTACATGTTTGGGAGTCTGGTTATTGGATTCCAATGAAGGTTGAGTAGTGGTGATGAATGAGGCTGAATGATCACTTGTGTCTAAAGTGAAAGAGAAGCAAGACCAAGACCCAATTTTTTTGAATTAAAGGCAAATGTTCATAAGAAGAAAGTGATGGATTTTGAACAAGAAGGAGATGGTGTGTTTAGGTATCAAGGATGATTGTGTGTACTGTGAGCTCCAAGAAAGGATCACGGAGGAAGCTCATAGTTCTAGATATTCAATCCATACCGTGACTTGAGAGAAGTCTATTGGTGGAGTAGTATGAAGATGTGTATTGAAGAATTCGTTGCTAAGTGCCCAATTGCAAACAAGTTAGGGTAGAACACCAAAGGCTCGGTGGTATGACTTAGAATATAAATTTTCCTGAATGAAAGTGGGAAATGATCAATATGGATTTATTATTGGCTTGCCGCGATCTCGCAAGCAACATGATTTGATTTGGGTAATTGTAAATCGGATGACTAAATCGACCCATTTCTTGCTAGTAAAGACTACCTACTCAAGAGATAGTCAGACTTCATGGAGTTCCTGTGTTTATCATTTTGGATAGAGGTGCACAATTCACAGCACAATTCTAGAAGTCTTTCCAGAAAGATTTGCATTTGAAGGTAACTTTGAATACTGCTTTCCACCCACATACTTCTGGTCAAGCAGAGCGTACGATTCAGACATTAGAGGAAATGTTGAGAGCTTGTGTGAGTACAACAACAGTTATCACTCTAGCATCCAAATGGCTTCTGATGAAGCTCTTTATGGGTGAAGATGTAGATCTTCTATTGGATGGTTTAAGGTTGGTGAAGCTGGGTTGATAGGATCATACTTGATCCATCAAGCTATGGAGAAAGTGATGATCATTCAAGAAAGGTTGAAAATAGCGCAAAGTTGTCAGAAATCCTATACAGATGTTAGGAGAAGAGACTTGGAGTTTCAGGTGGACGATTGAGTTTACTTGAAGGTTTCACCCATGAAAGGTGTTATTATATTTGGCAACAAAGGTAAACTCAGTCCCCGGTATATTGGTCCTTACAGGATATCCAAGAATTGACAATGTAGCTTATGAGTTGGAGCTACCGTCAGAATTAGCTATAGTCAATCCGGTATTATATATTTCTATGTTGAACAACTGTATGGCGATCCTTCACTTATCATACCTACTGAGAATATTGTTGTTAAGGACAACCTATCTTATGAGGAGATACCCGTTCAGATTCTCAATTCTCAGGTTCGCAAGTTGAGATCCAAAGAGGTTGCATCAGTCAAGGTCTTATAGAGGAATTAATTTGTTAAGTAATCTACTTGAGAAGCTAGGGAGGATATGAAGAAGAGATATCCTCATCTCTTTCGTTCCGAATTAGTTCCAGGCCATGGTAATAACTTTTTTCAATAACTTTTAAATTGATATGTTAAGTTGTGTTAAAATTACATGTTGGGTGTTTTAGTGGGGTGTTAGATGTTTCCACTCCCTGTTCTAGTTATAGTGATCTCATTCAAGGACGAATGTTCCCAAGGGGGTGATAATGTAACACCTCAGTATTAGAAAGAGCCAAATTAGAAAGAACTAAATTGAGATTCATACAAGTTACTCTTCAAATTTTGAGTTTTGGGGTCAATTTCAAATGACCATAACTTTCAGCAGAGAATGATTTAGGTGGCCCATGAAGTTTCAAATCGAAGGTGTTCGATTCATCTTTCCAATGCCGCCGAGTTTGCAAAAATTCCTGTTCGAATGAAGGAGTTATGCCCATTTGAGTGCATCCTCTCTAAATAGGGCCTTTTCATTCGTTTAAAAAAAGGGGTATTTGGTCTTTTCCTTACCCCACTAGGCCTAAACGATTTTATCACCCAAATTGGGGTCTAAGATGATTGAGATAAGTTTTTCATTCTTTCAAAAAAGTTCAAGAAAGTTAGGGCAGAGTTCAAGAGGAGAAAAGATGAGGTTTCAAGATTTCTTCAAGGATTTGGGGAAACCGCCAAGAACTTAGTTCTTTCGAGGTATGTGAGGTTTCTCATATTGATTAATTTTTTAATCCTCACGCCCAACATATATTTCGTTCATTAAATTGTCCATGAAATCATTTATGTAAAGGTTCTTGTGGAATTCTTGAGGTTTTACTTCATTCTTTGTCAATGGAGTCTCGTTGAGTTCTTGAGGTGAGGGTTTTGTGAATGAGTGATGTTCTTGATGTAGTTTGAGATTATTTTTTTGGGTTTATGAACCCAAAATGTGGCGCGGTGCGCCACTGATGAGCTAGTGGCATCAGGCCCCTTTCTCCTCTATTCTTCGTTTCGTATGCACTCCTTTGAATCATGTCTTCACTCTCTTTTTATTACATGTTATCTAAGTCTCCAATAATCATAAAGAGATCATATATATATATCCTAATCATAGTTCTTAAATTCACATTTTCAAATCAAAGTAAAGTAAAGAGGAAAGTTCAAAGGTTCTATTTCATGAGCACTTAAGAGTTTCAAATGTTATTTATATATTTATATATATACTTATGCACCTTTATTGATCATTGGACTTTAAAGATAAGTTTATAAGTGCATGTTTTCAAGAATGAAAACACATTTCATGTTTTGAAAAGTATTCCAATCAAGTAAGAAGTCTATTCCTTGTAATGGGTAAATTGAGCATAAAGTTGTATCAAGTGTTTTAGGAGTAGTATCGAGCACCGAGTTGGATTAGAGTCTTTTATGATTCTGAAGTCCCATAGAACTATGTAGCCATCGTAGGATAGGATACCATTGATTCTTCATGCGACTCCTTACCGCCTCTGAGAAGGCCAATAAGATGGATCCATTGTCACGCTATCATCCTATACCCCGACAAAATATAGGATGGCCCTGCCAACATGATGTGAAACGTTGTATCATTTCTAGAATCATGATAATTGTTATCGGTTAGAGAATCTCCCCACAAGTAAAGTATATTATTTTCAGGAGGTTTTCATTGTATATTATGTTTTAAAGATTAAATTGTTTTCATTTCATATTCATGTATTGATCCAATTGTGTTGCTTTCGGTCATTCAAGCAAGTAAATTATTTACTTTGACCTTACCACTTACCAACTCATTCAATGTAATGAAGTCATTCAACTTTCATCATTTCATGATGTAGATAAAGGTACTTAGGATCATCAACATGCATTTCGTTGAGATCTCCTTGCTTCCAGGAGACTCCATTTCCATTCCATTAGTATATTTTGGAGGTGTCATAAGTATTTTCCTGACACCTATCTTACATTGTTAGAGGCTTCAAAGAAAGATTGAATTAGATGTTCCCAGTATTTTCTCAGAATGTTTTGTTTAACTCATGATCATGTTAAGTATTTTGCAAGACAATATTGTTAAGATTTCTCTTAAATGTCTAACTATTCACCTATTTAAGCTACCACATATTGTTTAATGTCATATAAGTCATATAGCCAGGACAAGTGCTCGCTTGGGGATCATAAATGATTCTTGGTGTCAATTACGTCCAGGGTGTAGGCTCGGATCGTAACAGCTCTAATGTCTGACTTTCCTTGTTTCCTTAGTTGAACATGCAAGAATGTATACTATGGATATTCACTAGTTTCTTTATCCAAGTGTTGTGTTATTACACTTAGTTCAGGATCTGAAGTTCAATTCTACTTAGTCATTTTCAGAAGGTCAGTTTTCCTAATAGAAAGAGTAAGAGGTACTAGCACCACCAGTGGTAACCTAGAAAGAACATCAATCACTGTGTTTTCCTTTCTCTTTTGTATGCTATGATAAAGTTAAATCGTATTGTTTTGGCTATTCATTTCATTTGTGATTCAATATGAAGCTTTTGCTCCCAGAAGAACTTAAGAGCCTTCTAGTTTGTCTTGACTACAAACCGACCATCCATATATATTTTCTAAAAAATATTAATTAATGTAAATTTGTAATTGTTTCTTAATATTCCATTCTTCATAGTTCTCTAAAAAAGTGACATATTTTATATTTAAAAATAATTTATTTTTTAATCTTCTTACTTTATTTAAAATAATATGTATTTTTTGTTTTGAAAATCATACTATGCTAAAAATTACAAAGATTCAACAGTTTAATTTCATAAACACAGTGCCACGTAAAATAAATTAATGGAATAGACATATTTTTTTTATAGATAAGATGTCCCCACCTAACGAATAAAAAGAACTTTTAGTCATAATTTAAAATAATTATGATAAAACTTAATAAAAAAAGAAAGGTTATCTGTAACACCCCGAATTTTTTTAAGTGATAGCCTGAACTATTCTTTATTTGTATATAAGGTCTTATTGGGTTATTCTTAAATTGCTCATATATGTAAAGATAAATCCTTTAGTGTAGGAATTATTTTGGATATCAATTAAGGTCACTAAAACACCTAGCACAATGTTGAGTTGAAAGTTTCCTTACCGGTCAAGTTTTTATGTAAGAGTTTACTTGGATCAACATCAACCGACCATATCTCCTAGAATATAAAGAGTTACGTGGTCCATAACCTATCAAATTAAAGGTATTTGAATCTTATTTCTAATGCCACCAATTTCGCAACAATTCGAGGTTTGAGTAAAATGTTATGACCATTTTAGTAACCTGATATAGTATTGTGACGAATTAGTCGATGAGAAAACATTAAAAAGGGTCGTTTTGTCTTTTTACCTCAAAGAAAACCCTAAATGAATTTCTTGACCAATTAAAGACCCAAAACAATCAAATTTGCATCTCTTAATTCACCATTCTCTTCTCTCTCAAATCCTAAGGCTAAACCCTTAGGAAAAATCAAAGTAGAAGAAGACTCCATTCAAGATTCTTCTTCAAGGTAAGTCTTTCTCCAAAAAAATCATTCCTTCCAACTCAAATTCATATATAATTATGAATCATTAATGAAAATCATAATTCTTGGCCTTAGAGATTTCAAGAAACTAATTCAAGAATATCGAAGAAGGTTTTCTTGATTTTTTCTCCTTCAAGCTAGGGTTTCAAGGCTTCTAATAAAGTTCTTCTTCAAGATTCTTCAAGAACCTTATTCTTTCAGGTATGTAACAAAAGAACTCAAGAAAGAGAAAGGAAATGCAGCATAACTTCCCGAGTCATCAATGATCATATCACAATATGATTTGGATATGTTTTTGAGAAAGAGTTTTCAAGTTTACGAATTGAGTAAGAGCATAAGAGTACTATGTATTCCCATAGGTATCAATTTTTACATTTATAAAAGAGAAATTGAGATTTCTAAATGAGTTATGAGTTCAAAAGTTATTTCAAGAGTAGTTACCTCTTTAAGAGGGTAGTTTGGCAATTATCTCAAACCAAAGGAAAAGTTATGTTTTTAAACATATCAGCATGTGTATATAAATTTGGGAGTACTATTGAGCACCTATATGGGGGAGAGTTCAAACAACTCACAACCCTCATAAACCATGTATGCAAACATGGGTAAAAGATAATACTTTTTAGATGATTCCTTATTGATTTTAAGCATAGCTTAGTGGATTCACTTAGTTGAGGATGTTCTATTGTCCGGCAAGGTATAAGACAGTTCTGGCAGCGTGGGCAAGACATTGCATCATCACGTAGCTCATAGTGATGGTTCTCTGTTAGAGAATCTCTTAATAGAGTTAAAGTGTATTTTTATATATCACTTATTATATTGAGTTAAGAGATGAGAAAGTATTTTGTAAATCTTTAAATTATGTAACTCTTTTATTTCTTTACATTCAGCTGGAGTACCTTATTATCTATTGCAGTCCTTTCTTTCAGTTATTTGTTATTCAACTATACTACATATTCGTACATTCAATGTACTGATGTCATTCGACCAACATCTTTTAAAGATGCAGATATAGGTTGATAGGATCATCACTAAGAGTCTGATGAGATCACTTTATCCGCTCGTCACCTTTCGAGTGAGGTCTCCCTGCTTCCGGAGGACTCTAGGTTAATGAGTTGTTAGTAGTAGCTCTTTTGAGGATTTGTGGGTCTTGTCCCAATACTGATCTTTGTATAGTAGAGGCTTCATAGATAGACAACTTTGGTGAGTCTTTCAGTTTTCAGATGTTTTATTTAAACTTATATTCATACTAGTATATTCAATGAAGTTTTGAGATCAGTAAACTGTCTCTAAACGTTTCTTTCAATTTGATGCTTATGTATGCTAAGTTAGTCTTCTGCTTGTAGTTAGCTAGAATGGGGTTCGCTTGGGGGACCAATAATGGTTCTCAAATGTCGGCCACGTCCAGGGTGTAGGCTTGGGTCATGAGAAACTTGGCATGAGAGCACAGAGTTCAAGTGTCCTAGGATGTCTATGAAGCCGTGTCAGTAGAATCTTATTTAAGATTTTAAGGGCCCCACTTATATAAATAAGGGACTATAGATATTTAAGAAAACTTTTCCTTCGTTCATACTCTAAATCATGCTATAGAACTATGTCATAAGGAACTTATTCAAAATTCATGCGTTTCTCATATTTGTTCGACTATCCCTCATACTCAAGGTAGTTGAAAAGAAAACCTCGATTCTTATCAATGAGTAACTCTCATTAAAAGTGTTGAGAAATTCATGAAACTGTAGATGGGTTTGAGAGAAGCCTATGAGTAAGTTAAGTGTTGAGTTTCAAAAGAATGCACTCTTATTCATATGATTCGTGCATTCAAGCTAAAGTGAGATGTATTCTCAAAACTCGTTTTCCTAAAATTTGTTTCAGTTGAGACCATTATGGGGAAGTGTGTTTTAGAGCTTGGGTAGTGTCTTCACCTGAAAAATAGTATGAGTTATAAGATTATAAGCAGTAGTAAAAAAAGTGCCCAAAGTTAGAAGAAATGCATGCATAGGTTTAGTAATCTAAGAAAGGGAGATAGTGATGAGGAAAGCTATGTTATTATAGCCATGCACTCAGTAAGTTATTAATGAGGACTTTTGCCTTATGGATAGACTAAGAAGTTATGAGCTTGTGTAGATTTCATGATAGGAGGTAGAGTAAGAGTTACTGGTATGGATGAGTTAGAAGCATATTTTAACTTGAAATGAGTTTATGATGATGTGTCATTGTGTTAGTAACGACCAAGTGTAAGTCTGGATTAGAAAAGAAAGAGTATTCATGAGGTTATAGCTCTAAACCAGGCTTAAGATTTTTGAGGGTTACTGAATAATTAGGCAATGATATATAGTGAATGAGTAAATAGTACTTAAGTCGTGAAATTGAATGTGAGGATAATTTGTAAGTATGTAGACAAAGAGATAAAGATTGACCATTTGTCATGGGATTTTAGTGGGCGAGTGTTTCTTAATTTGTATCTAATAGTTATAAGTTAGTATAGTAAGCAAGCAATCATATTGATATTCAGGTTTAGTAATAAACATTAGGCATGAATTTGAGATGAGAGAGGCGGTAAAAAAGAATGGAAACATGAGGGTGATGATGTTAATTCGAGATCTAATCTAGTAGATTTGACATAGAGTAGGTAAGAAATTAAGGTGTTACCTTTTACAAGTGTGACTGGTACACGTATAAGATTCTAACTTTTAGATGAGGGTAGAAGTGTGGCTAAGTCATAAGAGTAACAAGAGCATTAAGAGGTGTACCCGAGATTTTATGTAATCAGATGAGGTTCCAATTAAGTTTCTTGTTCTCATGTATTCCTAGAGAGTATAATTGAGTTGTCAATGTGAATATGATGAAGTAAGCATTATTTTTCCTTTAAAGACTTAGATGAAGCGACCTTATAAGCCAATGAGAAGAGGTTAATAGCAGCATCTTAGAAAGAGGTCATAGAAGGAGTATTAATACCTGCTTATGGAAAGTTCCGTAGACATGAGATAAGCCTTTCTGAGTATTATAGGGAATGTAGATCAATTTAGAGATAGGGAAAAGGTCCATTGTTTTCAAGTGTCAGTTTTAGACCTAAGGGGGAGATGATAAGATGAGAAATCAAGTCAAGTGTTGAGAATGAGATAGTGATGTCTTCAGAAAGAGTTAAAGTGATATATCAATCCATCCATAATCTTATGTATTCCTCAAGTTTAAGTTATTACAACTTCTTGTTGACGTTTCTAATATCATAATTGTGTTTATGATCTATGCTCAAACACTTCAGAGAGTTTCACATCTATGCTCAGTTTCCATAATGAGGGGCAAATACTTTAGCCCATTAACCTCGAGCTTAATCCATAAAGTTGTGGATATCAGCCTCTTGATGTGAACCTATTTATATAAGCATTCATGTCTCATAGTATGTTCAGTCTAACAAGTTCATGATTTACTCTCAATGGGTAGCAACATAATGTTATGTCATGCATATTCTTATATCAGTATTCTCGAATGAATTGTGCTTATTATATTTCACCCTAAATTCCTTTGAGTAATCTTTTTTAGTTTTGGAGAATGGTGTTGTTGATAGTAGTTATGTGATGATGGATGAGAGGATTGCTATTTCTTATTGTGATAGTGATTGTGGGTTTATTCCATCTAAGGTTATGAATATGGAGGAAAATAGAGAGATAAGGTTTTACAAAAAGTACTAAATCAGCTTCCTGGTGGTAATGCATGAAAATTTAGTTGGTAGAGAAGATGAGAAGTTCTTATATAGTGGGTTAGTAGGAGTCTATGGAGTGGTTAAGGTTATAAGCTTGAATGTGGTGTTGTTAACATGCGGACAATGCGTGATACATTAGGTGTTTCGTGATATGAGCTCAAGGTTAGCCAAATGTAGTTATAGGGAGAAATATTATTGGGATGAAATTTCCTATAGAGGTATAGAACCTAAATCTTGTGGATTAGATAAATATAACCATCTCATGTTTAGCACCTTCTGAATTAGAGATTAGGCTTAGCAAGCGATTTGACTTAGACATTTGTAAGAGTAATCATATACTCTTGTGGGAGCTTTGAGATGCAACTAATGAAGTGTAGTCCTATTCTTACTTCGTACCCAGATATCCTTGCTTTATGTCAAATAGCTTTTGATAGAGCGTGTCTATGTTCAAACTCATATCGCTCGCAACTTATGTTCTATAGAGAGTTTCAAACTCTTAGTATGAATCAACTCCGCCTATGTTAGTAAGCAAGCTAAAGAGTCTGAAAGATACTAAGAATAACTCATTTCCCTTTCATTCTCAGTTTAACCGTTATTCTAGGATGAATGATCCCAAGGGAGAGATATTGTAATACCTCAATTTTTTTTTAAGTTAAAGACTAAACTATTCTTTATTTGCATATAAGGTCTTATTGGGTTATTCTAAAATTTCTCATATATATAAAGGTAAATCCTTTAGTGTGTGAATGATTTTGGATATCAGTTAAGGTCACTAAAAACTTCTAGGAGAAAGTTGAGTTGATAGTTTCCTTACCGATTAAGTTTTGATGTAAGAGTTTACTTGGGTCAACTTCAAATAACCATATCTCCTAGAATATGAAGGGTTACGTGACCCATAACCTATCAAATTAAAGGTATTTGAATCTTCTTTCCAACGCCACCAATTTCTCAACAATCCTAGGTTTAACTAAAAATTTATAACCATTTTAGTAACCTGATATAATGCTGTGACAAATAAGCCGACGGGAAAATATTAAAAAGGGTCATTTTTGTATTTTTACCTCTAAGAAAACCCTAAACTAATTTATTGACCAATTAAAGACCCAAAACAATCAGATTTTCATCTCTTAATTCATCATTCTCTTCTCTCTCAAACCCTAAGGCAAAACCTTAAGGAAAAATCAAAGTAGAAAACTCCATTAAAGATTCTTTCAATCTTTTTCAAGATTCTTCTTCAAGGTAAGTCTTTCTCCAAGAATTTCATTCTTTCCAACTCAAACTCATATACAATTACGAATCATTAATGAAAATCATAATTTTTGGCCATAGATATTTCAAGAAACTAATTCAAGAATCTCAAAGAAGGTTTTCTTGATTTTTTTCTCCTTCAAGCTAGAGTTTTGAGGCATCTAATCAAGTTCTTCTTAAATATTCTTCAAGAACCTTGTTCTTTCAAGTATGTAAGGCTATCGTAGTGTTGTCTAGTTCTTCCTCATGCCATACATCTACTTTCAAATTTGTAAAAGAGAAATCTAGGATTCTATCCCTAGATTTGAGTATTCTTGAGATAAGCCTATTTTGAGTTTTTGAGTTCTTGATTCTTTTTGAAATTCTATTCTTAATTATTGAATCCCTATATGTTATGCATTAATACTCTTGAGTTGATTTGTTCATGTCTATATTTCAACATGAACCCTATGAATTGAGTATTCTTGAGATGATTAGTGTCCTTGATTTCTTGCGTTCGTGAGTTCTGAGTACTGAGTTTCCACATTGCTATTAAGATACCCGATTTGAGTCGTTCATGTCCATAATTCCACATGAACCCTATGAATTGAGTTATAAATTTGAGAATCTCTTTTAAAGCCAACACTTGAGTTTTCAACTGAGTTTTGAGAAAAGAGTTTCTAAAACATGATTAGTATGACAATCGAGTATGCCATCAATGTATGAGAAGTATGGTATCTAGATATACCATCAATGTTTATGCAGTATGACTTCCCGAGTCATCAATGATCATATCACAATATGATTTTGATATGTTTTTGAGAAAGAGTTTTCAAATATGATTTTGATATGTTTTTGAGAAAGAGTTTTCAAGTCTGAATTAAGTAAAAGTATAAGGGTACTATGTTTTTCCAAAGGTATCAAATTTTACATTTATAAAAGAGAAACTGAGATTCCTAAATGAGTTATGAGTTCAAAAGTTATTTCAAGAGTAGTTACCTCTTTTAAGGGGGTAGTTTGAGCAATTATATCAAACCAGAGGAAGAGTTATGTTTTTTAAAACCATATGAGCATGAGTATATAATATTAGGAGTAGTATTGAGTACCGATTTAGGGGAGAGTTCAAACAACTCTTAGCCCCCATAAACCATGTATGCCAACATGGGTAAATAGTTATACTTTTTAGATGATTCCTTATTTCTTTTAAGAATAGCTTAGTGGATCCACTTAGTTGAGGATGTTCTATACCTCGGCAAGATATATGACAGTTCTGGGAGCGTGGACGAGACACTATATCATCACGTAGCTCATAGAGATGGTTGTCGGTTAAAGAATCTCCCAATAGAGTTAAAGTGTATTTTTTATATATCACTTATTATATTGAATTCATAGAGGAGAAAGTATTTTGTAAAGCTTCAAATGATTTAACTCCTTTATTTTGTTATATTCAACTTAAGTACCTTGTTATCTATTGCAGTCCTTTCTTTCAGTTATTTGTTATTCAACTATATTACATACTCGTACATTCAATGTACTGATGTCATTCAACCGACATCTTTTAATAATGTAGATATAGGTTCATAGGATCCTCAACAAGAGTCTGTTGAGATCACTTCATCCGCTCGTCAGCTTTCGAGTGAGGTCTCCTTGCTTCCGGAGGACTCCAGGTTGATGAGTTGCTAGTAGTAGCTCTTTTGAGGAGTCGTGGGTCCTGTCCCAACACTCACCTTTGTATAATAGAGGCTTCATAGATAGATAGTTTTGGAGAGTCTTTCGGTTTTCAGATGTTTTATTTAAACTTATATTCATACCTAGTATATTCAATGAAGTTTTGAGATTTAGTAAGTTGTTTTAAACATTTTTTTAAATTTGATGCTTATGTATGCTTAAGTTTGTCATGACCGAGGGGTATACCCTAGATGTAACATGGCGTACAAGACCCCGAGAGGCCTCATACAAGCCACTTAGTATATCCTAACATAAGATAATAAAAAATGGTGCAAAAATTTGAGACATTTTTGCATAACATCAAAGTCTTTATAAAAAGAGCGAAAGTCTATTACACTTGTCTCAAACCATCTAAAACATGAATAGTCTTGGGACATAGCCCATACAATAGATCAAACATAAACTAAATACATAAATGGAAATAGTGGTCAAATCCTTGAATGCTATGAGGACTCACCAAATCTTCGGTCCTTGATCAATCAGTACGGTCCGTAGATCAATGTACGGACCGTTAATGGACACCGTGGTTCCACACTTGGTCAGATTTCCCTGATTTGTCTTCTATGCCTTGCCTGCTGATCTACGGTCATAATCTACGGGCCGTCAATGGATCTACGGTCCGTAGATGACCTCTGTGATTGCCCATTTTTCTGTAGTTCTTTCATCTGTCTCTATACTTTCGTGCCTGAACATCTTTCCTGCAAAAGAACAATAAAAACACATAAAAATCAATACAAAAAGGCCCTAGACACACACAACTTGTAAGTGAAATGTATTAGAAATACCGTAAACTCACGGTATATCAACACCCTCAACTTAAATTCGTTGTTTATCCTCAAGCGACGCAATACGACTCTAAACGACACTTGTATAGAAGCAAGCATTTCAGGCCCACGCAATCACATGGCTCTTTACCCCCCCCCCCCCCTTCACTTTTTGGGTGCAACTTCGTTCTTTTAGACTCGACAAGCTAATCCATGCAGATCAAACCATGACACAGATCGACCAACTGACATACAACATGCACCTATTCACTATCACCAAGGTACCAACTTTTCGACAATGTAACTAGTACCCTTACTTCAAACAAAATCTCCTTTTCACAAAAATTGAATGCTATTTATGGTACAAGGATTTATTCAACACTCACGCTCAGAAGTAATTTCAAATACAGTTAGTGCTTTATGCCATAAGCTTGCCCTTATTTTCACTGTTTAGACTCTTCAAACTAGATTCTAGGATCACTATAGGACTTTATTGGCTTGTAACGTAGGCTCAGGGTCAGGTGTGGTACGTTTGGGTACTGCTTAGTGACTTTCTGCCCTCCTTGACATTACACTTGGGCTTTTAACCTCTTTTTGCCCTAATTTTGTCATACTATTGCTTTACCTTCTTTCCCTTAACTTTCTTCACCCACAGATGTGACTTTAGGCTTTGTAGCTCTTTTTTTTACGCTTTATTTTATTTTTCTTTTAGCTTTCAACAAGTCGCATCCTTTCCTCACGTTTTTTTTTTTTCACATCACTCTTTTCATATCCATTTTTCTTTCAGTATCCTCTTTCATAGCCACCCTCAACTTATGGATTTTTCATTAGTTGAGGTGCACAATACCCGATGTCGGGTCAGGGCCAAGATTGAAGTTACTTTTTACATTAGCCACCCTCAACTTAGGCTTTTGGCCTAAGTCGAAGTGCATATGTCCAAGGAGGGACCAGGGCCAACATAGTGGATTATGGGAAGGTGAGTTCGGGGTTTAGAAAGAAATGGTTTACTTTTAGGCTCAAAGTTGGATCAAAGGGAGAAGTGATTTCATTTGGTTGGATCCTTCTTTTAGGCAATTTGCGAACTTTTCAGAACAATGGCCTATGATCACTTCCTAACCGCTAGATTGAATTGTCTTAGCAGGACTAACCGGGCAAGTTCTAGTTTTGCACAAAAACTGTTTGAACACTCAACGATTCTCACCCACTCTTGGCACATAGTTTCATTATCAGATTATCAGATTACCTAGTTCAAGTTTCAGCTCAAGTCATGCCATCGAGTTGATTCGTTATTATGTCATACTCAGAGCCAACACATTCAACTAATCGTAGCCTACAACTTCTAGCATACATCCCAAAATCTGATGGGGGGTATCATTTTTCATAAGCCATCATGCTGCTATCTTTGTCATGCTTCTACACATATGATCCTAAGACATGCCGGTTCAACAAAAAATTAAACAGTCTCCTGGGGGAAAAGAACAGAGGCAAGAAAACCCCAAGAGAGGATGCATGAATCACTTATGATCCATTTACCCCACTCCCAACAAAATAGATGCACTTTTCCCCAATGCATACAAAAACAGTAAAAGAAAATGGATTGGGTGAAGCAAACCTGTGGCACAAAGCGCCGGCGAATCATCAACACGTAGGGGGGTCCGATTTCCCAAAACCCGCTGGAACAATAGTGGGGACACCCTCAGTAGTGCCCACATCAGTAACACCCTCAGTAGTGCTCTTTATCAATCTCTCCGCACCATCACTGTTGCTCACACCGTCCGCCAAGACAGACTGGACCCCTACAACTGGGGCAGAGCTCGACGCCCCTGCAACTCTCTCACGCACCCTCTGCTGGCGCAACTCTTTGTCTACTATAGACGCCCTTCTAGCCTCCTTTTCCTGCCTACGCTGTCTCTTGAGGGCTTTCTCCTCTTCAATGCGATGAGAGCGGTGCCGCTTGCCTTTGGCATGTGCAGGTGCAAGTCCCTCCTCGGCGGTCCCACTGAATAGAGCATCTAGCACTGTATCATCAGCCAGTGCAGTAGGGGCAACCTGAGGCTCAACTGAAGGTGCAACAAGAATGGCATCAACGTCAGTCCGGAGGCTGGCTAAGTCAGCCTGCAAAGCAGATAGATCTATGGCCGGGGCTGATCGCTTGAGGACTCTCAATTCAAATACATCTAGACGCTTATTAACAGCCTGGACCTTCCGGTCCATCATCCCCTCCATCCTGTGCTCCATTCTAGCCTCAAACTCGGCTATCGACTTTTGCATCCACGGCTGAATGTGATGCAACAGTGTGGCCATCTGGGCCTCTAACTTCTGTACTCTGGACAAGTGATCGGTGACTTAATTTTCGGTCCCCTTTCTATCTTTTACTAAAAAATCAAACTCTTGCAGCAGCAATACCTATCTAATCAATCTCGGTTTTGCATCCTTTTTCGCTATCAAATACCTCAATGCAGAATGGTCAGTATGCACTATGACCTTAGTACCAAGCAAGTAGGATCGAAATTTCTTAAATGCAAAAACCACCGCAAGAAGTTCTTGTTCGGTCACCGTATAGTTCTTCTGAGCCACATTTAGAGCTTTGCTGGCATAGTAAATAGGGTGAAGAATTTTCTCTCGCCTTTGTCCCAATACTACACCAAGCGCCAATCCACTCGCATCGCAAATTACCTCAAACGGTTGTCCCCAATCCGGTGAAATAATGATTGGTGTTGTAACCAAATTTTTCTTCAACTCTCCAAATGCTCTAAGACAGTCATCATCAAAATAGAACTTACACTCCTTCTCGAGCAGTTTGCACAACGGATGTGCAATTTTGGAGAAATATTTGATGAATCTTCTATAAAAACATGCATGTCCAAGAAAACTTCTAACACCTTTTACAGAGATGGGTGGTGGAAGATTTTCTATTACCTCAACTTTAGCTTTATCAACCTCAATACCTTTCTCTGAAATTCAATGACCCAACACTATACCTTCTTTCACCATGAAATGACACTTCTCCCAATTCAGCACCATGTTGCAGTCTTCACATCTTTTAAGCACATCGGCCAGATGATCTAGACAATGATCAAAAGAATCACCTACAACTGAAAAATCATCCATGAACACTTCAATAGTATCCTCCACCATTTCTCAAAATATCGACATCATACACCGCTGGAAGGTTGCTGGAGCATTGCACAACCTGAATGGCATCCGTTTGAAAGCAAAAGTCCCATATGGGCAAGTGAAGGTGGTCTTCTGTTGGTCTTCTGGAGCTATAGAAATTTGATTGTAGCCCGAATACCCATCAAGAAAACAATACCAGCCCTTTTCTGCAAGTCTATCCAACATCTGGTCCATGAATGGCATGGGAAAGTGATCCTTTTCAGTCCATTCATTCAACTTCCGGTAATCCATACAAACTATCCATCCAGTAATGGGTCTCATTGGAACAAGCTCATTTTTTTCATTTGGAACCACAGTCATACCTCCCTTTTTAGGCACACACTGCACAGGACATGCCCAACTACTATCTGCAATGGGATAAATAACTCCTGCATCCAGCCACTTTATGATCTCCTTTTTGACTACCTCTTGCATATGTGGATTTAATCTTCTCGGGTGCTCAATACTGGGCTTATGATCTGGCATGAGTTGGATTTTGTGAGAGCAAATATCGGGGGGAATCCCAATAATATATGTAATAGTCCACCCAATAGCTCGCTTAAACCTCTTTAATACAATCACCAAGCACTCTACTTGCCTTGAATTCAAATCTGCTGCAATGATGACCGAAAAAGTATTCTCTTCGCCTAAGTATACATACCTCAAGTGCGGTGGTAGAGCCTTAAGCTCCAATTTTGGTGCCTCCACAATAGATGGTCTTGTGGGTGGGGACTCGCGATTCTTCATGTCTAGCTCATACTTCTTTGGTTTGGACCGGTATTCACACTTATCAAGTGCGGCTACCAACTCATCATACTCTTCAATACCATCACTATTGAAATTCATCATAACTGCTGCTAGTGCCTCAATACCTAGTCGCTCTTTAATTTGCACTTCTGACCCACTCTCCACTCTGTAAGTTATAACAGATATTGTTTGGAGCTCACCATTCTGCTTCATGGACCTACATATATTGAAAGTTGCTTATTCATTGTTCAGTCTGAACTTCATCTGTTCCTTTTCCATATCAACTAACGTACGCCCTATGGCAAGAAATGGTCTCCCAAGGATGATGGGGACCTCAAAATCAACCTCACAGTCAAGAATTACAAAATCCGCTAGAAAGATGAAAGACTCTACTTTCACTAGCACATCTTGGAGCACACCTATGGGCCTCTTCACAGTCCGATCAACCATTAGTAACTGCATTGCAATGGGCTTTGGGTCCCCTAGATCCAACTTCTTGTAAATAGACAAAGGCATGAGGTTGATGCTAGCACCAAGATAACACAATACGTTAGCAAAGTGTAACAACCCTATAGTACATGGGATCGTGAAAGCACCAGGGTCTTCCTTCTTCTGCACCAGAGATCTTGTAGCAATAGCACTACAATGCTACAATCTATCGTCATCTTCAAAACTCACAGACCTTTTCTTTGTCACCATATCTTTCATAAACTTTGCATACCCAGACATTTGCTCCAAGGTTTCTATCAAAGGGACATTGATAGAAAGCTGCTTCAACATAGTGATAAACCTGCGATATTTACCATCTTCAGTCTTCTTCACTAACCTCTATGGAAAAGGTGGTGGAGGTCTAGGTATGGGGACCACTTTTTGAGATATCTCCGCTTCTTGTTCTGTCGCAGTCTCAGACTCCTCTCTAACTTCTACCACATCATCTTCTTTTCTAATCTCAGTATCCACCACAGACAGCATAGGTGGATCTATGGTTTGCTTACCCCTTCGAGTAGTAATTGCCATACAATGACCATCATTCTTTGGATTCTGGATGGTGTTGCTAGGAAGAGTGCCAGGCTGACGCGGGTTCACTATAGTAGACAACTGAGTGATCTGCTGCTCTAGATGCTTTATTGACACTGCATGGGCATCAACCTTTTGACCAATACCAGATAAGTCGTTTCTCATCTCCTTCACATTCTCATAAGTTATATCAAACCTTCTCATCATCTTCTACATCATATCTTCAATCCGCGCCATATTACCTCCAGCTTCCCTAGCACCAGATTCCTGGTTTTGAGGGGGAACATAGGGTCCAACCCGATCATTTCTGTTGCCATAGTTGTTCCTATTGTAGTTGTTGTTGCGATTGAAGTTCCCATCCCGGATATAGTGACCCTCTCGATTGTAATTTCCATAGTTCCGACCTTGGTTCCCTTGACCTTGGCGCAAATTTTCCATGTTGGATCGTTGGGCATTTGGTTGGAAATGCCCCGTCTGATCATTCACTGCATAAGTGTCCTCTTCATAGTAACACTCCTCAACTGGTGGTGGAGTTCTAATTAAGTAGTTTACAACATTTACCTTTTCTACTCCTCCGCTCACATGCTTCAGTACTAACCCCAACTCTGTTCTCATCTGAGCCATCTCCTCACGAATATCATCTGTAGAGTTGACAGTTGCATTATGAACGGCAAATGTGTTTCTCTCAGTATCTGATCTCCTAGTTCTCCATGCTTTATTGTTGTGAGAGATCCTCTCTAATTTTTCAGAAATCTGTGCATATGTACAATCACCATATGAACCTCCAGCAATAGTGTCAAGAACTGCTTTATTGTTATCATCCTGTGCTCGATAGAAATATTCCTTCAGCGACTTATCATCAATATGGTGATTTGGAACACCTCTTACGAATGCAGTGAATCTGTCCCAAGAGCTGCTCACAGACTCCCCAGGTAATGCTACAAAATTGTTGACCCTATCTTTGTGATTGAGCTTCTTGGACACTGGATAGTACTTTGCTCGAAACACATCCGCCAGTTGGTCCCATGTAAATATTGAGTTATAAGGAAGCTCAATGAACCATACTACAGCGTCGCCTGTCAGTGATAGAGGAAACACTCGTAGTCCAATGACGTCCAAGTCCAGGTCTGGTTTACCTGCACAACTTTTGCAAACTACCCTTAGCTTGGCTAGGTGAGCATGTGGGTTTTCCGATGGCAATCCTGAGAATAAGCCTCTTGTTGTAAGCATCTGCATCAAACTACTAGTCACCACAAATGTGTGCCCTGGAGGTAAAGGGGGTAAGACAATAGGTCAATCAGAGTTTTCTATTTCATGTTGCCCTGATAGTTGTCATGTTGTTGTGGGCCTAGTGGATCTTGCGCCCTTAGCGCATCTCCCAATCGATTTTCAGTTGGAACCTGGTGGTCCCCATCAACTACCCTCTGCTGTTGTAACTCAACTGCATCATCAAGATTTCCTCCGATAGGATTAATTGGATCCCTTTGATTGTTCATTCTTCGCAAGGTGCGGTTCAGCTCTGGATCGTAAGGAGTAAGCGGTTCACCCTGACTTCGTGTACTTGGCATACACTAGAGTCAGAACCTGAGAGAGACAAAAACAAAGATAAAAAGTAAAATTAGGAAATATTTGACTAACGTTCAATAATGTAGTTAAAATAAATCTAAAAGCCAAATTTCCCCGGCAGCGGCGCCAAAATTTGATACGCTCAAATTACACTTTCCTACAGAAGTATAAGCGATCGTTATCAAGTAAAGAACCCAACTTGTAGGTTGGGGTCGATCCCACGAGGAAAATGGTTTAGATTTTACTTTAACCAACAATTATATTCGATTAGTCAAATTACTTCCATAAGCAGGTAATTAAAGGGGGGATTTGTTTGTATGAAACAAATAGTAAGAATTTAATAAGTAATCAGTAATCAAAACTCAATTTTTGGTTGTTATCAAGATGAGAGAAATAACTAGGGTATACGTGTTCCCCACAAGCTTATAATGCAATAATCCTAGTAACATCAATCCTTTCCTAGTATACTACATGCAAAGTGATAAGTTTGGTATCTCTAAATCCTTGGTCCGGCATCTAGAGAATTTCACCCCGCACCTTGGTCCGGCTACGTGTGTATAATTTACTAACCCTTATCTTTACCTCATATTAGACATCATAATCAATGTTTGACTTAGTTATTACTTCGCACCAATCGACACTAGCCTATTAGATAGTATCACACTAAATCTATGTTGATAATTCTTTTCTTGTTGATTACCTCCTTGGTCTGGCAAGTAGCAAAAAGGCGAGTTCTAACGCGTGCACTCATTAAAAAGACTTCTAAACGAAAAAATTATCAATGCATGCAAAACATTATTCAAGAATTGCTTATTTACTATTCATACTTTGTTAATCGCTCATGGTTTCCACAATCCTAGTTGTGGATTTAGTTACCCATATTAGTAAGAACACAATTCATAGTTTTAGATGAAGAAATCATGAACTTACATAAAGAGAATAATAAACCCAGAAATTCAACTTGAATTGCAAAGCCAAAATCTTTAAAACGAACTTAGGAGCTCAATAATTGCTAGAGTTTCTAATTAATTCCAAAGTCACAAAGTAAAACTAGAATAATAATCTCCAACCCCCAAAAACGAGGTTTACATGCCCTATTTATAGAAAACAAATCCTAAATTAAAAAGGAAACAAATTAAGGAAAGTTTGTTCAGGCACGCATCTTCATTCTACGAGACTGACTTACGGACCGTCGATGTATCTACGGTTCGTAAGTCCCTTCCGTCATCCAGGACTTAGAAATATTTCAGCTCCTAAAAAATTAGCTTCTCTGAAGCAAACGACGAACTTGCAGGACGGACCGTAGATATCCTCTCCATAACTCCACACTTAGAATCTTCAATAATCAGGTACTGGAACCCTCGCAGTATAAATCTACGGATCAATCAGTACGGTCCGTAGATCAATGTATGGACCATCAATGGACACCGTGGTTTCACACTTGGTCAGATTTCCCTGATTTGTCTTCTATGCCTTGCCTGCTAATCTACGGTCATAATCTACGGGCCGTCAATGGATCTACGGTCCGTAGATGACCTCCGTGAATGCCCATTTTTCTGCAGTTCTTTCATCTGTCTCTATACTTCCGCGCCTGAACATCTTTCCTGCAAAAGAACAATAAAAACACATAAAAACCAATACAAAAAGGCCCTAGACACACACAACTTGTAAGTGAAATGTATTAGAAATACCGTAAACTCACGGTATATCATAGGCAAGAGTATGTGTTAGTACAAAGATGTACTACGACTAATATAAACATCAAAATAGGCATGACATAGACATTAGTCAACATAAGACATATAGCATAATCATAAGAGATACCAACATAAGTCATAAGCATAATTAATGCACATAAATCATCATACTATAAGAGGAACACTTCTCAAGTAACCTCAATTTGTTCTTAATCAATACATAGGTCATCCACCCCTAGTCATACATATCATGGGAGGCAACACAAATAATAATCCAAGCTAATCTATCATTACACAAGTAATCTCATATCACAACATACTTACAATACTTCGTCGATTTAATCTTCTTTCATCATAACTATGCTACTTTGATTAGGGATTAGTCGCCCATTAGCTATTTCTACAATTCATGGAAAAGTACATCTATTCTAGTCCAAGACAAATCATTACTCATAAATTGTTACGATTTACCAATTCAAGGCTGCCAAGGAAAATCAACTCATTATCCTAGACCAAGCTATCATGGAAAGCACCTTACTATGCAAGTCCAAGCTACTCAAGGAAGTGTACTATTGCTCAATCTAAGCTATCATGATATGGTGTGGCCTCACCTAGTCAATCTATCATGCAAAGTACTCTATTGTGCTTAGTTCAAGCTAACCATTTGAAGGGTACTATTACTCAATCCAAGGCTATCCATGATATCTAATAGCTCAAGCTAACCATTTGAAGGGTACTATTGTTCAATCCAAGGCTATCCATGATATCTAATAGCTCAAGCTACCATGCATGGTCTTGTCTTACCAAGTCAAGCTATTCATGAATGGGTCTCGTATCACTACTTCAAGCTATTATAGTTCATACATGCTTTGATTCGCTTTAAGTGAGCAAGTCTTTCAACCTAGAATCATTCTATGTGAGAAAACCTTTCACATTATTCATTCATACATACATAGAGTAGATCATGTGGGTAAATTCTTCTACAACAATTCTATCTATAAATCAACATTCAACATATAAACTTTACTCTCAAAGCCTACTAGACATTCAGCATATAATTTTTACTCTCAAAGCCCTCATAATTATCATTCATAATACATGCCTTAGTCTCAAGACAATTCTAATCTTAAAGCCTACAAGTCATAATTTATCATATCTAATTTGATTTTATTCAATTCATGTCTACATTCTTCACTCTCAAGAAATTCATATCTATATGCTATAATCCCAAGCAATCTACAATGTATCTTATCATTCCTAGAAGATTACTTCTAAATCCTCAATTTCCCCTTTCATGGAATAAAACCTATTTATATCAAATTCATCTTAGAACCAAAGGTTAGGGATGGATATATGTACAATCATCCTTAACGTGTAATTCTATCAATTCAATCATAAAAAACCATAATCCACTCAATTGGATCATAACCCATAACATTAGAAGAAACCCTAATTAGAATTGAAGAATTCTTCTTCTAAATTGGGGGAAATCACGGGTGCTCCATGGATGAAAAGCCAACATACCTTAGTCACAAATCCCACAAAAGCTTTAATATTTGAGACTTGACTTGACCTAGCTTGAACTCTCTTCTTCTTCTTCAACCTTCTAAAGAGAAAATATTTGAGAGAGGAGTTTTGGGATTTCTTTGGGGTTTTGAAATAATGACTTAGAATGAATGAATTTAGGGGTCTAAAATACTTATATAGGTGGTCTAGTCTTGGGTAAAACGACACACACTTTATTCTAAATAAAAGTGGAAAGGACCCTTGTGTCCCTAAAATAATCATCCAGGCCTGACCCACGAGACCTCACTGACGGACCGTGGATGGACCTACGATCCGTACTACTTAAGAATTGGTGGATTCAGAGACTTTATTAGGGACTTACGGTTCCCCTAGCCACGAGTCGTGGACCCATCAATAGAGCGTGGGTCCTGGTATGGTTACTACCTTAGGTAGTTTTCTTGGTGCCCATCCACAGAGCCATCTACGGCACGTGGGCCAACCCACGAGCCGTGGTTTGTCTTTATGAGGTGGAACCTTGAAGTTCTTATATGTTATGCCCTCTATCTCGAATTTGGGGTGTTATAATATCTCTCCCTTGGGAACATTCGTCCTCGAATGACATTCTAGGAACTTTTTAAAGGAAACGACTCAAGACTAGCAACCCATCATACATGCAACACATCTAATTGTGCACAACTAAAGAGAAAACATCAATTCCAAACTAAACATGCTCAATGCATCACAAGGAAGGTAGGAACTACATCTAGCAACCTAACATACATGATATTTTAACATTTCTCGTGTTCGAGGAGGAACTATTATCTCCAAGCTAAAAACATGCTCAACACAATCTCATGGAGCCTATATGCAATCAATACTCATAACTAACATCAAAGGAGGAATCTCTCAATTCCAAGCTAAGGCATTTTAACAACTCATCTCATGACGTATATAGGCAATTCATACTCAATACAATATATCATGAGGAAAATCAATCATGCAAACTCATTTTCTTTCAAAACACAAGTTCTTTCATGAACATGCACAACATAAGGAAATCATGAAAACATCTAAAACACACATGACTTTACACAAAGAACAAACCATGATGAACTCTTCATCTCAAGCTAGAGGAGGAGTAGAAGGAAATAGGATGAGGATATCAGGACATCTTATTGTCTTCGGCCTCCCAAGTGACACCCTCAACTAAAAGATCCCTCTATAACATTTTCACGGAAGCAACTTCCTTTTTCTTCCATTTCTTAACTTACCGGTCTAAGATATCAACCGGTACTTCTTCATAAGAGAGATTCTTATTAACTCCCAACCCTTCTAAGGGATCTATGAATGATGGATCTCCGAGACACTTCTTTCTACATAGAGACATGGAAAAACGGATGAACTAATGCCAACTCATTAGGAACCTCTAGCTCATAAGCAACCTTACCAACACGTCTCAAGATCTCATATGGGCCTACAAACCAGGGACTAAACTTCCTAAACTCATTACACCTTTCAAAGGTGAGAAATTTGTGTAACCCCAAATCATGAACATTAGGAACACCTAAACGACCTTGCTATCCAAGGACACCATCTCCCCCTTGGGAGGAAGCCTAAATGGACCTTTTAAGGACCACTTCTTTTAATTTCAAGGTCGGATCAAGTTATCACTAAGCTTTCACATCCATCACACAAGACGATTCTAAACCGTGGTAAACTATACTACTACCCTTTAGAGGAGTCTACTAACTTAACACACCAAGGTATTATCTAAACACCATATTCATCAAATCTTTTCATGACGCCAAGGCATTAGTCAAACCAAACAACATACCCAAAACTCATAATGACCATATCGGGTTCTACAATAAATAAAATATAACAATAATGCAGCCAATCCATACTAAAGACAACATCAAAGTCTAGCTTATCAAGTCACAAAATACAAAGAAACACCGAAATCTAATAAAGCATAAAATACATATCGGTAGCCACATCTGGAGGACACTCTTGTTTACATCTATCTTGGAGAGCATATAACCTATTCTTCTTTGGAGCATTCACATCCAAACCACTAGGAGGAACTTGCTTACCCTCTCTTCTCTTAGCCTTCATCCTTGGAAATCTCTTATTCTGTGACCACTTTCACCACAACTAAAGCAACCCTCTATGCCGGCTAAACACCTACCCTCGTGTCTTTTTCCACATCTAGCACAAGTAGGTCATACGAATTCACTACTAATTCCTTGAGGTTTAAGGTTAGACACCCTATCTTCACTATACTTTGGAGCATTGTAGGAACCTTTCCCAGAAAACCTGTGTCGATACTTAGGACGACCATGTTCCTCGAACCTTGCATGAGAGGAATTACCATCATCATTTCTAGACCTCTTTTTCTTCCTAGATCTCTCTTTTAGTTTCTCCTCTCCGATTTGTTGGGCATGAGTCATCAGAAGAGCAATATTCATGTCACCAATGAGTATGGCAGTACTACATTCTTTCACTACTAAATCGGACACACCCGACACAAACTTACTCATTCTTACCTTAGAGTTGGCCACTAAAGATGGAGCATATTTTGACATTTGAGTAAACCTCAAAGCATATTCCTTAACACTCATATTACCTTTCTGAAGGTTAGTAAACTCAAGCACCAAAGCCTCTCTTATCTCAACATGGAAGAACCTATCAAGAAAGGCAGTTTTGAACCTTTCCCACTCTATGGGACCCATTCCTACTAGTTTTGCTTCTTTCCATTGGTTGAACCAAACATGAGAAACCCCGTTGAGTTGGTAAGTGGCCAATTCTTCCTTCTCCGCCAGAGTAGCTCCCATAATGTCTAACACCATATGGACCTCATCTATGAACTCTTGAGGATCTTCCACTAGCTTTGAACCATAAAATTCCAGAGGGTTCATCCTCATAAAGCCCATCACTCTTTAAAGCCACTGTACCCACATTTGGGTTCACGAGAGCTAACACCTCTCTATTGGCTTGGGCTGTCATGAGTTGAACCAACACTTGAAAAGAAGACTTAAACTCCGCATTAGTCACATCCTCAGCCAAAGGGTCAATCAGAGCTTGTGGAGGAACTTAGGGAGGAACTTCTTGATCCACATTGTCTTCCTCATTCCTTCTAACATTATCCTTTGTAGTAGTCATATCCTATAGACCATCGGGTAAGGATTACGATAAAGACATTATGGAGTTAAACTCTATGGCACGACTTAGAGTAATGAAGAAGTGAAGTTTCCTAAGCATCTCGTAGCCTCTCATTCATAAATGTGGCACGTTTCACACTTATGAACAAGACTCTACTTAACATGGTTTTGAGACATCCTAGAACCATTCTAAACCTTTTGCTCTGATACCAAGTTAGTCACGACCCAGGGGTACACCCTAGATGTAACATGGCGTACAAGACCCCGAGAGGCCTCATACAAGCCGCTTAGCATATCATAGCATAAGATAATAGAAAATGGTACAGAAATTTGAGATATTTTTCCATAACATCAAAGTTTTTATAAAACAAGCAAAAGTTTATTACACTTGTCTCAACCCATCTAAATCATGAATAGTTTTGGGACACGACCTATACAATAGATCGAACATAAAAGAAACACATAAAGGAAAATAGTGGTCAAATCTTCGAATGCTATGAGAACTCACCAAATCTTCAGTGCTTGCTCTACTATGATCCTAGCAAATAGTGGAGAATCAATATTGCCGGACCTTACATTTGGATTAGAAATGTAGGCAAGAGTATGCGTTAGTACAAAGATGTACTAAATATGATGACTAACATAAACATCAACATAGGAATAATATAAGCATTAGTCAACATGATACATATACCATAATCATAAGAGATAACAACATAAGTCATAAGCACAATTAATGCACATAAATCATCATACTATAAGAGGAACACTTCTCAAGTAACCTCAACTTGTTCTTACTCAATGTATAGATCATCTACCCCTAGTCATACATATCAAGGGAGGCAAATCAAGTAACAATCCAAGCTAATCAAACGTCATAAAGAGTAAATCTCATATTAGAACATACATACAATTCTTCCTTGAAGTAATATTATTTCATCATAAAAATGCTACTTAAATTATGGATTAGTCCCTCACTAGCTATTCTTACTATTCATGGAAGAGTACTTATTTACTACTCCAAGACAAGTCATTACACATGAATGGTTACGATTTACCAATTCAAGGTCATCAAGGAAAAACACTACATTATGCTAAACCAAGTTACCATGGAAAACACATTACTATGCAAGTCCAAGCTACTCAAGGAAGGGTACTATTGCTCAATCCAAGCAATCATGATATGGTGTGGCCTCACCAAGTCAAGGTACCATGAAAAACACTCTATTGTACTTAGTTCAAGCTAACCATTGGAAGGGTACTATTTCTCAATCCAAGGCTATCCATGAGATCTACTAGATCAACCTACCATGTATGGTCTTGTCTTACAAAGTCAAGCTATTCATGAAGGCATCTCATATCACTACTTCAAGCCATTGTAGGTCATACATTCTTTGATTCATTTTAGGTGAGCAAGCCTTCCAACCTAGAATCATTCTATGTGAGAAAACCTTTCACATTATTCATTCATACATACATAGAGTAGATCATGTGGGTAAATCCTTCCACAACAATTCTATCTACAAATCAACATTTAACATAAAAGCTTTACTCTCAATGCCCTACTAGACATAATTCGACATATAATTTTTACTCTCAAGGCCCTCATAATAATCATTCATCATACATGCCTTAGTCTCAAGACAATTCTAATCTCAAAGTGTGCAAGTCAAATTCATCATACATACTTTGATTTCAATCAATTCATGTCAACATGCTTCACTCTCAAGAAATTCATATCTATATGCTCTAATCCCAAGCAATCTACAATGTATCTCATAAATCCTAGCAGATTACATCTGAATCCTCAATTTCCCCTTTCATGGCATAAAATCCATCTATATCAAATTCATCTTAGTATCATAGGGATACATGTACAATCATCCTAAAATATGTAATTCTATTAATTCAATCATAAACAACCATAATCCACTCAATTGGATCATAACCCATAACATTAGAAGACACCCTAATTAGAATTGGGGAATTCTTCTTCTAAATTGGGGGAAATCATGGGGTCTCCATGGATAAAAGAAATCCATGGATGAAAAGACATCATACCTTAGTCACAAAGCCCACAAAATCTTGAAGATTTGAGACTTGACTTGACCTAGCTTGAACTCTCTTCTTCAACTTTCTAGAGAGAAAATATTTGAGAGAGGAGTTTTGGGATTTCTTTGAGATATTGAAATAATGACTTAGAATGAATGAATTTAGGGGTATAAAATACTTATATAGGTGGTCTAGGCTTGGATAAAACGACACCACTTTATTCTAATTAAAACCAGAAAGGACCCTTGTGTCCCTAAAATAACCATCCAGGTCTGACCCACGAGACCCCACTGACGGACCATGGATGGACCTATGGTACGTCCTAGTCAAGTGTGGGTGGATTCAAAGACTTTCTTAGGGACCTATGGTTCCTCTAGCCACGAGTCGTCGACCCATCAACGGAGTGTGGGTCCTACTGTGGTTACTTCCTTAGGCAGTTTTGTTGGTTCCCATCCACGAAGCCATCTATGGCACGTGGACGTACCTATGAGCCGTGGTTTGTCCTTGTGAGGTGGCACCTTAAATTTCTAACATGCTATGCCCTCTCACTTGAATTCGGGGTGTTACAAAAATAGTCTTCTGCTTATAGTCAGCCATGATTAGGGTTCTCTTGGGGGACCAACAATGGTTCTCAAGTGGTTGCCACGTCCAAGGTGTATGCTCAGGTCGTGACATTCTCTATGTATAAGAAATCGATGTAAAACATTATGGACCTAGAATATCATACGGAAAAATAACTGGGTATTAAAATTTTACCTTTTTTATTTTTAATTATTTTCTCTTCTTTCTATCAAAACCCAATATTATAAGAAATCATTTTCTCTCTTTTTTGGCTTCACCCAGAAGCGCCGTATCACTGTTCTTGATCCAAATTCATTAGTTCACCCAAAATTGCTACTTAACTCAAAAAGAATTTGACTACTTCGACGTTCCTAGCTTGAAAAATAGAGAAAATGGTAGATTCACTTTATTTAGGTAACAAATCTTTGCTACCTATAATTTACAAGTCAATTTCTTTTAATATTCAATGAGTTGTTTGATGATTTATGTTTGTGCAAAATTTTGGAACAATTTATGGAAATAAATAATTTTGGAAAGAAAATGTTCTTTCTTTGTCACCTGATCTATGTTTTGTTGTTTAAATTTCTGCTTATATTTTTACTAATCTAGTTTTCTTGATTGTTAATTTTTAGCTTTGGCTCTGTTATGATTTGGATCAAACTCAAAAGCTTTGTTATAATTTTACTAGAGGTCTGATTTGTCCTTCCCATAAGAATCCTAACCCTTCTTATTTCTGGTTTTCTCTTCTATACCATCTACATAAATCGTTGATTTTGGAATATATTTGTTATTATAGTATAAATTTAAACCTTTTTCACCATTAATATATTTCAGTAACTTTCTGAACATCTATGTCAACATAACTTTGATTGGATGAGAAATAAAGAATTTTTTCGAAGCAACCTCTCAGATCTAGGAGTCCAGTTCTTAGTATGACCATACAATACAAGTCTCAATTCGTTTAAAGTGAAGTGGTACCACTATTGATCTATTTTTTCTGTAGTTTTGTGTCTAATTTTTGCTTTATTTTGTTGAAATATTTTATTTAAAGTTGGTCCACAATTTTACAGTCTTCTTGTCAAATGTTACTAAGTTTTTGTTTATATTTGTATATATGTTTTATGTATAAGTGAATTGATGTTTGAGAATTGCAGACACAGAGTGCACAAAATACAAGAAATCGGAAAAAAAATTAAATTCTCGCATATCAATGGTGGAAAAGGCAATGCAGTGAAAGGTCCTCAAATGGTAAGTTTACTAATTATATGTTGCATACTACTTATTTTTTACTCTATACTTAATAAATGATATGTGTAAAAATTAGAAAGCCCTATGTGTTAGAGTGAGATTATTTTCTCAACTATATTGAAAAAGTTCTAAATTCCTCCATATTCCAAGAAATACATTCTTAGATTTAAAAATAATTTATTTCTAAACTTCTTATTTATTTATAATAGTTTGGTTTTATGTTATAAAGTAAGTGAAACATTTTTATATTTGAAAATAATTTATTTTTAAACTTCTTACTTTATTTAAATCGACATGCTTTTATAGCTTTAAAGATATCATGCTATACATAATTCACAAAGTTCTAAAAATTTAATTTATTAAATACTGTGTCATATAAAATAAATTAGCGAAAATACTAAATACTTTCTAAAGATATATTTTCCACCTATGTATATTACCCCAAAACGGCTTTTAGCCCCAAATATTTAGCCAGATTGAAAAAAATATATGACAATTAATTTTAAAAAATGAAAAGTACTCTACGTGTAAGAAATTGTCGCTAAAAATATCTGGAAAAATTAGTACTAAAATTTCAACCCCTCCCTTTTAAAAAAAAATGTTACCTCTCTTTTCAACCAAAATTCTATAGGTAGAAGAAATTATAATCTCTACCTTTCCGTGTCACCCCAAAACGATGATTTGTTTTATTGTTATTTGATTCCCAAGTTCAAAATTGTGCCTTTCAATTTGGTCAAATTTTTTTTATAAAATAAATTATTACTTGGATTAGTTTGACACTATTAGCTTAAAAAAAGATTTAGTCCTATAGTGAGAATAATTAAAGAATATAAGGGTGTGGTTAACAAAATGAGTTGAGAATCATGAGGTCTTAACTAGCCTAAAATTTCAATGTAGACAAAAGCAAATTTCCCCGTCAATGACTCTTTTATCTATTTGGAATATAAATCTTTTATTGTTCTCCTTCGCATATCGTCGAACTCTGTCTATTTCGAGCAATTTTATCATATATCGAGCTTTAATTTTGGTTTCTTTGTTTGTTTTTCGTCTATCTTAAGTTGTCACATGTTTGGCTAAATTTTTATTATAGTATTAATTATTTTCTATGGTATTTTTTTCTTATGATATATTCAACATCACTAGCAAATACCAATTATGCGGTCAGTTGTGGAATGTACTAAGTATATAAAGTGACACTAAATATAATTATTTTGGGTGTCAATGTGTAGTAAGAACGGATAAGCTTTCAATAATTGTAAATATAATAAAATAAATAAAATAAGTTATCTTAAAATTAGTGTATAAATATTCTTTGAGGAGCTGCTTTTAAATATATAAAGGTAAATTTATTTTTGTAGTCCTTAACTTAAAATAGATCTAAGCTATCATATTTGAAAATGGCTAAAAAGTGAAAAAAGTCAGATTAAATCCAACATAAAAAGTTTTTTTTTTTTTTTAAATTACCTAAATATACAACTTATTTTTATCATATTCTCAAAAATTTCCTACCATTTTAAAAAATTACAAAAATCTCTACTCTGTCCTATTCTCGGATACATCACTTTACACGATGTATCGATCGGGTACATCATGTTACGCAATGTATCGATCGGATACATCACTATACATGATGTATCGGGACATATATCGATGGGATGTATCACTATACATGATGTATCAGTCGGATACAATATGCGCGATGTACATGACAACTCTTGTATCCAAACATTCTAATAGAATTAAAATAATCCTATTTTAAATTTTTGGTTGGACGAAACCAAGGTATCGCCATTACTAAAGAATTGATTTGGGAATTAGTATCTTTATAAACAACAACACTTGCATATGACGTTATAGAGACTAATTTTGGCACGTGATTTGCACGTGTATTCCATGTGAATTATTATAGATATGTTAGAATGACTCAAATTCCATGGTAACATGTATGTAATGAGTAACAAAATGCAACAATTACAAATAGGTCTTTAATAATATGACCAAAAAACATCACATGAAGGGCGAATTTAATAATAATATAGATGGAAATACATACAATGTTAAGTACATAATTTTCTGAGTTCTTAACGACTCCTTCTCCCATACCCTATCAAAATTTAAAAGTCTTCTTCATCTACTTTAGCTATAGAATGAAAATGATAACCTTGGTAGGGGTTTCATGAAATAAAAAAGTTGAATTTATATAGATAGAAATGAAGGATTACCAAAAGAAATCTTAAAATTTTAGATTAAATATTTGGAGGTTATGAATATGAAAAGATGAGAGTTATGAATATTAAGAGTATAAAAATTTAATAGGAAATTCGATATGAGTTAAGAATGTGAATATATAAAGCAAATAGTAATAAATAACTGAAGAGTAGGAAAAAAATTTAAAGCTAACAAATCATGTAGGTTTTCATCCTTTTAAATTATTAAACTTATTTATTTATCATAAAATATAATACTTTATCCACATAAATTATATTATTTATGGAACAAATCATGGAAAAAGGAAAAAATTATTAATTTATGTAGAGATTTTTGGATTTTTCCCATATTCCAAAAGTTGTTTGGAATGTATGTTAGGCCCGTGCTTCAAGGATGAACTTCCTTTAGAACTCGAGTCATTTTATCCACTACTAGAAGGGGAGAAACTTCTTTTACACCATGCAACCTGGTTGAAACAAAAGCAACACATGGAGGTCATGGCCAATTGTAACTGAAGGATGGATCAATTGGGTTGATATAATGGAGAAAGTAAAAGGGGAGACATGGGGAATAATGATATTTATGATGCTGTATTGTTATCTAAAGTCAACATACCTTGTGATGATGATATCTTGTATGCTGAATTATACTTATGATATACCTCAAGTAACTCATTCCACTTCAACTTTGGCAAGATGTGTCCCACTGTGTTGGACATTTTTGCCTTGATAGGGATTAGACCTCAAGGCAAGGCGATTAGTATAATCCTAGAAATCCAGAATTCTACCTTTTATTTTCCAATGTGTGAGAAAATTACGAAAATATATTATGAGGAGCTTATCAAAGTAAATATGGAACGAGAGGATGTAATTGAGATGACCATTTCACATTCCTTAATATATGTCTTTGCAAGTTCGTCTTTTTTGCAATGCTTTATCAAGGGTAACAATGGAATATAGGATTATGATATAGCAATCCTATACTCCATCGTTACCCTTGATGATCCATTGCAAAATGCGCACATTTAAAGCCACATAGTAAGGAATGTGAAATGTTTATCCTCAGTTACATCTTCTCTTTCCATGTTCACTTTGTTAAGCTCCTCATAATATATTTTCTTATTTTCTCACTCTTTATAAAAGAGAAGGTCAAATTTAGGATGTCTAGGACTGCACTAATCGTCTCACCATGAGGTCTAGTCCTTGTCAAAGCAGAAGAGTCCAACACAGTTGGAATTATCATGCCTAAGTTGAAGTGGAATGACTTATTTGAGGTAGACCAAAAGCATAATGCAGCATACAAGGATCGTTGTCACATGGTATGTTGACCTTAGATAACTGGATGTCATCATAAATATCATCAGTTCTCCATGTCACCCCTTTTACCTTCTCTATTCAATCAATCCATCCTTCGGTTATAGTTAGCCATGACCTCCATGTGTTGTTTTTGAAGGTTTTTAAATTGTTAAGCTAAATAACACGGCTAAGGAAAATCAAATACTGCAGCTGAAACAAAAAGACAAGAGAGTGAAAAGAATTGAAGCAAAAAAAAATGCTTTTATGAATGTTTCAAGTTACATATATAAGAACCTAGAATGAAATAAAAAACAATAACACAGACCTAGCAGTTCACTAAATAACTCCTAAATAATAGGGACACATTACTATCAAATAGTTGACTAAGTCTTACTTAAGAAGCTCGAATATGCTGATCAGTGAAGGGTTAGTAAACAAGTTTGCTTGTTGGTTTTCAGACTTGCAGTAGACTAGAGTCAGTTCACCCATTTTCTACACTCCTTTTAAGAAATAGAACTTGATGTTGAAATGTTTGGTCTTCTTGTGAAACACCATATTGTTTGAGATTGCAATAGTTGCCTAGTTGTCGACAAGAATGATTGTACTTTCCTTCTATTCCAAATGTAAATCACACATGATCTTTCTAAGCCACAAGGCTCGGTTTACTGCTCATGTTGTGGCTATGGATTTAGCTTTTTCAGTGGATTGTGCAACGATTTCTTATTTCTTATATGACCATGAGAATATTCCTGAACCTAGGCTGAAACAATGTCCATAGTTACTTGTCATATCATTTGAGGATCCACACCATCAGTATATGAGAATCCAAGTAACTTGAAGCTTGGACATTTCTCAAACTTTACACCATAGTCAACAATACCTTTAATATATCTTAATATTCATTATACTGCTCTTAAATCATTTCACTTGCACAGTGCATAAAACGAGACAAGATTCGTACAACAAATAAAATATCAGGTCTTGTTGCAATGAGATACATTAACCATCCAATCAAACTTCTACAATAACCTTTATCAACTTTGTTAGCTCTATACTCTAATATCATTTTGTGACTTTTGAGTCATTAGCAGTTTGAATTATCAATGTCCACCTATATATTGAAAAGGAATAAGATCTTTAACCATCTTTATTGATTTGCATGCCATGTGTTGTGAGTTGTTGAATAATGTCTTGTATTCTCTTGTGTTACCTATAACTTTCCCGTTTGGTCTTGAAATGTTAGTCTTGATCGAGTTTTGTTGGAGAAACTATCTTAGGTTTTCTTTGATGTTCATGAAGTCTACTTGGCTCAAAAATCCCACCCTTGCACTAAATATATCCTTAGTTATCTTCTGTGAGTCTAATCGTTTTATTGGCAACCCCATTACAAGCCTTACCTTTTTGAAAAAGTAATCCTCTTTTGAAACATTCCCTCCTTGATCTTGAAGTTATGAGAGATGTGGGTGAAAGCCTAAGTGGGGGTGTTATGGGAAAATCATATAAGGTATGCTTACCACATAAGAGCTTTACAAAATAAGAGAGATAAAAAAATGGAGGAAGAAATCCTAAAGAAAGAAAAGGTTTTGAAAATTAAAGAGTTAAAGTGAATAAATAAAACTTGAACCCTCCAAAAGTTGATAATGGTTGCATGTGGAGCATCTAGAGTTGTAATTAGAAAAAAAAATGAAAAAAAATGTGGAATATGCATTGGTTTGAAAAGTGGAATAGTTGGAAATGAAGAGTTGTGGTGTAGTGTACAAGGAGGGTGTAGTCACTTATACAAAAATAATATCATAACCTTCCCTAAGCCTACATTACAATCTTAACAAAGTCCTTTGAGATTTCTAACCAAATGAAGTTAAGTCAATGTTGATTGAACATATAGCCAAGCCTATGGTGTGACATTTGTTTGCATGAGATGATTTTTTGTGAGTATTAGTGTTGCATCTTTGTCCCTTGTCTTTTATATATGTATTTGTGGTTTTGTGACGACCCAAAGTACACCCTAGATGTGGCATTGCGTATAGTACCCCGAAAGGCTTTACACAAGCCAATTGACATACATTCAACACAACATGATAGAAAATATGAGAAATAAATATAGAAAGTCCCATATCAATAAAAGAGTTTAAATAAAAGCGGAAGTCTAATCATAGTCTCGACAAACAATTTTATCATCTCAAAAGAAGTGGTCAACACGTAACCTTTACACCACATAAAATATTTGAAAAATAAAGACATACAACATCAAAGTAAATGTGACATGGTCCTCAGAACATGTGGACTCGATTACCAACTCTTTGAACTTCAAATGGTCAAGCAACTAGCCACGAGCAAGAGGAAGAAGATCGTCATAACCTAAATTAGTTAAACAATATAGGAAGAAGTATGCATTAGTACATAGGATGTATCAAGTATGAGGGATATGCAATAAAAAATTAAACATGATCATATGAGACCTAATAAAAAACATGTTATGCATGACTGCGTGAAACATAGTAAAAACCTTTAAAGAAAGAATCATAAATCATGAACATGGTCAATGCATCTCAAAATCGTAAGGAAAGGTTTATATGACATTTGAAAGTCACTTATTTCATTTTGTGGGATATTAGATTTAACTGACAATAGATCAGCTATAACATGTAATCCATGTAACTCCCACACCGAGAAGAGAGAGTTTACTTTCCAAGGTAGAACTATGTATCATATCATATGCTATATATGGATTCACTAGCTAGGCCATTTAAGGCAATCCCACGGGGGCACGTAGTTTGGAACTAGAGGTTGCTACTAGAGACTACCCTATTTGATTCTCCACCTCAAAGTTCTCTTGGTGTTAAGTTAAATCCCAATGAAATAGTAATATTCATAAACATACCATCATACATGAAAAAGTACAATTAAGTTACTAATCAAAGCTTAAAACAGCATAGAGTAGCTCATTAAACCATGTGTGAGAAAATCTTTCACTAATCATAATTTCTGAATGTGAAAATACCTTTGAAAGTTAATTGATGCTCATCTTAAAGCAACCTAGATCATAAAACATTCCTTTTAAAAAATCATGTATAACTTCATGAAAACATCATTCATAGATTCAAGCTTCTTCATAAATTCATGTAATTTAGGGTTTATAGTCAAATTCAAGAGCAATTCATGGGTTTATGTGATATCAATAGAAAAACATATAG